>OX638118.1:22326300-23601000 GCA_951804975.1 Anthophora plumipes
ACGATAATCTTGGTGAGACTTCTTTCAGAAGGATGCAGAATCTTCGAGATCGCTCTTTTCGAGCTATTTAATGCGAGAAACACGTTAACTGGTGTTTTCATGACTCCACAGTGCGTTTGATATGCAGAACCGGCGACATCTTGGATTTCGTCGAGTTTCAAGCTGAGATATGCATTTTCTACGATAATCTTTGTGAGACTTCTGTCAGAAGTATGCAGAATCTTCGAGAACGCTCTTTGCGAGCTACTTAAAGCGAGAAACACGTTATCTGGTTGTTTTCACCACTCCACAGTGATTTTGATATGCAGAACCGGCGTCATCTTGATTTTCATGAGGTTTCAAGGTGAGATATGCATTTTTTGCGATAATAGTGGTGCGACTTCAGTCAGAAGTATGCAGAATCATCTAGATCGCACGTTTCGAGCTACTTAATGCGAGAAACATGTTTTCTGGTGTTTTCACCACTCCACAGAACGTTTTATGTGCAGAACCGGCGACATCTTGGATTTCGTCGGGTTTCCAGCTAAGATATGCATTTTCAGCGATGATCTTGGTGAGTCTTCTTTCAGAAGTATGCAGAATCTTCGAGATCGCTCTTTTCGAGCTATTTAATGCGAGAAACACGTTATCCGGTGTTTTCACCACTCCACAGTGCGTTTGATATGCAGAACCGGCGATATCTTGGCTTTCGTCGGGTATCAAGATGAGATGTGCATTTTCTACGATAATCTTGGTGAGACTTCTGTCAGAAGTATGCAGAATCTTCGAGATCGTTCTTTTCGAGCTATTTAATGCGAGAAACACGTTATCCGGTGTTTTCACCACTCCACAGTGCGTTTGATATGCAGAACCGGCGACATCTTGGCTGTCGTAGGGTATCAAGCTGAGATATGCATTTTCTACGATAATCTTGGTGAGACTTCTTTCAGAAGTATCTAGAATCTTCTAGATCGCTCTTTTCCAGCTTTTTAATGCGAAAAACACGTTTTCTGGGGTATTCACCACTCCACAGTACGTTTCACATGAAGAACCGGAAATATCTTGGTTTCGGTCGGGTTTCAAGCTGAGATATGCATTTTCTACGATAATCTTTGTGAGACTTCTGTCAGAAGTATGCAGAATCTTCGAGATCGCTCTTTTCGAGCTACTTAAAGCGAGAAACACGTTATCTGGTTGTTTTCACCACTCCACAGTACGTTTGATATGCAGAACCGGCGATATCTTGGCTTTCGTCGGGTATCAAGCTGAGATGTGCATTTTCTACGATAATCTTGGTGAGACTTCTTTCAGAAGTATGCAGAATCATCGGGATCGCTCTATTCGAGCTATTTATTGCGAGAAACACGTTATCCGGTGTTTTCAACATTCCACAGTGCTTTTGATATGCAGAACCGGCGACATCTTGGCTGTCGTAGGGTATCAAGCTGAGATATGCATTTTCTACGATAATCTTGGTGAGACTTCTTTCAGAAGTATGCAGAATCATCGGGATCTCTCTATTCGAGCTATTTATTGCGAGAAACACGTTATCCGGTGTTTTCACCACTCCACAGTGCGTTTGAAATGCAGAACCGGCGACATCTTGGATTTCGTCGGGTTTCAAGCTGAGATATGCATTTTCTACGATAATCTTGGTGAGACTTCTGTCAGAAGGATGCAGAATCTTCGAGATCGCTCTTTTCGAGCTATTTAATGCGAGAAACACGTTAACTGGTGTTTTCACCACTCCACAGCGCGTTTCATATGCAGAACCGGCGAAATCTTGGATTTCGTCGGGGTTCAAGCTGAGATATGCATTTTCTACGATAATGTTGGTGAGACCTCTGTCAGAAGGATGCAGAATCTTCGAGATCGCTCTTTTCGAGCAACTTAATGCGAGAAACACGCTATCTGGTGTTTTCACCACTCCACAGTGCGTTTGATATGCAGAACCGGCGAAATCTTGAATTTCGTCGGGGTTCAAGCTGAGATATGCATTTTCTACGATAATCTTGGTGAGACTTCTGTCAGAAGTATGCAGAATCATCGGGATCGCTCTATTCGAGCAATTTATTGCGAGAAACACGTTATCCGGTGTTTTCAACATTCCACAGTGCTTTTGATATGCAGAACCGGCGACATCTTGGCTGTCGTAGGGTATCAAGCTGAGATATGCATTTTCTACGATAATCTTGGTGAGACTTCTTTCAGAAGTATGCAGAATCATCGGGATCGCTCTATTCGAGGTATTTATTGCGAGAAACACGTTATCCGGTGTTTTCACCACTCCACAGTGCGTTTGATATGCAGAACCGGCGACATCTTGGATTTCGTCGGGTTTCAAGCTGAGATATGCATTTTCTACGATTATCTTGGTGAGACTTCTTTCAGAAGTATGCAGAATCATCGGGATCGCTCTATTCGAGCTATTTATTGCGAGAAACACGTTATCCGGTGTTTTCACCACTCCACAGTGCGTTTGATATGCAGAACCGGCGACATCTTGGATTTCGTCGGGTTTCAAGCTGAGATATGCATTTTCTACGATTATCTTGGTGAGACTTCTTTCACAAGGATGCAGAATCTTCGAGATCGCTCCGTTCGAGCTACTTAATGCGAGAAACACGTTAACTGGTGTTTTCACCACTCCACAGTGCGTTTGATATGTAGAACCGGCGAAATCTTGGATTTCGTCGGGGTTCAAGCTGAGATATGCATTTTCTACGATTATCTTGGTGAGACTTCTTTCACAAGGATGCAGAATCTTCGAGATCGCTCTTTTCGAGCTATTTAATGCGAGAAACACGTTAACTGGTGTTTTCACCACTCCACAGTGCGTTTGATATGCAGAACCGGCGACATCTTGGATTTCGTCGGGTTTCAAGCTGAGATATGCATTTTCTACGATAATTTTGGTGAGACTTCTGTCAGAAGGATGCAGAATCTTCGAGATCGCTCTTTTCGAGCAACTTAATGCGAGAAACACGCTATCTGGTGTTTTCACCACTCCACAGTGCGTTTGAAATGCAGAACCGGCGACATCTTGGATTTCGTCGGGTTTCAAGCTGAGATATGCATTTTCTACGATAATCTTGGTGAGACTTCTGTCAGAAGGATGCAGAATCTTCGAGATCGCTCTTTTCGAGCTATTTAATGCGAGAAACACGTTAACTGGTGTTTTCACCACTCCACAGTGCGTTTGATATGCAGAACCGGCGAAATCTTGGATTTCGTCGGGGTTCAAGCTGAGATATGCATTTTCTACGATAATCTTGGTGAGACCTCTGTCAGAAGGATGCAGAATCTTCGAGATCGCTCTTTTCGAGCTAGTTAATGCGAGAAACACGTTATCTGGCGTCTTCACCACTCCATAGTACGTTTGATATGCAGAACCGGCGACATCTTGGCTGTCGTAGGGTATCAAGCTGAGATATGCATTTTCTACGATAATCTTGGTGAGACTTCTTTCAGAAGTATGCAGAATCATCGGGATCGCTCTATTCGAGCTATTTATTGCGAGAAACACGTTATCCGGTGTTTTCACCACTCCACAGTGCGTTTGATATGCAGAACCGGCGACATCTTGGATTTCGTCGGGTTTCAAGCTGAGATATGCATTTTCTACGATTATCTTGGTGAGACTTCTTTCACAAGGATGCAGAATCTTCGAGATCGCTCTTTTCGAGCTATTTAATGCGAGAAACACGTTAACTGGTGTTTTCACCACTCCACAGTGCGTTTGATATGCAGAACCGGCGACATCTTGGATTTCGTCGGGTTTCAAGCTGAGATATGCATTTTCTACGATAATCTTGGTGAGACTTCTGTCAGAAGGATGCAGAATCTTCGAGATCGCTCTTTTCGAGCAACTTAATGCGAGAAACACGCTATCTGGTGTTTTCACCACTCCACAGTGCGTTTGATATGCAGAACCGGCGAAATCTTGGATTTCGTCGGGGTTCAAGCTGAGATATGCATTTTCTACGATAATCTTGGTGAGACTTCTGTCAGAAGTATGCAGAATCATCGGGATCGCTCTATTCGAGCAATTTATTGCGAGAAACACGTTATCCGGTGTTTTCAACATTCCACAGTGCTTTTGATATGCAGAACCGGCGACATCTTGGCTGTCGTAGGGTATCAAGCTGAGATATGCATTTTCTACGATAATCTTGGTGAGACTTCTGTCAGAAGTATGCAGAATCATCGGGATCGCTCTATTCGAGCTATTTATTGCGAGAAACACGTTATCCGGTGTGTTGACCACTCCACAGTGCGTTTGATATGCAGAACCGGCGACATCTTGGATTTCGTCGGGTTTCAAGCAGAGATATGCATTTTCTACGTTAATCTTGGTGAGACTTCTGTCAGAAGGATGCAGAATCTTCGAGATCGCTCTTTTCGAGCAACTTAATGCGAGAAACACGCTATCTGGTGTTTTCACCACTCCACAGTGCGTTTGATATGCAGAACCGGCGAAATCTTGGATTTCGTCGGGGTTCAAGCTGAGATATGCATTTTCTACGATAATCTTGGTGAGACTTCTGTCAGAAGTATGCAGAATCATCGGGATCGCTTTTTTCGAGCTATTTAATGCGAGAAACACGTTATCTGGTGTTTTCACCACTCCACAGTGCTTTTGATATGCAGAAACGGCGACATCTTGGCTGTCGAAGGGTATCAAGCTGAGATATGCATTTTCTACGATAATCTTGGTGAGACTTCTTTCAGAAGTATGCAGAATCTTCGAGATCGCTCTTTTCGAGCAACTTAATGCGAGAAACACGTTAGCCGGTGTTTTCACCACTCCACAGTGCGTTTGATAAGCAGAACCGGCGACACCTTGGATTTCGTCGGGTTTCAAGCTGAGATATGCATTTTCTACGATAATCTTGGTGAGACTTCTTTCAGAAGGATGCAGAATCTCCGAGATCGCTCTTTTCGAGCTACTTAATGCGAGAAAAACGTTAACTGGTGTTTTCACCACTCCACAGTGCGTTTGATATGCAGAACCGGCGACATCTTGGATTTCGTCGGGTTTCAAGCTGAGATATGCATTTTCTACGATAATCTTGGTGAGACTTCTGTCAGAAGGATGCAGAATCTTCGAGATCGCTCTTTTCGAGCAACTTAATGCGGGAAACACGCTATCTGGTGTTTTCACCACTCCACAGTGCGTTTGATACGCAGAACCGGCGAAATTTTGGATTTCGTCGGGTTTCAAGCTGAGAAATGCATTTTCTACGATAATCTTGGTGAGACTTCTGTCAGAAGTATGCAGAATCATCGGGATCGCTCTATTCGAGCTATTTATTGCGAGAAACACGTTATCCGGTGTGTTCACCACTCCACAGTGCGTTTGATATGCAGAACCGGCGACATCTTGGATTTCGTCGGGATTCAAGCTGAGATATGCATTTTCTACGATAATCTTGGTGAGACTTCTGTCAGAAGGATGCAGAATCATCGAGATCGCACTTTTCGAGCAACTTAATGCGAGAAACACGTTATCTGGTGTTTTCACCACTCCACAGTGCGTTTGATATTGCAGAACCGGCGAAATCTTGGATTTCGTCGGGGTTCAAGCTGAGATATGCATTTTCTACGATAATCTTGGTGAGACTTCTGTCACAAGTATGCAGAATCATCGCGATCGCTCTTTTCGAGCTATTTAATGCGAGAAACACGTTAACTGGTGTTTTCACCACTCCACAGTGCGTTTGATATGCAGAACCGGCCACATCTTGGCTGTCGTAGGGTATCAAGCTGAGATATGCATTTTCTACGATAATCTTGGTGAGACTTCTGTCAGAAGTATGCAGAATCATCGGGATCGCACTATTCGAGCTATTTATTGCGAGAAGCACGTTATCCGGTGTTTTCACCACTCCACAGTGCGTTTGATATGCAGAACCGGCGACATCTTGGATTTCGTCGGGATTCAAGCTGTGATATGCATTTTCTACGATAATCTTGGTGAGACTTCTGTCAGAAGGATGCAGAATCTTCGAGATCGCTCTTTTCGAGCTACTTAAAGGGAGAAACACGTTATCTGGTTGTTTTCACCACTCCACAGTGCGTTTGATATGCAGAGCCGGCGATATCATGGCTTTCGTCGGGTATCAAGCTGAGATGTGCATTTTCTGCGATAATCTTGGTGAGTCTTCTGTCAGAAGTATGCAGAATCTTCGAGATCGCTCCGTTCGAGCTACTTAATGCGAGAAACACGTTATCTGGTGTTTTCACCACTCCACAGTGCGTTTGATATGCAGACCCGGCGACATCTTGGCTTTCGTCGGGTATCAAGCTGAGATATGCATTTTCTACGATAATCTTGGTGAGACTTCTGTCAGAAGTATGCAGAATCATCGGGATCGCTCTATTCGAGCTATTTATTGCGAGAAACAAGTTATCCGGTGTTTTCAACATTCCACAGTGCTTTTGATATGCAGAACCGGCGACATCTTGGCTGTCGTAGGGTATCAAGCTGAGATATGCATTTTCTACGATAATCTTGGTGAGACTTCTTTCAGAAGTATGCAGAATCATCGGGATCGCTCTATTCGAGCTATTTATTGCGAGAAACACGTTATACGGTGTTTTCACCACTCCACAGTGCTTTTGATATGCAGAACCGGCGACATCTTGGATTTGGTCGGGTTTCAAGCTGAGATATGCATTTTCTACGATAATCTTGAGAGACTTCTGTCAGAAGGATGCAGAATCTTCGAGATCGCTCTTTTCGAGCTATTTAATGCGAGAAACACGTTAACTGGTGTTTTCACCACTCCACAGTGCGTTTGATATGCAGAACCGGCGACATCTTGGATTTCGTCGGGTTTCAAGCTGAGATATGCATTCTCTACGATAATCTTGGTGAAACTTCTGTCAGAAGGATGCAGAATCTTCGAGATCGCTCTTTTCTAGCTGGTTAATGCGAGAAACACGTTATCTGGCGTTTTCACCACTCCACAGTACGTTTAATATGCAGAACCGGCGACATCTTGGCTGTCGTAGGGTATCAAGCTGAGATATGCATTTTCTACGATAATCCTGGTGAGACTTCTGTCAGAAGGATGCAGAATCATCGGGATCGCTCTATTCGAGCTATTTATTGCGAGAAACACGTTATCCGGTGTTTTCACCACTCCACAGTGCGTTTGATATGCAGAACCGGCGAAATCTTGGATTTCGTCGGGGTTCAAGCTGAGATATGCATTTTCTACGATAATCTTGGTGAGACTTCTGTCAGAAGAATGGAGAATTATCGGGATCGCTCTTTTCGAGCTATTTAATGCGAGAAACACGTTAACTGGTGTTTTCACCACTCCACAGTGCGTTTGATATGCTGAACCGGCGACATCTTGGATTTCGTCTGGGTTCAAGCTGAGATATGCATTTTCTACGATAATCTTGGTGAGACTTCTGTCAGAAGGATGCAGAATCTTCGAGATCGCTCTTTTCGAGCAACTTAATGCGAGAAACACGTTATCTGGTGTTTTCTCCACTCCACAGTGCGTTTGATATTCAGAACCGGCGAAATCTTGGATTTCGTCGGGGTTCAAGCTGAGATATGCATTTTCTACGATAATCTTGGTGAGACTTCTGTCAGAAGTATGCAGAATCATCGGGATCGCTCTTTTCGAGCAATTTAATGCGAGAAACACGTTAACTGGTGTTTTCACCACTCCACAGTGCGTTTGATATGCAGAACCGGCGACATCTTGGATTTCGTCGGGGTTCAAGCTGAGATATGCATTTTCTACGATATTCTTGGTGAGACTTCTGTCAGAAGTATGCAGAATCATCGGGATCGATCTTTTCGAGCTATTTAATGCGAGAAACACGTTAACTGGTGTTTTCACCACTCCACAGTGCGTTTGATATGCAGAACCGGCGACATCTTGGATTTCGTCGGGGTTCAAGCTGAGATATGCATTTTCTACGATAATCTTGGTGAGACTTCAGTCAGAAGTATGCAGAATCATCGGGATCGCTTTTTTCGAGCTATTTAATGCGAGAAACACGTTATCTGGTGATTTCACCACTCCACAGTGCTTTTGATATGCAGACCCGGCGACATCTTGGCTTTCGTCGGGTATCAAGCTGAGATATGCATTTTCTACGATAATCTTGGTGAGACTTCTGTCAGAAGTGAGCAGAATCAGCGTGATCTCTCTTTTCGAGCTATTTAATGCGAGAAACACGTTCTCTGGTTGTTTTCACCACTCCACAGTGCGTTTGATATGCAGAACCGGCGACATCTTGATTTTCGTGAGGTATCAAGCTGAGATATGCATTTTCAGCGATAATCTTGGTGAGTCTTCTGTCAGAAGTATGCAGAATCTTCGAGATCGCTCTTTTCGAGCTAGTTAATGCGAGAAACACGTTATCTGGCGTATTCACCACTCCACAGTGCTTTTGATATGCAGACCCGGCGACATCTTGGCTTTCGTCGGGTATCAAGCTGAGATATGCATTTTCTACGATAATCTTGGTGAGACTTCTGTCAGAAGTGTGCAGAATCAGCGGGATCTCTCTTTTCGAGCTATTTAATGCGAGAAACACGTTCTCTGGTTGTTTTCACCACTCCACAGTGCGTTTGAGATGCAGAACCGGCGACATCTTGATTTTCTTGAGGTTTCAAGCTGAGATATGCATTTTCAGCGAAAATCTTGGTGAGTCTTCTGTCAGAAGTATGCAGAATCTTCGAGATCGCTCTTTTCGAGCTAGTTAATGCGAGCAACACGTTATCTGGCGATTTCACCACTCCACAGTGCGTTTGATATGCAGAACCGGCGACATCTTGGCTGTCGTAGGGTATCAAGCTGAGATATGCATTTTCTACGATAATCTTTGTGAGACTTCTGTCAGAAGTATGCAGAATCATCGGGATCGCTCTTTTCGAGCTATTTAATGCGAGAAACACGTTATCTGGTATTTTCACCACTCCCCAGTGCGTTTGATATGCAGACCCGGCGATATCTTGGATTTCGTCGGGGTTCAAGCTGAGATATGCATTTTCTACGATAATCTTGGTGAGACTTTAGTCAGAAGTATGCAGAATCATCTAGATCGCTCGTTTCAATATATTTAATGCGAAAAAACAAGTTTTCTGGTGTTTTGACCACTCCACAGTGCGTTTGATATGTAGAGCCGCCGATAACTTGGTTTTCGTGGGGTTTCCAGCTGAGATATGCATTTTCTGCGATAAACTTGGTGAGTCTTCCCTCAGAAGTATGCAGAATCATCGAGAACGCTCTATTCGAGCTATTTAATGCGAGAAACACGTTATCTGGTGTATTGACCAACCCACAGTGCGTTTGATATGCAGAACCGGCGACATCTTGGTTTTCGTGGGGATTCCAGCTGAAATATGCATTTTCTGCGATAATCTTGGTGTTTCATCTATGAGAAGTATGCAGAAACATCGAGAACGCTCGTTTCGAGCTATTTAATGCGAGAAACACGTTATCTGGTTGTTATCACCACTCCACAGTGCGTTTGATATGCAGAACCGGCGATATCTTGGTTTTCGTGGGGTTTCCAGCTGAGATATGCATTTTCTGCGATAATCTTGGTGAGTCTTCTGACAGAAGTATGCAGAATCATCGATATCGCTCTTTTCGAGCTATTTAATGCGAGATACACGTTATCTGGTTGTTTTCACCACTCCACAGTGCGTTTGATAAGCAGAACCGGCGATATCTTGGTTTTCGTGGGGTTTCCAGCTGAGATATGCATTTTCTGCGATAATCTTGGTGAGTCTTCTGACAGAAGTATGCAGAATCATCGATATCGCTCTTTTCGAGCTATTTAATGCGAGATACACGTTATCTGGTTGTTTTCACCACTCCACAGTGCGTTTGATAAGCAGAACCGGCGATATCTTGGTTTTCGTGGGGTTTCCAGCTGAGATATGCATTTTGTGCGATAATCTTCATGATTCTGCTGTTACAAATGTGCAGAATCACCGAAATCGCTGTTATCGTGCTATTGAATGCGAAAAACACATTTTCTGGTGTTTTCAGCACTCCACAGTGCGTTTGATATGCGGAAACTGCCATATCTTCGGTATCGTTGTTGTTGCCAGCTGAGATATGCATTTTCAGTGATAATCTTCATGATTCTGCTGTTACACATGTGCAGAATCACCGAAATCGCTGTTTTCGTGCTTTTGAATGCGAAAAACACGTTTTCTGGTGATTTCAGCACGCCACAGAACGTTTGACATGCGGAAACTGCGATATCTTCGGTATCGTTGTTGTTTCCAGCTGAGATATGCATTTTCAGTGATAATCTTCATGATTCTGCTGTTACATGTGTGCAGAATCACCGAAATCGCTGTTTTCGTGCTATTGAATGCGAAAAACACGTTTTCTAGAGTTTTCAGCACCCCACAGTGCGTTTGATATGCGCAAACTGCCATATCTTCGTATCGTTGTTGTTTCCAGCTGAGATATGCATTTTCAATGATAATCTTCATGATTCTGCTGTTACAAGTATGCAGAATAACCGAAATCGCTGTTTTCGTGCTATTGAATGCGAAAAACACGTTTTCTGGTGTTTTCAACACTCCACAGTGCGTTTGATATGCGGAAACTGCCATATCTTCGGTGTCGTTGTCGTTTCCAGCTGAGATATGCATTTTCAGTGATTATCTTTATGATTCTGCTGTTACAAGTGTGCAGAATCACCGAAATCGCTGTTTTCGTGCTATTGAATGCGAAAAACACGTTTTCTGGTGTTTTCAGCACGCCACAGAGCTTTTGATATGCGGAAACTGCCATATCTTCGGTATCGTTGTTGTTTCCAGCTGAGATATTCATTTTCAGTGATAATCTTTGTGATTCTGCTGTTACAAGTGTGCAGAAGCACCGAAATCGCTGTTTTCGTGCTATTGAATGCGAGAAACACGTTTTCTGGTGTTTTGAGCACTCCACAGTTCGTTTGATATGCGGAAACTGCGATATCTTCGGTATCGTTGTTGTTGCCAGCTGAGATATGTATTTTCAGTGATAATCTTCATGATTCTGCTGTTACACATGTGCAGAATCAGCGAAATCGCTGTTTTCGTGCTTTTGAATGCGAAAAACACGTTTTCTGGTGTTTTCAGCACGCCACAGAGCTTTTGATATGCGGAAACTGCCATATCTTCGGTATCGTTGTTGTTTCCAGCTGAGATATTCATTTTCAGTGATAATCTTTGTGATTCTGCTGTTACAAGTGTGCAGAAGCACCGAAATCGCTGTTTTCGTGCTATTGAATGCGAGAAACACGTTTTCTGGTGTTTTGAGCACTCCACAGTTCGTTTGATATGCGGAAACTGCGATATCTTCGGTATCGTTGTTGTTTCCAGCTGAGATATGCATTTTCAGTGATAATCTTCATGATTCTGCTGTTACAAATGTGCAAAATCACCGAAATCGCTGTTTTCGTGCTATTGAATGCGAAAAACACGTTTTCTGGTGTTTTCAGCACTCCACAGTGCGTTTGATATGCGGAAGCTGCGATATATTCGGTATCGTTGTTGTTTCCAGCTGAGATATGCATTTTCAGTGATAATCTTCATGATTCTGCTGTTACACATGTGCAGAATCACCGAAATCGCTGTTTTCGTGCTTTTGAATGCGAAAAACACGTTTTCTGGAGATTTCAGCACGCCACAAAACGTTTGACATGCGGAAACTGCGATATCTTCGGTATCGTTGTTGTTTCCAGCTGAGATATGCATTTTCAGTGATAATCTTCATGATTCTGCTGTTACAAGTGTGCAGAATCTCCGAAATCGCTGTTTTCGTGCTATTGAATGCGAAAAACACGTTTTCTAGTGTTTTCAGCACTCCACAGTGCGTTTGATATGCGGAAACTGCCATATCTTCGGTATCGTAGTTGTTTCCAGCTGAGATATGCATTTTCAGTGATAATCTTCATGATTCTGCTGTTACAAGTCAGCAGAATCACCGAAATCGCTGTTTTCGTGCTATTGAATGCGAAAAACACGTTTTCTGGTGTTTTCAGCACTCCACAGTGCGTTTGATATGCGGATACTGCCATATCTTCGGTATCGTTGTTGTTTCCAGCTAAGATATGCATTTTCAGTGATAATCTTCATGATTCTGCTGTTACAAATGTGCAGAATCACCGAAATTGCGGCTTTCGTGCTTTTGAATGCGAAAAACACGTTTTCTGGTGTTTTCAGCACGCCACAGAGCGTTTGACATGCGGAAACTGCGATATCTTCGGTATCGTTGTTGTTTCCAGCTGAGATATGCATTTTCAGTGATAATCTTCATGATTCTGCTGTTACAAATGTGCAGAAACACCGAAATCGCTGTTTTCGTGCTTTTGAATGCGAAAAACACGTTTTCTGGTGTTTTCAGCACGCCACAGAGCTTTTGATATGCGGAAACTGCCATATCTTCGGTATCGTTGTTGTTTCCAGCTGAGATATTCATTTTCAGTGATAATCTTTGTGATTCTGCTGTTACAAGTGTGCAGAAGCACCGAAATCGCTGTTTTCGTGCTATTGAATGCGAGAAACACGTTTTCTGGTGTTTTGAGCACTCCACAGTTCGTTTGATATGCGGAAACTGCGATATCATCGGTATCGTTGTTGTTTCCAGCTGAGATATGCATTTTCAGTGATAATCTTCATGATTCTGCTGTTACAAATGTGCAAAATCACCGAAATCGCTGTTTTCGTGCTATTGAATGCGAAAAACCCGTTTTCTGGTGTTTTCAGCACTCCACAGTGCGTTTGATATGCGGAAGCTGCGATATATTCGGTATCGTTGTTGTTTCCAGCTGAGATATGCATTTTCAGTGATAATCTTCATGATTCTGCTGTTACAAGTGTGCAGAATCACCGAAATCGCTTTTTTCGTGCTATTGAATGCGAAAAACACGTTTTCTGGTGTTTTCAACACTCCACAGTGCGTTTGAGTTGCGGAAACTGCCATATCTTCGGTGTCGTTGTCGTTTCCAGCTGAGATATGCATTTTCAGTGATAATCTTTATGATTCTGCTGTTACAAGTGTGCAGAATCACCGAAATCGCTGTTTTCGTGCTATTGAATGCGAAAAGCACGTTTTCTAGTGTTTTCAGCACTCCACAGTGCGTTTGATATGCGGAAACTGCCATATCTTCGTATCGTTGTTGTTTCCAGCTGAGATATGCATTTTCAGTGATAATCTTCATGATTCTGCTGATACAAGTGTGCAGAATCACCGAAATCGCTGTTTTCGTGCTATTGAATGCGAAAAACACGTTTTCTAGTGTTTTCAGCACTCCACAGTGCGTTTGATATGCGGAAACTGCCATATCTTCGTATCGTTGTTGTTTCCAGCTGAGATATGCATTTTCAGTGATAATCTTCATGATTCTGCTGTCACAAGTGTGCAGAATCACCGAAATCGCTGTTTTCGTGCTATTGAATGCGAAAAACACGTTTTCTGGTGTTTTCAGCACTCCACAGTGCGTTTGATATGCGGAAGCTGCGATATATTCGGTATCGTTGTTGTTTCCAGCTGAGATATGCATTTTCAGTGATAATCTTCATGATTCTGCTGTTACAAATGTGCAGAATCACCGAAATCGCTGTTTTCGTGCTTTTGAATGCGAAAAACTTTTTTTTCTGGTGTTTTCAGCACGCCACAAAACGTTTGACATACGGAAACTGCGATATCTTCGGTATCGTTGTTGTTTCCAGCTGAGATATGCATTTTCAGTGATAACCTTCATGATTCTGCTGTTACAAGTGTGCAGAATCACCGAAATCGCTGTTTTCGTGCTTTTGAATGCGAAAAACAGGTTTTCTGGTGTTTTCAGCACTCCACAGTGCGTTTGATATGCGGAAGCTGCGATATCTTCGGTATCGTTGTTGTTTCCAGCTGAGATATGCATTTTCAGTGATAATCTTCATGATT
Organism: Anthophora plumipes; assembly: GCA_951804975.1. Taxonomy (NCBI): domain Eukaryota; kingdom Metazoa; phylum Arthropoda; class Insecta; order Hymenoptera; family Apidae; genus Anthophora; species Anthophora plumipes. Next base: position 22,340,208 of record OX638118.1, read on the forward strand.
CTGCTGTTACAAATGTGCAATATCACCGAAATCGCTGTTTTCGTGCTTTTGAATGCGAAAAACACGTTTTCTAGTGTTTTCAGCACGCCACAGAACGTTTGACATGCGGAAACTGCGATATCTTCGGTATCGTTGTTGTTTCCAGCTGAGATATGCATTTTCAGTGATAATCTTCATGATTCTGCTGTTACAAGTGTGCAGAATCACCGAAATCGCTGTTTTCGTGCTATTGAATGCGAAAATGTCACGTCCCAGACTGCGCGGATTGGCAAATGTCGAGGATCGTGCACTAAAATGCTGTTCTTTAACGTTCACGCAGCTCGTGCGTCTGCGTCTAACCGGGACTCTCGGTTATTGATAAGAATGTCGTAATGGCTTACCTCAATCTCACGATGGCACTGCACTGTATCTCCTCGTTGCTGCAGGATAGATGATAATAGCGTAGCGGTTGGTATGTGAATCGCGCACGTTGATAATGGGTTATAAGAATTAAATATGGAATTGTAATATTAATAATCACTTTAATATACTTCACGATGTAGGTTATATAAGATATAGAATACAATTGAATATGGAAATAATAGTATAATATTAGATATAGGAATACAATGAAATAGTAACACTTGGAAATAGTAACGATATAGAAACGCGATGTGTACTCCGGGAGTTCCGGAGTGGAACTGCCACGTGATGTGTACCCCGGGAGTTCCGGAGTGGAACTGCCTACGTGATGTGTACCCCGGGAGCTCCGGAGTGGAACTGCCCCGACTGGGCGTTGCGGAGCTATCTTTATAGTAGTCGGATATGGGTGAGGGGTGTGGTAATGGTAAGGATAAGCGAGCGTGGGACTGCTGACTCTGCATACCTCGGGAGAGATAACGCGAGCTAGCGTGGGACTGCTGACTCTGCATACCTCGGGAGAGATAACGCGAGCTAGCGTGGGACTGCTGACTCTGCATACTTCGGGAGAGATAGCGCGAGCGAGCGTGGGACTGCTGACTCTGCATACCTCGAGAGAGATAGCGCGAGCTAGCGAGGGACTGCTGACTCCGCATACCTCGAGAGAGATAGCGCGTGCTAGCGTGGGACTGCTGACTCCGCATACCTCGAGAGAGATAGCGCGAGCTAGCGTGGGATTGCTGACTCTGGGTAATTGAAGGAAGATAGGAGTTGGAGGATTGGGATGGAACAAGCTGACGGTGCGTTCTAGGAATTGAGTCGAGGGATGAGATAGCTGTGGTTGGTGCTTAAGGTTATTAGCTTAGCGACTACGGATATATGCGTGCTTATTGATTATAGGTAAATGGTAATGTAGTGATCGTGCAGAATAGAGGGAAAGGTAGGGAGTCGTCGGTATGGCCGACGTTACAAAAAACACGTTTTCTGGTATTTTCAGCACTCCACAGTGCGTTTGATATGCGGAAGCTGCGATATATTCGGTATCGTTGTTGTTTCCAGCTGAGATATGCATTTTCAGTGATAATCTTCATGATTCTGCTGTTACAAGTGTGCAGAATCACCGAAATCGCTGTTTTCGTGCTATTGAATGCGAAAAACACGTTTTCTGGTGATTTCAGCACTCCACAGTGCGTTTGATATGCGGAAGCTGCGATATCTTCGGTATCGTTGTTGTTTCCAGCTGAGATATGCATTTTCAGTGATAATCTTCATGATTCTGCTGTTACAAATGTGCAAAATCACCGAAATCGCTGTTTTCGTGCTTTTGAATGCGAAAAACACGTTTTCTGGTGTTTTCAGCACATCACAGAACGTTTGACATGCGGAAACTGCGACATCTTCGTTATCGTTGTTGTTTCCAGCTGAGATATGCATTTTCAGTGATAATCTTCCTGCTTCGGCTGTTACAAGTGTGCAGAATCACCGAAATCGCTGTTTTCTTGCTATTGAATGCGTAAAACACGTTTTCTGGTGTTTTCAGCACTCCACAGTGCGTTTGACATGCGGAAACGGCGATATCTTCGGTATCGTTGTTGTTTCCAGCTGAGATATGCATTTCAGTGATAATCTTCATGATTCTGCTGTTACAAGTGTGCAGAATCACCGAAATCGCTGTTTTCGTGCTATTGAATGCGAAAAACACGTTTTCTGGTGTTTTCAGCACTCCACAGTGCGTTTGATATGCGGAAGCTGCGATATATTCGGTATCGTTGTTGTTTCCAGCTGTGATATGCATTTTCAGTGATAATCTTCATGATTCTGCTGTTACAAATGTGCAGAATCACCGAAATCGCTGTTTTCGTGCTTTTGAATGCGAAAAACACGTTTTCTGGTGTTTTCAGCACTCCACAGTGCGTTTGATATGCGGAAACTGCCATATCTTCGGTATCGTTGTTGTTTCCAGCTGAGATATGCATTTTCAGTGATAATCTTCATGATTCTGCTGTTACAAGTGTGCAGAATCACCGAAATCGCGGTTTTCGTGCTATTGAATGCGAAAAACACGTTTTCTGGTGTTTTCAGCACTCCACAGTGCGATTGATATGCGGAAGCTGCGATATCTTCGGTATCGTTGTTGTTTCCAGCTGAGATATGCATTTTCAGTGATAATCTTCATGATTCTGCTGTTACAAGTGTGCAGAATCACCGAAATCGCTGTTTTCGTGCCATTGAATGCGAAAAACACGTTTTCTGGTGTTTTCAGCACGCCACAGAGCGTTTGACATGCGGAAACTGCGATATCTTCTGTATCGTTGGGTTTCCAGCTGAGATATGCATTTTCAGCAATACTGTTCATGATTCTGCTGTTACAAGTGTGCAGAATCACCGAAATCGCTGTTGTCGTGCTATTGAATGCGAAAAACACATTTCCTGGTGTTCTCAGCACTCCACAGTGCGTTTGATATGCGGAAACTGCCATATCTTCGGTATCGTTGTTGTTGCCAGCTGGGATATGCATTTTCAGTGATAATCTTCATGATTCTGGTGTTACACATGTGCAGAATCACCGAAATCGCTGTTTTCGTGCTTTTGAATGCGAAAAACACGTTTTCTGGTGATTTCAGCACGCCACAGATCGTTTGACATGCGGAAACTGCGATATCTTCGGTATCGTTGTTGTTTCCATCTGAGATATGCATTTCAGTGATAATCTTCATGATTCTGCTGTTACAAGTGTGCAGAATCACCGAAATCGCTGTTTTCGTGCTTTTGAATGCGAAAAACACGTTTTCTGGTGTTTTCAGCACGCCACAGAACGTTTGACATACGGAAACTGCGATATCTTCGGTATCGTTGTTGTTTCCAGCTGAGATATGCATTTTCAGTGATAATCTTCATGATTCTGCTGTTACAAATGTGCAGAATCACCGAAATCGCTGTTTTCGTGCTTTTGAATGCGAAAAACACGTTTTCTGGTGTTTTCAGCACGCCACAGAGCGTTTGACATGCGGAAACTGCGATATCTTCGGTATCGTTTGGTTTCCAGCTGAGATATGCATTTTCAGTAATAATCTTCATGATTCTGCTGTTACAAGTGTGCAGAATCACCGAAATCGCTGTTCTCGTGCTATTGAATGCGAAAAACACGTTTTCTGGTGTTTTCAGCACTCCACAGTGCGTTTGATATGCGGAAGCTGCGATATATTCGGTATCGTTGTTGTTTCCAGCTGAGATATGCATTTTCAGCGATAATCTTCATGATTCTGCTGTTACAAATGTGCAGTATCACCTAAATCGCTGTTTTCGTGCTTTTGAATGCGAAAAACACGTTTACTGGTGTTTTCAGCACGCCACAGAACGTTTGACATACGGAAACAGCGATATCTTCGGTATCGTTGTTGTTTCCAGCTGAGATATGCATTTTCAGTGATCATCTTCATGATTCTGCTGTTACAAGTGTGCAGAATCACCGAAATCGCTGTTTTCGTGCTTTTGAATGCGAAAAACACGTTTTCTGGTGTTTTCAGCACGCCACAGAACGTTTGACATACGGAAACTGCGATATCTTCGGTATCGTTGTTGTTTCCAGCTGAGATATGCATTTTCAGTGATAATCTTCATGATTCTGCTGTTACAAATGTGCAGAATCACCGAAATCGCTGTTTTCGTGCTTTTGAATGCGAAAAACACGTTTTCTGGTGTTTTCAGCACGCCACAGAGCGTTTGACATGCGGAAACTGCGATATCTTCGGTATCGTTTGGTTTCCAGCTGAGATATGCATTTTCAGTAATAATCTTCATGATTCTGCTGTTACAAGTGTGCAGAATCACCGAAATCGCTGTTTTCGTGCTATTGAATGCGAAAAACACGTTTTCTGGTGTTTTCAGCACTCCACAGTGCGTTTGATATGCGGAAGCTGCGATATCTTCGGTATCGTTGTTGTTTCCAGCTGAGATATGCATTTTCAGTGATAATCTTCATGATTCTGCTGTTACAAGTGTGCAGAATTCACCGAAATCGCGGTTTTCGTGCTATTGAATGCGAAAAACACGTTTTCTGGTGTTTTCAGCACTCCACAGTGCGTTTGATATGCGGAAGCTGCGATATCTTCGGTATCGTTGTTGTTTCCAGCTGAGATATGCATTTTCAGTGATAATCTTCATGATGCTGCTGTTACAAATGTGCAGAATCACCGAAAGCGCTGTTTTCGTGCTTTTGAATGCGAAAAACACGTTTTCTGGTGTTTTCAGCACGCCACAGAACGTTTGACATACGGAAACTGCGATATCTTCGGTATCGTTGTTGTTTCCAGCTGAGATATGCATTTTCAGTGATAATCTTCATGATTCTGCTGTTACAAGTGTGCAGAATCATCGAAATCGCTGTTTTCGTGCTATTGAATGCGAAAAACACGTTTTCTGGTGTTTTCAGCACGCCACAGATCGTTTACCATGCGGAAACTGCGATATCTTCGGTATCGTTGTTGTTTCCAGCTGAGATATGCATTTCAGTGATAATCTTCATGATTCTGCTGTTACAAGTGTGCAGAATCACCGCAATCGCTGTTTTCGTGCTATTGAATGCGAAAAACACGTTTTCTGGTGTTTTCAGCACTCCACAGTGCGTTTGATATGCGGAAGCTGCGATATCTTCGGTATCGTTGTTGCTTCCAGCTGAGATATGCATTTCAGTGATAATCTTCATGATTCTGCTGTTACAAGTGTGTAGAATCACCGAAATCGCTATTTTCGTGCTATTGAATGCGAAAAACACGTTTTCTGGTGTTTTCAGCACTCCACAGTGCGTTTGATATGCGGAAGCTGCGATATCTTCGGTATCGTTGTTGTTTCCAGCTGAGATATGCATTTTCCGTGATAATCTTCATGATGCTGCTGTCACAAATGTGCAGAATCACCGAAATCGCTGTTTTCGTTGTTTTGAATGCGAAAAACACGATTTCTGGTGATTTCAGCACGCCACAGAACGTTTGACATGCGGAAACTGCGATATCTTCGGTATCGTTGTTGTTTCCAGCTGAGATATGCATTTTCAGTGATAATCTTCATGATGCTGCTGATACAAATGTGCAGAATCACCGAAATCGCTGTTTTCGTGCTTTTGAATGCGAAAAACACGTTTTCTGGTGTTTTCAGCACGCCACAGAGCTTTTGATATGCGGAAACTGCCATATCTTCGGTATCGTTGTTGTTTCTGTCACGTCCCAGACTGCGCGGATTGGCAAATGTCGAGGATCGCGCACTAAAATGCCGTTCTTTAACGTTCACGCAGCTCGTGCGTCTGCGTCTAACGGGGACTCTCGGCTATTGATAAAAATGTCGTAATGGCTTACCTCAATCTCACGATGGCACTGCACTGTATCTCCTCGTTGCTGCAGGATAGATGATAATAGCGTAGCGGTTGGTATGTGAATCGCGCACTTTGATAATGGGTTATAAGAATTAAATATGGAATTGTAATATTAATAATCACTTTAATATACTTCACGATGTAGGTTATATAAGATATAGAATACAATTGAATATGGAAATAATAATATAATATAAGATATAGGAATACAATGAAATAGTAACACTTGGAAATAGCAATACTTGGAAATAGTAACGATATAGAAACCCGATGTGTACTCCGGGAGTTCCGGAGTGGAACTGCCTACGTGATGTGTACCCCGGGAGCTCCGGAGTGGAACTGCCCCGACTGGGCGTTGCGGAGCTATCTTTATAGTAGTCGGATATGGGTGAGGGGTGTGGTAAAGGTAAGGATAAGCGAGCGTGGGACTGCTGACTCTGCATACCTCGGGAGAGATAACGCGAGCTAGCGTGGGACTGCTGACTCTGCATACCTCGGGAGAGATAGTGCGAGCGAGCGTGGGACTGCTGACTCCGCATACCTCGAGAGAGATAGCGCGAGCTAGCGTGGGGTTGCTGACTCCGCATACCTCGAGAGAGATAGCGCGAGCTAGCGTGGGATTGCTGACTCTGGGTAATTGAAGGAAGATAGGAGTTGGAGGATTGGGATGGAACAAGCTGACGGAGCGTTCTAGGAATTGAGTCGAGGGATGAGATAGCTGTGGTTGGTGCTTAAGGTTATTAGCTTAGCGACTACGGATATCTGCGTGCTTATTGATTATAGGTAAATGGTAATGTAGTGATCGTGCAGAATAGAGGGTAAGGTAGGGAGTCGTCGGTATGGCCGACGTTACATTTCCAGCTGAGATATGCATTTTCAGTGATAATCTTCATGATTCTGCTGTTACAAGTGTGCAGAATCACCGAAATCGCTGTTTTCGTGCTATTGAATGCGAAAAACACGTTTTCTGGTGTTTTCAGCACTCCACAGTGCGTTTGATATGCGGAATCTGCCATATCTTCGTTATCGTTGTTGTTTCCAGCGGAGTTATGCATTTTCAGTGATAATCTTCATGATTCTGCTGTTACAAGTGTGCAGAATCACCGAAATCGCTGTTTTCGTGCTATTGAATGCGAAAAACACGTTTTCTGGTGTTTTCAACACTCCACAGTGCGTTTGATATGCGGAAACTGCCATATCTTCGGTATCGTTGTTGTTTCCAGCTGAGATATGCATTTTCAGTGATAATCTTCATGATTCTGCTGTTACAAGTGTGCAGAATCACCGAAATCGCTGTTTTCGTGCTATTGAATGCGAAAACCACGTTTTCTGGTGTTTTCAGCACGCCACAAAGCGTTTGACATGCGGAAACTGCGATATCTTCGGTATCGTTGGGTTTCCAGCTGAGATATGCATTTTCTGTGATAATCATCATGATTCTGCTGTTACAAGTGTGCAGAATCACCGAAATCGCTGTTTTCGTGCTATTGAATGCGAAAAACACATTTTCTGGTGTTTTCAGCACTCCACAGTGCGTTTGATATGCGGAAACTGCCATATCTTCGGTATCGTTGTTGTTGCCAGCTGAGATATGCATTTTCAGTGATAATCTTCATGATTCTGCTGTTACAAGTGTGCAGAATCACCGAAATCGCTGTTTTCGTGCTTTTGAATGCGAAAAACACGTTTTCTGGTGATTTCAGCACGCCACAGAACGTTTGACATGCGGAAACTGCGATATCTTCGGTATCGTTGTTGTTTCCAGCTGAGATATGCATTTTCAGTGATAATCTTCATAATTCTGCTGTTACAAGTGTGCAGAATCACCGAAATCGCTGTTTTCGTGCTATTGAATGCGAAAAACACGTTTTCTGGTGTTTTCACCACTCCACAGTGCGTTTGATATGCGGAAACTGCCGTATCTTCGGTATCGTTGTTGTTTCCAGCTGAGATATGCATTTTCAGTGATAACCTTCATGATTCTGCTGTTACAAGTGTGCAGAATCACCGAAATCGCTGTTTTCGTGCTTTTGAATGCGAAAAACACGTTTTCTGGTGTTTTCAGCACTCCACAGTGCGTTTGACATGCGGAAACTGCGATATCTTCGGTATCGTTGTTGTTTCCAGCTGAGATATGCATTTTCAGTGATAATCTTCATGATTCTGCTGTAACAAGTGTGCAGAATCACCGAAATCGCTGTTTTCGTGCTATTGAATGCGAAAAACACATTTTCTGGTGTTTTCAGCACTCCACAGTGCGTTTGATATGCGGAAACTGCGATATCTTCGGTATCGTTGTTGTTTCCAGCTGAGATATGCATTTTCAGTGATAATCTTCATGATTCTGCTGTTACACATGTGCAGAATCACCGAAATCGCTGTTTTCGTGCTATTGAATGCGAAAAACACATTTTCTGGTGTTTTCAGCACTCCACAGTGCGTTTGATATGCGGAAACTGCGATATCTTCGGTATCGTTGTTGTTTCCAGCTGAGATATGCATTTTCAGTGATAATCTTCATGATTCTGCTGTTAAAAGTGTGCAGAATCACCGAAATCGCTGTTTTCGTGCTATTGAATGCGAAAAACACGTTTTCTGGTGTTTTCACCACTCCACAGTGCGTTTGATATGCGGAAACTGCCATATCTTCGGTATCGTTGTTGTTTCCAGCTGAGATATGCATTTTCAGTGATAACCTTCATGATTCTGCTGTTACAAGTGTGCAGAATCACCGAAATCGCTGTTTTCGTGCTTTTGAATGCGATAAACACGTTTTCTGGTGTTTTCAGCACTCCACAGTGCGCTTGACATGCGGAAACTGCGATATCTTCGGTATCGTTGTTGTTTCCAGCTGAGATATGCATTTTCAGTGATAATCTTCATGATTCTGCTGTTACAAGTGTGCAGAATCACCGAAATCGCTGTTTTCGTGCTATTGAATGCGAAAAACACATTTTCTGGTGTTTTCAGCACTCCACAGTGCGTTTGATATGCGGAAACTGCGATATCTTCGGTATCGTTGTTGTTTCCAGCTGAGATATGCATTTTCAGTGATAATCTTCATGATTCTGCTGTTACACATGTGCAGAATCACCGAAATCGCTGTTTTCGTGCTATTGAATGCGAAAAACGCATTTTCTGGTGTTTTCAGCACTCCACAGTGCGTTTGATATGCGGAAACTGCGATATCTTCGGTATCGTTGTTGTTTCCAGCTGAGATATGCATTTTCAGTGATAATCTTCATGATTCTGCTGTTAAAAGTGTGCAGAATCACCGAAATCGCTGTTTTCGTGCTACTGAATGCGAAAAACACGTTTTCTGGTGTTTTCAGCACTCCACAGTGCGTTTGATATGCGGAAACTGCCATATCTTCGGTATCGTTGTTGTTTCCAGCTGAGATATGCATTTTCAGTGATAACCTTCATGATTCTGCTGTTACAAGTGTGCAGAATCACCGAAATCGCTGTTTTCGTGCTTTTGAATGCGAAAAACACGTTTTCTGGTGTTTTCAGCACGCCACAGAACGTTTGACATGCGGAAACTGCGATATCTTCGGTATCGTTGTTGTTTCCTGCTGAGATATGCATTTTCAGTGATAATCTTCATGATTCTGCTGTTACAAGTGTGCAGAATCACCGAAATCGCTGTTTTCGTGCTATTGAATGCGAAAAACACGTTTTCTGGTGTTTTCAGCACTCCACAGTGCGTTTGATATGCGGAAGCTGCGATATATTCGGTATCGTTGTTGTATCTAGCTGAGATATGCATTTTCAGTGATAATCTTCATGATTCTGCTGTTACAAGTGTGCAGAATCTCCGAAATCGCTGTTTTCGTGCTATTGAATGCGAAAAACACGTTTTCTGGTGTTTTCAGCACTCCACAGTGCGTTTGATATGCGGAAACTGCCATATCTTCGGTATCGTTGTTGTTTCCAGCTGAGATATGCATTTTCAGTGATAACCTTCATGAGTCTGCTGTTACAAGTGTGCAGAATCACCGAAATCGCTGTTTTCGTGCTTTTGAATGCGAAAAACACGTTTTCTGGTGTTTTCAGCACGCCACAGAACGTTTGACATGCGGAAACTGCGATATCTTCGGTATCGTTGTTGTTTCCAGCTGAGATATGCATTTTCAGTGATAATCTTCATGATTCTGCTGTTACAAATGTGCAAAATCACCGAAATCGCTGTTTTCGTGCTTTTGAATGCGAAAAACACGTTTTCTGGTGTTTTCAGCACGCCACAGAACGTTTGACATGCGGAAACTGCGATATCTTCGGTATCGTTGTTGTTTCCTGCTGAGATATGCATTTTCAGTGATAATCTTCATGATTCTGCTGTTACAAGTGTGCAGAATCACCGAAATCGCTGTTTTCGTGCTATTGAATGCGAAAAACACGTTTTCTGGTGTTTTCAGCACTCCACAGTGCGTTTGATATGCGGAAGCTGCGATATATTCGGTATCGTTGTTGTATCTAGCTGAGATATGCATTTTCAGTGATAATCTTCATGATTCTGCTGTTACAAGTGTGCAGAATCACCGAAATCGCTGTTTTCGTGCTATTGAATGCGAGAAACACGTTTTCTGGTGTTTTCAGCACTCCACAGTGCGTTTGATATGCGGAAGCTGCGATATATTCGGTATCGTTGTTGTTTTCAGCTGAGATATGCATTTTCAGTGATAATCTTCATGATTCTGCTGTTACAAATGTGCAAAATCACCGAAATCGCTGTTTTCGTGCTTTTGAATGCGAAAAACACGTTTTCTGGTGTTTTCAGCACGCCACAGAACGTTTGACATGCGGAAACTGCGATATCTTCGGTATCGTTGTTGTTTCCTGCTGAGATATGCATTTTCAGTGATAATCTTCATGATTCTGCTGTTACAAGTGTGCAGAATCACCGAAATCGCTGTTTTCGTGCTATTGAATGCGAAAAACACGTTTTCTGGTGTTTTCAGCACTCCACAGTGCGTTTGATATGCGGAAGCTGCGATATATTCGGTATCGTTGTTGTATCTAGCTGAGATATGCATTTTCAGTGATAATCTTCATGATTCTGCTGTTACAAGTGTGCAGAATCTCCGAAATCGCTGTTTTCGTGCTATTGAATGCGAAAAACACGTTATCTGGTGTTTTCAGCACTCCACAGTGCGTTTGATATGCGGAAACTGCCATATCTTCGGTATCGTTGTTGTTTCCAGCTGAGATATGCATTTTCAGTGATAACCTTCATGATTCTGCTGTTACAAGTGTGCAGAATCACCGAAATCGCTGTTTTCGTGCTTTTGAATGCGAAAAACACGTTTTCTGGTGTTTTCAGCACGCCACAGAACGTTTGACATGCGGAAACTGCGATATCTTCGGTATCGTTGTTGTTTCCAGCTGAGATATGCATTTTCAGTGATAATCTTCATGATTCTGCTGTTACAAGTGTGCAGAATCACCGAAATCGCTGTTTTCGTGCTATTGAATGCGAAAAACACATTTTCTGGTGTTTTCAGCACTCCACAGTGCGTTTGATATGCGGAAGCTGCGATATATTCGGTATCGTTGTTGTTTCCAGCTGAGATATGCATTTTCAGTGATAATCTTCATGATTCTGCTGTTACAAATGTGCAAAATCACCGAAATCGCTGTTTTCGTGCTTTTGAATGCGAAAAACACGTTTTCTGGTGTTTTCAGCACGCCACAGAACGTTTGACATGCGGAAACTGCGATATCTTCGGTATCGTTGTTGTTTCCTGCTGAGATATGCATTTTCAGTGATAATCTTCATGATTCTGCTGTTACAAGTGTGCAGAATCACCGAAATCGCTGTTTTCGTGCTATTGAATGCGAAAAACACGTTTTCTGGTGTTTTCAGCACTCCACAGTGCGTTTGATATGCGGAAGCTGCGATATATTCGGTATCGTTGTTGTATCTAGCTGAGATATGCATTTTCAGTGATAATCTTCATGATTCTGCTGTTACAAGTGTGCAGAATCACCGAAATCGCTGTTTTCGTGCTATTGAATGCGAAAAACACGTTTTCTGGTGTTTTCAGCACTCCACAGTGCGTTTGATATGCGGAAGCTGCGATATATTCGGTATCGTTGTTGTATCTAGCTGAGATATGCATTTTCAGTGATAATCTTCATGATTCTGCTGTTACAAGTGTGCAGAATCACCGAAATCGCTGTTTTCGTGCTATTGAATGCGAAAAACACGTTTTCTGGTGTTTTCAGCACGCCACAGAACGTTTGACATGCTGAAACTGCCATATCTTCGGTATCGTTGTTGTTTCCAGCTGAGATATGCATTTTCAGTGATTATCTTCATCATTCTGCTGTTACAAATGTGCAGAATCACCGAAATCGCTGTTTTCGTTCTTTTGAATATGAAAAACACGTTTTCTGGTGTTTTCAGCACGCCACAGAACGTTTGACATGCGGAAACTGCGATATCTTCGGTATCGTTGTTGTTTCCTGCTGAGATATGCATTTTCAGTGATAATCTTCATGATTCTGCTCTTACAAGTGTGCAGAATCACCGAAATCGCTGTTTTCGTGCTATTGAATGCGAAAAACACGTTTTCTGGTGTTTTCAGCACTCCACAGTGCGTTTGATATGCGGAAGCTGCGATATATTCGGTATCGTTGTTGTTTCCAGCTGAGATATGCATTTTCAGTGATAATCTTCATGATTCTGCTGTTACAAATGTGCAAAATCACCGAAATCGCTGTTTTCGTGCTTTTGAATGCGAAAAACACGTTTTCTGGTGTTTTCAGCACGCCACAGAACGTTTGACATGCGGAAACTGCGATATCTTCGGTATCGTTGTTGTTTCCTGCTGAGATATGCATTTTCAGTGATAATCTTCATGATTCTGCTGTTACAAGTGTGCAGAATCACCGAAATCGCTGTTTTCGTGCTATTGAATGCGAAAAACACGTTTTCTGGTGTTTTCAGCACTCCACAGTGCGTTTGATATGCGGAAACTGCCATATCTTCGGTATCGTTGTTGTTTCCAGCTGAGATATGCATTTTCAGTGATAATCTTCATGATTCTGCTGTTACAAGTGTGCAGAATCACCGAAATCGCTGTTTTCGTGCTATTGAATGCGAAAAACACATTTTCTGGTGTTTTCAGCACTCCACAGTGCGTTTGATATGCGGAAGCAGCGATATATTCGGTATCGTTGTTGTTTTCAGCTGAGATATGCATTTTCAGTGATAATCTTCATGATTCTGCTGTTACAAATGTGCAAAATCACCGAAATCGCTGTTTTCGTGCTTTTGAATGCGAAAAACACGTTTTCTGGTGTTTTCAGCACGCCACAGAACGTTTGACATGCGGAAACTGCGATATCTTCGGTATCGTTGTTGTTTCCTGCTGAGATATGCATTTTCAGTGATAATCTTCATGATTCTGCTGTTACAAGTGTGCAGAATCACCGAAATCGCTGTTTTCGTGCTATTGAATGCGAAAAACACATTTTCTGGTGTTTTCAGCACTCCACAGTGCGTTTGATATGCGGAAGCTGCGATATATTCGGTATCGTTGTTGTTTCCAGCTGAGATATGCATTTTCAGCGATAATCTTCATGATTCTGCTGTTACAAATGTGCAAAATCACCGAAATCGCTGTTTTCGTGCTTTTGAATGCGAAAAACACGTTTTCTGGTGTTTTCAGCACGCCACAGAACGTTTGACATGCGGAAACTGCGATATCTTCGGTATCGTTGTTGTTTCCTGCTGAGATATGCATTTTCAGTGATAATCTTCATGATTCTGCTGTTACAAGTGTGCAGAATCACCGAAATCGCTGTTTTCGTGCTATTGAATGCGAAAAACACGTTTTCTGGTGTTTTCAGCACTCCACAGTGCGTTTGATATGCGGAAGCTGCGATATATTCGGTATCGTTGTTGTATCTAGCTGAGATATGCATTTTCAGTGATAATCTTCATGATTCTGCTGTTACAAGTGTGCAGAATCACCGAAATCGCTGTTTTCGTGCTATTGAATGCGAAAAACACGTTTTCTGGTGTTTTCAGCACTCCACAGTGCGTTTGATATGCGGAAACTGCCATATCTTCGGTATCGTTGTTGTTTCCAGCTGAGATATGCATTTTCAGTGATAACCTTCATGATTCTGCTGTTACAAGTGTGCAGAATCACCGAAATCGCTGTTTTCGTGCTTTTGAATTCGAAAAACACGTTTTCTGGTGTTTTCAGCACGCCACAGAACGTTTGACATGCGGAAACTGCGATATCTTCGGTATCGTTGTTGTTTCCAGCTGAGATATGCATTTTCAGTGATAATCTTCATGATTCTGCTGTTACAAGTGTGCAGAATCACCGAAATCGCTGTTTTCGTGCTATTGAATGCGAAAAACACATTTTCTGGTGTTTTCAGCACTCCACAGTGCGTTTGATATGCGGAAGCTGCGATATATTCGGTATCGTTGTTGTTTCCAGCTGAGATATGCATTTTCAGTGATAATCTTCATGATTCTGCTGTTACAAATGTGCAAAATCACCGAAATCGCTGTTTTCGTGCTTTTGAATGCGAAAAACACGTTTTCTGGTGTTTTCAGCACGCCACAGAACGTTTGACATGCGGAAACTGCGATATCTTCGGTATCGTTGTTGTTTCCAGCTGAGATATGCATTTTCAGTGATAATCTTCATGATTCTGCTGTTACAAGTGTGCAGAATCACCGAAATCGCTGTTTTCGTGCTATTGAATGCGAAAAACACGTTTTCTGGTGTTTTCAGCACTCCACAGTGCGTTTGATATGCGGATACTGCCGTATCTTCGGTATCGTTGTTGTTTCCAGCTAAGATAAGCATTTTCATTGATAACCTTCATGATTCTGCTGTTACAAATGTGCAGAATCACCGAAATTGCTGCTTTCGTGCTTTTGAATGCGAAAAACACGTTTTCTGGTGTTTTCAGCACGCCACAGAGCGTTTGACATGCGGAAACTGCGATATCTTCGGTATCGTTGTTGTTTCCAGCTGAGATATGCATTTTCAGTGATAATCTTCATGATTCTGCTGTTACAAATGTGCAGAATCACCGAAATCACTGTTTTAGTGCTTTTGAATGCGAAAAACACGTTTTCTGGTGTTTTCTGCACGCCACAGAGCTTTTGATATGCCGAAACTGCCATATCTTCGGTATCGTTGTTGTTTCCAGCTGAGATATGCCTTTTCAGTGATAATCTTTGTGATTCTGCTGTTACAAGTGTGCAGAATCACCGAAATCGCTGTTTTCGTGCTATTGAATGCGAGAATGTAACATCGGACGCACTAACAACCTCTACTCCACTCTGCACCCTTAGCATTAAGCCCCTATTATATGTTAACCCATAGTCGGTAAGCGTCCCTGTATAATCATAGTCGGTAAGTCATTAGTATATATCCATAGTCGATAAGACCCCATTCTATGTAACCTGTAGTCGGTAAGTTTCAACCATGTAACGATAGTCGGTAAGGCAGAACATTGTACCATCTATGTTCAGTACTCCGACAACCATCTCTCAACCAGCGCTACCCCCACACTACGACCATACCCCCACTCTACAACCATACCACCACCACACCGTCCGGCGACTCGCTCTGGCGGCAGCGAGCGAGCAGGCAGTCTGCAGCGAGCACACATGGCATACACACGTGTCATCTCGTCCGCGTCTCACTCCACTGTTTCAACTCACTAGTTCTATTTCTATTTCCTTTTCGTTATGTATAGTTAGTAAGTGTAGTGTAAAAGTAGTTATTAGTATCGTAGAAATAAACTCATTTATTGTGAACCACCTCGTCTCGTTGATCGGACCCCTATTCTCGTCAAATCCTCATCAATCACCAATCCATTCCGAGCTCACCACCGGAAGTCTGCCACTGCCGACCTAGGGGGTCTTAGCATCTGCAACGAGCGGAAGCAAGGATATCGGAGTAAGGTGAGTTACCTCAGACTTTATTCGGGAGTACGAGCGGCGCAAATCCCAGCCAGTCGCGGACGGAACGAGCCGCGAGGGCAAAATATATATTTTTAATAAGGGTCACGGTTGAGACGTGACAAAATTGGTGACAGCGGTGGGATTAGCCGTTGTTCCTGCTCCTGTCATTTTATATTCGTCGTCAAATATTCGGGATGGAAACGAGGAAGAAGACCACCGAGCAACGCTCCGTGCCGACGGAAGCTGAATTAATCGAAATCCAGCGACAACTTCGCGAAAGAGAAAAATGTCTCCAAGAGACTGGCGCGCGTTTAGAAGAAGAACGATCCGCTATAGTCGAGGCGCGCGCCGCGCAACCCGCGGATCTTAATTCACAAATGTTAAACGAATTGGCCAACATCCGTCGCGAATTGAACGACGTTAAAGTCACGAGGCCTCAAGTCGCGCAGGATAATTATAATCTCGCGAACGCACCGACTCGTCCACTCGGTAACGATTTCAGCATGGAAACCAGCGCTATTTCCACGTACTCGCTTCGCGAGGCTGTTGACACGATCCCCTCGTTCGACGGCAATAATATATCCGTCTTCCAATTCATTCGCGCGTGCAAGAGGGCAAGGGATCTCGTCTCCCCACACGCCGAGGAAACCCTCGTTCGGTTAACTATTAATCGCCTCAAGGGACGAGCGTACCTGGCGATAGAAGACGATTTATGCAGCAACATTCAGGATTTGTGCGATATAATGCGCGTAACGTTCGGGCCGCTGAAAAACGTGGACCAATACCGCGGGGAATTAGCAAGCACGTACCAGTTCGCAGACGAACATATCATAGACTATATTAGTCGCATTAAAGATTTGAGGGCCGCGATAATCGACGGCGAACGCAGTTCTAGACACGCCGATCAGCTGGCTATTGATGATTTTACTCTCCGGTGTTTTTCCGATGGCCTAATACCCGAGATCCGATTCCAATTAATGGCGGGCCGTCCCGCTACTCTATCGGAAGCTTTGCTTAAATCTCGAGAACTTTTCCGTAGATACGAACAGGACCGCGAACGTCAAAACCACACGCGGAAATCCACGTACGCTTCTAGATTCGCGCAAAGAAATATAGACTCCGAACCACCACGGGAACGTCGAATGCAAGCGGCACGTGCACCTGAACCAAAGACGTGCTCTTACTGTAAAAATATCGGGCATGGTATAAGCGAATGCCGAAAACGCCAATATAACAATGCGCTGCGCGAACGCGAAAGATACAACGAATCACGGCGAAACGAAGAAAGAGAACGCCGGGCGCCTGTTTCGCGCGATACGGAGTATAGATACGAACGCCGCGATGATCGTGGAAATAGAAACACGCGCGCCGATACAGAGGACCGTTACCGTAACAACCAGGGAAACGGACGAGGCCTCTCGCCTCGCCGCGAGAGCAGGCGAGAGGCGAACCCCGCGAGAGTACGCGCAATAATTCCCGCGACAGAGGAGGATACCGAGTCGCAACAGTTAGACTAAGAAAGAATTGTTTCGTACCGCACGTCAACGTCCACTCGAAAGATTTCGCCAAAAACCCCACGCGATTAATGGTAGACACAGGCTCAGAGCCTAACATTTTAAAGAAAGCCGTTCTGAAATCCCATTTAAAAATAAACAAAGGCGACGCACTAGCTATTTCGGGAATTACGGACGGCAAGGTAAAAACTTACGGGTCCGTAAAAATACAAATTCGTGGACGGGAAATTTCGTTTCAAATCGTACCCGATAGTTTCCCGATCGACACCGACGGAATATTAGGCAGCGAATTTTGTAATCGTGAAGTCGATATTCTATACTCCAAGAACCGCCTTGTCTGGAAGGATGTTAGCATTCCTTTCGCAAATGCTCCAGACATAGCAGTACCGCCGAGAACGAGTAAATGTATCGCGATAAACTTGCGCGAAAAACACCCGGCGGTAGGTCTAATTCCCAGGATCGACGTGGCACCGGGCGTCTACTTAGGAGACGCAATAGTAACCAATCGCCATGGGAAGGCATACACTCGTATCTTTAATACCACGAATAATCGAGTCCGCATTCCAACGCCATCAGCCGCGTTGGAGGAGATAAGCCTGGCCGGATGCGATAGCGCGAGACAAAACAAGGAGACATTCCAGAGCGATGACGTCGTGCGACGCGGAGCAGCCTCGCCGCCCCACGCGTATCGGGTTACGCCCCGCGCTATCGCCCAGCCGAAGGCCAAGCGGCCGCCGCCGCATACCAACGTTATCGCAACGTTTTCTAATTCCACTGAATCCACTGTATCTTCCAACACCACTGTATCCACTGTATCTTCCAATTCCGCTGAATCCACTGTATCTTCTAATTCCGCTGAGTCCACTGAACCTTCCAACTCCACTGTATCCACTGTATCTTCCAATTCCGCTGAGTCCACTGCATCTTCTAATCCCGCTGAATCCACTACGAAATCTACTAACCCACGTAACCTTCGGGCTAGTCGTTCCCAAAGGGAACCAAACTCCGCGAATTCAAACGCATTCCATAACGTGCCAGCAGCGGTACCCTGCGACTCGGGCGTCTTCCCCCACAATAGAAACACAGTGTTTTGCGCGAAAGGAACACTGTCGCGATCTGAGCGAATAGAACAATCACTGCGCCTGGATCATTTGAACACTGAGGAATACTCAGCCGTCGCGAAACTAATAGACGAAAACTATAATCTGTTTTATCTCCCGGGCGATCGGCTAGGCAAAACCGACGCAATTGAGCACAGAATACCTACTATTAACAACGAACCAATACATGTCAAACAGTACCGCTACCCGCCCGTGCATCGCGAAGAAATCTCAAAACAAATTACGGAACTTTTGGAGAACGATATTATTAAACCATCTAATTCACCGTACAATTCGCCGCTGTGGGTAGTCCCCAAGAAACCGGACTCGCAGGGTAACAAACGCTGGCGTATGGTAATTGATTACCGCTCGCTGAACGAGAATTCAGTAGCCGATGCGTACCCTCTGCCAAATATAACGGAAATACTCGACCAATTAGGCAGCGCCAAATATTTCAGCACGTTCGACCTGGCCAGCGGATTCCACCAGATTGGAGTCGCTGAGCAGGACGCTCCCAAAACCGCGTTTTCCACACCGTATGGACACTACCAATTCAATCGGATGCCTTTCGGTTTGCGTAACGCGCCTTCCACGTTCCAGAGATTAATGGATTCGGTTTTGTCGGGGCTTCAAGGAAACGAAATGTTCGTTTATCTAGACGACATTGTGATCTACGCCAGCTCTATAACCGAGCATAACGTCAAATTCCGGAAGTTAGCCGACCGACTGCGAAGAGCAAATCTAAAACTACAACCCGACAAATGCGAATTTTTGCGTACGGAAGTCGCGTACCTGGGACATGTTATAGGGCGCGACGGCGTGAAACCCGACCCGCGAAACATAAAAGCGGTCAGGGCCTTTCCAGTTCCAGAATCAGCCAAAAATATTAAGCAATTTTTAGGCCTGGCGGGTTATTATCGCCGATTTATCCCAAAATTCTCCCATATCGCGAAGCCATTGACTACACTCCTGAAAAAGGATACTAAATTTGAGTGGAGGACGGAACAGGAAAGGTCTTTCAATACTCTCAGGGAAATGTTATGTACGGATCCGATTCTTCAATATCCCGACTTCACTAAACCGTTTATTGTAACGACCGACGCCTCAGGTTACGCCGTGGGCGCCGTGCTCAGCCAGGGAAAAATCGGAAGAGATCTCCCGATTGCATACGCGTCCCGCCTCCTAAACGCAGCTGAATCCAATTACGCTGTAATAGAAAAAGAGTGTCTGGCGATCCTATACGCTGTGCAATATTTTCGGCCATATTTGTACGGACGAGAATTTACGTTGGTGACTGATCATCGGCCGTTGGTCTGGATGCACAATGTCAAGGACCCATCCTCTCGCCTAGTAAGGTGGCGATTAAAATTGGCAGAATTCGAATACCGCGTAATATACAAAGAAGGCAAAGCTAATATGAATGCGGACGCCTTAAGTCGGAACCCCGTGCGAATTTTTCCCCTCACCGCTGACAGCGATTCCTCGGATGACTACGCGCTCTTCTCTCCACCACGAGCGCGCTGCTCCGGACAAACGGTGACTGGAACTCCGACACCCCCCACCAGAGAAATCCTCCCACCTGCACCCAGTCCAAGACCTCCCACTCCGACGCCAGCGTGCAGTGACCTACTAGACCTACCTCAAGCCCCACCAGATGACTATCCTACTGACACACTTTCTCAACACTCTGATACTCGACAAACGGACAGCGACAGCGCCTCCGACGACGATTTATTCATTTCTGACGCACAGCCATATATACAACAACGCAGACTCCTTACCGAAAGCCGCGACAAACTCAGCATGAGGAAAGATCATACAGTGATATTCACAACAATGGACGGAAAACCAATAGGGAACGCGGGAAACGAATTTCTCGAAACATATAGCATAAAACCCCAATCAGGAATATTCTTATGCCGCGCCAGGGTAACGCGCTTTAAAAACGACTCAAAATACGCCATAATTTTACCGATAAAACATAATAGGCACGAACTCACAACAAAGTCAAACCTCACAGAAGCTCTAAAATCGCTATCCGACGTAATCTCAGAACTGCAACTAGACACCATTAACATCGCAAAGGAATCATTAGATGACATCTCGTGGCCAGTCATAAAAGAAATACTAATCGAAATCTTCTACGAATCCAAGGTAAAAATAATTACATGTCAGGGACTCACTCGAATACCACCCGCGGAAGAGCGCGAGGAGATAATTTCGGAATATCACGTTTCGGCAATCGCAGGGCATAAAGGTGTCAATAAAACGTACTCTAGAATCAGGGAAAGGTATTACTGGGGAACAATGAAAGCAGACATACAGAAATTTATTCAAAATTGCCGAAGTTGCCAATTACAGAAACTGACGCGACAAAAAACGAGACAACCTATGGTATTGACGGACACCCCCGGGGCCGCATTCGATAAAGTTTCCATGGACATTGTTGGTCCACTACCTACCACCTCTGACAACTACACGTACATACTCACAATTCAAGACCTCTTGACGAAATATTCAATTGCCGCACCCCTTCGCCAAGCTACGGCAGTCGACGTGGCGGACGCATTCATATCACATTGTATCTGCAAACACGGTGCCCCCAAGGCCGTCATTACCGACCAAGGGTCTCACTTCTTGAATGGTCTGTTTAAAACTATAGCCAAAAGATTTAAAATCTCTCACTATAAGACTACTGCCTTTCATCCTCAGACCAATGGCTCAATCGAAAGATCACACCACGTCCTAGCCGAATATCTGAAACAATTCATATCCAAAGATCGGGAATGGAATACATGGCTGCCGTTAGCCATGTTTTCATACAACACAAGCGTGCATGAGGGGACACAATTCACACCGCATGAATTGGTATACGGCAATCTAGCTCGAGCTCCCACCAGCGAAGCCTCTCCCTTAGACCTGGCAGACGAGGCGTACACGACGTACCTTCGCGAACTCAATCTCAAACTATTCGAAACTCAGACGCAAGCGAAAGGCAACCTAGAAAAAGCAAAACAGAAATATAAGTACTACTACGACCGCAAGCTGAAACATGTAAATTTCCGTGTAGGCGACAAAGCGTTTTTGTTAAAAGAGCCGCGCAAAGGAAAATTTGACGCGCAATACACCGGACCATACGAAATTATCGAAAAACTTAATAATAACAATGTCAAAATTAAGTTTAAAAATAAGTCTAGAGTAGTACATACGAATAAGCTAAAGCCATGTAAATTTTCTATATGACGGTGCGCCGTGCAGAGTGGAGAAGCGCGCAATATTCCCCTCCACATCAAGAACACCGTACCCCCACCTGAATGCAGAGACATTCTCAACCCCCACCCCAGTGCGAAAGTGCTCCGAATCAGAACCGATAGCGTCAGACCCCAGAACTCCACGAACTACGAAGCAATGATGATCATCCTCGCAGTGTTTCTATCTCTAAGTGCCGTGTCTCACGCGCTCATTGCGTACGACTGTGCGGGCCGCTCCTTGAACATAACGAGTCTCTCGCTCATGAGTGTCGGTGATTGTGAAGTGCCGCGTAACGAACCCGAGACTGAAAAGCAATATATACAATTATTGCAATTAGCCGAGTATACGAGCACGCGCGTGATTCAGTGCAAGATCAAGGTGGACAGAACCATCTACTACTGCGGCATGCACTCCCACACCTCCGTTGTTCAGGGAGGACAACGAGAATACTTGATGGACGTAACAACCGAACTGTGCAGCCAGCTCCATCGAACAGGACAAATTCAATTCTCCGCGAACGACGTGATCACAGGACTTCGAGTCAACGCTACTTCCTCACGCAGCCTCACTCTAGCAGGAACACTTTCAATCGACGGGAAATGCACAGGTACCCAGTATAGCGACCCCTTCGGGACCTGGAACAACGTTGTGGTCCAAGCATCAATCACCGTAACCCTCAAAGCCTTCCAAGCCCCGATAAAACTAAGTACAGGATGGCTGATATTACCATCTGGACACCGCTGCCTCGTCACAGAAGAATCATGCCAGGACGTGGAAGGAGAAGCCACATCCTGGTCCGCAATCCCCGACGATAGATGCCACTTCAATAGATACGATGTTCTTTACGAGGGAATCGCAACAAAAATCAGCCCACCAGATGCAAAACCAGGGCCAGTAATATACACACTAACATCGCAAGAAACGACATTCGCACTTACCACCACGTCTCCACTGCAGCTATGCGGATACTATCTCCTGAGAACAGAACATCCCAAATTATTTATAATGGTAACGACGAAAGGGACAGCTTTCAAAACTCTAACAAAGGTCGAGGTCAACAATCTAGACCTCCTGACTTACGTCAATAGTAAATTTGTATACGTGGAGAAACATATCAAAACGCAACTAACGGATTTATACACCGATACCGTGCACCAGAAATGCATACTCGAGAAACAAGTACTGCGAAACGCACTGACCTTGGCCAATATCCAGCCGGACGAACTGGCCTTCACTATCATGAAACAACCTGGATATATGGCAGTGACTTCGGGAGAAGTCGTTCACCTAATTAAATGCATTCCGGTCGAATGCAGCATACGAAGGACGGAGCTATGTTACAACGAGCTCCCAGTTACAGTAAGGAATACGTCGTTTTTCATGAAACCCAGGAATCACATACTAGTCCGAACAGCAACACCACGACAATGCAACGACCTGCTGCCTGTAATGTACCAACTTCACAACAATTGGTACAAGGTCAATCCCACTCCGGCAGAGAGCTTACCACCTCCGGTCATCAGCCCACTGACAACTCCCACCTGGCAATATAAAAACCCTGGCGACCTTGCGACAAGCGGGATCTACACGCAGCAGCAAATCGACGAGTTACGGGATCATATATTATTCCCCATTGAAAAACCGGCAGCCCTAAACACCATGGCTCGTGGAGCAATGGGAGGAGCCATTCCCCCAGGGACTATTCACTTCGAGAATCTATTGGACACACAGAGATTAGAAAAAATCACCGACTCAGCAATACGAAGAATATGGACAGTATTCACAACTTTCGGCTCTATTAGTGCGGGCTGTATGGGCCTGTACCTCATCGCCAAACTAATTAAGCTAGTACTCGATACTATAATAAACGGGTACACTCTCCACACCATATATGGATGGAGCGTATATCTCCTGGGCGCAGCATGGGACTCTCTGACGCAGTTACTCATATTCAAAGGAAAACGAGCGGAGCACCAGGAAACGCCAACCAGCAACGCATCACAGTCGACGAACTCACCACCAGTTACCCCCGACGGATCACCACAACCACCCAGAAGAACCTTATATCCTACCCTTAACGGAGATTTCGGCATGGCCGAAATTCCTTTAAAAAGGGGGGACGTGTAACATCGGACGCACTAACAACCTCTACTCCACTCTGCACCCTTAGCATTAAGCCCCTATTATATGTTAACCCATAGTCGGTAAGCGTCCCTGTATAATCATAGTCGGTAAGTCATTAGCATATAACCATAGTCGATAAGACCCCATTCTATGTAACCTGTAGTCGGTAAGTTTCAACCATGTAACCATAGTCGGTAAGGCAGAACATTGTACCATCTATGTTCAGTACTCCGACAACCATCTCTCAACCAGCGCTACCCCCACACTACGACCATACCCCCACTCTACAACCATACCACCACCACACCGTCCGGGACTCGCTCTGGCGGCAGCGAGCGAGCAGGCAGTCTGCAGCGAGCACACATGGCATACACACGTGTCATCTCGTCCGCGTCTCACTCCACTGTTTCCACTCACTAGTTCTATTTCTATTTCCTTTTCGTTAAGTATAGTTAGTAAGTGTAGTGTAAAAGTAGTTATTAGTATCGTAGAAATAAACTCATTTATTGTGAACCACCTTGTCTCGTTGATCGGACCCCTATTCTCGTCAAATCCTCATCAATCGCCAATCCATTCCGAGCTCACCACCGGAAGTCTGGACGCTCGGTCTACATCTCCAAGGGCCACTGCCGACCTAGGGGGTCTTAGCATCTGCAACGAGCGGAAGCAAGGATATCGGAGTAAGGTGAGTTACCTCAGACTTTATTCGGGAGTACGAGCGACGCAAACCCCAGCCAGTCGCGGACGGAACGAGCCGCGAGGGCAAAAATATATATTTTTAATCAGGGTCACGGTTGAGACGTGACAATCTCAGCTGGAAACAACAACGATACCGAAGATATGGCAGTTTCCGCATATCAAACGCACTGTGGAGTGCTGAAAACACCAGAAAACGTGTTTTTCGCATTCAATAGCACGAAAACAGCGACTTCGGTGATTCTGTGTAACGTCGACCATACCGACGACTCCCTACCTTACCCTCTATTCTGCACGATCACTACATTACCATTTACCTATAATCAATAAGCACGCATATATCCGTAGTCGCTAAGCTAATAACCTTAAGCACCAACCACAGCTATCTCATCCCTCGACTCAATTCCTAGAACGCTCCGTCAGCTTGTTCCATCCCAATCCTCCAGCTCCTATCTTCCTTCAATTACCCAGAGTCAGCAATCCCACGCTAGCTCACGCTATCTCTCTCGAGGTATGCGGAGTCAGCAATCCCACGCTAGCTCACGCTATCTCTCTCGAGGTATGCGGAGTCAGCAGTCCCACGCTCGCTCGCGCTATCTCTCTCGAGGTATGCGGAGTCAGCAGTCCCACGCTCGCTCGCGCTATCTCTCCCGAGGTATGCGGAGTCAGCAGTCCCACGCTCGCTCGCGCTATCTCTCCCGAGGTATGCAGAGTCAGCTGTCCCACGCTAGCTCGCGTTATCTCTCCCGAGGTATGCAGAGTCAGCAGTCCCACGCTCGCTTATCCTTACCATTACCACACCCCTCAACCATATCCGACTACTATAAAGATAGCTCCGCAACGCCCAGTCAAAGAAGTTCCACTCTGGAGCTCCCGGGGTACACATCACGTAGGAAGTTCCACTCCGGAGCTGCCGGGGTGCACATCACGTAGGAAGTTCCACTCTGGAGCTCCCGGGGTACACATCGCGTAGGAAGTTCCACTCCGGAGCTCCCGGGGTACACATCACGTAGCAAGTTCCACGCCGGAACTCCCGGAGTACACATCGCGTTTCTCTATCGTTACTATTTCCAAGTATTGCTATTTCCAAGTGTTACTATTTCATTGTATTCCTACATCTTATATTATATTATTATTTCCATATTTAATTGTATTCTATATCTTATATAACCTACATCGTGAAGTATATTAAAGTGATTATTAATATTACAATTCCATATTTAATTCTTATAACCCATTATCAAAGTGCGCGATTCACATACCAACCGCAACTCTATTATCATCTAGCCTGCAGCAACGAGGAGATACAGTGCAGTGCCATCGTGAGATTGAGGTAAGCTATTACGACATTTTTATCAATAACCGAGAGTCCCCGTTAGACGCAGACGCACGAGCTGCGTGAACGTTAAAGAACGGCATTTTAGTGCGCGATCCTCGACATTTGCCAATCCGCGCAGTCTGGGACGTGACATTTTCGCATTCAATAGCACGAAAACAGCGATTTCGGTGATTCTGCACACTTGTAACAGCAGAATCATGAAAATTATCACTGAAAATGCATATCTCAGCTGGAAACAACAACGATACCGAAGATATCGCAGTTTCCGCATGTCAAACGTTCTGTGGCGTGCTGAAAACACCAGAAAACGTGTTTTTCGCATTCAAAAGCACGAAAACAGCGATTTCGGTGATTTTGCACATTTGTAACAGCAGAATCATGAAGATTATCACTGAAAGTGCATATCTCAGCTGGAAACAACAACGATACCGAATATATCGCAGCTTCCGCATATCAAACGCACTGTGGAGTGCTGAAAACACCAGAAAACGTGTTTTTCGCATTCAATAGCACGAAAACGGCGATTTCGGTGATTCTGCACACTTGTAACAGCAGAATCATGAAGATTATCACTGAAAATGCATATCTCAGCTGGAAACAACAACGATACCGAAGATATCGCAGTTTCCGCATGTCAAACGTTCTGTGGCGTGCTGAAAACACCAGAAAACGTGTTTTTCGCATTCAAAAGCACGAAAACAGAGATTTCGGTGATTCTGCACATGTGTAACAACAGAATCATGAAGATTATCACTGAAAATGCATATCTCAGCTGGCAACAACAACGATACCGAAGATATGGCAGTTTCCGCATATCAAACGCACTGTGGCGTGCTGAAAACACCAGAAAACGTGTTTTTCGCATTCAAAAGCACGAAAACAGAGATTTCGGTGATTCTGCACATGTGTAACAACAGAATCATGAAGATTATCACTGAAAATGCATATCTCAGCTGGCAACATCAACGATACCGAAGATATGGCAGTTTCCGCATATCAAACGCACTGTGGAGTGCTGAAAACACCAGAAAATGTGTTTTTCGCATTCAATAGCACGAAAACAGCGATTTCGGTGATTCTGCACACTTGTAACAGCAGAATCATG
This sequence comes from Anthophora plumipes, assembly GCA_951804975.1. Classification (NCBI taxonomy): domain Eukaryota; kingdom Metazoa; phylum Arthropoda; class Insecta; order Hymenoptera; family Apidae; genus Anthophora; species Anthophora plumipes. The sequence continues at coordinate 22,367,051 of OX638118.1, forward strand.
AAGATTATCACTGAAAATGCATATCTCAGCTGGAAACCCAACGATACCGAAGATATCGCAGTTTCCGCATATCAAACGAACTGTGGAGTGCTGAAAACACCAGAAAACGTGTTTTTCGCATTCAAAAGCACGAAAACAGCGATTTCGGTGATTCTGCACATGTGTAACAGCAGAATCATGAAGATTATCACTGAAAGTGCATATCTCAGCTGGCAACAACAACGATACCGAAGATATGGCAGTTTCCGCATATCAAACGCACTGTGGAGTGCTGAAAACACCAGAAAATGTGTTTTTCGCATTCAATAGCACGAAAACAGCGATTTCGGTGATTCTGCACACTTGTAACAGCAGAATCATGAAGATTATCACTGAAAATGGATATCTCAGCTGGAAACAACAACGATACCGAAGATATCGCAGTTTCCGCATGTCAAACGTTCTGTGGCGTGCTGAAAACACCAGAAAACGTGTTTTTCGCATTCAATAGCAGGAAAACAGCGATTTCGGTGATTCTGCACACTTGTAACAGCAGAATCACAAAGATTATCACTGAAAATGCATATCTCAGCTGGAAACAACAACGATACCGAAGATATGGCTGTTTCGGCATATCAAAAGCTCTGTGGCGTGCAGAAAACACCAGAAAACGTGTTTTTCGCATTCAAAAGCACTAAAACAGCGATTTCGGTGATTCTGCACATTTGTAACAGCAGAATCATGAAGATTATCTCTGAAAATGCATATCTCAGCTGGAAACAACAACGATACTGAAGATATCGCAGTTTCCGCATGTCAAACGCTCTGTGGCGTGCTGAAAACACCAGAAAACGTGTTTTTCGCATTCAAAAGCACGAAAGCAGCAATTACGGTGATTCTGCACATTTGTAACAGCAGAATCATGAAGGTTATTAATGAAAATGCTTATCTTAGCTGGAAACAACAACGATACCGAAGATACGGCAGTATCCGCATATCAAACGCACTGTGGAGTGCTGAAAACACCAGAAAACGTGTTTCTCGCATTCAATAGCACGAAAACAGCGATTTCGGTGATTCTGCACACTTGTAACAGCAGAATCACAAAGATTATCACTGAAAATGCATATCTCAGCTGGAAACAACAACGATACCGAAGATATGGCTGTTTCGGCATATCAAAAGCTCTGTGGCGTGCAGAAAACACCAGAAAACGTGTTTTTCGCATTCAAAAGCACGAAAACAGCGATTTCGGTGATTCTGCACATTTGTAACAGCAGAATCATGAAGATTATCACTGAAAATGCATATCTCAGCTGGAAACAACAACGATACCGAATATATCGCAGCTTCCGCATATCAAACGCACTGTGGAGTGCTGAAAACACCAGAAAACGTGTTTTTCGCATTCAATAGCACGAAAGCAGCGATGTCGGTGATTCTGCACACTTGTAACAGCAGAATCACAAAGATTATCACTGAAAATGCATATCTCAGCTGGAAACAACAACGATACCGAAGATATGGCTGTTTCGGCATATCAAAAGCTCTGTGGCGTGCAGAAAACACCAGAAAACGTGTTTTTCGCATTCAAAAGCACGAAAGCAGCAATTTCGGTGATTCTGCACATTTGTAACAGCAGAATCATGAAGGTTATTAATGAAAATGCTTATCTTAGCTGGAAACAACAACGATACCGAAGATACGGCAGTATCCGCATATCAAACGCACTGTGGAGTGCTGAAAACACCAGAAAACGTGTTTTTCGCATTCAATAGCACGAAAACAGCGATTTCGGTGATTCTGCACACTTGCAACAGCAGAATCATGAAGATTATCACTGAAAATGCATATCTCAGCTGGAAACAACACCGATACCGAAGATATCGCAGTTTCCGTATGTCAAACGTTCTGTGGCGTGCTGAAAACACCAGAAAACGTGTTTTTCGCATTCAAAAGCACGAAAACAGCGATTTCGGTGATTCTGCACATTTGTAACAGCAGAATCATGAAGATTATCACTGAAAATGCATATCTCAGCTGGAAACAACAACGATACCGAATATATCGCAGCTTCCGCATATCAAACGCACTGTGGAGTGCTGAAAACACCAGAAAACGTGTTTTTCGCATTCAATAGCACGAAAGCAGCGATGTCGGTGATTCTGCACACTTGTAACAGCAGAATCATGAAGATTATTACTGAAAATGCATATCTCAGCTGGAAACAACACCGATACCGAAGATATCGCAGTTTCCGTATGTCAAACGTTCTGTGGCGTGCTGAAAACACCAGAAAACGTGTTTTTCGTATTCAAAAGCACGAAAACAGCGATTTCGGTGATTCTGCACATTTGTAACAGCAAAATCATGAAGATTATCACTGAAAATGCATATCTCAGCTGGAAACAACAACGATACCGAATATATCGTAGCTTCCGCATGTCAAACGCACTGTGGAGTGCTGAAAACACCAGAAAACGTGTTTTTCGCATTCAATAGCACGAAAACAGCGATTTCGGTGATTCTGCACACTTGTAACAGCAGAATCATGAAGATTATCACTGAAATGCATATCTCAGCTGGAAACAACAACGATACCGAAGATATCGCAGTTTCCGCATGGTAAACGATCTGTGGCGTGCTGAAAACACCAGAAAACGTGTTTTTCGCATTCAATAGCACGAAAACAGCGATTTCGGTGATTCTGCACACTTGTAACAGCAGAATCATGCAGATTATCAAGGAAAATGCATATCTCAGCTGGAAACAACAACGATACCGAAGATATCGCAGCTTCCGCATATCAAACGCACTGTGGAGTGCTGAAAACACCAGAAAACGTGTTTTTCGCATTCAATAGCACGAAAACCGCGATTTCGGTGATTCTGCACACTTGTAACAGCAGAATCATGAAGATTATCACTGAAAATGCATATCTAAGCTGGCAACAACAACGATACCGAAGATATGGCAGTTTCCGCATGTCAAACGTTCTGTGGCGTGCTGAAATCACCAGAAAACGTGTTTTTCGCATTCAAAAGCACGAAAACAGCGATTTCGGTGATTCTGCACATGTGTAACAGCAGAATCATGAAGATTATCACTGAAAATGCATATATCAGCTGGAAACAACAACGATACCGAAGATATCGCAGTTTCCGCATGTCAAACGTTCTGTGGCGTGCTGAAAACACAAGAAAACGTGTTTTTCGCATTCAAAAGCACGAAAACAGCGATTTCGGTGATTCTGCACATTTGTAACAGCAGAATCATGAAGATTATCACTGAAAATGCATATCTCAGCTGGAAACAACAACGATACCGAATATATCGCAGCTTCCGCATATCAAACGCACTGTGGAGTGCTGAAAACACCAGAAAACGTGTTTTTCGCATTCAATAGCACGAAAACAGCGATTTCGGTGATTCTGCACACTTGTAACAGCAGAATCATGCAGATTATCAAGGAAAATGCATATCTCAGCTGGAAACAACAACGATACCGAAGATATCGCAGCTTCCGCATATCAAACGCACTGTGGAGTGCTGAAAACACCAGAAAACGTGTTTTTCGCATTCAATAGCACGAAAACCGCGATTTCGGTGATTCTGCACACTTGTAACAGCAGAATCATGAAGATTATCACTGAAGATGCATATCTAAGCTGGCAACAACAACGATACCGAAGATATGGCAGTTTCCGCATGTCAAACGTTCTGTGGCGTGCTGAAATCACCAGAAAACGGGTTTTTCGCATTCAAAAGCACGAAAACAGCGATTTCGGTGATTCTGCACATGTGTAACAGCAGAATCATGAAGATTATCACTGAAAATGCATATATCAGCTGGAAACAACAACGATACCGAAGATATCGCAGTTTCCGCATGTCAAACGTTCTGTGGCGTGCTGAAAACACCAGAAAACGTGTTTTTCGCATTCAAAAGCACGAAAACAGCGATTTCGGTGATTCTGCACATTTGTAACAGCAGAATCATGAAGATTATCACTGAAAATGCATATCTCAGCTGGAAACAACAACGATACCGAATATATCGCAGCTTCCGCATATCAAACGCACTGTGGAGTGCTGAAAACACCAGAAAACGTGTTTTTCGCATTCAATAGCACGAAAACGGCGATTTCGGTGATTCTGCACACTTGTAACAGCAGAATCATGAAGATTATCACTGAAAATGCATATCTCAGCTGGAAACAACAACGATACCGAAGATATCGCAGTTTCCGCATGTCAAACGTTCTGTGGCGTGCTGAAAACACCAGAAAACGTGTTTTTCGCATTCAAAAGCACGAAAACAGAGATTTCGGTGATTCTGCACATGTGTAACAACAGAATCATGAAGATTATCACTGAAAATGCATATCTCAGCTGGCAACAACAACGATACCGAAGATATGGCAGTTTCCGCATATCAAACGCACTGTGGCGTGCTGAAAACACCAGAAAACGTGTTTTTCGCATTCAAAAGCACGAAAACAGAGATTTCGGTGATTCTGCACATGTGTAACAACAGAATCATGAAGATTATCACTGAAAATGCATATCTCAGCTGGCAACATCAACGATACCGAAGATATGGCAGTTTCCGCATATCAAACGCACTGTGGAGTGCTGAAAACACCAGAAAATGTGTTTTTCGCATTCAATAGCACGAAAACAGCGATTTCGGTGATTCTGCACACTTGTAACAGCAGAATCATGAAGATTATCACTGAAAATGCATATCTCAGCTGGAAACCCAACGATACCGAAGATATCGCAGTTTCCGCATATCAAACGAACTGTGGAGTGCTGAAAACACCAGAAAACGTGTTTTTCGCATTCAAAAGCACGAAAACAGCGATTTCGGTGATTCTGCACATGTGTAACAGCAGAATCATGAAGATTATCACTGAAAGTGCATATCTCAGCTGGCAACAACAACGATACCGAAGATATGGCAGTTTCCGCATATCAAACGCACTGTGGAGTGCTGAAAACACCAGAAAATGTGTTTTTCGCATTCAATAGCACGAAAACAGCGATTTCGGTGATTCTGCACACTTGTAACAGCAGAATCATGAAGATTATCACTGAAAATGGATATCTCAGCTGGAAACAACAACGATACCGAAGATATCGCAGTTTCCGCATGTCAAACGTTCTGTGGCGTGCTGAAAACACCAGAAAACGTGTTTTTCGCATTCAATAGCAGGAAAACAGCGATTTCGGTGATTCTGCACACTTGTAACAGCAGAATCACAAAGATTATCACTGAAAATGCATATCTCAGCTGGAAACAACAACGATACCGAAGATATGGCTGTTTCGGCATATCAAAAGCTCTGTGGCGTGCAGAAAACACCAGAAAACGTGTTTTTCGCATTCAAAAGCACTAAAACAGCGATTTCGGTGATTCTGCACATTTGTAACAGCAGAATCATGAAGATTATCTCTGAAAATGCATATCTCAGCTGGAAACAACAACGATACTGAAGATATCGCAGTTTCCGCATGTCAAACGCTCTGTGGCGTGCTGAAAACACCAGAAAACGTGTTTTTCGCATTCAAAAGCACGAAAGCAGCAATTACGGTGATTCTGCACATTTGTAACAGCAGAATCATGAAGGTTATTAATGAAAATGCTTATCTTAGCTGGAAACAACAACGATACCGAAGATACGGCAGTATCCGCATATCAAACGCACTGTGGAGTGCTGAAAACACCAGAAAACGTGTTTCTCGCATTCAATAGCACGAAAACAGCGATTTCGGTGATTCTGCACACTTGTAACAGCAGAATCACAAAGATTATCACTGAAAATGCATATCTCAGCTGGAAACAACAACGATACCGAAGATATGGCTGTTTCGGCATATCAAAAGCTCTGTGGCGTGCAGAAAACACCAGAAAACGTGTTTTTCGCATTCAAAAGCACGAAAACAGCGATTTCGGTGATTCTGCACATTTGTAACAGCAGAATCATGAAGATTATCACTGAAAATGCATATCTCAGCTGGAAACAACAACGATACCGAATATATCGCAGCTTCCGCATATCAAACGCACTGTGGAGTGCTGAAAACACCAGAAAACGTGTTTTTCGCATTCAATAGCACGAAAGCAGCGATGTCGGTGATTCTGCACACTTGTAACAGCAGAATCACAAAGATTATCACTGAAAATGCATATCTCAGCTGGAAACAACAACGATACCGAAGATATGGCTGTTTCGGCATATCAAAAGCTCTGTGGCGTGCAGAAAACACCAGAAAACGTGTTTTTCGCATTCAAAAGCACGAAAGCAGCAATTTCGGTGATTCTGCACATTTGTAACAGCAGAATCATGAAGGTTATTAATGAAAATGCTTATCTTAGCTGGAAACAACAACGATACCGAAGATACGGCAGTATCCGCATATCAAACGCACTGTGGAGTGCTGAAAACACCAGAAAACGTGTTTTTCGCATTCAATAGCACGAAAACAGCGATTTCGGTGATTCTGCACACTTGCAACAGCAGAATCATGAAGATTATCACTGAAAATGCATATCTCAGCTGGAAACAACACCGATACCGAAGATATCGCAGTTTCCGTATGTCAAACGTTCTGTGGCGTGCTGAAAACACCAGAAAACGTGTTTTTCGCATTCAAAAGCACGAAAACAGCGATTTCGGTGATTCTGCACATTTGTAACAGCAGAATCATGAAGATTATCACTGAAAATGCATATCTCAGCTGGAAACAACAACGATACCGAATATATCGCAGCTTCCGCATATCAAACGCACTGTGGAGTGCTGAAAACACCAGAAAACGTGTTTTTCGCATTCAATAGCACGAAAGCAGCGATGTCGGTGATTCTGCACACTTGTAACAGCAGAATCATGAAGATTATTACTGAAAATGCATATCTCAGCTGGAAACAACACCGATACCGAAGATATCGCAGTTTCCGTATGTCAAACGTTCTGTGGCGTGCTGAAAACACCAGAAAACGTGTTTTTCGTATTCAAAAGCACGAAAACAGCGATTTCGGTGATTCTGCACATTTGTAACAGCAAAATCATGAAGATTATCACTGAAAATGCATATCTCAGCTGGAAACAACAACGATACCGAATATATCGTAGCTTCCGCATGTCAAACGCACTGTGGAGTGCTGAAAACACCAGAAAACGTGTTTTTCGCATTCAATAGCACGAAAACAGCGATTTCGGTGATTCTGCACACTTGTAACAGCAGAATCATGAAGATTATCACTGAAATGCATATCTCAGCTGGAAACAACAACGATACCGAAGATATCGCAGTTTCCGCATGGTAAACGATCTGTGGCGTGCTGAAAACACCAGAAAACGTGTTTTTCGCATTCAATAGCACGAAAACAGCGATTTCGGTGATTCTGCACACTTGTAACAGCAGAATCATGCAGATTATCAAGGAAAATGCATATCTCAGCTGGAAACAACAACGATACCGAAGATATCGCAGCTTCCGCATATCAAACGCACTGTGGAGTGCTGAAAACACCAGAAAACGTGTTTTTCGCATTCAATAGCACGAAAACCGCGATTTCGGTGATTCTGCACACTTGTAACAGCAGAATCATGAAGATTATCACTGAAAATGCATATCTAAGCTGGCAACAACAACGATACCGAAGATATGGCAGTTTCCGCATGTCAAACGTTCTGTGGCGTGCTGAAATCACCAGAAAACGTGTTTTTCGCATTCAAAAGCACGAAAACAGCGATTTCGGTGATTCTGCACATGTGTAACAGCAGAATCATGAAGATTATCACTGAAAATGCATATATCAGCTGGAAACAACAACGATACCGAAGATATCGCAGTTTCCGCATGTCAAACGTTCTGTGGCGTGCTGAAAACACAAGAAAACGTGTTTTTCGCATTCAAAAGCACGAAAACAGCGATTTCGGTGATTCTGCACATTTGTAACAGCAGAATCATGAAGATTATCACTGAAAATGCATATCTCAGCTGGAAACAACAACGATACCGAATATATCGCAGCTTCCGCATATCAAACGCACTGTGGAGTGCTGAAAACACCAGAAAACGTGTTTTTCGCATTCAATAGCACGAAAACAGCGATTTCGGTGATTCTGCACACTTGTAACAGCAGAATCATGCAGATTATCAAGGAAAATGCATATCTCAGCTGGAAACAACAACGATACCGAAGATATCGCAGCTTCCGCATATCAAACGCACTGTGGAGTGCTGAAAACACCAGAAAACGTGTTTTTCGCATTCAATAGCACGAAAACCGCGATTTCGGTGATTCTGCACACTTGTAACAGCAGAATCATGAAGATTATCACTGAAGATGCATATCTAAGCTGGCAACAACAACGATACCGAAGATATGGCAGTTTCCGCATGTCAAACGTTCTGTGGCGTGCTGAAATCACCAGAAAACGGGTTTTTCGCATTCAAAAGCACGAAAACAGCGATTTCGGTGATTCTGCACATGTGTAACAGCAGAATCATGAAGATTATCACTGAAAATGCATATATCAGCTGGAAACAACAACGATACCGAAGATATCGCAGTTTCCGCATGTCAAACGTTCTGTGGCGTGCTGAAAACACCAGAAAACGTGTTTTTCGCATTCAAAAGCACGAAAACAGCGATTTCGGTGATTCTGCACATTTGTAACAGCAGAATCATGAAGATTATCACTGAAAATGCATATCTCAGCTGGAAACAACAACGATACCGAATATATCGCAGCTTCCGCATATCAAACGCACTGTGGAGTGCTGAAAACACCAGAAAACGTGTTTTTCGCATTCAATAGCACGAAAACAGCGATTTCGGTAATTCTGCACACTTGTAACAGCAGAATCATGCAGATTATCACTGAAAATGCATATCTCAGCTGGAAACAACACCGATACCGAAGATATCGCAGTTTCCGTATGTCAAACGTTCTGTGGCGTGCTGAAAACTCCAGAAAACGTGTTTTTCGCATTCAATAGCACGAAAACAGCGATTTCGGTGATTCTGCACACTTGTAACAGCAGAATCATGAAGATTATCACTGAAATGCATATCTCAGCTGGAAACAACAACGATACCGAAGATATCGCAGTTTCCGCATGGTAAACGATCTGTGGCGTGCTGAAAACACCAGAAAACGTGTTTTTCGCATTCAATAGCACGAAAACAGCGATTTCGGTGATTCTGCACACTTGTAACAGCAGAATCATGAAGATTATCACTGAAAATGCATATCTCAGCTGGAAACAACAACGATACCGAAGATATCGCAGTTTCCGTATGTCAAACGTTCTGTGGCGTGCTGAAAACTCCAGAAAACGTGTTTTTCGCATTCAAAAGCACGAAAACAGCGATTTTGGTGATTCTGCACATTTGTAACAGCAGCATCATGAAGATTATCACTGAAAATGCATATCTCAGCTGGAAACAACAACGATACCGAAGATATCGCAGCTACCGCATATCAAACGCACTGTGGAGTGCTGAAAACACCAGAAAACGTGTTTTTCGCATTCAATAGCACGAAAACCGCGATTTCGGTGAATTCTGCACACTTGTAACAGCAGAATCATGAAGATTATCACTGAAAATGCATATATCAGCTGGAAACAACAACGATACCGAAGATATCGCAGTTTCCGTATGTCAAACGTTCTGTGGCGTGCTGAAAACACCAGAAAACGTGTTTTTCTTATTCAAAAGCACGAAAACAGCGATTTCGGTGATTCTGCACATTTGTAACAGCAGAATCATGAAGATTATCACTGAAAATGCATATCTCAGCTGGAAACAACAACGATACCGAAGATATCGCAGTTTCCGCATGGTAAACGATCTGTGGCGTGCTGAAAACACCAGAAAACGTGTTTTTCGCATTCAATAGCACGAAAACAGCGATTTCGGTGATTCTGCACCCTTGTAACAGCAGAATCATGAAGATTATCACTGAAAATGCATATCTCAGCTGGAAACAACAACGATACCGAAGATATCGCAGTTTCCGTATGTCAAACGTTCTGTGGCGTGCTGAAAACTCCAGGAAACGTGTTTTTCGCATTCAAAAGCACGAAAACAGCGATTTTGGTGATTCTGCACATTTGTAACAGCAGCATCATGAAGATTATCACTGAAAAATCATATCTCAGCTGGAAACAACAACGATACCGAAGATATCGCAGCTTCCGCATATCAAACGCACTGTGGAGTGCTGAAAACACCAGAAAACGTGTTTTTCGCATTCAATAGCACGAAAACCGCGATTTCGGTGAATTCTGCACACTTGTAACAGCAGAATCATGAAGATTATCACTGAAAATGCATATATCAGCTGGAAACAACAACGATACCGAAGATATCGCAGTTTCCGTATGTCAAACGTTCTGTGGCGTGCTGAAAACACCAGAAAACGTGTTTTTCGCATTCAAAAGCACGAAAACAGCGATTTCGGTGATTCTGCACATTTGTAACAGCAGAATCATGAAGATTATCACTGAAAATGCATATCTCAGCTGGAAACAACAACGATACCGAATATATCGCAGCTTCCGCATATCAAACGCACTGTGGAGTGCTGAAAACACCAGAAAACGTGTTTTTCGCATTCAATAGCACGAAAACAGCGATTTCGGTGATTCTGCACACTTGTAACAGCAGAATCATGAAGATTATCACTGAAAATGCATATCTCAGCTGGAAACAACACCGATACCGAAGATATCGCAGTTTCCGTATGTCAAACGTTCTGTGGCGTGCTGATAACACCAGAAAACGTGTTTTTCGCTTTCAAAAGCACGAAAACAGCGATTTCGGTGATTCTGCACATTTGTAACAGCAGAGTCATGAAGATTATCACTGAAAATGCATATCTCAGCTGGAAACAACAACGATACCGAATATATCGCAGCTTCCGCATATCAAACGCACTGTGGAGTGCTGAAAACACCAGAAAACGTGTTTTTCGCATTCAATAGCACGAAAACAGCGATTTCGGTGATTCTGCACACTTGTAACAGCAGAATCATGAAGATTATCACTGAAAATGCATATCTCAGCTGGAAACAACACCGATACCGAAGATATCGCAGTTTCCGTATGTCAAACGTTCTGTGGCGTGCTGAAAACACCAGAAAACGTGTTTTTCGCATTCAAAAGCACGAAAACAGCGATTTCGGTGATTCTGCACATTTGTAACAGCAAAATCATGAAGATTATCACTGAAAATGCATATCTCAGCTGGAAACAACAACGATACCGAATATATCGTAGCTTCCGCATATCAAACGCACTGTGGAGTGCTGAAAACACCAGAAAACGTGTTTTTCGCATTCAATAGCACGAAAACAGCGATTTCGGTGATTCTGCACACTTGTAACAGCAGAATCATGAAGATTATCACTGAAATGCATATCTCAGCTGGAAACAACAACGATACCGAAGATATCGCAGTTTCCGCATGGTAAACGATCTGTGGCGTGCTGAAAACTCCAGAAAACGTGTTTTTCGCATTCAAAAGCACGAAAACAGCGATTTTGGTGATTCTGCACGTTTGTAACAGCAGCATCATGAAGATTATCACTGAAAAATCATATCTCAGCTGGAAACAACAACGATACCGAAGATATCGCAGCTTCCGCATATCAAACGCACTGTGGAGTGCTGAAAACACCAGAAAACGTGTTTTTCGCATTCAATAGCACGGAAACCGCGATTTCGGTGAATTCTGCACACTTGTAACAGCAGAATCATGAAGATTATCACTGAAAATGCATATATCAGCTGGAAACAACAACGATACCGAAGATATCGCAGTTTCCGTATGTCATACGTTCTGTGGCGTGCTGAAAACACCAGAAAACGTGTTTTTCGCATTCAAAAGCACGAAAACAGCGATTTCGGTGATTCTGCACATATGTAACAGCAGAATCATGAAGATTATCACTGAAAATGCATATCTCAGCTGGAAACAACAACGATACCGAATATATCGCAGCTTCCGCATATCAAACGCACTGTGGAGTGCTGAAAACACCAGAAAACGTGTTTTTCGCATTCAATAGCACGAAAACAGCGATTTCGGTGATTCTGCACACTTGTAACAGCAGAATAATGAAGATTATCACTGAAAATGCATATCTCAGCTGGAAACAACACCGATACCGAAGATATCGCAGTTTCCGTATGTCAAACGTTCTGTGGCGTGCTGAAAACACCAGAAAACGTGTTTTTCGCATTCAAAAGCACGAAAACAGCGATTTCGGTGATTCTGCACATTTGTAACAGCAGAATCATGAAGATTATCACTGAAAATGCATATCTCAGCTGGAAACAACAACGATACCGAATATATCGCAGCTTCCGCATATCAAACGCACTGTGGAGTGCTGAAAACACCAGAAAACGTGTTTTTCGCATTCAATAGCACGAAAACAGCGATTTCGGTAATTCTGCACACTTGTAACAGCAGAATCATGAAGATTATCACTGAAAATGCATATCTCAGCTGGAAACAACACCGATACCGAAGATATCGCAGTTTCCGTATGTCAAACGTTCTGTGGCGTGCTGAAAACACCAGAAATCGTGTTTTTCGCATTCAAAAGCACGAAAACAGCGATTTCGGTGATTCTGCACATTTGTAACAGCAAAATCATGAAGATTATCACTGAAAATGCATATCTCAGCTGGAAACAACAACGATACCGAATATATCGTAGCTTCCGCATATCAAACGCACTGTGGAGTGCTGAAAACACCAGAAAACGTGTTTTTCGCATTCAATAGCACGAAAACAGCGATTTCGGTGATTCTGCACACTTGTAGCAGCAGAATCACGAAGATTATCACTGAAAATGCATATCTCAGCTGGAAACAACAACGATACCGAAGATATGGCAGTTTCCGCATATCAAACGCACTGTGGAGTGCTGAAAACACCAGAAAACGTGTTTTTCGCATCCAATAGCACGAAAACAGCGATTTCGGTGATTCTGCACACTTGTAACAGCAGAATCATGAAGATTATCACTGAAAATGCATATCTCAGCTGGAAACAACAACGATACCGAAGATATCGCAGTTTCCTTATGTCAAACGTTCTGTGGCGTGCTGAAAACACCAGAAAACGTGTTTTTCGCATTCAATAGCACGAAAACCGCGATTTCGGTGAATTCTGCACACTTGTAACAGCAGAATCATATAGATTATCACTGAAAATGCATATCTCAGCTGGAAACAACAACGATACCGAAGATATCGCAGTTTCCGTATGTCAAACGTTCTGTGGCGTGCTGAAAACACCAGAAAACGTGTTTTTCGCATTCAAAAGCACGAAAACAGCGATTTCGGTGATTCTGCACACTTGTAACAGCAGAATCATGAAGATTATCACTGAAAATGCATATCTCAGCTGGAAACAACACCGATACCGAAGATATCGCAGTTTCCGTATGTCAAACGTTCTGTAGCGTGCTGAAAACACCAGAAAACGTGTTTTTCGCATTCAAAAGCACGAAAACAGCGATTTCGGTGATTCTGCACATTTGTAACAGCAGAATCATGAAGATTATCACTGAAAATGCATATCTCAGCTGGAAACAACAACGATACCGAATATATCGCAGCTTCCGCATATCAAACGCACTGTGGAGTGCTGAAAACACCAGAAAACGTGTTTTTCGCATTCAATAGCACGAAAACAGCGATTTCGGTGATTCTGCACACTTGCAACAGCAGAATCATGAAGATTATCACTGAAAATGCATATCTCAGCTGGAAACAACACCGATACCGAAGATATCGCAGTTTCCGTATGTCAAACGTTCTGTGGCGTGCTGAAAACACCAGAAAACGTGTTTTTCGCATTCAAAAGCACGAAAACAGCGATTTCGGTGATTCTGCACATTTGTAACAGCAGAATCATGAAGATTATCACTGACAATGCATATCTCAGCTGGAAACAACAACGATACCGAATATATCGCAGCTTCCGCATATCAAACGCACTGTGGAGTGCTGAAAACACCAGAAAACGTGTTTTTCGCATTCAATAGCACGAAAACAGCGATTTCGGTAATTCTGCACACTTGTAACAGCAGAATCATGAAGATTATCACTGAAAATGCATATCTCAGCTGGAAACAACACCGATACCGAAGATATCGCAGTTTCCGTATGTCAAACGTTCTGTGGCGTGCTGAAAACACCAGAAAACGTGTTTTTCGCATTCAAAAGCACGAAAACAGCGATTTCGGTGATTCTGCACATTTGTAACAGCAGAATCATGAAGATTATCACTGAAAATGCATATCTCAGCTGGAAACAACAACGATACCGAATATATCGCAGCTTCCGCATATCAAACGCACTGTGGAGTGCTGAAAACACCAGAAAACGTGTTTTTCGCATTCAATAGCACGAAAACAGCGATTTCGGTAATTCTGCACACTTGTAACAGCAGAATCATGAAGATTATCACTGAAAATGCATATCTCAGCTGGAAACAACACCGATACCGAAGATATCGCAGTTTCCGTATGTCAAACGTTCTGTGGCGTGCTGAAAACACCAGAAAACGTGTTTTTCGCATTCAAAAGCACGAAAACAGCGATTTCGGTGATTCTGCACACTTGTAACAGCAGAATCATGAAGATTATCACTGAAAATGCATATCTCAGCTGGAAACAACAACGATACCGAAGATATCGCAGTTTCCTTATGTCAAACGTTCTGTGGCGTGCTGAAAACACCAGAAAACGTGTTTTTCGCATTCAATAGCACGAAAACCGCGATTTCGGTGAATTCTGCACACTTGTAACAGCAGAATCATAAAGATTATCACTGAAAATGCATATCTCAGCTGGAAACAACAACGATACCGAAGATATCGCAGTTTCCGTATGTCAAACGTTCTGTCGCGTGCTGAAAACACCAGAAAACGTGTTTTTCGCATTCAATAGCACGAAAACCGCGATTTCGGTGAATTCTGCACACTTGTAACAGCAGAATCATATAGATTATCACTGAAAATGCATATCTCAGCTGGAAACAACAACGATACCGAAGATATCGCAGTTTCCGTATGTCAAACGTTCTGTGGCGTGCTGAAAACACCAGAAAACGTGTTTTTCGCATTCAAAAGCACGAAAACAGCGATTTCGGTGATTCTGCACACTTGTAACAGCAGAATCATGAAGATTATCACTGAAAATGCATATCTCAGCTGGAAACAACACCGATACCGAAGATATCGCAGTTTCCGTATGTCAAACGTTCTGTAGCGTGCTGAAAACACCAGAAAACGTGTTTTTCGCATTCAAAAGCACGAAAACAGCGATTTCGGTGATTCTGCACATTTGTAACAGCAGAATCATGAAGATTATCACTGAAAATGCATATCTCAGCTGGAAACAACAACGATACCGAATATATCGCAGCTTCCGCATATCAAACGCACTGTGGAGTGCTGAAAACACCAGAAAACGTGTTTTTCGCATTCAATAGCACGAAAACAGCGATTTCGGTGATTCTGCACACTTGTAACAGCAGAATCATGAAGATTATCACTGAAAATGCATATCTCAGCTGGAAACAACACCGATACCGAAGATATCGCAGTTTCCGTATGTCAAACGTTCTGTGGCGTGCTGAAAACACCAGAAAACGTGTTTTTCGCATTCAAAAGCACGAAAACAGCGATTTCGGTGATTCTGCACATTTGTAACAGCAGAATCATGAAGATTATCACTGAAAATGCATATCTCAGCTGGAAACAACAACGATACCGAATATATCGCAGCTTCCGCATATCAAACGCACTGTGGAGTGCTGAAAACACCAGAAAACGTGTTTTTCGCATTCAATAGCACGAAAACAGCGATTTCGGTAATTCTGCACACTTGTAACAGCAGAATCATGAAGATTATCACTGAAAATGCATATCTCAGCTGGAAACAACACCGATACCGAAGATATCGCAGTTTCCGTATGTCAAACGTTCTGTGGCGTGCTGAAAACACCAGAAAACGTGTTTTTCGCATTCAAAAGCACGAAAACAGCGATTTCGGTGATTCTGCACATTTGTAACAGCAAAATCATGAAGATTATCACTGAAAATGCATATCTCAGCTGGAAACAACAACGATACCGAATATATCGTAGCTTCCGCATATCAAACGCACTGTGGAGTGCTGAAAACACCAGAAAACGTGTTTTTCGCATTCAATAGCACGAAAACAGCGATTTCGGTGATTCTGCACACTTGTAACAGCAGAATCATGAAGATTATCAGTGAAATGCATATCTCAGCTGGAAACAACAACGATACCGAAGATATCGCAGTTTCCGCATGGTAAACGATCTGTGGCGTGCTGAAAACACCAGAAAACGTGTTTTTCGCATTCAATAGCACGAAAACAGCGATTTCGGTGATTCTGCACACTTGTAACAGCAGAATCATGAAGATTATCACTGAAAATGCATATCTCAGCTGGAAACAACAACGATACCGAAGATATCGCAGTTTCCGTATGTCAAACGTTCTGTGGCGTGCTGAAAACACCAGAAAACGTGTTTTTCGCATTCAATAGCACGAAAACCGCGATTTCGGTGAATTCTGCACACTTGTAACAGCAGAATCATATAGATTATCACTGAAAATGCATATCTCAGCTGGAAACAACAACGATACCGAAGATATCGCAGTTTCCGTATGTCAAACGTTCTGTGGCGTGCTGAAAACACCAGAAAACGTGTTTTTCGCATTCAAAAGCACGAAAACAGCGATTTCGGTGATTCTGCACACTTGTAACAGCAGAATCATGAAGATTATCACTGAAAATGCATATCTCAGCTGGAAACAACACCGATACCGAAGATATCGCAGTTTCCGTATGTCAAACGTTCTGTAGCGTGCTGAAAACACCAGAAAACGTGTTTTTCGCATTCAAAAGCACGAAAACAGCGATTTCGGTGATTCTGCACATTTGTAACAGCAGAATCATGAAGATTATCACTGAAAATGCATATCTCAGCTGGAAACAACAACGATACCGAATATATCGCAGCTTCCGCATATCAAACGCACTGTGGAGTGCTGAAAACACCAGAAAACGTGTTTTTCGCATTCAATAGCACGAAAACAGCGATTTCGGTGTTTCTGCACACTTGTAACAGCAGAATCATGAAGATTATTACTGAAAATGCATATCTCTGCTGGAAACCCAACGATACCGAAGATATCGCAGTTTCCGCATGTCAAACGCTCTGTGGCGTGCTGAAAACACCAGAAAACGTGTTTTTCGCATTCAATAGCACGAAAACAGCGATTTCGGTGATTCTGCACACTTGTAACAGCAGAATCATGAAGATTATCACTGAAAATGCATATCTCAGCTGGAAACAACACCGAAACCGAAGATATCGCAGTTTCCGTATGTCAAACGTTCTGTGGCGTGGTGAAAACACCAGAAAACGTGTTTTTCGCATTCAAAAGCACGAAAACAGCGATTTCGGTGATTCTGCACATTTGTAACAGCAAAATCATGAAGATTATCACTGAAAATGCATATCTCAGCTGGAAACAACAACGATACCGAATATATCGCAGCTTCCGCATATCAAACGCACTGTGGAGTGCTGAAAACACCAGAAAACGTGTTTTTCGCATTCAATAGTACGAAAACAGCGATTTCGGTGATTCTGCACACTTGTAACAGCAGAATCATGAAGATTATCACTGAAATGCATATCTCAGCTGGAAACAACAACGATACCGAAGATATCGCAGTTTCCGCATGGTAAACGATCTGTGGCGTGCTGAAAACACCAGAAAACGTGTTTTTCGCATTCAATAGCACGAAAACAGCGATTTCGGTGATTCTGCACACTTGTAACAGCAGAATCATGAAGATTATTACTGAAAATGCATATCTCAGCTGGAAACCCAACGATACCGAAGATATCGCAGTTTCCGCATGTCAAACGTTCTGTGGCGTGCTGAAAACACCAGAAAACGTGTTTTTCGCATTCAAAAGCACGAAAACAGCGATTTCGGTGATTCTGCACATTTGTAACAGCAGCATCATGAAAATTATCACTCAAAATGCATATCTCAGCTGGAAACAACAACGATACCGAAGATATCGCAGCTTCCGCATATCAAACGCACTGTGGAGTGCTGAAAACACCAGAAAACGTGTTTTTCGCATTCAATAGCACGAAAACCGCGATTTCGGTGAATTCTGCACACTTGTAACAGCAGAATCATGAAGATTATCACAGAAAATGCATATCTCAGCTGGAAACAACAACGATACCGAAGATATCGCAGTTTCCGTATGTCAAACGTTCTGTGGCGTGCTGAAAACACCAGAAAACGTGTTTTTCGCATTCAAAAGCACGAAAACAGCGATTTCGGTAATTCTGCACATTTGTAACAGCAGAATCATGAAGATTATCACTGAAAATGCATATCTCAGCTGGAAACAACAACGATACCGAATATATCGCAGCTTACGCATATCAAACGCACTGTGGAGTGCTGAAAACACCAGAAAACGTGTTTTTCGCATTCAATAGCACGAAAACAGCGATTTCGGTGATTCTGCACACTTGTAACAGCAGAATCATGAAGATTATCACTGAAAATGCATATCTCAGCTGGAAACAACACCGATACCGAAGATATCGCAGTTTCCGTATTTCAAACGTTCTGTGGCGTGGTGAAAACACCAGAAAACGTGTTTTTCGCATTCAAAAGCACGAAAACAGCGATTTCGGTGATTCTGCACACTTGTAACAGCAGAATCATGAAGATTATTACTGAAAATGCATATCTCAGCTGGAAACCCAACGATACCGAAGATATCGCAGTTTCCGCATGTCAAACGTTCTGTGGCGTGCTGAAAACACCAGAAAACGTGTTTTTCGCATTCAAAAGCACGAAAACAGCGATTTCGGTGATTCTGCACATTTGTAACAGCAGCATCATGAAGATTATCACTGAAAATGCATATCTCAACTGGAAACAACAACGATACCGAAGATATCGCAGCTTCCGCATATCAAACGCACTGTGGAGTGCTGAAAACACCAGAAAACGTGTTTTTCGCATTCAATAGCACGAAAACCGCGATTTCGGTGAATTCTGCACACTTGTAACAGCAGAATCATGAAGATTATCACTGAAAATGCATATCTCAGCTGGAAACAACAACGATACCGAAGATATCGCAGCTTCCGCATATCAAACGCATTGTGGAGTGCTGAAAACACCAGAAAACGTGTTTTTCGCATTCAATAGCACGAAAACCGCGATTTCGGTGAATTCTGCACACTTGTAACAGCAGAATCATGAAGATTATCACTGAAAATGCATATCTCAGCTGGAAACAACAACGATACCGAAGATATCGCAGTTTCCGTATGTCAAACGTTCTGTGGCGTGCTGAAAACACCAGAAAACGTGTTTTTCGCATTCAAAAGCACGATAACAGCGATTTCGGTGATTCTGCACATTTGTAACAGCAGAATCATGAAGATTATCACTGAAAATGCATATCTCAGCTGGAAACAACAACGATACCGAATATATCGCAGCTTCCGCATATCAAACGCACTGTGGAGTGCTGAAAACACCAGAAAACGTGTTTTTCGCATTCAATAGCACGAAAACAGCGATTTCGGTGATTCTGCACACTTGTAACAGCAGAATCATGAAGATTATTACTGAAGATGCATATATCAGCTGGAAACCCAACGATACCGAAGATATCGCAGTTTCCGCATGTCAAACGCTCTGTGGCGTGCTGAAAACACCAGAAAACGTGTTTTTCGCATTCAATAGCACGAAAACATCGATTTCGGTGATTCTGCACACTTGTAACAGCAGAATCATGAAGATTATCACTGAAAATGCATATCTCAGCTGGAAACAACAACGATACCGAATATATCGCAGCTTCCGCATATCAAACGCACTGTGGAGTGCTGAAAACACCAGAAAACGTGTTTTTCGCATTCAATAGCACGAAAACAGCGATTTCGGTGATTCTGCACACTTGTAACAGCAGAATGATGAAGATTATCACTGAAAATGCATATCTCAGCTGGAAACAACACCGATACCGAAGATATCGCAGTTTCCGTATGTCAAACGTTCTGTGGCGTGCTGAAAACACCAGAAAACGTGTTTTTCGCATTCAATAGCACGAAAACAGCGATTTCGGTGATTCTGCACCCTTGTAACAGCAGAATCATGAAGATTATCACTGAAAATGCATATCTCAGCTGGAAACAACAACGATACCGAAGATATCGCAGTTTCCGTATGTCAAACGTTCTGTGGCGTGCTGAAAACTCCAGAAAACGTGTTTTTCGCATTCAAAAGCACGAAAACAGCGATTTTGGTGATTCTGCACATTTGTAACAGCAGCATCATGAAGATTATCACTGAAAAATCATATCTCAGCTGGAAACAACAACGATACCGAAGATATCGCAGCTTCCGCATATCAAACGCACTGTGGAGTGCTGAAAACACCAGAAAACGTGTTTTTCGCATTCAATAGCACGAAAACCGCGATTTCGGTGAATTCTGCACACTTGTAACAGCAGAATCATGAAGATTATCACTGAAAATGCATATCTCAGCTGGAAACAACAACGATACCGAAGATATCGCAGTTTCCGTATGTCAAACGTTCTGTGGCGTGCTGAAAACACCAGAAAACGTGTTTTTCGCATTCAATAGCACGAAAACAGCGATTTCGGTGATTCTGCACACTTGTAGCAGCAGAATCATGAAGATTATCACTGAAAATGCATATCTCAGCTGGAAACAACAACGATACCGAAGATATCGCAGTTTCCGTATATCAAACGCACTGTGGAGTGCTGAAAACACCAGAAAACGTGTTTTTCGCATCCAATAGCACGAAAACAGCGATTTCGGTGATTCTGCACACTTGTAACAGCAGAATCATGGAGATTATCACTGAAAATGCATATCTCAGCTGGAAACAACAACGATACCGAAGATATGGCAGTTTCCGCATATCAAACGCACTGTGGAGTGCTGACAACACCAGAACACGTGTTTTTCGCATTCAATAGCACGAAAACACCGATATCGGTGATTCTGCACACTTGTAACAGCAGAATCATGAAGATTATCACTGAAAATGCATATCTCAGCTGGAAACAACAACGATACCGAAGATATCGCAGTTTCCGCATATCAAACGCACTGTGGAGTGCTGAAAACACCAGAAAACGTGTTTTTCGCATTCAATAGCACGAAAACAGCGATTTCGGTGATTCTGCATACTTGTAACAGCAGAATCACGAAGATTATCACTGAAAATGCATATCTCAGCTGGAAACAACAACGATACCGAAGATATGGCACTTTCCGCATATCAAACGCACTGTGGAGTGCTGAAAACACCAGCAAACGTGTTTTTCGCATTCAATAGCACGAAAACAGCGATTTCGGTGATTCTGCACACTTGTAGCAGCAGAATCATGAAGATTATCACTGAAAATGCATATCTCAGCTGGAAACAACAACGATACCGAAGATATCGCAGTTTCCGTATATCAAACGCACTGTGGAGTGCTGAAATCACCAGAAAACGTGTTTTTCGCATTCAATAGCACGAAAACAGCGATTTCGGTGATTCTGCACACTTGTAGCAGCAGAATCATGAAGATTATCACTGAAAATGCATATCTCAGCTGGAAACAACAACGATACCGAAGATATCGCAGTTTCCGTATATCAAACGCACTGTGGAGTGCTGAAAACACCAGAAAACGTGTTTTTCGCATCCAATAGCACGAAAACAGCGATTTCGGTGATTCTGCACACTTGTAACAGCAGAATCATGAAGATTATCACTGAAAATGCATATCTCAGCTGGAAACAACAACGATACCGAAGATATGGCAGTTTCCGCATATCAAACGCACTGTGGAGTGCTGACAACACCAGAACACGTGTTTTTCGCATTCAATAGCACGAAAACAGCGATTTCGGTGATTCTGCACACTTGTAGCAGCAGAATCATGAGGATTATCACTGAAAATGCATATCTCAGCTGGAAACAACAACGATACCGAAGATATCGCAGTTTCCGTATATCAAACGCACTGTGGAGTGCTGAAAACACCAGAAAACGTGTTTTTCGCATCCAATAGCACGAAAACAGCGATTTCGGTGATTCTGCACACTTGTAACAGCAGAATCATGGAGATTATCACTGAAAATGCATATCTCAGCTGGAAACAACAACGATACCGAAGATATGGCAGTTTCCGCATATCAAACGCACTGTGGAGTGCTGACAACACCAGAACACGTGTTTTTCGCATTCAATAGCACGAAAACACCGATATCGGTGATTCTGCACACTTGTAACAGCAGAATCATGAAGATTATCACTGAAAATGCATATCTCAGCTGGAAACAACAACGATACCGAAGATATCGCAGTTTCCGCATATCAAACGCACTGTGGAGTGCTGAAAACACCAGAAAACGTGTTTTTCGCATTCAATAGCACGAAAACAGCGATTTCGGTGATTCTGCATACTTGTAACAGCAGAATCACGAAGATTATCACTGAAAATGCATATCTCAGCTGGAAACAACAACGATACCGAAGATATGGCAGTTTCCGCATATCAAACGCACTGTGGAGTGCTTAAAACACCAGAAAACGTGTTTTTCGCATTCAATAGCACGAAAACAGCGATTTCGGTGATTCTGCACACTTGTAGCAGCAGAATCATGAAGATTATCACTGAAAATGCATATCTCAGCTGGAAACAACAACGATACCGAAGATATCGCAGTTTCCGTATATCAAACGCACTGTGGAGTGCTGAAAACACCAGAAAACGTGTTTTTCGCATTCAATAGCACGAAAACAGCGATTTCGGTGATTCTGCATACTTGTAGCAGCAGAATCATGAAGATTATCACTGAAAATGCATATCTCAGCTGGAAACAACAACGATACCGAAGATATCGCAGTTTCCGCATATCAAACGCACTGTGGAGTGCTGAAAACACCAGAAAACGTGTTTTTCGCATTCAATAGCACGAAAACAGCGATTTCGGTGATTCTGCACACTTGTAACAGCAGAATCATGAAGATTATTACTGAAGATGCATATATCAGCTGGAAACCCAACGATACCGAAGATATCGCAGTTTCCGCATGTCAAACGCTCTGTGGCGTGCTGAAAACACCAGAAAACGTGTTTTTCGCATTCAATAGCACGAAAACATCGATTTCGGTGATTCTGCACACTTGTAACAGCAGAATCATGAAGATTATCACTGAAAATGCATATCTCAGCTGGAAACAACAACGATACCGAATATATCGCAGCTTCCGCATATCAAACGCACTGTGGAGTGCTGAAAACACCAGAAAACGTGTTTTTCGCATTCAATAGCACGAAAACAGCGATTTCGGTGATTCTGCACACTTGTAACAGCAGAATGATGAAGATTATCACTGAAAATGCATATCTCAGCTGGAAACAACACCGATACCGAAGATATCGCAGTTTCCGTATGTCAAACGTTCTGTGGCGTGCTGAAAACACCAGAAAACGTGTTTTTCGCATTCAATAGCACGAAAACAGCGATTTCGGTGATTCTGCACCCTTGTAACAGCAGAATCATGAAGATTATCACTGAAAATGCATATCTCAGCTGGAAACAACAACGATACCGAAGATATCGCAGTTTCCGTATGTCAAACGTTCTGTGGCGTGCTGAAAACTCCAGAAAACGTGTTTTTCGCATTCAAAAGCACGAAAACAGCGATTTTGGTGATTCTGCACATTTGTAACAGCAGCATCATGAAGATTATCACTGAAAAATCATATCTCAGCTGGAAACAACAACGATACCGAAGATATCGCAGCTTCCGCATATCAAACGCACTGTGGAGTGCTGAAAACACCAGAAAACGTGTTTTTCGCATTCAATAGCACGAAAACCGCGATTTCGGTGAATTCTGCACACTTGTAACAGCAGAATCATGAAGATTATCACTGAAAATGCATATCTCAGCTGGAAACAACAACGATACCGAAGATATCGCAGTTTCCGTATGTCAAACGTTCTGTGGCGTGCTGAAAACACCAGAAAACGTGTTTTTCGCATTCAATAGCACGAAAACAGCGATTTCGGTGATTCTGCACACTTGTAGCAGCAGAATCATGAAGATTATCACTGAAAATGCATATCTCAGCTGGAAACAACAACGATACCGAAGATATCGCAGTTTCCGTATATCAAACGCACTGTGGAGTGCTGAAAACACCAGAAAACGTGTTTTTCGCATCCAATAGCACGAAAACAGCGATTTCGGTGATTCTGCACACTTGTAACAGCAGAATCATGGAGATTATCACTGAAAATGCATATCTCAGCTGGAAACAACAACGATACCGAAGATATGGCAGTTTCCGCATATCAAACGCACTGTGGAGTGCTGACAACACCAGAACACGTGTTTTTCGCATTCAATAGCACGAAAACACCGATATCGGTGATTCTGCACACTTGTAACAGCAGAATCATGAAGATTATCACTGAAAATGCATATCTCAGCTGGAAACAACAACGATACCGAAGATATCGCAGTTTCCGCATATCAAACGCACTGTGGAGTGCTGAAAACACCAGAAAACGTGTTTTTCGCATTCAATAGCACGAAAACAGCGATTTCGGTGATTCTGCATACTTGTAACAGCAGAATCACGAAGATTATCACTGAAAATGCATATCTCAGCTGGAAACAACAACGATACCGAAGATATGGCACTTTCCGCATATCAAACGCACTGTGGAGTGCTGAAAACACCAGCAAACGTGTTTTTCGCATTCAATAGCACGAAAACAGCGATTTCGGTGATTCTGCACACTTGTAGCAGCAGAATCATGAAGATTATCACTGAAAATGCATATCTCAGCTGGAAACAACAACGATACCGAAGATATCGCAGTTTCCGTATATCAAACGCACTGTGGAGTGCTGAAATCACCAGAAAACGTGTTTTTCGCATTCAATAGCACGAAAACAGCGATTTCGGTGATTCTGCACACTTGTAGCAGCAGAATCATGAAGATTATCACTGAAAATGCATATCTCAGCTGGAAACAACAACGATACCGAAGATATCGCAGTTTCCGTATATCAAACGCACTGTGGAGTGCTGAAAACACCAGAAAACGTGTTTTTCGCATCCAATAGCACGAAAACAGCGATTTCGGTGATTCTGCACACTTGTAACAGCAGAATCATGAAGATTATCACTGAAAATGCATATCTCAGCTGGAAACAACAACGATACCGAAGATATGGCAGTTTCCGCATATCAAACGCACTGTGGAGTGCTGACAACACCAGAACACGTGTTTTTCGCATTCAATAGCACGAAAACAGCGATTTCGGTGATTCTGCACACTTGTAGCAGCAGAATCATGAGGATTATCACTGAAAATGCATATCTCAGCTGGAAACAACAACGATACCGAAGATATCGCAGTTTCCGTATATCAAACGCACTGTGGAGTGCTGAAAACACCAGAAAACGTGTTTTTCGCATCCAATAGCACGAAAACAGCGATTTCGGTGATTCTGCACACTTGTAACAGCAGAATCATGGAGATTATCACTGAAAATGCATATCTCAGCTGGAAACAACAACGATACCGAAGATATGGCAGTTTCCGCATATCAAACGCACTGTGGAGTGCTGACAACACCAGAACACGTGTTTTTCGCATTCAATAGCACGAAAACACCGATATCGGTGATTCTGCACACTTGTAACAGCAGAATCATGAAGATTATCACTGAAAATGCATATCTCAGCTGGAAACAACAACGATACCGAAGATATCGCAGTTTCCGCATATCAAACGCACTGTGGAGTGCTGAAAACACCAGAAAACGTGTTTTTCGCATTCAATAGCACGAAAACAGCGATTTCGGTGATTCTGCATACTTGTAACAGCAGAATCACGAAGATTATCACTGAAAATGCATATCTCAGCTGGAAACAACAACGATACCGAAGATATGGCAGTTTCCGCATATCAAACGCACTGTGGAGTGCTTAAAACACCAGAAAACGTGTTTTTCGCATTCAATAGCACGAAAACAGCGATTTCGGTGATTCTGCACACTTGTAGCAGCAGAATCATGAAGATTATCACTGAAAATGCATATCTCAGCTGGAAACAACAACGATACCGAAGATATCGCAGTTTCCGTATATCAAACGCACTGTGGAGTGCTGAAAACACCAGAAAACGTGTTTTTCGCATTCAATAGCACGAAAACAGCGATTTCGGTGATTCTGCATACTTGTAGCAGCAGAATCATGAAGATTATCACTGAAAATGCATATCTCAGCTGGAAACAACAACGATACCGAAGATATCGCAGTTTCCGCATATCAAACGCACTGTGGAGTGCTGAAAACACCAGAAAACGTGTTTTTCGCATTCAATAGCACGAAAACAGCGATTTCGGTGATTCTGCATACTTGTAGCAGCAGAATCATGAAGATTATCACTGAAAATATATATGTCAGCTGGAAACAACAACGATACCGAAGATATGGCAGTTTCCGCATATCAAACGCACTGTGGAGTGCTGAAAACACCAGAAAACGTGTTTTTCGCATCCAATAGCACGAAAACGGCGATTTCGGTGATTCTGCACACTTGTAACAGCAGAATCATGAAGATTATCACTGAAAATGCATATCTCAGCTGGAAACAACAACGATACCGAAGATATGGCAGTTTCCGCATATCAAACGCACTGTGGAGTGCTGAAAACACCAGAAAGCGTGTTTTTCGCATTCAAAAGCACGAAAACAACGATTTCGGTGATTCTGCACACTTG
Organism: Anthophora plumipes; assembly: GCA_951804975.1. Classification (NCBI taxonomy): domain Eukaryota; kingdom Metazoa; phylum Arthropoda; class Insecta; order Hymenoptera; family Apidae; genus Anthophora; species Anthophora plumipes. Next base: position 22,394,003 of record OX638118.1, read on the forward strand.
TAACAGCAGAATAATGAAGATTATCACTGACAATGCATATCTCAGCTGGAAACAACAACGATACCGAAGATATCGCAGTTTCCGTATATCAAACGCACTGTGGAGTGCTGAAAACACCAGAAAACGTGTTTTTCGCATCCAATAGCACGAAAACAGCGATTTCGGTGATTCTGCACACTTGTAACAGCAGAATCATGAAGATTATCACTGAAAATGCATATCTCAGCTGGAAACAAGAACGATACCGAAGATATCGCAGTTTCCGCATATCAAACGCACTGTGGAGTGCTGACAACACCAGAACACGTGTTTTTCGCATTCAATAGCACGAAAACAGCGATATCGGTGATTCTGCACACTTGTAACAGCAGAATCATGAAGATTATCACTGAAAATGCATATCTCAGCTGGAAACAACAACGATACCGAAGATATCGCAGTTTCCGCATATCAAACGCACTGTGGAGTGCTGAAAACACCAGAAAACGTGTTTTTCGCATTCAATAGCACGAAAACAGCGATTTCGGTGATTCTGCATACTTGTAGCAGCAGAATCATGAAGATTATCACTGAAAATGCATATCTCAGCTGGAAACAACAACGATACCGAAGATATTGCAGTTTCCGCATATCAAACGCACTGTGGAGTGCTGAAAACACCAGAAAACGTGTTTTTCGCATCCAATAGCACGAAAACGGCGATTTCGGTGATTCTGCACACTTGTAACAGCAGAATCATGAAGATTATCACTGAAAATGCATATCTCAGCTGGAAACAACAACGATACCGAAGATATCGCAGTTTCCGCATATCAAACGCACTGTGGAGTGCTGAAAACACCAGAAAACGTGTTTTTCGCATTCAATAGCACGAAAACAGCGATTTCGGTGATTCTGCATACTTGTAGCAGCAGAATCATGAAGATTATCACTGAAAATGCATATCTCAGCTGGAAACAACAACGATACCGAAGATATGGCAGTTTCCGCATATCAAACGCACTGTGGAGTGCTGAAAACACCAGAAAACGTGTTTTTCGCATCCAATAGCACGAAAACGGCGATTTCGGTGATTCTGCACACTTGTAACAGCAGAATCATGAAGATTATCACTGACAATGCATATCTCAGCTGGAAACAACAACGATACCGAAGATATCGCAGTTTCCGTATATCAAACGCACTGTGGAGTGCTGAAAACACCAGAAAACGTGTTTTTCGCATCCAATAGCACGAAAACAGCGATTTCGGTGATTCTGCACACTTGTAACAGCAGAATCATGAAGATTATCACTGAAAATGCATATCTCAGCTGGAAACAACAACGATACCGAAGATATGGCAGTTTCCGCATATCAAACGCACTGTGGAGTGCTGACAACACCAGAACACGTGTTTTTCGCATTCAATAGCACGAAAACAGCGATATCGGTGATTCTGCACACTTGTAACAGCAGAATCATGAAGATTATCACTGAAAATGCATATCTCAGCTGGAAACAACAACGATACCGAAGATATCGCAGTTTCCGCATATCAAACGCACTGTGGAGTGCTGAAAACACCAGAAAACGTGTTTTTCGCATTCAATAGCACGAAAACAGCGATTTCGGTGATTCTGCATACTTGTAGCAGCAGAATCATGAAGATTATCACTGAAAATGCATATCTCAGCTGGAAACAACAACGATACCGAAGATATGGCAGTTTCCGCATATCAAACGCACTGTGGAGTGCTGAAAACACCAGAAAACGTGTTTTTCGCATCCAATAGCACGAAAACGGCGATTTCGGTGATTCTGCACACTTGTAACAGCAGAATCATGAAGATTATCACTGAAAATGCATATCTCAGCTGGAAACAACAACGATACCGAAGATATGGCAGTTTCCGCATATCAAACGCACTGTGGAGTGCTGAAAACACCAGAAAGCGTGTTTTTCGCATTCAAAAGCACGAAAACAACGATTTCGGTGATTCTGCACACTTGTAACAGCAGAATCATGAAGATTATCACTGACAATGCATATCTCAGCTGGAAACAACAACGATACCGAAGATATCGCAGTTTCCGTATATCAAACGCACTGTGGAGTGCTGAAAACACCAGAAAACGTGTTTTTTGCATCCAATAGCACGAAAACAGCGATTTCGGTGATTCTGCACACTTGTAACAGCAGAATCATGAAGATTATCACTGAAAATGCATATCTCAGCTGGAAACAACAACGATACCGAAGATATGGCAGTTTCCGCATATCAAACGCACTGTGGAGTGCTGAAAACACCAGAAAGCGTGTTTTTCGCATTCAAAAGCACGAAAACAACGATTTCGGTGATTCTGCACACTTGTAACAGCAGAATCATGGAGATTATCACTGAAAATGCATATCTCAGCTGGAAACAACAACGATACCGAAGATATGGCAGTTTCCACATATCAAACGCACTGTGGAGTGCTGACAACACCAGAACACGTGTTTTTCGCATTCAATAGCACGAAAACACCGATATCGGTGATTCTGCACACTTGTAACAGCAGAATCATGAAGATTATCACTGAAAATGCATATCTCAGCTGGAAACAACAACGATACCGAAGATATCGCAGTTTCCGCATATCAAACGCACTGTGGAGTGCTGAAAACACCAGAAAACGTGTTTTTCGCATCCAATAGCACGAAAACAGCGATTTCGGTGATTCTGCACACTTGTAACAGCAGAATCATGAAGATTATCACTGAAAATGCATATCTCAGCTGGAAACAACAACGATACCGAAGATATGGCAGTTTCCGCATATCAAACGCACTGTGGAGTGCTGACAACACCAGAACACGTGTTTTTCGCATTCAATAGCACGAAAACAGCGATATCGGTGATTCTGCACACTTGTAACAGCAGAATCATGAAGATTATCACTGAAAATGCATATCTCAGCTGGAAACAACAACGATACCGAAGATATCGCAGTTTCCGCATATCAAACGCACTGTGGAGTGCTGAAAACACCAGAAAACGTGTTTTTCGCATTCAATAGCACGAAAACAGCGATTTCGGTGATTCTGCATACTTGTAGCAGCAGAATCATGAAGATTATCACTGAAAATGCATATCTCAGCTGGAAACAACAACGATACCGAAGATATCGCAGTTTCCGCATATCAAACGCACTGTGGAGTGCTGAAAACACCAGAAAACGTGTTTTTCGCATTCAATAGCACGAAAACAGCGATTTCGGTGATTCTGCATACTTGTAGCAGCAGAATCATGAAGATTATCACTGAAAATATATATGTCAGCTGGAAACAACAACGATACCGAAGATATGGCAGTTTCCGCATATCAAACGCACTGTGGAGTGCTGAAAACACCAGAAAACGTGTTTTTCGCATCCAATAGCACGAAAACGGCGATTTCGGTGATTCTGCACACTTGTAACAGCAGAATCATGAAGATTATCACTGAAAATGCATATCTCAGCTGGAAACAACAACGATACCGAAGATATGGCAGTTTCCGCATATCAAACGCACTGTGGAGTGCTGAAAACACCAGAAAGCGTGTTTTTCGCATTCAAAAGCACGAAAACAACGATTTCGGTGATTCTGCACACTTGTAACAGCAGAATAATGAAGATTATCACTGACAATGCATATCGCAGCTGGAAACAACAACGATACCGAAGATATCGCAGTTTCCGTATATCAAACGCACTGTGGAGTGCTGAAAACACCAGAAAACGTGTTTTTCGCATCCAATAGCACGAAAACAGCGATTTCGGTGATTCTGCACACTTGTAACAGCAGAATCATGAAGATTATCACTGAAAATGCATATCTCAGCTGGAAACAAGAACGATACCGAAGATATGGCAGTTTCCGCATATCAAACGCACTGTGGAGTGCTGACAACACCAGAACACGTGTTTTTCGCATTCAATAGCACGAAAACAGCGATATCGGTGATTCTGCACACTTGTAACAGCAGAATCATGAAGATTATCACTGAAAATGCATATCTCAGCTGGAAACAACAACGATACCGAAGATATCGCAGTTTCCGCATATCAAACGCACTGTGGAGTGCTGAAAACACCAGAAAACGTGTTTTTCGCATTCAATAGCACGAAAACAGCGATTTCGGTGATTCTGCATACTTGTAGCAGCAGAATCATGAAGATTATCACTGAAAATGCATATCTCAGCTGGAAACAACAACGATACCGAAGATATGGCAGTTTCCGCATATCAAACGCACTGTGGAGTGCTGAAAACACCAGAAAACGTGTTTTTCGCATCCAATAGCACGAAAACGGCGATTTCGGTGATTCTGCACACTTGTAACAGCAGAATCATGAAGATTATCACTGAAAATGCATATCTCAGCTGGAAACAACAACGATACCGAAGATATCGCAGTTTCCGCATATCAAACGCACTGTGGAGTGCTGAAAACACCAGAAAACGTGTTTTTCGCATTCAATAGCACGAAAACAGCGATTTCGGTGATTCTGCATACTTGTAGCAGCAGAATCATGAAGATTATCACTGAAAATGCATATCTCAGCTGGAAACAACAACGATACCGAAGATATGGCAGTTTCCGCATATCAAACGCACTGTGGAGTGCTGAAAACACCAGAAAACGTGTTTTTCGCATCCAATAGCACGAAAACGGCGATTTCGGTGATTCTGCACACTTGTAACAGCAGAATCATGAAGATTATCACTGAAAATGCATATCTCAGCTGGAAACAACAACGATACCGAAGATATGGCAGCTTCCGCATATCAAACGCACTGTGGAGTGCTGAAAACACCAGAAAGCGTGTTTTTCGCATTCAAAAGCACGAAAACAACGATTTCGGTGATTCTGCACACTTGTAACAGCAGAATCATGAAGATTATCACTGACAATGCATATCTCAGCTGGAAACAACAACGATACCGAAGATATCGCAGTTTCCGTATATCAAACGCACTGTGGAGTGCTGAAAACACCAGAAAACGTGTTTTTCGCATCCAATAGCACGAAAACAGCGATTTCGGTGATTCTGCACACTTGTAACAGCAGAATCATGAAGATTATCACTGACAATGCATATCTCAGCTGGAAACAACAACGATACCGAAGATATCGCAGTTTCCGTATATCAAACGCACTGTGGAGTGCTGAAAACACCAGAAAACGTGTTTTTCGCATCCAATAGCCCGAAAACAGCGATTTCGGTGATTCTGCACACTTGTAACAGCAGAATCATGAAGATTATCACTGAAAATGCATATCTCAGCTGGAAACAACAACGATACCGAAGATATGGCAGTTTCCGCATATCAAACGCACTGTGGAGTGCTGACAACACCAGAACACGTGTTTTTCGCATTCAATAGCACGAAAACGGCGATTTCGGTGATTCTGCACACTTGTAACAGCAGAATCATGAAGATTATCACTGAAAATGCATATCTCAGCTGGAAACAACAACGATACCGAAGATATCGCAGTTTCCGCATATCAAACGCACTGTGGAGTGCTGAAAACACCAGAAAACGTGTTTTTCGCATTCAATAGCACGAAAACAGCGATTTCGGTGATTCTGCATACTTGTAGCAGCAGAATCATGAAGATTATCACTGAAAATGCATATCTCAGCTGGAAACAACAACGATACCGAAGATATGGCAGTTTCCGCATATCAAACGCACTGTGGAGTGCTGAAAACACCAGAAAACGTGTTTTTCGCATCCAATAGCACGAAAACGGCGATTTCGGTGATTCTGCACACTTGTAACAGCAGAATCATGAAGATTATCACTGAAAATGCATATCTCAGCTGGAAACAACAACGATACCGAAGATATGGCAGTTTCCGCATATCAAACGCACTGTGGAGTGCTGAAAACACCAGAAAGCGTGTTTTTCGCATTCAAAAGCACGAAAACAACGATTTCGGTGATTCTGCACACTTGTAACAGCAGAATCATGAAGATTATCACTGACAATGCATATCTCAGCTGGAAACAACAACGATACCGAAGATATCGCAGTTTCCGTATATCAAACGCACTGTGGAGTGCTGAAAACACCAGAAAACGTGTTTTTCGCATCCAATAGCACGAAAACAGCGATTTCGGTGATTCTGCACACTTGTAACAGCAGAATCATGAAGATTATCACTGACAATGCATATCTCAGCTGGAAACAACAACGATACCGAAGATATCGCAGTTTCCGTATATCAAACGCACTGTGGAGTGCTGAAAACACCAGAAAACGTGTTTTTCGCATCCAATAGCCCGAAAACAGCGATTTCGGTGATTCTGCACACTTGTAACAGCAGAATCATGAAGATTATCACTGAAAATGCATATCTCAGCTGGAAACAACAACGATACCGAAGATATGGCAGTTTCCGCATATCAAACGCACTGTGGAGTGCTGACAACACCAGAACACGTGTTTTTCGCATTCAATAGCACGAAAACAGCGATATCGGTGATTCTGCACACTTGTAACAGCAGAATCATGAAGATTATCACTGAAAATGCATATCTCAGCTGGAAACAACAACGATACCGAAGATATCGCAGTTTCCGCATATCAAACGCACTGTGGAGTGCTGAAAACACCAGAAAACGTGTTTTTCGCATTCAATAGCACGAAAACAGCGATTTCGATGATTCTGCATACTTGTAGCAGCAGAATCATGAAGATTATCACTGAAAATGCATATCTCAGCTGGAAACAACAACGATACCGAAGATATGGCAGTTTCCGCATATCAAACGCACTGTGGAGTGCTGAAAACACCAGAAAACGTGTTTTTCGCATCCAATAGCACGAAAACGGCGATTTCGGTGATTCTGCACACTTGTAACAGCAGAATCATGAAGATTATCACTGAAAATGCATATCTCAGCTGGAAACAACAACGATACCGAAGATATGGCAGTTTCCGCATATCAAACGCACTGTGGAGTGCTGAAAACACCAGAAAGCGTGTTTTTCGCATTCAAAAGCACGAAAACAACGATTTCGGTGATTCTGCACACTTGTAACAGCAGAATCATGAAGATTATCACTGACAATACATATCTCAGCTGGAAACAACAACGATACCGAAGATATCGCAGTTTCCGTATATCAAACGCACTGTGGAGTGCTGAAAACACCAGAAAACGTGTTTTTCGCATCCAATAGCACGAAAACAGCGATTTCGGTGATTCTGCACACTTGTAACAGCAGAATCATGAAGATTATCACTGAAAATGCATATCTCAGCTGGAAACAACAACGATACCGAAGATATGGCAGTTTCCGCATATCAAACGCACTGTGGAGTGCTGACAACACCAGAACACGTGTTTTTCGCATTCAATAGCACGAAAACAGCGATATCGGTGATTCTGCACACTTGTAACAGCAGAATCATGAAGATTATCACTGAAAATGCATATCTCAGCTGGAAACAACAACGATACCGAAGATATCGCAGTTTCCGCATATCAAACGCACTGTGGAGTGCTGAAAACACCAGAAAACGTGTTTTTCGCATTCAATAGCACGAAAACAGCGATTTCGGTGATTCTGCATACTTGTAGCAGCAGAATCATGAAGATTATCACTGAAAATGCATATCTCAGCTGGAAACAACAACGATACCGAAGATATGGCAGTTTCCGCATATCAAACGCACTGTGGAGTGCTGAAAACACCAGAAAACGTGTTTTTCGCATCCAATAGCACGAAACCGGCGATTTCGGTGATTCTGCACACTTGTAACAGCAGAATCATAAAGATTATCACTGAAAATGCATATCTCAGCTGGAAACAACAACGATACCGAAGATATGGCAGTTTCCGCATATCAAACGCACTGTGGAGTGCTGAAAACACCAGAAAGCGTGTTTTTCGCATTCAAAAGCACGAAAACAGCGATTTCGGTGATTCTGCACACTTGTAACAGCAGAATCATGAAGATTATCACTGACAATGCATATCTCAGCTGAAAACAACAACGATACCGAAGATATCGCAGTTTCCGTATATCAAACGCACTGTGGAGTGCTGAAAACACCAGAAAACGTGTTTTTCGCATCCAATAGCACGAAAACAGCGATTTCGGTGATTCTGCACACTTGTAACAGCAGAATCATGAAGATTATCACTGAAAATGCATATCTCAGCTGGAAACAACAACGATACCGAAGATATGGCAGTTTCCGCATATCAAACGCACTGTGGAGTGCTGACAACACCAGAACACGTGTTTTTCGCATTCAATAGCACGAAAACAGCGATATCGGTGATTCTGCACACTTGTAACAGCAGAATCATGAAGATTATCACTGAAAATGCATATCTCAGCTGGAAACAACAACGATACCGAAGATATCGCAGTTTCCGCATATCAAACGCACTGTGGAGTGCTGAAAACACCAGAAAACGTGTTTTTCGCATTCAATAGCACGAAAACAGCGATTTCGGTGATTCTGCATACTTGTAGCAGCAGAATCATGAAGATTATCACTGAAAATGCATATCTCAGCTGGAAACAACAACGATACCGAAGATATGGCAGTTTCCGCATATCAAACGCACTGTGGAGTGCTGAAAACACCAGAAAACGTGTTTTTCGCATCCAATAGCACGAAAACGGCGATTTCGGTGATTCTGCACACTTGTAACAGCAGAATCATGAAGATTATCACTGAAAATGCATATCTCAGCTGGAAACAACAACGATACCGAAGATATGGCAGTTTCCGCATATCAAACGCACTGTGGAGTGCTGAAAACACCAGAAAGCGTGTTTTTCGCATTCAAAAGCACGAAAACAACGATTTTGGTGATTCTGCACACTTGTAACAGCAGAATCATGAAGATTATCACTGACAATGCATATCTCAGCTGGAAACAACAACGATACCGAAGATATCGCAGTTTCCGTATATCAAACGCACTGTGGAGTGCTGAAAACACCAGAAAACGTGTTTTTCGCATCCAATAGCACGAAAACAGCGATTTCGGTGATTCTGCACACTTGTAACAGCAGAATCATGAAGATTATCACTGAAAATGCATATCTCAGCTGGAAACAACAACGATACCGAAGATATGGCAGTTTCCGCATATCAAACGCACTGTGGAGTGCTGACAACACCAGAACACGTGTTTTTCGCATTCAATAGCACGAAAACAGCGATATCGGTGATTCTGCACACTTGTAACAGCAGAATCATGAAGATTATCACTGAAAATGCATATCTCAGCTGGAAACAACAACGATACCGAAGATATCGCAGTTTCCGCATATCAAACGCACTGTGGAGTGCTGAAAACACCAGAAAACGTGTTTTTCGCATTCAATAGCACGAAAACAGCGATTTCGGTGATTCTGCATACTTGTAGCAGCAGAATCATGAAGATTATCACTGAAAATGCATATCTCAGCTGGAAACAACAACGATACCGAAGATATGGCAGTTTCCGCATATCAAACGCACTGTGGAGTGCTGAAAACACCAGAAAACGTGTTTTTCGCATCCAATAGCACGAAAACGGCGATTTCGGTGATTCTGCACACTTGTAACAGCAGAATCATGAAGATTATCACTGAAAATGCATATCTCAGCTGGAAACAACAACGATACCGAAGATATGGCAGTTTCCGCATATCAAACGCACTGTGGAGTGCTGAAAACACCAGAAAGCGTGTTTTTCGCATTCAAAAGCACGAAAACAGCGATTTCGGTGATTCTGCACACTTGTAACAGCAGAATCATGAAGATTATCACTGACAATGCATATCTCAGCTGGAAACAACAACGATACCGAAGATATCGTAGTTTCCGTATATCAAACGCACTGTGGAGAGCTGAAAACACCAGAAAACGTGTTTTTCGCATCCAATAGCACGAAAACAGCGATTTCGGTGATTCTGCACACTTGTAACAGCAGAATCATGAAGATTATCACTGAAAATGCATATCTCAGCTGGAAACATCAACGATACCGAAGATATGGCAGTTTCCGCATATCAAACGCACTGTGGAGTGCTGAAAACACCAGAAAACGTGTTTTTCGCATTCAATAGCACGAAAACAGCGATTTCGGTGATTCTGCACACTTGTAGCAGCAGAATCATGAAGATTATCACTGAAAATGCATATCTCAGCTGGAAACAACAACGATACCGAAGATATCGCAGCTTCCGCATATCAAACGCACTGTGGAGTGCTGAAAACGCCAGAAAACGTGTTTTTCGCATTCAATAGCACGAAAACAGCGATTTCGGTGATTCTGCACACTTGTAGCAGCAGAATCACGAAGATTATCACTGAAAATGCATATCTCAGCTGGAAACAACAACGATACCGAAGATATGGCAGTTTCCGCATATCAAACGCACTGTGGAGTGCTGAAAACACCAGAAAACGTGTTTTTCGCATTCAATAGCACGAAAACAGCGATTTCGGTGATTCTGCACACTTGTAGCAGCAGAATCATGAAGATTATCACTGAAAATGCATATCTCAGCTGGAAACAACAACGATACCGAAGATATCGCAGTTTCCGTATATCAAACGCACTGTGGAGTGCTGAAAACACCAGAAAACGTGTTTTTCGCATCCAATAGCACGAAAACAGCGATTTCGGTGATTCTGCACACTTGTAACAGCAGAATCATGAAGATTATCACTGAAAATGCATATCTCAGCTGGAAACAACAACGATACCGAAGATATGGCAGTTTCCGCATATCAAACGCACTGTGGAGTGCTGACAACACCAGAACACGTGTTTTTCGCATTCAATAGCACGAAAACAGCGATATCGGTGATTCTGCACACTTGTAACAGCAGAATCATGAAGATTATCACTGAAAATGCATATCTCAGCTGGAAACAACAACGATACCGAAGATATCGCAGTTTCCGCATATCAAACGCACTGTGGAGTGCTGAAAACACCAGAAAACGTGTTTTTCGCATTCAATAGCACGAAAACAGCGATTTCGGTGATTCTGCATACTTGTAGCAGCAGAATCATGAAGATTATCACTGAAAATGCATATCTCAGCTGGAAACAACAACGATACCGAAGATATGGCAGTTTCCGCATATCAAACGCACTGTGGAGTGCTGAAAACACCAGAAAACGTGTTTTTCGCATCCAATAGCACGAAAACGGCGATTTCGGTGATTCTGCACACTTGTAACAGCAGAATCATGAAGATTATCACTGAAAATGCATATCTCAGCTGGAAACAACAACGATACCGAAGATATGGCAGTTTCCGCATATCAAACGCACTGTGGAGTGCTGAAAACACCAGAAAGCGTGTTTTTCGCATTCAAAAGCACGAAAACAGCGATTTCGGTGATTCTGCACACTTGTAACAGCAGAATCATGAAGATTATCACTGAAAATGCATATCTCAGCTGGAAACATCAACGATACCGAAGATATGGCAGTTTCCGCATATCAAACGCACTGTGGAGTGCTGAAAACACCAGAAAACGTGTTTTTCGCATTCAATAGCACGAAAACAGCGATTTCGGTGATTCTGCACACTTGTAGCAGCAGAATCATGAAGATTATCACTGAAAATGCATATCTCAGCTGGAAACAACAACGATACCGAAGATATCGCAGTTTCCGTATATCAAACGCACTGTGGAGTGCTGAAAACACCAGAAAACGTGTTTTTCGCATCCAATAGCACGAAAACAGCGATTTCGGTGATTCTGCACACTTGTAACAGCAGAATCATGAAGATTATCACTGAAAATGCATATCTCAGCTGGAAACAACAACGATACCGAAGATATGGCAGTTTCCGCATATCAAACGCACTGTGGAGTGCTGACAACACCAGAACACGTGTTTTTCGCATTCAATAGCACGAAAACAGCGATATCGGTGATTCTGCACACTTGTAACAGCAGAATCATGAAGATTATCACTGAAAATGCATATCTCAGCTGGAAACAACAACGATACCGAAGATATCGCAGTTTCCGCATATCAAACGCACTGTGGAGTGCTGAAAACACCAGAAAACGTGTTTTTCGCATTCAATAGCACGAAAACAGCGATTTCGGTGATTCTGCATACTTGTAGCAGCAGAATCATGAAGATTATCACTGAAAATGCATATCTCAGCTGGAAACAACAACGATACCGAAGATATGGCAGTTTCCGCATATCAAACGCACTGTGGAGTGCTGAAAACACCAGAAAACGTGTTTTTCGCATCCAATAGCACGAAAACGGCGATTTCGGTGATTCTGCACACTTGTAACAGCAGAATCATGAAGATTATCACTGAAAATGCATATCTCAGCTGGAAACAACAACGATACCGAAGATATGGCAGTTTCCGCATATCAAACGCACTGTGGAGTGCTGAAAACACCAGAAAGCGTGTTTTTCGCATTCAAAAGCACGAAAACAGGGATTTCGGTGATTCTGCACACTTGTAACAGCAGAATCATGAAGATTATCACTGAAAATGCATATCTCAGCTGGAAACATCAACGATACCGAAGATATGGCAGTTTCCGCATATCAAACGCACTGTGGAGTGCTGAAAACACCAGAAAACGTGTTTTTCGCATTCAACAGCACGAAAACAGCGATTTCGGTGATTCTGCACACTTGTAACTGCAGAATCATGAAGATTATCACTGAAAATGCATATCTCAGCTGGAAACAACAACGATACCGAAGATATCGCAGTTTCCGTATATCAAACGCACTGTGGAGTGCTGAAAACACCAGAAAAAGTGCTTTTCGCATTCAAAAGCACGAAAACAGCGATTTCGGTGATTCTGCACACTTGTAACAGCAGAATCATGAAGATTATCGTAGAAAATGCATATCTCAGCTGGAAACAACAACGATACCGAAGATATGGCAGTTTCCGCATATCAAACGCACTGTGGAGTGCTGAAAACACCAGAAAACGTGTTTTTCGCATCCAATAGCACGAAAACAGCGATTTCGGTGATTCTGCACACTTGTAACAGCAGAATCATGAAGATTATCACTGAAAATGCATATCTCAGCTGGAAACAACAACGATACCGAAGATATCGCAGTTTCCGTATATCAAACGCACTGTGGAGTGCTGAAAACACCAGAAAACGTGTTTTTCGCATTCAAAAGCACGAAAACAGCGATTTCGGTGATTCTGCATACTTGTAACAGCAGAATCATGAAGATTATCACTGAAAATGCATATCTTAGCTGGAAACAACAACGATACCGAAGATATGGCAGTTTCCGCATATCAAACGCACTGTGGAGTGCTGAAAACACCAAAAACGTGTTTTTCGCATTCAACAGCACGAAAACAGCGATTTCGGTGATTCTACACACTTGTAACAGCAGAATCATGAAGATTATCACTGAAAATGCATATCTCAGCTGGAAACAACAACGATACCGAAGATATCGCAGCTTCCGCATATCAAACGCACTGTGGAGTGCTGAAAACGCCAGAAAACGTGTTTTTCGCATTCAATAGCACGAAAACAGCGATTTCGGTGATTCTGCACACTTGTAGCAGCAGAATCACGAAGATTATCACTGAAAATGCATATCTCAGCTGGAAACAACAACGATACCGAAGATATGGCAGTTTCCGCATATCAAACGCACTGTGGAGTGCTGAAAACACCAGAAAACGTGTTTTTCGCATCCAATAGCACGAAAACAGCGATTTCGGTGATTCTGCACACTTGTAACAGCAGAATCATGAAGATTATCACTGAAAATGCATATCTCAGCTGGAAACAACAACGATACCGAAGATATGGCAGTTTCCGCATATCAAACGAATTGTGGAGTGCTGAAAACACCAGAAAGCGTGTTTTTCGCATTCAAAAGCACGAAAACAGCGATTTCGGTGATTCTGCACACTTGTAACAGCAGAATCATGAAGATTATCACTGACAATGCATATCTCAGCTGGAAACAACAACGATACCGAAGATATCGCAGTTTCCGTATATGAAACGCACTGTGGAGTGCTGAAAACACGAGAAAACGTGTTTTTCGCATCCAATAGCACGAAAACAGCGATTTCGGTGATTCTGCACACTTGTAACAGCAGAATCATGAAGATTATCACTGAAAATGCATATCTCAGCTGGAAACAACAACGATACCGAAGATATGGCAGTTTCCGCATATCAAACGCACTGTGGAGTGCTGAAAACACCAGAAAACGTGTTTTTCGCATTCAATAGCACGAAAACAGCGATTTCGGTGATTCTGCACACTTGTAGCAGCAGAATCATGAAGATTATCACTGAAAATGCATATCTCAGCTGGAAACAACAACGATACCGAAGATATGGCAGTTTCCGCATATCAAACGCACTGTGGAGTGCTGAAAACACCAGAAAGCGTGTTTTTCGCATTCAAAAGCACGAAAACAGCGATTTCGGTGATTCTGCACACTTGTAACAGCAGAATCATGAAGATTATCACTGACAATGCATATCTCAGCTGGAAACAACAACGATACCGAAGATATCGCAGTTTCCGTATATGAAACGCACTGTGGAGTGCTGAAAACACGAGAAAACGTGTTTTTCGCATCCAATAGCACGAAAACAGCGATTTCGGTGATTCTGCACACTTGTAACAGCAGAATCATGAAGATTATAACTGAAAATGCATATCTCAGCTGGAAACAACAACGATACCGAAGATATGGCAGTTTCCGCATATCAAACGCACTGTGGAGTGCTGAAAACAACAGAAAACGTGTTTTTCGCATTCAATAGCACGAAAACAGCGATTTCGGTGATTCTGCACACTTGTAGCAGCAGAATCATGAAGATTATCACTGAAAATGCATATCTCAGCTGGAAACAACAACGATACCGAAGATATGGCAGTTTCCGCATATCAAACGCACTGTGGAGTGCTGAAAACACCAGAAAGCGTGTTTTTCGCAATCAAAAGCACGAAAACAGCGATTTCGGTGATTCTGCACACTTGTAACAGCAGAATCATGAAGATTATCACTGACAATGCATATCTCAGCTGGAAACAACAACGATACCGAAGATATCGCAGTTTCCGTATATCAAACGCACTGTGGAGTGCTGAAAACACCAGAAAACGTGTTTTTCGCATCCAATAGCACGAAAACAGCGATTTCGGTGATTCTGCACACTTGTAACAGCAGAATCATGAAGATTATCACTGAAAATGCATATCTCAGCTGGAAACAACAACGATACCGAAGATATGGCAGTTTCCGCATATCAAACGCACTGTGGAGTGCTGAAAACACCAGAAAACGTGTTTTTCGCATTCAGCAGCACGATAACAGCGATTTCGGTGATTCTGCACGCTTGTAACTGCAGAATCATGAAGATTATCACTGAAAATGCATATCTCAGCTGGAAACAACAACGATACCGAAGATATCGCAGTTTCCGTATATCAAACGCACTGTGGAGTGCTGAAAACACCAGAAAACGTGTTTTTCGCATTCAAAAGCACGAAAACAGCGATTTCGGTGATTCTGCACACTTGTAACAGCAGAATCATGAAGATTATCACTGAAAATGCATATCTCAGCTGGAAACAACAACGATACCGAAGATATGGCAGTTTCCGCATATCAAACGCACTGTGGAGTGCTGAAAACACCAGAAAACGTGTTTTTCGCATTCAACAGCACGAAAACAGCGATTTCGGTGATTCTACACACTTGTAACAGCAGAATCATGAAGATTATCACTGAAAATGCATATCTCAGCTGGAAACAACAACGATACCGAAGATATGGCAGTTTCCGCATATCAAACGCACTGTGGAGTGCTGAAAACACCAGAAAACGTGTTTTTCGCATTCAATAGCACGAAAACAGCGATTTCGGTGATTCTGCACACTTGTAACAGCAGAATCATGAAGATTATCACTGAAAATGCATATCTCAGCTGGAAACAACAACGATACCGAAGATATGGCAGTTTCCGCATATCAAACGCACTGTGGAGTGCTGAAAACACCAGAAAACGTGTTTTTCGCATCCAATAGCACGAAAACAGCGATTTCGGTGATTCTGCACACTTGTAACAGCAGAATCATGAAGATTATCACTGAAAATGCATATCTCAGCTGGAAACAACAACGATACCGAAGATATCGCAGTTTCCGTAAATCAAACGCACTGTGGAGTGCTGAAAACACCAGAAAACGTGTTTTTCGCATCCAATAGCACGAAAACAGCGATTTCGGTGATTCTGCACACTTGTAACAGCAGAATCATGAAGATTATCACTGAAAATGCATATCTCAGCTGGAAACAACAACGATACCGAAGATATGGCAGTTTCCGCATATCAAACGCACTGTGGAGTGCTGAAAACACCAGAAAGCGTGTTTTTCGCATTCAAAAGCACGAAAACAGCGATTTCGGTGATTCTGCACACTTGTAACAGCAGAATCATGAAGATTATCACTGACAATGCATATCTCAGCTGGAAACAACAACGATACCGAAGATATCGCAGTTTCCGTATATGAAACGCACTGTGGAGTGCTGAAAACACGAGAAAACGTGTTTTTCGCATCCAATAGCACGAAAACAGCGATTTCGGTGATTCTGCACACTTGTAACAGCAGAATCATGAAGATTATCACTGAAAATGCATATCTCAGCTGGAAACAACAACGATACCGTAGATATGGCAGTTTCCGCATATCAAACGCACTGTGGAGTGCTGAAAACACCAGAAAACGTGTTTTTCGCATTCAATAGCACGAAAACAGCGATTTCGGTGATTCTGCACACTTGTAGCGGCAGAATCATGAAGATTATCACTGAAAATGCATATCTCAGCTGGAAACAACAACGATACCGAAGATATGGCAGTTTCCGCATATCAAACGCACTGTGGAGTGCTGAAAACACCAGAAAGCGTGTTTTTCGCATTCAAAAGCACGAAAACAGCGATTTCGGTGATTCTGCACACTTGTAACAGCAGAATCATGAAGATTATCACTGACAATGCATATCTCAGCTGGAAACAACAACGATACCGAAGATATGGCAGTTTCCGCATATCAAACGCACTGTGGAGTGCTGAAAACACCAGAAAGCGTGTTTTTCGCAATCAAAAGCACGAAAACAGCGATTTCGGTGATTCTGCACACTTGTAACAGCAGAATCATGAAGATTATCACTGACAATGCATATCTCAGCTGGAAACAACAACGATACCGAAGATATCGCAGTTTCCGTATATCAAACGCACTGTGGAGTGCTGAAAACACCAGAAAACGTGTTTTTCGCATCCAATAGCACGAAAACAGCGATTTCGGTGATTCTGCACACTTGTAACAGCAGAATCATGAAGATTATCACTGAAAATGCATATCTCAGCTGGAAACAACAACGATACCGAAGATATGGCAGTTTCCGCATATCAAACGCACTGTGGAGTGCTGAAAACACCAGAAAACGTGTTTTTCGCATTCAGCAGCACGATAACAGCGATTTCGGTGATTCTGCACGCTTGTAACTGCAGAATCATGAAGATTATCACTGAAAATGCATATCTCAGCTGGAAACAACAACGATACCGAAGATATCGCAGTTTCCGTATATCAAACGCACTGTGGAGTGCTGAAAACACCAGAAAACGTGTTTTTCGCATTCAAAAGCACGAAAACAGCGATTTCGGTGATTCTGCACACTTGTAGCAGCAGAATCACGAAGATTATCACTGAAAATGCATATCTCAGCTGGAAACAACAACGATACCGAAGATATGGCAGTTTCCGCATATCAAACGCACTGTGGAGTGCTGAAAACACCAGAAAACGTGTTTTTCGCATCCAATAGCACGAAAACAGCGATTTCGGTGATTCTGCACACTTGTAACAGCAGAATCATGAAGATTATCACTGAAAATGCATATCTCAGCTGGAAACAACAACGATACCGAAGATATCGCAGTTTCCGTAAATCAAACGCACTGTGGAGTGCTGAAAACACCAGAAAACGTGTTTTTCGCATTCAAAAGCACGAAAACAGCGATTTCGGTGATTCTGCACACTTGTAACAGCAGAATCATAAAGATTATCGTAGAAAATGCATATCTCAGCTGGAAACAACAACGATACCGAAGATATCGCAGCTTCCGCATATCAAACGCACTGTGGAGTGCTGACAACACCAGAACACGTGTTTTTCGCATTCAATAGCACGAAAACAGCGATATCGGTGATTCTGCACACTTGTAACAGCAGAATCATGAAGATTATCACTGAAAATGCATATCTCAGCTGGAAACAACAACGATACCGAGGATATCGCAGTTTCCGCATATCAAACGCACTGTGGAGTGCTGAAAACACCAGAAAACGTGTTTTTCGCATTCAATAGCACGAAAACAGCGATTTCGGTGATTCTGCACACTTGTAGCAGCAGAATCATGAAGATTATCACTGAAAATGCATATCTCAGCTGGAAACAACAACGATACCGAAGATATGGCAGTTTCCGCATATCAAACGCACTGTGGAGTGCTGAAAACACCAGAAAGCGTGTTTTTCGCATTCAAAAGCACGAAAACAGCGATTTCGGTGATTCTGCACACTTGTAACAGCAGAATCATGAAGATTATCACTGACAATGCATATCTCAGCTGGAAACAACAACGATACCGAAGATATCGCAGCTTCCGCATATCAAACGCACTGTGGAGTGCTGACAACACCAGAACACGTGTTTTTCGCATTCAATAGCACGAAAACAGCGATATCGGTGATTCTGCACACTTGTAACAGCAGAATCATGAAGATTATCACTGAAAATGCATATCTCAGCTGGAAACAACAACGATACCGAAGATATCGCAGTTTCCGTATATCAAACGCACTGTGGAGTGCTGAAAACACCAGAAAACGTGTTTTTCGCATCCAATAGCACGAAAACAGCGATTTCGGTGATTCTGCACACTTGTAACAGCAGAATCATGAAGATTATCACTGAAAATGCATATCTCAGCTGGAAACAACAACGATACCGAAGATATGGCAGTTTCCGCATATCAAACGCACTGTGGAGTGCTGAAAACACCAGAAAACGTGTTTTTCGCATTCAGCAGCACGATAACAGCGATTTCGGTGATTCTGCACGCTTGTAACTGCAGAATCATGAAGATTATCACTGAAAATGCATATCTCAGCTGGAAACAACAACGATACCGAAGATATCGCAGTTTCCGTATATCAAACGCACTGTGGAGTGCTGAAAACACCAGAAAACGTGTTTTTCGCATTCAAAAGCACGAAAACAGCGATTTCGGTGATTCTGCACACTTGTAACAGCAGAATCATGAAGATTATCGTAGAAAATGCATATCTCAGCTGGAAACAACAACGATACCGAAGATATCGCAGCTTCCGCATATCAAACGCACTGTGGAGTGCTGACAACTCCAGAACACGTGTTTTTCGCATTCAATAGCACGAAAACAGCGATATCGGTGATTCTGCACACTTGTAACAGCAGAATCATGAAGATTATCACTGAAAATGCATATCTCAGCAGGAAACAACAACGATACCGAAGATATCGCAGTTTCCGCATATCAAACGCACTGTGGAGTGCTGAAAACACCAGAAAACGTGTTTTTCGCATTCAAAAGCACGAAAACAGCGATTTCGGTGATTCTGCACATTTGTAACAGCAAAATCATGAAGATTATCACTGAAAAATCATATCTCAGCTGGAAACAACAACGATACCGAAGATATCGCAGCTTCCGCATATCAAACGCACTGTGGAGTGCTGAAAACACCAGAAAACGTGTTTTTCGCATTCAATAGCACGAAAACCGCGATTTCGGTGAATTCTGCACACTTGTAACAGCAGAATCATGAAGATTATCACTGAAAATGCATATATCAGCTGGAAACAACAACGATACCGAAGATATCGCAGTTTCCGCATGGTAAACGATCTGTGGCGTGCTGAAAACACCAGAAAACGTGTTTTTCGCATTCAATAGCACAAAAACAGCGATTTCGGTGATTCTGCACACTTGTAACAGCAGAATCATGAAGATTATCACTGAAAATGCATATCTCAGCTGGAAACAACAACGATACCGAAGATATCGCAGTTTCCGTATGTCAAACGTTCTGTGGCGTGCTGAAAACTCCAGAAAACGTGTTTTTCGCATTCAAAAGCACGAAAACAGCGATTTTGGTGATTCTGCACATTTGTAACAGCAGCATCATGAAGATTATCACTGAAAAATCATATCTCAGCTGGAAACAACAACGATACCGAAGATATCGCAGCTTCCGCATATCAAACGCACTGTGGAGTGCTGAAAACACCAGAAAACGTGTTTTTCGCATTCAATAGCACGAAAACCGCGATTTCGGTGAATTCTGCACACTTGTAACAGCAGAATCATGAAGATTATCACTGAAAATGCATATATCAGCTGGAAACAACAACGATACCGAAGATATCGCAGTTTCCGTATGTCAAACGTTCTGTGGCGTGCTGAAAACACCAGAAAACGTGTTTTTCGCATTCAAAAGCACGAAAACAGCGATTTCGGAGATTCTGCACATTTGTAACAGCAGAATCATGAAGATTATCACTGAAAATGCATATCTCAGCTGGAAACAACAACGATACCGAATATATCGCAGCTTCCGCATATCAAACGCACTGTGGAGTGCTGAAAACACCAGAAAACGTGTTTTTCGCATTCAATAGCACGAAAACAGCGATTTCGGTAATTCTGCACACTTGTAACAGCAGAATCATGAAGATTATCACTGAAAATGCATATCTCAGCTGGAAACAACAACGATACCGAAGATATCGCAGTTTCCGCATATCAAACGCACTGTGGAGTGCTGAAAACACCAGAAAACGTGATTTTCGCATTCAAAAGCACGAAAACAGCGATGTCGGTGATTCTGCACACTTGTAACAGCAGAATCATGAAGATTATCACTGACAATGCATATCTCAGCTGGAAACAACAACGATACCGAAGATATCGCAGTTTCCGTATATCAAACGCACTGTGGAGTGCTGAAAACACCAGAAAACGTGTTTTTCGCATCCAATAGCACGAAAACAGCGATTTCGGTGATTCTGCACACTTGTAACAGCAGAATCATGAAGATTATCACTGAAAATGCATATCTCAGCTGGAAACAACAACGATACCGAAGATATGGCAGTTTCCGCATATCAAACGCACTGTGGAGTGCTGAAAACACCAGAAAACGTGGTTTTCGCATTCAGCAGCACGATAACAGCGATTTAGGTGATTCTGCACACTTGTAACTGCAGAATCATGAAGATTATCACTGAAAATGCATATCTCAGCTGGAAACAACAACGATACCGAAGATATCGCAGCTTCCGCATATCAAACGCACTGTGGAGTGCTGAAAACTCCAGAAAACGTGTTTTTCGCATTCAAAAGCACGAAAACAGCGATTTTGGTGATTCTGCACATTTGTAACAGCAGCATCATGAAGATTATCACTGAAAAATCATATCTCAGCTGGAAACAACAACGATACCGAAGATATCGCAGCTTCCGCATATCAAACGCACTGTGGAGTGCTGAAAACACCAGAAAACGTGTTTTTCGCATTCAATAGCACGAAAACCGCGATTTCGGTGAATTCTGCACACTTGTAACAGCAGAATCATGAAGATTATCACTGAAAATGCATATATCAGCTGGAAACAACAACGATACCGAAGATATCGCAGTTTCCGTATGTCAAACGTTCTGTGGCGTGCTGAAAACACCAGAAAACGTGTTTTTCGCATTCAAAAGCACGAAAACAGCGATTTCGGTGATTCTGCACATTTGTAACAGCAGAATCATGAAGATTATCACTGAAAATGCATATCTCAGCTGGAAACAACAACGATACCGAATATATCGCAGCTTCCGCATATCAAACGCACTGTGGAGTGCTGAAAACACCAGAAAACGTGTTTTTCGCATTCAATAGCACGAAAACAGCGATTTCGGTAATTCTGCACACTTGTAACAGCAGAATCATGAAGATTATCACTGAAAATGCATATCTCAGCTGGAAACAACAACGATACCGAAGATATCGCAGTTTCCGCATATCAAACGCACTGTGGAGTGCCGAAAACACCAGAAAACGTGTTTTTCGCATTCAAAAGCACGAAAACAGCGATGTCGGTGATTCTGCACACTTGTAACAGCAGAATCATGAAGATTATCACTGACAATGCATATCTCAGCTGGAAACAACAACGATACCGAAGATATCGCAGTTTCCGTATATCAAACGCACTGTGGAGTGCTGAAAACACCAGAAAACGTGTTTTTCGCATCCAATAGCACGAAAACAGCGATTTCGGTGATTCTGCACACTTGTAACAGCAGAATCATGAAGATTATCACTGAAAATGCATATCTCAGCTGGAAACAACAACGATACCGAAGATATGGCAGTTTCCGCATATCAAACGCACTGTGGAGTGCTGAAAACACCAGAAAACGTGGTTTTCGCATTCAGCAGCACGATAACAGCGATTTAGGTGATTCTGCACACTTGTAACTGCAGAATCATGAAGATTATCACTGAAAATGCATATCTCAGCTGGAAACAACAACGATACCGAAGATATCGCAGTTTCCGTATATCAAACGCACTGTGGAGTGCTGAAAACACCAGAAAGCGTGTTTTTCGCATTCAAAAGCACGAAAACAGCGATTTCGGTGATTCTGCACACTTGTAACAGCAGAATCATGAAGATTATCACTGACAATGCATATCTCAGCTGGAAACAACAACGATACCGAAGATATCGCAGTTTCCGTATATCAAACGCACTGTGGAGTGCTGAAAACACCAGAAAACGTGTTTTTCGCATCCAATAGCACGAAAACAGCGATTTCGGTGATTCTGCACACTTGTAACAGCAGAATCATGAAGATTATCACTGAAAATGCATATCTCAGCTGGAAACAACAACGATACCGAAGATATGGCAGTTTCCGCATATCAAACGCACTGTGGAGTGCTGAAAACACCAGAAAACGTGTTTTTCGCATTCAGCAGCACGATAACAGCGATTTCGGTGATTCTGCACACTTGTAACTGCAGAATCATGAAGATTATCACTGAAAATGCATATCTCAGCTGGAAACAACAACGATACCGAAGATATCGCAGTTTCCGTATATCAAACGCACTGTGGAGTGCTGAAAACACCAGAAAACGTGTTTTTCGCATTCAAAAGCACGAAAACAGCGATGTCGGTGATTCTGCACACTTGTAACAGCAGAATCATGAAGATTATCGTAGAAAATGCATATCTCAGCTGGAAACAACAACGATACCGAAGATATCGCAGCTTCCGCATATCAAACGCACTGTGGAGTGCTGACAACACCAGAACACGTGTTTTTCGCATTCAATAGCACGAAAACAGCGATATCGGTGATTCTGCACACTTGTAACAGCAGAATCATGAAGATTATCACTGAAAATGCATATCTCAGCTGGAAACAACAACGATACCGAAGATATGGCAGTTTCCGCATATCAAACGCACTGTGGAGTGCTGAAAACAACAGAAAACGTGTTTTTCGCATTCAACAGCACGAAAACAGCGATTTCGGTGATTCTGCACACTTGTAACAGCAGAATCATGAAGATTATCACTGAAAATGCATATCTCAGCTGGAAACATCAACGATACCGAAGATATCGCAGCTTCCGCATATCAAACGCACTGTGGAGTGCTGAAAACACCAGAAAACGTGTTTTTCGCATTCAATAGCACGAAAACAGCGATTTCGGTGATTCTGCACACTTGTAGCAGCAGAATCACGAAGATTATCACTGAAAATGCATATCTCAGCTGGAAACAACAACGATACCGAAGATATGGCAGTTTCCGCATATCAAACGCACTGTGGAGTGCTGGAAACACCAGAAAACGTGTTTTTCGCATTCAAAAGCACGGAAACAGCGATTTCGGTGATTCTGCACACTTGTAACAGCAGAATCATGAAGATTATCGTAGAAAATGCATATCTCAGCTGGAAACAACAACCATACCGAAGATATCGCAGCTTCCGCATATCAAACGCACTGTGGAGTGCTGACAACACCAGAACACGTGTTTTTCGCATTCAATAGCACGAAAACAGCGATTTCGGTGATTCTGCACACTTGTAGCAGCAGAATCACGAAGATTATCACTGAAAATGCATATCTCAGCTGGAAACAACAACGATACCGAAGATATGGCAGTTTCCGCATATCAAACGCACTGTGGAGTGCTGGAAACACCAGAAAACGTGTTTTTCGCATTCAAAAGCACGGAAACAGCGATTTCGGTGATTCTGCACACTTGTAACAGCAGAATCATGAAGATTATCGTAGAAAATGCATATCTCAGCTGGAAACAACAACCATACCGAAGATATCGCAGCTTCCGCATATCAAACGCACTGTGGAGTGCTGACAACACCAGAACACGTGTTTTTCGCATTCAATAGCACGAAAACAGCGATTTCGGTGATTCTGCACACTTGTAACAGCAGAATCATGAAGATTATCGTAGAAAATGCATATCTCAGCTGGAAACAACAACGATACCGAAGATATCGCAGTTTCCGTATATCAAACGCACTGTGGAGTGCTGAAAACACCAGAAAACGTGTTTTTCGCACCCAATAGCACGAAAACAGCGATTTCGGTGATTCTGCACACTTGTAACAGCAGAATCATGAAGATTATCACTGAAAATGCATATCTCAGCTGGAAACAACAACGATACCGAAGATATGGCAGTTTCCGCATATCAAACGCACTGTGGAGTGCTGAAAACACCAGAAAACGTGTTTTTCGCATTCAACAGCACGATAACAGCGATTTCGGTGATTCTGCACACTTGTAACTGCAGAATCATGAAGATTATCACTGACAATGCATATCTCAGCTGGAAACAACAACGATACCGAAGATATCGCAGTTTCCGTATATCAAACGCACTGTGGAGTGCTGAAAACACCAGAAAACGTGTTTTTCGCATCCAATAGCACGAAAACAGCGATTTCGGTGATTCTGCACACTTGTAACAGCAGAATCATGAAGATTATCACTGAAAATGCATATCTCAGCTGGAAACAACAACGATACCGAAGATATCGCAGTTTCCGCATATCAAACGCACTGTGGAGTGCTGAAAACACTAGAAAACGTGTTTTTCGCATCCAATAGCACGAAAACAGCGATTTCGGTGATTCTGCACACTTGTAACAGCAGAATCATGAAGATTATCACTGAAAATGCATATCTCAGCTGGAAACAACAACGATACCGAAGATATGGCAGTTTCCGCATATCAAACGCACTGTGGAGTGCTGAAAACACCAGAAAACGTGTTTTTCGCATTCAACAGCACGATAACAGCGATTTCGGTGATTCTGCACACTTGTAACTGCAGAATCATGAAGATTATCACTGAAAATGCATATCTCAGCTGGAAACAACAACGATACCGAAGATATGGCAGTTTCCGCATATCAAACGCACTGTGGAGTGCTGAAAACAACAGAAAACGTGTTTTTCGCATTCAACAGCACGAAAACAGCGATTTCGGTGATTCTGCACACTTGTAACAGCAGAATCATGAAGATTATCACTGAAAATGCATATCTCAGCTGGAAACAACAACGATACCGAAGATATGGCAGTTTCCGCATATCAAACGCACTGTGGAGTGCTGAAAACAACAGAAAACGTGTTTTTCGCATTCAACAGCACGAAAACAGCGATTTCGGTGATTCTGCACACTTGTAACAGCAGAATCATGAAGATTATCACTGAAAATGCATATCTCAGCTGGAAACATCAACGATACCGAAGATATCGCAGCTTCCGCATATCAAACGCACTGTGGAGTGCTGAAAACACCAGAAAACGTGTTTTTCGCATTCAATAGCACGAAAACAGCGATTTCGGTGATTCTGCACACTTGTAGCAGCAGAATCACGAAGATTATCACTGAAAATGCATATCTCAACTGGAAACAACAACGATACCGAAGATATGGCAGTTTCCGCATATCAAACGCACTGTGGAGTGCTGGAAACACCAGAAAACGTGTTTTTCGCATTCAAAAGCACGGAAACAGCGATTTCGGTGATTCTGCACACTTGTAACAGCAGAATCATGAAGATTATCGTAGAAAATGCATATCTCAGCTGGAAACAACAACCATACCGAAGATATCGCAGCTTCCGCATATCAAACGCACTGTGGAGTGCTGACAACACCAGAACACGTGTTTTTCGCATTCAATAGCACGAAAACAGCGATTTCGGTGATTCTGCACACTTGTAACAGCAGAATCATGAAGATTATCGTAGAAAATGCATATCTCAGCTGGAAACAACAACGATACCGAAGATATCGCAGTTTCCGTATATCAAACGCACTGTGGAGTGCTGAAAACACCAGAAAACGTGTTTTTCGCACCCAATAGCACGAAAACAGCGATTTCGGTGATTCTGCACACTTGTAACAGCAGAATCATGAAGATTATCACTGAAAATGCATATCTCAGCTGGAAACAACAACGATACCGAAGATATGGCAGTTTCCGCATATCAAACGCACTGTGGAGTGCTGAAAACACCAGAAAACGTGTTTTTCGCATTCAATAGCACGAAAACAGCGATTTCGGTGATTCTGCACACTTGTAGCAGCAGAATCATGAAGATTATCACTGAAAATGCATATCTCAGCTGGAAACAACAACGATACCGAAGATATCGCAGTTTCCGTATATCAAACGCACTGTGGAGTGCTGAAAACACCAGAAAACGTGTTTTTCGCACCCAATAGCACGAAAACAGCGATTTCGGTGATTCTGCACACTTGTAACAGCAGAATCATGAAGATTATCACTGAAAATGCATATCTCAGCTGGAAACAACAACGATACCGAAGATATGGCAGTTTCCGCATATCAAACGCACTGTGGAGTGCTGAAAACACCAGAAAACGTGTTTTTCGCATTCAATAGCACGAAAACAGCGATTTCGGTGATTCTGCACACTTGTAGCAGCAGAATCATGAAGATTATCACTGAAAATGCATATCTCAGCTGGAAACAACAACGATACCGAAGATATGGCAGTTTCCGCATATCAAACGCACTGTGGAGTGCTGAAAACACCAGAAAACGTGTTTTTCGCATTCAACAGCACGAAAACAGCGATTTCGGTGATTCTGCACACTTGTAACTGCAGAATCATGAAGATTATCACTGAAAATGCATATCTCAGCTGGAAACAACAACGATACCGAAGATATCGCAGTTTCCGTATATCAAACGCACTGTGGAGTGCTGAAAACACCAGAAAAAGTGTTTTTCGCATTCAAAAGCACGAAAACAGCGATTTCGGTGATTCTGCACACTTGTAACAGCAGAATCATGAAGATTATCACTGAAAATGCATATCTCAGCTGGAAACAACAACGATACCGTAGATATCGCAGTTTCCGTATATCAAACGCACTGTGGAGTGCTGAAAACACCAGAAAACGTGTTTTTCGCATTCAAAAGCACGAAAACAGCGATTTCGGTGATTCTGCACACTTGTAACAGCAGAATCATGAAGATTATCACTGAAAATGCATATCTCAGATGGAAACAACAACGATACCGAAGATATGGCAGTTTCCGCATATCAAACGCACTGTGGAGTGCTGAAAACACCAGAAAACGTGTTTTTCGCATTCAACAGCACGAAAACAGCGATTTCGGTGATTCTACACACTTGTAACAGCAGAATCATGAAGATTATCACTGAAAATGCATATCTCAGCTGGAAACAACAACGAGACCGAAGATATCGCAGCTTCCGCATATCAAACGCACTGTGGAGTGCTGAAAACGCCAGAAAACGTGTTTTTCGCATTCAATAGCACGAAAACAGCGATTTCGGTGATTCTGCACACTTGTAGCAGCAGAATCACGAAGATTATCACTGAAAATGCATATCTCAGCTGGAAACAACAACGATACCGAAGATATGGCAGTTTCCGCATATCAAACGCACTGTGGAGTGCTGAAAACACCAGAAAACGTGTTTTTCGCATCCAATAGCACGAAAACAGCGATTTCGGTGATTCTGCACACTTGTAACAGCAGAATCATGAAGATTATCACTGAAAATGCATATCTCAGCTGGAAACAACAACGATACCGAAGATATGGCAGTTTCCGCATATCAAACGCACTGTGGAGTGCTGAAAACACCAGAAAGCGTGTTTTTCGCATTCAAAAGCACGAAAACAGCGATTTCGGTGATTCTGCACACTTGTAACAGCAGAATCATGAAGATTATCACTGACAATGCATATCTCAGCTGGAAACAACAACGATACCGAAGATATGGCAGTTTCCGCATATCAAACGCACTGTGGAGTGCTGAAAACACCAGAAAACGTGTTTTTCGCATCCAATAGCACGAAAACAGCGATTTCGGTGATTCTGCACACTTGTAACAGCAGAATCATGAAGATTATCACTGAAAATGCATATCTCAGCTGGAAACAACAACGATACCGAAGATATCGCAGTTTCCGTAAATCAAACGCACTGTGGAGTGCTGAAAACACCAGAAAACGTGTTTTTCGCATTCAAAAGCACGAAAACAGCGATTTCGGTGATTCTGCACACTTGTAACAGCAGAATCATGAAGATTATCGTAGAAAATGCATATCTCAGCTGGAAACAACAACGATACCGAAGATATCGCAGCTTCCGCATATCAAACGCACTGTGGAGTGCTGAAAACGCCAGAAAACGTGTTTTTCGCATTCAATAGCACGAAAACAGCGATTTCGGTGATTCTGCACACTTGTAGCAGCAGAATCACGAAGATTATCACTGAAAATGCATATCTCAGCTGGAAACAACAACGATACCGAAGATATGGCAGTTTCCGCATATCAAACGCACTGTGGAGTGCTGAAAACACCAGAAAACGTGTTTTTCGCATCCAATAGCACGAAAACAGCGATTTCGGTGATTCTGCACACTTGTAACAGCAGAATCATGAAGATTATCACTGAAAATGCATATCTCAGCTGGAAACAACAACGATACCGAAGATATGGCAGTTTCCGCATATCAAACGCACTGTGGAGTGCTGAAAACACCAGAAAGCGTGTTTTTCGCATTCAAAAGCACGAAAACAGCGATTTCGGTGATTCTGCACACTTGTAACAGCAGAATCATGAAGATTATCACTGACAATGCATATCTCAGCTGGAAACAACAACGATACCGAAGATATGGCAGTTTCCGCATATCAAACGCACTGTGGAGTGCTGAAAACACCAGAAAACGTGTTTTTCGCATCCAATAGCACGAAAACAGCGATTTCGGTGATTCTGCACACTTGTAACAGCAGAATCATGAAGATTATCACTGAAAATGCATATCTCAGCTGGAAACAACAACGATACCGAAGATATCGCAGTTTCCGTAAATCAAACGCACTGTGGAGTGCTGAAAACACCAGAAAACGTGTTTTTCGCATTCAAAAGCACGAAAACAGCGATTTCGGTGATTCTGCACACTTGTAACAGCAGAATCATGAAGATTATCGTAGAAAATGCATATCTCAGCTGGAAACAACAACGATACCGAAGATATCGCAGCTTCCGCATATCAAACGCACTGTGGAGTGCTGAAAACGCCAGAAAACGTGTTTTTCGCATTCAATAGCACGAAAACAGCGATTTCGGTGATTCTGCACACTTGTAGCAGCAGAATCACGAAGATTATCACTGAAAATGCATATCTCAGCTGGAAACAACAACGATACCGAAGATGTGGCAGTTTCCGCATATCAAACGCACTGTGGAGTGCTGAAAACACCAGAAAACGTGTTTTTCGCATCCAATAGCACGAAAACAGCGATTTCGGTGATTCTGCACACTTGTAACAGCAGAATCATGAAGATTATCACTGAAAATGCATATCTCAGCTGGAAACAACAACGATACCGAAGATATGGCAGTTTCCGCATATCAAACGCACTGTGGAGTGCTGAAAACACCAGAAAGCGTGTTTTTCGCATTCAAAAGCACGAAAACAGCGATTTCGGTGATTCTGCACACTTGTAACAGCAGAATCATGAAGATTATCACTGACAATGCATATCTCAGCTGGAAACAACAACGATACCGAAGATATGGCAGTTTCCGCATATCAAACGCACTGTGGAGTGCTGAAAACACCAGAAAACGTGTTTTTCGCATCCAATAGCACGAAAACAGCGATTTCGGTGATTCTGCACACTTGTAACAGCAGAATCATGAAGATTATCACTGAAAATGCATATCTCAGCTGGAAACAACAACGATACCGAAGATATCGCAGTTTCCGTAAATCAAACGCACTGTGGAGTGCTGAAAACACCAGAAAACGTGTTTTTCGCATTCAAAAGCACGAAAACAGCGATTTCGGTGATTCTGCACACTTGTAACAGCAGAATCATGAAGATTATCGTAGAAAATGCATATCTCAGCTGGAAACAACAACGATACCGAAGATATCGCAGCTTCCGCATATCAAACGCACTGTGGAGTGCTGACAACACCAGAACACGTGTTTTTCGCATTCAATAGCACGAAAACAGCGATATCGGTGATTCTGCACACTTGTAACAGCAGAATCATGAAGATTATCACTGAAAATGCATATCTCAGCTGGAAACAACAACGATACCGAAGATATCGCAGTTTCCGCATATCAAACGCACTGTGGAGTGCTGAAAACACCAGAAAGCGTGTTTTTCGCATTCAAAAGCACGAAAACAGCGATTTCGGTGATTCTGCACACTTGTAACAGCAGAATCATGAAGATTATCACTGACAATGCATATCTCAGCTGGAAACAACAACGATACCGAAGATATCGCAGTTTCCGTATATCAAACGCACTGTGGAGTGCTGAAAACACCAGAAAACGTGTTTTTCGCATCCAATAGCACGAAAACAGCGATTTCGGTGATTCTGCACACTTGTAACAGCAGAATCATGAAGATTATCACTGAAAATGCATATCTCAGCTGGAAACAACAACGATACCGAAGATATGGCAGTTTCCGCATATCAAACGCACTGTGGAGTGCTGAAAACACCAGAAAACGTGTTTTTCGCATTCAGCAGCACGATAACAGCGATTTCGGTGATTCTGCACACTTGTAACAGCAGAATCATGAAGATTATCGTAGAAAATACATATCTCAGCTGGAAACAACAACGATACCGAAGATATCGCAGTTTCCGCATATCAAACGCACTGTGGAGTGCTGAAAACACCAGAAAGCGTGTTTTTCGCATTCAAAAGCACGAAAACAGCGATTTCGGTGATTCTGCACACTTGTAACAGCAGAATCATGAAGATTATCACTGAAAATGCATATCTCAGCTGGAAACAACAACGATACCGAAGATATGGCAGTTTCCGCATATCAAACGCACTGTGGAGTGCTGAAAACACCAGAAAACGTGTTTTTCGCATTCAGCAGCACGATAACAGCGATTTCGGTGATTCTGCACACTTGTAACAGCAGAATCATGAAGATTATCGTAGAAAATACATATCTCAGCTGGAAACAACAACGATACCGAAGATATCGCAGTTTCCGCATATCAAACGCACTGTGGAGTGCTGAAAACACCAGAAAGCGTGTTTTTCGCATTCAAAAGCACGAAAACAGCGATTTCGGTGATTCTGCACACTTGTAACAGCAGAATCATGAAGATTATCACTGACAATGCATATCTCAGCTGGAAACAACAACGATACCGAAGATATCGCAGTTTCCGTATATCAAACGCACTATGGAGTGCTGAAAACACCAGAAAACGTGTTTTTCGCATCCAATAGCACGAAAACAGCGATTTCGGTGATTCTGCACACTTGTAACAGCAGAATCATGAAGATTATCACTGAAAATGCATATCTCAGCTGGAAACATCAACGATACCGAAGATATGGCAGTTTCCGCATATCAAACGCACTGTGGAGTGCTGAAAACACCAGAAAACGTGTTTTTCGCATTCAACAGCACGAAAACAGCGATTTCGGTGATTCTGCACACTTGTAACTGCAGAATCATGAAGATTATCACTGAAAATGCATATCTCAGCTGGAAACAACAACGATACCGAAGATATCGCAGTTTCCGTATATCAAACGCACTGTGGAGTGCTGAAAACACCAGAAAAAGTGTTTTTCGCATTCAAAAGCACGACAACAGCGATTTCGGTGATTCTGCACACTTGTAGCAGCAGAATCATGAAGATTATCGTAGAAAATGCATATCTCAGCTGTAAACAACAACGATACCGAAGATATGGCAGTTTCCGCATATCAAACGCACTGTGGAGTGCTGAAAACACCAGAAAACGTGTTTTTCGCATCCAATAGCACGAAAACAGCGATTTCGGTGATTCTGCACACTTGTAACAGCAGAATCATGAAGATTATCACTGAAAATGCATATCTCAGCTGGAAACATCAACGATACCGAAGATATGGCAGTTTCCGCATATCAAACGCACTGTGGAGTGCTGAAAACACCAGAAAACGTGTTTTTCGCATTCAACAGCACGAAAACAGCGATTTCGGTGATTCTGCACACTTGTAACTGCAGAATCATGAAGATTATCACTGAAAATGCATATCTCAGCTGGAAACAACAACGATACCGAAGATATGGCAGTTTCCGCATATCAAACGCACTGTGGAGTGCTGAAAACACCAGAAAGCGTGTTTTTCGCATTCAAAAGCACGAAAACAGCGATTTCGGTGATTCTGCACACTTGTAACAGCAGAATCATGAAGATTATCACTGACAATGCATATCTCAGCTGGAAACAACAACGATACCGAAGATATCGCAGTTTCCGTATATCAAACGCACTGTGGAGTGCTGAAAACACGAGAAAACGTGTTTTTCGCATCCAATAGCACGAAAACAGCGATTTCGGTGATTCTGCACACTTGTAACAGCAGAATCATGAAGATTATCACTGAAAATGCATATCTCAGCTGGAAACAACAACGATACCGAAGATATGGCAGTTTCCGCATATCAAACGCACTGTGGAGTGCTGAAAACACCAGAAAACGTGTTTTTCGCATTCAATAGCACGAAAACAGCGATTTCGGTGATTCTGCACACTTGTAACAGCAGAATCATGAAGATTATCACTGAAAATGCATATCTCAGCTGGAAACAACAACGATACCGAAGATATGGCAGTTTCCGCATATCAAACGCACTGTGGAGTGCTGAAAACACCAGAAAACGTGTTTTTCGCATCCAATAGCACGAAAACAGCGATTTCGGTGATTCTGCACACTTGTAACAGCAGAATCATGAAGATTATCACTGAAAATGCATATCTCAGCTGGAAACAACAACGATACCGAAGATATCGCAGTTTCCGTAAATCAAACGCACTGTGGAGTGCTGAAAACACCAGAAAACGTGTTTTTCGCATTCAAAAGCACGAAAACAGCGATTTCGGTGATTCTGCACACTTGTAACAGCAGAATCATGAAGATTATCGTAGAAAATGCATATCTCAGCTGGAAACAACAACGATACCGAAGATATCGCAGCTTCCGCATATCAAACGCACTGTGGAGTGCTGACAACACCAGAACACGTGTTTTTCGCATTCAATAGCACGAAAACAGCGATATCGGTGATTCTGCACACTTGTAACAGCAGAATCATGAAGATTATCACTGAAAATGCATATCTCAGCTGGAAACAACAACGATACCGAAGATATCGCAGTTTCCGCATATCAAACGCACTGTGGAGTGCTGAAAACACCAGAAAACGTGTTTTTCGCATTCAATAGCACGAAAACAGCGATTTCGGTGATTCTGCACACTTGTAGCAGCAGAATCACGAAGATTATCACTGAAAATGCATATCTCAGCTGGAAACAACAACGATACCGAAGATAAGGCAGTTTCCGCATATCAAACGCACTGTGGAGTGCTGAAAACACCAGAAAACGTGTTTTTCGCATTCAATAGCACGAAAACAGCGATTTCGGTGATTCTGCACACTTGTAGCAGCAGAATCATGAAGATTATCACTGAAAATGCATATCTCAGCTGGAAACAACAACGATACCGAAGATATGGCAGTTTCCGCATATCAAACGCACTGTGGAGTGCTGAAAACACCAGAAAACGTGTTTTTCGCATTCAATAGCACGAAAACAGCGATTTCGGTGATTCTGCACACTTGTAACAGCAGAATCATGAAGATTATCACTGAAAATGCATATCTCAGCTGGAAACAACAACGATACCGAAGATATGGCAGTTTCCGCATATCAAACGCACTGTGGAGTGCTGAAAACACCAGAAAACGTGTTTTTCGCATCCAATAGCACGAAAACAGCGATTTCGGTGATTCTGCACACTTGTAACAGCAGAATCATGAAGATTATCACTGAAAATGCATATCTCAGCTGGAAACAACAACGATACCGAAGATATCGCAGTTTCCGTAAATCAAACGCACTGTGGAGTGCTGAAAACACCAGAAAACGTGTTTTTCGCATTCAAAAGCACGAAAACAGCGATTTCGGTGATTCTGCACACTTGTAACAGCAGAATCATGAAGATTATCGTAGAAAATGCATATCTCAGCTGGAAACAACAACGATACCGAAGATATCGCAGCTTCCGCATATCAAACGCACTGTGGAGTGCTGACAACACCAGAACACGTGTTTTTCGCATTCAATAGCACGAAAACAGCGATATCGGTGATTCTGCACACTTGTAACAGCAGAATCATGAAGATTATCACTGAAAATGCATATCTCAGCTGGAAACAACAACGATACCGAAGATATCGCAGTTTCCGCATATCAAACGCACTGTGGAGTGCTGAAAACACCAGAAAACGTGTTTTTCGCATTCAATAGCACGAAAACAGCGATTTCGGTGATTCTGCACACTTGTAGCAGCAGAATCACGAAGATTATCACTGAAAATGCATATCTCAGCTGGAAACAACAACGATACCGAAGATAAGGCAGTTTCCGCATATCAAACGCACTGTGGAGTGCTGAAAACACCAGAAAACGTGTTTTTCGCATTCAATAGCACGAAAACAGCGATTTCGGTGATTCTGCACACTTGTAGCAGCAGAATCATGAAGATTATCACTGAAAATGCATATCTCAGCTGGAAACAACAACGATACCGAAGATATGGCAGTTTCCGCATATCAAACGCACTGTGGAGTGCTGACAACACCAGAACACGTGTTTTTCGCATTCAATAGCACGAAAACAGCGATATCGGTGATTCTGCACACTTGTAACAGCAGAATCATGAAGATTATCACTGAAAATGCATATCTCAGCTGGAAACAACAACGATACCGAAGATATGGCAGTTTCCGCATATCAAACGCACTGTGGAGTGCTGAAAACACCAGAAAACGTGTTTTTCGCATTCAACAGCACGAAGACAGCGATTTCGGTGATTCTGCACACTTGTAACAGCAGAATCATGAAGATTATCACTGAAAATGCATATCTCAGCTGGAAACAACAACGATACCGAAGATATCGCAGTTTCCGTAAATCAAACGCACTGTGGAGTGCTGAAAACACCAGAAAACGTGTTTTTCGCATTCAAAAGCACGAAAACAGCGATTTCGGTGATTCTGCACACTTGTAACAGCAGAATCATGAAGATTATCGTAGAAAATGCATATCTCAGCTGGAAACAACAACGATACCGAAGATATCGCAGCTTCCGCATATCAAACGCACTGTGGAGTGCTGACAACACCAGAACACGTGTTTTTCGCATTCAATAGCACGAAAACAGCGATATCGGTGATTCTGCACACTTGTAGCAGCAGAATCATGAAGATTATCACAGAAAATGCATATCTCAGCTGGAAACAACAACGATACCGAAGATATGGCAGTTTCCGCATATCAAACGCACTGTGGAGTGCTGAAAACACCAGAAAGCGTGTTTTTCGCATTCAAAAGCACGAAAACAGCGATTTCGGTGATTCTGCACACTTGTAACAGCAGAATCATGAAGATTATCACTGACAATGCATATCTCAGCTGGAAACAACAACGATACCGAAGATATCGCAGTTTCCGTATATCAAACGCACTGTGGAGTGCTGAAAACACCAGAAAACGTGTTTTTCGCATTCAGCAGCACGATAACAGCGATTTCGGTGATTCTGCACACTAGTAACTGCAGAATCATGAAGATTATCACTGAAAATGCATATCTCAGCTGGAAACAACAACGATACCGAAGATATCGCAGTTTCCGTATATCAAACGCACTGTGGAGTGCTGAAAACAACAGAAAACGTGTTTTTCGCATTCAAAAGCACGAAAACGGCGATTTCGGTGATTCTGCACACTTGTAACAGCAGAATCATGAAGATTATCACTGAAAATGCATATCTCAGCTGGAAACAACAACGATACCGAAGATATGGCAGTTTCCGCATATCAAACGCAATGTGGAGTGCTGAAAACACCAGAAAACGTGTTTTTCGCATTCAACAGCACGAAAACAGCGATTTCGGTGATTCTACACACTTGTAACAGCAGAATCATGAAGATTATCACTGAAAATGCATATCTCAGCTGGAAACAACAACGATACCGAAGATATCGCAGCTTCCGCATATCAAACGCACTGTGGAGTGCTGAAAACGCCAGAAAACGTGTTTTTCGCATTCAATAGCACGAAAACAGCGATTTCGGTGATTCTGCACACTTGTAGCAGCAGAATCACGAAGATTATCACTGAAAACGCATATCTCAGCTGGAAACAACAACGATACCGAAGATATGGCAGTTTCCGCATATCAAACGCACTGTGGAGTGCTGAAAACACCAGAAAACGTGTTTTTCGCATTCAAAAGCACGGAAACAGCGATTTCGGTGATTCTGCACACTTGTAACAGCAGAATCATGAAGATTATCGTAGAAAATGCATATCTCAGCTGGAAACAACAACCATACCGAAGATATCGCAGCTTCCGCATATCAAACGCACTGTGGAGTGCTGACAACACCAGAACACGTGTTTTTCGCATTCAATAGCACGAAAACAGCGATTTCGGTGATTCTGCACACTTGTAACAGCAGAATCATGAAGATTATCGTAGAAAATGCATATCTCAGCTGGAAACAACAACGATACCGAAGATATCGCAGCTTCCGCATATCAAACGCACTGTGGAGTGCTGACAACACCAGAACACGTGTTTTTCGCATTCAATAGCACGAAAACAGCGATATCGGTGATTCTGCACACTTGTAACAGCAGAATCATGAAGATTATCACTGAAAATGCATATCTCAGCTGGAAACAACAACGATACCGAAGATATCGCAGTTTCCGCATATCAAACGCACTGTGGAGTGCTGAAAACACCAGAAAACGTGTTTTTCGCATTCAATAGCACGAAAACAGCGATTTCGGTGATTCTGCACACTTGTAGCAGCAGAATCATGAAGATTATCACTGAAAATGCATATCTCAGCTGGAAACAACAACGATACCGAAGATATGGCAGTTTCCGCATATCAAACGCACTGTGGAGTGCTGAAAACACCAGAAAGCGTGTTTTTCGCATTCAAAAGCACGAAAACAGCGATTTCGGTGATTCTGCACACTTGTAACAGCAGAATCATGAAGATTATCACTGACAATGCATATCTCAGCTGGAAACAACAACGATACCGAAGATATCGCAGTTTCCGTATATCAAACGCACTGTGGAGTGCTGAAAACACCAGAAAACGTGTTTTTCGCATCCAGCAGCACGATAACAGCGATTTCGGTGATTCTGCACACTAGTAACTGCAGAATCATGAAGATTATCACTGAAAATGCATATCTCAGCTGGAAACAACAACGATACCGAAGATATCGCAGTTTCCGTATATCAAACGCACTGTGGAGTGCTGAAAACAACAGAAAACGTGTTTTTCGCATTCAAAAGCACGAAAACGGCGATTTCGGTGATTCTGCACACTTGTAACAGCAGAATCATGAAGATTATCACTGAAAATGCATATCTCAGCTGGAAACAACAACGATACCGAAGATATGGCAGTTTCCGCATATCAAACGCACTGTGGAGTGCTGAAAACACCAGAAAACGTGTTTTTCGCATTCAACAGCACGAAAACAGCGATTTCGGTGATTCTACACACTTGTAACAGCAGAATCATGAAGATTATCACTGAAAATGCATATCTCAGCTGGAAACAACAACGATACCGAAGATATCGCAGCTTCCGCATATCAAACGCACTGTGGAGTGCTGAAAACGCCAGAAAACGTGTTTTTTGCATTCAATAGCACGAAAACAGCGATTTCGGTGATTCTGCACACTTGTAGCAGCAGAATCACGAAGATTATCACTGAAAACGCATATCTCAGCTGGAAACAACAACGATACCGAAGATATGGCAGTTTCCGCATATCAAACGCACTGTGGAGTGCTGAAAACACCAGAAAACGTGTTTTTCGCATCCAATAGCACGAAAACAGCGATTTCGGTGATTCTGCACACTTGTAACAGCAGAATCATGAAGATTATCACTGAAAATGCATATCTCAGCTGGAAACAACAACGATACCGAAGATATGGCAGTTTCCGCATATCAAACGCACTGTGGAGTGCTGAAAACACCAGAAAACGTGTTTTTCGCATTCAACAGCACGAAAACAGCGATTTCGGTGATTCTACACACTTGTAACAGCAGAATCATGAAGAT
Organism: Anthophora plumipes; assembly: GCA_951804975.1. NCBI lineage: Eukaryota > Metazoa > Arthropoda > Insecta > Hymenoptera > Apidae > Anthophora > Anthophora plumipes. Next base: position 22,432,941 of record OX638118.1, read on the forward strand.
TATCACTGAAAATGCATATCTCAGCTGGAAACAACAACGATACCGAAGATATCGCAGCTTCCGCATATCAAACGCACTGTGGAGTGCTGAAAACGCCAGAAAACGTGTTTTTCGCATTCAATAGCACGAAAACAGCGATTTCGGTGATTCTGCACACTTGTAGCAGCAGAATCACGAAGATTATCACTGAAAACGCATATCTCAGCTGGAAACAACAACGATACCGAAGATATGGCAGTTTCCGCATATCAAACGCACTGTGGAGTGCTGAAAACACCAGAAAACGTGTTTTTCGCATTCAAAAGCACGGAAACAGCGATTTCGGTGATTCTGCACACTTGTAACAGCAGAATCATGAAGATTATCGTAGAAAATGCATATCTCAGCTGGAAACAACAACCATACCGAAGATATCGCAGCTTCCGCATATCAAACGCACTGTGGAGTGCTGACAACACCAGAACACGTGTTTTTCGCATTCAATAGCACGAAAACAGCGATTTCGGTGATTCTGCACACTTGTAACAGCAGAATCATGAAGATTATCGTAGAAAATGCATATCTCAGCTGGAAACAACAACGATACCGAAGATATCGCAGCTTCCGCATATCAAACGCACTGTGGAGTGCTGACAACACCAGAACACGTGTTTTTCGCATTCAATAGCACGAAAACAGCGATATCGGTGATTCTGCACACTTGTAACAGCAGAATCATGAAGATTATCACTGAAAATGCATATCTCAGCTGGAAACAACAACGATACCGAAGATATCGCAGTTTCCGCATATCAAACGCACTGTGGAGTGCTGAAAACACCAGAAAACGTGTTTTTCGCATTCAATAGCACGAAAACAGCGATTTCGGTGATTCTGCACACTTGTAGCAGCAGAATCATGAAGATTATCACTGAAAATGCATATCTCAGCTGGAAACAACAACGATACCGAAGATATGGCAGTTTCCGCATATCAAACGCACTGTGGAGTGCTGAAAACACCAGAAAGCGTGTTTTTCGCATTCAAAAGCACGAAAACAGCGATTTCGGTGATTCTGCACACTTGTAACAGCAGAATCATGAAGATTATCACTGACAATGCATATCTCAGCTGGAAACAACAACGATACCGAAGATATCGCAGTTTCCGTATATCAAACGCACTGTGGAGTGCTGAAAACACCAGAAAACGTGTTTTTCGCATCCAGCAGCACGATAACAGCGATTTCGGTGATTCTGCACACTAGTAACTGCAGAATCATGAAGATTATCACTGAAAATGCATATCTCAGCTGGAAACAACAACGATACCGAAGATATCGCAGTTTCCGTATATCAAACGCACTGTGGAGTGCTGAAAACAACAGAAAACGTGTTTTTCGCATTCAAAAGCACGAAAACGGCGATTTCGGTGATTCTGCACACTTGTAACAGCAGAATCATGAAGATTATCACTGAAAATGCATATCTCAGCTGGAAACAACAACGATACCGAAGATATGGCAGTTTCCGCATATCAAACGCACTGTGGAGTGCTGAAAACACCAGAAAACGTGTTTTTCGCATTCAACAGCACGAAAACAGCGATTTCGGTGATTCTACACACTTGTAACAGCAGAATCATGAAGATTATCACTGAAAATGCATATCTCAGCTGGAAACAACAACGATACCGAAGATATCGCAGCTTCCGCATATCAAACGCACTGTGGAGTGCTGAAAACGCCAGAAACCGTGTTTTTTGCATTCAATAGCACGAAAACAGCGATTTCGGTGATTCTGCACACTTGTAGCAGCAGAATCACGAAGATTATCACTGAAAACGCATATCTCAGCTGGAAACAACAACGATACCGAAGATATGGCAGTTTCCGCATATCAAACGCACTGTGGAGTGCTGAAAACACCAGAAAACGTGTTTTTCGCATCCAATAGCACGAAAACAGCGATTTCGGTGATTCTGCACACCTGTAACAGCAGAATCATGAAGATTATCACTGAAAATGCATATCTCAGCTGGAAACAACAACGATACCGAAGATATGGCAGTTTCCGCATATCAAACGCACTGTGGAGTGCTGAAAACACCAGAAAACGTGTTTTTCGCATTCAATAGCACGAAAACAGCGATTTCGGTGATTCTGCACACTTGTAACAGCAGAAACATGAAGATTATCACTGAAAATGCATATCTCAGCTGGAAACAACAACGATACCGAAGATATGGCAGTTTCCGCATATCAAACGCACTGTGGAGTGCTGAAAACACCAGAAAACGTGTTTTTCGCATCCAATAGCACGAAAACAGCGATTTCGGTGATTCTGCACACTTGTAACAGCAGAATCATGAAGATTATCACTGAAAATGCATATCTCAGCTGGAAACAACAACGATACCGAAGATATCGCAGTTTCCGTAAATCAAACGCACTGTGGAGTGCTGAAAACACCAGAAAACGTGTTTTTCGCATTCAAAAGCACGAAAACAGCGATTTCGGTGATTCTGCACACTTGTAACAGCAGAATCATGAAGATTATCGTAGAAAATGCATATCTCAGCTGGAAACAACAACGATACCGAAGATATGGCAGTTTCCGCATATCAAACGCACTGTGGAGTGCTGAAAACACCAGAAAACGTGTTTTTCGCATTCAATAGCACGAAAACAGCGATTTCGGTGATTCTGCACACTTGTAACAGCAGAAACATGAAGATTATCACTGAAAATGCATATCTCAGCTGGAAACAACAACGATACCGAAGATATGGCAGTTTCCGCATATCAAACGCACTGTGGAGTGCTGAAAACACCAGAAAACGTGTTTTTCGCATCCAATAGCACGAAAACAGCGATTACGGTGATTCTGCACACTTGTAACAGCAGAATCATGAAGATTATCACTGAAAATGCATATCTCAGCTGGAAACAACAACGATACCGAAGATATCGCAGTTTCCGTAAATCAAACGCACTGTGGAGTGCTGAAAACACCAGAAAACGTGTTTTTCGCATTCAAAAGCACGAAAACAGCGATTTCGGTGATTCTGCACACTTGTAACAGCAGAATCATGAAAATTATCGTAGAAAATGCATATCTCAGCTGGAAACAACAACGATACCGAAGATATCGCAGCTTCCGCATATCAAACGCACTGTGGAGTGCTGACAACACCAGAACACGTGTTTTTCGCATTCAATAGCACGAAAACAGCGATATCGGTGATTCTGCACACTTGTAACAGCAGAATCATGAAGATTATCACTGAAAATGCATATCTCAGCTGGAAACAACAACGATACCGAAGATATCGCAGTTTCCGCATATCAAACGCACTGTGGAGTGCTGAAAACACCAGAAAGCGTGTTTTTCGCATTCAAAAGCACGAAAACAGCGATTTCGGTGATTCTGCACACTTGTAACAGCAGAATCATGAAGATTATCACTGACAATGCATATCTCAGCTGGAAACAACAACGATACCGAAGATATCGCAGTTTCCGTATATCAAACGCACTGTGGAGTGCTGAAAACACCAGAAAACGTGTTTTTCGCATCCAATAGCACGAAAACAGCGATTTCGGTGATTCTGCACACTTGTAACAGCAGAATCATGAAGATTATCACTGAAAATGCATATCTCAGCTGGAAACAACAACGATACCGAATTTATGGCCTTTTTCCGCATATCAAACGCACTGTGGAGTGCTGAAAACACCAGAAAACGTGTTTTTCGCATTCAGCAGCACGATAACAGCGATTTCGGTGATTCTGCACACTTGTAACTGCAGAATCATGAAGATTATCACTGAAAATGCATATCTCAGCTGGAAACAACAACGATACCGAAGATATGGCAGTTTCCGCATATCAAACGCACTGTGGAGTGCTGAAAACACCAGAAAACGTGTTTTTCGCATTCAACAGCACGAAAACAGCGATTTCGGTGATTCTACACACTTGTAACAGCAGAATCATGAAGATTATCACTGAAAATGCATATCTCAGCTGGAAACAACAACGATACCGAAGATATCGCAGCTTCCGCATATCAAACGCACTGTGGAGTGCTGAAAACGCCAGAAAACGTGTTTTTCGCATTCAATAGCACGAAAACAGCGATTTCGGTGATTCTGCACACTTGTAGCAGCAGAATCACGAAGATTATCACTGAAAACGCATATCTCAGCTGGAAACAACAACGATACCGAAGATATGGCAGTTTCCGCATATCAAACGCACTGTGGAGTGCTGAAAACACCAGAAAACGTGTTTTTCGCATTCAAAAGCACGGAAACAGCGATTTCGGTGATTCTGCACACTTGTAACAGCAGAATCATGAAGATTATCGTAGAAAATGCATATCTCAGCTGTTAACAACAACCATACCGAAGATATCGCAGCTTCCGCATATCAAACGCACTGTGGAGTGCTGACAACACCAGAACACGTGTTTTTCGCATTCAATAGCACGAAAACAGCGATTTCGGTGATTCTGCACACTTGTAACAGCAGAATCATGAAGATTATCGTAGAAAATGCATATCTCAGCTGGAAACAACAACGATACCGAAGATATCGCAGCTTCCGCATATCAAACGCACTGTGGAGTGCTGACAACACCAGAACACGTGTTTTTCGCATTCAATAGCACGAAAACAGCGATATCGGTGATTCTGCACACTTGTAACAGCAGAATCATGAAGATTATCACTGAAAATGCATATCTCAGCTGGAAACAACAACGATACCGAAGATATCGCAGTTTCCGCATATCAAACGCACTGTGGAGTGCTGAAAACACCAGAAAACGTGTTTTTCGCATTCAATAGCACGAAAACAGCGATTTCGGTGATTCTGCACACTTGTAGCAGCAGAATCATGAAGATTATCACTGAAAATGCATATCTCAGCTGGAAACAACAACGATACCGAAGATATGGCAGTTTCCGCATATCAAACGCACTGTGGAGTGCTGAAAACACCAGAAAGCGTGTTTTTCGCATTCAAAAGCACGAAAACAGCGATTTCGGTGATTCTGCACACTTGTAACAGCAGAATCATGAAGATTATCACTGACAATGCATATCTCAGCTGGAAACAACAACGATACCGAAGATATCGCAGTTTCCGTATATCAAACGCACTGTGGAGTGCTGAAAACACCAGAAAACGTGTTTTTCGCATCCAGCAGCACGATAACAGCGATTTCGGTGATTCTGCACACTTGTAACAGCAGAATCATGAAGATTATCACTGAAAATGCATATCTCAGCTGGAAACAACAACGATACCGAAGATATCGCAGTTTCCGTATTTCAAACGCACTGTGGAGTGCTGAAAACACCAGAAAACGTGTTTTTCGCATTCAAAAGCACGAAAACAGCGATTTCGGTGATTCTGCACACTTGTAACAGCAGAATCATGAAGATTATCGTAGAAAATGCATATCTCAGCTGGAAACAACAACGATACCGAAGATATCGCAGCTTCCGCATATCAAACGCACTGTGGAGTGCTGACAACACCAGAACACGTGTTTTTCGCATTCAATAGCACGAAAACAGCGATATCGGTGATTCTGCACACTTGTAACAGCAGAATCATGAAGATTATCACTGAAAATGCATATCTCAGCTGGAAACAACAACGATACCGAAGATATGGCAGTTTCCGCATATCAAACGCACTGTGGAGTGCTGAAAACACCAGAAAACGTGTTTTTCGCATTCAGCAGCACGATAACAGCGATTTCGGTGATTCTGCACACTTGTAACTGCAGAATCATGAAGATTATCACTGAAAATGCATATCTCAGCTGGAAACAACAACGATACCGAAGATATCGCAGTTTCCGCATATCAAACGCACTGTGGAGTGCTGAAAACACCAGAAAACGTGTTTTTCGCATTCAAAAGCACGTAAACAGCGATTTCGGTGATTCTGCACACTTGTAACAGCAGAATCGTGAAGATTATCACTGAAAGTGCATATCTCAGCTGGAAACAACAACGATACCGAAGATATCGCAGTTTCCGTATACCAAACGCACTGTGGAGTGCTGAAAACACCAGAAAACGTGTTTTTCGCATTCAGCAGCACGATAACAGCGATTTCGGTGATTCTGCACACTTGTAACTGCAGAATCATGAAGATTATCACTGAAAATGCATATCTCAGCTGGAAACAACAACGATACCGAAGATATGGCAGTTTCCGCATATCAAACGCACTGTGGAGTGCTGAAAACACCAGAAAACGTGTTTTTCGCATTCAACAGCACGAAAACAGCGATTTCGGTGATTCTACACACTTGTAACAGCAGAATCATGAAGATTATCACTGAAAATGCATATCTCAGCTGGAAACAACAACGATACCGAAGATATCGCAGCTTCCGCATATCAAACGCACTGTGGAGTGCTGAAAACGCCAGAAAACGTGTTTTTCGCATTCAATAGCACGAAAACAGCGATTTCGGTGATTCTGCACACTTGTAGCAGCAGAATCACGAAGATTATCACTGAAAACGCATATCTCAGCTGGAAACAACAACGATACCGAAGATATGGCAGTTTCCGCATATCAAACGCACTGTGGAGTGCTGAAAACACCAGAAAACGTGTTTTTCGCATTCAAAAGCACGGAAACAGCGATTTCGGTGATTCTGCACACTTGTAACAGCAGAATCATGAAGATTATCGTAGAAAATGCATATCTCAGCTGTTAACAACAACCATACCGAAGATATCGCAGCTTCCGCATATCAAACGCACTGTGGAGTGCTGACAACACCAGAACACGTGTTTTTCGCATTCAATAGCACGAAAACAGCGATTTCGGTGATTCTGCACACTTGTAACAGCAGAATCATGAAGATTATCGTAGAAAATGCATATCTCAGCTGGAAACAACAACGATACCGAAGATATCGCAGCTTCCGCATATCAAACGCACTGTGGAGTGCTGACAACACCAGAACACGTGTTTTTCGCATTCAATAGCACGAAAACAGCGATATCGGTGATTCTGCACACTTGTAACAGCAGAATCATGAAGATTATCACTGAAAATGCATATCTCAGCTGGAAACAACAACGATACCGAAGATATCGCAGTTTCCGCATATCAAACGCACTGTGGAGTGCTGAAAACACCAGAAAACGTGTTTTTCGCATTCAATAGCACGAAAACAGCGATTTCGGTGATTCTGCACACTTGTAGCAGCAGAATCATGAAGATTATCACTGAAAATGCATATCTCAGCTGGAAACAACAACGATACCGAAGATATGGCAGTTTCCGCATATCAAACGCACTGTGGAGTGCTGAAAACACCAGAAAGCGTGTTTTTCGCATTCAAAAGCACGAAAACAGCGATTTCGGTGATTCTGCACACTTGTAACAGCAGAATCATGAAGATTATCACTGACAATGCATATCTCAGCTGGAAACAACAACGATACCGAAGATATCGCAGTTTCCGTATATCAAACGCACTGTGGAGTGCTGAAAACACCAGAAAACGTGTTTTTCGCATCCAGCAGCACGATAACAGCGATTTCGGTGATTCTGCACACTTGTAACAGCAGAATCATGAAGATTATCACTGAAAATGCATATCTCAGCTGGAAACAACAACGATACCGAAGATATCGCAGTTTCCGTATTTCAAACGCACTGTGGAGTGCTGAAAACACCAGAAAACGTGTTTTTCGCATTCAAAAGCACGAAAACAGCGATTTCGGTGATTCTGCACACTTGTAACAGCAGAATCATGAAGATTATCGTAGAAAATGCATATCTCAGCTGGAAACAACAACGATACCGAAGATATCGCAGCTTCCGCATATCAAACGCACTGTGGAGTGCTGACAACACCAGAACACGTGTTTTTCGCATTCAATAGCACGAAAACAGCGATATCGGTGATTCTGCACACTTGTAACAGCAGAATCATGAAGATTATCACTGAAAATGCATATCTCAGCTGGAAACAACAACGATACCGAAGATATGGCAGTTTCCGCATATCAAACGCACTGTGGAGTGCTGAAAACACCAGAAAACGTGTTTTTCGCATTCAGCAGCACGATAACAGCGATTTCGGTGATTCTGCACACTTGTAACTGCAGAATCGTGAAGATTATCACTGAAAGTGCATATCTCAGCTGGAAACAACAACGATACCGAAGATATCGCAGTTTCCGCATATCAAACGCACTGTGGAGTGCTGAAAACACCAGAAAACGTGTTTTTCGCATTCAAAAGCACGTAAACAGCGATTTCGGTGATTCTGCACACTTGTAACAGCAGAATCGTGAAGATTATCACTGAAAGTGCATATCTCAGCTGGAAACAACAACGATACCGAAGATATCGCAGTTTCCGTATACCAAACGCACTGTGGAGTGCTGAAAACACCAGAAAACGTGTTTTTCGCATTCAAAAGCACGAAAACAGCGATTTCGGTGATTCTGCACACTTGTAACAACAGAATCGTGAAGATTATCACTGAAAGTGCATATCTCAGCTGGAAACAACAACGATACCGAAAGTATCGTAGTTTCCGCATATCAAACGCACTGTGGAGTGCTGAAAACACCAGAAAACGTGTTTTTCGCATACAAAAGCACGAAAACAGCGATTTCGGTGATTATGCACACTTGTAACAGCAGAATCGTGAAGATTATCACTGAAAATGCATATCTCAGCTGGAAAGAACAACGCTACCGAAGATATGGCACTTTCCGCATATCAAACGCACTGTGGAGTGCTGAAAACACCAGAAAACGTGTTTTTCGCATTCAATAGCACGAAAACAGCGATTTCGGTGATTCTGCACACTTGTAGCAGCAGAATCATGAAGATTATCACTGTAAATGCATATCTCAGCTGGAAACACCAAGGATACCGAAGATATCGCAGCTTCCGCATATCAAACGCACTGTGGAGTGCTGAAAACACCAGAAAACGTGTTTTTCGCATTCAATAGCACGAAAACAGCGATTTCGGTGATTCTGCACACTTGTAGCAGCAGAATCATGAAGATTATCACTGAAAATGCATATCTCAGCTGGAAAGAACAACGATACCGAAGATATGGCACTTTCCGCATATCAAACGCACTGTGGAGTGCTGAAAACACCAGAAAACGTGTTTTTCGCATTCAATAGCACGAAAACAGCGATTTCGGTGATTCTGCACACTTGTCACAGAAGAAACTCGAAGATTATCGTAGAAAATGCATATCTCAGCTGGAAACAACAACGATACCGAAGATATCGCAGCTTCCGCATATCAAACGCACTGTGGAGTGCTGAAACCACCAGAACACGTGTTTTTCGCATTCAATAGCACGAAAACAGCGATATCGGTGATTCTGCACACTTGTAACAGCAGAATCATGAAGATTATCACTGAAAATGCATATCTCAGCTGGAAAGAACAACGATACCGAAGATATCGCAGCTTCCGCATATCAAACGCACTGTGGAGTGCTGAAAACACCAGAAAACGTGTTTTTCGCATTCAATAGCACGAAAACAGCGATTTCGGTGATTCTGCACACTTGTAACAGCAGAATCATGAAGATTATCACTGAAAATGCATATCCCAGCTGGAAACAACAACGATACCGAAGATATCGTAGTTTCCGCATATCAAACGCACTGTGGAGTGCTGAAAACACCAGAGAACGTGTTTTTCTGCATTCAAAAGCACGAAAACAGCGATTTCGGTGATTCTGCACACTTGTAACAGCAGAATCGTGAAGATTATCACTGAAAGTGCATATCTCAGCTGGAAACAACAACGATACCGAAGATATCGCAGTTTCCGCATATCAAACGCACTGTGGAGTGCTGAAAACACCAGAAAACGTGTTTTTCGCATTCAAAAGCACGAAAACAGCGATTTCGGTGATTCTGCACACTTGTAACAGCAGAATCGTGAAGATTATCACTGAAAATGCATATCTCAGCTGGAAAGAACAACGCTACCGAAGATATGGCACTTTCCGCATATCAAACGCACTGTGGAGTGCTGAAAACACCAGAAAACGTGTTTTTCGCATTCAATAGCACGAAAACAGCGATTTCGGTGATTCTGCACACTTGTAGCAGCAGAATCATGAAGATTATCACTGTAAATGCATATCTCAGCTGGAAACTACAAGGATACCGAAGATATCGCAGCTTCCGCATATCAAACGCACTGTGGAGTGCTGAAAACACCAGAAAACGTGTTTTTCGCATTCAATAGCACGAAAACAGCGATTTCGGTGATTCTGCACACTTGTAGCAGCAGAATCATGAAGATTATCACTGAAAATGCATATCTCAGCTGGAAAGAACAACGATACCGAAGATATGGCACTTTCCGCATATCAAACGCACTGTGGAGTGCTGAAAACACCAGAAAACGTGTTTTTCGCATTCAATAGCACGAAAACAGCGATTTCGGTGATTCTGCACACTTGTCACAGAAGAAACTCGAAGATTATCGTAGAAAATGCATATCTCAGCTGGAAACAACAACGATACCGAAGATATCGCAGCTTCCGCATATCCTACGCACTGTGGAGTGCTGAAACCACCAGAACACGTGTTTTTCGCATTCAATAGCACGAAAACAGCGATATCGGTGATTCTGCACACTTGTAACAGCAGAATCATGAAGATTATCACTGAAAATGCATATCTCAGCTGGAAAGAACAACGATACCGAAGATATCGCAGCTTCCGCATATCAAACGCACTGTGGAGTGCTGAAAACACCAGAAAACGTGTTTTTCGCATTCAATAGCACGAAAACAGCGATTTCGGTGATTCTGCACACTTGTAACAGCAGAATCATGAAGATTATCACTGAAAATGCATATCCCAGCTGGAAACAACAACGATACCGAAGATATCGTAGTTTCCGCATATCAAACGCACTGTGGAGTGCTGAAAACACCAGAAAACGTGTTTTTCTGCATTCAAAAGCACGAAAACAGCGATTTCGGTGATTCTGCACACTTGTAACAGCAGAATCATGAAGATTATCACTGAAAATGCATATCTCAGCTGGAAACAACAACGATACCGAAGATATCGTAGTTTCCGCATATCAAACGCACTGTGGAGTGCTGAAAACACCAGAAAACGTGTTTTTCGCATTGAATAGCGCGAGAACAGCGATTTCGGTGATTCTGCACACTTGTAACAGCAGATTCATGAAGATTATCACTGATAATGCATATCTCAGCTGGAAAGAACAACGATACCGAAGATATCGTAGTTTCCGCATATCAAACGCACTGTGGAGTGCTGAAAACACCAGAAAACGTGTTTTTCGCATTGAATAGCGCGAGAACAGCGATTTCGGTGATTCTGCACACTTGTAACAGCAGAATCATGAAGATTATCACTGAAAATGCATATCTCAGCTGGAAAGAACAACGCTACCGATGATATGGCACTTTCCGCATATCAAACGCACTGTGGAGTGCTGAAAACACCAGAAAACGTGTTTTTCGCATTCAATAGCACGAAAACAGCGATTTCGGTGATTCTGCATACTTGTAACAGCAGAATCAAGAAGATTATCACTGAAAATGCATATCTCAGCTGGAAACAACAACGATACCGAAGATATCGCAGCTTCCGCATATCAAACGCACTGTGGAGTGCTGAAAACAACAGAAAACGTGTTTTTCGCATTCAATAGCACGAAAACAGCGATTTCGGTGAGTCTGCACACTTGTAACAACAGAATCGTGAAGATTATCACTGAAAGTGCATATCTCAGCTGGAAACAACAACGATACCGAAGCTATCGCAGCTTCCGCATATCAAACGCACTGTGGAGTGTTGAAAACACTAGAAAACGTGTTTTTCGCATTCAATAGCACGAAAACAGCGATTTCGGTGATTCTGCACACTTGTAACAGCAGAATCGTGAAGATTATCACTGAAAATGCATATCTCAGCTGGAAACAACCACGATACCGAAGATATCGTAGTTTCCGCATATCAAACGCACTGTGGAGTGCTGAAAACACCAGAAAACGTGTTTTTCGCATTCAATAGCACGAAAACAGCGATTTCGGTGATTCTGCACACTTGTAACAACAGAATCGTGAAGATTATCACTGAAAGTGCATTTCTCAGCTGGAAACAACAACGATACCGAAGCTATCGCAGCTTCCGCATATCAAACGCACTGTGGAGTGTTGAAAACACTAGAAAACGTGTTTTTCGCATTCAATAGCACGAAAACAGCGATTTCGGTGATTCTGCACACTTGTCACAGAAGAAACTCGAAGATTATCGTAGAAAATGCATATCTCAGCTGGAAACAACAACGATACCGAAGATATCGCAGCTTCCGCATATCAAACGCACTGTGGAGTGTTGAGAACACTAGAAAACGTGTTTTTCGCATTCAATAGCACGAAAACAGCGATTTCGGTGATTCTGCACACTTGTCACAGAAGAAACTCGAAGATTATCGTAGAAAATGCATATCTCAGCTGGAAACAACAACGATACCGAAGATATCGCAGCTTCCGCATATCAAACGAACTGTGGAGTGTTGAAAACACTAGAAAACGTGTTTTTCGCATTCAATAGCACGAAAACAGCGATTTCGGTGATTCTGCACACTTGTCACAGAAGAAACTCGAAGATTATCGTAGAAAATGCGTATCTCAGCTGGAAACAACAACGATACCGAAGATATGGCAGTTTCCGCATATCAAACGCACTGTGGAGTGCTGAAAACACCAGAAAACGTGGTTTTCGCATCCAATAGCACGAAAACAGCGATTTCGGTGATTCTGCACACTTGTCACAGAAGAAACTCGAAGATTATCGTAGAAAATGCATATCTCAGCTGGAAACAACAACGATACCGAAGATATGGCAGTTTCCGCATATCAAACGCACTGTGGAGTGCTGAAAACACCAGAAAACGTGTTTTTCGCATCCAATAGCACGAAAACAGCGATTTCGGTGATTCTGCACACTTGTCACAGAAGAAACTCGAAGATTATCGTAGAAAATGCATATCTCAGCTGGAAACAACAACGATACGGAAGATATGGCAGTTTCCGCATATCAAACGTACCGTGGAGTGCTGAAAACACCAGAAAACGTGTTTTTCGCATTCAATAACACGAAAACAGCGATTTCGGTGATTCTGCACACTTGTAACAGCAGTATCATGAAGATTATCACTGAAGATGCATATCTCAGCAGGAAACAACAACGATACCGAAGATATGGCAGTTTCCGCATATCAAACGCACTGTGGAGTGCTGAAAACACCAGAAAACGTGTTTTTCGCATCCAATAGCACGAAAACAGCGATTTCGGTGATTCTGCACACTTGTAACAGCAGATCATGAAGATTATCACTGAAAATGCATATCTCAGCTGGAAACAACAACGATACCGAAGATATCGCAGCTTCCGCATATCAAACGCACTGTGGAGTGTTGAAAACACTAGAAAACGTGTTTTTCGCATCCAATAGCACGAAAACAGCGATTTCGGTGATTCTGCACACTTGTAACAGCAGAATCATGAAGATTATCACTGAAAATGCATATCTCAGCAGGAAACTACAACGATACCGAAGATATCGCAGTTTCCGCATGTCAAACGTTCTGTGGCGTGCTGAAAACACCAGAAAACGTGTTTTTCATATTCAAAAGAACGAAAACAGCGATTTCGGTGATTCTGCACACTTGTAACAGCAGATCATGAAGATTATCACTGAAAATGCATATCTCAGCTGGAAACAACAACGATACCGAAGATATCGCAGCTTCCGCATATCAAACGCACTGTGGAGTGTTGAAAACACTAGAAAACGTGTTTTTCGCATCCAATAGCACGAAAACAGCGATTTCGGTGATTCTGCACACTTGTAACAGCAGAATCATGAAGATTATCACTGAAAATGCATATCTCAGCAGGAAACTACAACGATACCGAAGATATCGCAGTTTCCGCATGTCAAACGTTCTGTGGCGTGCTGAAAACACCAGAAAACGTGTTTTTCGCATCCAATAGCACGAAAACAGCGATTTCGGTGATTCTACACACTTGTAACAGCAGAATCATGAAGATTATCACTGAAAATGCATATCTCAGCTGGAAACAACAACGATACCGAAGATATCGCAGCTTCCGCATATCAAACGCACTGTGGAGTGCTGAAAACGCCAGAAAACGTGTTTTTCGCATTCAATAGCACGAAAACAGCGATTTCGGTGATTCTGCACACTTGTAGCAGCAGAATCACGAAGATTATCACTGAAAACGCATATCTCAGCTGGAAACAACAACGATACCGAAGATATGGCAGTTTCCGCATATCAAACGCACTGTGGAGTGCTGAAAACACCAGAAAACGTGTTTTTCGCATTCAAAAGCACGGAAACAGCGATTTCGGTGATTCTGCACACTTGTAACAGCAGAATCATGAAGATTATCGTAGAAAATGCATATCTCAGCTGTTAACAACAACCATACCGAAGATATCGCAGCTTCCGCATATCAAACGCACTGTGGAGTGCTGACAACACCAGAACACGTGTTTTTCGCATTCAATAGCACGAAAACAGCGATTTCGGTGATTCTGCACACTTGTAACAGCAGAATCATGAAGATTATCGTAGAAAATGCATATCTCAGCTGGAAACAACAACGATACCGAAGATATCGCAGCTTCCGCATATCAAACGCACTGTGGAGTGCTGACAACACCAGAACACGTGTTTTTCGCATTCAATAGCACGAAAACAGCGATATCGGTGATTCTGCACACTTGTAACAGCAGAATCATGAAGATTATCACTGAAAATGCATATCTCAGCTGGAAACAACAACGATACCGAAGATATCGCAGTTTCCGCATATCAAACGCACTGTGGAGTGCTGAAAACACCAGAAAACGTGTTTTTCGCATTCAATAGCACGAAAACAGCGATTTCGGTGATTCTGCACACTTGTAGCAGCAGAATCATGAAGATTATCACTGAAAATGCATATCTCAGCTGGAAACAACAACGATACCGAAGATATGGCAGTTTCCGCATATCAAACGCACTGTGGAGTGCTGAAAACACCAGAAAGCGTGTTTTTCGCATTCAAAAGCACGAAAACAGCGATTTCGGTGATTCTGCACACTTGTAACAGCAGAATCATGAAGATTATCACTGACAATGCATATCTCAGCTGGAAACAACAACGATACCGAAGATATCGCAGTTTCCGTATATCAAACGCACTGTGGAGTGCTGAAAACACCAGAAAACGTGTTTTTCGCATCCAGCAGCACGATAACAGCGATTTCGGTGATTCTGCACACTTGTAACAGCAGAATCATGAAGATTATCACTGAAAATGCATATCTCAGCTGGAAACAACAACGATACCGAAGATATCGCAGTTTCCGTATTTCAAACGCACTGTGGAGTGCTGAAAACACCAGAAAACGTGTTTTTCGCATTCAAAAGCACGAAAACAGCGATTTCGGTGATTCTGCACACTTGTAACAGCAGAATCATGAAGATTATCGTAGAAAATGCATATCTCAGCTGGAAACAACAACGATACCGAAGATATCGCAGCTTCCGCATATCAAACGCACTGTGGAGTGCTGACAACACCAGAACACGTGTTTTTCGCATTCAATAGCACGAAAACAGCGATATCGGTGATTCTGCACACTTGTAACAGCAGAATCATGAAGATTATCACTGAAAATGCATATCTCAGCTGGAAACAACAACGATACCGAAGATATGGCAGTTTCCGCATATCAAACGCACTGTGGAGTGCTGAAAACACCAGAAAACGTGTTTTTCGCATTCAGCAGCACGATAACAGCGATTTCGGTGATTCTGCACACTTGTAACTGCAGAATCATGAAGATTATCACTGAAAATGCATATCTCAGCTGGAAACAACAACGATACCGAAGATATCGCAGTTTCCGCATATCAAACGCACTGTGGAGTGCTGAAAACACCAGAAAACGTGTTTTTCGCATTCAAAAGCACGTAAACAGCGATTTCGGTGATTCTGCACACTTGTAACAGCAGAATCGTGAAGATTATCACTGAAAGTGCATATCTCAGCTGGAAACAACAACGATACCGAAGATATCGCAGTTTCCGTATACCAAACGCACTGTGGAGTGCTGAAAACACCAGAAAACGTGTTTTTCGCATTCAAAAGCACGAAAACAGCGATTTCGGTGATTCTGCACACTTGTAACAACAGAATCGTGAAGATTATCACTGAAAGTGCATATCTCAGCTGGAAACAACAACGATACCGAAAGTATCGTAGTTTCCGCATATCAAACGCACTGTGGAGTGCTGAAAACACCAGAAAACGTGTTTTTCGCATACAAAAGCACGAAAACAGCGATTTCGGTGATTATGCACACTTGTAACAGCAGAATCGTGAAGATTATCACTGAAAATGCATATCTCAGCTGGAAAGAACAACGCTACCGAAGATATGGCACTTTCCGCATATCAAACGCACTGTGGAGTGCTGAAAACACCAGAAAACGTGTTTTTCGCATTCAATAGCACGAAAACAGCGATTTCGGTGATTCTGCACACTTGTAGCAGCAGAATCATGAAGATTATCACTGTAAATGCATATCTCAGCTGGAAACACCAAGGATACCGAAGATATCGCAGCTTCCGCATATCAAACGCACTGTGGAGTGCTGAAAACACCAGAAAACGTGTTTTTCGCATTCAATAGCACGAAAACAGCGATTTCGGTGATTCTGCACACTTGTAGCAGCAGAATCATGAAGATTATCACTGAAAATGCATATCTCAGCTGGAAAGAACAACGATACCGAAGATATGGCACTTTCCGCATATCAAACGCACTGTGGAGTGCTGAAAACACCAGAAAACGTGTTTTTCGCATTCAATAGCACGAAAACAGCGATTTCGGTGATTCTGCACACTTGTCACAGAAGAAACTCGAAGATTATCGTAGAAAATGCATATCTCAGCTGGAAACAACAACGATACCGAAGATATCGCAGCTTCCGCATATCAAACGCACTGTGGAGTGCTGAAACCACCAGAACACGTGTTTTTCGCATTCAATAGCACGAAAACAGCGATATCGGTGATTCTGCACACTTGTAACAGCAGAATCATGAAGATTATCACTGAAAATGCATATCTCAGCTGGAAAGAACAACGATACCGAAGATATCGCAGCTTCCGCATATCAAACGCACTGTGGAGTGCTGAAAACACCAGAAAACGTGTTTTTCGCATTCAATAGCACGAAAACAGCGATTTCGGTGATTCTGCACACTTGTAACAGCAGAATCATGAAGATTATCACTGAAAATGCATATCCCAGCTGGAAACAACAACGATACCGAAGATATCGTAGTTTCCGCATATCAAACGCACTGTGGAGTGCTGAAAACACCAGAGAACGTGTTTTTCTGCATTCAAAAGCACGAAAACAGCGATTTCGGTGATTCTGCACACTTGTAACAGCAGAATCGTGAAGATTATCACTGAAAGTGCATATCTCAGCTGGAAACAACAACGATACCGAAGATATCGCAGTTTCCGCATATCAAACGCACTGTGGAGTGCTGAAAACACCAGAAAACGTGTTTTTCGCATTCAAAAGCACGAAAACAGCGATTTCGGTGATTCTGCACACTTGTAACAGCAGAATCGTGAAGATTATCACTGAAAATGCATATCTCAGCTGGAAAGAACAACGCTACCGAAGATATGGCACTTTCCGCATATCAAACGCACTGTGGAGTGCTGAAAACACCAGAAAACGTGTTTTTCGCATTCAATAGCACGAAAACAGCGATTTCGGTGATTCTGCACACTTGTAGCAGCAGAATCATGAAGATTATCACTGTAAATGCATATCTCAGCTGGAAACTACAAGGATACCGAAGATATCGCAGCTTCCGCATATCAAACGCACTGTGGAGTGCTGAAAACACCAGAAAACGTGTTTTTCGCATTCAATAGCACGAAAACAGCGATTTCGGTGATTCTGCACACTTGTAGCAGCAGAATCATGAAGATTATCACTGAAAATGCATATCTCAGCTGGAAAGAACAACGATACCGAAGATATGGCACTTTCCGCATATCAAACGCACTGTGGAGTGCTGAAAACACCAGAAAACGTGTTTTTCGCATTCAATAGCACGAAAACAGCGATTTCGGTGATTCTGCACACTTGTAACAACAGAATCGTGAAGATTATCACTGAAAGTGCATTTCTCAGCTGGAAACAACAACGATACCGAAGCTATCGCAGCTTCCGCATATCAAACGCACTGTGGAGTGTTGAAAACACTAGAAAACGTGTTTTTCGCATTCAATAGCACGAAAACAGCGATTTCGGTGATTCTGCACACTTGTCACAGAAGAAACTCGAAGATTATCGTAGAAAATGCATATCTCAGCTGGAAACAACAACGATACCGAAGATATCGCAGCTTCCGCATATCAAACGCACTGTGGAGTGTTGAGAACACTAGAAAACGTGTTTTTCGCATTCAATAGCACGAAAACAGCGATTTCGGTGATTCTGCACACTTGTCACAGAAGAAACTCGAAGATTATCGTAGAAAATGCATATCTCAGCTGGAAACAACAACGATACCGAAGATATCGCAGCTTCCGCATATCAAACGAACTGTGGAGTGTTGAAAACACTAGAAAACGTGTTTTTCGCATTCAATAGCACGAAAACAGCGATTTCGGTGATTCTGCACACTTGTCACAGAAGAAACTCGAAGATTATCGTAGAAAATGCGTATCTCAGCTGGAAACAACAACGATACCGAAGATATGGCAGTTTCCGCATATCAAACGCACTGTGGAGTGCTGAAAACACCAGAAAACGTGGTTTTCGCATCCAATAGCACGAAAACAGCGATTTCGGTGATTCTGCACACTTGTCACAGAAGAAACTCGAAGATTATCGTAGAAAATGCATATCTCAGCTGGAAACAACAACGATACCGAAGATATGGCAGTTTCCGCATATCAAACGCACTGTGGAGTGCTGAAAACACCAGAAAACGTGTTTTTCGCATCCAATAGCACGAAAACAGCGATTTCGGTGATTCTGCACACTTGTCACAGAAGAAACTCGAAGATTATCGTAGAAAATGCATATCTCAGCTGGAAACAACAACGATACCGAAGATATGGCAGTTTCCGCATATCAAACGTACCGTGGAGTGCTGAAAACACCAGAAAACGTGTTTTTCGCATTCAATAACACGAAAACAGCGATTTCGGTGATTCTGCACACTTGTAACAGCAGTATCATGAAGATTATCACTGAAGATGCATATCTCAGCAGGAAACAACAACGATACCGAAGATATGGCAGTTTCCGCATATCAAACGCACTGTGGAGTGCTGAAAACACCAGAAAACGTGTTTTTCGCATCCAATAGCACGAAAACAGCGATTTCGGTGATTCTGCACACTTGTAACAGCAGATCATGAAGATTATCACTGAAAATGCATATCTCAGCTGGAAACAACAACGATACCGAAGATATCGCAGCTTCCGCATATCAAACGCACTGTGGAGTGTTGAAAACACTAGAAAACGTGTTTTTCGCATCCAATAGCACGAAAACAGCGATTTCGGTGATTCTGCACACTTGTAACAGCAGAATCATGAAGATTATCACTGAAAATGCATATCTCAGCAGGAAACTACAACGATACCGAAGATATCGCAGTTTCCGCATGTCAAACGTTCTGTGGCGTGCTGAAAACACCAGAAAACGTGTTTTTCATATTCAAAAGAACGAAAACAGCGATTTCGGTGATTCTGCACACTTGTAACAGCAGATCATGAAGATTATCACTGAAAATGCATATCTCAGCTGGAAACAACAACGATACCGAAGATATCGCAGCTTCCGCATATCAAACGCACTGTGGAGTGTTGAAAACACTAGAAAACGTGTTTTTCGCATCCAATAGCACGAAAACAGCGATTTCGGTGATTCTGCACACTTGTAACAGCAGAATCATGAAGATTATCACTGAAAATGCATATCTCAGCAGGAAACTACAACGATACCGAAGATATCGCAGTTTCCGCATGTCAAACGTTCTGTGGCGTGCTGAAAACACCAGAAAACGTGTTTTTCGCATCCAATAGCACGAAAACAGCGATTTCGGTGATTCTACACACTTGTAACAGCAGAATCATGAAGATTATCACTGAAAATGCATATCTCAGCTGGAAACAACAACGATACCGAAGATATCGCAGCTTCCGCATATCAAACGCACTGTGGAGTGCTGAAAACGCCAGAAAACGTGTTTTTCGCATTCAATAGCACGAAAACAGCGATTTCGGTGATTCTGCACACTTGTAGCAGCAGAATCACGAAGATTATCACTGAAAACGCATATCTCAGCTGGAAACAACAACGATACCGAAGATATGGCAGTTTCCGCATATCAAACGCACTGTGGAGTGCTGAAAACACCAGAAAACGTGTTTTTCGCATTCAAAAGCACGGAAACAGCGATTTCGGTGATTCTGCACACTTGTAACAGCAGAATCATGAAGATTATCGTAGAAAATGCATATCTCAGCTGTTAACAACAACCATACCGAAGATATCGCAGCTTCCGCATATCAAACGCACTGTGGAGTGCTGACAACACCAGAACACGTGTTTTTCGCATTCAATAGCACGAAAACAGCGATTTCGGTGATTCTGCACACTTGTAACAGCAGAATCATGAAGATTATCGTAGAAAATGCATATCTCAGCTGGAAACAACAACGATACCGAAGATATCGCAGCTTCCGCATATCAAACGCACTGTGGAGTGCTGACAACACCAGAACACGTGTTTTTCGCATTCAATAGCACGAAAACAGCGATATCGGTGATTCTGCACACTTGTAACAGCAGAATCATGAAGATTATCACTGAAAATGCATATCTCAGCTGGAAACAACAACGATACCGAAGATATCGCAGTTTCCGCATATCAAACGCACTGTGGAGTGCTGAAAACACCAGAAAACGTGTTTTTCGCATTCAATAGCACGAAAACAGCGATTTCGGTGATTCTGCACACTTGTAGCAGCAGAATCATGAAGATTATCACTGAAAATGCATATCTCAGCTGGAAACAACAACGATACCGAAGATATGGCAGTTTCCGCATATCAAACGCACTGTGGAGTGCTGAAAACACCAGAAAGCGTGTTTTTCGCATTCAAAAGCACGAAAACAGCGATTTCGGTGATTCTGCACACTTGTAACAGCAGAATCATGAAGATTATCACTGACAATGCATATCTCAGCTGGAAACAACAACGATACCGAAGATATCGCAGTTTCCGTATATCAAACGCACTGTGGAGTGCTGAAAACACCAGAAAACGTGTTTTTCGCATCCAGCAGCACGATAACAGCGATTTCGGTGATTCTGCACACTTGTAACAGCAGAATCATGAAGATTATCACTGAAAATGCATATCTCAGCTGGAAACAACAACGATACCGAAGATATCGCAGTTTCCGTATTTCAAACGCACTGTGGAGTGCTGAAAACACCAGAAAACGTGTTTTTCGCATTCAAAAGCACGAAAACAGCGATTTCGGTGATTCTGCACACTTGTAACAGCAGAATCATGAAGATTATCGTAGAAAATGCATATCTCAGCTGGAAACAACAACGATACCGAAGATATCGCAGCTTCCGCATATCAAACGCACTGTGGAGTGCTGACAACACCAGAACACGTGTTTTTCGCATTCAATAGCACGAAAACAGCGATATCGGTGATTCTGCACACTTGTAACAGCAGAATCATGAAGATTATCACTGAAAATGCATATCTCAGCTGGAAACAACAACGATACCGAAGATATGGCAGTTTCCGCATATCAAACGCACTGTGGAGTGCTGAAAACACCAGAAAACGTGTTTTTCGCATTCAGCAGCACGATAACAGCGATTTCGGTGATTCTGCACACTTGTAACTGCAGAATCATGAAGATTATCACTGAAAATGCATATCTCAGCTGGAAACAACAACGATACCGAAGATATCGCAGTTTCCGCATATCAAACGCACTGTGGAGTGCTGAAAACACCAGAAAACGTGTTTTTCGCATTCAAAAGCACGTAAACAGCGATTTCGGTGATTCTGCACACTTGTAACAGCAGAATCGTGAAGATTATCACTGAAAGTGCATATCTCAGCTGGAAACAACAACGATACCGAAGATATCGCAGTTTCCGTATACCAAACGCACTGTGGAGTGCTGAAAACACCAGAAAACGTGTTTTTCGCATTCAAAAGCACGAAAACAGCGATTTCGGTGATTCTGCACACTTGTAACAACAGAATCGTGAAGATTATCACTGAAAGTGCATATCTCAGCTGGAAACAACAACGATACCGAAAGTATCGTAGTTTCCGCATATCAAACGCACTGTGGAGTGCTGAAAACACCAGAAAACGTGTTTTTCGCATACAAAAGCACGAAAACAGCGATTTCGGTGATTATGCACACTTGTAACAGCAGAATCGTGAAGATTATCACTGAAAATGCATATCTCAGCTGGAAAGAACAACGCTACCGAAGATATGGCACTTTCCGCATATCAAACGCACTGTGGAGTGCTGAAAACACCAGAAAACGTGTTTTTCGCATTCAATAGCACGAAAACAGCGATTTCGGTGATTCTGCACACTTGTAGCAGCAGAATCATGAAGATTATCACTGTAAATGCATATCTCAGCTGGAAACACCAAGGATACCGAAGATATCGCAGCTTCCGCATATCAAACGCACTGTGGAGTGCTGAAAACACCAGAAAACGTGTTTTTCGCATTCAATAGCACGAAAACAGCGATTTCGGTGATTCTGCACACTTGTAGCAGCAGAATCATGAAGATTATCACTGAAAATGCATATCTCAGCTGGAAAGAACAACGATACCGAAGATATGGCACTTTCCGCATATCAAACGCACTGTGGAGTGCTGAAAACACCAGAAAACGTGTTTTTCGCATTCAATAGCACGAAAACAGCGATTTCGGTGATTCTGCACACTTGTCACAGAAGAAACTCGAAGATTATCGTAGAAAATGCATATCTCAGCTGGAAACAACAACGATACCGAAGATATCGCAGCTTCCGCATATCAAACGCACTGTGGAGTGCTGAAACCACCAGAAAACGTGTTTTTCGCATTCAATAGCACGAAAACAGCGATATCGGTGATTCTGCACACTTGTAACAGCAGAATCATGAAGATTATCACTGAAAATGCATATCTCAGCTGGAAAGAACAACGATACCGAAGATATCGCAGCTTCCGCATATCAAACGCACTGTGGAGTGCTGAAAACACCAGAAAACGTGTTTTTCGCATTCAATAGCACGAAAACAGCGATTTCGGTGATTCTGCACACTTGTAACAGCAGAATCATGAAGATTATCACTGAAAATGCATATCCCAGCTGGAAACAACAACGATACCGAAGATATCGTAGTTTCCGCATATCAAACGCACTGTGGAGTGCTGAAAACACCAGAGAACGTGTTTTTCTGCATTCAAAAGCACGAAAACAGCGATTTCGGTGATTCTGCACACTTGTAACAGCAGAATCGTGAAGATTATCACTGAAAGTGCATATCTCAGCTGGAAACAACAACGATACCGAAGATATCGCAGTTTCCGCATATCAAACGCACTGTGGAGTGCTGAAAACACCAGAAAACGTGTTTTTCGCATTCAAAAGCACGAAAACAGCGATTTCGGTGATTCTGCACACTTGTAACAGCAGAATCGTGAAGATTATCACTGAAAATGCATATCTCAGCTGGAAAGAACAACGCTACCGAAGATATGGCACTTTCCGCATATCAAACGCACTGTGGAGTGCTGAAAACACCAGAAAACGTGTTTTTCGCATTCAATAGCACGAAAACAGCGATTTCGGTGATTCTGCACACTTGTAGCAGCAGAATCATGAAGATTATCACTGTAAATGCATATCTCAGCTGGAAACTACAAGGATACCGAAGATATCGCAGCTTCCGCATATCAAACGCACTGTGGAGTGCTGAAAACACCAGAAAACGTGTTTTTCGCATTCAATAGCACGAAAACAGCGATTTCGGTGATTCTGCACACTTGTAGCAGCAGAATCATGAAGATTATCACTGAAAATGCATATCTCAGCTGGAAAGAACAACGATACCGAAGATATGGCACTTTCCGCATATCAAACGCACTGTGGAGTGCTGAAAACACCAGAAAACGTGTTTTTCGCATTCAATAGCACGAAAACAGCGATTTCGGTGATTCTGCACACTTGTCACAGAAGAAACTCGAAGATTATCGTAGAAAATGCATATCTCAGCTGGAAACAACAACGATACCGAAGATATCGCAGCTTCCGCATATCCTACGCACTGTGGAGTGCTGAAACCACCAGAACACGTGTTTTTCGCATTCAATAGCACGAAAACAGCGATATCGGTGATTCTGCACACTTGTAACAGCAGAATCATGAAGATTATCACTGAAAATGCATATCTCAGCTGGAAAGAACAACGATACCGAAGATATCGCAGCTTCCGCATATCAAACGCACTGTGGAGTGCTGAAAACACCAGAAAACGTGTTTTTCGCATTCAATAGCACGAAAACAGCGATTTCGGTGATTCTGCACACTTGTAACAGCAGAATCATGAAGATTATCACTGAAAATGCATATCCCAGCTGGAAACAACAACGATACCGAAGATATCGTAGTTTCCGCATATCAAACGCACTGTGGAGTGCTGAAAACACCAGAAAACGTGTTTTTCTGCATTCAAAAGCACGAAAACAGCGATTTCGGTGATTCTGCACACTTGTAACAGCAGAATCATGAAGATTATCACTGAAAATGCATATCTCAGCTGGAAACAACAACGATACCGAAGATATCGTAGTTTCCGCATATCAAACGCACTGTGGAGTGCTGAAAACACCAGAAAACGTGTTTTTCGCATTGAATAGCGCGAGAACAGCGATTTCGGTGATTCTGCACACTTGTAACAGCAGATTCATGAAGATTATCACTGATAATGCATATCTCAGCTGGAAAGAACAACGATACCGAAGATATCGTAGTTTCCGCATATCAAACGCACTGTGGAGTGCTGAAAACACCAGAAAACGTGTTTTTCGCATTGAATAGCGCGAGAACAGCGATTTCGGTGATTCTGCACACTTGTAACAGCAGAATCATGAAGATTATCACTGAAAATGCATATCTCAGCTGGAAAGAACAACGCTACCGATGATATGGCACTTTCCGCATATCAAACGCACTGTGGAGTGCTGAAAACACCAGAAAACGTGTTTTTCGCATTCAATAGCACGAAAACAGCGATTTCGGTGATTCTGCATACTTGTAACAGCAGAATCAAGAAGATTATCACTGAAAATGCATATCTCAGCTGGAAACAACAACGATACCGAAGATATCGCAGCTTCCGCATATCAAACGCACTGTGGAGTGCTGAAAACAACAGAAAACGTGTTTTTCGCATTCAATAGCACGAAAACAGCGATTTCGGTGAGTCTGCACACTTGTAACAACAGAATCGTGAAGATTATCACTGAAAGTGCATATCTCAGCTGGAAACAACAACGATACCGAAGCTATCGCAGCTTCCGCATATCAAACGCACTGTGGAGTGTTGAAAACACTAGAAAACGTGTTTTTCGCATTCAATAGCACGAAAACAGCGATTTCGGTGATTCTGCACACTTGTAACAGCAGAATCGTGAAGATTATCACTGAAAATGCATATCTCAGCTGGAAACAACCACGATACCGAAGATATCGTAGTTTCCGCATATCAAACGCACTGTGGAGTGCTGAAAACACCAGAAAACGTGTTTTTCGCATTCAATAGCACGAAAACAGCGATTTCGGTGATTCTGCACACTTGTAACAACAGAATCGTGAAGATTATCACTGAAAGTGCATTTCTCAGCTGGAAACAACAACGATACCGAAGCTATCGCAGCTTCCGCATATCAAACGCACTGTGGAGTGTTGAAAACACTAGAAAACGTGTTTTTCGCATTCAATAGCACGAAAACAGCGATTTCGGTGATTCTGCACACTTGTCACAGAAGAAACTCGAAGATTATCGTAGAAAATGCATATCTCAGCTGGAAACAACAACGATACCGAAGATATCGCAGCTTCCGCATATCAAACGCACTGTGGAGTGTTGAAAACACTAGAAAACGTGTTTTTCGCATTCAATAGCACGAAAACAGCGATTTCGGTGATTCTGCACACTTGTCACAGAAGAAACTCGAAGATTATCGTAGAAAATGCATATCTCAGCTGGAAACAACAACGATACCGAAGATATCGCAGCTTCCGCATATCAAACGAACTGTGGAGTGTTGAAAACACTAGAAAACGTGTTTTTCGCATTCAATAGCACGAAAACAGCGATTTCGGTGATTCTGCACACTTGTCACAGAAGAAACTCGAAGATTATCGTAGAAAATGCGTATCTCAGCTGGAAACAACAACGATACCGAAGATATGGCAGTTTCCGCATATCAAACGCACTGTGGAGTGCTGAAAACACCAGAAAACGTGGTTTTCGCATCCAATAGCACGAAAACAGCGATTTCGGTGATTCTGCACACTTGTCACAGAAGAAACTCGAAGATTATCGTAGAAAATGCATATCTCAGCTGGAAACAACAACGATACCGAAGATATGGCAGTTTCCGCATATCAAACGCACTGTGGAGTGCTGAAAACACCAGAAAACGTGTTTTTCGCATCCAATAGCACGAAAACAGCGATTTCGGTGATTCTGCACACTTGTCACAGAAGAAACTCGAAGATTATCGTAGAAAATGCATATCTCAGCTGGAAACAACAACGATACCGAAGATATGGCAGTTTCCGCATATCAAACGTACCGTGGAGTGCTGAAAACACCAGAAAACGTGTTTTTCGCATTCAATAACACGAAAACAGCGATTTCGGTGATTCTGCACACTTGTAACAGCAGTATCATGAAGATTATCACTGAAGATGCATATCTCAGCAGGAAACAACAACGATACCGAAGATATGGCAGTTTCCGCATATCAAACGCACTGTGGAGTGCTGAAAACACCAGAAAACGTGTTTTTCGCATCCAATAGCACGAAAACAGCGATTTCGGTGATTCTGCACACTTGTAACAGCAGATCATGAAGATTATCACTGAAAATGCATATCTCAGCTGGAAACAACAACGATACCGAAGATATCGCAGCTTCCGCATATCAAACGCACTGTGGAGTGTTGAAAACACTAGAAAACGTGTTTTTCGCATCCAATAGCACGAAAACAGCGATTTCGGTGATTCTGCACACTTGTAACAGCAGAATCATGAAGATTATCACTGAAAATGCATATCTCAGCAGGAAACTACAACGATACCGAAGATATCGCAGTTTCCGCATGTCAAACGTTCTGTGGCGTGCTGAAAACACCAGAAAACGTGTTTTTCATATTCAAAAGAACGAAAACAGCGATTTCGGTGATTCTGCACATTTGTAACAGCAGAATGATGAAGATAATCACTGAAAATGCATATCTCAGCTGGAAACAACAACGATACCGAAGATATGGCAGTTTCAGCATATCAAACGCACTGTGGAGTGCTGAAAACACCAGAAAACGTGTTTTTCGCATTCAATAGCACGAAAACAGCGGTTTCGGTGATTCTGCACACTTGTAACAGCAGAATCATGAAGATTATCACTGAAAATGCATATCCCAGCTGGAAACAGCAACGATACCGAAGATATCGCAGCTTCCGCATATCAAACGCACTGTGGAGTGCTGAAAACACCAGAAAACGTGTTTTTCGCATCCAATAGCACGAAAACAGCGATTTCGGTGACTCTGGACACTTGTAACAGCAGAATCATGAAGATTATCACTGAAAATGCATATCTCAGCTGGAAACAACAACGATACCGAAGATATCGCAGCTTCCGCATATCAAACGCACTGTGGAGTGCTGAAAACACCAGAAAACGTGTTTTTCGCATTCAATAGCACCAAAACAGCAATTTCGGTGATTCTGCACACTTGTCACAGAAGAAACTCGAAGATTATCGTAGAAAATGCATATCTCAGCTGGAAACAACAACGATACCGAAGATATGGCAGTTTCCGCATATCAAACGCACTGTGGAGTGCTGAAAACACCAGAAAACGTGTTTTTCGCATCCAATAGCACGAAAACAGCGATTTCGGTGATTCTGCACACTTGTAACAGCAGAATCATGAAGATTATCACTGAAAATGCATATCTCAGCAGGAAACTACAACGATACCGAAGATATGGCTGTTTCCGCATATCAAACGCACTGTGGAGTGCTGAAAACACCAGGAAACGTGTTTTTCGCATTCAATAGCACGAAAACAGCGATTTCGGTGATTCTGCACACTTGTAACAGCAGAATCATGAAGATTATCACTGAAAATGCATATCTCAGCTGGAAACAACAACGATACCGAAGATATCGCAGCTTCCGCATATCAAACGCACTGTGGAGTGCTGAAAACACCAGAAAACGTGTTTTTCGCATTCAATAGCACGAAAACAGCGATTTCGGTGATTCTGCACACTTGTAACAGCAGATCATGAAGATTATCACTGAAAATGCATATCTCAGCTGGACACAACAACGATACCGAAGATATCGCAGCTTCCGCATATCAAACGCACTGTGGAGTGTTGAAAACACTAGAAAGCGTGTTTTTCGCATTCAATAGCACGAAAACAGCGATTTCGGTGATTCTGCACACTTGTCACAGAAGAAACTCGAAGATTATCGTAGAAAATGCATATCTCAGCTGGAAACAACAACGATAGCGAAGATATGGCAGTTTCCGCATATCAAACGCACTGTGGAGTGCTGAAAACACCAGAAAACGTGTTTTTCGCATCCAATAGCACGAAAACAGCGATTTCGGTGATTCTGCACACTTGTAACAGCAGAATCATGAAGATTATCACTGAAAACGCATATCTCAGCAGGAAACTACAACGATACCGAAGATATCGCAGTTTCCGCATGTCAAACGTTCTGTGGCGTGCTGAAAACACCAGAAAACGTGTTTTTCATATTCAAAAGAACGAAAACAGCGATTTCGGTGATTCTGCACATTTGTAACAGCAGAATGATGAAGATAATCACTGAAAATGCATATCTCAGCTGGAAACAACAACGATACCGAAGATATGGCAGTTTCAGCATATCAAACGCACTGTGGAGTGCTGAAAACACCAGAAAACGTGTTTTTCGCATTCAATAGCACGAAAACAGCGGTTTCGGTGATTCTGCACACTTGTAACAGCAGAATCATGAAGATTATCACTGAAAATGCATATCCCAGCTGGAAACAACAACGATACCGAAGATATCGCAGCTTCCGCATATCAAACGCACTGTGGAGTGCTGAAAACACCAGAAAACGTGTTTTTCGCATCCAATAGCACGAAAACAGCGATTTTGGTGACTCTGGACACTTGTAACAGCAGAATCATGAAGATTATCACTGAAAATGCATATCTCAGCTGGAAACAACAACGATACCGAAGATATCGCAGCTTCCGCATATCAAACGCACTGTGGAGTGCTGAAAACACCAGAAAACGTGTTTTTCGCATTCAATAGCACCAAAACAGCGATTTCGGTGATTCTGCACACTTGTCACAGAAGAAACTCGAAGATTATCGTAGAAAATGCATATCTCAGCTGGAAACAACAACGATACCGAAGATATGGCAGTTTCCGCATATCAAACGTACCGTGGAGTGCTGAAAACACCAGAAAACGTGTTTTTCGCATTCAAAAGCACGAAAACAGCGATTTCGGTGATTCTGCACACTTGTAACAGCAGATCATGAAGATTATCACTGAAAATGCATATCTCAGCTGGAAACAACAACGATACCGAAGGTATCGCAGCTTCCGCATATTAAACGCACTGTGGAGTGTTGAAAACACTAGAAAACGTGTTTTTCGCATTCAATAGCACGAAAACAGCGATTTCGGTGATTCTGCACACTTGTCACAGAAGAAACTCGAAGATTATCGTAGAAAATGCATATCTCAGCTGGAAACAACAACGATACCGAAGATATGGCAGTTTCCGCATATCAAACGCACTGTGGAGTGCTGAAAACACCAGAAAACGTGTTTTTCGCATCCAATAGCACGAAAACAGCGATTTCGGTGATTCTGCACACTTGTAACAGCAGATCATGAAGATTATCACTGAAAATGCATATCTCAGCTGGAAACAACAACGATACCGAAGATATCGCAGCTTCCGCATATCAAACGCACTGTGGAGTGCTGAAAACACCAGAAAACGTGTTTTTCGCATTCAATAGCACGAAAACAGCGATTTCGGTGATTCTGCACACTTGTAACAGCAGATCATGAAGATTATCACTGAAAATGCATATCTCAGCTGGAAACAACAACGATACCGAAGATATCGCAGCTTCCGCATATCAAACGCACTGTGGAGTGTTGAAAACACTAGAAAACGTGTTTTTCGCATTCAATAGCACGAAAACAGCGATTTCGGTGATTCTGCACACTTGTCACAGAAGAAACTCGAAGATTATCGTAGAAAATGCATATCTCAGCTGGAAACAACAACGATACCGAAGATATGGCAGTTTCCGCATATCAAACGCACTGTGGAGTGCTGAAAACACCAGAAAACGTGTTTTTCGCATCCAATAGCACGAAAACAGCGATTTCGGTGATTCTGCACACTTGTAACAGCAGAATCATGAAGATTATCACTGAAAATGCATATCTCAGCAGGAAACTACAACGATACCGAAGATATCGCAGCTTCCGCATATCAAACGCACTGTGGAGTGTTGAAAACACTAGAAAACGTGTTTTTCGCATTCAATAGCACGAAAACAGCGATTTCGGTGATTCTGCACACTTGTCACAGAAGAAACTCGAAGATTATCGTAGAAAATGCATATCTCAGCTGGAAACAACAACGATACGGAAGATATGGCAGTTTCCGCATATCAAACGCACTGTGGAGTGCTGAAAACACCAGAAAACGTGTTTTTCGCATCCAATAGCACGAAAACAGCGATTTCGGTGATTCTGCACACTTGTAACAGCAGAATCATGAAGATTATCACTGAAAATGCATATCTCAGCTGGAAACAACAACGATACCGAAGATATCGCAGCTTCCGCATATCAAACGCACTGTGGAGTGCTGAAAACACCAGAAAACGTGTTTTTCGCATTCAATAGCACCAAAACAGCGATTTCGGTGATTCTGCACACTTGTCACAGAAGAAACTCGAAGATTATCGTAGAAAATGCATATCTCAGCTGGAAACAACAACGATACCAAAGATATGGCAGTTTCCGCATATCAAACGTACCGTGGAGTGCTGAAAACACCAGAAAACGTGTTTTTCGCATTCAAAAGCACGAAAACAGCGATTTCGGTGATTCTGCACACTTGTAACAGCAGAATCATGAAGATTATCACTGAAAATGCATATCCCAGCTGGAAACAACAACGATACCGAAGATATCGCAGCTTCCGCATATCAAACGCACTGTGGAGTGCTGAAAACACCAGAAAACG
This sequence comes from Anthophora plumipes, assembly GCA_951804975.1. Taxonomy (NCBI): domain Eukaryota; kingdom Metazoa; phylum Arthropoda; class Insecta; order Hymenoptera; family Apidae; genus Anthophora; species Anthophora plumipes. The sequence continues at coordinate 22,464,718 of OX638118.1, forward strand.
TGTTTTTCGCATCCAATAGCACGAAAACAGCGATTTCGGTGATTCTGCACACTTGTAACAGCAGATCATGAAGATTATCACTGAAAATGCATATCTCAGCTGGAAACAACAACGATACCGAAGGTATCGCAGCTTCCGCATATCAAACGCACTGTGGAGTGTTGAAAACACTAGAAAACGTGTTTTTCGCATTCAATAGCACGAAAACAGCGATTTCGGTGATTCTGCACACTTGTCACAGAAGAAACTCGAAGATTATCGTAGAAAATGCATATCTCAGCTGGAAACAACAACCATACCGAAGATATGGCAGTTTCCGCATATCAAACGCACTGTGGAGTGCTGAAAACACCAGAAAACGTGTTTTTCGCATCCAATAGCACGAAAACAGCGATTTCGGTGATTCTGCACACTTGTAACAGCAGATCATGAAGATTATCACTGAAAATGCATATCTCAGCTGGAAACAACAACGATACCGAAGATATCGCAGCTTCCGCATATCAAACGCACTGTGGAGTGCTGAAAACACCAGAAAACGTGTTTTTCGCATTCAATAGCACGAAAACAGCGATTTCGGTGATTCTGCACACTTGTAACAGCAGATCATGAAGATTATCACTGAAAATGCATATCTCAGCTGGAAACTACAACGATACCGAAGATATCGCAGCTTCCGCATATCAAACGCACTGTGGAGTGTTGAAAACACTAGAAAACGTGTTTTTCGCATTCAATAGCACGAAAACAGCGATTTCGGTGATTCTGCACACTTGTCACAGAAGAAACTCGAAGATTATCGTAGAAAATGCATATCTCAGCTGGAAACAACAACGATACCGAAGATATGGCAGTTTCCGCATATCAAACGCACTGTGGAGTGCTGAAAACACCAGAAAACGTGTTTTTCGCATCCAATAGCACGAAAACAGCGATTTCGGTGATTCTGCACACTTGTAACAGCAGAATCATGAAGATTATCACTGAAAATGCATATCTCAGCAGGAAACTACAACGATACCGAAGATATCGCAGTTTCCGCATGTCAAACGTTCTGTGGCGTGCTGAAAACACCAGAAAACGTGTTTTTCATATTCAATAGCACGAAAACAGCGGTTTCGGTGATTCTGCACACTTGTAACAGCAGAATCATGAAGATTATCACTGAAAATGCATATCCCAGCTGGAAACAACAACGATACCGAAGATATCGCAGCTTCCGCATATCAAACGCACTGTGGAGTGCTGAGAACACCAGAAAACGTGTTTTTCGCATCCAATAGCACGAAAACAGCGATTTCGGTGACTCTGGACACTTGTAACAGCAGAATCATGAAGATTATCACTGAAAATGCATATCTCAGCTGGAAACAACAACGATACCGAAGATATCGCAGCTTCCGCATATCAAACGCACTGTGGAGTGCTGAAAACACCAGAAAACGTGTTTTTCGCATTCAATAGCACGAAAACAGCGGTTTCGGTGATTCTGCACACCTGTAACAGCAGAATCATGAAGATTATCACTGAAAATGCATATCCCAGCTGGAAACAGCAACGATACCGAAGATATCGCAGCTTCCGCATATCAAACGCACTGTGGAGTGCTGAAAACACCAGAAAACGTGTTTTTCGCATCCAATAGCACGAAAACAGCGATTTCGGTGACTCTGGACACTTGTAACAGCAGAATCATGAAGATTATCACTGAAAATGCATATCTCAGCTGGAAACAACAACGATACCGAAGATATCGCAGCTTCCGCATATCAAACGCACTGTGGAGTGCTGAAAACACCAGAAAACGTGTTTTTCGCATTCAATAGCACCAAAACAGCAATTTCGGTGATTCTGCACACTTGTCACAGAAGAAACTCGAAGATTATCGTAGAAAATGCATATCTCAGCTGGAAACAACAACGATACCGAAGATATGGCAGTTTCCGCATATCAAACGCACTGTGGAGTGCTGAAAACACCAGAAAACGTGTTTTTCGCATCCAATAGCACGAAAACAGCGATTTCGGTGATTCTGCACACTTGTAACAGCAGAATCATGAAGATTATCACTGAAAATGCATATCTCAGCAGGAAACTACAACGATACCGAAGATATGGCTGTTTCCGCATATCAAACGCACTGTGGAGTGCTGAAAACACCAGGAAACGTGTTTTTCGCATTCAATAGCACGAAAACAGCGATTTCGGTGATTCTGCACACTTGTCACAGAAGAAACTCGAAGATTATCGTAGAAAATGCATATCTCAGCTGGAAACAACAACGATAGCGAAGATATGGCAGGTTCCGCATATCAAACGCACTGTGGAGTGCTGAAAACACCAGAAAACGTGTTTTTCGCATCCAATAGCACGAAAACAGCGATTTCGGTGATTCTGCACACTTGTAACAGCAGAATCATGAAGATTATCACTGAAAATGCATATCTCAGCAGGAAACTACAACGATACCGAAGATATCGCAGTTTCCGCATGTCAAACGTTCTGTGGCGTGCTGAAAACACCAGAAAACGTGTTTTTCATATTCAAAAGAACGAAAACAGCGATTTCGGTGATTCTGCACATTTGTAACAGCAGAATGATGAAGATAATCACTGAAAATGCATATCTCAGCTGGAAACAACAACGATACCGAAGATATGGCAGTTTCAGCATATCAAACGCACTGTGGAGTGCTGAAAACACCAGAAAACGTGTTTTTCGCATTCAATAGCACGAAAACAGCGGTTTCGGTGATTCTGCACACTTGTAACAGCAGAATCATGAAGATTATCACTGAAAATGCATATCCCAGCTGGAAACAACAACGATACCGAAGATATCGCAGCTTCCGCATATCAAACGCACTGTGGAGTGCTGAAAACACCAGAAAACGTGTTTTTCGCATCCAATAGCACGAAAACAGCGATTTCGGTGACTCTGGACACTTGTAACAGCAGAATCATGAAGATTATCACTGAAAATGCATATCTCAGCTGGAAACAACAACGATACCGAAGATATCGCAGCTTCCGCATATCAAACGCACTGTGGAGTGCTGAAAACACCAGAAAACGTGTTTTTCGCATTCAATAGCACCAAAACAGCGATTTCGGTGATTCTGCACACTTGTCACAGAAGAAACTCGAAGATTATCGTAGAAAATGCATATCTCAGCTGGAAACAACAACGATACCGAAGATATGGCAGTTTCCGCATATCAAACGTACCGTGGAGTGCTGAAAACACCAGAAAACGTGTTTTTCGCATTCAAAAGCACGAAAACAGCGATTTCGGTGATTCTGCACACTTGTAACAGCAGATCATGAAGATTATCACTGAAAATGCATATCTCAGCTGGAAACAACAACGATACCGAAGGTATCGCAGCTTCCGCATATTAAACGCACTGTGGAGTGTTGAAAACACTAGAAAACGTGTTTTTCGCATTCAATAGCACGAAAACAGCGATTTCGGTGATTCTGCACACTTGTCACAGAAGAAACTCGAAGATTATCGTAGAAAATGCATATCTCAGCTGGAAACAACAACGATACCGAAGATATGGCAGTTTCCGCATATCAAACGCACTGTGGAGTGCTGAAAACACCAGAAAACGTGTTTTTCGCATCCAATAGCACGAAAACAGCGATTTCGGTGATTCTGCACACTTGTAACAGCAGATCATGAAGATTATCACTGAAAATGCATATCTCAGCTGGAAACAACAACGATACCGAAGATATCGCAGCTTCCGCATATCAAACGCACTGTGGAGTGCTGAAAACACCAGAAAACGTGTTTTTCGCATTCAATAGCACGAAAACAGCGATTTCGGTGATTCTGCACACTTGTAACAGCAGATCATGAAGATTATCACTGAAAATGCATATCTCAGCTGAAAACAACAACGATACCGAAGATATCGCAGCTTCCGCATATCAAACGCACTGTGGAGTGTTGAAAACACTAGAAATCGTGTTTTTCGCATTCAATAGCACGAAAACAGCGATTTCGGTGATTCTGCACACTTGTCACAGAAGAAACTCGAAGATTATCGTAGAAAATGCATATCTCAGCTGGAAACAACAACGATACCGAAGATATGGCAGTTTCCGCATATCAAACGCACTGTGGAGTGCTGAAAACACCAGAAAACGTGTTTTTCGCATCCAATAGCACGAAAACAGCGATTTCGGTGATTCTGCACACTTGTAACAGCAGAATCATGAAGATTATCACTGAAAATGCATATCTCAGCAGGAAACTACAACGATACCGAAGATATCGCAGCTTCCGCATATCAAACGCACTGTGGAGTGTTGAAAACACTAGAAAACGTGTTTTTCGCATTCAATAGCACGAAAACAGCGATTTCGGTGATTCTGCACACTTGTCACAGAAGAAACTCGAAGATTATCGTAGAAAATGCATATCTCAGCTGGAAACAACAACGATACGGAAGATATGGCAGTTTCCGCATATCAAACGCACTGTGGAGTGCTGAAAACACCAGAAAACGTGTTTTTCGCATCCAATAGCACGAAAACAGCGATTTCGGTGATTCTGCACACTTGTAACAGCAGAATCATGAAGATTATCACTGAAAATGCATATCTCAGCTGGAAACAACAACGATACCGAAGATATCGCAGCTTCCGCATATCAAACGCACTGTGGAGTGCTGAAAACACCAGAAAACGTGTTTTTCGCATTCAATAGCACCAAAACAGCGATTTCGGTGATTCTGCACACTTGTCACAGAAGAAACTCGAAGATTATCGTAGAAAATGCATATCTCAGCTGGAAACAACAACGATACCGAAGATATGGCAGTTTCCGCATATCAAACGTACCGTGGAGTGCTGAAAACACCAGAAAACGTGTTTTTCGCATTCAAAAGCACGAAAACAGCGATTTCGGTGATTCTGCACACTTGTAACAGCAGAATCATGAAGATTATCACTGAAAATGCATATCCCAGCTGGAAACAACAACGATACCGAAGATATCGCAGCTTCCGCATATCAAACGCACTGTGGAGTGCTGAAAACACCAGAAAACGTGTTTTTCGCATCCAATAGCACGAAAACAGCGATTTCGGTGACTCTGGACACTTGTAACAGCAGAATCATGAAGATTATCACTGAAAATGCATATCTCAGCTGGAAACAACAACGATACCGAAGATATCGCAGCTTCCGCATATCAAACGCACTGTGGAGTGCTGAAAACACCAGAAAACGTGTTTTTCGCATTCAATAGCACCAAAACAGCGATTTCGGTGATTCTGCACACTTGTCACAGAAGAAACTCGAAGATTATCGTAGAAAATGCATATCTCAGCTGGAAACAACAACGATACCGAAGATATGGCAGTTTCCGCATATCAAACGTAGCGTGGAGTGCTGAAAACACCAGAAAACGTGTTTTTCGCATTCAAAAGCACGAAAACAGCGATTTCGGTGATTCTGCACACTTGTAACAGCAGATCATGAAGATTATCACTGAAAATGCATATCTCAGCTGGAAACAACAACGATACCGAAGGTATCGCAGCTTCCGCATATCAAACGCACTGTGGAGTGTTGAAAACACTAGAAAACGTGTTTTTCGCATTCAATAGCACGAAAACAGCGATTTCGGTGATTCTGCACACTTGTCACAGAAGAAACTCGAAGATTATCGTAGAAAATGCATATCTCAGCTGGAAACAACAACCATACCGAAGATATGGCAGTTTCCGCATATCAAACGCACTGTGGAGTGCTGAAAACACCAGAAAACGTGTTTTTCGCATCCAATAGCACGAAAACAGCGATTTCGGTGATTCTGCACACTTGTAACAGCAGATCATGAAGATTATCACTGAAAATGCATATCTCAGCTGGAAACAACAACGATACCGAAGATATCGCAGCTTCCGCATATCAAACGCACTGTGGAGTGCTGAAAACACCAGAAAACGTGTTTTTCGCATTCAATAGCACGAAAACAGCGATTTCGGTGATTCTGCACACTTGTAACAGCAGATCATGAAGATTATCACTGAAAATGCATATCTCAGCTGGAAACAACAACGATACCGAAGATATCGCAGCTTCCGCATATCAAACGCACTGTGGAGTGTTGAAAACACTAGAAAACGTGTTTTTCGCATTCAATAGCACGAAAACAGCGATTTCGGTGATTCTGCACACTTGTCACAGAAGAAACTCGAAGATTATCGTAGAAAATGCATATCTCAGCTGGAAACAACAACGATACCGAAGATATGGCAGTTTCCGCATATCAAACGCACTGTGGAGTGCTGAAAACACCAGAAAACGTGTTTTTCGCATCCAATAGCACGAAAACAGCGATTTCGGTGATTCTGCACACTTGTAACAGCAGAATCATGAAGATTATCACTGAAAATGCATATCTCAGCAGGAAACTACAACGATACCGAAGATATCGCAGTTTCCGCATGTCAAACGTTCTGTGGCGTGCTGAAAACACCAGAAAACGTGTTTTTCATATTCAATAGCACGAAAACAGCGGTTTCGGTGATTCTGCACACTTGTAACAGCAGAATCATGAAGATTATCACTGAAAATGCATATCCCAGCTGGAAACAACAACGATACCGAAGATATCGCAGCTTCCGCATATCAAACGCACTGTGGAGTGCTGAAAACACCAGAAAACGTGTTTTTCGCATCCAATAGCACGAAAACAGCGATTTCGGTGACTCTGGACACTTGTAACAGCAGAATCATGAAGATTATCACTGAAAATGCATATCTCAGCTGGAAACAACAACGATACCGAAGATATCGCAGCTTCCGCATATCAAACGCACTGTGGAGTGCTGAAAACACCAGAAAACGTGTTTTTCGCATTCAATAGCACCAAAACAGCGATTTCGGTGATTCTGCACACTTGTAACAGCAGATCATGAAGATTATCACTGAAAATGCATATCTCAGCTGGAAACAACAACGATACCGAAGATATGGCAGTTTCCGCATATCAAACGCACTGTGGAGTGCTGAAAACACCAGAAAACGTGTTTTTCGCATTCAAAAGCACGAAAACAGCGATTTCGGTGATTCTGCACACTTGTAACAGCAGAATCATGAAGATTATCACTGAAAATGCATATCTCAGCTGGAAACAACAACGATACCGAAGATATGGCAGTTTCCGCATATCAAACGCACTGTGGAGTGCTGAAAACACCAGAAAACGTGTTATTCGCATTCAATATCACGAAAACAGCGATTTCGGTGATTCTGCACACTTGTAACAGCAGAATCATGAAGATTATCACTGAAAATGCATATCTCAGCTGGAAACAACAACGATACCGAAGATATGGCAGTTTCCGCATATCAAACGCACTGTGGAGTGCTGAAAACACCAGAAAACGTGTTTTTCGCATTCAATAGCACGAAAACAGCGATTTCGGTGATTCTGCACACTTGTCACAGAAGAAACTCGAAGATTATCGTAGAAAATGCATATCTCAGCTGGAAACAACAACGATACCGAAGAAATCGCAGCTTCCGCATATCAAACGCACTGTGGAGGGCTGAAAACACCAGAAAACGTGTTTTTCGCATTCAATATCACGAAAACAGCGCTTTCGGTGATTCTGCACACTTGTAACAGCAGAATCATGAAGATTATCACTGAAAATGCATATCTCAGCTGGAAACAACAACGATACCGAAGATATCGCAGTATCCGCATATCAAACGCACTGTGGAGTGCTGAAAACACCAGAAAACGTGTTTTTCGCATCCAATAGCACGAAAACAGCGATTTCGGTGATTCTGCACACCTGTAACAGCAGAATCATGAAGATTATCACTGAAAATGCATATCCCAGCTGGAAACAACAACGATACCGAAGATATCGCAGCTTCCGCATATCAAACGCACTGTGGAGTGCTGAAAACACCAGAAAACGTGTTTTTCGCATCCAATAGCACGAAAACAGCGATTTCGGTGACTCTGGACACTTGTAACAGCAGAATCATGAAGATTATCACTGAAAATGCATATCTCAGCTGGAAACAACAACGATACCGAAGATATGGCAGTTTCCGCATATCAAACGCACTGTGGAGTGCTGAAAACACCAGAAAACGTGTTTTTCGCATCCAATAGCACGAAAACAGCGATTTCGGTGATTCTGCACACTTGTAACAGCAGATCATGAAGATTATCACTGAAAATGCATATCTCAGCTGGAAACAACAACGATACCGAAGATATCGCAGCTTCCGCATATCAAACGCACTGTGGAGTGTTGAAAACACAAGAAAACGTGTTTTTCGCATTCAATAGCACGAAAACAGCGATTTCGGTGATTCTGCACACTTGTCACAGAAGAAACTCGAAGATTATCGTAGAAAATGCATATCTCAGCTGGAAACAACAACGATACCGAAGATATGGCAGTTTCCGCATATCAAACGTACCGTGGAGTGCTGAAAACACCAGAAAACGTGTTTTTCGCATTCAATAACACGAAAACAGCGATTTCGGTGATGCTGCACACTTGTAACAGCAGTATCATGAAGATTATCACTGAAGATGCATATCTCAGCTGGAAACAACAACGATACCGAAGATATGGCAGTTTCCGCATATCAAACGCACTGTGGAGTGCTGAAAACACCAGAAAACGTGTTTTTCGCATCCAATAGCACGAAAACAGCGATTTCGGTGATTCTGCACACTTGTAACAGCAGATCATGAAGATTATCACTGAAAATGCATATCTCAGCTGGAAACAACAACGATACCGAAGATATCGCAGCTTCCGCATATCAAACGCACTGTGGAGTGCTGAAAACACCAGAAAACGTGTTTTTCGCATTCAATAGCACGAAAACAGCGATTTCGGTGATTCTGCACACTTGTAACAGCAGAATCATGAAGATTATCACTGAAAATGCATATCTCAGCTGGAAACAACAACGATACCGAAGATATGGCAGTTTCCGCATATCAAACGCACTGTGGAGTGCTGAAAACACCAGAAAACGTGTTTTTCGCATTCAAAAGCACGAAAACAGCGATTTCGGTGATTCTGCACACTTGTAACAGCAGAATCATGAAGATTATCACTGAAAATGCATATCTCAGCTGGAAACAACAACGATACCGAAGATATGGTAGTTTCCGCATATCAAACGCACTGTGGAGTGCTGAAAACACTAGAAAACGTGTTTTTCGCATTCAATAGCACGAAAACAGCGATTTCGGTGATTCTGCACACTTGTAACAGCAGAATCATGAAGATTATCACTGAAAATGCATATCTCAGCTGGAAACAACAACGATACCGAAGATATCGCAGCTTCCGCATATCAAACGGACTGTGGAGTGCTAAAAACACCAGAAAACGTGTGTTTCGCATTCAATAGCACGAAAACAGCGATTTCGGTGATTCTGCACACTTGTAACAGCAGAATCATGAAGATTATCACTGAAAATGCATATCTCAGCTGGAAACAACAACGATACCGAAGATATGGCAGTTTCCACATATCAAACGCACTGTGGAGTGCTGAAAACACCAGAAAACGTGTTTTTCGCATTCAATAGCACGAAAACAGCGATTTCGGTGATTCTGCACACTTGTAACAGCAGAATCATGAAGATTATCACTGAAAATGCATATCTCAGCTGGAAACAACAACGATACCGAAGATATGGCAGTTTCCGCATATCAAACGCACTGTGGAGTGCTGAAAACACCAGAAAGCGTGTTTTTCGCATTCAATAGCACGAAAACAGCGATTTCGGTGATTCTGCACACTTGTCACAGAAGAAACTCGAAGATTATCGTAGAAAATGCATATCTCAGCTGGAAACAACAACGATACCGAAGATATCGCAGCTTCCGCATATCAAACGCACTGTGGAGGGCTGAAAACACCAGAAAACGTGTTTTTCGCATTCAATAGCACGAAAACAGCGCTTTCGGTGATTCTGCACACTTGTAACAGCAGAATCATGAAGATTATCACTGAAAATGCATATCTCAGCTGGAAACAACAACGATACCGAAGATATCGCAGTATCCGCATATCAAACGCACTGTGGAGTGCTGAAAACACCAGAAAACGTGTTTTTCGCATCCAATAGCACGAAAACAGCGATTTCGGTGATTCTGCACACCTGTAACAGCAGAATCATGAAGATTATCACTGAAAATGCATATCTCAGCTGGAAACAACAACGATACCGAAGATATGGCAGTTTCCGCATATCAAACGCACTGTGGAGTGCTGAAAACACCAGAAAACGTGTTTTTCGCATTCAAAAGCACGAAAGCAGCGATTTCGGAGATTCTGCACATTTGTAACAGCAGAATGATGAAGATAATCACTGAAAATGCATATCTCAGCTGGAAACAACAACGATACCGAAGATATGGCAGTTTCAGCATATCAAACGCACTGTGGAGTGCTGAAAACACCAGAAAACGTGTTTTTCGCATTCAATAGCACGAAAACAGCGGTTTCGGTGATTCTGCACACTTGTAACAGCAGAATCATGAAGATTATCACTGAAAATGCATATCCCAGCTGGAAACAACAACGATACCGAAGATATCGCAGCTTCCGCATATCAAACGCACTGTGGAGTGCTGAAAACACCAGAAAACGTGTTTTTCGCATCCAATAGCACGAAAACAGCGATTTCGGTGACTCTGGACACTTGTAACAGCAGAATCATGAAGATTATCACTGAAAATGCATATCTCAGCTGGAAACAACAACGATACCGAAGATATCGCAGCTTCCGCATATCAAACGCACTGTGGAGTGCTGAAAACACCAGAAAACGTGTTTTTCGCATTCAATAGCACCAAAACAGCGATTTCGGTGATTCTGCACACTTGTAACAGCAGATCATGAAGATTATCACTGAAAATGCATATCTCAGCTGGAAACTACAACGATACCGAAGATATCGCAGCTTCCGCATATCAAACGCACTGTGGAGTGCTGAAAACACCAGAAAACGTGTTTTTCGCATTCAATAGCACGAAAACAGCGATTTCGGTGATTCTGCACACTTGTAACAGCAGAATCATGAAGATTATCACTGAAAATGCATATCTCAGCTGGAAACAACAACGATACCGAAGATATGGCAGTTTCCGCATATCAAACGCACTGTGGAGTGCTGAAAACACCAGAAAACGTGTTTTTCGCATTCAAAAGCACGAAAACAGCGATTTCGGTGATTCTGCACACTTGTAACAGCAGAATCATGAAGATAATCACTGAAAATGCATATCTCAGCTGGAAACAACAACGATACCGAAGATATGGCAGTTTCAGCATATCAAACGCACTGTGGAGTGCTGAAAACACCAGAAAACGTGTTTTTCGCATTCAATAGCACGAAAACAGCGGTTTCGGTGATTCTGCACACTTGTCACAGAAGAAACTCGAAGATTATCGTAGAAAATGCATATCTCAGCTGGAAACAACAACGATACCGAAGATATGGCAGTTTCCGCATATCAAACGTACCGTGGAGTGCTGAAAACACCAGAAAACGTGTTTTTCGCATTCAATATCACGAAAACAGCGATTTCGGTGATTCTGCACACTTGTAACAGCAGTATCATGAAGATTATCACTGAAGATGCATATCTCAGCAGGAAACAACAACGATACCGAAGATATGGCAGTTTCCGCATATCAAACGCACTGTGGAGTGCTGAAAACACCAGAAAACGTGTTTTTCGCATCCAATAGCACGAAAACAGCGATTTCGGTGATTCTGCACACTTGTAACAGCAGATCATGAAGATTATCACTGAAAATGCATATCTCAGCTGGAAACAACAACGATACCGAAGATATCGCAGCTTCCGCATATCAAACGCACTGTGGAGTGTTGAAAACACTAGAAAACGTGTTTTTCGCATTCAATAGCACGAAAACAGCGATTTCGGTGATTCTGCACACTTGTCACAGAAGAAACTCGAAGATTATCGTAGAAAATGCATATCTCAGCTGGAAACAACAACGATACCGAAGATATGGCAGTTTCCGCATATCAAACGTACCGTGGAGTGCTGAAAACACCAGAAAACGTGTTTTTCGCATTCAATAACACGAAAACAGCGATTTCGGTGATTCTGCACACTTGTAACAGCAGTATCATGAAGATTATCACTGAAGATGCATATCTCAGCTGGAAACAACAACGATACCGAAGATATGGCAGTTTCCGCATATCAAACGCACTGTGGAGTGCTGAAAACACCAGAAAACGTGTTTTTCGCATCCAATAGCACGAAAACAGCGATTTCGGTGATTCTGCACACTTGTAACAGCAGATCATGAAGATTATCACTGAAAATGCATATCTCAGCTGGAAACAACAACGATACCGAAGATATCGCAGCTTCCGCATATCAAACGCACTGTGGAGTGCTGAAAACACCAGAAAACGTGTTTTTCGCATTCAATAGCACGAAAACAGCGATTTCGGTGATTCTGCACACTTGTAACAGCAGAATCATGAAGATTATCACTGAAAATGCATATCTCAGCTGGAAACAACAACGATACCGAAGATATGGCAGTTTCCGCATATCAAACGCACTGTGGAGTGCTGAAAACACCAGAAAACGTGTTTTTCGCATTCAAAAGCACGAAAACAGCGATTTCGGTGATTCTGCACACTTGTAACAGCAGATCATGAAGATTATCACTGAAAATGCATATCTCAGCTGGAAACTACAACGATACCGAAGATATCGCAGCTTCCGCATATCAAACGCACTGTGGAGTGCTGAAAACACCAGAAAACGTGTTTTTCGCATTCAATAGCACGAAAACAGCGATTTCGGTGATTCTGCACACTTGTAATAGCAGAATCATGAAGATTATCACTGAAAATGCATATCTCAGCTGGAAACAACAACGATACCGAAGATATGGCAGTTTCCGCATATCAAACGCACTGTGGAGTGCTGAAAACACCAGAAAACGTGTTTTTCGCATTCAAAAGCACGAAATCAGCGATTTCGGTGATTCTGCACACTTGTAACAGCAGATCATGAAGATTATCACTGAAAATGCATATCTCAGCTGGAAACAACAACGATACCGAAGATATCGCAGCTTCCGCATATCAAACGCACTGTGGAGTGTTGAAAACACTAGAAAACGTGTTTTTCGCATTCAATAGCACGAAAACAGCGATTTCGGTGATTCTGCACACTTGTCACAGAAGAAACTCGAAGATTATCGTAGAAAATGCATATCTCAGCTGGAAACAACAACGATACCGAAGATATGGCAGTTTCCGCATATCAAACGTACCGTGGAGTGCTGAAAACACCAGAAAACGTGTTTTTCGCATTCAATAACACGAAAACAGCGATTTCGGTGATTCTGCACACTTGTAACAGCAGTATCATGAAGATTATCACTGAAGATGCATATCTCAGCTGGAAACAACAACGATACCGAAGATATGGCAGTTTCCGCATATCAAACGCACTGTGGAGTGCTGAAAACACCAGAAAACGTGTTTTTCGCATCCAATAGCACGAAAACAGCGATTTCGGTGATTCTGCACACTTGTAACAGCAGATCATGAAGATTATCACTGAAAATGCATATCTCAGCTGGAAACAACAACGATACCGAAGATATCGCAGCTTCCGCATATCAAACGCACTGTGGAGTGCTGAAAACACCAGAAAACGTGTTTTTCGCATTCAATAGCACGAAAACAGCGAATTCGGTGATTCTGCACACTTGTAACAGCAGAATCATGAAGATTATCACTGAAAATGCATATCTCAGCTGGAAACAACAACGATACCGAAGATATGGCAGTTTCCGCATATCAAACGCTCTGTGGAGTGCTGAAAACACCAGAAAACGTGTTTTTCGCATTCAAAAGCACGAAAACAGCGATTTCGGTGATTCTGCACACTTGTAACAGCAGAATCATGAAGATTATCACTGAAAATGCATATCTCAGCTGGAAACAACAACGATACCGAAGATATGGTAGTTTCCGCATATCAAACGCACTGTGGAGTGCTGAAAACACTAGAAAACGTGTTTTTCGCATTCAATAGCACGAAAACAGCGATTTCGGTGATTCTGCACACTTGTAACAGCAGAATCATGAAGATTATCACTGAAAATGCATATCTCAGCTGGAAACAACAACGATACCGAAGATATGGCAGTTTCAGCATATCAAACCCACTGTGGAGTGCTGAAAACACCAGAAAACGTGTTTTTCGCGTTCAATAGCACGAAAACAGCGGTTTCGGTGATTCTGCACACTTGTAACAGCAGAATCATGAAGATTATCACTGAAAATGCATATCCCAGCTGGAAACAACAACGATACCGAAGATATGGCAGTTTCCGCATATCAAACGCACTGTGGAGTGCTGAAAACACCAGAAAACGTGTTTTTCGCATTCAAAAGCACGAAAACAGCGATTTCGGTGATTCTGCACACTTGTAACAGCAGAATCATGAAGATTATCACTGAAAATGCATATCTCAGCTGGAAACAACAACGATACCGAAGATATGGTAGTTTCCGCATATCAAACGCACTGTGGAGTGCTGAAAACACTAGAAAACGTGTTTTTCGCATTCAATAGCACGAAAACAGCGATTTCGGTGATTCTGCACACTTGTAACAGCAGAATCATGAAGATTATCACTGAAAATGCATATCTCAGCTGGAAACAACAACGATACCGAAGATATGGCAGTTTCAGCATATCAAACCCACTGTGGAGTGCTGAAAACACCAGAAAACGTGTTTTTCGCATTCAATAGCACGAAAACAGCGGTTTCGGTGATTCTGCACACTTGTAACAGCAGAATCATGAAGATTATCACTGAAAATGCATATCCCAGCTGGAAACAACAACGATACCGAAGATATCGCAGCTTCCGCATATCAAACGCACTGTGGAGTGCTGAAAACACCAGAAAACGTGTTTTTCGCATCCAATAGCACGAAAACAGCGATTTCGGTGACTCTGGACACTTGTAACAGCAGAATCATGAAGATTATCACTGAAAATGCATATCTCAGCTGGAAACAACAACGATACCGAAGATATCGCAGCTTCCGCATATCAAACGCACTGTGGAGTGCTGAAAACACCAGAAAACGTGTTTTTCGCATTCAATAGCACGAAAACAGCGATTTCGGTGATTCTGCACACTTGTTACAGCAGAATCATGAAGATTATCACTGAAAATGCATATCTCAGCTGGAAACAACAACGATACCGAAGATATGGCAGTTTCCGCATATCAAACGCACTGTGGAGTGCTGAAAACACCAGAAAACGTGTTTTTCGCATTCAATAGCACGAAAACAGCGATTTCGGTGATTCTGCACACTTGTAACAGCAGAATCATGAAGATTATCACTGAAAATGCATATCTCAGCTGGAAACAACAACGATACCGAAGATATCGCAGCTTCCGCATATCAAACGCACTGTGGAGTGCTGAAAACACCAGAAAACGTGTTTTTCGCATTCAATAGCACGAAAACAGCGATTTCGGTGATTCTGCACACTTGTAACAGCAGAATCATGAAGATTATCACTGAAAATGCATATCTCAGCTGGAAACAACAACGATACCGAAGATATGGCAGTTTCCGCATATCAAACGCACTGTGGAGTGCTGAAAACACTAGAAAACGTGTTTTTCGCATTCAATAGCACGAAAACAGCGATTTCGGTAATTCTGCACACTTGTAACAGCAGAATCATGAAGATTATCACTGAAAATGCATATCTCAGCTGGAAACAACAACGATACCGAAGAGATCGCAGCTTCCGCATATCAAACGCACTGTGGAGTGCTGAAAACACCAGAAAACGTGTTTTTCGCATTCAATAGCACGAAAACAGCGATTTCGGTGATTCTGCACACTTGTAACAGCAGAATCATGAAGATTATCACTGAAAATGCATATCTCAGCTGGAAACAACAACGATACCGAAGATATGGCAGTTTCCGCATATCAAACGCACTGTGGAGTGCTGAAAACACTAGAAAACGTGTTTTTCGCATTCAATAGCACGAAAACAGCGATTTCGGTAATTCTGCACACTTGTAACAGCAGAATCATGAAGATTATCACTGAAAATGCATATCTCAGCTGGAAACAACAACGATACCGAAGAGATCGCAGCTTCCGCATATCAAACGGACTGTGGATCGCTAAAAACACCAGAAAACGTGTGTTTCGCATTCAATAGCACGAAAACAGCGATTTCGGTGATTCTGCACACTTGTAACAGCAGAATCATGAAGATTATCACTGAAAATGCATATCTCAGCTGGAAACAACAACGATACCGAAGATATCGCAGCTTCCGCATATCAAACGCACTGTGGAGTGCTGAAAACACCAGAAAACGTGTTTTTCGCATTCAATAGCACCAAAACAGCGATTTCGGTGATTCTGCACACTTGTCACAGAAGAAACTCGAAGATTATCACTGAAAATGCATATCTCAGCTGGAAACAACAACGATACCGAAGATATCGCAGTATCCGCATATCAAACGCACTGTGGAGTGCTGAAAACACGAGAAAACGTGTTTTTCGCATCCAATAGCACGAAAACAGCGATTTCGGTGATTCTGCACATTTGTAACAGCAGAATGATGAAGATAATCACTGAAAATGCATATCTCAGCTGGAAACAACAACGATACCGAAGATATGGCAGTTTCAGCATATCAAACGCACTGTGGAGTGCTGAAAACACCAGAAAACGTGTTTTTCGCATTCAATAGCACGAAAACAGCGGTTTCGGTGATTCTGCACACTTGTAACAGCAGAATCATGAAGATTATCACTGAAAATGCATATCCCAGCTGGAAACAACAACGATACCGAAGATATCGCAGCTTCCGCATATCAAACGCACTGTGGAGTGCTGAAAACACCAGAAAACGTGTTTTTCGCATCCAATAGCACGAAAACAGCGATTTCGGTGACTCTGGACACTTGTAACAGCAGAATCATGAAGATTATCACTGAAAATGCATATCTCAGCTGGAAACAACAACGATACCGAAGATATCGCAGCTTCCGCATATCAATCACACTGTGGAGTGCTGAAAACACCAGATAACGTGTTTTTCGCATTCAATAGCACCAAAACAACGATTTCGGTGATTCTGCACACTTGTCACAGAAGAAACTCGAAGATTATCGTAGAAAATGCATATCTCAGCTGGAAACAACAACGATACCGAAGATATGGCAGTTTCCGCATATCAAACGTACCGTGGAGTGCTGAAAACACCAGAAAACGTGTTTTTCGCATTCAATAACACGAAAACAGCGATTTCGGTGATTCTGCACACTTGTAACAGCAGTATCATGAAGATTATCACTGAAGATGCATATCTCAGCTGGACACAACAACGATACCGAAGATATGGCAGTTTCCGCATATCAAACGCACTGTGGAGTGCTGAAAACACCAGAAAACGTGTATTTCGCATCCAATAGCACGAAAACAGCGATTTCGGTGATTCTGCACACTTGTAACAGCAGATCATGAAGATTATCACTGAAAATGCATATCTCAGCTGGAAACAACAACGATACCGAAGATATGGCTGTTTCCGCATATCAAACGCACTGTGGAGTGCTGAAAACACCAGAAAACGTGTTTTTCGCATTCAATAGCACGAAAACAGCGATTTCGGTGATTCTGCACACTTGTAACAGCAGAATCATGAAGATTATCACTGAAAATGCATATCTCAGCTGGAAACAACAACGATACCGAAGATATCGCAGTTTCCGCATGTCAAACGTTCTGTGGCGTGCTGAAAACACCAGAAAACGTGTTTTTCATATTCAAAAGAACGAAAACAGCGATTTCGGTGATTCTGCACACTTGTAACAGCAGAATCATGAAGATTATCACTGAAAATGCATATCTCAGCTGGAAACAACAACGATACCGAAGATATGGCAGTTTCCGCATATCAAACGCACTGTGGAGTGCTGAAAACACCAGAAAACGTGTTTTTCGCATCCAATAGCACGAAAACAGCGATTTCGGTGATTCTGCACACATGTAACAGCAGAATCATGAAGATTATCACTAAAAATGCATATCTCAGCAGGAAACAACAACGATACCGAAGATATGGCTGTTTCCGCATATCAAACGCACTGTGGAGTGCTGAAAACACCAGGAAACGTGTTTTTCGCATTCAATAGCACGAAAACAGCGATTTAGGTGATTCTGCACACTTGTAACAGCAGAATCATGAAGATTATCACTGAAAATGCATATCTCAGCTGGAAAAAACAACGATACCGAAGATATGGCAGTTTCCGCATATCAAACGCACTGTGGAGTGCTGAATACACCAAAAAACGTGTTTTTCGCATTCAATAGCACGAAAACAGCGATTTCGGTGATTCTGCACACTTGTAACAGCAGAATCATGAAGATGATCACTGAAAATGCATATCTTAGCTGGAAACAACAACGATGCCGAAGATATGGCAGTTTCCGCATATCAAACGCACTGTGGAGTGCTGAAAACACCAGAAAACGTGTTTTTCGCATTCAATAGCACGACAACAGCGATTTCGGTGATTCTGCACACTTGTAACAGCAGAATCATGAAGATTATCACTGAAAATGCATATCTCAGCTGGAAACAACAACGATACCGAAGATATCGCAGCTTCCGCATATCAAACGGACTGTGGAGTGCTAAAAACACCAGAAAACGTGTGTTTCGCATTCAATAGCA
The DNA here is from genome assembly GCA_951804975.1 of Anthophora plumipes. Lineage (NCBI taxonomy): Eukaryota > Metazoa > Arthropoda > Insecta > Hymenoptera > Apidae > Anthophora > Anthophora plumipes. The sequence continues at coordinate 22,483,544 of OX638118.1, forward strand.
CGAAAACAGCGATTTCGGTGATTCTGCACACTTGTCACAGAAGAAACTCGAAGATTATCGTAGAAAATGCATATCTCAGCTGGAAACAACAACGATACCGAAGATATCGCAGCTTCCGCATATCAAACGCACTGTGGAGTGCTGAAAACACCAGAAAACGTGTTTTTCGCATTCAAAAGCACGAAAACAGCGATTTCGGTGATTCTGCACACTTGTAACAGCAGAATCATGAAGATTATCACTGAAAATGCATATCTCAGCTGGAAACAACAACGATACCGAAGATATGGCAGTTTCCGCATATCAAACGCACTGTGGAGTGCTGAAAACACTAGAAAACGTGTTTTTCGCATTCAATAGCACGAAAACAGCGATTTCGGTGATTCTGCACACTTGTCACAGAAGAAACTCGAAGATTATCGTAGAAAATGCATATCTCAGCTGGAAACAACAACGATACCGAAGATATGGCAGTTTCCGCATATCAAACGTACTGTGGAGTGCTGAAAACACCAGAAAACGTGTTTTTCGCATTCAATAGCACGAAAACAGCGATTTCGGTGATTCTGCACACTTGTAACAGCAGTATCATGAAGATTATCACTGAAGATGCATATCTCAGCTGGAAACAACAACGATACCGAAGATATGGCAGTTTCCGCATATCAAACGCACTGTGGAGTGCTGAAAACACCAGAAAACGTGTTTTTCGCATCCAATAGCACGAAAACAGCGATTTCGGTGATTCTGCACACTTGTAACAGCAGATCATGAAGATTATAACTGAAAATGCATATCTCAGCTGGAAACAACAACGATACCGAAGATATCGCAGCTTCCGCATATCAAACGCACTGTGGAGTGCTGAAAACACCAGAAAACGTGTTTTTCGCATTCAATAGCACGAAAACAGCAATTTCGGTGATTCTGCACACTTGTAACAGCAGATCATGAAGATTATCACTGAAAATGCATATCTCAGCTGGAAACAACAACGATACCGAAGATATGGCAGTTTCCGCATATCAAACGCACTGTGGAGTGCTGAAAACACCAGAAAACGTGTTTTTCGCATTCAAAAGCACGAAAACAGCGATTTCGGTGATTCTGCACACTTGTAACAGCAGAATCATGAAGATTATCACTGAAAATGCATATCTCAGCTGGAAACAACAACGATACCGAAGATATGGCAGTTTCCGCATATCAAACGCACTGTGGAGTGCTGAAAACACCAGAAAACGTGTTTTTCGCATCCAATAGCACGAAAACAGCGATTTCGGTGATTCTGCACACTTGTAACAGCAGATCATGAAGATTATAACTGAAAATGCATATCTCAGCTGGAAACAACAACGATACCGAAGATATCGCAGCTTCCGCATATCAAACGCACTGTGGAGTGCTGAAAACACCAGAAAACGTGTTTTTCGCATTCAATAGCACGAAAACAGCGATTTCGGTGATTCTGCACACTTGTAACAGCAGAATCATGAAGATTATCACTGAAAATGCATATCTCAGCTGGAAACAACAACGATACCGAAGATATGGCAGTTTCCGCATATCAAACGCACTGTGGAGTGCTGAAAACACCAGAAAACGTGTTTTTCGCATTCAAAAGCACGAAAACAGCGATTTCGGTGATTCTGCACACTTGTAACAGCAGAATCATGAAGATTATCACTGAAAATGCATATCTCAGCTGGAAACAACAACGATACCGAAGATATGGCAGTTTCCGCATATCAAACGCACTGTGGAGTGCTGAAAACACCAGAAAACGTGTTTTTCGCATTCAATAGCACGAAAACAGCGATTTCGGTGATTCTGCACACTTGTAACAGCAGAATCATGAAGATTATAACTGAAAATGCATATCTCAGCTGGAAACAACAACGATACCGAAGATATCGCAGCTTCCGCATATCAAACGCACTGTGGAGTGCTGAAAACACCAGAAAACGTGTTTTTCGCATTCAATAGCACGAAAACAGCGATTTCGGTGATTCTGCACACTTGTAACAGCAGATCATGAAGATTATCACTGAAAATGCATATCTCAGCTGGAAACAACAACGATACCGAAGATATCGCAGCTTCCGCATATCAAACGCACTGTGGAGTGCTGAAAACACCAGAAAACGTGTTTTTCGCATTCAATAGCACGAAAACAGCGATTTCGGTGATTCTGCACACTTGTAACAGCAGAATCATGAAGATTATCACTGAAAATGCATATCTCAGCTGGAAACAACAACGATACCGAAGATATCGCAGCTTCCGCATATCAAACGCACTGTGGAGTGCTGAAAACACCAGAAAACGTGTTTTTCGCATTCAATAGCACGAAAACAGCGATTTCGGTGATTCTGCACACTTGTAACAGCAGAATCATGAAGATTATCACTGAAAATGCATATCTCAGCTGGAAACAACAACGATACCGAAGATATGGCAGTTTCCGCATATCAAACGCACTGTGGAGTGCTGAAAACACTAGAAAACGTGTTTTTCGCATTCAATAGCACGAAAACAGTGATTTCGGTAATTCTGCACACTTGTAACAGCAGAATCATGAAGATTATCACTGAAAATGCATATCTCAGCTGGAAACAACAACGATACCGAAGAGATCGCAGCTTCCGCATATCAAACGGACTGTGGATCGCTAAAAACACCAGAAAACGTGTGTTTCGCATTCAATAGCACGAAAACAGCGATTTCGGTGATTCTGCACACTTGTAACAGCAGAATCATGAAGATTATCACTGAAAATGCATATCTCAGCTGGAAACAACAACGATACCGAAGATATCGCAGCTTCCGCATATCAAACGCACTGTGGAGTGCTGAAAACACCAGAAAACGTGTTTTTCGCATTCAATAGCACCAAAACAGCGATTTCGGTGATTCTGCACACTTGTCACAGAAGAAACTCGAAGATTATCACTGAAAATGCATATCTCAGCTGGAAACAACAACGATACCGAAGATATCGCAGTATCCGCATATCAAACGCACTGTGGAGTGCTGAAAACACCAGAAAACGTGTTTTTCGCATCCAATAGCACGAAAACAGCGATTTCGGTGATTCTGCACATTTGTAACAGCAGAATGATGAAGATAATCACTGAAAATGCATATCTCAGCTGGAAACAACAACGATACCGAAGATATGGCAGTTTCAGCATATCAAACGCACTGTGGAGTGCTGAAAACACCAGAAAACGTGTTTTTCGCATTCAATAGCACGAAAACAGCGGTTTCGGTGATTCTGCACACTTGTAACAGCAGAATCATGAAGATTATCACTGAAAATGCATATCCCAGCTGGAAACAACAACGATACCGAAGATATCGCAGCTTCCGCATATCAAACGCACTGTGGAGTGCTGAAAACACCAGAAAACGTGTTTTTCGCATCCAATAGCACGAAAACAGCGATTTCGGTGACTCTGGACACTTGTAACAGCAGAATCATGAAGATTATCACTGAAAATGCATATCTCAGCTGGAAACAACAACGATACCGAAGATATCGCAGCTTCCGCATATCAAACGCACTGTGGAGTGCTGAAAACACCAGATAACGTGTTTTTCGCATTCAATAGCACCAAAACAACGATTTCGGTGATTCTGCACACTTGTCACAGAAGAAACTCGAAGATTATCGTAGAAAATGCATATCTCAGCTGGAAACAACAACGATACCGAAGACATGGCACTTTCCGCATATCAAACGCACTGAGGAGTGCTGAAAACACCAGAAAACGTGTTTTTCGCATTCAATAGCACGAAAACAGCGATTTCGGTGATTCTGCACATTTGTAACAGCAGAATGATGAAGATAATCACTGAAAATGCATATCTCAGCTGGAAACAACAACGATACCGAAGATATGGCAGTTTCAGCATATCAAACGCACTGTGGAGTGCTGAAAACACCAGAAAACGTGTTTTTCGCATTCAATAGCACGAAAACAGCGATTTCGGTGATTCTGCACACTTGTAACAGCAGAATCATGAAGATTATCACAGAAAATGCATATCTCAGCTCGAAACAACAACGATACCGAAGATATGGCAGTTTCTGCATATCAAACGCACTGTGGAGTGCTGAGAACACCAGAAAACGTGTTTTTCGCATTCAATAGCACGAAAACAGTGATTTCGGTGATTCTGCACACTTGTAACAGCAGAATCATGAAGATTATCACTGAAAATGCATATCTCAGCTGGAAACAACAACGATACCGAAGATATGGCAGTTTCCGCATATCAAACGCACTGTGGAGTGCTGAAAACACCAGAAAACGTGTTTTTCGCATTCAATAGCACGAAAACAGCGATTTCGGTGATTCTGCACACTTGTAACAGCAGAATCATGAAGATTATCACTGAAAATGCATATCTCAGCTGGAAACAACAACGATACCGAAGACATGGCACTTTCCGCATATCAAACGCACTGAGGAGTGCTGAAAACACCAGAAAACGTGTTTTTCGCATTCAATAGCACGAAAACAGCGATTTCGGTGATTCTGCACATTTGTAACAGCAGAATGATGAAGATAATCACTGAAAATGCATATCTCAGCTGGAAACAACAACGATACCGAAGATATGGCAGTTTCAGCATATCAAACGCACTGTGGAGTGCTGAAAACACCAGAAAACGTGTTTTTCGCATTCAATAGCACGAAAACAGCGATTTCGGTGATTCTGCACACTTGTAACAGCAGAATCATGAAGATTATCACTGAAAATGCATATCTCAGCTGGAAACAACAACGATACCGAAGACATGGCACTTTCCGCATATCAAACGCACTGAGGAGTGCTGAAAACACCAGAAAACGTGTTTTTCGCATTCAATAGCACGAAAACAGCGGTTTCGGTGATTCTGCACACTTGTAACAGCAGAATCATGAAGATTATCACTGAAAATGCATTGTTACGTCCCGGATCGCGCTATTTTGGCAAAATCGAGACGGAGCACAATAATATACTGTTCTTTGCGTTCACGCAGCGCGTACGTCTGCGTCTAACGGGGACTTTCGCTAATTCAGTCGATTGTAAATGGTACTTACCTAGACTCCTTGTTAACTGCAGGCTGGATAATAATAGCGTAGCAGTTGATATGTGAATCGCGCACTTTGATAATTGGTTATAATAATTGAATATGGAATTATAATATGAATAATCTATTTAATATACTTCACGATGTAGGTTATATAAGATATGGAATACAATTGAATATGGTAATAGTAATATAATATAAGATATAGGAATACAATGAAATAGTAACACTTGGATATAGAAACACTTAGAAATAGTAACGCTTAGAAATAGAAACACTTAGAAATAGTAACGCTTGGAAATAGAAACACTTGATGTAGAAACGCGATGTACACTCCGGGAGTTCCGGAGTGGAACTGTCGTACTCTGGGAAGTCCAGAGGAAGACTGACGCTGAGGCTGGGCGCTTGCTTGTTTTATAGCGGTGGAGTGTACAGTAGTGTGTGTTGGTGAATGGAGATTAGATATGAGGAGCGTGAGACCGGGGTAGATTAGGTAGGCGGATGCTTGGGAGATAGGAGAGGAATTCGTATGTTACTGGATCTGGTGTTTATGAGATAAGATAAGGAGTTGGAGTCGAGGAGGATGTTTATAAGATAAGAGAAGAATTCGTATGTTACTGGATCTGGTGTATATGTGATAAGATAAGGAGTTGGAGTCGAGGAGGATGTTTATAAGATTAGATATAGGAGAAGTGTGATGTCGGAGTAATGTGTTTATAGATAAGAGCTGGTCGTGAGAGCGGATGTCGATAGTCGACGTTTAGTCTGGAGATATTGAAGGAATGTGTTTATAGATAAGAGTTGGTCGTGAGAGCGGATGTCGGTAATAGGATATGGTAGTGGCTTAGTATCTATGTTATGGTTAATTCGGTCTTAAGGTTATTGGTTACGTGCTTACTTGCTATCTTAATATTCTAGAATGTTCTACGCTATCTTACATGCTAATAGCGTTCGTTGCTTCTCACTCCCACTGTCACAGGTAAGTGTCTAAGTCCAACGTCGCTAGACGTAACACCTCCCTCCCTGGGGAGAAAATTCTTGTAGAGAATTTTCCTCAATGTTCATAGGGATCTGAGAGATGGCACTGGGGGTAGAGCTTGTTAGCTCTATGAGGTGTGACGGACGTTTCTCCGTCTGTGTTGGGGTCTGGTTTGGGGTTCGGGTTCAGGGGTGCGGTGTCCTCAGTAGGGGCTGTTCCAGTTCCCTGAAGTTCCACGATGTTGGTGGTCTTCCTCTGGTTTAGGTACAGCAGGGAGTTTGTGACGGAGCTCCATGCAGCTCCGAGGAGTTTCAAGCTCCACCCGTAGATGGAATGCAGCGCGATGCCGTTTATCACCACGCTGATGGCTGCTTTCACGGCACGGATTGCCAGGTAGATGCCGATGAACCCGGCTGTGAAGGATCCGAAGGTTACGAAGCCTGACCAGATCCGTTTGGCGGTCGAAGCGGCAATGTGGTCCAGGGTCCTGTCGTCCAGGAGGTTGTACAGGTTCACGTCGCTGGTTTCGTATTGTCGTCCGGTGGCTCCTTGGGCTAGTGTGTTGATGATAGTTGGGCGTTCTATAGGAAACATGATGCGGTCCTTGAGTTTCTGGACATCATCGTGCGAGTAGATGCCTCCGTCTGCGAGGTTGTGAGGGTCTATGTATTTCCATGTTGACTGTGCCAAGGGTTTGAGCTGGGTTGGTGGTAATGTTTCTATCGGTTTTGGAGATAGTTTATACCATTGTCCGTGAATTTTGTACATGGTGGGCAGGAGGTCGCTACATTCCCTCCTGGTTCCGGTGGTGGTTAAAATTCTGTGGATTGGCGTTAGAAATAAGGAATTATTTTTGTAGGTAACCGGGAGGTCGTCGTAGCAGTGGTTTGTCTGCCTTAGCTGGCATATGACGGGGATGCACTTGATGATGTGGATCGTTTCTCCCGTTGGGATGGCCATGTAGCCCGGTTCTCTTGTTACCATGGTGGCGACTTCTGCGGGTGCGAGATGTATGAGTGTGAGCGCGTTGTGGAGTATCTGCTTCTCGAGCGCGCAACGCTGTTTTACGACGTCGTCGTATAGTTGCGTGATTTGCGTTTTGAAATGTTTTTCTACGTATATAAATTTAGAGTTGACGTATGTGAAAATGTCGAGATTGTTTACTGATATTGGCTTCCGTGTTCTAGGTTGCTCTCCGGCTGCTGTCTCGAGTATGAACAATTTTGGGTGCTCGGTGTGGATCAAGATGTAGCCGCAAATTTTCGATTCTGTGGTCCGTGCCAAAGCGAATGTGGTATCCTGGGAGGTCACCGAATATAAGGTTAGTCCCTTTTCTTGTTGGAGGATCGTCGCTTGTCCTTGGTATAGCACGTCGTATTTCTCGAAGTTACAGCTATCCATTGGCGAGGACTGCCAGAAGGAGTAACCGTTTTCCGCGTCGAGGCAGCATCCTCGTTGTACGGGGCACCGCTGTCCGGAGTGCAGAATGATTTCGTCGGTGGATAGCTTGATCGATGCCGTGTAATCCGTGATCTTTATCCTAATCACGGCTTGGACCACGACGTCTGTCCAGGTGCCGAATGGGTCGCTGAAGGTGGACCCGTGGCATGTCCCGTCGTTTTCGAGTTTACCCGAAAGTGTCAGGCTACGCGATGCAGTTGAGTTTGGTTGTATACCTGTGACTTGCGATGCAGGCGTAATGAAGAGCGTGCCTGTGTTGTGTAGCATACGACATATGTCCCTCGGGGTGTTGAGGAGGTAGATCTGTCTCCCGTTTTCCACCGCCGAAACATGGGAGTGCATGCCGCAGTGGTATATGGTTCTGTCGACTTCGACCTGGCACTGGATCACTGGTGTCGCGTGGAAGTCCGACAGTTGGAGTAGTTGGATAGGTTTAGAGGTGACTGTTGGCTTTGCGGTGTCTGCTCCGCATCGTATCGGGTCGGTAATGGAGTAAGTTGTAAGGTTCAGAGTAGGTCCGCTACAGTCGTAGCCGATGAGGCCCGTAGCTGAGGATGCTGTGATGAATAGAATGGCTGCCCTGATGTGCATGGTGGTGGCGGTTCGTCGAATACTGGTTTCTTCGGCTCTTCTCCGCCCCTTATATACTAGTCATGCGAGATTGGGTGAGGGTGACATTGAGGGAGTCGTAGTTTTCGCGCGCTTTAGTTTATTTTTGTGCACGATCTTCTCTCGACCGGTGTCGAGTGTCAAACGAACGTTGTTGTTCTCCATTACGCGGGATACCCTGTGTGGTCCGGTGTACTGGGTGTCGAATTTGCCCTTGGTTGGTTCCTTTAAGAGGTACACCAAATCTCCTTCCGAGAATTCCTGTGGGTTTAGCTTACGGTCATAATACCGTTTAGATTTTTGCTTTGCGATGTTTAGATTGGCGGCTGCTATCGCTCTAGATTGCGCGAGTCTGGTTTCGAGTTTCTTAAGATACGCAGTGTACGTTTCATCTTCCACAGGCGTTTCGTATGAGAATGCGGATGGCACTCTGGCCTTGCTGCCAAATATTAGCTCATGGGGGGTATGGAGTGTGCCTTCGTGCATACTTGTGTTGTAACTGAACATTGCGCACTGAAGCCAATTATTCCAGTCATTTTTATTGTTGATGAATTGTTTTAGGTACTCCGTCAGAACGAGATGTGATCGCTCGAGCGAGCCGTTTGTCTGAGGATGGAACGCTGTGGTCTTAATGTGTTGGATTCTGAATCTACGAGTTACTGCGCGCATGAGGGCGTTAACGAAGTTCGTGCCCTGGTCTGTGAGTATTGCTTTCGGCGTGCCAAATCTACAGATTAGGTGGTCAACCAAGGCGTCGGCTGTTTCTACTGCGGACGTGGTTTTGAGGGGGACGGCGATGGAGTATTTGGTAAGGAGATCCTGCATAGTGAGGATGTATTGGAAGCCTGTGGGGGTGGTGGGGAGAGGACCGACGACATCGAGTGCGATTTTATCGAACGCCTGTCCCGGCGTATCTGTTAATATCATCGGATTTCTGGTTTTGACTCTAGTTAATTTTCGTGTTTGGCAATCTTTGCATGTTGTTACGAATTTTGTAATCTCTAGTTTCATTTGTGGCCAGAAGTATTTCTCGCGAATTCGTCTATAAGTTTTTGTGACACCTTTGTGTCCGGCGTAAGCGGATGTATGATTTTCGAAAATTATGTCTTGTCTAACGTCTTCCGTGGGTATAATGATTTCGTTTGTGCAAATTGTAACTGTGACGTTCGTGTCTTCTAAAAGTTCTATCAATGCGTCGCGTATAATTGTCCAGTGGATGTCGTCTAACGAGGCTCGAGATATCGTTATTGTTTGCAGGTTTAGTTCTATGATTGCGTCGCGTAGGGCTCTGAGTGATTCGATAACGTCTTCGTGCGTTGCTGTGTGTGTCAATGATTGTTTTATCGGTAGCTGTATCAGAGTGAATTTTCCCGAGTGAACTTTTGCTCTGCCAATAGTCGCGTTTGTCAGATTGGGTAGTTTTCCGTGTTTGAATAGGTCTATCGCGCCTTCGTCTAATGGGTCGTTTGCGAGGGACATAAAACATGCCAGATTATCGTTCTTCATTATCAGTCTGTCTCGTGTGTATCGTACGTTTGTCGGTGTTATTGTTGGACTTGATATATCGATTTCGTCGTCGGCGGCTGGTGATGTAGAAGAAGAGGTGGAAGGTTGGGATTGGAATAGTAATGGAGATGTGGTGGAGTCTGATGTTAGTGGATATATAGGAGTTTGGATGGGGTTTCGGGAAAGAGCGTCTGCGTTAGTGTTGATCTTTCCTGCTTTGTATATGATTTGGTATTCGTACTCGGCTAGTTTTAATCGCCAGCGGAGTAATCGCGATGACGGATCCTTTACGGAATTCATCCAGACCAGCGGCTGGTGGTCTGTGATGAGATTAAATTGCTTCCCGTAGATATAGGATCTGAAGTGCTGGACGGCGTAAATAATGGCTAGGCATTCTTTCTCTATCGTGGCGTAATTTAATTCTGCACCGTGGAGTAAGCGCGACGCGTAAGCGATCGGCTGATCTCGGTTGATCTCGCCCTGACTTAGTATGGCACCTATTGCGTAATTGGACGCGTCGGTTGTGATATGGAACGGTTTGGTAAAATCAGGATAACGGAGCACCGGTTCAGTGCACAATGCTGTTCGCAACGTTTCGAATGCTTTCTCCTGTGGAAGATTCCACTCGAACTTGGCGTCTTTGCGCAATAGTGACGTTAGTGGTTTAGAAATGTGTGAGAATTTGCATATGAACCGTCTATAGTAGCCTGCCAGACCAAGGAATTCCCGGACCTGTTTGGAATTTTTAGGCTTAGGGAACTCTTTAACGGCACTTATTTTATTCGGGCATGGTTTGACACCTTCGTCGCTTATTATATGCCCTAAATAGGCGACTTCCCGGCGGAGGAACGTGCACTTGGACGGTTGTAATTTTAAGTTTGCCTTGCGGAGGCGTTTCGCTAGCTTGGTGAATTTGGATTTGTGTTCCGAAAGAGACGAAGCATAAATGACTATGTCGTCCAAGTAGACGAACGTTTCTGTACCTTGCAGACCGCTCAGTACAGAATCCATTAGGCGCTGAAAGGTTGCCGGTGCGTTCCGCAGCCCGAACGGCATGCGGTTGAATTCGTAATGCCCATATGGAGTTGAGAATGCTGTTTTCCGCGCGTCTTCAGCGCCCATCCCTATTTGATGGAAACCGGACGCGAGGTCGAAAGTGGAGAAGTACTTTGCTGAGCCCAGTTGGTCTAGTATTTCTACGATACTGGGCAACGGATACGCGTCTGGCTCGGTTTTTTCATTTAATTGCCTGAAATCGATCACCATTCTCCACCTCTTGTTCCCGTCTGCATCCGGCTTTTTGGGAACAATCCACAAGGGGGAGTTATAAGGAGATGTTGAGGGACTCACAATGTCGCTACCCAACAACTCCTTCATTTGGTTGTTGATTTCTTCCTTGTGGATCGGTGGATACCTGTATTGCTTCACGTGGATCGGCTTGTCGTCCTTTGTGGGGATCGTATGTTCGACTATTCTCGTTTTACACAGTTTCTCGCCCTGTAGGTGAAAGATGTCGCTGTTCTCCTGTATGAGACTTTCGACATGCTCGCGTTCTTCGTCGTTTAGATGGTCGAGATTTATTGTATCGGTAATTTCTTTTTCGCGTTCCCGATGCGATCGGGGGTTTTGAATTGGGAAGATGTGGTAAGGCTTCGTTGTTTTTGGCTCGTCGCTGAGTTCGGCGATTTCTTCCACCTTTACAGTGGGTAGGACGAATGAAACTGTGCCGTTAGTCGTGTTGACGACGCGTACGTGAGTTCTGCCGTGGGCCGACTTGACGAGGGAGTCGAACACGAGCACTCCCGGTGCCAATTCTTGTCGAGGGAGATAACCTACTTCTGGCCCAGTCGTCATAATTTGAATGACTTTGGCCGTTCGGCCCTCGACCGTGCGTGTTCGGTGCTCGTGCCCTCCTGTCTTGGGCGCGACAGAAGATCCGCAAGATACAGATGTTGGCGATTTTGTCGTTGCCGTCTTTGAATTAGTAGAACTGGAATAGTTGTGCGATGTCGCTTTTGATTTGGTAGAACTAGAATTGTTATGCGTCGTCGCATTTGATTTGGAAGAACTAGAATTGCTATGCGTCGTCGCATTTGATTTGGAAGAACTAGAATGGTTATGCGTCGTCGCATTAGATTTGGAAGAACTAGAATTATTATGCGTCGTCGCATTTGATTTGGAAGAACTAGAATGGTTATGCGTCGTCGCATTTGATTTGGAAGAACTAGAATAATTATGCGTCGTCGCATTTGATTTGGAAGAACTAGAATAATTATGCGTCGTCGCATTTGATTTGGTACGCTTTGGGCTTGGTTCGCCCGAATTAGTAGGGGTGGCATTAGTAGGAGGTGGGGTGTTAGTGGGCATGTTATATTTGGGTTTTTGGGAGTTGGGGTTTCTTTCGCGATTCCGCTCATTATGCGGGGGGTTCGCGAAGGGAATTTCTATCCCTTTCCACAATATTTTCCTCTTTAGGAAGGATATCTCGGCCCCTTCCTCGAGGAAGTGGGCACCCAGGATTCCGTCTGTGAGGATAGGGAAGTTGGAGGGAACTACATGGAACTTGATTATCGTTCCATATAGAGGGATTCCGACGGAACCCATTGTAGCCACCGCTTCCTCCGTGATGCCATATAGCTGTAGTATCTCTTCATCCCCTATCCGATATCGGGGATGAAGTGCTGATCTTTTGATCAGGTTCGGTTCTGACCCCGTGTCGATCATCAGGGTCGTTTGTCGTGGAAGTCCTGGCGATAGGACCTCCACGTGAGGAGCTCTACCCTTTTGGTTTAATTCGCATTTTGCGATTCGTCCTCGTTCGTTATGATTGCGCGGACCGCCTTTGGCGAAGCCTCCCGCCTTCGGTCCTGGTTGGACGGGAGGCCGTGCTCGTTTCCCTGGCTGCGTTTGTTATTGAATTCGCGTTTGCGGCACTCGTGGATATCGTGCCCAGTGAATTTGCAATATGAACAGAGTTTGGTAGGTCTGCCGGGACTTGTGGGTCTACGCGACGGTTCTACCACGTCGCGGTAAGAGCGGTTATCGCGGTAATTCTCACGCGGCGGGGCGCGTGTTTCCGTGTATTGGTTGTTATACGTCGGTCTGGGTGACACGTCTCTCCATGACGACCGCGATTGAAAGTTAGTTTGGAACGGTTTCCTTTCCGGCGTTGGGTCGCGGAATTGCACATGTTTTTGCTCCACTGTGCGCCCGTAGCGGAGACTATCGCGTTCCAGCTCCTTGTGGATTTCTATAGCCTCGTTGAATATACTGGAGAGCGGACTTCTACGAAGGTGACGGAGTTCTGTCCGTATTTGTGGGTTGACGCCGCGGATGAAACAGTCGGCGGTGAGATTGTCAATCTCACTAATTGGGTTTGTATCGCAATCTATAATGGCGTTGCGGATATCCTTGACGCGCGTAATGAAATCTAGTATATGTTCGTCACCGCGCATGTATATGTTCGCTAGATCGCCGCGGTAGTGATCCACCGTTTTCTGAGGGCCGAATACCCTTTTTAATCGGTTACAGAGGTCCGAAATGCTCAGATATCGTTCGTCTTCGACTGCGGTTGCCGCGCGTCCGCTTAACCGCGTTAATATTAACCGAGTAAGAGTGCTTTCGGCACTAGGAGGTAGAAGATCGCGTGCACGGTTGCATGCGCGAGTAAACGTAAGTACCGGTGGTTGCAACCCATTAAAGGTGGGTACTAACGCTAGCGCTTCTTTGAGCGTGAATGAATCTGTTTGAATTATGTCGCTCACGGGGCGATGTACTTTGTATTCTCTCCTGATTGCGTCTATCTCCGCCAGCGCAGCGTCGCGCTCCTGCCGCAAGGTAGTACAATCGTGCTCCGCGCGGTTTGCCTCGCCGTTTTCCGCGAGTTTCTTTGACCGCGTGTCCATTTTTAGGAGGGAAATTGAATCTATGTATGTAGATGAGATATAATTTATTGATATATGAATTGGAAGGTACACCAATCGGCGATTTCTTTCGGTAAGTTCGGTAGATCCTCCTTTGAAAAATCACGAATGAAGGACAGTAACACCTTCCTTGGGATTTCGCGGTGGTGCCGCACCTTAAGCGCCGTATTTGTGTCGATGATCTCTATTGGCGGCGGGGGAATTGGAATATCGACCGTTTCGTCGTCAGAGTCGCCGATGGTGATCGTCTCGATGTTTCGCTCGGCTCCTGCGCTTTCGCAAGGTTTCAGGATTTCCGGCGCAGGCTGCTGCGCTTGGATTTCCTTCAACTCCCGCTGAATAGCTGCAAGCCTCCTCACTTGCACCTTTCTACCACCACGGCGTCCTCGTTTTCGAGTCTGGTCGGGTTGAGATTGGTTATGGTATGTATGAGTAAAAAAAAATTTTTTTTGGAAAGTAGTTCTAGACACTCACCTTCTTGACTCTGTGCAAGACATCCGGATCAGTCGCAAGGTAACTGCGAGATTCCATCAGATCAAGAACAGTAGCACTAGCGTCAGCGCTTGCGTCAATAAGCAAATGCAAGAACTGGAAATGTGGAAAGGAGATGGTAAGGATCACCAATGTTTGATCGAACCAAATAATTCGCGAAAGTGAACAGCTATCCCACCGCTGTCACCAATTGTTACGTCCCGGATCGCGCTATTTTGGCAAAATCGAGACGGAGCACAATAATATACTGTTCTTTGCGTTCACGCAGCGCGTACGTCTGCGTCTAACGGGGACTTTCGCTAATTCAGTCGATTGTAAATGGTACTTACCTAGACTCCTTGTTAACTGCAGGCTGGATAATAATAGCGTAGCAGTTGATATGTGAATCGCGCACTTTGATAATTGGTTATAATAATTGAATATGGAATTATAATATGAATAATCTATTTAATATACTTCACGATGTAGGTTATATAAGATATGGAATACAATTGAATATGGTAATAGTAATATAATATAAGATATAGGAATACAATGAAATAGTAACACTTGGATATAGAAACACTTAGAAATAGTAACGCTTAGAAATAGAAACACTTAGAAATAGTAACGCTTGGAAATAGAAACACTTGATGTAGAAACGCGATGTACACTCCGGGAGTTCCGGAGTGGAACTGTCGTACTCTGGGAAGTCCAGAGGAAGACTGACGCTGAGGCTGGGCGCTTGCTTGTTTTATAGCGGTGGAGTGTACAGTAGTGTGTGTTGGTGAATGGAGATTAGATATGAGGAGCGTGAGACCGGGGTAGATTAGGTAGGCGGATGCTTGGGAGATAGGAGAGGAATTCGTATGTTACTGGATCTGGTGTTTATGAGATAAGATAAGGAGTTGGAGTCGAGGAGGATGTTTATAAGATAAGAGAAGAATTCGTATGTTACTGGATCTGGTGTATATGTGATAAGATAAGGAGTTGGAGTCGAGGAGGATGTTTATAAGATTAGATATAGGAGAAGTGTGATGTCGGAGTAATGTGTTTATAGATAAGAGCTGGTCGTGAGAGCGGATGTCGATAGTCGACGTTTAGTCTGGAGATATTGAAGGAATGTGTTTATAGATAAGAGTTGGTCGTGAGAGCGGATGTCGGTAATAGGATATGGTAGTGGCTTAGTATCTATGTTATGGTTAATTCGGTCTTAAGGTTATTGGTTACGTGCTTACTTGCTATCTTAATATTCTAGAATGTTCTACGCTATCTTACATGCTAATAGCGTTCGTTGCTTCTCACTCCCACTGTCACAGGTAAGTGTCTAAGTCCAACGTCGCTAGACGTAACAGCATATCCCAGCTGGAAACAACAACGATACCGAAGATATCGCAGCTTCCGCATATCAAACGCACTGTGGAGTGCTGAAAACACCAGATAACGTGTTTTTCGCATTCAATAGCACCAAAACAGCGATTTCGGTGATTCTGCACACTTGTCACAGAAGAAACTCGAAGATTATCGTAGAAAATGCATATCTCAGCTGGAAACAACAACGATACCGAAGATATGGCAGTTTCCGCATATCAAACGTACCGTGGAGTGCTGAAAACACCAGAAAACGTGTTTTTCGCATTCAATAACACGAAAACAGCGATTTCGGTGATTCTGCACACTTGTAACAGCAGTATCATGAAGATTATCACTGAAGATGCATATCTCAGCTGGACACAACAACGATACCGAAGATATGGCAGTTTCCGCATATCAAACGCACTGTGGAGTGCTGAAAACACCAGAAAACGTGTTTTTCGCATCCAATAGCACGAAAACAGCGATTTCGGTGATTCTGCACACTTGTAACAGCAGATCATGAAGATTATCACTGAAAATGCATATCTCAGCTGGAAACAACTACGATACCGAAGATATCGCAGCTTCCGCATATCAAACGCACTGTGGAGTGCTGAAAACACCAGAAAACGTGTTTTTCGCATTCAATAGCACGAAAACAGCGATTTCGGTGATTCTGCACACTTGTAACAGCAGAATCATGAAGATTATCACTGAAAATCCATATCTCAGCTGGAAACAACAACGATCCCGAAGATATGGCAGTTTCCGCATATCAAACGCACTGTGGAGTGCTGAAAACACCAGAAAACGTGTTTTTCGCATTCAAAAGCACGAAAACAGCGATTTCGGTGATTCTGCACACTTGTAACAGCAGAATCATGAAGATTATCACTGAAAATGCATATCTCAGCAGGAAACTACAACGATACCGAAGATATGGCTGTTTCCGCATATCAAACGCACTGTGGAGTGCTGAAAACACCAGGAAACGTGTTTTTCGCATTCAATAGCACGAAAACAGCGATTTCGGTGATTCTGCACACTTGTAACAGCAGAATCATGAAGATTATCACTGAAAATGCATATCTCAGCTGGAAACAACAACGATACCGAAGATATGGCAGTTTCCGCATATCAAACGCACTGTGGAGTGCTGAAAACACCAGAAAACGTGTTTTTCGCATTCAATAGCACGAAAACAGCGATTTCGGTGATTCTGCACACTTGTAACAGCAGAATCATGAAGATTATCACAGAAAATGCATATCTCAGCTGAAAACAACAACGATACCGAAGATATGGCAGTTTCCGCATATCAAACGCACTGTGGAGTGCTGAAAACACCAGAAAACGTGTTTTTCGCATTCAATAGCACGAAAACAGCGATTTCGGTGATTCTGCACACTTGTAACAGCAGAATCATGAAGATTATCACTGAAAATGCATATCTCAGCTGGAAACAACAACGATACCGAAGATATCGCAGTTTCCGCATGTCAAACGTTCTGTGGCGTGCTGAAAACACCAGAAAACGTGTTTTTCATATTCAAAAGAACGAAAACAGCGATTTCGGTGATTCTGCACACTTGTAACAGCAGAATCATGAAGATTATCACTGAAAATGCATATCTCAGCTGGAAACAACAACGATACCGAAGATATGGCAGTTTCCGCATATCAAACGCACTGTGGAGTGCTGAAAACACCAGAAAACGTGTATTTCGCATCCAATAGCACGAAAACAGCGATTTCGGTGATTCTGCACACATGTAACAGCAGAATCATGAAGATTATCACTAAAAATGCATATCTCAGCAGGAAACAACAACGATACCGAAGATATGGCTGTTTCCGCATATCAAACGCACTGTGGAGTGCTGAAAACACCAGGAAACGTGTTTTTCGCATTCAATAGCACGAAAACAGCGATTTAGGTGATTCTGCACACTTGTAACAGCAGAATCATGAAGATTATCACTGAAAATGCATATCTCAGCTGGCAAAAACAACGATACCGAAGATATGGCAGTTTCCGCATATCAAACGCACTGTGGAGTGCTGAATACACCAAAAAACGTGTTTTTGCATTCAATAGCACGAAAACAGCGATTTCGGTGATTCTGCACACTTGTAACAGCAGAATCATGAAGATGATCACTGAAAATGCATATCTTAGCTGGAAACAACAACGATGCCGAAGATATGGCAGTTTCCGCATATCAAACGCACTGTGGAGTGCTGAAAACACCAGAAAACGTGTTTTTCGCATTCAATAGCACGACAACAGCGATTTCGGTGATTCTGCACACTTGTAACAGCAGAATCATGAAGATTATCACTGAAAATGCATATCTCAGCTGGAAACAACAACGATACCGAAGATATGGCAGTTTCCGCATATCAAACGCACTGTGGAGTGCTGAAAACACCAGAAAACGTGTTTTTCGCATTCAATAGCACGAAAACAGCGATTTCGGTGATTCTGCACACTTGTAACAGCAGAATCATGAAGATTATCACTGAAAATGCATATCTCAGCTGGAAACAACAACGATACCGAAGATATCGCAGTTTCCGCATGTCAAACGTTCTGTGGCGTGCTGAAAACACCAGAAAACGTGTTTTTCGCATTCAATAGCACGAAAACAGCGATTTCGGTGATTCTGCACATTTGTAACAGCAGAATGATGAAGATAATCACTGAAAATGCATATCTCAGCTGGAAACAACAACGATACCGAAGATATGGCAGTTTCAGCATATCAAACGCACTGTGGAGTGCTGAAAACACCAGAAAACGTGTTTTTCGCATTCAATAGCACGAAAACAGCGGTTTCGGTGATTCTGCACACTTGTAACAGCAGAATCATGAAGATTATCACTGAAAATGCATATCCCAGCTGATAACAACAACGATACCGAAGATATCGCAGCTTCCGCATATCAAACGCACTGTGGAGTGCTGAAAACACCAGATTACGTGTTTTTCGCATTCAATAGCACCAAAACAGCGATTTCGGTGATTCTGCACACTTGTCACAGAAGAAACTCGAAGATTATCGTAGAAAATGCATATCTCAGCTGGAAACAACAACGATACCGAAGATATGGCAGTTTCCGCATATCAAACGTACCGTGGAGTGCTGAAAACACCAGATAACGTGTTTTTCGCATTCAATAACACGAAAACAGCGATTTCGGTGATTCTGCACACTTGTAACAGCAGTATCATGAAGATTATCACTGAAGATGCATATCTCAGCTGGACACAACAACGATACCGAAGATATGGCAGTTTCCGCATATCAAACGCACTGTGGAGTGCTGAAAACACCAGAAAACGTGTTTTTCGCATCCAATAGCACGAAAACAGCGATTTCGGTGATTCTGCACACTTGTAACAGCAGATCATGAAGATTATCACTGAAAATGCATATCTCAGCTGGAAACAACTACGATACCGAAGATATCGCAGCTTCCGCATATCAAACGCACTGTGGAGTGCTGAAAACACCAGAAAACGTGTTTTTCGCATTCAAAAGCACGAAAACAGCGATTTCGGTGATTCTGCACACTTGTAACAGCAGAATCATGAAGATTATCACTGAAAATGCATATCTCAGCTGGAAACAACAACGATACCGAAGATATGGCAGTTTCCGCATATCAAACGCACTGTGGACTGCTGAAAACACCAGAAAACGTGTTTTTCGCATTCAATAGCACGAAAACAGCGATTTCGGTGATTCTGCACACTTGTAACAGCAGAATCATGAAGATTATCACTGAAAATGCATATCTCAGCTGGAAACAACAACGATACCGAAGATATCGCAGTTTCCGCATGTCAAACGTTCTGTGGCGTGCTGAAAACACCAGAAAACGTGTTTTTCGCATTCAATAGCACGAAAACAGCGATTTCGGTGATTCTGCACATTTGTAACAGCAGAATGATGAAGATAATCACTGAAAATGCATATCTCAGCTGGAAACAACAACGATACCGAAGATATGGCAGTTTCAGCATATCAAACGCACTGTGGAGTGCTGAAAACACCAGAAAACGTGTTTTTCGCATTCAATAGCACGAAAACAGCGGTTTCGGTGATTCTGCACACTTGTAACAGCAGAATCATGAAGATTATCACTGAAAATGCATATCCCAGCTGGAAACAACAACGATACCGAAGATATCGCAGCTTCCGCATATCAAACGCACTGTGGAGTGCTGAAAACACCAGATAACGTGTTTTTCGCATTCAATAGCACCAAAACAGCGATTTCGGTGATTCTGCACACTTGTCACAGAAGAAACTCGAAGATTATCGTAGAAAATGCATATCTCAGCTGGAAACAACAACGATACCGAAGATATGGCAGTTTCCGCATATCAAACGTACCGTGGAGTGCTGAAAACACCAGAAAACGTGTTTTTCGCATTCAATAACACGAAAACAGCGATTTCGGTGATTCTGCACACTTGTAACAGCAGTATCATGAAGATTATCACTGAAGATGCTTATCTCAGCTGGACACAACAACGATACCGAAGATATGGCAGTTTCCGCATATCAAACGCACTGTGGAGTGCTGAAAACACCAGAAAACGTGTTTTTCGCATCCAATAGCACGAAAACAGCGATTTCGGTGATTCTGCACACTTGTAACAGCAGATCATGAAGATTATCACTGAAAATGCATATCTCAGCTGGAAACAACTACGATACCGAAGATATCGCAGCTTCCGCATATCAAACGCACTGTGGAGTGCTGAAAACACCAGAAAACGTGTTTTTCGCATTCAATAGCACGAAAACAGCGATTTCGGTGATTCTGCACACTTGTAACAGCAGAATCATGAAGATTATCACTGAAAATCCATATCTCAGCTGGAAACAACAACGATCCCGAAGATATGGCAGTTTCCGCATATCAAACGCACTGTGGAGTGCTGAAAACACCAGAAAACGTGTTTTTCGCATTCAATAGCACGAAAACAGCGATTTCGGTGATTCTGCACACTTGTAACAGCAGAATCATGAAGATTATCACTGAAAATGCATATCTCAGCTGAAAACAACAACGATACCGAAGATATGGCAGTTTCCGCATATCAAACGCACTGTGGAGTGCTGAAAACACCAGAAAACGTGTTTTTCGCATTCAATAGCACGAAAACAGCGATTTCGGTGATTCTGCACACTTGTAACAGCAGAATCATGAAGATTATCACTGAAAATGCATATCTCAGCTGGAAACAACAACGATACCGAAGATATCGCAGTTTCCGCATGTCAAACGTTCTGTGGCGTGCTGAAAACACCAGAAAACGTGTTTTTCATATTCAAAAGAACGAAAACAGCGATTTCGGTGATTCTGCACACTTGTAACAGCAGAATCATGAAGATTATCACTGAAAATGCATATCTCAGCTGGAAACAACAACGATACCGAAGATATGGCAGTTTCCGCATATCAAACGCACTGTGGAGTGCTGAAAACACCAGAAAACGTGTATTTCGCATCCAATAGCACGAAAACAGCGATTTCGGTGATTCTGCACACATGTAACAGCAGAATCATGAAGATTATCACTAAAAATGCATATCTCAGCAGGAAACAACAACGATACCGAAGATATGGCTGTTTCCGCATATCAAACGCACTGTGGAGTGCTGAAAACACCAGGAAACGAGTTTTTCGCATTCAATAGCACGAAAACAGCGATTTAGGTGATTCTGCACACTTGTAACAGCAGAATCATGAAGATTATCACTGAAAATGCATATCTCAGCTGGAAAAAACAACGATACCGAAGATATGGCAGTTTCCGCATATCAAACGCACTGTGGAGTGCTGAATACACCAAAAAACGTGTTTTTCGCATTCAATAGCACGAAAACAGCGATTTCGGTGATTCTGCACACTTGTAACAGCAGAATCATGAAGATGATCACTGAAAATGCATATCTTAGCTGGAAACAACAACGATGCCGAAGATATGGCAGTTTCCGCATATCAAACGCACTGTGGAGTGCTGAAAACACCAGAAAACGTGTTTTTCGCATTCAATAGCACGACAACAGCGATTTCGGTGATTCTGCACACTTGTAACAGCAGAATCATGAAGATTATCACTGAAAATGCATATCTCAGCTGGAAACAACAACGATACCGAAGATATGGCAGTTTCCGCATATCAAACGCACTGTGGAGTGCTGAAAACACCAGAAAACGTGTTTTTCGCATTCAATAGCACGAAAACAGCGGTTTCGGGGATTCTGCACACTTGTAACAGCAGAATCATGAAGATTATCACTGAAAATGCATATCCCAGCTGGAAACAACAACGATACCGAAGATATCGCAGCTTACGCATATCAAACGCACTGTGGAGTGCTGAAAACACCAGAAAACGTGTTTTTCGCATCCAATAGCACGAAAACAGCGATTTCGGTGACTCTGGACACTTGTAACAGCAGAATCATGAAGATTATCACTGAAAATGCATATCTCAGCTGGAAACAACAACGATACCGAAGATATCGCAGCTTCCGCATATCAAACGCACTGTAGAGTGCTGAACACACCAGAAAACGTGTTTTTCGAATTCAATAGCACGAAAACAGCGATTTCGGTGATTCTGCACACTTGTAACAGCAGAATCATGAAGATTATCACTGAAAATGCATATCTCAGCTGGAAACAACAACGATACCGAAGATATCGCAGTTTCCGCATGTCAAACGTTCTGTGGCGTGCTGAAAACACCACAAAACGTGTTTTTCATATTCAAAAGAACGAAAACAGCGATTTCGGTGATTCTGCACATTTGTAACAGCAGAATGATGAAGATAATCACTGAAAATGCATATCTCAGCTGGAAACAACAACGATACCGAAGATATGGCAGTTTCAGCATATCAAACGCACTGTGGAGTGCTGAAAACACCAGAAAACGTGTTTTTCGCATTCAATAGCACGAAAACAGCGGTTTCGGGGATTCTGCACACTTGTAACAGCAGAATCATGAAGATTATCACTGAAAATGCATATCTCAGCTGGAAACAACAACGATACCGAAGATATGGCAGTTTCCGCATATCAAACGCACTGTGGAGTGCTGAAAACACCAGAAAACGTGTTTTTCGCATTCAATAGCACCAAAACAGCGATTTCGGTGATTCTGCACACTTGTCACAGAAGAAACTCGAAGATTATCGTAGAAAATGCATATCTCAGCTGGAAACAACAACGATACCGAAGATATGGCAGTTTCCGCATATCAAACGTACCGTGGAGTGCTGAAAACACCAGAAAACGTGTTTTTCGCATTCAATAACACGAAAACAGCGATTTCGGTGATTCTGCACACTTGTAACAGCAGTATCATGAAGATTATCACTGAAGATGCATATCTCAGCTGAACACAACAACGATACCGAAGATATGGCAGTTTCCGCATATCAAACGCACTGTGGAGTGCTGAAAACACCAGAAAACGTGTTTTTCGCATCCAATAGCACGAAAACAGCGATTTCGGTGATTCTGCACACTTGTAACAGCAGATCATGAAGATTATCACTGAAAATCCATATCTCAGCTGGAAACAACAACGATCCCGAAGATATGGCAGTTTCCGCATATCAAACGCACTGTGGAGTGCTGAAAACACCAGAAAACGTGTTTTTCGCATTCAAAAGCACGAAAACAGCGATTTCGGTGATTCTGCACACTTGTAACAGCAGAATCATGAAGATTATCACTGAAAATGCATATCCCAGCTGGAAACAACAACGATACCGAAGATATCGCAGCTTCCGCATATCAAACGCACTGTGGAGTGCTGAAAACACCAGATAACGTGTTTTTCGCATTCAATAGCACCAAAACAGCGATTTCGGTGATTCTGCACACTTGTAACAGCAGAATCATGAAGATTATCACTGAAAATGCATATCTCAGCTGGAAACAACAACGATACCGAAGACATGGCACTGTCCGCATATCAAACGCACTGAGGAGTGCTGAAAACACCAGAAAACGTGTTTTTCGCATTCAATAGCACGAAAACAGCGATTTCGGTGATTCTGCACATTTGTAACAGCAGAATGATGAAGATAATCACTGAAAATGCATATCTCAGCTGGAAACAACTACGATACCGAAGATATCGCAGCTTCCGCATATCAAACGCACTGTGGAGTGCTGAAAACACCAGAAAACGTGTTTTTCGCATTCAATAGCACGAAAACAGCGATTTCGGTGATTCTGCACACTTGTAACAGCAGAATCATGAAGATTATCACTGAAAATCCATATCTCAGCTGGAAACAACAACGATCCCGAAGATATGGCAGTTTCCGCATATCAAACGCACTGTGGAGTGCTGAAAACACCAGAAAACGTGTTTTTCGCATTCAAAAGCACGAAAACAGCGATTTCGGTGATTCTGCACACTTGTAACAGCAGAATCATGAAGATTATCACTGAAAATGCATATCTCAGCAGGAAACTACAACGATACCGAAGATATGGCTGTTTCCGCATATCAAACGCACTGTGGAGTGCTGAAAACACCAGGAAACGTGTTTTTCGCATTCAATAGCACGAAAACAGCGATTTCGGTGATTCTGCACACTTGTAACAGCAGAATCATGAAGATTATCACTGAAAATGCATATCTCAGCTGGAAACAACAACGATACCGAAGATATGGCAGTTTCCGCATATCAAACGCACTGTGGAGTGCTGAAAACACCAGAAAACGTGTTTTTCGCATTCAATAGCACGAAAACAGCGATTTCGGTGATTCTGCACACTTGTAACAGCAGAATCATGAAGATTATCACTGAAAATGCATATCTCAGCTGAAAACAACAACGATACCGAAGATATGGCAGTTTCCGCATATCAAACGCACTGTGGAGTGCTGAAAACACCAGAAAACGTGTTTTTCGCATTCAATAGCACGAAAACAGCGATTTCGGTGATTCTGCACACTTGTAACAGCAGAATCATGAAGATTATCACTGAAAATGCATATCTCAGCTGGAAACAACAACGATACCGAAGATATCGCAGTTTCCGCATGTCAAACGTTCTGTGGCGTGCTGAAAACACCAGAAAACGTGTTTTTCGCATTCAATAGCACGAAAACAGCGATTTCGGTGATTCTGCACACTTGTAACAGCAGAATCATGAAGATTATCACTGAAAATGCATATCTCAGCTGGAAACAACAACGATACCGAAGATATCGCAGTTTCCGCATGTCAAACGTTCTGTGGCGTGCTGAAAACACCAGAAAACGTGTTTTTCATATTCAAAAGAACGAAAACAGCGATTTCGGTGATTCTGCACACTTGTAACAGCAGAATCATGAAGATTATCACTGAAAATGCATATCTCAGCTGGAAACAACAACGATACCGAAGATATGGCAGTTTCAGCATATCAAACGCACTGTGGAGTGCTGAAAACACCAGAAAACGTGTTTTTCGCATTCAATAGCACGAAAACAGCGGTTTCGGTGATTCTGCACACTTGTAACAGCAGAATCATGAAGATTATCACTGAAAATGCATATCCCAGCTGGAAACAACAACGATACCGAAGATATCGCAGCTTCCGCATATCAAACGCACTGTGGAGTGCTGAAAACACCAGATAACGTGTTTTTCGCATTCAATAGCACCAAAACAGCGATTTCGGTGATTCTGCACACTTGTCACAGAAGAAACTCGAAGATTATCGTAGAAAATGCATATCTCAGCTGGAAACAACAACGATACCGAAGATATGGCAGTTTCCGCATATCAAACGTACCGTGGAGTGCTGAAAACACCAGAAAACGTGTTTTTCGCATTCAATAACACGAAAACAGCGATTTCGGTGATTCTGCACACATGTAACAGCAGTATCATGAAGATTATCACTGAAGATGCATATCTCAGCTGGACACAACAACGATACCGAAGATATGGCAGTTTCCGCATATCAAACGCACTGTGGAGTGCTGAAAACACCAGAAAACGTGTTTTTCGCATCCAATAGCACGAAAACAGCGATTTCGGTGATTCTGCACACTTGTAACAGCAGATCATGAAGATTATCACTGAAAATGCATATCTCAGCTGGAAACAACTACGATACCGAAGATATCGCAGCTTCCGCATATCAAACGCACTGTGGAGTGCTGAAAACACCAGAAAACGTGTTTTTCGCATTCAATAGCACGAAAACAGCGATTTCGGTGATTCTGCACACTTGTAACAGCAGAATCATGAAGATTATCACTGAAAATCCATATCTCAGCTGGAAACAACAACGATCCCGAAGATATGGCAGTTTCCGCATATCAAACGCACTGTGGAGTGCTGAAAACACCAGAAAACGTGTTTTTCGCATTCAAAAGCACGAAAACAGCGATTTCGGTGATTCTGCACACTTGTAACAGCAGAATCATGAAGATTATCACTGAAAATGCATATCTCAGCTGGAAACAACAACGATACCGAAGATATCGCAGTTTCCGCATGTCAAACGTTCTGTGGCGTGCTGAAAACACCAGAAAACGTGTTTTTCATATTCAAAAGAACGAAAACAGCGATTTCGGTGATTGTGCACACTTGTAACAGCAGAATCAGAAGATTATCACTGAAAATGCATATCTCAGCTGGAAACAACAACGATACCGAAGATATGGCAGTTTCCGCATATCAAACGCACTGTGGAGTGCTGAAAACACCAGAAAACGTGTATTTCGCATCCAATAGCACGAAAACAGCGATTTCGGTGATTCTGCACACATGTAACAGCAGAATCATGAAGATTATCACTAAAAATGCATATCTCAGCAGGAAACAACAACGATACCGAAGATATGGCTGTTTCCGCATATCAAACGCACTGTGGAGTGCTGAAAACACCAGGAAACGTGTTTTTCGCATTCAATAGCACGAAAACAGCGATTTAGGTGATTCTGCACACTTGTAACAGCAGAATCATGAAGATTATCACTGAAAATGCATATCCCAGCTGGAAAAAACAACGATACCGAAGATATGGCAGTTTCCGCATATCAAACGCACTGTGGAGTGCTGAATACACCAAAAAACGTGTTTTTCGCATTCAATAGCACGAAAACAGCGATTTCGGTGATTCTGCACACTTGTAACAGCAGAATCATGAAGATGATCACTGAAAATGCATATCTCAGCTGGAAACAACAACGATGCCGAACATATGGCAGTTTCCGCATATCAAACGCACTGTGGAGTGCTGAAAACACTAGAAAACGTGTTTTTCGCATTCAATAGCACGAAAACAGCGATTTCGGTGATTCTGCACACTTGTCACAGAAGAAACTCGAAGATTATCGTAGAAAATGCATATCTCAGCTGGAAACAACAACGATACCGAAGATATGGCAGTTTCCGCATATCAAACGTACTGTGGAGTGCTGAAAACACCAGAAAACGTGTTTTTCGCATTCAATAGCACGAAAACAGCGATTTCGGTGATTCTGCACACTTGTAACAGCAGTATCATGAAGATTATCACTGAAGATGCATATCTCAGCTGGAAACAACAACGATACCGAAGATATGGCAGTTTCCGCATATCAAACGCACTGTGGAGTGCTGAAAACACCAGAAAACGTGTTTTTCGCATCCAATAGCACGAAAACAGCGATTTCGGTGATTCTGCACACTTGTAACAGCAGATCATGAAGATTATCACTGAAAATGCATATCTCAGCTGGAAACAACAACGATACCGGAGATATCGCAGCTTCCGCATATCAAACGCACTGTGGAGTGCTGAAAACACCAGAAAACGTGTTTTTCGCATTCAATAGCACGAAAACAGCGATTTCGGTGATTCTGCACACTTGTAACAGCAGAATCATGAAGATTATCACTGAAAATGCATATCTCAGCTGGAAACAACAACGATACCGAAGATATGGCAGTTTCCGGATATCAAACGCACTGTGGAGTGCTGAAAACACTAGAAAACGTGTTTTTCGCATTCAAAAGCACGAAAACAGCGATTTCGGTGATTCTGCACACTTGTAACAGCAGAATCATGAAGATTATCACTGAAAATGCATATCTCAGCTGGAAACAACAACGATACCGAAGATATGGCAGTTTCCGCATATCAAACGCACTGTGGAGTGCTGAAAACACTAGAAAACGTGTTTTTCGCATTCAGTAGCACGAAAACAGCGATTTCGGTGATTCTGCACACTTGTCACAGAAGAAACTCGAAGATTATCGTAGAAAATGCATATCTCAGCTGGAAACAACAACGATACCGAAGATATGGCAGTTTCCGCATATCAAACGCACTGTGGAGTGCTGAAAACACCAGAAAACGTGTTTTTCGCATCCAATAGCACGAAAACAGCGATTTCAGTGATTCTGCACACTTGTAAGAGCAGATCATGAAGATTATCACTGAAAATGCATATCTCAGCTGGAAACAACAACGATACCGAAGATATCCCAGCTTCCGCATATCAAACGCACTGTGGAGTGCTGAAAACACCAGAAAACGTGTTTTTCGCATTCAATAGCACGAAAACAGCGATTTCGGTGATTCTGCACACTTGTAACAGCAGAATCATGAAGATTATCACTGAAAGTGCATATCTCAGCTGGAAACAACAACGATACCGAAGATATGGCAGTTTCCGCATATCAAACGCACTGTGGAGTGCTGAAAACACCAGAAAACGTGTTTTTCGCATTCAAAAGCACGAAAACAGCGATTTCGGTGATTCTGCACACTTGTAACAGCAGAATCATGAAGATTATCACTGAAAATGCATATCTCAGCTGGAAACAACAACGATACCGAAGATATGGCAGTTTCCGCATATCAAACGCACTGTGGAGTGCTGAAAACACTAGAAAACGTGTTTTTCGCATTCAATAGCACGAAAACAGCGATTTCGGTAATTCTGCACACTTCTAACAGCAGAATCATGAAGATTATCACTGAAAATGCATATTTCAGCTGGAAACAACAACGATACCGAAGATATCGCAGCTTCCGCATATCAAACGGACTGTGGAGTGCTAAAAACACCAGAAAACGTGTGTTTCGCATTCAATAGCACGAAAACAGCGATTTCGGTGATTCTGCACACTTGTAACAGCAGAATCATGAAGATTATCACTGAAAATGCATATCTCAGCTGGAAACAACAACGATACCGAAGATATGGCAGTTTCCGCATATCAAACGCACTGTGGAGTGCTGAAAACACCAGAAAACGTGTTTTTCGCATTCAATAGCACGAAAACAGCGATTTCGGTGATTCTGCACACTTGTAACAGCAGAATCATGAAGATTATCACTGAAAATGCATATCTCAGCTGGAAACAACAACGATACCGAAGATATCGCAGCTTCCGCATATCAAACGCACTGTGGAGTGCTGAAAACACCAGAAAACGTGTTTTTCGCATTCAATAGCACGAAAACAGCGATTTCGGTGATTCTGCACACTTGTAACAGCGGCATCATGAAGATTATCACTGAAAATGCATATCTCAGCTGGAAACAACAACGATACCGAAGATATCGCAGCTTCCGCATATCAAACGCACTGTGGAGTGCTGAAAACACCAGAAAACGTGTTTTTCGCATTCAATAGCACGAAAACAGCGATTTCGGTGATTCTGCACACTTGTAACAGCAGAATCATGAAGATTATCACTGAAAATGCATATCTCAGCTGGAAACAACAACGATACCGAAGATATCGCAGCTTCCGCATATCAAACGCACTGTGGAGTGCTGAAAACACCAGAAAACGTGTTTTTCACATTCAATAGCACGAAAACAGCGATTTCGGTGATTCTGCACACTTGTAACAGCAGAATCATGAAGATTATCACTGAAAATGCATATCTCAGCTGGAAACAACAACTATACCGAAGATATGGCAGTATCCGAATATCAGACGCACTGTGGAGTGCTGAAAACACCAGAAAACGTGTTTTTCGCATTCAATAGCACGAAAACAGCGATTTCGGTGATTCTGCACACTTGTAACAGCAGAATCATGAAGATTATCACTGAAAATGCATATCTCAGCTGGAAACAACAACGATACCGAAGATATCGCAGCTTCCGCATATCAAACGGACTGTGGAGTGCTAAAAACACCAGAAAACGTGTGTTTCGCATTCAATAGCACGAAAACAGCGATTTCGGTGATTCTGCACACTTGTAACAGCAGAATCATGAAGATTATCACTGAAAATGCATATCTCAGCTGGAAACAACAACGATACCGAAGATATGGCAGTTTCCGCATATCAAACGCACTGTGGAGTGCTGAAAACACCAGAAAACGTGTTTTTCGCATTCAATAGCACGAAAACAGCGATTTCGGTGATTCTGCACACTTGTAACAGCAGAATCATGAAGATTATCACTGAAAATGCATATCTCAGCTGGAAACAACAACGATACCGAAGATATCGCAGCTTCCGCATATCAAACGCACGGTGGAGAGATGAAAACACCAGAAAACGTGTTTTTCGCATTCAATAGCACGAAAACAGCGATTTCGGTGATTCTGCACACTTGTAACAGCAGAATCATGAAGATTATCACTGAAAATGCATATCTCAGCTGGAAACAACAACGATACCGAAGATATCGCAGCTTCCGCATATCAAACGCACTGTGGAGTGCTGAAAACACCAGAAAACGTGTTTTTCGCATTCAATAGCACGAAAACAGCGATTTCGGTGATTCTGCACACTTGTAACAGCAGAATCATGAAGATTATCACTGAAAATGCATATCTCAGCTGGAAACAACAACGATACCGATGATATGGCAGTTTCCGCATATCAAACGCACTGTGGAGTGCTGAAAACACCAGAAAACGTGTTTTTCGCATTCAATAGCACGAAAACAGCGATTTCGGTGATTCTGCACATTTGTAACAGCAGAATCTTGAAGATTATCACTGAAAATGCATATCTCAGCTGGAAACAACAACTATACCGAAGATATGGCAGTATCCGAATATCAGACGCACTGTGGAGTGCTGAAAACACCAGAAAACGTGTTTTTGGCATTCAATAGCACGAAAACAGCGATTTCGGTGATTCTGCACACTTGTAACAGCAGAATCATGAAGATTATCACTGAAAATGCATATCTCAGCTGGAAACAACAACGATACCGAAGATATCGCAGCTTCCGCATATCAAACGCACTGTGGAGTGCTGAAAACACCAGAAAACGTGTTTTTCGCATTCAATAGCACGAAAACAGCGATTTCGGTGATTCTGCACACTTGTAACAGCAGAATCATGAAGATTATCACTGAAAATGCATATCTCAGCTGGAAACAACAACGATACCGAAGATATCGCAGCTTCCGCATATCAAACGGACTGTGGAGTGCTAAAAACACCAGAAAACGTGTGTTTCGCATTCAATAGCACGAAAACAGCGATTTCGGTGATTCTGCACACTTGTCACAGAAGAAACTCGAAGATTATCGTAGAAAATGCATATCTCAGCTGGAAACAACAACGATACCGAAGATATCGCAGCTTCCGCATATCAAACGCACTGTGGAGTGCTGAAAACACCAGAAAACGTGTTTTTCGCATTCAATAGCACGAAAACAGCGATTTCGGTGATTCTGCACACTTGTAACAGCAGAATCATGAAGATTATCACTGAAAATGCATATCTCAGCTGGAAACAACAACGATACCGAAGATATCGCAGCTTCCGCATATCAAACGCACTGTGGAGTGCTGAAAACACCAGAAAACGTGTTTTTCGCATTCAATAGCACGAAAACAGCGATTTCGGTGATTCTGCACACTTGTAACAGCAGAATCATGAAGATTATCACTGAAAATGCATATCTCAGCTGGAAACAACAACGATACCGAAGATATCGCAGCTTCCGCATATCAAACGCACTGTGGAGTGCTGAAAACACCAGAAAACGTGTTTTTCGCATTCAATAGCACGAAAACAGCGATTTCGGTGATTCTGCACACTTGTAACAGCAGAATCATGAAGATTATCACTGAAAATGCATATCGCAGCTGGAAACAACAACGATACCGAAGATATCGCAGCTTCCGCATATCAAACGCACTGTGGAGTGCTGAAAACACCAGAAAACGTGTTTTTGGCATTCAATAGCACGAAAACAGCGATTTCGGTGATTCTGCACACTTGTAACAGCAGAATCATGAAGATTATCACTGAAAATGCATATCTCAGCTGGAAACAACAACGATACCGAAGATATCGCAGCTTCCGCATATCAAACGCACTGTGGAGTGCTGAAAACACCAGAAAACGTGTTTTTCGCATTCAATAGCACGAAAACAGCGATTTCGGTGATTCTACACATTTGTAACAGCGGCATCATGAAGATTATCACTGAAAATGCATATCTCAGCTGGAAACAACAACGATACCGAAGATATCGCAGCTTCCGCATATCAAACGCACTGTGGAGTGCTGAAAACACCAGAAAACGTGTTTTTCGCATTCAATAGCACGAAAACAGCGATTTCGGTGATTCTGCACACTTGTAACAGCAGAATCATGAAGATTATCACTGAAAATGCATATCTCAGCTGGAAACAACAACGATACCGAAGATATCGCAGCTTCCGCATATCAAACGCACTGTGGAGTGCTGAAAACACCAGAAAACGTGTTTTTCGCATTCAATAGCACGAAAACAGCGATTTCGGTGATTCTGCACACTTGTAACAGCAGAATCATGAAGATTATCACTGAAAATGCATATCTCAGCTGGAAACAACAACGATACCGAAGATATGGCTGTTTCCGCATATCAAACGCACTGTGGAGTGCTGAAAACACCAGGAAACGTGTTTTTCGCATTCAATAGCACGAAAACAGCGATTTCGGTGATTCTGCACACTTGTAACAGCAGAATCATGAAGATTATCACTGAAAATGCATATCTCAGCTGGAAACAACAACGATACCGAAGATATGGCAGTTTCCGCATATCAAACGCACTGTGGAGTGCTGAAAACACCAGAAAACGTGTTTTTCGCATTCAATAGCACGAAAACAGCGATTTCGGTGATTCTGCACACTTGTAACAGCAGAATCATGAAGATTATCACTGAAAATGCATATCTCAGCTGAAAACAACAACGATACCGAAGATATGGCAGTTTCCGCATATCAAACGCACTGTGGAGTGCTGAAAACACCAGAAAACGTGTTTTTCGCATTCAATAGCACGAAAACAGCGATTTCGGTGATTCTGCACACTTGTAACAGCAGAATCATGAAGATTATCACTGAAAATGCATATCTCAGCTGGAAACAACAACGATACCGAAGATATCGCAGTTTCCGCATGTCAAACGTTCTGTGGCATGCTGAAAACACCAGAAAACGTGTTTTTCGCATTCAATAGCACGAAAACAGCGATTTCGGTGATTCTGCACACTTGTAACAGCAGAATCATGAAGATTATCACTGAAAATGCATATCTCAGCTGGAAACAACAACGATACCGAAGATATCGCAGCTTCCGCATATCAAACGCACTGTGGAGTGCTGAAAACACCAGAAAACGTGTTTTTCGCATTCAATAGCACGAAAACAGCGATTTCGGTGATTCTGCACACTTGTAACAGCAGAATCATGAAGATTATCACTGAAAATGCATATCTCAGCTGGAAACAACAACGATACCGAAGATATCGCAGCTTCCGCATATCAAACGCACTGTGGAGTGCTGAAAACACCAGAAAACGTGTTATTCGCATTCAATAGCACGAAAACAGCGATTTCGGTGATTCTACACATTTGTAACAGCGGCATCATGAAGATTATCACTGAAAATGCATATCTCAGCTGGAAACAACAACGATACCGAAGATATCGCAGCTTCCGCATATCAAACGCACTGTGGAGTGCTGAAAACACCAGAAAACGTGTTTTTCGCATTCAATAGCACGAAAACAGCGATTTCGGTGATTCTGCACACTTGTAACAGCAGAATCATGAAGATTATCACTGAAAATGCATATCTCAGCTGGAAACAACAACGATACCGAAGATATCGCAGCTTCCGCATATCAAACGCACTGTGGAGTGCTGAAAACACCAGAAAACGTGTTTTTCGCATTCAATAGCACGAAAACAGCGATTTCGGTGATTCTGCACACTTGTAACAGCAGAATCATGAAGATTATCACTGAAAATGCATATCTCAGCTGGAAACAACAACGATACCGAAGATATGGCTGTTTCCGCATATCAAACGCACTGTGGAGTGCTGAAAACACCAGGAAACGTGTTTTTCGCATTCAATAGCACGAAAACAGCGATTTCGGTGATTCTGCACACTTGTAACAGCAGAATCATGAAGATTATCACTGAAAATGCATATCTCAGCTGGAAACAACAACGATACCGAAGATATGGCAGTTTCCGCATATCAAACGCACTGTGGAGTGCTGAAAACACCAGAAAACGTGTTTTTCGCATTCAATAGCACGAAAACAGCGATTTCGGTGATTCTGCACACTTGTAACAGCAGAATCATGAAGATTATCACTGAAAATGCATATCTCAGCTGAAAACAACAACGATACCGAAGATATGGCAGTTTCCGCATATCAAACGCACTGTGGAGTGCTGAAAACACCAGAAAACGTGTTTTTCGCATTCAATAGCACGAAAACAGCGATTTCGGTGATTCTGCACACTTGTAACAGCAGAATCATGAAGATTATCACTGAAAATGCATATCTCAGCTGGAAACAACAACGATACCGAAGATATGGCAGTTTCCGCATATCAAACGCACTGTGGAGTGCTGAAAACACCAGAAAACGTGTTTTTCGCATCCAATAGCACGAAAACAGCGATTTCGGTGATTCTGCACACATGTAACAGCAGAATCATGAAGATTATCACTAAAAATGCATATCTCAGCAGGAAACAACAACGATACCGAAGATATGGCTGTTTCCGCATATCGAACGCACTGTGGAGTGCTGAAAACACCAGGAAACGTGTTTTTCGCATGCAATAGCACGAAAACAGCGATTTAGGTGATTCTGCACACTTGTAACAGCAGAATCATGAAGATTATCACTGAAAATGCATATCTCAGCTGGAAAAAACAACGATACCGAAGATATGGCAGTTTCCGCATATCAAACGCACTGTGGAGTGCTGAATACACCAAAAAACGTGTTTTTCGCATTCAATAGCACGAAAACAGCGATTTCGGTGATTCTGCACACTTGTAACAGCAGAATCATGAAGATGATCACTGAAAATGCATATCTTAGCTGGAAACAACAACGATGCCGAAGATATGGCAGTTTCCGCATATCAAACGCACTGTGGAGTGCTGAAAACACCAGAAAACGTGTTTTTCGCATTCAATAGCACGACAACAGCGATTTCGGTGATTCTGCACACTTGTAACAGCAGAATCATGAAGATTATCACTGAAAATGCATATCTCAGCTGGAAACAACAACGATACCGAAGATGTGGCAGTTTCCGCAAATCAAACGCACTGTGGAGTGCTGAAAACACCAGAAAACGTGTTTTTCGCATTCAATAGCACGAAAACAGCGATTTCGGTGATTCTGCACACTTGTAACAGCAGAATCATGAAGATTATCACTGAAAATGCATATCTCAGCTGGAAACAACAACGATACCGAAGATATCGCAGTTTCCGCATGTCAAACGTTCTGTGGCGTGCTGAAAACACCAGAAAACGTGTTTTTCATATTCAAAAGAACGAAAACAGCGATTTCGGTGATTCTGCACATTTGTAACAGCAGAATGATGAAGATAATCACTGAAAATGCATATCTCAGCAGGAAACTACAACGATACCGAAGATATGGCTGTTTCCGCATATCAAACGCACTGTGGAGTGCTGAAAACACCAGGAAACGTGTTTTTCGCATTCAATAGCACGAAAACAGCGATTTCGGTGATTCTGCACACTTGTAACAGCAGAATCATGAAGATTATCACTGAAAATGCATATCTCAGCTGGAAACAACAACGATACCGAAGATATGGCAGTTTCCGCATATCAAACGCACTGTGGAGTGCTGAAAACACCAGAAAACGTGTTTTTCGCATTCAATAGCACGAAAACAGCGATTTCGGTGACTCTGCACACTTGTAACAGCAGAATCATGAAGATTATCACTGAAAATGCATATCTCAGCTGGAAACAACAACGATACCGAAGATATGGCAGTTTCCGCATATCAAACGCACTGTGGAGTGCTGAAAACACCAGAAAACGTGTTTTTCGCATTCAAAAGCACGAAAACAGCGATTTCGGTGATTCTGCACACTTGTAACAGCAGAATCATGAAGATTATCACTGAAAATGCATATCTCAGCTGGAAACAACAACGATACCGAAGACATGGCACTTTCCGCATATCAAACGCACTGAGGAGTGCTGAAAACACCAGAAAACGTGTTTTTCGCATTCAATAGCACGAAAACAGCGATTTCGGTGATTCTGCACACTTGTAACAGCAGAATCATGAAGATTATCACTGAAAATGCATATCTCAGCTCGAAACAACAACGATACCGAAGATATGGCAGTTTCTGCATATCAAACGCACTGTGGAGTGCTGAGAACACCAGAAAACGTGTTTTTCGCATTCAATAGCACGAAAACAGTGATTTCGGTGATTCTGCACACTTGTAACAGCAGAATCATGAAGATTATCACTGAAAATGCATATCTCAGCTGGAAACAACAACGATACCGAAGATATGGCAGTTTCCGCATATCAAACGCACTGTGGAGTGCTGAAAACACCAGAAAACGTGTTTTTCGCATTCAATAGCACGAAAACAGCGATTTCGGTGATTCTGCACACTTGTAACAGCAGAATCATGAAGATTATCACTGAAAATGCATATCTCAGCTGGAAACAACAACGATACCGAAGACATGGCACTTTCCGCATATCAAACGCACTGAGGAGTGCTGAAAACACCAGAAAACGTGTTTTTCGCATTCAATAGCACGAAAACAGCGATTTCGGTGATTCTGCACACTTGTAACAGCAGATCATGAAGATTATCACTGAAAATGCATATCTCAGCTGGAAACAACAACGATACCGAAGATATCGCAGCTTCCGCATATCAAACGCACTGTGGAGTGCTGAAAACACCAGAAAACGTGTTTTTCGCATTCAATAGCACGAAAACAGCGATTTCGGTGATTCTGCACACTTGTAACAGCAGAATCATGAAGATTATCACTGAAAATGCATATCTCAGCAGGAAACTACAACGATACCGAAGATATGGCTGTTTCCGCATATCAAACGCACTGTGGAGTGCTGAAAACACCAGAAAACGTGTTTTTCGCATTCAATAGCACGACAACAGCGATTTCGGTGATTCTGCACACTTGTAACAGCAGAATCATGAAGATTATCACTGAAAATGCATATCTCAGCTGGAAACAACAACGATACCGAAGATATGGCAGTTTCCGCATATCAAACGCACTGTGGAGTGCTGAAAACACCAGAAAACGTGTTTTTCGCATTCAATAGCACGAAAACAGCGATTTCGGTGATTCTGCACACTTGTAACAGCAGAATCATGAAGATTATCACTGAAAATGCATATCTCAGCTGGAAACAACAACGATACCGAAGATATCGCAGTTTCCGCATGTCAAACGTTCTGTGGCGTGCTGAAAACACCAGAAAACGTGTTTTTCATATTCAAAAGAACGAAAACAGCGATTTCGGTGATTCTGCACATTTGTAACAGCAGAATGATGAAGATAATCACTGAAAATGCATATCTCAGCTGGAAACAACAACGATACCGAAGATATGGCAGTTTCAGCATATCAAACGCACTGTGGAGTGCTGAAAACACCAGAAAACGTGTTTTTC
The DNA here is from genome assembly GCA_951804975.1 of Anthophora plumipes. Taxonomy (NCBI): domain Eukaryota; kingdom Metazoa; phylum Arthropoda; class Insecta; order Hymenoptera; family Apidae; genus Anthophora; species Anthophora plumipes. Next base: position 22,520,921 of record OX638118.1, read on the forward strand.
GCATTCAAAAGCACGAAAACAGCGATTTCGGTGATTCTGCACACTTGTAACAGCAGAATCATGAAGATTATCACTGAAAATGCATATCTCAGCAGGAAACTACAACGATACCGAAGATATGGCTGTTTCCGCATATCAAACGCACTGTGGAGTGCTGAAAACACCAGGAAACGTGTTTTTCGCATTCAATAGCACGAAAACAGCGATTTCGGTGATTCTGCACACTTGTAACAGCAGATCATGAAGATTATCACTGAAAATGCATATCTCAGCTGGAAACAACAACGATACCGAAGATATCGCAGCTTCCGCATATCAAACGCACTGTGGAGTGCTGAAAACACCAGAAAACGTGTTTTTCGCATTCAATAGCACGAAAACAGCGATTTCGGTGATTCTGCACACTTGTAACAGCAGAATCATGAAGATTATCACTGAAAATGCATATCTCAGCAGGAAACTACAACGATACCGAAGATATGGCTGTTTCCGCATATCAAACGCACTGTGGAGTGCTGAAAACACCAGAAAACGTGTTTTTCGCATTCAATAGCACGACAACAGCGATTTCGGTGATTCTGCACACTTGTAACAGCAGAATCATGAAGATTATCACTGAAAATGCATATCTCAGCTGGAAACAACAACGATACCGAAGATATGGCAGTTTCCGCATATCAAACGCACTGTGGAGTGCTGAAAACACCAGAAAACGTGTTTTTCGCATTCAATAGCACGAAAACAGCGATTTCGGTGATTCTGCACACTTGTAACAGCAGAATCATGAAGATTATCACTGAAAATGCATATCTCAGCTGGAAACAACAACGATACCGAAGATATCGCAGTTTCCGCATGTCAAACGTTCTGTGGCGTGCTGAAAACACCAGAAAACGTGTTTTTCATATTCAAAAGAACGAAAACAGCGATTTCGGTGATTCTGCACATTTGTAACAGCAGAATGATGAAGATAATCACTGAAAATGCATATCTCAGCTGGAAACAACAACGATACCGAAGATATGGCAGTTTCAGCATATCAAACGCACTGTGGAGTGCTGAAAACACCAGAAAACGTGTTTTTCGCATTCAAAAGCACGAAAACAGCGATTTCGGTGATTCTGCACACTTGTAACAGCAGAATCATGAAGATTATCACTGAAAATGCATATCTCAGCAGGAAACTACAACGATACCGAAGATATGGCTGTTTCCGCATATCAAACGCACTGTGGAGTGCTGAAAACACCAGGAAACGTGTTTTTCGCATTCAATAGCACGAAAACAGCGATTTCGGTGATTCTGCACACTTGTAACAGCAGAATCATGAAGATTATCACTGAAAATGCATATCTCAGCTGGAAACAACAACGATACCGAAGATATGGCAGTTTCCGCATATCAAACGCACTGTGGAGTGCTGAAAACACCAGAAAACGTGTTTTTCGCATTCAATAGCACGAAAACAGCGATTTCGGTGATTCTGCACACTTGTAACAGCAGAATCATGAAGATTATCACTGAAAATGCATATCTCAGCTGGAAACAACAACGATACCGAAGATATGGCAGTTTCCGCATATCAAACGCACTGTGGAGTGCTGAAAACACCAGAAAACGTGTTTTTCGCATTCAAAAGCACGAAAACAGCGATTTCGGTGATTCTGCACACTTGTAACAGCAGAATCATGAAGATTATCACTGAAAATGCATATCTCAGCTGGAAACAACAACGATACCGAAGACATGGCACTTTCCGCATATCAAACGCACTGAGGAGTGCTGAAAACACCAGAAAACGTGTTTTTCGCATTCAATAGCACGAAAACAGCGATTTCGGTGATTCTGCACACTTGTAACAGCAGAATCATGAAGATGATCACTGAAAATGCATATCTCAGCTCGAAACAACAACGATACCGAAGATATGGCAGTTTCTGCATATCAAACGCACTGTGGAGTGCTGAGAACACCAGAAAACGTGTTTTTCGCATTCAATAGCACGAAAACAGTGATTTCGGTGATTCTGCACACTTGTAACAGCAGAATCATGAAGATTATCACTGAAAATGCATATCTCAGCTGGAAACAACAACGATACCGAAGATATGGCAGTTTCCGCATATCAAACGCACTGTGGAGTGCTGAAAACACCAGAAAACGTGTTTTTCGCATTCAATAGCACGAAAACAGCGATTTCGGTGATTCTGCACACTTGTAACAGCAGAATCATGAAGATTATCACTGAAAATGCATATCTCAGCTGGAAACAACAACGATAGCGAAGACATGGCACTTTCCGCATATCAAACGCACTGAGGAGTGCTGAAAACACCAGAAAACGTGTTTTTCGCATTCAATAGCACGAAAACAGCGATTTCGGTGATTCTGCACACTTGTAACAGCAGATCATGAAGATTATCACTGAAAATGCATATCTCAGCTGGAAACAACAACGATACCGAAGATATCGCAGCTTCCGCATATCAAACGCACTGTGGAGTGCTGAAAACACCAGAAAACTTGTTTTTCGCATTCAATAGCACGAAAACAGCGATTTCGGTGATTCTGCACACTTGTAACAGCAGAATCATGAAGATTATCACTGAAAATCCATATCTCAGCTGGAAACAACAACGATCCCGAAGATATGGCAGTTTCCGCATATCAAACGCACTGTGGAGTGCTGAAAACACCAGAAAACGTGTTTTTCGCATTCAAAAGCACGAAAATAGCGATTTCGGTGATTCTGCACACTTGTAACAGCAGAATCATGAAGATTATCACTGAAAATGCATATCTCAGCAGGAAACTACAACGATACCGAAGATATGGCTGTTTCCGCATATCAAACGCACTGTGGAGTGCTGAAAACACCAGGAAACGTGTTTTTCGCATTCAATAGCACGAAAACAGCGATTTCGGTGATTCTGCACACTTGTAACAGCAGAATCATGAAGATTATCACTGAAAATGCATATCTCAGCTGGAAACAACAACGATACCGAAGATATCGCAGTTTCCGCATGTCAAACGTTCTGTGGCGTGCTGAAAACACCAGAAAACGTGTTTTTCATATTCAAAAGAACGAAAACAGCGATTTCGGTGATTCTGCACACTTGTAACAGCAGAATCATGAAGATTATCACTGAAAATGCATATCTCAGCTGGAAACAACAACGATACCGAAGATATGGCAGTTTCCGCATATCAAACGCACTGTGGAGTGCTGAAAACACCAGAAAACGTGTATTTCGCATCCAATAGCACGAAAACAGCGATTTCGGTGATTCTGCACACATGTAACAGCAGAATCATGAAGATTATCACTAAAAATGCATATCTCAGCAGGAAACAACAACGATACCGAAGATATGGCTGTTTCCGCATATCAAACGCACTGTGGAGTGCTGAAAACACCAGGAAACGTGTTTTTCGCATTCAATAGCACGAAAACAGCGATTTAGGTGATTCTGCACACTTGTAACAGCAGAATCATGAAGATTATCACAGAAAATGCATATCTCAGCTGGAAAAAACAACGATACCGAAGATATGGCAGTTTCCGCATATCAAACGCACTGTGGAGTGCTGAATACACCAAAAAACGTGTTTTTCGCATTCAATAGCACGAAAACAGCGATTTCGGTGATTCTGCACACTTGTAACAGCAGAATCATGAAGATGATCACTGAAAATGCATATCTTAGCTGGAAACAACAACGATGCCGAAGATATGGCAGTTTCCGCATATCAAACGCACTGTGGAGTGCTGAAAACACCAGAAAACGTGTTTTTCGCATTCAATAGCACGACAACAGCGATTTCGGTGATTCTGCACACTTGTAACAGCAGAATCATGAAGATTATCACTGAAAATGCATATCTCAGCTGGAAACAACAACGATACCGAAGATATGGCAGTTTCCGCATATCAAACGCACTGTGGAGTGCTGAAAACACCAGAAAACGTGTTTTTCGCATTCAATAGCACGAAAACAGCGATTTCGGTGATTCTGCACACTTGTAACAGCAGAATCATGAAGATTATCACTGAAAATGCATATCTCAGCTGGAAACAACAACGATAGCGAAGACATGGCACTTTCCGCATATCAAACGCACTGAGGAGTGCTGAAAACACCAGAAAACGTGTTTTTCGCATTCAATAGCACGAAAACAGCGATTTCGGTGATTCTGCACACTTGTAACAGCAGATCATGAAGATTATCACTGAAAATGCATATCTCAGCTGGAAACAACAACGATACCGAAGATATCGCAGCTTCCGCATATCAAACGCACTGTGGAGTGCTGAAAACACCAGAAAACGTGTTTTTCGCATTCAATAGCACGAAAACAGCGATTTCGGTGATTCTGCACACTTGTAACAGCAGAATCATGAAGATTATCACTGAAAATCCATATCTCAGCTGGAAACAACAACGATCCCGAAGATATGGCAGTTTCCGCATATCAAACGCACTGTGGAGTGCTGAAAACACCAGAAAACGTGTTTTTCGCATTCAAAAGCACGAAAATAGCGATTTCGGTGATTCTGCACACTTGTAACAGCAGAATCATGAAGATTATCACTGAAAATGCATATCTCAGCAGGAAACTACAACGATACCGAAGATATGGCTGTTTCCGCATATCAAACGCACTGTGGAGTGCTGAAAACACCAGGAAACGTGTTTTTCGCATTCAATAGCACGAAAACAGCGATTTCGGTGATTCTGCACACTTGTAACAGCAGAATCATGAAGATTATCACTGAAAATGCATATCTCAGCTGGAAACAACAACGATACCGAAGATATGGCAGTTTCCGCATATCAAACGCACTGTGGAGTGCTGAAAACACCAGAAAACGTGTTTTTCGCATTCAATAGCACGATAACAGCGATTTCGGTGATTCTGCACACTTGTAACAGCAGAATCATGAAGATTATCACTGAAAATGCATATCTCAGCTGAAAACAACAACGATACCGAAGATATGGCAGTTTCCGCATATCAAACGCACTGTGGAGTGCTGAAAACACCAGAAAACGTGTTTTTCGCATTCAATAGCACGAAAACAGCGATTTCGGTGATTCTGCACACTTGTAACAGCAGAATCATGAAGATTATCACTGAAACTGCATATCTCAGCTGGAAACAACAACGATACCGAAGATATCGCAGTTTCCGCATGTCAAACGTTCTGTGGCGTGCTGAAAACACCACAAAACGTGTTTTTCATATTCAAAAGAACGAAAACAGCGATTTCGGTGATTCTGCACATATGTAACAGCAGAATAATGAAGATAATCACTGAAAATGCATATCTCAGCTGGAAACAACAACGATACCGAAGATATGGCAGTTTCAGCATATCAAACGCACTGTGGAGTGCTGAAAACACCAGAAAACGTGTTTTTCGCATTCAATAGCACGAAAACAGCGGTTTCGGGGATTCTGCACACTTGTAACAGCAGAATCATGAAGATTATCACTGAAAATGCATATCCCAGCTGGAAACAACAACGATACCGAAGATATCACAGCTTACGCATATCAAACGCACTGTGGCGTGCTGAAAACACCAGAAAACGTGTTTTTCGCATCCAATAGCACGAAAACAGCGATTTCGGTGACTCTGGACACTTGTAACAGCAGAATCATGAAGATTATCACTGAAAATGCATATCTCAGCTGGAAACAACAACGATACCGAAGATATGGCAGTTTCCGCATATCAAACGCACTGTGGAGTGCTGAAAACACCAGAAAACGTGTTTTTCGCATTCAATAGCACGAAAACAGCGATTTCGGTGATTCTGCACACTTGTAACAGCAGAATCATGAAGATTATCACTGAAAATGCATATCTCAGCTGGAAACAACAACGATACCGAAGATATCGCAGTTTCCGCATGTCAAACGTTCTGTGGCGTGCTGAAAACACCAGAAAACGTGTTTTTCATATTCAAAAGAACGAAAACAGCGATTTCGGTGATTCTTCACATTTGTAACAGCAGAATGATGAAGATAATCACTGAAAATGCATATCTCAGCTGGAAACAACAACGATACCGAAGATATGGCAGTTTCAGCATATCAAACGCACTGTGGAGTGCTGAAAACACCAGAAAACGTGTTTTTCGCATTCAATAGCACGAAAACAGCGGTTTCGGGGATTCTGCACACTTGTAACAGCAGTATCATGAAGATTATCACTGAAGATGCATATCTCAGCTGGAAACAACAACGATACCGAAGATATGGCAGTTTCCGCATATCAAACGCACTGTGGAGTGCTGAAAACACCAGAAAACGTGTTTTTCGCATCCAATAGCACGAAAACAGCGATTTCGGTGATTCTGCACACTTGTAACAGCAGATCATGAAGATTATCACTGAAAATGCATATCTCAGCTGGAAACAACAACGATACCGAAGATATCGCAGCTTCCGCATATCAAACGGACTGTGGAGTGCTAAAAACACCAGAAAACGTGTGTTTCGCATTCAGTAGCACGAAAACAGCGATTTCGGTGATTCTGCACACTTGTAACAGCAGAATCATGAAGATTATCACTGAAAATGCATATCTCAGCTGGAAACAACAACGATACCGAAGATATGGCAGTTTCCGCATATCAAACGCACTGTGGAGTGCTGAAAACACCAGAAAACGTGTTTTTCGCATTCAATAGCACGAAAACAGCGATTTCGGTGATTCTGCACACTTGTAACAGCAGAATCATGAAGATTATCACTGAAAATGCATATCTCAGCTGGAAACAACAACGATACCGAAGATATGGCAGTTTCCGCATATCAAACGCACTGTGGAGTGCTGAAAACACCAGAAAACGTGTTTTTCGCATTCAATAGCACGAAAACAGCGATTTCGGTGATTCTGCACACTTGTAACAGCAGAATCATGAAGATTATCACTGAAAATGCATATCTCAGCTGGAAGCAACAACGATACCGAAGATATGGCAGTTTCCGCATATCAAACGCACTGTGGAGTGCTGAAAACACTAGAAAACGTGTTTTTCGCATTCAATAGCACGAAAACAGCGATTTCGGTGATTCTGCACACTTGTCACAGAAGAAACTCGAAGATTATCGTAGAGAATGCATATCTCAGCTGGAAACAACAACGATACCGAAGATATGGCAGTTTCCGCATATCAAACGTACTGTGGAGTGCTGAAAACACCAGAAAACGTGTTTTTCGCATTCAATAGCACGAAAACAGCGATTTCGGTGATTCTGCACACTTGTAACAGCAGTATCATGAAGATTATCACTGAAGATGCATATCTCAGCTGGAAACAACAACGATACCGAAGATATGGCAGTTTCCGCATATCAAACGCACTGTGGAGTGCTGAAAACACCAGAAAACGTGTTTTTCGAATCCAATAGCACGAAAACAGCGATTTCGGTGATTCTGCACACTTGTAACAGCAGATCATGAAGATTATCACTGAAAATGCATATCTCAGCTGCAAACAACAACGATACCGAAGATATCCCAGCTTCCGCATATCAAACGCACTGTGGAGTGCTGAAAACACCAGAAAACGTGTTTTTCGCATTCAATAGCACGAAAACAGCGATTTCGGTGATTCTGCACACTTGTAACAGCAGAATCGTGAAGATTATCACTGAAAATGCATATCTCAGCTGGAAACAACAACGATACCGAAGATATGGCAGTTTCCGCATATCAAACGCACTGTGGAGTGCTGAAAACACCAGAAAACGTGTTTTTCGCATTCAAAAGCACGAAAACAGCGATTTCGGTGATTCTGCACACTTGTAACAGCAGAATCATGAAGATTATCACTGAAAATGCATATCTCAGCTGGAAACAACAACGATACCGAAGATATGGCAGTTTCCGCATATCAAACGCACTGTGGAGTGCTGAAAACACTAGAAAACGTGTTTTTCGCATTCAATAGCACGAAAACAGCGATTTCGGTAATTCTGCACACTTGTAACAGCAGAATCATGAAGATTATCACTGAAAATGCATATCTCAGCTGGAAACAACAACGATACCGAAGATATCGCAGCTTCCGCATATCAAACGGACTGTGGAGTGCTAAAAACACCAGAAAACGTGTGTTTCGCATTCAATAGCACGAAAACAGCGATTTCGGTGATTCTGCACACTTGTAACAGCAGAATCATGAAGATTATCACTGAAAATGCATATCTCAGCTGGAAACAACAACGATACCGAAGATATGGCAGTTTCCGCATATCAAACGCACTGTGGAGTGCTGAAAACACCAGAAAACGTGTTTTTCGCATTCAATAGCACGAAAACAGCGATTTCGGTGATTCTGCACACTTGTAACAGCAGAATCATGAAGATTATCACTGAAAATGCATATCTCAGCTGGAAACAACAACGATACCGAAGATATGGCAGTTTCCGCATATCAAACGCACTGTGGAGTGCTGAAAACACCAGAAAACGTGTTTTTCGCATTCAATAGCACGAAAACAGCGATTTCGGTGATTCTGCACACTTGTAACAGCAGAATCATGAAGATTATCACTGAAAATGCAAATCTCAGCTGGAAACAACAACGATACCGAAGATATCGCAGCTTCCGCATATCAAACGCACTGTGGAGTGCTGAAAACACCAGAAAACGTGTTTTTCGCATTCAATAGCACGAAAACAGCGATTTCGGTGATTCTGCACACTTGTAACAGCGGCATCATGAAGATTATCACTGAAAATGCATATCTCAGCTGGAAACAACAACGATACCGAAGATATCGCAGCTTCCGCATATCAAACGCACTGTGGAGTGCTGAAAACACCAGAAAACGTGTTTTTCACATTCAATAGCACGAAAACAGCGATTTCGGTGATTCTGCACACTTGTAACAGCAGAATCATGAAGATTATCACTGAAAATGCATATCTCAGCTGGAAACAAAAACGATACCGAAGATATCGCAGCTTCCGCATATCAAACGCACTGTGGAGTGCTGAAAACACCAGAAAACGTGTTTTTCGCATTCAATAGCACGAAAACAGCGATTTCGGTGATTCTGCACACTTGTACCAGCAGAATCATGAAGATTATCACTGAAAATGCATATCTCAGCTGGAAACAACAACGATACCGAAGATATGGCAGTTTCCGCATATCAAACGCACTATGGAGTGCTGAAAACACTAGAAAACGTGTTTTTCGCATTCAATAGCACGAAAACAGCGATTTCGGTAATTCTGCACACTTGTAACAGCAGAATCATGAAGATTATCACTGAAAATGCATATCTCAGCTGGAAACAACAACGATACCGAAGAGATAGCAGCTTCCGCATATCAAACGGACTGTGGATCGCTAAAAACACCAGAAAACGTGTGTTTCGCATTCAATAGCACGAAAACAGCGATTTCGGTGATTCTGCACACTTGTAACAGCAGAATCATGAAGATTATCACTGAAAATGCATATCTCAGCTGGAAACAACAACGATACCGAAGATATGGCAGTTTCCGCATATCAAACGCACTGTGGAGTGCTGAAAACACCAGAAAACGTGTTTTTCGCATTCAATAGCACGAAAACAGCGATTTCGGTGATTCTGCACACTTGTAACAGCAGAATCATGAAGATTATCACTGAAAATGCATATCTCAGCTGGAAACAACAACGATACCGAAGATATCGCAGCTTCCGCATATCAAACGCACTGTGGAGTGCTGAAAACACCAGAAAACGTGTTTTTCGCATTCAATAGCACGAAAACAGCGATTTCGGTGATTCTGCACACTTGTAACAGCAGAATCATGAAGATTATCACTGAAAATGCATATCTCAGCTGGAAACAACAACGATCCCGAAGATATGGCAGTTTCCGCATATCAAACGCACTGTGGAGTGCTGAAAACACCAGAAAACGTGTTTTTCGCATTCAAAAGCACGAAAACAGCGATTTCGGTGATTCTGCACACTTGTAACAGCAGAATCATGAAGATTATCACTGAAAATGCATATCTCAGCTGGAAACAACAACGATACCGAAGATATGGCAGTTTCCGCATATCAAACGCACTGTGGAGTGCTGAAAACACTAGAAAACGTGTTTTTCGCATTCAATAGCACGAAAACAGCGATTTCGGTGATTCTGCACACTTGTCACAGAAGAAACTCGAAGATTATCGTAGAAAATGCATATCTCAGCTGGAAACAACAACGATACCGAAGATATAGCAGTTTCCGCATATCAAACGTACTGTGGAGTGCTGAAAACACCAGAAAACGTGTTTTTCGCATTCAATAGCACGAAAACAGCGATTTCGGTGATTCTGCACACTTGTAACAGCAGTATCATGAAGATTATCACTGAAGATGCATATCTCAGCTGGAAACAACAACGATACCGAAGATATCGCAGCTTCCGCATATCAAACGCACTGTGGAGTGCTGAAAACACTAGAAAACGTGTTTTTCGCATTCAATAGCACGAAAACAGCGATTTCGGTGATTCTGCACACTTGTAACAGCAGAATCATGAAGATTATCACTGAAAATGCATATCTCAGCTGGAAACAACAACGATACCGAAGATATCGCAGCTTCCGCATATCAAACGGACTGTGGAGTGCTAAAAACACCAGAAAACGTGTGTTTCGCATTCAATAGCACGAAAACAGCGATTTCGGTGATTCTGCACACTTGTAACAGCAGAATCATGAAGATTATCACTGAAAATGCATATCTCAGCTGGAAACAACAACGATACCGAAGATATGGCAGTTTCCGCATATCAAACGCACTGTGGAGTGCTGAAAACACCAGAAAACGTGTGTTTCGCATTCAATAGCACGAAAACAGCGATTTCGGTGATTCTGCACACTTGTAACAGCAGAATCATGAAGATTATCACTGAAAATGCATATCTCAGCTGGAAACAACAACGATACCGAAGATATGGCAGTTTCCGCATATCAAACGCACTGTGGAGTGCTGAAAACACCAGAAAACGTGTTTTTCGCATTCAAAAGCACGAAAACAGCGATTTCGGTGATTCTGCACACTTGTATCAGCAGAATCATGAAGATTATCACTGAAAATGCATATCTCAGCTGGAAACAACAACGATACCGAAGATATGGCAGTTTCCGCATATCAAACGCACTGTGGAGTGCTGAAAACACCAGAAAACGTGTTTTTCGCATTCAAAAGCACGAAAACAGCGATTTCGGTGATTCTGCACACTTGTAACAGCAGAATCATGAAGATTATCACTGAAAATGCATATCTCAGCTGGAAACAACAACGATACCGAAGATATGGCAGTTTCCGCATATCAAACGCACTGTGGAGTGCTGAAAACACTAGAAAACGTGTTTTTCGCATTCAATAGCACGAAAACAGCGATTTCGGTGATTCTGCACACTTGTCACAGAAGAAACTCGAAGATTATCGTAGAAAATGCATATCTCAGCTGGAAACAACAACGATACCGAAGATATGGCAGTTTCCGCATATCAAACGTACTGTGGAGTGCTGAAAACACCAGAAAACGTGTTTTTCGCATTCAATAGCACGAAAACAGCGATTTCGGTGATTCTGCACACTTGTAACAGCAGTATCATGAAGATTATCACTGAAGATGCATATCTCAGCTGGAAACAACAACGATACCGAAGATATGGCAGTTTCCGCATATCAAACGCACTGTGGAGTGCTGAAAACACCAGAAAACGTATTTTTCGCATTCAATAGCACGAAAACAGCGATTTCGGTGATTCTGCACACTTGTCACAGAAGAAACTCGAAGATTATCGTAGAAAATGCATATCTCAGCTGGAAACAACAACGATACCGAAGATATGGCAGTTTCCGCATATCAAACGTACTGTGGAGTGCTGAAAACACCAGAAAACGTGTTTTTCGCATTCAATAGCACGAAAATAGCGATTTCGGTGATTCTGCACACTTGTAACAGCAGTATCATGAAGATTATCACTGAAGATGCATATCTCAGCTACAAAACAACAACGATACCGAAGATATGGCAGTTTCCGCATATCAAACGCACTGTGGAGTGCTGAAAACACCAGAAAACGTGTTTTTCGCATCCAATAGCACGAAAACAGCGATTTCGGTGATTCTGCACACTTGTAACAGCAGATCATGAAGATTATCACTGAAAATGCATATCTCAGCTGGAAACAACAACGATACCGAAGATATCGCAGCTTCCGCATATCAAACGCACTGTGGAGTGCTGAAAACACTAGAAAACGTGTTTTTCGCATTCAATAGCACGAAAACAGGGATTTCGGTGATTCTGCACACTTGTAACAGCAGAATCATGAAGATTATCACTGAAAATGCATATCTCAGCTGGAAACAACAACGATACCGAAGATATCGCAGCTTCCGCATATCAAACGGACTGTGGAGTGCTAAAAACACCAGAAAACGTGTGTTTCGCATTCAATAGCACGAAAACAGCGATTTCGGTGATTCTGCACACTTGTAACAGCAGAATCATGAAGATTATCACTGAAAATGCATATCTCAGCTGGAAACAACAACGATACCGAAGATATCGCAGCTTCCGCATATCAAACGGACTGTGGAGTGCTAAAAACACCAGAAAACGTGTGTTTCGCATTCAATAGCACGAAAACAGCGATTTCGGTGATTCTGCACACTTGTAACAGCAGAATCATGAAGATTATCACTGAAAATGCATATCTCAGCTGGAAACAACAACGATACCGAAGATATGGCAGTTTCCGCATATCAAACGCACTGTGGAGTGCTGAAAACACCAGAAAACGTGTTTTTCGCATTCAATAGCACGAAAACAGCGATTTCGGTGATTCTGCACACTTGTAACAGCAGAATCATGAAGATTATCACTGAAAATGCATATCTCAGCTGGAAACAACAACGATACCGAAGATATGGCAGTTTCCGCATATCAAACGCACTGTGGAGTGCTGAAAACACCAGAAAACGTGTTTTTCGCATTCAAAAGCACGAAAACAGCGATTTCGGTGATTCTGCACACTTGTATCAGCAGAATCATGAAGATTATCACTGAAAATGCATATCTCAGCTGGAAACAACAACGATACCGAAGATATGGCAGTTTCCGCATATCAAACGCACTGTGGAGTGCTGAAAACACCAGAAAACGTGTTTTTCGCATTCAAAAGCACGAAAACAGCGATTTCGGTGATTCTGCACACTTGTAACAGCAGAATCATGAAGATTATCACTGAAAATGCATATCTCAGCTGGAAACAACAACGATACCGAAGATATGGCAGTTTCCGCATATCAAACGCACTGTGGAGTGCTGAAAACACTAGAAAACGTGTTTTTCGCATTCAATAGCACGAAAACAGCGATTTCGGTGATTCTGCACACTTGTCACAGAAGAAACTCGAAGATTATCGTAGAAAATGCATATCTCAGCTGGAAACAACAACGATACCGAAGATATGGCAGTTTCCGCATATCAAACGTACTGTGGAGTGCTGAAAACAGCAGAAAACGTGTTTTTCGCATTCAATAGCACGAAAACAGCGATTTCGGTGATTCTGCACACTTGTAACAGCAGTATCATGAAGATTATCACTGAAGATGCATATCTCAGCTGGAAACAACAACGATACTCGAAGATATGGCAGTTTGCGCATATCAAACGCACTGTGGAGTGCTGAAAACACCAGAAAACGTGTTTTTCGCATCCAATAGCACGAAAACAGCGATTTCGGTGATTCTGCACACTTGTAACAGCAGAATCATGAAGATTATCACTGAAAATGCATATCTCAGCTGGAAACAACAACGATACCGAAGATATCGCAGCTTCCGCATATCAAACGCACTGTGGAGTGCTGAAAACTCCAGAAAACGTGTTTTTCGCATTCAATAGCACGAAAACAGCGATTTCGGTGATTCTGCACACTTGTAACAGCAGAATCATGAAGATTATCACTGAAAATGCATATCTCAGCTGGAAACAACAACGATACCGATGATATGGCAGTTTCCGCATATCAAACGCACTGTGGAGTGCTGAAAACACCAGAAAACGTGTTTTTCGCATTCAATAGCACGAAAACAGCGATTTCGGTGATTCTGCACACTTGTAACAGCAGAATCATGAAGATTATCACTGAAAATGCATATCTCAGCTGGAAACAACAACGATACCGAAGATATCGCAGTTTCCGCATGTCAAACGTTCTGTGGCGTGCTGAAAACACCAGAAAACGTGTTTTTCATATTCAAAAGAACGAAAACAGCGATTTCGGTGATTCTGCACATTTGTAACAGCAGAATGATGAAGATAATCACTGAAAATGCATATCTCAGCTGGAAACAACAACGATACCGAAGATATCGCAGCTTCCGCATATCAAACGCACTGTGGAGTGCTGAAAACTCCAGAAAACGTGTTTTTCGCATTCAATAGCACGAAAACAGCGATTTCGGTGATTCTGCACACTTGTAACAGCAGAATCATGAAGATTATCACTGAAAATGCATATCTCAGCTGGAAACAACAACGATACCGATGATATGGCAGTTTCCGCATATCAAACGCACTGTGGAGTGCTGAAAACACCAGAAAACGTGTTTTTCGCATTCAATAGCACGAAAACAGCGATTTCGGTGATTCTGCACACTTGTAACAGCAGAATCATGAAGATTATCACTGAAAATGCATATCTCAGCTGGAAACAACAACGATACCGAAGATATCGCAGTTTCCGCATGTCAAACGTTCTGTGGCGTGCTGAAAACACCAGAAAACGTGTTTTTCATATTCAAAAGAACGAAAACAGCGATTTCGGTGATTCTGCACATTTGTAACAGCAGAATGATGAAGATAATCACTGAAAATGCATATCTCAGCTGGAAACAACAACGATACCGAAGATATGGCAGTTTCAGCATATCAAACGCACTGTGGAGTGCTGAAAACACCAGAAAACGTGTTTTTCGCATTCAATAGCACGAAAACAGCGGTTTCGGTGATTCTGCACACTTGTAACAGCAGAATCATGAAGATTATCACTGAAAATGCATATCCCAGCTGGAAACAACAACGATACCGAAGATATCGCAGCTTACGCATATCAAACGCACTGTGGAGTGCTGAAAACACCAGAAAACGTGTTTTTCGCATCCAATAGCACGAAAACAGCGATTTCGGTGACTCTGGACACTTGTAACAGCAGAATCATGAAGATTATCACTGAAAATGCATATCTCAGCTGGAAACAACAACGATACCGAAGATATCGCAGCTTCCGCATATCAAACGCACTGTGGAGTGCTGAAAACACCAGAAAACGTGTTTTTCGCATTCAATAGCACCAAAACAGCGATTTCGGTGATTCTGCACACTTGTCACAGAAGAAACTCGAAGATTATCGTAGAAAATGCATATCTCAGCTGGAAACAACAACGATACCGAAGATATGGCAGTTTCCGCATATCAAACGTACCGTGGAGTGCTGAAAACACCAGAAAACGTGTTTTTCGCATTCAATAACACGAAAACAGCGATTTCGGTGATTCTGCACACTTGTAACAGCAGTATCATGAAGATTATCACTGAAGATGCATATCTCAGCTGGAAACAACAACGATACCGAAGATATGGCAGTTTCCGCATATCAAACGCACTGTGGAGTGCTGAAAACACCAGAAAACGTGTTTTTCGCATCCAATAGCACGAAAACAGCGATTTCGGTGATTCTGCACACTTGTAACAGCAGAATCATGAAGATTATCACTGAAAATGCATATCTCAGCTGGAAACAACAACGATCCCGAAGATATGGCAGTTTCCGCATATCAAACGCACTGTGGAGTGCTGAAAACACCAGAAAACGTGTTTTTCGCATTCAAAAGCACGAAAACAGCGATTTCGGTGATTCTGCACACTTGTAACAGCAGAATCATGAAGATTATCACTGAAAATGCATATCTCAGCTGGAAACAACAACGATACCGAAGATATGGCAGTTTCCGCATATCAAACGCACTGTGGAGTGCTGAAAACACTAGAAAACGTGTTTTTCGCATTCAATAGCACGAAAACAGCGATTTCGGTGATTCTGCACACTTGTCACAGAAGAAACTCGAAGATTATCGTAGAAAATGCATATCTCAGCTGGAAACAACAACGATACCGAAGATATGGCAGTTTCCGCATATCAAACGTACTGTGGAGTGCTGAAAACACCAGAAAACGTGTTTTTCGCATTCAATAGCACGAAAACAGCGATTTCGGTGATTCTGCACACTTGTAACAGCAGTATCATGAAGATTATCACTGAAGATGCATATCTCAGCTACAAAACAACAACGATACCGAAGAATTGGCAGTTTCCGCATATCAAACGCACTGTGGAGTGCTGAAAACACCAGAAAATGTGTTTTTCGCATCCAATAGCACGAAAACAGCGATTTCGGTGATTCTGCACACTTGTAACAGCAGATCATGAAGATTATCACTGAAAATGCATATCTCAGCTGGAAACAACAACGATACCGAAGATATCGCAGCTTCCGCATATTAAACGCACTGTGGAGTGCTGAAAACACCAGAAAACGTGTTTTTCGCATTCAATAGCACGAAAACAGCGATTTCGGTGATTCTGCACACTTGTAACAGCAGAATCATGAAGATTATCACTGAAAATGCATATCTCAGCTGGAAACAACAACGATACCGAAGATATGGCAGTTTCCGCATATCAAACGCACTGTGGAGTGCTGAAAACACCAGAAAACGTGTTTTTCGCATTCAAAAGCACGAAAACAGCGATTTCGGTGATTCTGCACACTTGTATCAGCAGAATCATGATGATTATCACTGAAAATGCATATCTCAGCTGGAAACAACAACGATACCGAAGATATGGCAGTTTCCGCATATCAAACGCACTGTGGAGTGCTGAAAACACTAGAAAACGTGTTTTTCGCATTCAATAGCACGAAAACAGCGATTTCGGTGATTCTGCACACTTGTAACAGCAGAATCATGAAGATTATCACTGAAAATGCATATCTCAGCTGGAAACAACAACGATACCGAAGATATCGCAGCTTACGCATATCAAACGCACTGTGGAGTGCTGAAAACACCAGAAAACGTGTTTTTCGCATTCAATAGCACGAAAACAGCGATTTCGGTGATTCTGCACATTTGTAACAGCAGAATGATGAAGATAATCACTGAAAATGCATATCTCAGCTGGAAACAACAACGATACCGAAGATATGGCAGTTTCAGCATATCAAACGCACTGTGGAGTGCTGAAAACACCAGAAAACGTGTGTTTCGCATTCAATAGCACGAAAACAGCGATTTCGGTGATTCTGCACACTTGTAACAGCAGAATCATGAAGATTATCACTGAAAATGCATATCCCAGCTGGAAACAACAACGATACCGAAGATATGGCAGTTTCCGCATATCAAACGCACTGTGGAGTGCTGAAAACACCAGAAAACGTGTTTTTCGCATTCAATAGCACGAAAACAGCGATTTCGGTGATTCTGCACATTTGTAACAGCAGAATGATGAAGATAATCACTGAAAATGCATATCTCAGCTGGAAACAACAACGATACCGAAGATATGGCAGTTTCAGCATATCAAACGCACTGTGGAGTGCTGAAAACACCAGAAAACGTGTTTTTCGCATTCAATAGCACGAAAACAGCGGTTTCGGTGATTCTGCACACTTGTAACAGCAGAATCATGAAGATTATCACTGAAAATGCATATCCCAGCTGGAAACAACAACGATACCGAAGATATCGCAGCTTACGCATATCAAACGCACTGTGGAGTGCTGAAAACACCAGAAAACGTGTTTTTCGCATCCAATAGCACGAAAACAGCGATTTCGGTGACTCTGGACACTTGTAACAGCAGAATCATGAAGATTATCACTGAAAATGCATATCTCAGCTGGAAACAACAACGATACCGAAGATATCGCAGCTTCCGCATATCAAACGGACTGTGGAGTGCTAAAAACACCAGAAAACGTGTGTTTCGCATTCAATAGCACGAAAACAGCGATTTCGGTGATTCTGCACACTTGTAACAGCAGAATCATGAAGATTATCACTGAAAATGCATATCCCAGCTGGAAACAACAACGATACCGAAGATATCGCAGCTTACGCATATCAAACGCACTGTGGAGTGCTGAAAACACCAGAAAACGTGTTTTTCGCATTCAATAGCACGAAAACAGCGATTTCGGTGATTCTGCACACTTGTAACAGCAGAATCATGAAGATTATCACTAAAAATGCATATCTCAGCTGGAAACAACAACGATACCGAAGATATCGCAGCTTCCGCATATCAAACGGACTGTGGAGTGCTAAAAACACTAGAAAACGTGTTTTTCGCATTCAATAGCACGAAAACAGCGATTTCGGTGATTCTGCACACTTGTAACTGCAGAATCATGAAGATTATCACTGAAAATGCATATCTCAGCTGGAAACAACAACGATACCGAAGATATCGCAGCTTCCGCATATCAAACGGACTGTGGAGTGCTAAAAACACCAGAAAACGTGTGTTTCGCAGTCAATAGCACGAAAACAGCGATTTCGGTGATTCTGCACACTTGTAACAGCAGAATCATGAAGATTATCACTGAAAATGCATATCTCGGCTGGAAACAACAACGATACCGAAGATATGGCAGTTTCCGCATATCAAACGCACTGTGGAGTGCTGAAAACACCAGAAAACGTGTTTTTCGCATTCAATAGCACGAAAACAGCGATTTCGGTGATTCTGCACACTTGTAACAGCAGAATCATGAAGATTATCACTGAAAATGCATATCTCAGCTGGAAACAACAACGATACCGAAGATATGGCAGTTTCCGCATATCAAACGCACTGTGGAGTGCTGAAAACACCAGAAAACGTGTTTTTCGCATTCAAAAGCACGAAAACAGCGATTTCGGTGATTCTGCACACTTGTATCAGCAGAATCATGAAGATTATCACTGAAAATGCATATCTCAGCTGGAAACAACAACGATACCGAAGATATGGCAGTTTCCGCATATCAAACGCACTGTGGAGTGCTGAAAACACTAGAAAACGTGTTTTTCGCATTCAATAGCACGAAAACAGCGATTTCGGTGATTCTGCACACTTGTAACAGCAGAATCATGAAGATTATCACTGAAAATGCATATCTCAGCTGGAAACAACAACGATACCGAAGATATCGCAGCTTCCGCATATCAAACGGACTGTGGAGTGCTAAAAACACCAGAAAACGTGTGTTTCGCATTCAATAGCACGAAAACAGCGATTTCGGTGATTCTGCACACTTATAACAGCAGAATCATGAAGATTATCACTGAAAATGCATATCTCAGCTGGAAACAACAACGATACCGAAGATATGGCAGTTTCCGCATATCAAACGCACTGTGGAGTGCTGAAAACACCAGAAAACGTGTTTTTCGCATTCAATAGCACGAAAACAGCGATTTCGGTGATTCTGCACACTTGTAACAGCAGAATCATGAAGATTATCACTGAAAATGCATATTTCAGCTGGAAACAACAACGATACCGAAGATATGGCAGTTTCCGCATATCAAACGCACTGTGGAGTGCTGAAAACACCAGAAAACGTGTTTTTCGCATTCAATAGCACGAAAACAGCGATTTCGGTGATTCTGCACACTTGTAACAGCAGAATCATGAAGATTATCACTGAAAATGCATATCTCAGCTGGAAACAACAACGATACCGAAGATATCGCAGCTTCCGCATATCAAACGCACTGTGGAGTGCTGAAAACACCAGAAAACGTGTTTTTCGCATTCAATAGCACGAAAACAGCGATTTCGGTGATTCTGCACACTTGTAACAGCAGAATCATGAAGATTATCACTGAAAATGCATATCTCAGCTGGAAACAACAACGATACCGAAGATATCGCAGCTTCCGCATATCAAACGGACTGTGGAGTGCTAAAAACACCAGAAAACGTGTGTTTCGCATTCAATAGCACGAAAACAGCGATTTCGGTGATTCTGCACACTTGTAACAGCAGAATCATGAAGATTATCACTGAAAATGCATATCTCAGCTGGAAACAACAACGATACCGAAGATATCGCAGCTTCCGCATATCAAACGCACTGTGGAGTGCTGAAAACACCAGAAAACGTGTTTTTCGCATTCAATAGCACCAAAACAGCGATTTCGGTGATTCTGCACACTTGTCACAGAAGAAACTCGAAGATTATCGTAGAAAATGCATATCTCAGCTGGAAACAACAATGATACCGAAGATATGGCAGTTTCCGCATATCAAACGTACCGTGGAGTGCTGAAAACACCAGAAAACGTGTTTTTCGCATTCAATAACACGAAAACAGCGATTTCGGTGATTCTGCACACTTGTAACAGCAGTATCATGAAGATTATCACTGAAGATGCATATCTCAGCTGGAAACAACAACGATACCGAAGATATGGCAGTTTCCGCATATCAAACGCACTGTGGAGTGCTGAAAACACCAGAAAACGTGTTTTTCGCATCCAATAGCACGAAAACAGCGATTTCGGTGATTCTGCACACTTGTAACAGCAGAATCATGAAGATTATCACTGAAAATGCATATCTCAGCTGGAAACAACAACGATCCCGAAGATATGGCAGTTTCCGCATATCAAACGCACTGTGGAGTGCTGAAAACACCAGAAAACGTGTTTTTCGCATTCAAAAGCACGAAAACAGCGATTTCGGTGATTCTGCACACTTGTAACAGCAGAATCATGAAGATTATCACTGAAAATGCATATCTCAGCTGGAAACAACAACGATACCGAAGATATGGCAGTTTCCGCATATCAAACGCACTGTGGAGTGCTGAAAACACTAGAAAACGTGTTTTTCGCATTCAATAGCACGAAAACAGCGATTTCGGTGATTCTGCACACTTGTCACAGAAGAAACTCGAAGATTATCGTAGAAAATGCATATCTCAGCTGGAAACAACAACGATACCGAAGATATGGCAGTTTCCGCATATCAAACGTACTGTGGAGTGCTGAAAACACCAGAAAACGTGTTTTTCGCATTCAATAGCACGAAAACAGCGATTTCGGTGATTCTGCACACTTGTAAAAGCAGTATCATGAAGATTATCACTGAAGATGCATATCTCAGCTACAAAACAACAACGATACCGAAGATATGGCAGTTTCCGCATATCAAACGCACTGTGGAGTGCTGAAAACACCAGAAAATGTGTTTTTCGCATCCAATAGCACGAAAACAGCGATTTCGGTGATTCTGCACACTTGTAACAGCAGATCATGAAGATTATCACTGAAAATGCATATCTCAGCTGGAAACAGCAACGATACCGAAGATATCGCAGCTTCCGCATATTAAACGCACTGTGGAGTGCTGAAAACACCAGAAAACGTGTTTTTCGCATTCAATAGCACGAAAACAGCGATTTCGGTGATTCTGCACACTTGTAACAGCAGAATCATGAAGATTATCACTGAAAATGCATATCTCAGCTGGAAACAACAACGATACCGAAGATATGGCAGTTTCCGCATATCAAACGCACTGTGGAGTGCTGAAAACACCAGAAAACGTGTTTTTCGCATTCAAAAGCACGAAAACAGCGATTTCGGTGATTCTGCACACTTGTATCAGCAGAATCATGAAGATTATCACTGAAAATGCATATCTCAGCTGGAAACAACAACGATACCGAAGATATGGCAGTTTCCGCATATCAAACGCACTGTGGAGTGCTGAAAACACTAGAAAACGTGTTTTTCGCATTCAATAGCACGAAAACAGCGATTTCGGTGATTCTGCACACTTGTAACAGCAGAATCATGAAGATTATCACTGAAAATGCATATCTCAGCTGGAAACAACAACGATACCGAAGATATCGCAGCTTCCGCATATCAAACGGACTGTGGAGTGCTGAAAACACCAGAAAACGTGTTTTTCGCATTCAATAGCATGAAAACAGCGGTTTCGGTGATTCTGCACACTTGTAACAGCAGAATCATGAAGATTATCACTGAAAATGCATATCCCAGCTGGAAACAACAACGATACCGAAGATATCGCAGCTTACGCATATCAAACGCACTGTGGAGTGCTGAAAACACCAGAAAACGTGTTTTTCGCATTCAATAGCACGAAAACAGCGATTTCGGTGATTCTGCACATTTGTAACAGCAGAATGATGAAGATAATCACTGAAAATGCATATCTCAGCTGGAAACAACAACGATACCGAAGATATGGCAGTTTCAGCATATCAAACGCACTGTGGAGTGCTGAAAACACCAGAAAACGTGTTTTTCGCATTCAATAGCACGAAAACAGCGGTTTCGGTGATTCTGCACACTTGTAACAGCAGAATCATGAAGATTATCACTGAAAATGCATATCCCAGCTGGAAACAACAACGATACCGAAGATATCGCAGCTTACGCATATCAAACGCACTGTGGAGTGCTGAAAACACCAGAAAACGTGTTTTTCGCATCCAATAGCACGAAAACAGCGATTTCGGTGACTCTGGACACTTGTAACAGCAGAATCATGAAGATTATCACTGAAAATGCATATCTCAGCTGGAAACAACAACGATACCGAAGATATCGCAGCTTCCGCATATCAAACGGACTGTGGAGTGCTAAAAACACCAGAAAACGTGTGTTTCGCATTCAATAGCACGAAAACAGCGATTTCGGTGATTCTGCACACTTGTAACAGCAGAATCATGAAGATTATCACTGAAAATGCATATCCCAGCTGGAAACAACAACGATACCGAAGATATCGCAGCTTACGCATATCAAACGCACTGTGGAGTGCTGAAAACACCAGAAAACGTGTTTTTCGCATTCAATAGCACGATAACAGCGATTTCGGTGATTCTGCACACTTGTAACAGCAGAATCATGAAGATTATCACTAAAAATGCATATCTCAGCTGGAAACAACAACGATACCGAAGATATCGCAGCTTCCGCATATCAAACGGACTGTGGAGTGCTAAAAACACTAGAAAACGTGTTTTTCGCATTCAATAGCACGAAAACAGCGATTTCGGTGATTCTGCACACTTGTAACAGCAGAATCATGAAGATTATCACTGAAAATGCATATCTCAGCTGGAAACAACAACGATACCGAAGATATCGCAGCTTCCGCATATCAAACGGACTGTGGAGTGCTAAAAACACCAGAAAACGTGTGTTTCGCATTCAATAGCACGAAAACAGCGATTTCGGTGATTCTGCACACTTGTAACAGCAGAATCATGAAGATTATCACTGAAAATGCATATCTCAGCTGGAAACAACAACGATACCGAAGATATGGCAGTTTCCGCATATCAAACGCACTGTGGAGTGCTGAAAACACCAGAAAACGTGTTTTTCGCATTCAATAGCACGAAAACAGCGATTTCGGTGATTCTGCACACTTGTAACAGCAGAATCATGAAGATTATCACTGAAAATGCATATCTCAGCTGGAAACAACAACGATACCGAAGATATGGCAGTTTCCGCATATCAAACGCACTGTGGAGTGCTGAAAACACCAGAAAACGTGTTTTTCGCATTCAATAGCACGAAAACAGCGATTTCGGTGATTCTGCACACTTGTAACAGCAGAATCATGAAGATTATCACTGAAAATGCATATCTCAGCTGGAAACAACAACGATACCGAAGATATCGCAGCTTCCGCATATCAAACGCACTGTGGAGTGCTGAAAACACCAGAAAACGTGTTTTTCGCATTCAATAGCACGAAAACAGCGATTTCGGTGATTCTGCACACTTGTAACAGCAGAATCATGAAGATTATCACTGAAAATGCATATCTCAGCTGGAAACAACAACGATACCGAAGATATCGCTGCTTCCGCATATCAAACGGACTGTGGAGTGCTAAAAACACCAGAAAACGTGTGTTTCGCATTCAATAGCACGAAAACAGCGATTTCGGTGATTCTGCACACTTGTAACAGCAGAATCATGAAGATTATCACTGAAAATGCATATCTCAGCTGGAAACAACAACGATACCGAAGATATCGCAGCTTCCGCATATCAAACGCACTGTGGAGTGCTGAAAACACCAGAAAACGTGTTTTTCGCATTCAATAGCACCAAAACAGCGATTTCGGTGATTCTGCACACTTGTCACAGAAGAAACTCGAAGATTATCGTTGAA
Organism: Anthophora plumipes; assembly: GCA_951804975.1. Lineage (NCBI taxonomy): Eukaryota > Metazoa > Arthropoda > Insecta > Hymenoptera > Apidae > Anthophora > Anthophora plumipes. The sequence goes on from OX638118.1 coordinate 22,545,249, forward strand.
AATGCATATCTCAGCTGGAAACAACAACGATACCGAAGATATGGCAGTTTCCGCATATCAAACGTACCGTGGAGTGCTGAAAACACCAGAAAACGTGTTTTTCGCATTCAATAACACGAAAACAGCGATTTCGGTGATTCTGCACACTTGTAACAGCAGTATCATGAAGATTATCACTGAAGATGCATATCTCAGCTGGAAACAACAACGATACCGAAGATATGGCAGTTTCCGCATATCAAACGCACTGTGGAGTGCTGAAAACACCAGAAAACGTGTTTTTCGCATCCAATAGCACGAAAACAGCGATTTCGGTGATTCTGCACACTTGTAACAGCAGAATCATGAAGATTATCACTGAAAATGCATATCTCAGCTGGAAACAACAACGATCCCGAAGATATGGCAGTTTCCGCATATCAAACGCACTGTGGAGTGCTGAAAACACCAGAAAACGTGTTTTTCGCATTCAAAAGCACGAAAACAGCGATTTCGGTGATTCTGCACACTTGTAACAGCAGAATCATGAAGATTATCACTGAAAATGCATATCTCAGCTGGAAACAACAACGATACCGAAGATATGGCAGTTTCCGCATATCAAACGCACTGTGGAGTGCTGAAAACACTAGAAAACGTGTTTTTCGCATTCAATAGCACGAAAACAGCGATTTCGGTGATTCTGCACACTTGTCACAGAAGAAACTCGAAGATTATCGTAGAAAATGCATATCTCAGCTGGAAACAACAACGATACCGAAGATATGGCAGTTTCCGCATATCAAACGTACTGTGGAGTGCTGAAAACACCAGAAAACGTGTTTTTCGCATTCAATAGCACGAAAACAGCGATTTCGGTGATTCTGCACACTTGTAAAAGCAGTATCATGAAGATTATCACTGAAGATGCATATCTCAGCTACAAAACAACAACGATACCGAAGATATGGCAGTTTCCGCATATCAAACGCACTGTGGAGTGCTGAAAACACTAGAAAACGTGTTTTTCGCATTCAATAGCACGAAAACAGCGATTTCGGTGATTCTGCACACTTGTCACAGAAGAAACTCGAAGATTATCGTAGAAAATGCATATCTCAGCTGGAAACAACAACGATACCGAAGATATGGCAGTTTCCGCATATCAAACGTACTGTGGAGTGCTGAAAACACCAGAAAACGTGTTTTTCGCATTCAATAGCACGAAAACAGCGATTTCGGTGATTCTGCACACTTGTAAAAGCAGTATCATGAAGATTATCACTGAAGATGCATATCTCAGCTACAAAACAACAACGATACCGAAGATATGGCAGTTTCCGCATATCAAACGCACTGTGGAGTGCTGAAAACACCAGAAAATGTGTTTTTCGCATCCAATAGCACGAAAACAGCGATTTCGGTGATTCTGCACACTTGTAACAGCAGATCATGAAGATTATCACTGAAAATGCATATCTCAGCTGGAAACAGCAACGATACCGAAGATATCGCAGCTTCCGCATATTAAACGCACTGTGGAGTGCTGAAAACACCAGAAAACGTGTTTTTCGCATTCAATAGCACGAAAACAGCGATTTCGGTGATTCTGCACACTTGTAACAGCAGAATCATGAAGATTATCACTGAAAATGCATATCTCAGCTGGAAACAACAACGATACCGAAGATATCGCAGCTTCCGCATATCAAACGGACTGTGGAGTGCTGAAAACACCACAAAACGTGTTTTTCGCATTCAATAGCATGAAAACAGCGGTTTCGGTGATTCTGCACACTTGTAACAGCAGAATCATGAAGATTATCACTGAAAATGCATATCCCAGCTGGAAACAACAACGATACCGAAGATATCGCAGCTTACGCATATCAAACGCACTGTGGAGTGCTGAAAACACCAGAAAACGTGTTTTTCGCATTCAATAGCACGAAAACAGCGATTTCGGTGATTCTGCACATTTGTAACAGCAGAATGATGAAGATAATCACTGAAAATGCATATCTCAGCTGGAAACAACAACGATACCGAAGATATGGCAGTTTCAGCATATCAAACGCACTGTGGAGTGCTGAAAACACCAGAAAACGTGTTTTTCGCATTCAATAGCACGAAAACAGCGGTTTCGGTGATTCTGCACACTTGTAACAGCAGAATCATGAAGATTATCACTGAAAATGCATATCCCAGCTGGAAACAACAACGATACCGAAGATATCGCAGCTTACGCATATCAAACGCACTGTGGAGTGCTGAAAACACCAGAAAACGTGTTTTTCGCATCCAATAGCACGAAAACAGCGATTTCGGTGACTCTGGACACTTGTAACAGCAGAATCATGAAGATTATCACTGAAAATGCATATCTCAGCTGGAAACAACAACGATACCGAAGATATCGCAGCTTCCGCATATCAAACGGACTGTGGAGTGCTAAAAACACCAGAAAACGTGTGTTTCGCATTCAATAGCACGAAAACAGCGATTTCGGTGATTCTGCACACTTGTAACAGCAGAATCATGAAGATTATCACTGAAAATGCATATCCCAGCTGGAAACAACAACGATACCGAAGATATCGCAGCTTACGCATATCAAACGCACTGTGGAGTGCTGAAAACACCAGAAAACGTGTTTTTCGCATTCAATAGCACGATAACAGCGATTTCGGTGATTCTGCACACTTGTAACAGCAGAATCATGAAGATTATCACTAAAAATGCATATCTCAGCTGGAAACAACAACGATACCGAAGATATCGCAGCTTCCGCATATCAAACGGACTGTGGAGTGCTAAAAACACTAGAAAACGTGTTTTTCGCATTCAATAGCACGAAAACAGCGATTTCGGTGATTCTGCACACTTGTAACAGCAGAATCATGAAGATTATCACTGAAAATGCATATCTCAGCTGGAAACAACAACGATACCGAAGATATCGCAGCTTCCGCATATCAAACGGACTGTGGAGTGCTAAAAACACCAGAAAACGTGTGTTTCGCATTCAATAGCACGAAAACAGCGATTTCGGTGATTCTGCACACTTGTAACAGCAGAATCATGAAGATTATCACTGAAAATGCATATCTCAGCTGGAAACAACAACGATACCGAAGATATGGCAGTTTCCGCATATCAAACGCACTGTGGAGTGCTGAAAACACCAGAAAACGTGTTTTTCGCATTCAATAGCACGAAAACAGCGATTTCGGTGATTCTGCACACTTGTAACAGCAGAATCATGAAGATTATCACTGAAAATGCATATCTCAGCTGGAAACAACAACGATACCGAAGATATGGCAGTTTCCGCATATCAAACGCACTGTGGAGTGCTGAAAACACCAGAAAACGTGTTTTTCGCATTCAATAGCACGAAAACAGCGATTTCGGTGATTCTGCACACTTGTAACAGCAGAATCATGAAGATTATCACTGAAAATGCATATCTCAGCTGGAAACAACAACGATACCGAAGATATCGCAGCTTCCGCATATCAAACGCACTGTGGAGTGCTGAAAACACCAGAAAACGTGTTTTTCGCATTCAATAGCACGAAAACAGCGATTTCGGTGATTCTGCACACTTGTAACAGCAGAATCATGAAGATTATCACTGAAAATGCATATCTCAGCTGGAAACAACAACGATACCGAAGATATCGCAGCTTCCGCATATCAAACGGACTGTGGAGTGCTAAAAACACCAGAAAACGTGTGTTTCGCATTCAATAGCACGAAAACAGCGATTTCGGTGATTCTGCACACTTGTAACAGCAGAATCATGAAGATTATCACTGAAAATGCATATCTCAGCTGGAAACAACAACGATACCGAAGATATCGCAGCTTCCGCATATCAAACGCACTGTGGAGTGCTGAAAACACCAGAAAACGTGTTTTTCGCATTCAATAGCACCAAAACAGCGATTTCGGTGATTCTGCACACTTGTCACAGAAGAAACTCGAAGATTATCGTTGAAAATGCATATCTCAGCTGGAAACAACAACGATACCGAAGATATGGCAGTTTCCGCATATCAAACGTACCGTGGAGTGCTGAAAACACCAGAAAACGTGTTTTTCGCATTCAATAACACGAAAACAGCGATTTCGGTGATTCTGCACACTTGTAACAGCAGTATCATGAAGATTATCACTGAAGATGCATATCTCAGCTGGAAACAACAACGATACCGAAGATATGGCAGTTTCCGCATATCAAACGCACTGTGGAGTGCTGAAAACACCAGAAAACGTGTTTTTCGCATCCAATAGCACGAAAACAGCGATTTCGGTGATTCTGCACACTTGTAACAGCAGAATCATGAAGATTATCACTGAAAATGCATATCTCAGCTGGAAACAACAACGATCCCGAAGATATGGCAGTTTCCGCATATCAAACGCACTGTGGAGTGCTGAAAACACCAGAAAACGTGTTTTTCGCATTCAAAAGCACGAAAACAGCGATTTCGGTGATTCTGCACACTTGTAACAGCAGAATCATGAAGATTATCACTGAAAATGCATATCTCAGCTGGAAACAACAACGATACCGAAGATATGGCAGTTTCCGCATATCAAACGCACTGTGGAGTGCTGAAAACACTAGAAAACGTGTTTTTCGCATTCAATAGCACGAAAACAGCGATTTCGGTGATTCTGCACACTTGTCACAGAAGAAACTCGAAGATTATCGTAGAAAATGCATATCTCAGCTGGAAACAACAACGATACCGAAGATATGGCAGTTTCCGCATATCAAACGTACTGTGGAGTGCTGAAAACACCAGAAAACGTGTTTTTCGCATTCAATAGCACGAAAACAGCGATTTCGGTGATTCTGCACACTTGTCACAGAAGAAACTCGAAGATTATCGTAGAAAATGCATATCTCAGCTGGAAACAACAACGATACCGAAGATATGGCAGTTTCCGCATATCAAACGTACTGTGGAGTGCTGAAAACACCAGAAAACGTGTTTTTCGCATTCAATAGCACGAAAACAGCGATTTCGGTGATTCTGCACACTTGTAAAAGCAGTATCATGAAGATTATCACTGAAGATGCATATCTCAGCTACAAAACAACAACGATACCGAAGATATGGCAGTTTCCGCATATCAAACGCACTGTGGAGTGCTGAAAACACCAGAAAATGTGTTTTTCGCATCCAATAGCACGAAAACAGCGATTTCGGTGATTCTGCACACTTGTAACAGCAGATCATGAAGATTATCACTGAAAATGCATATCTCAGCTGGAAACAGCAACGATACCGAAGATATCGCAGCTTCCGCATATTAAACGCACTGTGGAGTGCTGAAAACACCAGAAAACGTGTTTTTCGCATTCAATAGCACGAAAACAGCGATTTCGGTGATTCTGCACACTTGTAACAGCAGAATCATGAAGATTATCACTGAAAATGCATATCTCAGCTGGAAACAACAACGATACCGAAGATATGGCAGTTTCCGCATATCAAACGCACTGTGGAGTGCTGAAAACACCAGAAAACGTGTTTTTCGCATCCAATAGCACGAAAACAGCGATTTCGGTGATTCTGCACACTTGTAACAGCAGAATCATGAAGATTATCACTGAAAATGCATATCTCAGCTGGAAACAACAACGATCCCGAAGATATGGCAGTTTCCGCATATCAAACGCACTGTGGAGTGCTGAAAACACCAGAAAACGTGTTTTTCGCATTCAAAAGCACGAAAACAGCGATTTCGGTGATTCTGCACACTTGTAACAGCAGAATCATGAAGATTATCACTGAAAATGCATATCTCAGCTGGAAACAACAACGATACCGAAGATATGGCAGTTTCCGCATATCAAACGCACTGTGGAGTGCTGAAAACACTAGAAAACGTGTTTTTCGCATTCAATAGCACGAAAACAGCGATTTCGGTGATTCTGCACACTTGTCACAGAAGAAACTCGAAGATTATCGTAGAAAATGCATATCTCAGCTGGAAACAACAACGATACCGAAGATATGGCAGTTTCCGCATTTCAAACGTACTGTGGAGTGCTGAAAACACCAGAAAACGTGTTTTTCGCATTCAATAGCACGAAAACAGCGATTTCGGTGATTCTGCACACTTGTAAAAGCAGTATCATGAAGATTATCACTGAAGATGCATATCTCAGCTACAAAACAACAACGATACCGAAGATATGGCAGTTTCCGCATATCAAACGCACTGTGGAGTGCTGAAAACACTAGAAAACGTGTTTTTCGCATTCAATAGCACGAAAACAGCGATTTCGGTGATTCTGCACACTTGTCACAGAAGAAACTCGAAGATTATCGTAGAAAATGCATATCTCAGCTGGAAACAACAACGATACCGAAGATATGGCAGTTTCCGCATATCAAACGTACTGTGGAGTGCTGAAAACACCAGAAAACGTGTTTTTCGCATTCAATAGCACGAAAACAGCGATTTCGGTGATTCTGCACACTTGTAAAAGCAGTATCATGAAGATTATCACTGAAGATGCATATCTCAGCTACAAAACAACAACGATACCGAAGATATGGCAGTTTCCGCATATCAAACGCACTGTGGAGTGCTGAAAACACCAGAAAATGTGTTTTTCGCATCCAATAGCACGAAAACAGCGATTTCGGTGATTCTGCACACTTGTAACAGCAGATCATGAAGATTATCACTGAAAATGCATATCTCAGCTGGAAACAGCAACGATACCGAAGATATCGCAGCTTCCGCATATTAAACGCACTGTGGAGTGCTGAAAACACCAGAAAACGTGTTTTTCGCATTCAATAGCACGAAAACAGCGATTTCGGTGATTCTGCACACTTGTAACAGCAGAATCATGAAGATTATCACTGAAAATGCATATCTCAGCTGGAAACAACAACGATACCGAAGATATCGCAGCTTCCGCATATCAAACGGACTGTGGAGTGCTGAAAACACCACAAAACGTGTTTTTCGCATTCAATAGCATGAAAACAGCGGTTTCGGTGATTCTGCACACTTGTAACAGCAGAATCATGAAGATTATCACTGAAAATGCATATCCCAGCTGGAAACAACAACGATACCGAAGATATCGCAGCTTACGCATATCAAACGCACTGTGGAGTGCTGAAAACACCAGAAAACGTGTTTTTCGCATTCAATAGCACGAAAACAGCGATTTCGGTGATTCTGCACATTTGTAACAGCAGAATGATGAAGATAATCACTGAAAATGCATATCTCAGCTGGAAACAACAACGATACCGAAGATATGGCAGTTTCAGCATATCAAACGCACTGTGGAGTGCTGAAAACACCAGAAAACGTGTTTTTCGCATTCAATAGCACGAAAACAGCGGTTTCGGTGATTCTGCACACTTGTAACAGCAGAATCATGAAGATTATCACTGAAAATGCATATCCCAGCTGGAAACAACAACGATACCGAAGATATCGCAGCTTACGCATATCAAACGCACTGTGGAGTGCTGAAAACACCAGAAAACGTGTTTTTCGCATCCAATAGCACGAAAACAGCGATTTCGGTGACTCTGGACACTTGTAACAGCAGAATCATGAAGATTATCACTGAAAATGCATATCTCAGCTGGAAACAACAACGATACCGAAGATATCGCAGCTTCCGCATATCAAACGGACTGTGGAGTGCTAAAAACACCAGAAAACGTGTGTTTCGCATTCAATAGCACGAAAACAGCGATTTCGGTGATTCTGCACACTTGTAACAGCAGAATCATGAAGATTATCACTGAAAATGCATATCCCAGCTGGAAACAACAACGATACCGAAGATATCGCAGCTTACGCATATCAAACGCACTGTGGAGTGCTGAAAACACCAGAAAACGTGTTTTTCGCATTCAATAGCACGATAACAGCGATTTCGGTGATTCTGCACACTTGTAACAGCAGAATCATGAAGATTATCACTAAAAATGCATATCTCAGCTGGAAACAACAACGATACCGAAGATATCGCAGCTTCCGCATATCAAACGGACTGTGGAGTGCTAAAAACACTAGAAAACGTGTTTTTCGCATTCAATAGCACGAAAACAGCGATTTCGGTGATTCTGCACACTTGTAACAGCAGAATCATGAAGATTATCACTGAAAATGCATATCTCAGCTGGAAACAACAACGATACCGAAGATATCGCAGCTTCCGCATATCAAACGGACTGTGGAGTGCTAAAAACACCAGAAAACGTGTGTTTCGCATTCAATAGCACGAAAACAGCGATTTCGGTGATTCTGCACACTTGTAACAGCAGAATCATGAAGATTATCACTGAAAATGCATATCTCAGCTGGAAACAACAACGATACCGAAGATATGGCAGTTTCCGCATATCAAACGCACTGTGGAGTGCTGAAAACACCAGAAAACGTGTTTTTCGCATTCAATAGCACGAAAACAGCGATTTCGGTGATTCTGCACACTTGTAACAGCAGAATCATGAAGATTATCACTGAAAATGCATATCTCAGCTGGAAACAACAACGATACCGAAGATATGGCAGTTTCCGCATATCAAACGCACTGTGGAGTGCTGAAAACACCAGAAAACGTGTTTTTCGCATTCAAAAGCACGAAAACAGCGATTTCGGTGATTCTGCACACTTGTATCAGCAGAATCATGAAGATTATCACTGAAAATGCATATCTCAGCTGGAAACAACAACGATACCGAAGATATGGCAGTTTCCGCATATCAAACGCACTGTGGAGTGCTGAAAACACCAGAAAACGTGTTTTTCGCATTCAATAGCACGAAAACAGCGATTTCGGTGATTCTGCACACTTGTAACAGCAGAATCATGAAGATTATCACTGAAAATGCATATCTCAGCTGGAAACAACAACGATACCGAAGATATCGCAGCTTCCGCATATCAAACGCACTGTGGAGTGCTGAAAACACCAGAAAACGTGTTTTTCGCATTCAATAGCACGAAAACAGCGATTTCGGTGATTCTGCACATTTGTAACAGCAGAATGATGAAGATAATCACTGAAAATGCATATCTCAGCTGGAAACAACAACGATACCGAAGATATGGCAGTTTCAGCATATCAAACGCACTGTGGAGTGCTGAAAACACCAGAAAACGTGTTTTTCGCATTCAATAGCACGAAAACAGCGGTTTCGGTGATTCTGCACACTTGTAACAGCAGAATCATGAAGATTATCACTGAAAATGCATATCCCAGCTGGAAACAACAACGATACCGAAGATATCGCAGCTTACGCATATCAAACGCACTGTGGAGTGCTGAAAACACCAGAAAACGTGTTTTTCGCATTCAATAGCACGAAAACAGCGATTTCGGTGATTCTGCACATTTGTAACAGCAGAATGATGAAGATAATCACTGAAAATGCATATCTCAGCTGGAAACAACAACGATACCGAAGATATGGCAGTTTCAGCATATCAAACGCACTGTGGAGTGCTGAAAACACCAGAAAACGTGTTTTTCGCATTCAATAGCACGAAAACAGCGGTTTCGGTGATTCTGCACACTTGTAACAGCAGAATCATGAAGATTATCACTGAAAATGCATATCCCAGCTGGAAACAACAACGATACCGAAGATATCGCAGCTTACGCATATCAAACGCACTGTGGAGTGCTGAAAACACCAGAAAACGTGTTTTTCGCATCCAATAGCACGAAAACAGCGATTTCGGTGACTCTGGACACTTGTAACAGCAGAATCATGAAGATTATCACTGAAAATGCATATCTCAGCTGGAAACAACAACGATACCGAAGATATCGCAGCTTCCGCATATCAAACGGACTGTGGAGTGCTAAAAACACCAGAAAACGTGTGTTTCGCATTCAATAGCACGAAAACAGCGATTTCGGTGATTCTGCACACTTGTAACAGCAGAATCATGAAGATTATCACTGAAAATGCATATCCCAGCTGGAAACAACAACGATACCGAAGATATCGCAGCTTACGCATATCAAACGCACTGTGGAGTGCTGAAAACACCAGAAAACGTGTTTTTCGCATTCAATAGCACGAAAACAGCGATTTCGGTGATTCTGCACACTTGTAACAGCAGAATCATGAAGATTATCACTAAAAATGCATATCTCAGCTGGAAACAACAACGATACCGAAGATATCGCAGCTTCCGCATATCAAACGGACTGTGGAGTGCTAAAAACACTAGAAAACGTGTTTTTCGCATTCAATAGCACGAAAACAGCGATTTCGGTGATTCTGCACACTTGTAACAGCAGAATCATGAAGATTATCACTGAAAATGCATATCTCAGCTGGAAACAACAACGATACCGAAGATATCGCAGCTTCCGCATATCAAACGGACTGTGGAGTGCTAAAAACACCAGAAAACGTGTGTTTCGCATTCAATAGCACGAAAACAGCGATTTCGGTGATTCTGCACACTTGTAACAGCAGAATCATGAAGATTATCACTGAAAATGCATATCTCAGCTGGAAACAACAACGATACCGAAGATATGGCAGTTTCCGCATATCAAACGCACTGTGGAGTGCTGAAAACACCAGAAAACGTGTTTTTCGCATTCAATAGCACGAAAACAGCGATTTCGGTGATTCTGCACACTTGTAACAGCAGAATCATGAAGATTATCACTGAAAATGCATATCTCAGCTGGAAACAACAACGATACCGAAGATATGGCAGTTTCCGCATATCAAACGCTCTGTGGAGTGCTGAAAACACCAGAAAACGTGTTTTTCGCATTCAATAGCACGAAAACAGCGATTTCGGTGATTCTGCACACTTGTAACAGCAGAATCATGAAGATTATCACTGAAAATGCATATCTCAGCTGGAAACAACAACGATACCGAAGATATGGCAGTTTCCGCATATCAAACGCACTGTGGAGTGCTGAAAACACCAGAAAACGTGTTTTTCGCATTCAAAAGCACGAAAACAGCGATTTCGGTGATTCTGCACACTTGTATCAGCAGAATCATGAAGATTATCACTGAAAATGCATATCTCAGCTGGAAACAACAACGATACCGAAGATATGGCAGTTTCCGCATATCAAACGCACTGTGGAGTGCTGAAAACACTAGAAAACGTGTTTTTCGCATTCAATAGCACGAAAACAGCGATTTCGGTGATTCTGCACACTTGTAACAGCAGAATCATGAAGATTATCACTGAAAATGCATATCTCAGCTGGAAACAACAACGATACCGAAGATATCGCAGCTTCCGCATATCAAACGGACTGTGGAGTGCTAAAAACACCAGAAAACGTGTGTTTCGCATTCAATAGCACGAAAACAGCGATTTCGGTGATTCTGCACACTTATAACAGCAGAATCATGAAGATTATCACTGAAAATGCATATCTCAGCTGGAAACAACAACGATACCGAAGATATGGCAGTTTCCGCATATCAAACGCACTGTGGAGTGCTGAAAACACCAGAAAACGTGTTTTTCGCATTCAATAGCACGAAAACAGCGATTTCGGTGATTCTGCACACTTGTAACAGCAGAATCATGAAGATTATCACTGAAAATGCATATTTCAGCTGGAAACAACAACGATACCGAAGATATGGCAGCTTCCGCATATCAAACGCACTGTGGAGTGCTGAAAACACCAGAAAACGTGTTTTTCGCATTCAATAGCACGAAAACAGCGATTTCGGTGATTCTGCACACTTGTAACAGCAGAATCATGAAGATTATCACTGAAAATGCATATCTCAGCTGGAAACAACAACGATACCGAAGATATCGCAGCTTCCGCATATCAAACGCACTGTGGAGTGCTGAAAACACCAGAAAACGTGTTTTTCGCATTCAATAGCACGAAAACAGCGATTTCGGTGATTCTGCACACTTGTAACAGCAGAATCATGAAGATTATCACTGAAAATGCATATCTCAGCTGGAAACAACAACGATACCGATGATATGGCAGTTTCCGCATATCAAACGCACTGTGGAGTGCTGAAAACACCAGAAAACGTGTTTTTCGCATTCAATAGCACGAAAACAGCGATTTCGGTGATTCTGCACACTTGTAACAGCAGTATCATGAAGATTATCACTGAAGATGCATATCTCAGCTGGAAACAACAACGATACCGAAGAATTGGCAGTTTCCGCATATCAAACGCACTGTGGAGTGCTGAAAACACCAGAAAATGTGTTTTTCGCATCCAATAGCACGAAAACAGCGATTTCGGTGATTCTGCACACTTGTAACAGCAGATCATGAAGATTATCACTGAAAATGCATATCTCAGCTGGAAACAACAACGATACCGAAGATATCGCAGCTTCCGCATATTAAACGCACTGTGGAGTGCTGAAAACACCAGAAAACGTGTTTTTCGCATTCAATAGCACGAAAACAGCGATTTCGGTGATTCTGCACACTTGTCACAGAAGAAACTCGAAGATTATCGTAGAAAATGCATATCTCAGCTGGAAACAACAACGATACCGAAGATATGGCAGTTTCCGCATATCAAACGTACCGTGGAGTGCTGAAAACACCAGAAAACGTGTTTTTCGCATTCAATAACACGAAAACAGCGATTTCGGTGATTCTGCACACTTGTAACAGCAGTATCATGAAGATTATCACTGAAGATGCATATCTCAGCTGGAAACAACAACGATACCGAAGATATGGCAGTTTCCGCATATCAAACGCACTGTGGAGTGCTGAAAACACCAGAAAACGTGTTTTTCGCATTCAAAAGCACGAAAACAGCGATTTCGGTGATTCTGCACACTTGTATCAGCAGAATCATGAAGATTATCACTGAAAATGCATATCTCAGCTGGAAACAACAACGATACCGAAGATATGGCAGTTTCCGCATATCAAACGCACTGTGGAGTGCTGAAAACACTAGAAAACGTGTTTTTCGCATTCAATAGCACGAAAACAGCGATTTCGGTGATTCTGCACACTTGTAACAGCAGAATCATGAAGATTATCACTGAAAATGCATATCTCAGCTGGAAACAACAACGATACCGAAGATATCGCAGCTTCCGCATATCAAACGGACTGTGGAGTGCTAAAAACACCAGAAAACGTGTGTTTCGCATTCAATAGCACGAAAACAGCGATTTCGGTGATTCTGCACACTTATAACAGCAGAATCATGAAGATTATCACTGAAAATGCATATCTCAGCTGGAAACAACAACGATACCGAAGATATGGCAGTTTCCGCATATCAAACGCACTGTGGAGTGCTGAAAACACCAGAAAACGTGTTTTTCGCATTCAATAGCACGAAAACAGCGATTTCGGTGATTCTGCACACTTGTAACAGCAGAATCATGAAGATTATCACTGAAAATGCATATTTCAGCTGGAAACAACAACGATACCGAAGATATGGCAGTTTCCGCATATCAAACGCACTGTGGAGTGCTGAAAACACCAGAAAACGTGTTTTTCGCATTCAATAGCACGAAAACAGCGATTTCGGTGATTCTGCACACTTGTAACAGCAGAATCATGAAGATTATCACTGAAAATGCATATCTCAGCTGGAAACAACAACGATACCGAAGATATCGCAGCTTCCGCATATCAAACGCACTGTGGAGTGCTGAAAACACCAGAAAACGTGTTTTTCGCATCCAATAGCACGAAAACAGCGATTTCGGTGATTCTGCACACTTGTAACAGCAGAATCATGAAGATTATCACTGAAAATGCATATCTCAGCTGGAAACAACAACGATACCGAAGATATCGCAGTTTCCGCATATCAAACGCACTGTGGAGTGCTGAAAACACCAGAAAACGTGTTTTTCGCATCCAATAGCACGAAAACAGCGATTTCGGTGATTCTGCACACTTGTAACAGCAGAATCATGAAGATTATCACTGAAAATGCATATCTCAGCTGGAAACAACAACGATACCGAAGATATGGCAGTTTCCGCATATCAAACGCACTGTGGAGTGCTGAAAACACCAGAAAACGTGTTTTTCGCATTCAATAGCACGAAAACAGCGATTTCGGTGATTCTGCACACTTGTAACAGCAGTATCATGAAGATTATCATTGAAAATGCATATCTCAGCTGGAAACAACAACGATACCGAAGATATGGCAGTTTCCGCATATCAAACGCACTGTGGAGTGCTGAAAACACCAGAAAACGTGTTTTTCGCATCCAATAGCACGAAAACAGCGATTTCGGTGATTCTGCACACTTGTAACAGCAGAATCATGAAGATTATCACTGAAAATGCATATCTCAGCTGGAAACAACAACGATACCGAAGATATCGCAGCTTCCGCATATCAAACGCACTGTGGAGTGCTGAAAACACCAGAAAACGTGTTTTTCGCATTCAAACGCACGAAAACAGCGATTTCGGAGATTCTGCACACTTGTAACAGCAGAATCATGAAGATTATCACTGAAAATGCATATCTCAGCTGGAAACAACAACGATACCGAAGATATGGCAGTTTCCGCATATCAAACGCACTGTGGAGTGCTGAAAACTCCAGAAAACGTGTTTTTCGCATTCAATAGCACGAAAACAGCGATTTCGGTGATTCTGCACACTTGTAACAGCAGTATCATGAAGATTATCACTGAAAATGCACATCTCAGCTGGAAACAACAACGATACCGAAGATATGGCAGTTTCCGCATATCAAACGCACTGTGGAGTGCTGAAAACACCAGAAAACGTGTTTTTCGCATTCAATAGCACGAAAACAGCGATTTCGGTGATTCTGCACACTTGTAACAGCAGAATCATGAAGACTATCACTGAAAATGCATGTCTCAGCTGGAAACAACAACGATACCGAAGATATGGCATTTTCTGCATATCAAACGCACTGTGGTGTGCTGAAAACACCAGAAAACTTGTTTTTCGCGTTCAATATCACGAAAACAGCGATTTCGGTGATTCTGCACACTTGTAACAGCAGAATCATGAAGATTATCACTGAAAATGCATATCTCAGCTGGAAACAACAACGATACCGAAGATATGGCAGTTTCTGCATATCAAACGCACTGTGGAGTGCTGAGAACACCAGAAAACGTGTTTTTCGCATTCAATAGCACGAAAACAGAGATTTCGGTGATTCTGGACACTTGTAACAGCAGAATCATGAAGATTATCACTGAAAATGCATATCTCAGCTGGAAACAACAACGATACCGATGATATGGCAGTTTCCGCATATCAAACGCACTGTGGAGTGCTGAAAACACCAGAAAACGTGTTTTTCGCATTCAATAGCACGAAAACAGCGATTTCGGTGATTCTGCACATTTATAACAGCAGAATCTTGAAGATTATCACTGAAAATGCATATCTCTGCTGGAAACAACAACTATACCGAAGATATGGCAGTATCCGAATATCAGACGCACTGTGGAGTGCTGAAAACACCAGAAAACGTGTTTTTCGCATTCAATAGCACGAAAACAGCGATTTCGGTGATTCTGCACACTTGTAACAGCAGAATCATGAAGATTATCACTGAAAATGCATATCTCAGCTGGAAACAACAACGATACCGAAGATATCGCAGCTTCCGCATATCAAACGGACTGTGGAGTGCTAAAAACACCAGAAAACGTGTGTTTCGCATTCAATAGCACGAAAACAGCGATTTCGGTGATTCTGCACACTTGTCACAGAAGAAACTCGAAGATTATCGTAGAAAATGCATATCTCAGCTGGAAACAACAACGATACCGAAGATATCGCAGCTTCCGCATATCAAACGCACTGTGGAGTGCTGAAAACACCAGAAAACGTGTTTTTCGCATTCAATAGCACGAAAACAGCGATTTCGGTGATTCTGCACACTTGTAACAGCAGAATCATGAAGATTATCACTGAAAATGCATATCTCAGCAGGAAACAACAACGATACCGAAGATATCGCAGCTTCCGCATATCAAACGCACTGTGGAGTGCTGAAAACACCAGAAAACGTGTTTTTCGCATTCAATAGCACGAAAACAGCGATTTCGGTGATTCTGCACACTTGTAACAGCAGAATCATGAAGATTATCACTGAAAATGCATATCTCAGCTGGAAACAACAACGATACCGAAGATATGGCAGTTTCCGCATATCAAACGCACTGTGGAGTGCTGAAAACACCAGAAAACGTGTTTTTCGCATTCAATAGCACGAAAACAGCGATTTCCGTGATTCTGCACACTTGTAACAGCAGTATCATGAAGATTATCATTGAAAATGCATATCTCAGCTGGAAACAACAACGATACCGAAGATATGGCAGTTTCCGCATATCAAACGCACTGTGGAGTGCTGAAAACACCAGAAAACGTGTTTTTCGCATCCAATAGCACGAAAACAGCGATTTCGGTGATTCTGCACACTTGTAACAGCAGAATCATGAAGATTATCACTGAAAATGCATATCTCAGCTGGAAACAACAACGATACCGAAGATATCGCAGCTTCCGCATATCAAACGCACTGTGGAGTGCTGAAAACACCAGAAAACGTGTTTTTCGCATTCAAACGCACGAAAACAGCGATTTCGGAGATTCTGCACACTTGTAACAGCAGAATCATGAAGATTATCACTGAAAATGCATATCTCAGCTGGAAACAACAACGATACCGAAGATATGGCAGTTTCCGCATATCAAACGCACTGTGGAGTGCTGAAAACTCCAGAAAACGTGTTTTTCGCATTCAATAGCACGAAAACAGCGATTTCGGTGAATCTGCACACTTGTAACAGCAGTATCATGAAGATTATCACTGAAAATGCATATCTCAGCTGGAAACAACAACGATACTGAAGATATGGCAGTTTCCGCATATCAAACGCACTGTGGAGTGCTGAAAACACCAGAAAACGTGTTTTTCGCATTCAATAGCACGAAAACAGCGATTTCGGTGATTCTGCACACTTGTAACAGCAGAATCATGAAGACTATCACTGAAAATGCAT
The DNA here is from genome assembly GCA_951804975.1 of Anthophora plumipes. Classification (NCBI taxonomy): domain Eukaryota; kingdom Metazoa; phylum Arthropoda; class Insecta; order Hymenoptera; family Apidae; genus Anthophora; species Anthophora plumipes. The sequence goes on from OX638118.1 coordinate 22,562,271, forward strand.
GTCTCAGCTGGAAACAACAACGATACCGAAGATATGGCATTTTCTGCATATCAAACGCACTGTGGTGTGCTGAAAACACCAGAAAACTTGTTTTTCGCGTTCAATATCACGAAAACAGCGATTTCGGTGATTCTGCACACTTGTAACAGCAGAATCATGAAGATTATCACTGAAAATGCATATCTCAGCTGGAAACAACAACGATACCGAAGATATGGCAGTTTCTGCATATCAAACGCACTGTGGAGTGCTGAGAACACCAGAAAACGTGTTTTTCGCATTCAATAGCACGAAAACAGAGATTTCGGTGATTCTGGACACTTGTAACAGCAGAATCATGAAGATTATCACTGAAAATGCATATCTCAGCTGGAAACAACAACGATACCGAAGATATGGCAGTTTCCGCATATCAAACGCACTGTGGAGTGCTGAAAACACCAGAAAACGTGTTTTTCGCATTCAAAAGCACGAAAACAGCGGTTTTCGGTGATTCTGCACACTTGTAACAGCAGAATCATGAAGATTATCACTGAAAATGCATATCTCAGCTGGAAACAACAACGATACCGAAGACATGGCACTTTCCGCATATCAAACGCACTGTGGAGTGCTGAAAACACCAGAAAACGTGTTTTTCGCATTCAATAGCACGAAAACAGCGATTTCGGTGATTCTGCACACTTGTAACAGCAGAATCATGAAGATTATCACTGAAAATGCATATCTCAGCTGGAAACAACAACGATACCGAAGATATCGCAGCTTCCGCATATCAAACGCACTGTGGAGTGCTGAAAACCCCAGAAAACGTGTTTTTCGCATTCAATAGCACGAAAACAGCGATTTCGGTGATTCTGCACACTTGTAACAGCAGAATCATGAAGATTATCACTGAAAATGCATATCTCAGCTGGAAACAACAACGATACCGATGATATGGCAGTTTCCGCATATCAAACGCACTGTGGAGTGCTGAAAACACCAGAAAACGTGTTTTTCGCATTCAATAGCACGAAAACAGCGATTTCGGTGATTCTGCACATTTATAACAGCAGAATCTTGAAGATTATCACTGAAAATGCATATCTCTGCTGGAAACAACAACTATACCGAAGATATGGCAGTATCCGAATATCAGACGCACTGTGGAGTGCTGAAAACACCAGAAAACGTGTTTTTCGCATTCAATAGCACGAAAACAGCGATTTCGGTGATTCTGCACACTTGTAACAGCAGAATCATGAAGATTATCACTGAAAATGCATATCTCAGCTGGAAACAACAACGATACCGAAGATATCGCAGCTTCCGCATATCAAACGGACTGTGGAGTGCTAAAAACACCAGAAAACGTGTGTTTCGCATTCAATAGCACGAAAACAGCGATTTCGGTGATTCTGCACACTTGTCACAGAAGAAACTCGAAGATTATCGTAGAAAATGCATATCTCAGCTGGAAACAACAACGATACCGAAGATATCGCAGCTTCCGCATATCAAACGCACTGTGGAGTGCTGAAAACACCAGAAAACGTGTTTTTCGCATTCAATAGCACGAAAACAGCGATTTCGGTGATTCTGCACACTTGTAACAGCAGAATCATGAAGATTATCACTGAAAATGCATATCTCAGCAGGAAACAACAACGATACCGAAGATATCGCAGCTTCCGCATATCAAACGCACTGTGGAGTGCTGAAAACACCAGAAAACGTGTTTTTCGCATTCAATAGCACGAAAACAGCGATTTCGGTGATTCTGCACACTTGTAACAGCAGAATCATGAAGATTATCACTGAAAATGCATATCTCAGCTGGAAACAACAACGATACCGAAGATATGGCAGTTTCCGCATATCAAACGCACTGTGGAGTGCTGAAAACACCAGAAAACGTGTTTTTCGCATTCAATAGCACGAAAACAGCGATTTCCGTGATTCTGCACACTTGTAACAGCAGTATCATGAAGATTATCATTGAAAATGCATATCTCAGCTGGAAACAACAACGATACCGAAGATATGGCAGTTTCCGCATATCAAACGCACTGTGGAGTGCTGAAAACACCAGAAAACGTGTTTTTCGCATCCAATAGCACGAAAACAGCGATTTCGGTGATTCTGCACACTTGTAACAGCAGAATCATGAAGATTATCACTGAAAATGCATATCTCAGCTGGAAACAACAACGATACCGATGATATGGCAGTTTCCGCATATCAAACGCACTGTGGAGTGCTGAAAACACCAGAAAACGTGTTTTTCGCATTCAATAGCACGAAAACAGCGATTTCGGTGATTCTGCACATTTATAACAGCAGAATCTTGAAGATTATCACTGAAAATGCATATCTCTGCTGGAAACAACAACTATACCGAAGATATGGCAGTATCCGAATATCAGACGCACTGTGGAGTGCTGAAAACACCAGAAAACGTGTTTTTCGCATTCAATAGCACGAAAACAGCGATTTCGGTGATTCTGCACACTTGTAACAGCAGAATCATGAAGATTATCACTGAAAATGCATATCTCAGCTGGAAACAACAACGATACCGAAGATATCGCAGCTTCCGCATATCAAACGGACTGTGGAGTGCTAAAAACACCAGAAAACGTGTGTTTCGCATTCAATAGCACGAAAACAGCGATTTCGGTGATTCTGCACACTTGTCACAGAAGAAACTCGAAGATTATCGTAGAAAATGCATATCTCAGCTGGAAACAACAACGATACCGAAGATATCGCAGCTTCCGCATATCAAACGCACTGTGGAGTGCTGAAAACACCAGAAAACGTGTTTTTCGCATTCAATAGCACGAAAACAGCGATTTCGGTGATTCTGCACACTTGTAACAGCAGAATCATGAAGATTATCACTGAAAATGCATATCTCAGCAGGAAACAACAACGATACCGAAGATATCGCAGCTTCCGCATATCAAACGCACTGTGGAGTGCTGAAAACACCAGAAAACGTGTTTTTCGCATTCAATAGCACGAAAACAGCGATTTCGGTGATTCTGCACACTTGTAACACCAGAATCATGAAGATTATCACTGAAAATGCATATCTCAGCTGGAAACAACAACGATACCGAAGATATCGCAGCTTCCGCATATCAAACGCACTGTGGAGTGCTGAAAACACCAGTAAACGTGTTTTTCGCATTCAATAGCACGAAAACAGCGATTTCGGTGATTCTGCACACTTGTAACAGCAGAATCATGAAGATTATCACTGAAAATGCATATCTCAGCTGGAAACAACAACGATACCGAAGATATCGCAGTATCCGCATATCAAACGCACTGTGGAGTGCTGAAAACACCAGAAAACGTGTTTTTCGCATCCAATAGCACGAAAACAGCGATTTCGGTGATTCTGCACACTTGTAACAGCAGAATCATGAAGATTATCACTGAAAATGCATATCTCAGCTGGAAACAACAACGATACCGAAGATATCGCAGCTTCCGCATATCAAACGCACTGTGGAGTGCTGAAAACACCAGAAAACGTGTTTTTCGCATCCAATAGCACGAAAACAGCGATTTCGGTGATTCTGCACACTTGTAACAGCAGAATCATGAAGATTATCACTGAAAATGCATATCTCAGCTGGAAACAACAACGATACCGAAGATATCGCAGTTTCCGCATATCAAACGCACTGTGGAGTGCTGAAAACACCAGAAAACGTGTTTTTCGCATCCAACAGCACGAAAACAGCGATTTCGGTGATTCTGCACACTTGTAACAGCAGTATCATGAAGATTATCACTGAAGATGCATATCTCAGCTACAAAACAACAACGATACCGAAGATATGGCAGTTTCCGCATATCAAACGCACTGTGGAGTGCTGAAAACACCAGAAAACGTGTTTTTCGCATTCAATAGCACGAAAACAGCGATTTCGGTGATTCTGCACACTTGTAACAGCAGAATCATGAAGATTATCACTGAAAATGCATATCTCAGCTGGAAACAACAACGATACCGAAGATATCGCAGTATCCGCATATCAAACGCACTGTGGAGTGCTGAAAACACCAGAAAACGTGTTTTTCGCATCCAATAGCACGAAAACAGCGATTTCGGTGATTCTGCACACCTGTAACAGCAGAATCATGAAGATTATCACTGAAAATGCATATCTCAGCTAGAAACAACAACGATACCGAAGATATCGCAGTTTCCACATATCAAACGCACTGTGGAGTGCTGAAAACACCAGAAATCGTGTTTTTCGCATCCAATAGCACGAAAACAGCGATTTCGGTGATTCTGCACACTTGTAACAGCAGAATCATGAAGATTATCACTGAAAATGCATATCTCAGCTGGAAACAACAACGATACCGAAGATATCGCAGTATCCGCATATCAAACGCACTGTGGAGTGCTGAAAACACCAGAAAACGTGTTTTTCGCATCCAATAGCACGAAAACAGCGATTTCGGTGATTCTGCACACCTGTAACAGCAGAATCATGAAGATTATCACTGAAAATGCATATCTCAGCTGGAAACAACAACGATACTGAAGATATGGCAGTTTCCGCATATCAAACGCACTGTGGAGTGCTGAAAACACTAGAAAACGTGTTTTTCGCATTCAATAGCACGAAAACAGCGATTTCGGTGATTCTGCACACTTGTAACAGCAGAATCATGAAGATTATCACTGAAAATGCATATCTCAGCTGGAAACAACAACGATACCGAAGATATCGCAGCTTCCGCATATCAAACGGACTGTGGAGTGCTAAAAACACCAGAAAACGTGTGTTTCGCATTCAATAGCACGAAAACAGCGATTTCGGTGATTCTGCACACTTATAACAGCAGAATCATGAAGATTATCACTGAAAATGCATATCTCAGCTGGAAACAACAACGATACCGAAGATATGGCAGTTTCCGCATATCAAACGCACTGTGGAGTGCTGAAAACACCAGAAAACGTGTTTTTCGCATTCAATAGCACGAAAACAGCGATTTCGGTGATTCTGCACACTTGTAACAGCAGAATCATGAAGATTATCACTGAAAATGCATATTTCAGCTGGAAACAACAACGATACCGAAGATATGGCAGTTTCCGCATATCAAACGCACTGTGGAGTGCTGAAAACACCAGAAAACGTGTTTTTCGCATTCAATAGCACGAAAACAGCGATTTCGGTGATTCTGCACACTTGTAACAGCAGAATCATGAAGATTATCACTGAAAATGCATATCTCAGCTGGAAACAACAACGATACCGAAGATATCGCAGCTTCCGCATATCAAACGCACTGTGGAGTGCTGAAAACACCAGAAAACGTGTTTTTCGCATCCAATAGCACGAAAACAGCGATTTCGGTGATTCTGCACACTTGTAACAGCAGAATCATGAAGATTATCACTGAAAATGCATATCTCAGCTGGAAACAACAACGATACCGAAGATATCGCAGTTTCCGCATATCAAACGCACTGTGGAGTGCTGAAAACACCAGAAAACGTGTTTTTCGCATCCAATAGCACGAAAACAGCGATTTCGGTGATTCTGCACACTTGTAACAGCAGAATCATGAAGATTATCACTGAAAATGCATATCTCAGCTGGAAACAACAACGATACCGAAGATATGGCAGTTTCCGCATATCAAACGCACTGTGGAGTGCTGAAAACACCAGAAAACGTGTTTTTCGCATTCAATAGCACGAAAACAGCGATTTCGGTGATTCTGCACACTTGTAACAGCAGTATCATGAAGATTATCATTGAAAATGCATATCTCAGCTGGAAACAACAACGATACCGAAGATATGGCAGTTTCCGCATATCAAACGCACTGTGGAGTGCTGAAAACACCAGAAAACGTGTTTTTCGCATCCAATAGCACGAAAACAGCGATTTCGGTGATTCTGCACACTTGTAACAGCAGAATCATGAAGATTATCACTGAAAATGCATATCTCAGCTGGAAACAACAACGATACCGAAGATATCGCAGCTTCCGCATATCAAACGCACTGTGGAGTGCTGAAAACACCAGAAAACGTGTTTTTCGCATTCAAACGCACGAAAACAGCGATTTCGGAGATTCTGCACACTTGTAACAGCAGAATCATGAAGATTATCACTGAAAATGCATATCTCAGCTGGAAACAACAACGATACCGAAGATATGGCAGTTTCCGCATATCAAACGCACTGTGGAGTGCTGAAAACTCCAGAAAACGTGTTTTTCGCATTCAATAGCACGAAAACAGCGATTTCGGTGATTCTGCACACTTGTAACAGCAGTATCATGAAGATTATCACTGAAAATGCACATCTCAGCTGGAAACAACAACGATACCGAAGATATGGCAGTTTCCGCATATCAAACGCACTGTGGAGTGCTGAAAACACCAGAAAACGTGTTTTTCGCATTCAATAGCACGAAAACAGCGATTTCGGTGATTCTGCACACTTGTAACAGCAGAATCATGAAGACTATCACTGAAAATGCATGTCTCAGCTGGAAACAACAACGATACCGAAGATATGGCATTTTCTGCATATCAAACGCACTGTGGTGTGCTGAAAACACCAGAAAACTTGTTTTTCGCGTTCAATATCACGAAAACAGCGATTTCGGTGATTCTGCACACTTGTAACAGCAGAATCATGAAGATTATCACTGAAAATGCATATCTCAGCTGGAAACAACAACGATACCGAAGATATGGCAGTTTCTGCATATCAAACGCACTGTGGAGTGCTGAGAACACCAGAAAACGTGTTTTTCGCATTCAATAGCACGAAAACAGAGATTTCGGTGATTCTGGACACTTGTAACAGCAGAATCATGAAGATTATCACTGAAAATGCATATCTCAGCTGGAAACAACAACGATACCGATGATATGGCAGTTTCCGCATATCAAACGCACTGTGGAGTGCTGAAAACACCAGAAAACGTGTTTTTCGCATTCAATAGCACGAAAACAGCGATTTCGGTGATTCTGCACATTTATAACAGCAGAATCTTGAAGATTATCACTGAAAATGCATATCTCTGCTGGAAACAACAACTATACCGAAGATATGGCAGTATCCGAATATCAGACGCACTGTGGAGTGCTGAAAACACCAGAAAACGTGTTTTTCGCATTCAATAGCACGAAAACAGCGATTTCGGTGATTCTGCACACTTGTAACAGCAGAATCATGAAGATTATCACTGAAAATGCATATCTCAGCTGGAAACAACAACGATACCGAAGATATCGCAGCTTCCGCATATCAAACGGACTGTGGAGTGCTAAAAACACCAGAAAACGTGTGTTTCGCATTCAATAGCACGAAAACAGCGATTTCGGTGATTCTGCACACTTGTCACAGAAGAAACTCGAAGATTATCGTAGAAAATGCATATCTCAGCTGGAAACAACAACGATACCGAAGATATCGCAGCTTCCGCATATCAAACGCACTGTGGAGTGCTGAAAACACCAGAAAACGTGTTTTTCGCATTCAATAGCACGAAAACAGCGATTTCGGTGATTCTGCACACTTGTAACAGCAGAATCATGAAGATTATCACTGAAAATGCATATCTCAGCAGGAAACAACAACGATACCGAAGATATCGCAGCTTCCGCATATCAAACGCACTGTGGAGTGCTGAAAACACCAGAAAACGTGTTTTTCGCATTCAATAGCACGAAAACAGCGATTTCGGTGATTCTGCACACTTGTAACAGCAGAATCATGAAGATTATCACTGAAAATGCATATCTCAGCTGGAAACAACAACGATACCGAAGATATGGCAGTTTCCGCATATCAAACGCACTGTGGAGTGCTGAAAACACCAGAAAACGTGTTTTTCGCATTCAATAGCACGAAAACAGCGATTTCCGTGATTCTGCACACTTGTAACAGCAGTATCATGAAGATTATCATTGAAAATGCATATCTCAGCTGGAAACAACAACGATACCGAAGATATGGCAGTTTCCGCATATCAAACGCACTGTGGAGTGCTGAAAACACCAGAAAACGTGTTTTTCGCATCCAATAGCACGAAAACAGCGATTTCGGTGATTCTGCACACTTGTAACAGCAGAATCATGAAGATTATCACTGAAAATGCATATCTCAGCTGGAAACAACAACGATACCGAAGATATCGCAGCTTCCGCATATCAAACGCACTGTGGAGTGCTGAAAACACCAGAAAACGTGTTTTTCGCATTCAAACGCACGAAAACAGCGATTTCGGAGATTCTGCACACTTGTAACAGCAGAATCATGAAGATTATCACTGAAAATGCATATCTCAGCTGGAAACAACAACGATACCGAAGATATGGCAGTTTCCGCATATCAAACGCACTGTGGAGTGCTGAAAACTCCAGAAAACGTGTTTTTCGCATTCAATAGCACGAAAACAGCGATTTCGGTGAATCTGCACACTTGTAACAGCAGTATCATGAAGATTATCACTGAAAATGCATATCTCAGCTGGAAACAACAACGATACTGAAGATATGGCAGTTTCCGCATATCAAACGCACTGTGGAGTGCTGAAAACACCAGAAAACGTGTTTTTCGCATTCAATAGCACGAAAACAGCGATTTCGGTGATTCTGCACACTTGTAACAGCAGAATCATGAAGACTATCACTGAAAATGCATGTCTCAGCTGGAAACAACAACGATACCGAAGATATGGCATTTTCTGCATATCAAACGCACTGTGGTGTGCTGAAAACACCAGAAAACTTGTTTTTCGCGTTCAATATCACGAAAACAGCGATTTCGGTGATTCTGCACACTTGTAACAGCAGAATCATGAAGATTATCACTGAAAATGCATATCTCAGCTGGAAACAACAACGATACCGAAGATATGGCAGTTTCTGCATATCAAACGCACTGTGGAGTGCTGAGAACACCAGAAAACGTGTTTTTCGCATTCAATAGCACGAAAACAGAGATTTCGGTGATTCTGGACACTTGTAACAGCAGAATCATGAAGATTATCACTGAAAATGCATATCTCAGCTGGAAACAACAACGATCCCGAAGATATGGCAGTTTCCGCATATCAAACGCACTGTGGAGTGCTGAAAACACCAGAAAACGTGTTTTTCGCATTCAAAAGCACGAAAACAGCGATTTCGGTGATTCTGCACACTTGTAACAGCAGAATCATGAAGATTATCACTGAAAATGCATATCTCAGCTGGAAACAACAACGATACCGATGATATGGCAGTTTCCGCATATCAAACGCACTGTGGAGTACTGAAAACACTAGAAAACGTGTTTTTCGCATTCAATAGCACGAAAACAGCGATTTCGGTGATTCTGCACACTTGTCACAGAAGAAACTCGAAGATTATCGTAGAAAATGCATATCTCAGCTGGAAACAACAACGATACCGAAGATATGGCAGTTTCCGCATATCAAACGTACTGTGGAGTGCTGAAAACACCAGAAAACGTGTTTTTCGCATTCAATAGCACGAAAACAGCGATTTTGGTGATTCTGCACACTTGTAACAGCAGTATCATGAAGATTATCACTGAAGATGCATATCTCAGCTACAAAACAACAACGATACCGAAGATATGGCAGTTTCCGCATATCAAACGCACTGTGGAGTGCTGAAAACACCAGAAAACGTGTTTTTCGCATCCAATAGCACGAAAACAGCGATTTCGGTGATTCTGCACACTTGTAACAGCAGAATCATGAAGATTATCACTGAAAATGCATATCTCAGCTGGAAACAACAACGATACCGAAGATATCGCAGTTTCCGCATATCAAACGCACTGTGGAGTGCTGAAAACACCAGAAAACGTGTTTTTCGCATCCAACAGCACGAAAACAGCGATTTCGGTGATTCTGCACACTTGTAACAGCAGTATCATGAAGATTATCACTGAAGATGCATATCTCAGCTACAAAACAACAACGATACCGAAGATATGGCAGTTTCCGCATATCAAACGCACTGTGGAGTGCTGAAAACACCAGAAAACGTGTTTTTCGCATTCAATAGCACGAAAACAGCGATTTCGGTGATTCTGCACACTTGTAACAGCAGAATCATGAAGATTATCACTGAAAATGCATATCTCAGCTGGAAACAACAACGATACCGAAGATATCGCAGTATCCGCATATCAAACGCACTGTGGAGTGCTGAAAACACCAGAAAACGTGTTTTTCGCATCCAATAGCACGAAAACAGCGATTTCGGTGATTCTGCACACCTGTAACAGCAGAATCATGAAGATTATCACTGAAAATGCATATCTCAGCTAGAAACAACAACGATACCGAAGATATCGCAGTTTCCACATATCAAACGCACTGTGGAGTGCTGAAAACACCAGAAATCGTGTTTTTCGCATCCAATAGCACGAAAACAGCGATTTCGGTGATTCTGCACACTTGTAACAGCAGAATCATGAAGATTATCACTGAAAATGCATATCTCAGCTGGAAACAACAACGATACCGAAGATATCGCAGTATCCGCATATCAAACGCACTGTGGAGTGCTGAAAACACCAGAAAACGTGTTTTTCGCATTCAATAGCACGAAAACAGCGATTTCGGTGATTCTGCACACTTGTAACAGCAGAATCATGAAGATTATCACTGAAAATGCATATCTCAGCTGGAAACAACAACGATACTGAAGATATGGCAGTTTCCGCATATCAAACGCACTGTGGAGTGCTGAAAACACCAGAAAACCTGTTTTTCGCATTCAATAGCACGAAAACAGCGATGTCGGTGATTCTGCACACTTGTAACAGCAGAATCATGAAGATTATCACTGAAAATGCATATCTCAGCTGGAAACAACAACGATACCGAAGATATCGCAGTTTCCGCATGTCAAACGTTCTGTGGCGTGCTGAAAACACCAGAAAACCTGTTTTTCGCATTCAATAGCACGAAAACAGCGATTTCGGTGATTCTGCACACTTGTAACAGCAGAATCATGAAGATTATCACTGAAAATGCATATCTCAGCTGGAAACAACAACGATACCGAAGATATGGCAGTTTCAGCATATCAAACGCACTGTGGAGTGCTGAAAACACCAGAAAACGTGTTTTTCGCATCCAATAGCACGAAAACAGCGATTTCGGTGATTCTGCACACTTGTAACAGCAGAATCATGAAGATTATCACTGAAAATGCATATCTCAGCTGGAAACAACAACGATACTGAAGATATGGCAGTTTCCGCATATCAAACGCACTGTGGAGTGCTGAAAACACCAGAAAACCTGTTTTTCGCATTCAATAGCACGAAAACAGCGATTTCGGTGATTCTGCACACTTGTAACAGCAGAATCATGAAGATTATCACTGAAAATGCATATCTCAGCTGGAAACAACAACGATACCGAAGATATCGCAGTTTCCGCATGTCAAACGTTCTGTGGCGTGCTGAAAACACCAGAAAACGTGTTTTTCATATTCAAAAGAACGAAAACAGCGATTTCGGTGATTCTGCACATTTGTAACAGCAGAATGATGAAGATAATCACTGAAAATGCATATCTCAGCTGGAAACAACAACGATACCGAAGATATGGCAGTTTCAGCATATCAAACGCACTGTGGACTGCTGAAAACACCAGAAAACGTGTTTTTCGCATTCAATAGCACGAAAACAGCGGTTTCGGTGATTCTGCACACTTGTAACAGCAGAATCATGAAGATTATCACTGAAAATGCATATCCCAGCTGGAAACAACAACGATACCGAAGATATCGCAGCTTACGCATATCAAACGCACTGTGGAGTGCTGAAAACACCAGAAAACGTGTTTTTCGCATCCAATAGCACGAAAACAGCGATTTCGGTGACTCTGGACACTTGTAACAGCAGAATCATGAAGATTATCACTGAAAATGCATATCTCAGCTGGAAACAACAACGATACCGAAGATATCGCAGCTTCCGCATATCAAACGCACTGTGGAGTACTGAAAACACCAGAAAACCTGTTTTTCGCATTCAATAGCACGAAAACAGCGATTTCGGTGATTGTGCACACTTGTCACAGAAGAAACTCGAAGATTATCGTAGAAAATGCATATCTCAGCTGGAAACAACAACGATACCGAAGATATGGCAGTTTCCGCATATCAAACGTACCGTGGAGTGCTGAAAACACCAGAAAACGTGTTTTTCGCATTCAATAACACGAAAACAGCGATTTCGGTGATTCTGCACACTTGTAACAGCAGTATCATGAAGATTATCACTGAAGATGCATATCTCAGCTGGAAACAACAACGATACCGAAGATATGGCAGTTTCCGCATATCAAACGCACTGTGGAGTGCTGAAAACACCAGAAAACGTGTTTTTCGCATCCAATAGCACGAAAACAGCGATTTCGGTGATTCTGCACACTTGTAACAGCAGATCATGAAGATTATCACTGAAAATGCATATCTCAGCTGGAAACAACAACGATACCGAAGATATCGCAGCTTCCGCATATCAAACGCACTGTGGAGTGCTGAAAACACCAGAAAACGTGTTTTTCGCATTCAATAGCACGAAAACAGCGATTTCGGTGATTCTGCACACTTGTAACAGCAGAATCATGAAGATTATCACTGAAAATGCATATCTCAGCTGGAAACAACAACGATCCCGAAGATATGGCAGTTTCCGCATATCAAACGCACTGTGGAGTGCTGAAAACACCAGAAAACGTGTTTTTCGCATTCAAAAGCACGAAAACAGCGATTTCGGTGATTCTGCACACTTGTAACAGCAGAATCATGAAGATTATCACTGAAAATGCATATCTCAGCTGGAAACAACAACGATACCGATGATATGGCAGTTTCCGCATATCAAACGCACTGTGGAGTACTGAAAACACTAGAAAACGTGTTTTTCGCATTCAATAGCACGAAAACAGCGATTTCGGTGATTCTGCACACTTGTCACAGAAGAAACTCGAAGATTATCGTAGAAAATGCATATCTCAGCTGGAAACAACAACGATACCGAAGATATGGCAGTTTCCGCATATCAAACGTACTGTGGAGTGCTGAAAACACCAGAAAACGTGTTTTTCGCATTCAATAGCACGAAAACAGCGATTTTGGTGATTCTGCACACTTGTAACAGCAGTATCATGAAGATTATCACTGAAGATGCATATCTCAGCTACAAAACAACAACGATACCGAAGATATGGCAGTTTCCGCATATCAAACGCACTGTGGAGTGCTGAAAACACCAGAAAACGTGTTTTTCGCATTCAATAGCACGAAAACAGCGATTTCGGTGATTCTGCACACTTGTAACAGCAGAATCATGAAGATTATCACTGAAAATGCATATCTCAGCTGGAAACAACAACGATACCGAAGATATCGCAGTATCCGCATATCAAACGCACTGTGGAGTGCTGAAAACACCAGAAAACGTGTTTTTCGCATCCAATAGCACGAACACAGCGATTTCGGTGATTCTGCACACCTGTAACAGCAGAATCATGAAGATTATCACTGAAAATGCATATCTCAGCTAGAAACAACAACGATACCGAAGATATCGCAGTTTCCACATATCAAACGCACTGTGGAGTGCTGAAAACACCAGAAATCGTGTTTTTCGCATCCAATAGCACGAAAACAGCGATTTCGGTGATTCTGCACACTTGTAACAGCAGAATCATGAAGATTATCACTGAAAATGCATATCTCAGCTGGAAACAACAACGATACCGAAGATATCGCAGTTTCCGCATATCAAACGCACTGTGGAGTGCTGAAAACACCAGAAAACGTGTTTTTAGCATTCAATAGCACGAAAACAGCGATTTCGGTGATTCTGCACACTTGTAACAGCAGTATCATGAAGATTATCATTGAAAATGCATATCTCAGCTGGAAACAACAACGATACCGAAGATATCGCAGTTTCCACATATCAAACGCACTGTGGAGTGCTGAAAACACCAGAAATCGTGTTTTTCGCATCCAATAGCACGAAAACAGCGGTTTCGGTGATTCTGCACACTTGTAACAGCAGAATCATGAAGATTATCACTGAAAATGCATATCTCAGCTGGAAACAACAACGATACCGAAGATATGGCAGTTTCCGCATATCAAACGCACTGTGGAGTGCTGAAAACACCAGAAAACGTGTTTTTAGCATTCAATAGCACGAAAACAGCGATTTCGGTGATTCTGCACACTTGTAACAGCAGTATCATGAAGATTATCATTGAAAATGCATATCTCAGCTGGAAACAACAACGATACCGAAGATATGGCAGTTTCCCCATATCAAACGCACTGTGGAGTGCTGAAAACACCAGAAAACGTGTTTTTCGCATCCAATAGCACGAAAACAGCGATTTCGGTGATTCTGCACACTTGTAACAGCAGAATCATGAAGATTATCACTGAAAATGCATATCTCAGCTGGAAACAACAACGATACCGAAGATATCGCAGCTTCCGCATATCAAACGCACTGTGGAGTGCTGAAAACACCAGAAAACGTGTTTTTCGCATTCAATAGCACGAAAACAGCGATTTCGGAGATTCTGCACACTTGTAACAGCAGAATCATGAAGATTATCACTGAAAATGCATATTTCAGCTGGAAACAACAACGATGCCGAAGATATGGCAGTTTCCGCATATCAAACGCACTGTGGAGTGCTGAAAACACCAGAAAACGTGTTTTTCGCATTCAATAGCACGAAAACAGCGATTTCGGTGATTCTGCACACTTGTAACATGTTACGTCTAGCGACGTTGGACTTAGACACTTACCTGTGACAGTGAGAGTGAGAAGCAACGAACGCTATTAGCATGTAAGATAGCGTAGAACATTCTAGAATATTAAGATAGCATGTAAGCACGTAACCAATAACCTTAAGACCGCATTAACCACAACATAGATATTAAGCACTACCATATCCTATTACCGACATACGCTCTCACGACATATTCTTATCTATAAACACATTCCTTCATTATCTCCAGACTAAACCTCGACTATCGACATCCGCTCTCACGACCAACTCTTATCTATAAACACATTCCTCCAATATCTCCAGACGAAACGTCAACTACCGACATCCGCTCTCACGACCAACTCCTTATCTTATCTCATAAACACCAGATCTTGTAACATACGAATTCCTCTCCTATCTTATAAACATCCTCCTCGACTCCAACTCCTTATCTTATCTCATAAACACCGGATCCAGTAACATACGAATTCTTCTCCTATCTTATAAACATCCACCTACCTAATCTACCCCGGTCTCACGCTCCCCATATCTTATCTCCATACTCCACTAGTATAAAACAAGCAAGCGCCCAGGCCTCAGGGACAGTTCCACTCCGGAACTCCCGGAGTGTACATCGCGTTTCTACATCAAGTGTTTCTATTTCCAAGCGTTACTATTTCTAAGTGTTTCTATTTCTAAGCGTTACTATTTCTAAGTGTTTCTATATCCAAGTGTTACTATTTCATTGTATTCCTATATCTTATATTATATTACTATTACCATATTCAATTGTATTCCATATCTTATATAACCTACATCGTGAAGTATATTAAATAGATTATTCATATTATAATTGCATATTCAATTATTATAACCAATTATCAAAGTGCGCGATACACATATCAACTGCTACGCTATTATCATCCAG
Organism: Anthophora plumipes; assembly: GCA_951804975.1. Classification (NCBI taxonomy): domain Eukaryota; kingdom Metazoa; phylum Arthropoda; class Insecta; order Hymenoptera; family Apidae; genus Anthophora; species Anthophora plumipes. Next base: position 22,578,010 of record OX638118.1, read on the forward strand.
CCTGCAGTTAACAAGGAGTCTAGGTAAGTACCATTTACAATCGACTGAATTAGCGAAAGTCCCCGTTAGACGCAGACGTACGCGCTGCGTGAACGCAAAGAACAGTATATTATTGTGCTCCGTCTCGATTTTGCCAAAATAGCGCGATCCGGGACGTAACAAACAGCAGAATCATGAAGACTATCACTGAAAATGCATATCTCAGCTGGAAACAACAACGATACCGAAGATATGGCATTTTCTGCATATCAAACGCACTGTGGTGTGCTGAAAACACCAGAAAACTTGTTTTTCGCATTCAATATCACGAAAACAGCGATTTCGGTGATTCTGCACACTTGTAACAGCAGAATCATGAAGATTATCACTGAAAATGCATATCTCAGCTGGAAACAACAACGATACCGAAGATATGGCAGTTTCTGCATATCAAACGCACTGTGGAGTGCTGAGAACACCAGAAAACGTGTTTTTCGCGTTCAATAGCACGAAAACAGCGATTTCGGTGATTCTGCACACTTGTAACAGCAGAATCATGAAGATTATCACTGAAAATGCATATCTCAGCTGGAAACAACAACGATACTGAAGATATGGCAGTTTCCGCATATCAAACGCACTGTGGAGTGCTGAAAACACCAGAAAACGTGTTTTTCGCATTCAATAGCACGAAAACAGCGATTTCGGTGATTCTGCACACTTGTAACAGCAGAATCATGAAGATTATCACTGAAAATGCATATCTCAGCTGGAAACAACAACGATACCGAAGATATCGCAGTTTCCGCATGTCAAACGTTCTGTGGCGTGCTGAAAACACCAGAAAACGTGTTTTTCATATTCAAAAGAACGAAAACAGCGATTTCGGTGATTCTGCACATTTGTAACAGCAGAATGATGAAGATAATCACTGAAAATGCATATCTCAGCTGGAAACAACAACGATACCGAAGATATGGCAGTTTCAGCATATCAAACGCACTGTGGAGTGCTGAAAACACCAGAAAACGTGTTTTTCGCATTCAATAGCACGAAAACAGCGGTTTCGGTGATTCTGCACACTTGTAACAGCAGAATCATGAAGATTATCACTGAAAATGCATATCTCAGCTGGAAACAACAACGATACCGAAGATATGGCAGTTTCTGCATATCAAACGCACTGTGGAGTGCTGAGAACACCAGAAAACGTGTTTTTCGCGTTCAATAGCACGAAAACAGCGATTTCGGTGATTCTGCACACTTGTAACAGCAGAATCATGAAGATTATCACTGAAAATGCATATCTCAGCTGGAAACAACAACGATACCGAAGATATGGCAGTTTCTGCATATCAAACGCACTGTGGAGTGCTGAGAACACCAGAAAACGTGTTTTTCGCGTTCAATAGCACGAAAACAGCGATTTCGGTGATTCTGCACACTTGTAACAGCAGAATCATGAAGATTATCACTGAAAATGCATATCTCAGCTGGAAACAACAACGATACCGAAGATATCGCAGCTTCCGCATATCAAACGCACTGTGGAGTGCTGAAAACACCAGAAAACGTGTTTTTCGCATTCAATAGCACGAAAACAGCGATTTCGGAGATTCTGCACACTTGTAACAGCAGAATCATGAAGATTATCACTGAAAATGCATATTTCAGCTGGAAACAACAACGATGCCGAAGATATGGCAGTTTCCGCATATCAAACGCACTGTGGAGTGCTGAAAACACCAGAAAACGTGTTTTTCGCATTCAATAGCACGAAAACAGCGATTTCGGTGATTCTGCACACTTGTAACAGCAGTATCATGAAGATTATCACTGAAAATGCATATCTCAGCTGGAAACAACAACGATACCGAAGATATGGCAGTTTCCGCATATCAAACGCACTGTGGAGTGCTGAAAACACCAGAAAACGTGTTTTTCGCATTCAATAGCACGAAAACAGCGGTTTCGGTGATTCTGCACACTTGTAACAGCAGAATCATGAAGATTATCGCTGAAAATGCATATCCCAGCTGGAAACAACAACGATACCGAAGATATCGCAGCTTACGCATATCAAACGCACTGTGGAGTGCTGAAAACACCAGAAAACGTGTTTTTCGCATCCAATAGCACGAAAACAGCGATTTCGGTGACTCTGGACACTTGTAACAGCAGAATCATGAAGATTATCACTGAAAATGCATATCTCAGCTGGAAACAACAACGATACCGAAGATATCGCAGCTTCCGCATATCAAACGCACTGTGGAGTGCTGAAAACACCAGAAAACGTGTTTTTCGCATCCAATAGCACGAAAACAGCGATTTCGGTGATTCTGCACACTTGTAACAGCAGAATCATGAAGATTATCACTGAAAATGCATATCTCAGCTGGAAACAACAACGATACCGAAGATATCGCAGCTTCCGCATATCAAACGCACTGTGGAGTGCTGAAAACACCAGAAAACGTGTTTTTCGCATTCAATAGCACGAAAACAGCGATTTCGGAGATTCTGCACACTTGTAACAGCAGAATCATGAAGATTATCACTGAAAATGCATATTTCAGCTGGAAACAACAACGATGCCGAAGATATGGCAGTTTCCGCATATCAAACGCACTGTGGAGTGCTGAAAACACCAGAAAACGTGTTTTTCGCATTCAATAGCACGAAAACAGCGATTTCGGTGATTCTGCACACTTGTAACAGCAGTATCATGAAGATTATCACTGAAAATGCATATCTCAGCTGGAAACAACAACGATACCGAAGATATGGCAGTTTCCGCATATCAAACGCACTGTGGAGTGCTGAAAACACCAGAAAACGTGTTTTTCGCATTCAATAGCACGAAAACAGCGATTTCGGTGATTCTGCACACTTGTAACATGTTACGTCTAGCGACGTTGGACTTAGACACTTACCTGTGACAGTGAGAGTGAGAAGCAACGAACGCTATTAGCATGTAAGATAGCGTAGAACATTCTAGAATATTAAGATAGCATGTAAGCACGTAACCAATAACCTTAAGACCGCATTAACCACAACATAGATATTAAGCACTACCATATCCTATTACCGACATACGCTCTCACGACATATTCTTATCTATAAACACATTCCTTCATTATCTCCAGACTAAACCTCGACTATCGACATCCGCTCTCACGACCAACTCTTATCTATAAACACATTCCTCCAATATCTCCAGACGAAACGTCAACTACCGACATCCGCTCTCACGACCAACTCCTTATCTTATCTCATAAACACCAGATCTTGTAACATACGAATTCCTCTCCTATCTTATAAACATCCTCCTCGACTCCAACTCCTTATCTTATCTCATAAACACCGGATCCAGTAACATACGAATTCTTCTCCTATCTTATAAACATCCACCTACCTAATCTACCCCGGTCTCACGCTCCCCATATCTTATCTCCATACTCCACTAGTATAAAACAAGCAAGCGCCCAGGCCTCAGGGACAGTTCCACTCCGGAACTCCCGGAGTGTACATCGCGTTTCTACATCAAGTGTTTCTATTTCCAAGCGTTACTATTTCTAAGTGTTTCTATTTCTAAGCGTTACTATTTCTAAGTGTTTCTATATCCAAGTGTTACTATTTCATTGTATTCCTATATCTTATATTATATTACTATTACCATATTCAATTGTATTCCATATCTTATATAACCTACATCGTGAAGTATATTAAATAGATTATTCATATTATAATTCCATATTCAATTATTATAACCAATTATCAAAGTGCGCGATACACATATCAACTGCTACGCTATTATCATCCAGCCTGCAGTTAACAAGGAGTCTAGGTAAGTACCATTTACAATCGACTGAATTAGCGAAAGTCCCCGTTAGACGCAGACGTACGCGCTGCGTGAACGCAAAGAACAGTATATTATTGTGCTCCGTCTCGATTTTGCCAAAATAGCGCGATCCGGGACGTAACAAACAGCAGAATCATGAAGACTATCACTGAAAATGCATATCTCAGCTGGAAACAACAACGATACCGAAGATATGGCATTTTCTGCATATCAAACGCACTGTGGTGTGCTGAAAACACCAGAAAACTTGTTTTTCGCATTCAATATCACGAAAACAGCGATTTCGGTGATTCTGCACACTTGTAACAGCAGAATCATGAAGATTATCACTGAAAATGCATATCTCAGCTGGAAACAACAACGATACCGAAGATATGGCAGTTTCTGCATATCAAACGCACTGTGGAGTGCTGAGAACACCAGAAAACGTGTTTTTCGCGTTCAATAGCACGAAAACAGCGATTTCGGTGATTCTGCACACTTGTAACACTAGAATCATGAAGATTATCACTGAAAATGCATATCTCAGCTGGAAACAACAACGATACTGAAGATATGGCAGTTTCCGCATATCAAACGCACTGTGGAGTGCTGAAAACACCAGAAAACGTGTTTTTCGCATTCAATACCACGAAAACAGCGATTTCGGTGATTCTGCACACTTGTAACAGCAGAATCATGAAGATTATCACTGAAAATGCATATCTCAGCTGGAAACAACAACGATACCGAAGATATCGCAGTTTCCGCATGTCAAACGTTCTGTGGCGTGCTGAAAACACCAGAAAACGTGTTTTTCATATTCAAAAGAACGAAAACAGCGATTTCGGTGATTCTGCACATTTGTAACAGCAGAATGATGAAGATAATCACTGAAAATGCATATCTCAGCTGGAAACAACAACGATACCGAAGATATGGCAGTTTCAGCATATCAAACGCACTGTGGAGTGCTGAAAACACCAGAAAACGTGTTTTTCGCATCCAATAGCACGAAAACAGCGATTTCGGTGATTCTGCACACTTGTAACAGCAGATCATGAAGATTATCACTGAAAATGCATATCTCAGCTGGAAACAACAACGATACCGAAGATATCGCAGCTTCCGCATATCAAACGCACTGTGGAGTGCTGAAAACACCAGAAAACGTGTTTTTCGCATTCAATAGCACGAAAACAGCGATTTCGGTGATTCTGCACACTTGTAACAGCAGAATCATGAAGATTATCACTGAAAATGCATATCTCAGCTGGAAACAACAACGATCCCGAAGATATGGCAGTTTCCGCATATCAAACGCACTGTGGAGTGCTGAAAACACCAGAAAACGTGTTTTTCGCATTCAAAAGCACGAAAACAGCGATTTCGGTGATTCTGCACACTTGTAACAGCAGAATCATGAAGATTATCACTGAAAATGCATATCTCAGCTGGAAACAACAACGATACCGAAGATATGGCAGTTTCCGCATATCAAACGCACTGTGGAGTGCTGAAAACACTAGAAAACGTGTTTTTCGCATTCAATAGCACGAAAACAGCGATTTCGGTGATTCTGCACACTTGTCACAGAAGAAACTCGAAGATTATCGTAGAAAATGCATATCTCAGCTGGAAACAACAACGATACCGAAGATATGGCAGTTTCCGCATATCAAACGTACTGTGGAGTGCTGAAAACACCAGAAAACGTGTTTTTCGCATTCAATAGCACGAAAACAGCGATTTCGGTGATTCTGCACACTTGTAACAGCAGTATCATGAAGATTATCACTGAAGATGCATATCTCAGCTACAAAACAACAACGATACCGAAGATATGGCAGTTTCCGCATATCAAACGCACTGTGGAGTGCTGAAAACACCAGAAAACGTGTTTTTCGCATCCAATAGCACGAAAACAGCGATTTCGGTGATTCTGCACACTTGTAACAGCAGATCATGAAGATTATCACTGAAAATGCATATCTCAGCTGGAAACAACAACGATACCGAAGATATCGCAGCTTCCGCATATCAAACGCACTGTGGAGTGCTAAAAACACTAGAAAACGTGTTTTTCGCATTCAATAGCACGAAAACAGCGATTTCGGTGATTCTGCACACTTGTAACAGCAGAATCATGAAGATTATCACTGAAAATGCATATCTCAGCTGGAAACAACAACGATACCGAAGATATCGCAGCTTCCGCATATCAAACGGACTGTGGAGTGCTAAAAACACCAGAAAACGTGTGTTTCGCATTCAATAGCACGAAAACAGCGATTTCGGTGATTCTGCACACTTGTAACAGCAGAATCATGAAGATTATCACTGAAAATGCATATCTCAGCTGGAAACAACAACGATACCGAAGATATGGCAGTTTCCGCATATCAAACGCACTGTGGAGTGCTGAAAACACCAGAAAACGTGTTTTTCGCATTCAATAGCACGAAAACAGCGATTTCGGTGATTCTGCACACTTGTAACAGCAGAATCATGAAGATTATCACTGAAAATGCATATCTCAGCTGGAAACAACAACGATACCGAAGATATGGCAGTTTCCGCATATCAAACGCACTGTGGAGTGCTGAAAACACCAGAAAACGTGTTTTTCGCATTCAATAGCACGAAAACAGCGATTTCGGTGATTCTGCACACTTGTAACAGCAGAATCATGAAGATTATCACTAAAAATGCATATCTCAGCTGGAAACAACAACGATACCGAAGATATCGCAGCTTCCGCATATCAAACGGACTGTGGAGTGCTAAAAACACTAGAAAACGTGTTTTTCGCATTCAATAGCACGAAAACAGCGATTTCGGTGATTCTGCACACTTGTAACAGCAGAATCATGAAGATTATCACTGAAAATGCATATCTCAGCTGGAAACAACAACGATACCGAAGATATCGCAGCTTCCGCATATCAAACGGACTGTGGAGTGCTAAAAACACCAGAAAACGTGTGTTTCGCATTCAATAGCACGAAAACAGCGATTTCGGTGATTCTGCACACTTGTAACAGCAGAATCATGAAGATTATCACTGAAAATGCATATCTCAGCTGGAAAAAACAACGATACCGAAGATATGGCAGTTTCCGCATATCAAACGCACTGTGGAGTGCTGAATACACCAAAAAACGTGTTTTTCGCATTCAATAGCACGAAAACAGCGATTTCGGTGATTCTGCACACTTGTAACAGCAGAATCATGAAGATGATCACTGAAAATGCATATCTCAGCTGGAAACAACAACGATACCGAAGATATCGCAGCTTCCGCATATCAAACGCACTGTGGAGTGCTGAAAACACCAGAAAACGTGTTTTTCGCATTCAATAGCACCAAAACAGCGATTTCGGTGATTCTGCACACTTGTCACAGAAGAAACTCGAAGATTATCGTAGAAAATGCATATCTCAGCTGGAAACAACAACGATACCGAAGATATGGCAGTTTCCGCATATCAAACGTACCGTGGAGTGCTGAAAACACCAGAAAACGTGTTTTTCGCATTCAATAACACGAAAACAGCGATTTCGGTGATTCTGCACACTTGTAACAGCAGAATCATGAAGATTATCACTGAAAATGCATATCTCAGCTGGAAACAACAACGATACTGAAGATATGGCAGTTTCCGCATATCAAACGCACTGTGGAGTGCTGAAAACACCAGAAAACCTGTTTTTCGCATTCAATAGCACGAAAACAGCGATTTCGGTGATTCTGCACACTTGTAACAGCAGAATCATGAAGATTATCACTGAAAATGCATATCTCAGCTGGAAACAACAACGATACCGAAGATATCGCAGTTTCCGCATGTCAAACGTTCTGTGGCGTGCTGAAAACACCAGAAAACGTGTTTTTCATATTCAAAGGAACGAAAACAGCGATTTCGGTGATTCTGCACATTTGTAACAGCAGAACGATGAAGATAATCACTGAAAATGCATATCTCAGCTGGAAACAACAACGATACCGAAGATATGGCAGTTTCAGCATATCAAACGCACTGTGGAGTGCTGAAAACACCAGAAAACGTGTTTTTCGCATTCAATAGCACGAAAACAGCGGTTTCGGTGATTCTGCACACTTGTAACAGCAGAATCATGAAGATTATCACTGAAAATGCATATCCCAGCTGGAAACAACAACGATACCGAGGATATCGCAGCTTACGCATATCAAACGCACTGTGGAGTGCTGAAAACACCAGAAAACGTGTTTTTCGCATCCAATAGCACGAAAACAGCGATTTCGGTGACTCTGGACACTTGTAACAGCAGAATCATGAAGATTATCACTGAAAATGCATATCTCAGCTGGAAACAACAACGATACCGAAGATATCGCAGCTTCCGCATATCAAACGCACTGTGGAGTGCTGAAAACACCAGAAAACGTGTTTTTCGCATTCAATAGCACCAAAACAGCGATTTCGGTGATTCTGCACACTTGTCACAGAAGAAACTCGAAGATTATCGTAGAAAATGCATATCTCAGCTGGAAACAACAACGATACCGAAGATATGGCAGTTTCCGCATATCAAACGTACCGTGGAGTGCTGAAAACACCAGAAAACGTGTTTTTCGCATTCAATAACACGAAAACAGCGATTTCGGTGATTCTGCACACTTGTAACAGCAGTATCATGAAGATTATCACTGAAGATGCATATCTCAGCTGGAAACAACAACGATACCGAAGATATGGCAGTTTCCGCATATCAAACGCACTGTGGAGTGCTGAAAACACCAGAAAACGTGTTTTTCGCATCCAATACCACGAAAACAGCGATTTCGGTGATTCTGCACACTTGTAACAGCAGATCATGAAGATTATCACTGAAAATGCATATCTCAGCTGGAAACAACAACGATACCGAAGATATCGCAGCTTCCGCATATCAAACGCACTGTGGAGTGCTGAAAACACCAGAAAACGTGTTTTTCGCATTCAATAGCACGAAAACAGCGATTTCGGTGATTCTGCACACTTGTAACAGCAGAATCATGAAGATTATCACTGAAAATGCATATCTCAGCTGGAAACAACAACGATCCCGAAGATATGGCAGTTTCCGCATATCAAACGCACTGTGGAGTGCTGAAAACACCAGAAAACGTGTTTTTCGCATTCAAAAGCACGAAAACAGCGATTTCGGTGATTCTGCACACTTGTAACAGCAGAATCATGAAGATTATCACTGAAAATGCATATCTCAGCTGGAAACAACAACGATACCGAAGATATGGCAGTTTCCGCATATCAAACGCACTGTGGAGTACTGAAAACACTAGAAAACGTGTTTTTCGCATTCAATAGCACGAAAACAGCGATTTCGGTGATTCTGCACACTTGTCACAGAAGAAACTCGAAGATTATCGTAGAAAATGCATATCTCAGCTGGAAACAACAACGATACCGAAGATATGGCAGTTTCCGCATATCAAACGTACTGTGGAGTGCTGAAAACACCAGAAAACGTGTTTTTCGCATTCAATAGCACGAAAACAGCGATTTCGGTGATTCTGCACACTTGTAACAGCAGTATCATGAAGATTATCACTGAAGATGCATATCTCAGCTACAAAACAACAACGATACCGAAGATATGGCAGTTTCCGCATATCAAACGCACTGTGGAGTGCTGAAAACACCAGAAAACGTGTTTTTCGCATTCAATAGCACGAAAACAGCGATTTCGGTGATTCTGCACACTTGTAACAGCAGAATCATGAAGATTATCACTGAAAATGCATATCTCAGCTGGAAACAACAACGATACCGAAGATATCGCAGTATCCGCATATCAAACGCACTGTGGAGTGCTGAAAACACCAGAAAACGTGTTTTTCGCATCCAATAGCACGAAAACAGCGATTTCGGTGATTCTGCACACCTGTAACAGCAGAATCATGAAGATTATCACTGAAAATGCATATCTCAGCTAGAAACAACAACGATACCGAAGATATCGCAGTTTCCACATATCAAACGCACTGTGGAGTGCTGAAAACACCAGAAATCGTGTTTTTCGCATCCAATAGCACGAAAACAGCGATTTCGGTGATTCTGCACACTTGTAACAGCAGAATCATGAAGATTATCACTGAAAATGCATATCTCAGCTGGAAACAACAACGATACCGAAGATATCGCAGTTTCCGCATATCAAACGCACTGTTGTAACGTCGGCACACCGACCTCCGACCCTACCGACCCTCACTCTGCTTGCCCGTAGTCAATAAGTATATATTACCTACACTATATGTATACCACTAGTTGATAAGCCTGTATTACCCACCGTAGACATTAAGCATTAGTCGATAAGTTTACATCTTACATTACCAACCATAGCTATACTCCACATAGGATAAGCTGATACACTGTATTACCGACCTTCGCCAAAACGTACCATAGGCATCCACGAGGATGCGCTAGCACCGAACCCCCACCCTCCGCGACTACAGCGCGACCTCCCGCCCTCGGCAGCGGGAGTTCAGTTCTCGTCCAGTCGTCTCCGCGTCCACACGTATTCGACTCCGCGTACTCACGGCATACAACCGTGCCACTTCTAACTCTTCAATATTATTCTTCTAATCTATTATTGTTAACTTCAAGTTCTACGTTAAGTCTTTTACTCTTAATTATTAGTTAGTGCATAGTGTGTAGTTTATGTATTTTAGTGTTAAGTGCTATATTGAATAAACATATTGTTAAACTGGAATCTGTCTGGTCCATTGTCGCCAACACCGTATCTATCCACTTTCGCTCTGCATCTTCAAGTCTGCGAAAGCTAAGGATTATCGACACTTGAGCAGGAGCAACAGGTTCCCAGGTCAGTCGTGGACGGTACGAGCCACGAGGACTAAAAGTAAGTATTTATATTTTTATTTTTGAACGTCACGCTGCTGAGACGTGACAAATTTGGTGACAGCGGTGGGATCTGCTGTTGCTCCAACTCTTTGTAATCTTGCTGCTCTTATACATATTCGCCTATCTCATTAACAATGGAAACGCGTAAGAAAACTACGGAACAACGCGCCGCACCGTCCGAGGCTGAGCTAATCGAGCTCCAGAGACAGCTTCGTGAAAAAGAGAAATCTCTGCACGACGCAGCCGCGCGATTGGAAAGCGAACGTTCGGCTCTCGCGGAAGCCCGTGCTGCACAAAAACATAATGATCTCAATACGCAGTTAGTCGAGGAATTAGCTGCGGCTCGTCGCGAATTGGACGAAATTAGACGTGCGAAGCCAGAAACCACGCGCGGAATTGATTTCGATCTGGCAGAAGCCTCAACTCGTCCGCTGCTCAGCGATCTCGTCTCAGAAAACGGTGCAATTTCCACTTATTCTCTCCGTGAGGCGGTCGAAACCGTTCCGTCGTACGATGGAACGAATATCTCCGTTTTCCAGTTCATTCGCGCGTGTAAAAGGGCGAAGGAGCTCGTCTCGCCGCATGCTGAGAGCACTCTCGCACGTTTGATAATAAATCGTTTGAAGGGTCGCGCGTATCTCGCGATCGAGGACGAAACGTGCAGCAGTATATGCGAACTATGCGACATCATGCGTATCACATTTGGCCCGCAAAAGAATGTAGAGCAATACCGTGGCTTGTTAGCAAGCACCTATCAGCTCCCAGACGAGCATATTATAGACTACATTAGTAGAATAAAGGATCTTAGGTCCGCAATAATCGACTGCGAGCGCGGTTCGAGACACGTCGATTTGCTCGAGATTGATGATTTCGCGCTTCGTTGCTTTTCCGACGGACTCATTCCAGAAATTCGACACCTATTGATGTTGAGTTTGCGCGCCGCTACGCTGTCGGAAGCGTTTGCCAAGGCGCGCGAGCTCTACCGTCGGTTAGAGTTGGACCGTGAACGCCAGCGAACCGCGCAGAAGGCCAGTTATGCGGAAAAAGCCGCGCAAAAAACTCCAGACATCGATTTCCCGCGTCAGCGCACCGCGACGGCACCTCGCGCTCCAGCGCACAAGACGTGTGCCTATTGCAAAAACCTCGGGCACACAATTGATGAATGTCGCAAGCGACGCTATAATAATGCGATGCGGGAACGATACTTTGATTCACGCCGCACAGACGACAGGGAACGGCGGAATCCACCCAGCCGTGAAACACGCGACCGTTACGAAAGACGCGACGATCGTGCAGACGGAGGAAACCGAGTTCACCCCGAAAATCAGGGAAACGGGCGAGGCCTCTCGCCTCGTCGCGAGGACAGGCGAGAGGCAAACCTGTCGAAAGTACGCGCAATAGTCCCGATAACGGAACCGGAAGACGATATAGAATCGCAACTGTCAGGTTAAAGACCAACTGTTTCGTGCCCCATGTTAATATTAACTCCGACGATTTTGTTGCCAATTCTGCATGCCTAATGGTAGACACAGGTTCCGAACCTAATATCATTAAATTACGCGCTATTAAACGACACCTGCCAATAGATAAAACCGAGGCTTTGGCAATCTCCGGAATAACGGACGGACAGGTTAAAACATATGGATCCGTCAAAATACACGTACACGCGCGGGAACTTCCGTTCCAGGTCGTCTCGAACGACTTTCCCATAGATACGGAAGGAATACTTGGAAGTCAATTTTGCAATCGCAGCGTGGACATACTATATTCGCAGAATTGTCTAGTCTGGGAAGATATCAATATCCCGTTCTCGAATACCCCAGACATAACTATACCTCCGCGCTCCAGCAAATGCATTGCTGTTAATGTTCGGAACAAACATCCGCTCGTCGGATTGCTTCCGAGAATCGACGTCGCGCCGGGGGTTTACTTAGGAGACGCGCTGGTCTCTAATCGCCGTGGAAGAGTGTTCACACGCGTATTTAATACCACGAACCGCCGTATAGACATTCCAACACCGTTAGCGGAGTTGGAGGAAATAGATATGGACGAAAGCGATGGCCAAAGACTAAACACTCGGGAGCAGCTACGCGACGATCCCGTGCGAGAGGAGGTTCCGTCACCGTCGCACGCGCGTCGGGTTTCGCGCCGCGTTATCGCTCGCCCAGATGCGGCGAGGTCACCGCCGCATACCAGCGCTATCGCTTCGCCCGCTGATATCACGCGAGCCGCCAGACACGAAAATGTTCTCGCGCCTCGTGATCATACGAAACCTACTATCTCTACTAATCTCACTGTATCTACTAAATCTTCTACGTACACGGAACCTGCTAAATCTTCCACCGCTAAATCTGCTAAACCACCGAAATCCACTGTATCCGCTGTGCCTACCAACTCCTCTGAGTCCGTCCTTGTTCGTCGTTCTACTTCCTCTGTGCCTTCTCAGGTATTTCGTGGCGGAAAATGTATGCCACATAAAAACTCCAATTTTAAAGACGAAACCCCAACGGGGTTGCCCTGTGGGTCGGAGAATCGGGAACAGCGCTCAGCCAAACATACTGTCTTCGCCGCCAGAAAGACATCGCCGCGCACAGAGCGGGTAAGACAATTATTACGCCTTGATCACCTCAACGATGAGGAATACTCAGCGGTTGATACATTAATAAACGCAAATCACGACCTCTTCTACCTTCCCGGTGATCGCCTGGGAAAAACAACGGTAATAGAACATAAAATCCCAACGATAAATAACGATCCGATTCACGTAAAACAATACCGGTACCCCCCAATTCACCGCGAAGAGATTACGAGGCAGGTCGCGGATTTGCTGGAAAACGACATTATCCAACCGTCGACATCACCATATAACTCGCCTCTGTGGGTGGTCCCAAAGAAGGCCGACTCACGGGGTAACAAGCGTTGGAGGATGGTCATCGACTACCGAGCGCTCAATGAAACATCTGTCGCGGATGCCTACCCACTTCCGAACATAACCGAAATTCTAGATCAGCTGGGTAGCGCCAAATATTTTAGTACTTTTGACTTGGCGAACGGTTTCCACCAAATCGGTCTGTCCGAACAAGATGCTGCGAAAACAGCATTCTCCACGCCCTACGGGCATTATCAATTTAAGCGAATGCCTTTCGGACTTCGAAACGCACCGTCTACCTTCCAACGGTTGATGGACTCGGTGTTGTCCGGACTGCAGGGAAACGAAATGTTCGTTTACCTTGATGACGTTGTTATATATGCCAGCTCGCTAACCGAGCATAATATTAAATTTAACAAACTAGCGGAGCGCCTACGAAAGGCCAATTTATCACTGCAGCCGGACAAGTGCGAGTTCCTCAGGAAGGAGGTGGCATACTTAGGACATGTGATCGGCCGCAACGGCGTCAAACCGGACCCGCGTAATGTGAGGGCTGTCAGGGACTTTCCTGTTCCAAAGAACGCAAAAAATATCAAACAATTTCTCGGCCTGGCCGGTTACTATCGCCGTTTCATCCCTAAATTCTCGCACATTACAAAGCCACTAACGACTCTCTTAAGGAAGGACGCGAAATTTCAATGGAACAAGGAGCAGGAAAGGGCCTTTACAGCTCTTAGGGATATGCTATGCACGGAGCCGATCCTGCAATACCCAGACTTTTCAAAGCAGTTTATTGTCACCACCGATGCGTCCGGTTACGCCATAGGCGCGGTGCTCAGTCAGGGCAAAGTCGGCAGAGACTTGCCCATTGCGTATGCGTCCCGTCTCCTAAACTCCGCAGAACAAAATTATTCTACCATCGAAAAAGAGTGTCTGGCAATCATGTACGCGGTACAATACTTTCGCCCGTATTTGTACGGTCGCGAATTCCTGTTAGTAACTGACCACCGACCATTGGTATGGATGCACAGTGTGAAAGATCCTTCATCCCGCTTGGTGAGGTGGCGTCTGAAACTGGCTGAATTTGAATACCGAATTATATATAAAGAGGGAAAAACCAATATGAACGCTGACGCTCTAAGTCGAAACCCGATACAAATCCTTCCTCTCACATTAGAAGAAGACACCACTGACGACGACGCATTATTCGTTTCGCCACCCACTCGCCTTGCAAAACAGAGACTGACTGAAGCGCATACGTCCCCCACCACGCAACCTCTCCCACCACGACTCGATCCAACCAGCTCCCCACTCGCTGGAACCTCTGACGATCTGTCGGACCAACTGCAATCCTTGGAAGATTCCAGACCTACCAGCCCAGACATGTTACCGACCGTTTCACCACATACCGACAGCGACCACACCTCCGACGAGGAAATCTTTGTTGCCGACGATCAACCTTTCATTCAGCGACACCGACTGATAACCGAGACCCGTGACAAGTTAGAAATGAGAAAAGACAACACGGTATATTTCATCACGATGAATGGAGAACCGATCGGCGACTCGGTAAACGAATTTTTGAACGCATACCACATAAAGAGACAGCCGGGAATAATACTAAATCGCGCTAGAATAGAATGCTTTAATAATACGAAATACTCCATAGCACTACCGGTTAAATACGAACTACGAGAATCCGCAACAAGGGAAAACTTAATTGAAGCATTGAAATCGTTGTCGGACGTTGTGACGGAATTGGAATTGAAAACGATCAACATTGCCAAGACTTCCATCGACGATATTCCTTGGCCCGTAATAAGAGATCTAATTATTGAAATCTTCCACGATAAACACGTAAAGTTCGTGGTTTGTCAAGGCCTGACACGAGTTCCACTCCCGGAAGAGCGGGAAGGAATTATCACAGAATACCATGCGTCCGCGTTTGCTGGCCACAAGGGCATAAACAAGACCTATTCTAGAATCCGCGAGAAATATTACTGGAACACCATGAAAAAGGACATACAGAAATTCGTTCAAAACTGCCAGAGTTGCCAGCTGCAAAAGCTAACACGACAAAAGACGAGACAGCCCATGGTGCTGACGGACACTCCGGGAACAGCTTTTGACAAAATTTCAATGGACATAGTGGGACCACTCCCCACCACTGCTAACAACCTTTCGTACATTTTAACCATCCAGGACCTGTTAACAAAATAGTCTATCGCTGCACCCCTCCGCCAAGCCTCCGCGATCGACGTAGCCGACGCGTTTATTACGAACCTTATTTGCAAACACGGCGCTCCCAAAGCACTTATAACGGATCAAGGATCGCACTTCCTGAATGGCCTTTTCAGAACCATTGCAAAACGATTCAAAATCTCTCATTATAAAACGACAGCGTTCCATCCGCAATCCAATGGGTCGATAGAAAGATCTCACCATGTGTTGGCAGAGTATTTAAAGCATTTCGTGAATAAAAGTCAGGAATGGGACACATGGCTCCCCATGGCAATGTTTTCATATAACACCAGCGTACATGAGGGCACACAATACACACCACACGAGTTGGTTTACGGAAAACTGGCGAGAACCCCGTCCAGCGACGCGTCGCCGCTGGATCTGGCGGACGAATCTTATTCTAACTACCTCCGAGATCTCAACCTAAAAATACACGAAGTACAGACCCAAGCGAAAGGAAATCTGGACCAAGCCAAACAGAAGTACAAGCGTTATTATGATCGTAAACTGAAAACCCTAAAGTTGAACACAGGCGACAAAGTATTTCTTTTGAAAGAACCGCGTAGAGGCAAATTCGACGCCCAATATACAGGGCCGTACGAAATATCCGAAATCCTAGAAAATAACAATGTTAGAATTAAGTTTAAGAATAAGTATAGGGTAGTACATGCGAACAAACTAAAATTATGTAAATATTCTAAATGACGGTGCGCCACGCAGAGTGGGGAGGCGCGTCATACCCCCTCCCGAGTGAGATACCCTCATTCAAGAATCACCGGAACCCCTTCCACGGTGTTACTACTTCAGTGCTGCGACGGACACCAGTTCTTCATGTGCCGCCGAGTGACAATGATCTTGCCAACTATACTGATATCCGCGAGTACGGTTTGCGGCGCCCTAGTCGCGTACGACTATGCGGGTAGTTCACTACATATTACGACTCTTTCACTCACGAGTGTCGAAAGATGTGAGATCCCGCGGAGTGAACCGAAAACCGAAAAACAAGATATACAACCCTTGCAATTGGCAGAATATGCCAGCACGCGCGTAACACAGTGCAGGGTTAAAATAGACAGGACAATCTATTGTTGTGGGATGCACTCCCACGTACCTGTGGTGCATGGGGGACAACGGGAGTACTTGATGGATGTTGCAGCCGACTTGTGCTATCAGTTGCACAAAACTGGACGGCTGCAATTCGCAGCCGCAGTCACCGTCAGAAACGCGTCGCTGTATATGGAGCCGGGGAACCGCATACCAGCCCGTACCGCATCTCCGAAGCAATGCAGTGAGCTTCTTCCGGTCATGTATCGAACCTTTGACAACTGGTACAAGATGGACCCTAATCCAATAGAAGCATTACCACCGCCGAACATCAAGCCATTAACAACACCAACGTGGCACTACAGAAATCCGGAAAACCTAGCAACAGGCGGAATTTATACGCAGAACCAAATAAACGAATTACGGGATCACATACTATTTCCAATAGAAAAACCGGCGGCCGTGAATGCTGTGGCCCGCGGAGCAATGGGAGGAATCATCCCTCCATGTACTACCCATCTGAAAAACTTACTCGATACACAGTCACTGGAGAAAATAACAGAATCAGCAGCGAGGAAGGTCTGGACGGCCTTTATGTCGTTCGGTTCGATCAGCGCTGGCCCCATGGGACTGTATCTTATTGTGAGGCTGGTCGAACTCGTCTTGGACACAATAATAAATCGATACGCACTTCATACCATACACGGCTGGAACACACATCTGCTCAGTGCCGTGTGGAGCTCGTTGGCAGACCTGCTAATCATCAAGGGCAGATCATCCGATGGCAATCGCACGGCAGACGTCGAGGGACAACCCGTGGACAACGCACCTTCAGGGCAGTCATCACCAAGGACCTCACCACCGCCCCTTCGCCGAGTACTATACCCTACCCTCAACAGAGATCTCGGCATGGCCGAGATTCCTCCTAAAAGGGGGGAGGTGTAACGTCGGCACACCGACCTCCGACCCTACCGACCCTCACTCTGCTTGCCCGTAGTCAATAAGTATATATTACCTACACTATATGTATACCACTAGTTGATAAGCCTGTATTACCCACCGTAGACATTAAGCATTAGTCGATAAGTTTACATCTTACATTACCAACCATAGCTATACTCCACATAGGATAAGCTGATACACTGTATTACCGACCTTCGCCAAAACGTACCATAGGCATCCACGAGGATGCGCTAGCACCGAACCCCCACCCTCCGCGACTACAGCGCGACCTCCCGCCCTCGGCAGCGGGAGTTCAGTTCTCGTCCAGTCGTCTCCGCGTCCACACGTATTCGACTCCGCGTACTCACGGCATACAACCGTGCCACTTCTAACTCTTCAATATTATTCTTCTAATCTATTATTGTTAACTTCAAGTTCTACGTTAAGTCTTTTACTCTTAATTATTAGTTAGTGCATAGTGTGTAGTTTATGTATTT
This sequence comes from Anthophora plumipes, assembly GCA_951804975.1. Taxonomy (NCBI): domain Eukaryota; kingdom Metazoa; phylum Arthropoda; class Insecta; order Hymenoptera; family Apidae; genus Anthophora; species Anthophora plumipes. Next base: position 22,596,334 of record OX638118.1, read on the forward strand.
TAGTGTTAAGTGCTATATTGAATAAACATATTGTTAAACTGGAATCTGTCTGGTCCATTGTCGCCAACACCGTATCTATCCACTTTCGCTCTGCATCTTCAAGTCTGCGAAAGCTAAGGATTATCGACACTTGAGCAGGAGCAACAGGTTCCCAGGTCAGTCGTGGACGGTACGAGCCACGAGGACTAAAAGTAAGTATTTATATTTTTATTTTTGAACGTCACGCTGCTGAGACGTGACACTGTGGAGTGCTGAAAACACCAGAAAACGTGTTTTTAGCATTCAATAGCACGAAAACAGCGATTTCGGTGATTCTGCACACTTGTAACAGCAGTATCATGAAGATTATCATTGAAAATGCATATCTCAGCTGGAAACAACAACGATACCGAAGATATCGCAGTTTCCACATATCAAACGCACTGTGGAGTGCTGAAAACACCAGAAATCGTGTTTTTCGCATCCAATAGCACGAAAACAGCGATTTCGGTGATTCTGCACACTTGTAACAGCAGAATCATGAAGATTATCACTGAAAATGCATATCTCAGCTGGAAACAACAACGATACCGAAGATATGGCAGTTTCCGCATATCAAACGCACTGTGGAGTGCTGAAAACACCAGAAAACGTGTTTTTAGCATTCAATAGCACGAAAACAGCGATTTCGGTGATTCTGCACACTTGTAACAGCAGTATCATGAAGATTATCATTGAAAATGCATATCTCAGCTGGAAACAACAACGATACCGAAGATATGGCAGTTTCCGCATATCAAACGCACTGTGGAGTGCTGAAAACACCAGAAAGAGTGTTTTTCGCATCCAATAGCACGAAAACAGCGATTTCGGTGATTCTGCACACTTGTAACAGCAGAATCATGAAGATTATCACTGAAAATGCATATCTCAGCTGGAAACAACAACGATACCGAAGATATCGCAGCTTCCGCATATCAAACGCACTGTGGAGTGCTGAAAACACCAGAAAACGTGTTTTTCGCATTCAATAGCACGAAAACAGCGATTTCGGAGATTCTGCACACTTGTAACAGCAGAATCATGAAGATTATCACTGAAAATGCATATTTCAGCTGGAAACAACAACGATGCCGAAGATATGGCAGTTTCCGCATATCAAACGCACTGTGGAGTGCTGAAAACACCAGAAAACGTGTTTTTCGCATTCAATAGCACGAAAACAGCGATTTCGGTGATTCTGCACACTTGTAACAGCAGTATCATGAAGATTATCACTGAAAATGCATATCTCAGCTGGAAACAACAACGATACCGAAGATATGGCAGTTTCCGCATATCAAACGCACTGTGGAGTGCTGAAAACACCAGAAAACGTGTTTTTCGCATTCAATAGCACGAAAACAGCGATTTCGGTGATTCTGCACACTTGTAACATGTTACGTCTAGCGACGTTGGACTTAGACACTTACCTGTGACAGTGAGAGTGAGAAGCAACGAACGCTATTAGCATGTAAGATAGCGTAGAACATTCTAGAATATTAAGATAGCATGTAAGCACGTAACCAATAACCTTAAGACCGCATTAACCACAACATAGATATTAAGCACTACCATATCCTATTACCGACATACGCTCTCACGACCAACTCTTATCTATAAACACATTCCTCTAATATCTCCAGACGAAACGTCAACTACCGACATCCGCTCTCACGACCAACTCCTTATCTTATCTCATAAACACCAGATCTTGTAACATACGAATTCCTCTCCTATCTTATAAACATCCTCCTCGACTCCAACTCCTTATCTTATCTCATAAACACCGGATCCAGTAACATACGAATTCTTCTCCTATCTTATAAACATCCACCTACCTAATCTACCCCGGTCTCACGCTCCCCATATCTTATCTCCATACTCCACTAGTATAAAACAAGCAAGCGCCCAGGCCTCAGGAACAGTTCCACTCCGGAACTCCCGGAGTGTACATCGCGTTTCTACATCAAGTGTTTCTATTTCCAAGCGTTACTATTTCTAAGTGTTTCTATTTCTAAGCGTTACTATTTCTAAGTGTTTCTATATCCAAGTGTTACTATTTCATTGTATTCCTATATCTTATATTATATTACTATTACCATATTCAATTGTATTCCATATCTTATATAACCTACATCGTGAAGTATATTAAATAGATTATTCATATTATAATTCCATATTCAATTATTATAACCAATTATCAAAGTGCGCGATACACATATCAACTGCTACGCTATTATCATCCAGCCTGCAGTTAACAAGGAGTCTAGGTAAGTACCATTTACAATCGACTGAATTAGCGAAAGTCCCCGTTAGACGCAGACGTACGCGCTGCGTGAACGCAAAGAACAGTATATTATTGTGCTCCGTCTCGATTTTGCCAAAATAGCGCGATCCGGGACGTAACAAACAGCAGAATCATGAAGACTATCACTGAAAATGCATATCTCAGCTGGAAACAACAACGATACCGAAGATATGGCATTTTCTGCATATCAAACGCACTGTGGTGTGCTGAAAACACCAGAAAACTTGTTTTTCGCATTCAATATCACGAAAACAGCGATTTCGGTGATTCTGCACACTTGTAACAGCAGAATCATGAAGATTATCACTGAAAATGCATATCTCAGCTGGAAACAACAACGATACCGAAGATATGGCAGTTTCTGCATATCAAACGCACTGTGGAGTGCTGAGAACACCAGAAAACGTGTTTTTCGCGTTCAATAGCACGAAAACAGCGATTTCGGTGATTCTGCACACTTGTAACAGCAGAATCATGAAGATTATCACTGAAAATGCATATCTCAGCTGGAAACAACAACGATACTGAAGATATGGCAGTTTCCGCATATCAAACGCACTGTGGAGTGCTGAAAACACCAGAAAACGTGTTTTTCGCATTCAATAGCACGAAAACAGCGATTTCGGTGATTCTGCACACTTGTAACAGCAGAATCATGAAGATTATCACTGAAAATGCATATCTCAGCTGGAAACAACAACGATACCGAAGATATGGCAGTTTCTGCATATCAAACGCACTGTGGAGTGCTGAGAACACCAGAAAACGTGTTTTTCGCGTTCAATAGAACGAAAACAGCGATTTCGGTGATTCTGCACACTTGTAACAGCAGAATCATGAAGATTATCACTGAAAATGCATATCTCAGCTGGAAACAACAACGATACCGAAGATATGGCAGTTTCTGCATATCAAACGCACTGCGGAGTGCTGAGAACACCAGAAAACGTGTTTTTCGCGTTCAATAGCACGAAAACAGCGATTTCGGTGATTCTGCACACTTGTAACAGCAGAATCATGAAGATTATCACTGAAAATGCATATCTCAGCTGGAAACAACAACGATACTGAAGATATGGCAGTTTCCGCATATCAAACGCACTGTGGAGTGCTGAAAACACCAGAAAACGTGTTTTTCGCATTCAATAGCACGAAAACAGCGATTTCGGTGGTTCTGCACACTTGTAACAGCAGAATCATGAAGATTATCACTGAAAATGCATATCTCAGCTGGAAACAACAACGATACCGAAGATATCGCAGTTTCCGCATGTCAAACGTTCTGTGGCGTGCTGAAAACACCAGAAAACGTGTTTTTCATATTCAAAAGAACGAAAACAGCGATTTCGGTGATTCTGCACATTTGTAACAGCAGAATGATGAAGATAATCACTGAAAATGCATATCTCAGCTGGAAACAACAACGATACCGAAGATATGGCAGTTTCAGCATATCAAACGCACTGTGGAGTGCTGAAAACACCAGAAAACGTGTTTTTCGCATTCAATAGCACGAAAACAGCGGTTTCGGTGATTCTGCACACTTGTAACAGCAGAATCATGAAGATTATCGCTGAAAATGCATATCCCAGCTGGAAACAACAACGATACCGAAGATATCGCAGCTTACGCATATCAAACGCACTGTGGAGTGCTGAAAACACCAGAAAACGTGTTTTTCGCATCCAATAGCACGAAAACAGCGATTTCGGTGACTCTGGACACTTGTAACAGCAGAATCATGAAGATTATCACTGAAAATGCATATCTCAGCTGGAAACAACAACGATACCGAAGATATCGCAGCTTCCGCATATCAAACGCACTGTGGAGTGCTGAAAACACCAGAAAACGTGTTTTTCGCATCCAATAGCACGAAAACAGCGATTTCGGTGATTCTGCACACTTGTAACAGCAGAATCATGAAGATTATCACTGAAAATGCATATCTCAGCTGGAAACAACAACGATACCGAAGATATCGCAGCTTCCGCATATCAAACGCACTGTGGAGTGCTGAAAACACCAGAAAACGTGTTTTTCGCATTCAATAGCACGAAAACAGCGATTTCGGAGATTCTGCACACTTGTAACAGCAGAATCATGAAGATTATCACTGAAAATGCATATTTCAGCTGGAAACAACAACGATGCCGAAGATATGGCAGTTTCCGCATATCAAACGCACTGTGGAGTGCTGAAAACACCAGAAAACGTGTTTTTCGCATTCAATAGCACGAAAACAGCGATTTCGGTGATTCTGCACACTTGTAACAGCAGTATCATGAAGATTATCACTGAAAATGCATATCTCAGCTGGAAACAACAACGATACCGAAGATATGGCAGTTTCCGCATATCAAACGCACTGTGGAGTGCTGAAAACACCAGAAAACGTGTTTTTCGCATTCAATAGCACGAAAACAGCGATTTCGGTGATTCTGCACACTTGTAACATGTTACGTCTAGCGACGTTGGACTTAGACACTTACCTGTGACAGTGAGAGTGAGAAGCAACGAACGCTATTAGCATGTAAGATAGCGTAGAACATTCTAGAATATTAAGATAGCATGTAAGCACGTAACCAATAACCTTAAGACCGCATTAACCACAACATAGATATTAAGCACTACCATATCCTATTACCGACATACGCTCTCACGACATATTCTTATCTATAAACACATTCCTTCATTATCTCCAGACTAAACCTCGACTATCGACATCCGCTCTCACGACCAACTCTTATCTATAAACACATTCCTCCAATATCTCCAGACGAAACGTCAACTACCGACATCCGCTCTCACGACCAACTCCTTATCTTATCTCATAAACACCAGATCTTGTAACATACGAATTCCTCTCCTATCTTATAAACATCCTCCTCGACTCCAACTCCTTATCTTATCTCATAAACACCGGATCCAGTAACATACGAATTCTTCTCCTATCTTATAAACATCCACCTACCTAATCTACCCCGGTCTCACGCTCCCCATATCTTATCTCCATACTCCACTAGTATAAAACAAGCAAGCGCCCAGGCCTCAGGGACAGTTCCACTCCGGAACTCCCGGAGTGTACATCGCGTTTCTACATCAAGTGTTTCTATTTCCAAGCGTTACTATTTCTAAGTGTTTCTATTTCTAAGCGTTATTATTTCTAAGTGTTTCTATATCCAAGTGTTACTATTTCATTGTATTCCTATATCTTATATTATATTACTATTACCATATTCAATTGTATTCCATATCTTATATAACCTACATCGTGAAGTATATTAAATAGATTATTCATATTACAATTCCATATTCAATTATTATAACCAATTATCAAAGTGCGCGATACACATATCAACTGCTACGCTATTATCATCCAGCCTGCAGTTAACAAGGAGTCTAGGTAAGTACCATTTACAATCGACTGAATTAGCGAAAGTCCCCGTTAGACGCAGACGTACGCGCTGCGTGAACGCAAAGAACAGTATATTATTGTGCTCCGTCTCGATTTTGCCAAAATAGCGCGATCCGGGACGTAACAAACAGCAGAATCATGAAGACTATCACTGAAAATCCATATCTCAGCTGGAAACAACAACGATACCGAAGATATGGCATTTTCTGCATATCAAACGCACTGTGGTGTGCTGAAAACACCAGAAAACTTGTTTTTCGCATTCAATATCACGAAAACAGCGATTTCGGTGATTCTGCACACTTGTAACAGCAGAATCATGAAGATTATCACTGAAAATGCATATCTCAGCTGGAAACAACAACGATACCGAAGATATGGCAGTTTCTGCATATCAAACGCACTGTGGAGTGCTGAGAACACCAGAAAACGTGTTTTTCGCGTTCAATAGCACGAAAACAGCGATTTCGGTGATTCTGCACACTTGTAACAGCAGAATCATGAAGATTATCACTGAAAATGCATATCTCAGCTGGAAACAACAACGATACTGAAGATATGGCAGTTTCCGCATATCAAACGCACTGTGGAGTGCTGAAAACACCAGAAAACGTGTTTTTCGCATTCAATACCACGAAAACAGCGATTTCGGTGATTCTGCACACTTGTAACAGCAGAATCATGAAGATTATCACTGAAAATGCATATCTCAGCTGGAAACAACAACGATACCGAAGATATCGCAGTTTCCGCATGTCAAACGTTCTGTGGCGTGCTGAAAACACCAGAAAACGTGTTTTTCATATTCAAAAGAACGAAAACAGCGATTTCGGTGATTCTGCACATTTGTAACAGCAGAATGATGAAGATAATCACTGAAAATGCATATCTCAGCTGGAAACAACAACGATACCGAAGATATGGCAGTTTCAGCATATCAAACGCACTGTGGAGTGCTGAAAACACCAGAAAACGTGTTTTTCGCATTCAATAGCACGAAAACAGCGGTTTCGGTGATTCTGCACACTTGTAACAGCAGAATCATGAAGATTATCGCTGAAAATGCATATCCCAGCTGGAAACAACAACGATACCGAAGATATCGCAGCTTACGCATATCAAACGCACTGTGGAGTGCTGAAAACACCAGAAAACGTGTTTATCGCATCCAATAGCACGAAAACAGCGATTTCGGTGACTCTGGACACTTGTAACAGCAGAATCATGAAGATTATCACTGAAAATGCATATCTCAGCTGGAAACAACAACGATACCGAAGATATCGCAGCTTCCGCATATCAAACGCACTGTGGAGTGCTGAAAACACCAGAAAACGTGTTTTTCGCATTCAATAGCACCAAAACAGCGATTTCGGTGATTCTGCACACTTGTCACAGAAGAAACTCGAAGATTATCGTAGAAAATGCATATCTCAGCTGGAAACAACAACGATACCGAAGATATGGCAGTTTCCGCATATCAAACGTACCGTGGAGTGCTGAAAACACCAGAAAACGTGTTTTTCGCATTCAATAACACGAAAACAGCGATTTCGGTGATTCTGCACACTTGTAACAGCAGTATCATGAAGATTATCACTGAAGATGCATATCTCAGCTGGAAACAACAACGATACCGAAGATATGGCAGTTTCCGCATATCAAACGCACTGTGGAGTGCTGAAAACACCAGAAAACGTGTTTTTCGCATCCAATAGCACGAAAACAGCGATTTCGGTGATTCTGCACACTTGTAACAGCAGATCATGAAGATTATCACTGAAAATGCATATCTCAGCTGGAAACAACAACGATACCGAAGATATCGCAGCTTCCGCATATCAAACGCACTGTGGAGTGCTGAAAACACCAGAAAACGTGTTTTTCGCATTCAATAGCACGAAAACAGCGATTTCGGTGATTCTGCACACTTGTAACAGCAGAATCATGAAGATTATCACTGAAAATGCATATCTCAGCTGGAAACAACAACGATCCCGAAGATATGGCAGTTTCCGCATATCAAACGCACTGTGGAGTGCTGAAAACACCAGAAAACGTGTTTTTCGCATTCAAAAGCACGAAAACAGCGATTTCGGTGATTCTGCACACTTGTAACAGCAGAATCATGAAGATTATCACTGAAAATGCATATCTCAGCTGGAAACAACAACGATACCGAAGATATGGCAGTTTCCGCATATCAAACGCACTGTGGAGTGCTGAAAACACTAGAAAACGTGTTTTTCGCATTCAATAGCACGAAAACCGCGATTTCGGTGATTCTGCACACTTGTCACAGAAGAAACTCGAAGATTATCGTAGAAAATGCATATCTCAGCTGGAAACAACAACGATACCGAAGATATGGCAGTTTCCGCATATCAAACGTACTGTGGAGTGCTGAAAACACCAGAAAACGTGTTTTTCGCATTCAATAGCACGAAAACAGCGATTTCGGTGATTCTGCACACTTGTAACAGCAGTATCATGAAGATTATCACTGAAGATGCATATCTCAGCTACAAAACAACAACGATACCGAAGATATGGCAGTTTCCGCATATCAAACGCACTGTGGAGTGCTGAAAACACCAGAAAACGTGTTTTTCGCATCCAATAGCACGAAAACAGCGATTTCGGTGATTCTGCACACTTGTAACAGCAGATCATGAAGATTATCACTGAAAATGCATATCTCAGCTGGAAACAACAACGATACCGAAGATATCGCAGCTTCCGCATATCAAACGCACTGTGGAGTGCTGAAAACACTAGAAAACGTGTTTTTCGCATTCAATAGCACGAAAACAGCGATTTCGGTGATTCTGCACACTTGTAACAGCAGAATCATGAAGATTATCACTGAAAATGCATATCTCAGCTGGAAACAACAACGATACCGAAGATATCGCAGCTTCCGCATATCAAACGGACTGTGGAGTGCTAAAAACACCAGAAAACGTGTGTTTCGCATTCAATAGCACGAAAACAGCGATTTCGGTGATTCTGCACACTTGTAACAGCAGAATCATGAAGATTATCACTGAAAATGCATATCTCAGCTGGAAACAACAACGATACCGAAGATATGGCAGTTTCCGCATATCAAACGCACTGTGGAGTGCTGAAAACACCAGAAAACGTGTTTTTCGCATTCAATAGCACGAAAACAGCGATTTCGGTGATTCTGCACACTTGTAACAGCAGAATCATGAAGATTGTCACTAAAAATGCATATCTCAGCTGGAAACAACAACGATACCGAAGATATCGCAGCTTCCGCATATCAAACGGACTGTGGAGTGCTAAAAACACTAGAAAACGTGTTTTTCGCATTCAATAGCACGAAAACAGCGATTTCGGTGATTCTGCACACTTGTAACAGCAGAATCATGAAGATTATCACTGAAAATGCATATCTCAGCTGGAAACAACAACGATACCGAAGATATCGCAGCTTCCGCATATCAAACGGACTGTGGAGTGCTAAAAACACCAGAAAACGTGTGTTTCGCATTCAATAGCACGAAAACAGCGATTTCGGTGATTCTGCACACTTGTAACAGCAGAATCATGAAGATTATCACTGAAAATGCATATCTCAGCTGGAAACAACAACGATACCGAAGATATGGCAGTTTCCGCATATCAAACGCACTGTGGAGTGCTGAAAACACCAGAAAACGTGTTTTTCGCATTCAATAGCCTGAAAACAGCGATTTCGGTGATTCTGCACACTTGTAACAGCAGAATCATGAAGATTATCACTGAAAATGCATATCTCAGCTGGAAACAACAACGATACCGAAGATATGGCAGTTTCCGCATATCAAACGCACTGTGGAGTGCTGAAAACACCAGAAAACGAGTTTTTCGCATTCAAAAGCACGAAAACAGCGATTTCGGTGATTCTGCACACTTGTATCAGCAGAATCATGAAGATTATCACTGAAAATGCATATCTCAGCTGGAAACAACAACGATACCGAAGATATCGCAGTTTCCGCATATCAAACGCACTGTGGAGTGCTGAAAACACCAGAAAACGTGTTTTTCGCATTGAATAGCGCGAGAACAGCGATTTCGGTGATTCTGCACACTTGTAACAGCAGAATCGTGAAGATTATCACTGAAAGTGCATATCTCAGCTGGAAACAACAACGATCCCGAAGATATCGCAGTTTCCGCATATCAAACGCGCTGTGGAGTGCTGAAAACACCAGAAAACGTGTTTTTCGCATTCAATAGCATGAAAACAGCGATTTCGGTGATTCTGCACACTTGTAACAGCAGAATCATGAAGATTATCACTGAAAATGCATATCTCAGCTGGAAACAACAACGATACCGAAGATATCGTAGTTTGCGCATATCAAACGCACTGTGGAGTGCTGAAAACACCAGAAAACGTGTTTTTCGCATTCAAAAGCACGAAAACAGCGATTTCGGTGATTCTGCACACTTGTAACAGCAGAATCATGAAGATTATCACTGAAAATGCATATCTCAGCTGGAAACAACAACGATACCGAAGATATCGTAGTTTGCGCATATCAAACGCACTGTGGAGTGCTGAAAACACCAGAAAACGTGTTTTTCGCATTCAAAAGCACGAAAACAGCGATTTCGGTGATTCTGCACACTTGTAACAGCAGAATCATGAAGATTATCACTGAAAATGCATATCTCAGCTGGAAACAACAACGATACCGAAGATATCGCAGTTTCCGCATATCAAACGCGCTGTGGAGTGCTGAAAACACCAGAAAACGTGTTTTTCGCATTCAATAGCATGAAAACAGCGATTTCGGTGATTCTGCACACTTGTAACAGCAGAATCATGAAGATTATCACTGAAAATGCATATCTCAGCTGGAAACAACAACGATACCGAAGATATCGTAGTTTGCGCATATCAAACGCACTGTGGAGTGCTGAAAACACCAGAAAACGTGTTTTTCGCATTCAAAAGCACGAAAACAGCGATTTCGGTGATTCTGCACACTTGTAACAGCAGAATCATGAAGATTATCACTGAAAATGCATATCTCAGCTGGAAACAACAACGATACCGAAGATATCGTAGTTTGCGCATATCAAACGCACTGTGGAGTGCTGAAAACACCAGAAAACGTGTTTTTCGCATTCAAAAGCACGAAAACAGCGATTTCGGTGATTCTGCACACTTGTAACAGCAGAATCATGAAGATTATCACTGAAAATGCATATCTCAGCTGGAAACAACAACGATACCGAAGATATCGCAGTTTCCGCATATCAAACGCGCTGTGGAGTGCTGAAAACACCAGAAAACGTGTTTTTCGCATTCAATAGCATGAAAACAGCGATTTCGGTGATTCTGCACACTTGTAACAGCAGAATCATGAAGATTATCACTGAAAATGCATATCTCAGCTGGAAACAACAACGATACCGAAGATATCGTAGTTTGCGCATATCAAACGCACTGTGGAGTGCTGAAAACACCAGAAAACGTGTTTTTCGCATTCAAAAGCACGAAAACAGCGATTTCGGTGATTCTGCACACTTGTAACAGCAGAATCATGAAGATTATCACTGAAAATGCATATCTCAGCTGGAAACAACAACGATACCGAAGATATCGTAGTTTCCGCATATCAAACGCACTGTGGAGTGCTGAAAACACCAGAAAACGTGTTTTTCGCATTGAATAGCGCGAAAACAGCGATTTCGGTGATTCTGCACACTTGTAACAGCAGAATCATGAAGATTATCACTGAAAATGCATGACTCAGCTGGAAACAACAACGATACCGAAGATATCGTAGTTTCCGCATATCAAACGCACTGTGGAGTGCTGAAAACACCAGAAAACGTGTTTTTCGCATTCAATAGCACGAAAACAGCGATTTCGGTGATTCCGCACACTTGTAACAGCAGAATCGTGAAGATTATCACTGAAAGTGCACATCTCAGCTGGAAACAACAACGATACCGAAGATATCGCAGTTTCCGCATATCAAACGCACTGTGGAGTGCTGAAAACACCAGAAAACGTGTTTTTCGCATTGAATAGCGCGAGAACAGCGATTTCGGTGATTCTGCACACTTGTAACAGCAGAATCATGAAGATTATCACTGATAATGCATATCTCAGCTGGAAACAACAACGATACCGAAGATATGGCAGTTTCCGCATATGAAACGCACTGTGGAGTGTTGAAAACACCAGAAAACGTGTTTTTCGCATTCAAAAGCACGAAAACAGCGATTTCGGTGATTCTGCACACTTGTAACAGCAGAATCGTGAAGATTATCACTGAAAGTGCATATCTCAGCTGGAAACAACAACGATACCGAAGATATCGCAGTTTCCGCATATCAAACGCACTGTGGAGTGCTGAAAACACCAGAAAACGTGTTTTTCGCATTCAATAGCACGAAAACAGCGATTTCGGTGATTCTGCACACTTGTAACAGCAGAATCATGAAGATTATCACTGAAGATGCATATCTCAGCTGGAAACAACAACGATACAGAAGATATCGTAGTTTCCGCATATCAAACGCACTGTGGAGTGCTGAAAACACCAGAAAACGTGTTTTTCGCATTCAAAAGCACGAAAACAGCGATTTCGGTGATTCTGCAAACTTGTAACAGCAGAATCGTGAAGATTATCACTGAAAGTGCATATCTCAGCTGGAAACAACAACGATACCGAAGATATCGTAGTTTCCGCATATCAAACGCACTGTGTAGTGCTGAAAACACCAGAAAACGTGTTTTTCGCATTCAAAAGCACGAAAACAGCGATTTCGGTGATTCTGCACACTTGTAACAGCAGAATCGTGAAGATTATCACTGAAAGTGCATATCTCAACTGGAAACAACAACGATACCGAAGATATCGCAGTTTCCGCATATCAAACGCACTGTGGAGTGCTGAAAACACCAGAAAACGTGTTTTTCGCATTCAAAAGCACGAAAACAGCGTTTTCGGTGATTCTGCACACTTGTAACAGCAGAATCGTGAAGATTATCACTGAAAGTGCATATCTCAGCTGGAAACAACAACGATACCGAAGATATCGCAGTTTCCGCATATCAAACGCACTGTGGAGTGTTGAAAACACCAGAAAACGTGTTTTTCGCATTCAAAAGCACGAAAACAGCGATTTCGGTGATTCTGCACACTTGTAACAGCAGAATTATGAAGATTATCACTGATAATGCATATCTCAGCTGGAAACAACAACGATACCGAAGATATGGCAGTTTCCGCATATCAGACGCACTGTGGAGTGCTGAAAACACCAGCCAACGTGTTTTTCGCATTGAATAGCGCGAAAACAGCGATTTCTGTGATTCTGCACACTTGTAACAGCAGAATCATGAAGATTATCACTGATAATGCATATCTCAGCTGGAAACAACAACGATACCAAAGATATGGCAGTTTCCGCATATCAAACGCACTGTGGAGTGCTGAAAACACCAGAAAACGTGTTTTTCGCATTCAATAGCACGAAAACAGCGATTTCGGTGATTCTGCACACTTGTAACAGCAGAATCATGAAGATTATCACTGAAAATGCATGTCTCAGCTGGAAACAACAACGATACCGAAGATATCGTAGTTTCCGCATATCAAACGCACTGTGGAGTGCTGAAAACACCAGAAAACGTGTTTTTCGCATTCAAAAGCACGAAAACAGCGATTTCGGTGATTCTGCACACTTGTAACAGCAGAATCATGAAGATTATCACTGAAGATGCATATCTCAGCTGGAAACAACAACGATACCGAAGATATCGTAGTTTCCGCATATCAAACGAACTGTGGAGTGCTGAAAACACCAGAAAACGTGTTTTTCGCATTCAAAAGCACGAAAACAGCGATTTCGGTGATTCTGCAAACTTGTAACAGCAGAATCGTGAAGATTATCACTGAAAGTGCATATCTCAGCTGGAAACAACAACGATACCGAAGATATCGTAGTTTCCGCATATCAAACGCACTGTGTAGTGCTGAAAACACCAGAAAACGTGTTTTTCGCATTCAAAAGCACGAAAACAGCGATTTCGGTGATTCTGCACACTTGTAACAGCAGAATCGTGAAGATTATCACTGAAAGTGCATATCTCAACTGGAAACAACAACGATACCGAAGATATCGCAGTTTCCGCATATCAAACGCACTGTGGAGTGCTGAAAACACCAGAAAACGTGTTTTTCGCATTCAAAAGCACGAAAACAGCGTTTTCGGTGATTCTGCACACTTGTAACAGCAGAATCGTGAAGATTATCACTGAAAGTGCATATCTCAGCTGGAAACAACAACGATACCGAAGATATCGCAGTTTCCGCATATCAAACGCACTGTGGAGTGTTGAAAACACCAGAAAACGTGTTTTTCGCATTCAAAAGCACGAAAACAGCGATTTCGGTGATTCTGCACACTTGTAACAGCAGAATTATGAAGATTATCACTGATAATGCATATCTCAGCTGGAAACAACAACGATACCGAAGATATGGCAGTTTCCGCATATCAGACGCACTGTGGAGTGCTGAAAACACCAGCCAACGTGTTTTTCGCATTGAATAGCGCGAAAACAGCGATTTCTGTGATTCTGCACACTTGTAACAGCAGAATCATGAAGATTATCACTGATAATGCATATCTCAGCTGGAAACAACAACGATACCAAAGATATGGCAGTTTCCGCATATCAAACGCACTGTGGAGTGCTGAAAACACCAGAAAACGTGTTTTTCGCATTCAATAGCACGAAAACAGCGATTTCGGTGATTCTGCACACTTGTAACAGCAGAATCATGAAGATTATCACTGAAAATGCATGTCTCAGCTGGAAACAACAACGATACCGAAGATATCGTAGTTTCCGCATATCAAACGCACTGTGGAGTGCTGAAAACACCAGAAAACGTGTTTTTCGCATTCAAAAGCACGAAAACAGCGATTTCGGTGATTCTGCACACTTGTAACAGCAGAATCATGAAGATTATCACTGAAGATGCATATCTCAGCTGGAAACAACAACGATACCGAAGATATCGTAGTTTCCGCATATCAAACGAACTGTGGAGTGCTGAAAACACCAGAAAACGTGTTTTTCGCATTCAAAAGCACGAAAACAGCGATTTCGGTGATTCTGCAAACTTGTAACAGCAGAATCGTGAAGATTATCACTGAAAGTGCATATCTCAGCTGGAAACAACAACGATACCGAAGATATCGTAGTTTCCGCATATCAAACGCACTGTGTAGTGCTGAAAACACCAGAAAACGTGTTTTTCGCATTCAAAAGCACGAAAACAGCCATTTCGGTGATTCTGCACACTTGTAACAGCAGAATCGTGAAGATTATCACTGAAAGTGCATATCTCAGCTGGAAACAACAACGACACCGAAGATATCGCAGTTTCCGCATATCAAACGCACTGTGGAGTGCTGAAAACACCAGAAAACGTGTTTTTCGCATTCAAAAGCACGAAAACAGCGATTTCGGTGATTCTGCACACTTGTAACAGCAGAATCGTGAAGATTATCACTGAAAATGCATCTCTCAGCTGGAAACAACAACGATACCGTAGATATGGCAGTTTCCGCATATCAAACGCACTGTGGAGTGCTGAAAACACCAGAAAACGTGTTTTTCGCATTCAAAAGCACGAAAACAGCGATTTCGGTGATTCTGCACACTTGTAACAGCAGAATCATGAAGATTATCACTGAAAATGCATATCACAGCTGGAAACAACAACGATACCGAAGATATGGCAGTTTCCGCATATCAAACGCACTGTGGAGTGCTGAAAACACCAGAAAACGTGTTTTTCGCATTGAATAGCGCGAAAACAGCGATTTCGGTGATTCTGCACACTTGTAACAGCAGAATCATGAAGATTATCACTGAAGATGCATATCTCAGCTGGAAACAACAACGATACCGAAGATATCGTAGTTTCCGCATATCAAACGCACTGTGGAGTGCTGAAAACACCAGAAAACGTGTTTTTCGCATTCAAAAGCACGAAAACAGCGATTTCGGTGATTCTGCACACTTGTAACAGCAGAATCGTGAAGATTATCACTGAAAGTGCATATCTCAGCTGGAAACAACAACGATACCGAAGATATCGTAGTTTCCGCATATCAAACGCACTGTGGAGTGCTGAAAACACCAGAAAACGTGTTTTTCGCATTCAAAAGCACGAAAACAGCGATTTCGGTGATTCTGCACACTTGTAACAGCAGAATCGTGAAGATTATCACTGAAAGTGCATATCTCAGCTGGAAACAACAACGATACCGAAGATATCGCAGTTTCCGCATATCAAACGCACTGTGGAGTGCTGAAAACACCAGAAAACGTGTTTTTCGCATTCAAAAGCACGAAAACAGCGATTTCGGTGATTCTGCACACTTGTAACAGCAGAATCGTGAAGATTATCACTGAAGATGCATATCTCAGCTGGAAACAACAACGATACCGAAGATATCGTAGTTTCCGCATATCAAACGCACTGTGGAGTGCTGAAAACACCAGAAAACGTGTTTTTCGCATTCAAAAGCACGAAAACAGCGATTTCGGTGATTCTGCAAACTTGTAACAGCAGAATCGTGAAGATTATCACTGAAAGTGCATATCTCAGCTGGAAACAACAACGATACCGAAGATATCGTAGTTTCCGCATATCAAACGCACTGTGTAGTGCTGAAAACACCAGAAAACGTGTTTTTCGCATTCAAAAGCACGAAAACAGCGATTTCGGTGATTCTGCACACTTGTAACAGCAGAATCGTGAAGATTATCACTGAAAGTGCATATCTCAGCTGGAAACAACAACGACACCGAAGATATCGCAGTTTCCGCATATCAAACGCACTGTGGAGTGCTGAAAACACCGGAAAACGTGTTTTTCGCATTCAAAAGCACGAAAACAGCGATTTCGGTGATTCTGCACACTTGTAACAGCAGAATCGTGAAGATTATCACTGAAAATGCATCTCTCAGCTGGAAACAACAACGATACCGTAGATATGGCAGTTTCCGCATATCAAACGCACTGTGGAGTGCTGAAAACACCAGAAAACGTGTTTTTCGCATTGAATAGCGCGAAAACAGCGATTTCGGTGATTCTGCACACTTGTAACAGCAGAATCATGAAGATTATCACTGATAATGCATATCTCAGCTGGAAACAACAACGATACCGAAGATATGGCAGTTTCCGCTTATCAAACGCACTGTGGAGTGCTGAAAACACCAGAAAACGTGTTTTTCGCATTCAATAGCACGAAAACAGCGATTTCGGTGATTCTGCACACTTGTAACAGCAGAATCGTGAAGATTATCACTGAAAGTGCATATCTCAGCTGGAAACAACAACGATACCGAAGATATCGCAGTTTCCGCATATCAAACGCACTGTGGAGTGCTGAAAACACCAGAAAACGTGTTTTTCGCATTCAAAAGCACGAAAACAGCGATTTCGGTGATTCTGCACACTTGTAACAGCAGAATCATGAAGATTATCACTGAAAATGCATATCTCAGCTGGAAGCAACAACGATACCGAAGATATCGTAGTTTGCGCGTATCAAACGCACTGTGGAGTGCTGAAAACACCAGAAAACGTGTTTTTCGCATTCAAAAGCACGAAAACAGCGATTTCGGTGATTCTGCACACTTGTAACAGCAGAATCATGAAGATTATCACTGAAAATGCATATCACAGCTGGAAACAACAACGATACCGAAGATATGGCAGTTTCCGCATATCAAACGCACTGTGGAGTGCTGAAAACACCAGAAAACGTGTTTTTCGCATTGAATAGCGCGAAAACAGCGATTTCGGTGATTCTGCAAACTTGTAACAGCAGAATCGTGAAGATTATCACTGAAAGTGCATATCTCAGCTGGAAACAACAACGATACCGAAGATATCGCAGTTTCCGCATATCAAACGCACTGTGGAGTGCTGAAAACACCAGAAAACGTGTTTTTCGCATTCAAAAGCACGAAAACAGCGATTTCGGTGATTCTGCACACTTGTAACAGCAGAATCGTGAAGATTATCACTGAAGATGCATATCTCAGCTGGAAACAACAACGATACCGAAGATATCGTAGTTTCCGCATATCAAACGCACTGTGGAGTGCTGAAAACACCAGAAAACGTGTTTTTCGCATTCAAAAGCACGAAAACAGCGATTTCGGTGATTCTGCAAACTTGTAACAGCAGAATCGTGAAGATTATCACTGAAAGTGCATATCTCAGCTGGAAACAACAACGATACCGAAGATATCGTAGTTTCCGCATATCAAACGCACTGTGTAGTGCTGAAAACACCAGAAAACGTGTTTTTCGCATTCAAAAGCACGAAAACAGCCATTTCGGTGATTCTGCACACTTGTAACAGCAGAATCGTGAAGATTATCACTGAAAGTGCATATCTCAGCTGGAAACAACAACGACACCGAAGATATCGCAGTTTCCGCATATCAAACGCACTGTGGAGTGCTGAAAACACCAGAAAACGTGTTTTTCGCATTCAAAAGCACGAAAACAGCCATTTCGGTGATTCTGCACACTTGTAACAGCAGAATCGTGAAGATTATCACTGAAAGTGCATATCTCAGCTGGAAACAACAACGACACCGAAGATATCGCAGTTTCCGCATATCAAACGCACTGTGGAGTGCTGAAAACACCAGAAAACGTGTTTTTCGCATTCAAAAGCACGAAAACAGCGATTTCGGTGATTCTGCACACTTGTAACAGCAGAATCGTGAAGATTATCACTGAAAGTGCATATCTCAGCTGGAAACAACAACGATACCGAAGATATCGCAGTTTCCGCATATCAAACGCACTGTGGAGTGCTGAAAACACCAGAAAACGTGTTTTTCGCATTCAAAAGCACGAAAACAGCGATTTCGGTGATTCTGCACACTTGTAACAGCAGAATCATGAAGATTATCACTGAAAATGCATATCACAGCTGGAAACAACAACGATACCGAAGATATGGCAGTTTCCGCATATCAAACGCACTGTGGAGTGCTGAAAACACCAGAAAACGTGTTTTTCGCATTGAATAGCGCGAAAACAGCGATTTCGGTGATTCTGCACACTTGTAACAGCAGAATCATGAAGATTATCACTGAAGATGCATATCTCAGCTGGAAACAACAACGATACCGAAGATATCGTAGTTTCCGCATATCAAACGCACTGTGGAGTGCTGAAAACACCAGAAAACGTGTTTTTCGCATTCAAAAGCACGAAAACAGCGATTTCGGTGATTCTGCACACTTGTAACAGCAGAATCGTGAAGATTATCACTGAAAGTGCATATCTCAGCTGGAAACAACAACGATACCGAAGATATCGTAGTTTCCGCATATCAAACGCACTGTGGAGTGCTGAAAACACCAGAAAACGTGTTTTTCGCATTCAAAAGCACGAAACAAGCGATTTCGGTGATTCTGCACACTTGTAACAGCAGAATCGTGAAGATTATCACTGAAAGTGCATATCTCAGCTGGAAACAACAACGATACCGAAGATATCGCAGTTTCCGCATATCAAACGCACTGTGGAGTGCTGAAAACACCAGAAAACGTGTTTTTCGCATTCAAAAGCACGAAAACAGCGATTTCGGTGATTCTGCACACTTGTAACAGCAGAATCGTGAAGATTATCACTGAAGATGCATATCTCAGCTGGAAACAACAACGATACCGAAGATATCGTAGTTTCCGCATATCAAACGCACTGTGGAGTGCTGAAAACACCAGAAAACGTGTTTTTCGCATTCAAAAGCACGAAAACAGCGATTTCGGTGATTCTGCAAACTTGTAACAGCAGAATCGTGAAGATTATCACTGAAAGTGCATATCTCAGCTGGAAACAACAACGATACCGAAGATATCGTAGTTTCCGCATATCAAACGCACTGTGTAGTGCTGAAAACACCAGAAAACGTGTTTTTCGCATTCAAAAGCACGAAAACAGCCATTTCGGTGATTCTGCACACTTGTAACAGCAGAATCGTGAAGATTATCACTGAAAGTGCATATCTCAGCTGGAAACAACAACGACACCGAAGATATCGCAGTTTCCGCATATCAAACGCACTGTGGAGTGCTGAAAACACCAGAAAACGTGTTTTTCGCATTCAAAAGCACGAAAACAGCCATTTCGGTGATTCTGCACACTTGTAACAGCAGAATCGTGAAGATTATCACTGAAAGTGCATATCTCAGCTGGAAACAACAACGACACCGAAGATATCGCAGTTTCCGCATATCAAACGCACTGTGGAGTGCTGAAAACACCAGAAAACGTGTTTTTCGCATTCAAAAGCACGAAAACAGCGATTTCGGTGATTCTGCAAACTTGTAACAGCAGAATCGTGAAGATTATCACTGAAAGTGCATATCTCAGCTGGAAACAACAACGATACCGAAGATATCGTAGTTTCCGCATATCAAACGCACTGTGTAGTGCTGAAAACACCAGAAAACGTGTTTTTCACATTCAAAAGCACGAAAACAGCCATTTCGGTGATTCTGCACACTTGTAACAGCAGAATCGTGAAGATTATCACTGAAAGTGCATATCTCAGCTGGAAACAACAACGACACCGAAGATATCGCAGTTTCCGCATATCAAACGCACTGTGGAGTGCTGAAAACACCAGAAAACGTGTTTTTCGCATTCAAAAGCACGAAAACAGCGATTTCGGTGATTCTGCACACTTGTAACAGCAGAATCGTGAAGATTATCACTGAAAATGCATCTCTCAGCTGGAAACAACAACGATACCGTAGATATGGCAGTTTCCGCATATCAAACGCACTGTGGAGTGCTGAAAACACCAGAAAACGTGTTTTTCGCATTGAATAGCGCGAAAACAGCGATTTCGGTGATTCTGCACACTTGTAACAGCAGAATCATGAAGATTATCACTGATAATGCATATCTCAGCTGGAAACAACAACGATACCGAAGATATGGCAGTTTCCGCTTATCAAACGCACTGTGGAGTGCTGAAAACACCAGAAAACGTGTTTTTCGCATTCAATAGCACGAAAACAGCGATTTCGGTGATTCTGCAACCTTGTAACAGCAGAATCATGAAGATTATCACTGAAAATGCATGTCTCAGCTGGAAACAACAACGATACCGAAGATATCGTAGTTTCCGCATATCAAACGCACTGTGGAGTGCTGAAAACACCAGAAAACGTGTTTTTCGCATTCAAAAGCACGAAAACAGCGATTTCGGTGATTCTGCACACTTGTAACAGCAGAATCATGAAGATTATCACTGAAGATGCATATCTCAGCTGGAAACAACAACGATACCGAAGATATCGTAGTTTCCGCATATCAAACGCACTGTGGAGTGCTGAAAACACCAGAAAACGTGTTTTTCGCATTCAAAAGCACGAAAACAGCGATTTCGGTGATTCTGCACACTTGTAACAGCAGAATCGTGAAGATTATCACTGAAAGTGCATATCTCAGCTGGAAACAACAACGATACCGAAGATATCGTAGTTTCCGCATATCAAACGCACTGTGGAGTGCTGAAAACACCAGAAAACGTGTTTTTCGCATTCAAAAGCACGAAAACAGCGATTTCGGTGATTCTGCACACTTGTAACAGCAGAATCGTGAAGATTATCACTGAAAGTGCATATCTCAGCTGGAAACAACAACGATACCGAAGATATCGCAGTTTCCGCATATCAAACGCACTGTGGAGTGCTGAAAACACCAGAAAACGTGTTTTTCGCATTCAAAAGCACGAAAACAGCGATTTCGGTGATTCTGCACACTTGTAACAGCAGAATCGTGAAGATTATCACTGAAAGTGCATATCACAGCTGGAAACAACAACGATACCGAAGATATGGCAGTTTCCGCATATCAAACGCACTGTGGAGTGCTGAAAACACCAGAAAACGTGTTTTTCGCATTGAATAGCGCGAAAACAGCGATTTCGGTGATTCTGCAAACTTGTAACAGCAGAATCGTGAAGATTATCACTGAAAGTGCATATCTCAGCTGGAAACAACAACGATACCGAAGATATCGCAGTTTCCGCATATCAAACGCACTGTGGAGTGCTGAAAACACCAGAAAACGTGTTTTTCGCATTCAAAAGCACGAAAACAGCGATTTCGGTGATTCTGCACACTTGTAACAGCAGAATCGTGAAGATTATCACTGAAGATGCATATCTCAGCTGGAAACAACAACGATACCGAAGATATCGTAGTTTCCGCATATCAAACGCACTGTGGAGTGCTGAAAACACCAGAAAACGTGTTTTTCGCATTCAAAAGCACGAAAACAGCGATTTCGGTGATTCTGCAAACTTGTAACAGCAGAATCGTGAAGATTATCACTGAAAGTGCATATCTCAGCTGGAAACAACAACGATACCGAAGATATCGTAGTTTCCGCATATCAAACGCACTGTGTAGTGCTGAAAACACCAGAAAACGTGTTTTTCGCATTCAAAAGCACGAAAACAGCCATTTCGGTGATTCTGCACACTTGTAACAGCAGAATCGTGAAGATTATCACTGAAAGTGCATATCTCAGCTGGAAACAACAACGACACCGAAGATATCGCAGTTTCCGCATATCAAACGCACTGTGGAGTGCTGAAAACACCAGAAAACGTGTTTTTCGCATTCAAAAGCACGAAAACAGCCATTTCGGTGATTCTGCACACTTGTAACAGCAGAATCGTGAAGATTATCACTGAAAGTGCATATCTCAGCTGGAAACAACAACGACACCGAAGATATCGCAGTTTCCGCATATCAAACGCACTGTGGAGTGCTGAAAACACCAGAAAACGTGTTTTTCGCATTCAAAAGCACGAAAACAGCGATTTCGGTGATTCTGCACACTTGTAACAGCAGAATCGTGAAGATTATCACTGAAAGTGCATATCTCAGCTGGAAACAACAACGATACCGAAGATATCGCAGTTTCCGCATATCAAACGCACTGTGGAGTGCTGAAAACACCAGAAAACGTGTTTTTCGCATTCAAAAGCACGAAAACAGCGATTTCGGTGATTCTGCACACTTGTAACAGCAGAATCATGAAGATTATCACTGAAAATGCATATCACAGCTGGAAACAACAACGATACCGAAGATATGGCAGTTTCCGCATATCAAACGCACTGTGGAGTGCTGAAAACACCAGAAAACGTGTTTTTCGCATTGAATAGCGCGAAAACAGCGATTTCGGTGATTCTGCACACTTGTAACAGCAGAATCATGAAGATTATCACTGAAGATGCATATCTCAGCTGGAAACAACAACGATACCGAAGATATCGTAGTTTCCGCATATCAAACGCACTGTGGAGTGCTGAAAACACCAGAAAACGTGTTTTTCGCATTCAAAAGCACGAAAACAGCGATTTCGGTGATTCTGCACACTTGTAACAGCAGAATCGTGAAGATTATCACTGAAAGTGCATATCTCAGCTGGAAACAACAACGATACCGAAGATATCGTAGTTTCCGCATATCAAACGCACTGTGGAGTGCTGAAAACACCAGAAAACGTGTTTTTCGCATTCAAAAGCACGAAACAAGCGATTTCGGTGATTCTGCACACTTGTAACAGCAGAATCGTGAAGATTATCACTGAAAGTGCATATCTCAGCTGGAAACAACAACGATACCGAAGATATCGCAGTTTCCGCATATCAAACGCACTGTGGAGTGCTGAAAACACCAGAAAACGTGTTTTTCGCATTCAAAAGCACGAAAACAGCGATTTCGGTTATTCTGCACACTTGTAACAGCAGAATCGTGAAGATTATCACTGAAGATGCATATCTCAGCTGGAAACAACAACGATACCGAAGATATCGTAGTTTCCGCATATCAAACGCACTGTGGAGTGCTGAAAACACCAGAAAACGTGTTTTTCGCATTCAAAAGCACGAAAACAGCGATTTCGGTGATTCTGCAAACTTGTAACAGCAGAATCGTGAAGATTATCACTGAAAGTGCATATCTCAGCTGGAAACAACAACGATACCGAAGATATCGTAGTTTCCGCATATCAAACGCACTGTGTAGTGCTGAAAACACCAGAAAACGTGTTTTTCGCATTCAAAAGCACGAAAACAGCCATTTCGGTGATTCTGCACACTTGTAACAGCAGAATCGTGAAGATTATCACTGAAAGTGCATATCTCAGCTGGAAACAACAACGACACCGAAGATATCGCAGTTTCCGCATATCAAACGCACTGTGGAGTGCTGAAAACACCAGAAAACGTGTTTTTCGCATTCAAAAGCACGAAAACAGCCATTTCGGTGATTCTGCACACTTGTAACAGCAGAATCGTGAAGATTATCACTGAAAGTGCATATCTCAGCTGGAAACAACAACGACACCGAAGATATCGCAGTTTCCGCATATCAAACGCACTGTGGAGTGCTGAAAACACCAGAAAACGTGTTTTTCGCATTCAAAAGCACGAAAACAGCGATTTCGGTGATTCTGCACACTTGTAACAGCAGAATCGTGAAGATTATCACTGAAAGTGCATATCTCAGCTGGAAACAACAACGATACCGAAGATATCGCAGTTTCCGCATATCAAACGCACTGTGGAGTGCTGAAAACACCAGAAAACGTGTTTTTCGCATTCAAAAGCACGAAAACAGCGATTTCGGTGATTCTGCAAACTTGTAACAGCAGAATCGTGAAGATTATCACTGAAAGTGCATATCTCAGCTGGAAACAACAACGATACCGAAGATATCGTAGTTTCCGCATATCAACCGCACTGTGTAGTGCTGAAAACACCAGAAAACGTGTTTTTCACATTCAAAAGCACGAAAACAGCCATTTCGGTGATTCTGCACACTTGTAACAGCAGAATCGTGAAGATTATCACTGAAAGTGCATATCTCAGCTGGAAACAACAACGACACCGAAGATATCGCAGTTTCCGCATATCAAACGCACTGTGGAGTGCTGAAAACACCAGAAAACGTGTTTTTCGCATTCAAAAGCACGAAAACAGCGATTTCGGTGATTCTGCACACTTGTAACTGCAGAATCGTGAAGATTATCACTGAAAATGCATCTCTCAGCTGGAAACAACAACGATACCGTAGATATGGCAGTTTCCGCATATCAAACGCACTGTGGAGTGCTGAAAACACCAGAAAACGTGTTTTTCGCATTGAATAGCGCGAAAACAGCGATTTCGGTGATTCTGCACACTTGTAACAGCAGAATCATGAAGATTATCACTGATAATGCATATCTCAGCTGGAAACAACAACGATACCGAAGATATGGCAGTTTCCGCTTATCAAACGCACTGTGGAGTGCTGAAAACACCAGAAAACGTGTTTTTCGCATTCAATAGCACGAAAACAGCGATTTCGGTGATTCTGCAACCTTGTAACAGCAGAATCATGAAGATTATCACTGAAAATGCATGTCTCAGCTGGAAACAACAACGATACCGAAGATATCGTAGTTTCCGCATATCAAACGCACTGTGGAGTGCTGAAAACACCAGAAAACGTGTTTTTCGCATTCAAAAGCACGAAAACAGCGATTTCGGTGATTCTGCACACTTGTAACAGCAGAATCATGAAGATTATCACTGAAGATGCATATCTCAGCTGGAAACAACAACGATACCGAAGATATCGTAGTTTCCGCATATCAAACGCACTGTGGAGTGCTGAAAACACCAGAAAACGTGTTTTTCGCATTCAAAAGCACGAAAACAGCGATTTCGGTGATTCTGCACACTTGTAACAGCAGAATCGTGAAGATTATCACTGAAAGTGCATATCTCAGCTGGAAACAACAACGATACCGAAGATATCGTAGTTTCCGCATATCAAACGCACTGTGGAGTGCTGAAAACACCAGAAAACGTGTTTTTCGCATTCAAAAGCACGAAAACAGCGATTTCGGTGATTCTGCACACTTGTAACAGCAGAATCGTGAAGATTATCACTGAAAGTGCATATCTCAGCTGGAAACAACAACGATACCGAAGATATCGCAGTTTCCGCATATCAAACGCACTGTGGAGTGCTGAAAACACCAGAAAACGTGTTTTTCGCATTCAAAAGCACGAAAACAGCGATTTCGGTGATTCTGCACACTTGTAACAGCAGAATCGTGAAGATTATCACTGAAAGTGCATATCTCAGCTGGAAACAATAACGATACCGAAGATATCGCAGTTTCCGCGTATCAAACGCACTGTGGAGTGTTGAAAACACCAGAAAACGTGTTTTTCGCATTCAAAAGCACGAAAACAGCGATTTCGGTGATTCTGCACACTTGTAACAGCAGAATCATGAAGATTATCACTGAAAGTGCATATCTCAGCTGGAAACAACAACGATACCGAAGATATCGTAGTTTCCGCATATCAAACGCACTGTGGAGTACTGAAAACACCAGAAAACGTGTTTTTCGCATTCAAAAGCACGAAAACAGCGATTTCGGTGATTCTGCACACTTGTAACAGCAGAATCGTGAAGATTATCACTGAAAGTGCATATCTCAGCTGGAAACAACAACGATCCCGAAGATATCGCAGTTTCCGCATATCAAACGCGCTGTGGAGTGCTGAAAACACCAGAAAACGTGTTTTTCGCATTCAAAAGCACGAATACTGCGAATTCGGTGATTCTGCACACTTGTAACAGCAGAATCGTGAAGATTATCACTGAAAGTGCATATCTCAGCTGGAAACAACAACGATACCGAAGATATCGCAGTTTCCGCATATCAAACGCACTGTGGAGTGCTGAAAACACCAGAAAACGTGTTTTTCGCATTCAAAAGCACGAAAACAGCGATTTCGGTGATTCTGCACACTTGTAACAGCAGAATCGTGAAGATTATCACTGAAAGTGCATATCTCAGCTGGAAACAACAACGATACCGAAGATATGGCAGTTTCCGCATATCAAACGCACTGTGGAGTGCTGAAAACACCAGAAAACGTGTTTTTCGCATTCAATAGCATGAAAACAGCGATTTCGGTGTTTCTGCACACTTGTAACAGCAGAATCGTGAAGATTATCACTGAAAATGCATCTCTCAGCTGGAAACAACAACGATACCGTAGATATGGCAGTTTCCGCATATCAAACGCACTGTGGAGTGCTGAAAACACCAGAAAACGTGTTTTTCGCATTGAATAGCGCGAAAACAGCGATTTCGGTGATTCTGCACACTTGTAACAGCAGAATCATGAAGATTATCACTGATAATGCATATCTCAGCTGGAAACAACAACGATACCGAAGATATGGCAGTTTCCGCTTATCAAACGCACTGTGGAGTGCTGAAAACACCAGAAAACGTGTTTTTCGCATTCAATAGCACGAAAACAGCGATTTCGGTGATTCTGCAACCTTGTAACAGCAGAATCATGAAGATTATCACTGAAAATGCATGTCTCAGCTGGAAACAACAACGATACCGAAGATATCGTAGTTTCCGCATATCAAACGCACTGTGGAGTGCTGAAAACACCAGAAAACGTGTTTTTCGCATTCCAAAGCACGAAAACAGCGATTTCGGTGATTCTGCACACTTGTAACAGCAGAATCGTGAAGATTATCACTGAAAGTGCATATCTCAGCTGGAAACAACAACGATACCGAAGATATCGCAGTTTCCGCATATCAAACGCACTGTGGAGTGCTGAAAACACCAGAAAACGTGTTTTTCGCATTCAAAAGCACGAAAACAGCGATTTCGGTGATTCTGCACACTTGTAACAGCAGAATCATGAAGATTATCACTGAAAATGCATATCTCAGCTGGAAGCAACAACGATACCGAAGATATCGTAGTTTGCGCGTATCAAACGCACTGTGGAGTGCTGAAAACACCAGAAAACGTGTTTTTCGCATTCAAAAGCACGAAAACAGCGATTTCGGTGATTCTGCACACTTGTAACAGCAGAATCATGAAGATTATCACTGAAAATGCATATCACAGCTGGAAACAACAACGATACCGAAGATATGGCAGTTTCCGCATATCAAACGCACTGTGGAGTGCTGAAAACACCAGAAAACGTGGTTTTCGCATTGAATAGCGCGAAAACAGCGATTTCGGTGATTCTGCACACTTGTAACAGCAGAATCATGAAGATTATCACTGAAGATGCATATCTCAGCTGGAAACAACAACGATACCGAAGATATCGT
This sequence comes from Anthophora plumipes, assembly GCA_951804975.1. NCBI lineage: Eukaryota > Metazoa > Arthropoda > Insecta > Hymenoptera > Apidae > Anthophora > Anthophora plumipes. The sequence continues at coordinate 22,624,363 of OX638118.1, forward strand.
AGTTTCCGCATCTCAAACGCACTGTGGAGTGCTGAAAACACCAGAAAACGTGTTTTTCGCATTCAAAAGCACGAAAACAGCGATTTCGGTGATTCTGCACACTTGTAACAGCAGAATCGTGAAGATTATCACTGAAAGTGCATATCTCAGCTGGAAACAACAACGATACCGAAGATATCGTAGTTTCCGCATATCAAACGCACTGTGGAGTGCTGAAAACACCAGAAAACGTGTTTTTCGCATTCAAAAGCACGAAAACAGCGATTTCGGTGATTCTGCACACTTGTAACAGCAGAATCGTGAAGATTATCACTGAAAGTGCATATCTCAGCTGGAAACAACAACGATACCGAAGATATCGCAGTTTCCGCATATCAAAAGCACTGTGGAGTGCTGAAAACACCAGAAAACGTGTTTTTCGCATTCAAAAGCACGAAAACTGCGATTTCGGTGATTCTGCACACTTGTAACAGCAGAATCGTGAAGATTATCACTGAAAGTGCATATCTCAGCTGGAAACAATAACGATACCGAAGATATCGCAGTTTCCGCGTATCAAACGCACTGTGGAGTGTTGAAAACACCAGAAAACGTGTTTTTCGCATTCAAAAGCACGAAAACAGCGATTTCGGTGATTCTGCACACTTGTAACAGCAGAATCATGAAGATTATCACTGAAAGTGCATATCTCAGCTGGAAACAACAACGATACCGAAGATATCGTAGTTTCCGCATATCAAACGCACTGTGGAGTACTGAAAACACCAGAAAACGTGTTTTACGCATTCAAAAGCACGAAAACAGCGATTTCGGTGATTCTGCACACTAGTAACAGCAGAATCGTGAAGATTATCACTGAAAGTGCATATCTCAGCTGGAAACAACAACGATACCGAAGATATCGCAGTTTCCGCATATCAAACGCACTGTGGAGTGCTGAAAACACCAGAAAACGTGTTTTTCGCATTCAAAAGCACGAAAACAGCGATTTCGGTGATTCTGCACACTTGTAACAGCAGAATCATGAAGATTATCACTGAAAATGCATATCTCAGCTGGAAACAACAACGATACCGAAGATATGGCAGTTTCCGCATATCAAACGCACTGTGGAGTGCTGAAAACACCAGAAAACGTGTTTTTCGCATTCAATAGCACGAAAACAGCGATTTCGGTGATTCTGCACACTTGTAACAGCAGAATCATGAAGATTATCACTGAAAATGCATGTCTCAGCTGGAAACAACAACGATACCGAAGATATCGTAGTTTGCGCATATCAAACGCACTGTGGAGTGCTGAAAACACCAGAAAACGTGTTTTTCGCATTCAAAAGCACGAAAACAGCGATTTCGGTGATTCTGCACACTTGTAACAGCAGAATCATGAAGATTATCACTGATAATGCATATCTCAGCTGGAAACCCAACGATGCCGAAGATATCGCAGTTTCCGCATATGAAACGCACTGTGGAGTGTTGAAAACACCAGAAAACGTGTTTTTCGCATTCAAAAGCACGAAAACAGCGATTTCGGTGATTCTGCACACTTGTAACAGCAGAATCGTGAAGATTATCACTGAAAATGCATGTCTCAGCTGGAAACAACAACGATACCGAAGATATCGTAGTTTCCGCATATCAAACGCACTGTGGAGTGGTGAATACATCAGAAAACGTGTTTCTCGCATTAAATAGCTCGAAAAGTGCAATCTAGATGATTCTGCATACTTCTGACAGAAGACTCACCAAGATTATCGCAGAAAATGCATATCTCAGCTGGAAACACCACGAAAATCAATATATCGCCGGTTCTGCATATCAAACGCTCTGTGGAGTGGTGAATACATCAGAAAACGTGTTTCTCGCATTAAATAGCTCGAAAAGTGCAATCTAGATGATTCGGCATACTTCTGACTGAAGTCTCACCAAGATTATCGCAGAAAATACATGTCTCAGCTGGAAACACCGCGAAAATCAAGATATCGCCGGGTCTGCATATCAAACGCACTGTGGAATGTTGAAAACTGCAGAAAACGTGTTTCTCGCATTAAGTAGCTCAAAAAGAGCGTTCTCGATGATTCTGCATACTTCTCATAGATGAAACACCAAGATTGTCGCCGAAAATGAATATCTCAGCTGGAAACCCCACGAAAACCAAGTTATCGGCTGCTCTGCATATCTAACGCACTGTGGAGTGGTGAAAACACCAGAAAGCGTGTTTCTCGCATTAAATAGCTCGAGAAGAGCGTTCTCGAAGATGCTGCATACTTCTGACAGATTCTCACCAACATAATCGTAGAAAATGCATATCTCAGCTTGAAACCCGTCCGAAACCAAGATATCTCCGGTTCTGCATGTCAAACGCACTGTGGAGTGGTGAAAACAACCAGATAACGTGTTTCTCGCATTAAATAGCTCGAAACGAGCGATCTAGATGATTCTGCATACTTCTGACTGAAGTCTCACCAATATTATCGCAGAAAATGCATATCTCAGCTGGAAACCTCACGAAAATCAAAATGTCGACGGTTCTGCATATCAAACGCACTTGTAGTGGTGAAAACAACCCTATAACGTGTTTCTCGCATTAAATAGCTCGAAAAGAGCGTTCTCGAAGATGCTGCATACTTCTGACAGATTCTGACCAAGATTATCGTAGCAAATGCATATCTCAGCTTGAAACCCGACGAAAACCAAGATGTCGCCGGTTCTGCATATCAAACGCACTGTGGGGTGGTGAATACACCAGAAAACGTGTTTCTCGAATGAAATAGCTCGAGAAGAGCGATCTAGATGATTCTGCATACTTCTGACTGAAGTCTCACCAATATTATCGCAGAAAATGCATATCTCAGCTTGAAACCCGACGAAAACCAAGATGTCGCCGGTTCTGCATATCAAACGCACTGTGGGGTGGTGAAAACACCAGAAAACGTGTTACTCGCATTAACTAGCTCGAAAAGAGCGTTCTGGATGATTCTGCATACTTCTCATAGATGAAACACAAAGATTATCGCAGAAAATGCATATTTCAGCTGGAAACCCCACGAAAACCAAGTTATCGGCGGATCTGCATATCTAACGCACTGTGGAGTGTGCAAATCACCAGATAACTTGTTTCCCGCATTAAATAGCTCGAAAAGATCGATCTCGATGATTCTGCATACTTCGGACAGAAGTCTCACCAAGATTGCCGCAGAAAATGCATATCTCAGCTTGAAACCTCACGAAAATCAAGATGTCGCCGGTTCTGCATATCAAACGCACTGTGGAGTTGTCAAAACACCAGATAACGTGCTTCTCGCATTAACTAGCTCGAAAAGAGCGATATCAATGATTCTGCATACTTCGGACAGAAGTCTCACCAAGATTGCCGCAGAAAATGCATATCTCAGCTTGATACCTCACGAAAACCAAGATATCTCCGGTTCTGCACATCAAACGTACTGTGGAGTGGCGAAAACACCAGAAAACGTATTTCTCGCATTAAGTAGCTCGAAAAGAGCGTCCTCGATGATTCTGCATGCTTCTCATAGATGAAACATCAAGATTATCGCCGAAAATGAATATCTCATCTGGAAACTCCACGAAAACCAAGCTTTCGGCGACTCTGCATACCTAACGCACTGTGGAGTGGTCAAAACACCAGATAACGTGTTTCCCGCATTAAATAGCTCGAGAAGAGCGATCTCGATGATTCTGCATACTTCTGACAGATGTTACACCAAGATTATCGTTGAAAATGCATGCCTCAGGATGAAAACCGACGAAAACCAAGATTTCGCCATTTCTGCATATCAAACGCACTGTGGAGTGGTCAAAACACCAGATAACGAGTTTCTCGCATTAAATAGCTCGAAAAGAGCGATCTCGATGATTCTGCATACTTCTGACAGAAGTCGCACCAAGATTATCGCAGAAAATGCATACCTCAGGATGAAAACCGACGAAAACCAAGATGTCGCCGGTTCTGCATATCAAACGCACTGTGGGGTGGTGAAAACACCAGAAAACGTGTTACTCGCATTAACTAGCTCGAGAAGAGCGTTCTGAATGATTCTGCATACTTCTCATAGATGAAACACAAAGATTATCGCAGAAAATGCATATCTCAGCTTGAAACCCGACCGAAACCAAGATATCTCCATTTCTGCATGTCAAACGTACTGTGGAGTGGTGAATACAAAAGAAAACGTGTTTCTCGCATATTATAGCTCGAGAACAGCGATCTAGATGAATCTGCATACTTCTGACAGAAGACTCGCCAAGATTATCGCAGAAAATGCATATCTCAGCTGGAAACCCGACCGAAACCAAGATATCTCCGGTTCTGCATGTCAAACGTACTGTGGAGTGGTGAAAACACCAGGAAACTTGTTTTTTTGCATTAAATAGCTCGGCAAGAGCGATCTAGATGATTGTGCATACTTCTGACTGAAGTCTCACCAAGATTATCGCAGAAAATGCATATCTCAGCTTGAAACCCGACCGAAACCAAGATATCTCCGGTTCTGCATGTCAAACGTACTGTGGAGTGGTGAATACACCAGAAAACCTGTTTCTCGCATTAAATAGCTCGAAACGAGCGATCTAGATGATTCTGCATACTTCTGACTGATGTCTCACCAAGATTATCGCAGAAAATGCGTATCTCAGCTTGAACCCCGACGAAAGCCAAGATGTCGCCGGTTCTGCATATCAAACGCACTGTGGAGTGGTCAAAAAACCAGGTAACGTGTTTCTCGCATTAAATAGCTCGAAACGCGCGATCTAGATGATTCTGCATACTTCTGACTGAAGTCTCACCAATATTATCGCAGAAAATGCATATCTCAGCTGGAAACCTCACGAAAATCAAAATGTCGACGGTTCTGCATATCAAACGCACTTGGAGTGGTGAAAACAACCCTATAACGTGTTTCTCGCATTAAATAGCTCGAAAAGAGCGTTCTCGAAGATGCTGCATACTTCTGACAGATTCTGACCAAGATTATCGTAGCAAATGCATATCTCAGCTTGAAACCCGACCGAAACCAAGATATCTCCGGTTCTGCATGTCAAACGTACTGTGGAGTAGTGATTACACCAGAAAACGTGTTTCTCGAATGAAATAGCTCGAGAAGAGCGATCTAGATGATTCTGCATACTTCGGACAGAAGTCTCACCAAGATTGCCGCAGAAAATGCATATCTCAGCTTGATACCTCACGAAAACCAAGATATCTCCGGTTCTGCACATCAAACGTACTGTGGAGTGGCGAAAACACCAGAAAACGTATTTCTCGCATTAAGTAGCTCGAAAAGAGCGTCCTCGATGATTCTGCATGCTTCTCATAGATGAAACATCAAGATTATCGCCGAAAATGAATATCTCATCTGGAAACTCCACGAAAACCAAGCTTTCGGCGACTCTGCATACCTAACGCACTGTGGAGTGGTCAAAACACCAGATAACGTGTTTCCCGCATTAAATAGCTCGAGAAGAGCGATCTCGATGATTCTGCATTCTTCTGACAGATGTTACACCAAGATTATCGTTGAAAATGCATGCCTCAGGATGAAAACCGACGAAAACCAAGATTTCGCCATTTCTGCATATCAAACGCACTGTGGAGTGGTCAAAACACCAGATAACGAGTTTCTCGCATTAAATAGCTCGAAAAGAGCGATCTCGATGATTCTGCATACTTCTGACAGAAGTCGCACCAAGATTATCGCAGAAAATGCATACCTCAGGATGAAAACCGACGAAAACCAAGATGTCGCCGGTTCTGCATATCAAACGCACTGTGGGATGGTGAAAACACCAGAAAACGTGTTACTCGCATTAACTAGCTCGAGAAGAGCGTTCTGAATGATTCTGCATACTTCTCATAGATGAAACACAAAGATTATCGCAGAAAATGCATATCTCAGCTTGAAACCCGACCGAAACCAAGATATCTCCATTTCTGCATGTCAAACGTACTGTGGAGTGGTGAATACAAAAGAAAACGTGTTTCTCGCATATTATAGCTCGAGAAGAGCGATCTAGATGAATCTGCATACTTCTGACAGAAGACTCGCCAAGATTATCGCAGAAAATGCATATCTCAGCTGGAAACCCGACCGAAACCAAGATATCTCCGGTTCTGCATGTCAAACGTACTGTGGAGTGGTGAAAACACCAGGAAACTTGTTTTTTTGCATTAAATAGCTCGGCAAGAGCGATCTAGATGATTGTGCATACTTCTGACTGAAGTCTCACCAAGATTATCGCAGAAAATGCATATCTCAGCTTGAAACCCGACCGAAACCAAGATATCTCCGGTTCTGCATGTCAAACGTACTGTGGAGTGGTGAATACACCAGAAAACCTGTTTCTCGCATTAAATAGCTCGAAACGAGCGATCTAGATGATTCTGCATACTTCTGACTGATGTCTCACCAAGATTATCGCAGAAAATGCATATCTCAGCTTGAACCCCGACGAAAGCCAAGATGTCGCCGGTTCTGCATATCAAACGCACTGTGGAGTGGTCAAAAAACCAGGTAACGTGTTTCTCGCATTCAATAGCACGTAAACAGCGATTTCGGTGATTCTGCACACTTGTAACAGCAGAATCATGAAGATTATCACTGAAAATGCATGTCTCAGCTGGAAACAACAACGATACCGAAGATATCGTAGTTTGCGCATATCAAACGCACTGTGGAGTGCTGAAAACACCAGAAAACGTGTTTTTCGCATTCAAAAGCACGAAAACAGCGATTTCGGTGATTCTGCACACTTGTAACAGCAGAATCATGAAGATTATCACTGATAATGCATATCTCAGCTGGAAACCCAACGATGCCGAAGATATCGCAGTTTCCGCATATGAAACGCACTGTGGAGTGTTGAAAGCACCAGAAAACGTGTTTTTCGCATTCAAAAGCACGAAAACAGCGATTTCGGTGATTCTGCACACTTGTAACAGCAGAATCGTGAAGATTATCACTGAAAATGCATGTCTCAGCTGGAAACAACAACGATACCGAAGATATCGTAGTTTCCGCATATCAAACGCACTGTGGAGTGGTGAATACATCAGAAAACGTGTTTCTCGCATTAAATAGCTCGAAAAGTGCAATCTAGATGATTCTGCATACTTCTGACAGAAGACTCACCAAGATTATCGCAGAAAATGCATATCTCAGCTGGAAACACCACGAAAATCAAGATATCGCCGGTTCTGCATATCAAACGCTCTGTGGAGTGGTGAATACATCAGAAAACGTGTTTCTCGCATTAAATAGCTCGAAAAGTGCAATCTAGATGATTCGGCATACTTCTGACTGAAGTCTCACCAAGATTATCGCAGAAAATACATGTCTCAGCTGGAAACACCGCGAAAATCAAGATATCGCCGGGTCTGCATATCAAACGCACTGTGGAATGTTGAAAACTGCAGAAAACGTGTTTCTCGCATTAAGTAGCTCAAAAAGAGCGTTCTCGATGATTCTGCATACTTCTCATAGATGAAACACCAAGATTGTCGCCGAAAATGAATATCTCAGCTGGAAACCCCACGAAAACCAAGTTATCGGCTGCTCTGCATATCTAACGCACTGTGGAGTGGTGAAAACACCAGAAAGCGTGTTTCTCGCATTAAATAACTCGAAAAGAGCGATATCGATGATTCTGCATACTTCTGACAGATTCTCACCAACATAATCGTAGAAAATGCATATCTCAGCTTGAAACCCGACCGAAACCAAGATATCTCCGGTTCTGCATGTCAAACGCACTGTGGAGTGGTGAAAACAACCAGATAACGTGTTTCTCGCATTAAATAGCTCGAAACGAGCGATCTAGATGATTCTGCATACTTCTGACTGAAGTCTCACCAATATTATCGCAGAAAATGCATATCTCAGCTGGAAACCTCACGAAAATCAAAATGTCGACGGTTCTGCATATCAAACGCACTTGGAGTGGTGAAAACAACCCTATAACGTGTTTCTCGCATTAAATAGCTCGAAAAGAGCGTTCTCGAAGATGCTGCATACTTCTGACAGATTCTCACCAAGATTATCGTAGCAAATGCATATCTCAGCTTGAAACCCGACCGAAACCAAGATATCTCCGGTTCTGCATGTCAAACGTACTGTGGAGTAGTGATTACACCAGAAAACGTGTTTCTCGAATGAAATAGCTCGAGAAGAGCGATCTAGATGATTCTGCATAATTCTGACTGAAGTCTCACCAATATTATCGCAGAAAATGCATATCTCAGCTTGAAACCCGACGAAAACCAAGATGTCGCCGGTTCTGCATATCAAACGCACTGTGGGGTGGTGAAAACACCAGAAAACGTGTTACTCGCATTAACTAGCTGGAAAAGAGCGTTCTGGATGATTCTGCATACTTCTCATAGATGAAACACAAAGATTATCGCAGAAAATGCATATTTCAGCTGGAAACCCCACGAAAACCAAGTTATCGGCGGATCTGCATATCTAACGCACTGTGGAGTGTGCAAATCACCAGATAACTTGTTTCCCGCATTAAATAGCTCGAAAAGATCGATCTCGATGATTCTGCATACTTCGGACAGAAGTCTCACCAAGATTGCCGCAGAAAATGCATATCTCAGCTTGAAACCTCACGAAAATCAAGATGTCGCCGGTTCTGCATATCAAACGCACTGTGGAGTTGTCAAAACACCAGATAACGTGCTTCTCGCATTAAGTAGCTCGAAAAGAGCGTCCTCGATGATTCTGCATGCTTCTCATAGATGAAACATCAAGATTATCGCCGAAAATGAATATCTCATCTGGAAACTCCACGAAAACCAAGCTTTCGGCGACTCTGCATACCTAACGCACTGTGGAGTGGTCAAAACACCAGATAACGTGTTTCCCGCATTAAATAGCTCGAGAAGAGCGATCTCGATGATTCTGCATACTTCTGACAGATGTTACACCAAGATTATCGTTGAAAATGCATGCCTCAGGATGAAAACCGACGAAAACCAAGATTTCGCCATTTCTGCATATCAAACGCACTGTGGAGTGGTCAAAACACCAGATAACGTGTTACTCGCATTAACTAGCTCGAGAAGAGCGTTCTGAATGATTCTGCATACTTCTCATAGATGAAACACAAAGATTATCGCAGAAAATGCATATCTCAGCTTGAAACCCGACCGAAACCAAGATATCTCCGTTTCTGCATGTCAAACGTACTGTGGAGTGGTGAATACAAAAGAAAACGTGTTTCTCGCATATTATAGCTCGAGAAGAGCGATCTAGATGAATCTGCATACTTCTGACAGAAGACTCGCCAAGATTATCGCAGAAAATGCATATCTCAGCTGGAAACCCGACCGAAACCAAGATATCTCCGGTTCTGCATGTCAAACGTACTGTGGAGTGGTGAAAACACCAGGAAACTTGTTTTTTTGCATTAAATAGCTCGGCAAGAGCGATCTAGATGATCGTGCATACTTCTGACTGAAGTCTCACCAAGATTATCGCAGAAAATGCATATCTCAGCTTGAAACCCGACCGAAACCAAGATATCTCCGGTTCTGCATGTCAAACGTACTGTGGAGTGGTGAATACACCAGAAAACCTGTTTCTCGCATTAAATAGCTCGAAACGAGCGATCTAGATGATTCTGCATACTTCTGACTGATGTCTCACCAAGATTATCGCAGAAAATGCATATCTCAGCTTGAACCCCGACGAAAGCCAAGATGTCGCCGGTTCTGCATATCAAACGCACTGTGGAGTTGTCAAAAAACCAGGTAACGTGTTTCTCGCATTCAAAAGCACGAAAACAGCGATTTCGGTGATTCTGCACACTTGTAACAGCAGAATCGTGAAGATTATCACTGAAAATGCATGTCTCAGCTGGAAACAACAACGATACCGAAGATATCGTAGTTTCCGCATATCAAACGCACTGTGGAGTGGTGAATACATCAGAAAACGTGTTTCTCGCATTAAATAGCTCGAAAAGTGCAATCTAGATGATTCTGCATACTTCTGACAGAAGACTCACCAAGATTATCGCAGAAAATGCATATCTCAGCTGGAAACACCACGAAAATCAAGATATCGCCGGTTCTGCATATCAAACGCTCTGTGGAGTGGTGAATATATCAGAAAACGTGTTTCTCGCATTAAATAGCTCGAAAAGTGCAATCTAGATGATTCGGCATACTTCTGACTGAAGTCTCACCAAGATTATCGCAGAAAATACATGTCTCAGCTGGAAACACCGCGAAAATCAAGATATCGCCGGGTCTGCATATCAAACGCACTGTGGAATGTTGAAAACTGCAGAAAACGTGTTTCTCGCATTAAGTAGCTCAAAAAGAGCGTTCTCGATGATTCTGCATACTTCTCATAGATGAAACACCAAGATTGTCGCCGAAAATGAATATCTCAGCTGGAAACCCCACGAAAACCAAGTTATCGGCTGCTCTGCATATCTAACGCACTGTGGAGTGGTGAAAACACCAGAAAGCGTGTTTCTCGCATTAAATAACTCGAAAAGAGCGATCTAGATGATTCTGCATACTTCTGACTGAAGTCTCACCAATATTATCGCAGAACATGCATATCTCAGCTGGAAACCTCACGAAAATCAAAATGTCGACGGTTCTGCATATCAAACGCACTTGGAGTGGTGAAAACAACCCTATAACGTGTTTCTCGCATTAAATAGCTCGAAAAGAACGTTCTCGAAGATGCTGCATACTTCTGACAGATTCTCACCAAGATTATCGTAGCAAATGCATATCTCAGCTTGAAACCCGACCGAAACCAAGATATCTCCGGTTCTGCATGTCAAACGTACTGTGGAGTAGTGATTACACCAGAAAACGTGTTTCTCGAATGAAATAGCTCGAGAAGAGCGATCTAGATGATTCTGCATACTTCTGACTGAAGTCTCACCAATATTATCGCAGAAAATGCATATCTCAGCTTGAAACCCGACGAAAACCAAGATGTCGCCGGTTCTGCATATCAAACGCACTGTGGGGTGGTGAAAACACCAGAAAACGTGTTACTCGCATTAACTAGCTCGAAAAGAGCGTTCTGGATGATTCTGCATACTTCTCATAGATGAAACACAAAGATTATCGCAGAAAATGCATATTTCAGCTGGAAACCCCACGAAAACCAAGTTATCGGCGGATCTGCATATCTAACGCACTGTGGAGTGTGCAAATCACCAGATAACTTGTTTCCCGCATTAAATAGCTCGAAAAGATCGATCTCGATGATTCTGCATACTTCGGACAGAAGTCTCACCAAGATTGCCGCAGAAAATGCATATCTCAGCTTGAAACCTCACGAAAATCAAGATGTCGCCGGTTCTGCATATCAAACGCACTGTGGAGTTGTCAAAACACCAGATAACGTGATTCTCGCATTAAATAGCTCGTAAAGAGCGATATCGATGATTCTGCATACTTCGGACAGAAGTATCACCAATATTATCGCAGAAAATGCATATCTCAGCTTGAAACCTAACGAAAATCAAGATCTCGCCGGTTCTGCATATCAAACGCACTGTGGAGTTGTCAAAACACCAGATAACGTGCTTCTCGCATTAAATAGCTCGAAAAGAGCGATATCAATGATTCTGCATACTTCGGACAGAAGTCTCACCAAGATTGCCGCAGAAAATGCATATCTCAGCTTGATACCTCACGAAAACCAAGATATCTCCGGTTCTGCACATCAAACGTACTGTGGAGTGGCGAAAACACCAGAAAACGTATTTCTCGCATTAAGTAGCTCGAAAAGAGCGTCCTCGATGATTCTGCATGCTTCTCATAGATGAAACATCAAGATTATCGCCGAAAATGAATATCTCATCTGGAAACTCCACGAAAACCAAGCTTTCGGCGACTCTGCATATCTAACGCACTGTGGAGTGGTCAAAACACCAGATAACGTGTTTCCCGCATTAAATAGCTCGAGAAGAGCGATCTCGATGATTCTGCATACTTCTGACAGATGTTACACCAAGATTATCGTTGAAAATGCATGCCTCAGGATGAAAACCGACGAAAACCAAGATTTCGCCATTTCTGCATATCAAACGCACTGTGGAGTGGTCAAAACACCAGATAACGAGTTTCTCGCATTAAATAGCTCGAAAAGAGCGATCTCGATGATTCTGCATACTTCTGACAGAAGTCGCACCAAGATTATCGCAGAAAATGCATACCTCAGGATGAAAACCGACGAAAACCAAGATGTCGCCGGTTCTGCATATCAAACGCACTGTGGGGTGGTGAAAACACCAGAAAACGTGTTACTCGCATTAACTAGCTCGAGAAGAGCGTTCTGAATGATTCTGCATACTTCTCATAGATGAAACACAAAGATTATCGCAGAAAATGCATATCTCAGCTTGAAACCCGACCGAAACCAAGATATCTCCGTTTCTGCATGTCAAACGTACTGTGGAGTGGTGAATACAAAAGAAAACGTGTTTCTCGCATATTATAGCTCGAGAAGAGCGATCTAGATGAATCTGCATACTTCTGACTGAAGTCTCACCAAGATTATCGCAGAAAATACATGTCTCAGCTGGAAACACCGCGAAAATCAAGATATCGCCGGGTCTGCATATCAAACGCACTGTGGAATGTTGAAAACTGCAGAAAACGTGTTTCTCGCATTAAGTAGCTCAAAAAGAGCGTTCTCGATGATTCTGCATACTTCTCATAGATGAAACACCAAGATTGTCGCCGAAAATGAATATCTCAGCTGGAAACCCCACGAAAACCAAGTTATCGGCTGCTCTGCATATCTAACGCACTGTGGAGTGGTGAAAACACCAGAAAGCGTGTTTCTCGCATTAAATAACTCGAAAAGAGCGATCTAGATGATTCTGCATACTTCTGACTGAAGTCTCACCAATATTATCGCAGAACATGCATATCTCAGCTGGAAACCTCACGAAAATCAAAATGTCGACGGTTCTGCATATCAAACGCACTTGGAGTGGTGAAAACAACCCTATAATGTGTTTCTCGCATTAAATAGCTCGAAAAGAACGTTCTCGAAGATGCTGCATACTTCTGACAGATTCTCACCAAGATTATCGTAGCAAATGCATATCTCAGCTTGAAACCCGACCGAAACCAAGATATCTCCGGTTCTGCATGTCAAACGTACTGTGGAGTAGTGATTACACCAGAAAACGTGTTTCTCGAATGAAATAGCTCGAGAAGAGCGATCTAGATGATTCTGCATACTTCGGACAGAAGTCTCACCAAGATTATCGCAGAAAATGCATATCTCAGCTTGAAACCCGACGAAAACCAAGATATCGCCGGTTCTGCATATCAAACGCACTGTGGGGTGGTGAAAACACCAGAAAACGTGTTTCTCGCATTAAATAGCTCGAAAAGTGCGATCTCGATGATTCTGCATACTTCTGACAGATGTCGCACCAAGATAATCGCAGAAAATGCATACCTCAGGATGAAAACCGACGAAAACCAAGATCTCGCCATTTCTGCATATCAAACGCACTGTGGAGTGGTCCAAACACCAGATAACATGTTTCTCGCATTAAATAGCTCGAAAAGAGCGTTCTGGATGTTTCTGCATACTTCTCGTAGATGAAACACAAAGATTATCGCAGAAAATGCATATTTCAGCTGGAAACCCCACGAAAACCAAGTTATCGGCGGCTCTACATATCAAACGCACTGTGGAGTGGTCAAAACACCAGATAACGTGTTTCTCGCATTAAATAGCTCGAAAAGAGCGATCTAGATGATTCTGCATACTTCTGAATGAAGTCTCACCAATATTATCGCAGAAATTGCATATCTCAGCTGGAAACCCCAAGAAAACCAAGATATCGCCGGTTCTGCAAATCAGACGCACCGTGGAGTGGTGAAAACACCAGAAGACGTGTTGCTCGCATTATCTAGCTCGAAAAGAGCGTTCTGGATGATTCTGCATACTTCTCATAGATTAAACACAAAGATTATCGCAGAAAATGCATATTTCAGCTGGAAACCCCACGAAAAGCAAGTTATCGGCGGCTCTACATATCAAACGCACTGTGGAGTGGTCAAAACACAAGAAAACTTGTTTTTTCGCATTAAATAGCTCGAAACGAGCGATCTCGATGATTCTGCATACTTCTTACAGAAGACTCACCAAGATTATCGCAGAAAATGCATATCTTAGCTTGAAACCCGACGAAAACCAAGATATCGCCGGTTCTGCATATCAAACGCACTGTGGGGTGGTGAAAACACCAGAAAACGTGTTTCTCGCAGTAAATAGCTCGAAAAGAGCGATATCGATGATTCTGCATACTTCGGACAGAAGTCTCACCAAGATTATCGCAGAAAATGCATATCTCAGCTTGAAACCCGACGAAAACCAAGATATCGCCGGTTCTGCATATCAAACGCACTGTGGGGTGGTGAAAACACCAGAAAACGTGTTTCTCGCATTAAATAGCTCGGAAAGAGCAATCTAGATGATTCTGCATACTTCTTACAGAAGACTCACCAAGATTATCGCAGAAAATGCATATCTCAGCTGGAAACCCCAAGAAAACCAAGATATCGCCGGTTCTGCAAATCAGACGCACCGTGGAGTGGTGAAAACACCAGAAGACGTGTTGCTCGCATTAACTAGCTCGAAAAGAGCGTTCTGGATGATTCTGCATACTTCTCATAGATTAAACACAAAGATTATCGCAGAAAATGCATATTTCAGCTGGAAACCCCACGAAAAGCAAGTTATCGGCGGTTCTGCATATCAAACGCACTGTGGAGTTGTCAAAACACCAGATAACGTGATTCTCGCATTAAATAGCTCGTAAAGAGCGATATCGATGATTCTGCATACTTCGGACAGAAGTATCACCAATATTATCGCAGAAAATGCATATCTCAGCTTGAAACCTAACGAAAATCAAGATCTCGCCGGTTCTGCATATCAAACGCACTGTGGAGTTGTCAAAACACCAGATAACGTGCTTCTCGCATTAAATAGCTCGAAAAGAGCGATATCAATGATTCTGCATACTTCGGACAGAAGTCTCACCAAGATTGCCGCAGAAAATGCATATCTCAGCTTGATACCTCACGAAAACCAAGATATCTCCGGTTCTGCACATCAAACGTACTGTGGAGTGGCGAAAACACCAGAAAACGTATTTCTCGCATTAAGTAGCTCGAAAAGAGCGTCCTCGATGATTCTGCATGCTTCTCATAGATGAAACATCAAGATTATCGCCGAAAATGAATATCTCATCTGGAAACTCCACGAAAACCAAGCTTTCGGCGACTCTGCATATCTAACGCACTGTGGAGTGGTCAAAACACCAGATAACGTGTTTCCCGCATTAAATAGCTCGAGAAGAGCGATCTCGATGATTCTGCATACTTCTGACAGATGTTACACCAAGATTATCGTTGAAAATGCATGCCTCAGGATGAAAACCGACGAAAACCAAGATTTCGCCATTTCTGCATATCAAACGCACTGTGGAGTGGTCAAAACACCAGATAACGAGTTTCTCGCATTAAATAGCTCGAAAAGAGCGATCTCGATGATTCTGCATACTTCTGACAGAAGTCGCACCAAGATTATCGCAGAAAATGCATACCTCAGGATGAAAACCGACGAAAACCAAGATGTCGCCGGTTCTGCATATCAAACGCACTGTGGGGTGGTGAAAACACCAGAAAACGTGTTACTCGCATTAACTAGCTCGAGAAGAGCGTTCTGAATGATTCTGCATACTTCTCATAGATGAAACACAAAGATTATCGCAGAAAATGCATATCTCAGCTTGAAACCCGACCGAAACCAAGATATCTCCGTTTCTGCATGTCAAACGTACTGTGGAGTGGTGAATACAAAAGAAAACGTGTTTCTCGCATATTATAGCTCGAGAAGAGCGATCTAGATGAATCTGCATACTTCTGACTGAAGTCTCACCAAGATTATCGCAGAAAATACATGTCTCAGCTGGAAACACCGCGAAAATCAAGATATCGCCGGGTCTGCATATCAAACGCACTGTGGAATGTTGAAAACTGCAGAAAACGTGTTTCTCGCATTAAGTAGCTCAAAAAGAGCGTTCTCGATGATTCTGCATACTTCTCATAGATGAAACACCAAGATTGTCGCCGAAAATGAATATCTCAGCTGGAAACCCCACGAAAACCAAGTTATCGGCTGCTCTGCATATCTAACGCACTGTGGAGTGGTGAAAACACCAGAAAGCGTGTTTCTCGCATTAAATAACTCGAAAAGAGCGATCTAGATGATTCTGCATACTTCTGACTGAAGTCTCACCAATATTATCGCAGAACATGCATATCTCAGCTGCAAACCTCACGAAAATCAAAATGTCGACGGTTCTGCATATCAAACGCACTTGGAGTGGTGAAAACAACCCTATAACGTGTTTCTCGCATTAAATAGCTCGAAAAGAACGTTCTCGAAGATGCTGCATACTTCTGACAGATTCTCACCAAGATTATCGTAGCAAATGCATATCTCAGCTTGAAACCCGACCGAAACCAAGATATCTCCGGTTCTGCATGTCAAACGTACTGTGGAGTAGTGATTACACCAGAAAACGTGTTTCTCGAATGAAATAGCTCGAGAAGAGCGATCTAGATGATTCTGCATACTTCTGACTGAAGTCTCACCAATATTATCGCAGAAAATGCATATCTCAGCTTGAAACCCGACGAAAGCCAAGATGTCGCCGGTTCTGCATATCAAACGCACTGTGGAGTGGTGAAAACACCAGAAAACGTGTTTCTCGCATTAAATATCTCGAAAAGAGCGATCTAGATGATTCTGCATACTTCTGGCAGAAGACTCACCAAGCTTATCGCAGAAAATGCATATTTCAGGTGGAAACACCACGAAAATCAAGATATCGCCGGTTCTGCATATCAAACGCACTGTGGAGTCGTCAATACACAAGATAACGTGTTTCTCGCATTAAATAACTCGAAAAGAGCGATATCGATGATTCTGCATACTTCTGACAGAAGGCGCACCAAGATTATTGCAGAAAATGCATACTTTAGGATGAAAACCGACGAAAACCAAGATTTCGCCATTTCTGCATATCAAACGCACTGTGGAGTGGTGAAAACACCAGATAACGTGTTTCTCGCATTAAATAGCTCGAAAAGAGGGATCTCGGTGATTCTGCATACCGCTGACAGAAGACTCCCCAAGATTATCGCAGAAAATGCATATCTCAGGTTGAACACCGACGAAATCCAAGATGTCGCCGGTTCTGCATATCAAACGCACTGCGGAGTGGTGAAAACCCCAGATAACGTTTTTCTCGCATTAAATAGCTCGAAAAGAGCGTTCTCGATGATTCTGCACACTTCTCATAGATGGAACACCAAGATTATCGCAGAAAATGCATATTTCAGCTGGAAACACCGCGAAAATCAAGATATCGCCGGGTCTGCATATCAAACGCACTGTGGAGTGGTCAAAACACCAGATAACGTGCTTCTCGCATTAAGGATCTCGAAACGAGCGATCTAGATGATTCGGCATACTTCTGACTGAAGTCTCACCAAGATTATCGCAGAAAATACATGTCTCAGCTGGAAACACCGCGAAAATCAAGATATCGCCGGGTCTGCATATCAAACGCACTGTGGAGTTGTCAAAAAACCAGGTAACGTGTTTCTCGCATTCAAAAGCACGAAAACAGCGATTTCGGTGATTCTGCACACTTGTAACAGCAGAATCGTGAAGATTATCACTGAAAATGCATGTCTCAGCTGGAAACAACAACGATACCGAAGATATCGTAGTTTCCGCATATCAAACGCACTGTGGAGTGGTGAATACATCAGAAAACGTGTTTCTCGCATTAAATAGCTCGAAAAGTGCAATCTAGATGATTCTGCATACTTCTGACAGAAGACTCACCAAGATTATCGCAGAAAATGCATATCTCAGCTGGAAACACCACGAAAATCAAGATATCGCCGGTTCTGCATATCAAACGCTCTGTGGAGTGGTGAATACATCAGAAAACGTGTTTCTCGCATTAAATAGCTCGAAAAGTGCAATCTAGATGATTCGGCATACTTCTGACTGAAGTCTCACCAAGATTATCGCAGAAAATACATGTCTCAGCTGGAAACACCGCGAAAATCAAGATATCGCCGGGTCTGCATATCAAACGCACTGTGGAATGTTGAAAACTGCAGAAAACGTGTTTCTCGCATTAAGTAGCTCAAAAAGAGCGTTCTCGATGATTCTGCATACTTCTCATAGATGAAACACCAAGATTGTCGCCGAAAATGAATATCTCAGCTGGAAACCCCACGAAAACCAAGTTATCGGCTGCTCTGCATATCTAACGCACTGTGGAGTGGTGAAAACACCAGAAAGCGTGTTTCTCGCATTAAATAACTCGAAAAGAGCGATCTAGATGATTCTGCATACTTCTGACTGAAGTCTCACCAATATTATCGCAGAACATGCATATCTCAGCTGGAAACCTCACGAAAATCAAAATGTCGACGGTTCTGCATATCAAACGCACTTGGAGTGGTGAAAACAACCCTATAACGTGTTTCTCGCATTAAATAGCTCGAAAAGAACGTTCTCGAAGATGCTGCATACTTCTGACAGATTCTCACCAAGATTATCGTAGCAAATGCATATCTCAGCTTGAAACCCGACCGAAACCAAGATATCTCCGGTTCTGCATGTCAAACGTACTGTGGAGTAGTGATTACACCAGAAAACGTGTTTCTCGAATGAAATAGCTCGAGAAGAGCGATCTAGATGATTCTGCATACTTCTGACTGAAGTCTCACCAATATTATCGCAGAAAATGCATATCTCAGCTTGAAACCCGACGAAAACCAAGATGTCGCCGGTTCTGCATATCAAACGCACTGTGGGGTGGTGAAAACACCAGAAAACGTGTTACTCGCATTAACTAGCTCGAAAAGAGCGTTCTGGATGATTCTGCATACTTCTCATAGATGAAACACAAAGATTATCGCAGAAAATGCATATTTCAGCTGGAAACCCCACGAAAACCAAGTTATCGGCGGATCTGCATATCTAACGCACTGTGGAGTGTGCAAATCACCAGATAACTTGTTTCCCGCATTAAATAGCTCGAAAAGATCGATCTCGATGATTCTGCATACTTCGGACAGAAGTCTCACCAAGATTGCCGCAGAAAATGCATATCTCAGCTTGAAACCTCACGAAAATCAAGATGTCGCCGGTTCTGCATATCAAACGCACTGTGGAGTTGTCAAAACACCAGATAACGTGATTCTCGCATTAAATAGCTCGTAAAGAGCGATATCGATGATTCTGCATACTTCGGACAGAAGTATCACCAATATTATCGCAGAAAATGCATATCTCAGCTTGAAACCTAACGAAAATCAAGATCTCGCCGGTTCTGCATATCAAACGCACTGTGGAGTTGTCAAAACACCAGATAACGTGCTTCTCGCATTAAATAGCTCGAAAAGAGCGATATCAATGATTCTGCATACTTCGGACAGAAGTCTCACCAAGATTGCCGCAGAAAATGCATATCTCAGCTTGATACCTCACGAAAACCAAGATATCTCCGGTTCTGCACATCAAACGTACTGTGGAGTGGCGAAAACACCAGAAAACGTATTTCTCGCATTAAGTAGCTCGAAAAGAGCGTCCTCGATGATTCTGCATGCTTCTCATAGATGAAACATCAAGATTATCGCCGAAAATGAATATCTCATCTGGAAACTCCACGAAAACCAAGCTTTCGGCGACTCTGCATATCTAACGCACTGTGGAGTGGTCAAAACACCAGATAACGTGTTTCCCGCATTAAATAGCTCGAGAAGAGCGATCTCGATGATTCTGCATACTTCTGACAGATGTTACACCAAGATTATCGTTGAAAATGCATGCCTCAGGATGAAAACCGACGAAAACCAAGATTTCGCCATTTCTGCATATCAAACGCACTGTGGAGTGGTCAAAACACCAGATAACGAGTTTCTCGCATTAAATAGCTCGAAAAGAGCGATCTCGATGATTCTGCATACTTCTGACAGAAGTCGCACCAAGATTATCGCAGAAAATGCATACCTCAGGATGAAAACCGACGAAAACCAAGATGTCGCCGGTTCTGCATATCAAACGCACTGTGGGGTGGTGAAAACACCAGAAAACGTGTTACTCGCATTAACTAGCTCGAGAAGAGCGTTCTGAATGATTCTGCATACTTCTCATAGATGAAACACAAAGATTATCGCAGAAAATGCATATCTCAGCTTGAAACCCGACCGAAACCAAGATATCTCCGTTTCTGCATGTCAAACGTACTGTGGAGTGGTGAATACAAAAGAAAACGTGTTTCTCGCATATTATAGCTCGAGAAGAGCGATCTAGATGAATCTGCATACTTCTGACTGAAGTCTCACCAAGATTATCGCAGAAAATACATGTCTCAGCTGGAAACACCGCGAAAATCAAGATATCGCCGGGTCTGCATATCAAACGCACTGTGGAATGTTGAAAACTGCAGAAAACGTGTTTCTCGCATTAAGTAGCTCAAAAAGAGCGTTCTCGATGATTCTGCATACTTCTCATAGATGAAACACCAAGATTGTCGCCGAAAATGAATATCTCAGCTGGAAACCCCACGAAAACCAAGTTATCGGCTGCTCTGCATATCTAACGCACTGTGGAGTGGTGAAAACACCAGAAAGCGTGTTTCTCGCATTAAATAACTCGAAAAGAGCGATCTAGATGATTCTGCATACTTCTGACTGAAGTCTCACCAATATTATCGCAGAACATGCATATCTCAGCTGCAAACCTCACGAAAATCAAAATGTCGACGGTTCTGCATATCAAACGCACTTGGAGTGGTGAAAACAACCCTATAACGTGTTTCTCGCATTAAATAGCTCGAAAAGAACGTTCTCGAAGATGCTGCATACTTCTGACAGATTCTCACCAAGATTATCGTAGCAAATGCATATCTCAGCTTGAAACCCGACCGAAACCAAGATATCTCCGGTTCTGCATGTCAAACGTACTGTGGAGTAGTGATTACACCAGAAAACGTGTTTCTCGAATGAAATAGCTCGAGAAGAGCGATCTAGATGATTCTGCATACTTCTGACTGAAGTCTCACCAATATTATCGCAGAAAATGCATATCTCAGCTTGAAACCCGACGAAAGCCAAGATGTCGCCGGTTCTGCATATCAAACGCACTGTGGAGTGGTGAAAACACCAGAAAACGTGTTTCTCGCATTAAATATCTCGAAAAGAGCGATCTAGATGATTCTGCATACTTCTGGCAGAAGACTCACCAAGCTTATCGCAGAAAATGCATATTTCAGCTGGAAACACCACGAAAATCAAGATATCGCCGGTTCTGCATATCAAACGCACTGTGGAGTCGTCAATACACAAGATAACGTGTTTCTCGCATTAAATAACTCGAAAAGAGCGATATCGATGATTCTGCATACTTCTGACAGAAGGCGCACCAAGATTATTGCAGAAAATGCATACTTTAGGATGAAAACCGACGAAAACCAAGATTTCGCCATTTCTGCATATCAAACGCACTGTGGAGTGGTGAAAACACCAGATAACGTGTTTCTCGCATTAAATAGCTCGAAAAGAGGGATCTCGGTGATTCTGCATACCGCTGACAGAAGACTCCCCAAGATTATCGCAGAAAATGCATATCTCAGGTTGAACACCGACGAAATCCAAGATGTCGCCGGTTCTGCATATCAAACGCACTGCGGATTGGTGAAAACCCCAGATAACGTTTTTCTCGCATTAAATAGCTCGAAAAGAGCGTTCTCGATGATTCTGCACACTTCTCATAGATGGAACACCAAGATTATCGCAGAAAATGCATATTTCAGCTGGAAACACCGCGAAAATCAAGATATCGCCGGGTCTGCATATCAAACGCACTGTGGAGTGGTCAAAACACCAGAGAACGTGCTTCTCGCATTAAGGATCTCGAAACGAGCGATCTAGATGATTCGGCATACTTCTGACTGAAGTCTCACCAAGATTATCGCAGAAAATACATGTCTCAGCTGGAAACACCGCGAAAATCAAGATATCGCCGGGTCTGCATATCAAACGCACTGTGGAATGTTGAAAACTGCAGAAAACGTGTTTCTCGCATTAAGTAGCTCAAAAAGAGCGTTCTCGATGATTCTGCATACTTCTCATAGATGAAACACCAAGATTGTCGCCGAAAATGAATATCTCAGCTGGAAACCCCACGAAAACCAAGTTATCGGCTGCTCTGCATATCTAACGCACTGTGGAGTGGTGAAAACACCAGAAAGCGTGTTTCTCGCATTAAATAACTCGAAAAGAGCGATATCGATGATTCTGCATACTTCTGACAGAAGGCGCACCAAGATTATTGCAGAAAATGCATACCTTAGGATGAGAACCGACGAAAACCAAGATTTCGCCATTTCTGCATATCAAACGCACTGTGGAGTGGTGAATACACCAGAAAACCTGTTTCTCGCATTAAATAGCTCGAAACGAGCGATCTAGATGATTCTGCATACTTCTGACTGATGTCTCACCAAGATTATCGCAGAAAATGCGTATCTACGCTTGAACCCCGACGAAAATCAAGATATCGGCGGGTCTGCATATCAAACGCACTGTGGAATGTTGAAAACTGCAGAAAACGTGTTTCTCGCATTAAGTAGCTCAAAAAGAGCGATCTAGATGATTCTGCATACTTCTGGCAGAAGACTCACCAAGCTTATCGCAGAAAATGCATATTTCAGCTGGAAACACCACGAAAATCAAGATATCGCCGGTTCTGCATATCAAACGCACTGTGGAGTCGTCAATACACAAGATAACGTGTTTCTCGCATTAAATAACTCGAAAAGAGCGATATCGATGATTCTGCATACTTCTGACAGAAGGCGCACCAAGATTATTGCAGAAAATGCATACCTTAGGATGAAAACCGACGAAAACCAAGATTTCGCCATTTCTGCATATCAAACGCACTGTGGAGTGGTCAAAACACCAGATAACGTGTTTCTCGCATTAAATAGCTCGAAAAGAGCGACCTCGATGATTCTGCATACTTCTGACAGAAGTCGCACCAAGATTATCGCAGAAAATGCATACCTCAGGATGAAAACCGACGAAAACCAAGATTTCGCCATTTCTGCATATCAAACGCACTGTGGAGTGGTCAAAAAACCAGGTAACGTGTTTCTCGCATTCAATAGCTCGAAAAGAGCGATCTAGATGATTCTGCATACTTCTGACTGATGTCTCACCAAGATTATCGCAGAAAATGCATATCTCAGCTTGAACCCCGACGAAAGCCAAGATGTCGCCGGTTCTGCATATCAAACGCAATGTGGAGTGGTGAAAACACCAGATAACGTGTTTCTCGCATTAAATAGCTCGAAAAGAGCGATCTAGATGATTCTGCATACTTCTGGCAGAAGACTCACCAAGCTTATCGCAGAAAATGCATATTTCAGCTGGAAACACCACGAAAATCAAGATATCGCCGGTTCTGCATATCAAACGCACTATGGAGTGGTCAAAACAACCAGATAACGTGTTTCCCGCATTAAATAGCTCCAAACGAGCGTTCTAGATGGTTCTGCATACTTCTGACTGAAGTCTCACCAATATTATCGCAGAAAATCCATATCTCAGCTAGAAACATCACGAAAATCAAGATGTCGCCGGTTCTGCATATCAAACGAACTGTGGAGTGGTGATAACAACCAGATAACGTGTTTCTCGCATTAAATAGCTCGAATAGAGCGATCTCGATGATTCTGCATACTTCTGACAGAAGACTCACCAAGATTATCGCAGAAAATGCATATCTCAGCTGGAAACCCCGCGAAAACCAAGATATCGCCGGTTCTGCATGTCAAACGTACTGTGGAGTGGTGAATACACCAGAAAACCTGTTTCTCGCATTAAATAGCTCGAAACGAGCGATCTAGATGATTCTGCATACTTCTGACTGATGTCTCACCAAGATTATCGCAGAAAATGCATATCTCAGCTTGAACCCCGACGAAAGCCAAGATGTCGCCGGTTCTGCATATCAAACGCACTGTGGAGTGGTGAAAACACCAGAAAACGTGTTTCTCGCATTAAATAGCTCGAAACGAGCGATCTAGATGATTCTGCATACTTCTGACTGATGTCTCACCAAGATTATCGCAGAAAATGCATATCTCAGCTTGAACCCCGACGAAAGCCAAGATGTCGCCGGTTCTGCATATCAAACGCACTGTGGAGTGGTGAAAACACCAGAAAACGTGTTTCTCGCATTAAATAGCTCGAAAAGAGCGATATCGATGATTCTGCATACTTCTGACAGAAGTCGCACCAAGATTATCGCAGAAAATGCATACCTCAGGATGAAAACCGACGAAAACCAAGATTTCGCCATTTCTGCATATCAAACGCACTGTGGAGTGGTCAAAAAACCAGGTAACGTGTTTCTCGCATTCAATAGCTCGAAAAGAGCGATATCGATGATTCTGCATACTTCGGACAGAAGGCGCACCAAGATTATTGCAGAAAATGCATACCTTAGGATGAAAACCGACGAAAACCAAGATTTCGCCATTTCTGCATATCAAACGCACTTTGGAGAGGTCAAAACACCAGATAACGTGTTTCTCGCATTAAATAGCTCGAAAAGAGCGATCTAGATGATTCTGCATACTTCTGACGGAAGACTCACCAAGATTATAGCAGAAAATGCATATTTCAGCTGGAAACCCCACGAAAACCAAGTTATCGGCGGCTCTACATATCAAACGCACTGTGGAGTTGTCAAAACACCAGAAAACTTGTTTTTTCGCATCAAATAGCTCGAATCGAGCGATCTAGATGATTCGGCATACTTCTGACTGAAGTCTCACCAATATTATCGCTGAAAATGCATATCTCAGCTAGAAACATCACGAAAATCAAGATGTCGCCGGTTCCGCATATCAAACGCACTGTGGAGTGGTGAAAACAACCAGATAACGTGTTTCTCGCATTAAATAGCTCGCATAGAGCGATCTCGATGATTCTGCATACTTCTGACAGAAGACTCACCAAGATTATCGCTGAAAATGCATATCTCAGCTGGAAAAACCACGAAATTCAAGATGTCGCCGGTTCTGCATATCAAACGCACTATGGAGTGGTCAAAACAACCAGATAACGTGTTTCCCGCATTAAATAGCTCCAAACGAGCGTTCTAGATGGTTCTGCATACTTCTGACTGAAGTCTCACCAAGATTATCGCAGAAAATGCATATCTCAGCTGGAAACACCACGAAAACCAAGATATCGCCGGTTCTGCATATCAGGCGCACTGTGGAGTGGTGAAAACACCAGAAAACGTGTTACTCGCATTAACTAGCTCGAAAAGAGCGTTCTGGATGATTTTGCATACTTCTCGTAGATGAAACACAAAGATTATTGCAGAAAATGCATATTTCAGCTGGAAATCCCACGAAAACCAAGTTATCGGGGGCTCTACATATCAAACGCACTATGGAGTGGTCAAAACACCAGATAACGTGTTTCTCGCATTAAATAGCTCGAAAAGAGCGATATCGATGATTCTGCATACTTCGGACAGAAGTCTCACCAAGATTATCCCAGAAAATGCATACCTCAGGATGAAAACCGACGAAAACCAAGATTTCGCCATTTCTGCATATCAAACGCACTGTGGAGTGGTCAAAACACCAGATAACGTGTTTCTCGCATTAAATAGCTCGAAAAGAGCGATCTCGATGATTCCGCATACTTCTGACAGAAGTCGCACCAAGATTATCGCAGAAAATGCATACCTCAGGATGAAAACCGACGAAAACCAAGATTTCGCCATTTCTGCATATCAAACGCACTGTGGAGTGGTCAAAAAACCAGGTAACGTGTTTCTCGCATTCAATAGCTCGAAAAGAGCGATATCGATGATTCTGCATACTTCGGACAGAAGGCGCACCAAGATTACTGCAGAAAATGCATACCTTAGGATGAAAACCGACGAAAACCAAGATTTCGCCATTTCTGCATATCAAACGCACTTTGGAGAGGTCAAAACACCAGATAACGTGTTTCTCGCATTAAATAGCTCGAAAAGTGCGATCTAGATGATTCTGCATACTTCTGACAGAAGACTCACCAACATTATAGCAGAAAATGCATATTTCAGCTGGAAACCCCACGAAAACCAAGTTATCGGCGGCTCTACATATCAACCGCACTGTGGAGTTGTCAAAACACCAGAAAACTTGTTTTTTCGCATTAAATAGCTCCAAACGAGCGTTCTAGATGGTTCTGCATACTTCTCATAGATGAAACACAAAGATTATCGCAGAAAATGCATATCTCAGCTTGAAACCCGACCGAAACCAAGATATCTCCGTTTCTGCATGTCAAACGTACTGTGGAGTGGTGAATACAAAAGAGATCGTATTTCTCGCATATTATAGCTCGAGAAGAGCGATCTAGATGAATCTGCATACTTCTGACAGAAGACTCGCCAAGATTATCGCAGAAAATGCATATCTCAGCTTGAAACCCGACCGAAACCAAGATATCTCCGGTTCTGCATGTCAAACGTACTGTGGAGTGGTGAATACACCAGAAAACCTGTTTCTCGCATTAAATAGCTCCAAACGAGCGATCTAGATGATTCTGCGTACTTCTGACTGATGTCTCACCAAGATTATCGCAGAAAATGCATATCTCAGCTTGAACCCCGACGAAAGCCAAGATGTCGCCGGTTCTGCATATCAAACGCACTGTGGAGTGGTGAAAACACCAGAAAACGTGTTTCTCGCATTAAATATCTCGAAAAGAGCGATCTAGATGATTCTGCATACTTCTGGCAGAAGACTCACCAAGCTTATCGCAGAAAATGCATATTTCAGCTGGAAACACCACGAAAATCAAGATATCGCCGGTTCTGCATATCAAACGCACTGTGGAGTCGTCAATACACCAGATAACGTGTTTCTCGCATTAAATAACTCGAAAAGAGCGATATCGATGATTCTGCATACTTCTGACAGAAGGCGCACCAAGATTATTGCAGAAAATGCATACTTTAGGATGAAAACCGACGAAAACCAAGATTTCGCCATTTCTGCATATCAAACGCACTGTGGAGTGGTGAAAACACCAGATAACGTGTTTCTCGCATTAAATAGCTCGAAAAGAGGGATCTCGGTGATTCTGCATACCGCTGACAGAAGACTCCCCAAGATTATCGCAGAAAATGCATATCTCAGGTTGAACACCGACGAAATCCAAGATGTCGCCGGTTCTGCATATCAAACGCACTGCGGAGTGGTGAAAACCCCAGATAACGTTTTTCTCGCATTAAATAGCTCGAAAAGAGCGTTCTCGATGATTCTGCACACTTCTCATAGATGGAACACCAAGATTATCGCAGAAAATGCATATTTCAGCTGGAAACACCGCGAAAATCAAGATATCGCCGGGTCTGCATATCAAACGCACTGTGGAGTGGTCAAAACACCAGATAACGTGCTTCTCGCATTAAGGATCTCGAAACGAGCGATCTAGATGATTCGGCATACTTCTGACTGAAGTCTCACCAAGATTATCGCAGAAAATACATGTCTCAGCTGGAAACACCGCGAAAATCAAGATATCGCCGGGTCTGCATATCAAACGCACTGTGGAATGTTGAAAACTGCAGAAAACGCGTTTCTCGCATTAAGTAGCTCAAAAAGAGCGTTCTCGATGATTCTGCATACTTCTGGCAGAAGACTCACCAAGCTTATCGCAGAAAATGCATATTTCAGCTGGAAACACCACGAAAATCAAGATATCGCCGGTTCTGCATATCAAACGCACTGTGGAGTCGCCAATACACAAGATAACGTGTTTCTCGCATTAAATAACTCGAAAAGAGCGATATCGATGATTCTGCATACTTCTGACAGAAGGCGCACCAAGATTATTGCAGAAAATGCATACCTTAGGATGAAAACCGACGAAAACCAAGATTTCGCCATTTCTGCATATCAAACGCACTGTGGAGTGGTCAAAACACCAGATAACGTGTTTCTCGCATTGAATAGCTCGAAAAGAGCGACCTCGATGATTCTGCATACTTCTGACAGAAGTCGCACCAAGATTATCGCAGAAAATGCATACCTCAGGATGAAAACCGACGAAAACCAAGATTTCGCCATTTCTGCATATCAAACGCACTGTGGAGTGGTCAAAAAACCAGGTAACGTGTTTCTCGCATTCAATAGCTCGAAAAGAGCGATCTAGATGATTCTGCATACTTCTGACTGATGTCTCACCAAGATTATCGCAGAAAATGCATATCTCAGCTTGAACCCCGACGAAAGCCAAGATGTCGCCGGTTCTGCATATCAAACGCAATGTGGAGTGGTGAAAACACCAGATAACGTGTTTCTCGCATTAAATAGCTCGAAAAGAGCGATCTAGATGATTCTGCATACTTCTGGCAGAAGACTCACCAAGCTTATCGCAGAAAATGCATATTTCAGCTGGAAACACCACGAAAATCAAGATATCGCCGGTTCTGCATATCAAACGCACTATGGAGTGGTCAAAACAACCAGATAACGTGTTTCCCGCATTAAATAGCTCCAAACGAGCGTTCTAGATGGTTCTGCATACTTCTGACTGAAGTCTCACCAATATTATCGCAGAAAATCCATATCTCAGCTAGAAACATCACGAAAATCAAGATGTCGCCGGTTCTGCATATCAAACGAACTGTGGAGTGGTGATAACAACCAGATAACGTGTTTCTCGCATTAAATAGCTCGAATAGAGCGATCTCGATGATTCTGCATACTTCTGACAGAAGACTCACCAAGATTATCGCAGAAAATGCATATCTCAGCTGGAAACCCCGCGAAAACCAAGATATCGCCGGTTCTGCATGTCAAACGTACTGTGGAGTGGTGAATACACCAGAAAACCTGTTTCTCGCATTAAATAGCTCGAAACGAGCGATCTAGATGATTCTGCATACTTCTGACTGATGTCTCACCAAGATTATCGCAGAAAATGCATATCTCAGCTTGAACCCCGACGAAAGCCAAGATGTCGCCGGTTCTGCATATCAAACGCACTGTGGAGTGGTGAAAACACCAGAAAACGTGTTTCTCGCATTAAATATCTCGAAAAGAGCGATCTAGATGATTCTGCATACTTCTGGCAGAAGACTCACCAAGATTATCGCAGAAAATGCATATTTCAGCTGGAAACACCACGAAAATCAAGATATCGCCGGTTCTGCATATCAAACGCACTGTGGAGTCGTCAATACACAAGATAACGTGTTTCTCGCATTAAATAGCTCGAAAAGAGCGATATCGATGATTCTGCATACTTCTGACAGAAGTCGCACCAAGATTATCGCAGAAAATGCATACCTCAGGATGAAAACCGACGAAAACCAAGATTTCGCCATTTCTGCATATCAAACGCACTGTGGAGTGGTCAAAAAACCAGGTAACGTGTTTCTCGCATTCAATAGCTCGAAAAGAGCGATATCGATGATTCTGCATACTTCGGACAGAAGGCGCACCAAGATTATTGCAGAAAATGCATACCTTAGGATGAAAACCGACGAAAACCAAGATTTCGCCATTTCTGCATATCAAACGCACTTTGGAGAGGTCAAAACACCAGATAACGTGTTTCTCGCATTAAATAGCTCGAAAAGAGCGATCTAGATGATTCTGCATACTTCTGACGGAAGACTCACCAAGATTATAGCAGAAAATGCATATTTCAGCTGGAAACCCCACGAAAACCAAGTTATCGGCGGCTCTACATATCAAACGCACTGTGGAGTTGTCAAAACACCAGAAAACTTGTTTTTTCGCATCAAATAGCTCGAATCGAGCGATCTAGATGATTCGGCATACTTCTGACTGAAGTCTCACCAATATTATCGCTGAAAATGCATATCTCAGCTAGAAACATCACGAAAATCAAGATGTCGCCGGTTCCGCATATCAAACGCACTGTGGAGTGGTGAAAACAACCAGATAACGTGTTTCTCGCATTAAATAGCTCGCATAGAGCGATCTCGATGATTCTGCATACTTCTGACAGAAGACTCACCAAGATTATCGCTGAAAATGCATATCTCAGCTGGAAAAACCACGAAATTCAAGATGTCGCCGGTTCTGCATATCAAACGCACTATGGAGTGGTCAAAACAACCAGATAACGTGTTTCCCGCATTAAATAGCTCCAAACGAGCGTTCTAGATGGTTCTGCATACTTCTGACTGAAGTCTCACCAAGATTATCGCAGAAAATGCATATCTCAGCTGGAAACACCACGAAAACCAAGATATCGCCGGTTCTGCATATCAGGCGCACTGTGGAGTGGTGAAAACACCAGAAAACGTGTTACTCGCATTAACTAGCTCGAAAAGAGCGGTCTGGATGATTTTGCATACTTCTCGTAGATGAAACACAAAGATTATCGCAGAAAATGCATATTTCAGCTGGAAATCCCACGAAAACCAAGTTATCGGGGGCTCTACATATCAAACGCACTATGGAGTGGTCAAAACACCAGATAACGTGTTTCTCGCATTAAATAGCTCGAAAAGAGCGATATCGATGATTCTGCATACTTCGGACAGAAGTCTCACCAATATTATCGCAGAAAATGCATATCTCAGCTTGAAACCTCACGAAAATCAAGATGTCGCCGGTTCTGCATATCAAACGCACTGTGGAGTGGTGAAAACAACCAGATAACGTGTTTCTCGCATTAAATAGCTCAAAACGAGCGATCTAGATGATTCTGCATACTTCTGATTGAAGTCTCACCAAGATTATCCCAGAAAATGCATACCTCAGGATGAAAACCGACGAAAACCAAGATTTCGCCA
Organism: Anthophora plumipes; assembly: GCA_951804975.1. Taxonomy (NCBI): domain Eukaryota; kingdom Metazoa; phylum Arthropoda; class Insecta; order Hymenoptera; family Apidae; genus Anthophora; species Anthophora plumipes. The sequence goes on from OX638118.1 coordinate 22,655,345, forward strand.
TTTCTGCATATCAAACGCACTTTGGAGAGGTCAAAACACCAGATAACGTGTTTCTCGCATTAAATAGCTCGAAAAGTGCGATCTAGATGATTCTGCATACTTCTGACAGAAGACTCACCAAGATTATAGCAGAAAATGCATATTTCAGCTGGAAACCCCACGAAAACCAAGTTATCGGCGGCTCTACATATCAACCGCACTGTGGAGTTGTCAAAACACCAGAAAACTTGTGTTTTCGCATCAAATAGCTCGAATCGAGCGATCTAGATGATACGGCATACTTCTGACTGAAGTCTCACCAATATTATCGCTGAAAATGCATATCTCAGCTAGAAACATCACGAAAATCAAGATGTCGCCGGTTCCGCATATCAAACGCACTGTGGAGTGGTGAAAACAACCAGATAACGTGTTTCTCGCATTAAATAGCTCGCATAGAGCGATCTCGATGATTCTGCATACTTCTGACAGAAGACTCACCAAGATTATCGCTGAAAATGCATATCTCAGCTGGAAAAACCACGAAATTCAAGATGTCGCCGGTTCTGCATATCAAACGCACTATGGAGTGGTCAAAACAACCAGATAACGTGTTTCCCGCATTAAATAGCTCCAAACGAGCGATCTAGATGATTCTGCATACTTCTGACTGAAGTCTCACCAAGATTATCGCAGAAAATGCATATCTCAGCTGGAAACCCCACGAAAACCAAGTTTTCGGCGGCTCGACATATCAAACGCACTGTGGAGTGGTCAAAACACCAGAAAACTTGTTTTTTCGCATTAAATAGCTCCAAACGAGCGTTCTAGATGGTTCTGCATACTTCTGACTGAAGTCTCACCAATATTATCGCAGAAAATCCATATCTCAGCTAGAAACATCAAGAAAATCAAGATGTCGCCGGTTCTGCATATCAAACGAACTGTGGAGTGGTGATAACAACCAGATAACGTGTTTCTCGCATTAAATAGCTCGAATAGAGCGATCTCGATGATTCTGCATACTTTTGACAGAAGACTCACCAAGATTATCGCAGAAAATGCATATCTCAGCTGGAAACCCCGCGAAAACCAAGATATCGCCGGTTCTGCATATCAGACGCACTATGGAGTGGTCAAAACACCAGATAACGTGTTTCTCGCATTAAATAGCTCGAAAAGAGCGATATCGATGATTCTGCATACTTCGGACAGAAGTCTCACCAATATTATCGCAGAAAATGCACATCTCAGCTAGAAACCGCACGAAAACCAAGATATCGCCGGTTGTGCATATCAGACGCACTGTGGAGTGGTGAAAACACCAGAAAACGTGTCACTCGCATTAACTAGCTCGATAAGTGCGTTCTGGATGATTCTGCACACTTCTGACAGAAGACTCACCAATATTATCGCAGAAAATGCATATCTCAGCTTGAAACCTCACGAAAATCAAGATGTCGCCGGTTCTGCATATCAAACGCACTGTGGAGTGGTGAAAACAACCAGATAACGTGATTCTCGCATTAAATTGCTCAAAACGAGCGATCTAGATGATTCTGCATACTTCTGATTGAAGTCTCACCAATATTATCGCAGAAAATGCATATCTCAGCTTGAAACCCGACGAAAACCAAGATGTCGCCGGTTCTGCATATCAAACGCACTGTGAGATGGTGAAAACACCAGAAAACGTGTTTCTCGCCTTAAATATATCGAAAAGAGCGATTTAGATGATTCTGCATACTTCTGACAGAAGACTCACCAAGATTATCGCAGAAAATGCACATCTCAGCTAGAAACCGCACGAAAACCAAGTTATCGCCGGTTGTGCATATCAGACGCACTGTGGAGTGGTGAAAACACCAGAAAACGTGTCACTCGCATTAACTAGCTCGACAAGAGCGTTCTGGATGATTCTGCACACTTCTGACAGAAGACTCACCAATATTATCGCAGAAAATGCATATCTCAGCTTGAAACCTCACGAAAATCAAGATGTCGCCGTTTCTGCATATCAATCGCACTGTGGAGTAGTGAAAACAACCAGATAACGTGTTTCTCGCATTAAATAGTTCGAATAGAGCGATTTCTGTGATTCTGCAAACTTCTCACAGAAGAATATCCAAGGGTATCGTAGAAAATGCATATCTCATCTGGAAACCCAATGAAACCGAAGATATCGCAGTTTTCGCATATCAAACGCACTGTGGAGTGCTGAAAACACCAGAAAACGAGTTTTTCGCATTAAATAACACGAAAACAGCGATTTCTGTGATCCTGCAAACTTCTCGCAGAAGAATATTCAAGATTATCGCAGAAAATGCATGTCTCAGCTGGAAACCCCACGAAAACGAAGATATCGCAGTTTCGGCATATCAAACGCACTGTGGAGTGCTGAACACACCATAAAATGTGTTTTTCGCATTCAATAGCACGAAAACTGCAATTTCGGTGATTCTGCATACTTCTCACAGAAGAATATCCAAGATGATCGCAGAAAATACATGTCTCAGCTGGAAACACCGCGAAAATCAAGATATCGCCGGGTCTGCATATCAAACGCACTGTGGAATGTTGAAAACTGCAGAAAACGTGTTTCTCGCATTAAGTAGCTCAAAAAGAGCGATCTAGATGATTCTGCATACTTCTGGCACAAGACTCACCAAGCTTATCGCAGAAAATGCCTATTTCAGCTGGAAACACCACGAAAATCAAGATATCGCCGGTTCTGCATATCAAACGCACTGTGGAGTCGTCAATACACAAGATAACGTGTTTCTCGCATTAAATAACTCGAAAAGAGCGATATCGATGATTCTGCATACTTCTGACAGAAGTCGCACCAAGATTATCGAAGAAAATGCATACCTCAGGATGAAAACCGACGAAAACCAAGATTTCGCCATTTCTGCATATCAAACGCACTGTGGAGTGGTCAAAACACCAGATAACGTGTTTCTCGCATTAAATAGCTCGAAACGAGGCATCTCGATGATTCTGCATACTTCTGACTGAAGACTCACCAAGATTATAGCAGAAAATGCATATTTCAGCTGGAAACCCCACGAAAACCAAGTTATCGGCGGCTCTACATATCAAACGCACTGTGGAGTTGTCAAAACACCAGAAAACTTGTTTTTTCGCATCAAATAGCTCGAATCGAGCGATCTAGATGATTCGGCATACTTCTGACAGAAGTCGCACCAAGATTATCGCAGAAAATGCATACCTCAGGATGAAAACCGACGAAAACCAAGATTTCGCCATTTCTGCATATCAAACGCACTGTGGAGTGGTCAAAAAACCAGGTAACGTGTTTCTCGCATTGAATAGCACGAAAAGAGCGATCTCGATGATTCTGCATACTTCTGACAGAAGTCGCACCAAGATTATCGCAGAAAATGCATACCTCAGGATGAAAACCGACGAAAACCAAGATTTCGCCATTTCTGCATATCAAACGCACTGTGGAGTGGTCAAAACACCAGATAACGTGTTTCTCGCATTAAATAGCTCGAAAAGAGCGATCTCGATGATTCTGCATACTTCTGACAGAAGTCGCACCAAGATTATCGCAGAAAATGCATACCTCAGGATGAAAACCGACGAAAACCAAGATTTCGCCATTTCTGCATATCAAACGCACTCTGGAGTGGTCAAAAAACCAGGTAACGTGGTTCTCGCATTCAATAGCTCGAAAAGAGCGATATCGATGATTCTGCATACTTCGGACAGAAGGCGCACCAAGATTATTGCAGAAAATGCATACCTTAGGATGAAAACCGACGAAAACCAAGATTTCGCCATTTCTGCATATCAAACGCACTTTGGAGAGGTCAAAACATCAGATAACGTGTTTCTCGCATTAAATAGCTCGAAAAGAGCGATATCGATGATTCTGCATACTTCTGACAGAAGACTCACCAAGATTATAGCAGAAAATGCATATTTCAGCTGGAAACCCCACGAAAACCAAGTTATCGGCGGCTCTACATATCAAACGCACTGTGGAGTTGTCAAAACACCAGAAAACTTGTTTTTTCGCATCAAATAGCTCGAATCGAGCGATCTCGATGATTCTGCATACTTCTGACAGAAGACTCACCAAGATTATCGCTGAAAATGCAGATCTCAGCTGGAAAAACCACGAAATTCAAGATGTCGCCGGTTCTGCATATCAAACGCACTATGGAGTGGTCAAATCAACCAGATAACGTGTTTCCCGCATTAAATAGCTCCAAACGAGCGTTCTAGATGGTTCTGCATACTTCTGACTGAAGTCTCACCAATATTATCGCAGAAAATCCATATCTCAGCTAGAAACATCACGAAAATCAAGATGTCGCCGGTTCTGCATATCAAACGAACTGTGGAGTGGTGATAACAACCAGATAACGTGTTTCTCGCATTAAATAGCTCGAATAGAGCGATCTCGATGATTCTGCATACTTCTGACAGAAGACTCACCAAGATTATCGCAGAAAATGCATATCTCAGCTGGAAACCCCACGAAAACCAAGATATCGCCGGTTCTGCATATCAGGCGCACTGTGGAGTGGTGAAAACACCAGAAAACGTGTTACTCGCATTAACTAGCTCGAAAAGAGCGTTCTGGATGATTTTGCATACTTCTCGTAGATGAAACACAAAGATTATCGCAGAAAATGCATATTTCAGCTGGAAATCCCACGAAAACCAAGTTATCGGGGGCTCTACATATCAAACGCACTATGGAGTGGTCAAAACACCAGATAACGTGTTTCTCGCATTAAATAGCTCGAAAAGAGCGATATCGATGATTCTGCATACTTCGGACAGAAGTCTCACCAATATTATCGCAGAAAATGCATATCTCAGCTTGAAACCTCACGAAAATCAAGATGTCGCCGGTTCTGCATATCAAACGCACTGTGGAGTGGTGAAAACAACCAGATAACGTGTTTCTCGCATTAAATAGCTCAAAACGAGCGATCTAGATGATTCTGCATACTTCTGATTGAAGTCTCACCAAGATTATCCCAGAAAATGCATACCTCAGGATGAAAACCGACGAAAACCAAGATTTCGCCATTTCTGCATATCAAACGCACTGTGGAGTGGTCAAAACACCAGATAACGTGTTTCTCGCATTAAATAGCTGGAAAAGAGCGATCTCGATGATTCCGCATACTTCTGACAGAAGTCGCACCAAGATTATCGCAGAAAATGCATACCTCAGGATGAAAACCGACGAAAACAAAGATTTCGCCATTTCTGCATATCAAACGCACTGTGGAGTGGTCAAAAAACCAGGTAACGTGTTTCTCGCATTCAATATCTCGAAAAGAGCGATATCGATGATTCTGCATACTTCGGACAGAAGGCGCACCAAGATTATTGCAGAAAATGCATACCTTAGGATGAAAACCGACGAAAACCAAGATTTCGCCATTTCTGCATATCAAACGCACTTTGGAGAGGTCAAAACACCAGATAACGTGTTTCTCGCATTAAATAGCTCGAAAAGAGCGATCTAGATGATTCTGCATACTTCTGACAGAAGACTCACCAAGATTATAGCAGAAAATGCATATTTCAGCTGGAAACCCCACGAAAACCAAGTTATCGGCGGCTCTACATATCAAACGCACTGTGGAGTTGTCAAAACACCAGAAAACTTGTTTTTTCGCATCAAATAGCTCGAATCGAGCGATCTAGATGATTCGGCATACTTCTGACTGAAGTCTCACCAATATTATCGCTGAAAATGCATATCTCAGCTAGAAACATCACGAAAATCAAGATGTCGCCGGTTCCGCATATCAAACGCACTGTGGAGTGGTGAAAACAACCAGATAACGTGTTTCTCGCATTAAATAGCTCGCATAGAGCGATCTCGATGATTCTGCATACTTCTGACAAAAGACTCACCAAGATTATCGCTGAAAATGCATATCTCAGCTGGAAAAACCACGAAATTCAAGATGTCGCCGGTTCTGCATATCAAACGCACTATGGAGTGGTCAAAACAACCAGATAACGTGTTTCCCGCATTAAATAGCTCCAAACGAGCGATCTAGATGATTCTGCATACTTCTGACTGAAGTCTCACCAAGATTATCGCAGAAAATGCATATCTCAGCTGGAAACCCCACGAAAACCAAGTTTTCGGAGGCTCGACATATCAAACGCACTGTGGAGTGGTCAAAACACCAGAAAACTTGTTTTTTCGCATTAAATAGCTCCAAACGAGCGTTCTAGATGGTTCTGCATACTTCTGACTGAAGTCTCACCAATATTATCGCAGAAAATCCATATCTCAGCTAGAAACATCAAGAAAATCAAGATATCGCCGGTTCTGCATATCAGGCGCACTGTGGAGTGGTGAAAACACCAGAAAACTTGTTACTCGCATTAAGTAGCTCGAAAAGAGCGTTCTGGATGATTTTGCATACTTCTCGTAGATAAAACACAAAGATTATCGCAGAAAATGCATATCTCAGCTTGAAACCCGACGAAAACCAAGATGTCGCCGGTTCTGCATATCAAACGCACTGTGAGGTGGTGAAAACACCAGAAAACGTGTTTCTCGCCTTAAATATATCGAAAAGAGCGATTTAGATGATTCTGCATACTTCTGACAGAAGACTCACCAAGATTATCGCAGAAAATGCACATCTCAGCTAGAAACCGCACGAAAACCAAGATATCGCCGGTTGTGCATATCAGACGCACTGTGGAGTGGTGAAAACACCAGAAAACGTGTTACTCGCATTAACTAGCTCGAAAAGAGCGATATCGATGATTCTGCATACTTCGGACAGAAGTCTCACCAATATTATCGTGGAAAATGCATATCTCAGCTTGAAACCCGACGAAAACCAAGATACCGCCAGTTGTGCATATCAAACGCACTGTGGAGTGGTCAATGCACCAGATAACGCGTTTCTCGCATTAAATAGGTCGAAAAGAGCGATCTCGATGATTCTGCATACTTCTGACAGAAGTCGCACCAAGATTATCGCAGAAAATGCATATCTCAGCTGGAAACCCCACGAAAACAAGATATCGCCGGTTCTGCATATCAGAGGCACTGTGGAGAGGTGAAAACACCAGACAACGTGTTACTCGCATTAACTAGCTCGAAAAGAGCGTTCTGGATGATTCTGCATACTTCTCGTAGATGAAACACAATGATTATCGCAGAAAATGCATATTTCAGCTGGAAACCCGACGAAAACCAAGACGTCGCCGGTTCTGCATATCAAACGCACTGTGGAGTGGTGAAAACAACCAGATAACGTGTTTCTCGCATTAAATAGCTCGAATAGAGCGATTTCTGTGATGCTGCAATCTTCTCACAGAAGAATATCCAAGATTATCGTAGAAAATGCATATCTCATCTGGAAACCCAATGAAACCGAAGATATCGCAGTTTCCGCATATCAAACGCACTGTGGAGTGGACAAAACACCAGATAACGTGTTTCTCGCATTAAATAGCTCGAAAAGAGCGATCTCGATGATTCTGCATACTTCTGACAGAAGACTCACCAAGATTATCGCAGAAAATGCATATCTCATGTTGAAACCCGGCGAAAACCAAGATGTCGCCGGTTCTGCATATGAAACGCACTGTGGGGTGGTGAAAACACCAGAAAACGTGTTTCTCGCATTAAATAGATCGAAAAGAGCGATCTAGATGATTCTGCATACTTCTGACAGAAGACTCACAAAGATTATCGCAGAAAATGCATATCTCAGCTAGAAACCCCCCGAAAACCAAGATATCGCCGGTTCTGCATATCAGACGCACTGTGGAGTGGTGAAAACACCAGAAAACGTGTTACTCGCATTAACTAGCTCGAAACGAGCGATATCGATGATTCTGCATACTTCGGACAGAAGTCTCACCAATATTATCGCAGAAAATGCATATCTCAGCTTGAAACCTCACGAAAATCAAGATGTCGCCGGTTCTGTATATCTAACGCACTGTGGAGTGGTGAAAACAACCAGATAACGTGTATCTGGCATTAATTAGCTCGAAACGAGCGATCTAAATGATTCTGCATACTTCTGACTGAAGTATCACCAATATTATCGCAGAAAATGCGTATCTCACCTTGAAACCCGACGAAAACCAAGATGTCGCCGGTTCTGCATATCAGACGCACTGTGGAGTGGTGAAAACAACCAGATAACGTGTTTCACGCATTAAATAGCACGAGAACAGCGATTTCGGTGATTCTGCGCACTTGTCACAGAAGAATCAGGACGATTATCACTGAAAATACATATCTCGGAAGGAAACACCACGAAAATCAAGATATCGCCGGTTCTGCATATCAAACGCCCTGTGGAGTGATGAAAACACCAGATAACGTGTTTCTCGCATTAAATAGCTCGAAACGAGCGATCTAGATGGTTCTGCATACTTCTGACTGAAGTCTCACCAAGATTATCGCAGAAAATGCATATTTCAGCTGGTAACCCCACGAAAACCAAGTTATCGGCGGCTCTACATATCAAACGCACTGTGGTGTGGTCAAAACACCAGAAAAATTGTTTTTTCGCATTAAATAGCTCGAAACGAGCGATCTAGGTGATTCTGCATACTTCTCATAGATGAAACACCAAGATTATCGCAGAAAATGCATATTTCAGCTGGAAACCCCACGAAAACCAAGTTATCGGCGGCTCTACATATCAAACGCACTGTGGAGTGGTCAAAACACCAGATAACGTGTATCTCGCATTAAATAGCTCGAAACGAGCGATCTAGATGATTCTGCATACTTCTGACTGAAGTTTCACCAAGATTATCGCAGAAAATACATATTTCCGCTGGAAACCCCACGAAAACCATGTTATCGGCGGCTCTACATATCAAACGCACTGTGGAGTGGTCAAAACACCAGAAAACTTGTTTTTTCGCATCAAATAGCTCCAAACGAGCGTTCTAGATGATTCTGCATACTTCTGACTGAAGTCTCACCAATATTATCGCAGAAAATCCATATCTCAGCTAGAAACATCACGAAAATCAAGATGTCGCCGATTCTGCATATCAAACGAACTGTGGAGTGGTGAAAACAACCAGATAACGTGTTTCTCGCATTAAATAGCTCGAATAGAGCGATCTCGATGATTCTGCATAATTCTGACAGAAGACTCACCTAGATTATCGCAGAAAATGCATATCTCAGCTGGAAACCCCGCGAAAACCAAGATATCGCCCGTTCTGCATATCAGACGCACTGTGGAGTGGTGAAAACACCAGAAAACGTGTTTCTCGCATCAAATAGCTCGAAAAGAGCGATATCGATGATTCTGCATCCTTCGGACAGAAGTCTCACCAATATTACCGCAGAAAATGCATATCTCAGCTTGAAACCTCACGAAAATCAAGATATCGCCGGTTCTGTATATCAAACGAACTGTGGAGTGGTGAAAACAACCAGATAACGTGTTTCTCGCATTAAATAGCTCGAATAGAGCGATCTCGATGATTCTGCATACTACTGACAGAAGACTCACAAAGATTATCGCAGAAAATGCATATCTCAGCTGGAAACCCCGCGAAAACCAAAATATCGCCGGTTCTGCATATCAGATGCACTGTGGAGTGGTGAAAACACCAGACAACGTGTTTCTCGCATAAAATAGCTCGAAAAGAGCGTTCTCGACGATTCTGCATACTTCTCATAGATGAAACACCAAGATTATCGCAGAAAATGCATATTTCAGCTGGAAACCCCACGAAAACCAAGTTATTGCCGGTTCTGCATATCAAACGCACTGTGGAATGTTGAAAACACCAGAAAACTTGTTTGTTCGCATTAAATAGTTCGAAACGAGCGATCTAGATGAACCTGCATACTTCTGACTGAAGTCTCACCAAGATTATCGCAGAAAATGCATATCTCAGCTGGAAACCCCGCGAAAACCAAGATATCGCCGGTTCTGCTTATCAAACGCACTGTGGTGTGGTGAAAACACCAGAAAACGTGTTTCTCGCATTAAATATCTCGAAAAGAGCGATCTCGATGATTCTGCACACTTCTGACAGAAGGCGCACCAAGATTAACGCAGAAAATGCACACCTCAGGATGAAAACCGACGAAAACCAAGATTACGCCATTTCTGCATATAAAACGCTCTGTGGAGTGGTCAAAACACCAGATAACGTGTTTCTCGCATTAAATAGCTCGAAAAGAGCGATATCGATGATTCTGCATACTTCGGACAGAAGACTCACCAAGATTATCGCAGAAAATGCATATCTCAGCTGGAAACCCCGCGAAAACCAAGATATCGCCGGTTCTGCTTATCAGACGCACTGTGGAGTGGTGAAAACACCAGAAAACGTGTTTCTCGCATTTACTAGCTCGAAAAGAGCGTTCTCGATGATTCTCCATACTTCTCATAGATGAAACACCAAGATTATCGCAGAAAATGCATACTTCAGCTGGAAACCCCGCGAAAACCAAGATATCGCCCGTTCTGCATATCAGACGCACTGTGGAGTGGACAAAACACCAGATAACGTGTTTCTCGCATTAAATAGCTCGAAAAGAGCGATCTAGATGATTCTGCATACTTCTGACAGAAGACTCAGAAAGATTATCGCAGAAAATGCATATCTCAGCTAGAAACCCCACGAAAACCAAGATATCGCAGGTTCTGCATATCAGACGCACTGTGGAGTGGTGAAAACACCAGAAAACGTGTTACTCGCATTAACTAGCTCGAAAAGAGCGATATCGATGATTCTGCATACTTCGGACAGAAGTCTCACCAAGATTATCGCAGAAAATGCATATCACAGCTTGAAACCCGACGAAAACCAAGATGTCGCCGGTTCTGCATATCAAACGCACTGTTGGGTGGTGAAAACCCCAGAAAACGGGTTTCTCGCATTAAATAGATCGAAAAGAGCGATCTAGATGATTCTGCATACTTCTGACAGAAGACTCACCAAGATTATCGCAGAAAATGCATATCTCAGCTTGAAACCCCACGAAAACCAAGACATCTCCGGTTCTGCATATCCAACGAACTGTGGTGTCGTGAAAACACCAGATAACGTGTTTCTCGCATTAAATAGCTCGAAACGAGCGATCTCGATGATTAAGCATACTTCCGACAGAAGTCTCACCAAGATTATCGCTGAAAATGCATATATCAGCTGGAAACACCACGAAAATTAAGATATCGCCGGTTCTGCATATCAAACGATCTGTGGATTGGTGAAAACACCAGATAACATGTTTCTCGCATTAAGTTGCTCGAAAAGAGCGAACTCGAAGATTCTGCATACTTCTGACAGAAGTCTCACCAAGATTATCGTAGTAAATGCATGTCTCAGCTTGAAACCCGACGAACTCCAAGATGTCGCTGGTTCTGCATATCAAACGCACTGTGGAGTGGTGACAGCACCAGTTAACGTGTTTCTCGCACTAAATACCTCGAAAAGAGGGATCTCGATGATTCTGCATACTTCTGACAGAAGTCTCACCAAGATTATCGCAGAAAAATCATATCTCAGCTTGAAACCCCACGAAAACCAAGATATCTCCGGTTCTGCATATCGAACGAACTGTGGTGTGGTGAAAACCCCAGAAAACGTGTTTCTCGCATTAAATAGCTCGAAACGAGCGATCTAGATGATTCTGCATACTTCTGATTGAAGTCTCACCAATATTATCGCAGAAAATGCATATATCAGCTGGAAACACCACGAAAATTAAGATATCGCCGGTTCTGCATATCAAACGATCTGTGGATTGGTGAAAACACCAGATAACATGTTTCTCGCATTAAGTTGCTCGAAAAGAGCGAACTCGAAGATTCTGCATACTTCTGACAGAAGTCTCACCAAGATTATCGTAGCAAATGCATATCTCAGGTTGAACCCCGACGAAATCCAAGATGTCGCCGGTTCTGCATATCAAACGCACTGCGGAGTGGTGAAAACACCAGATAACGTTTTTCTCGCATTAAGTAGCTCGAAAAGAGCGATCCCGATGATTCTGCATACTTCTGACAGAAGTCTCACCAACATTATCGAAGAAAATGCATATGTCCGCGGGAAACACCACGAAAATCAAGATATGGCCGGTTCTGCATATCAAACGCACTGTGGAGTAGTCAAAACACCAGATAACGTGTTTCTCGCATTAAATAGCTCGAAAAGAGCGATATCGATGATTCTGCATACTTCGGACAGAAGTCTCACCAATATTATCGCAGAAAATGCATATCTCAGCTTGAAACCTCACGAAAATCAAGATGTCGCCGGTTCTGCATATCAAACGCACTGTGGAGTGGTGTAAGCAACCAGATAACGTGTTTCTCGCATTAAATAGCTCGAAAAGAGCGTTCTCGATGATTCTCCATACTTCTCATAGATGAAACACCAAGATTATCGCAGAAAATGCATACTTCAGCTGGAAACCCCGCGAAAACCAAGATATCGCCCGTTCTGCATATCAGACGCACTGTGGAGTGGACAAAACACCAGATAACGTGTTTCTCGCATTAAATAGCTCGAAAAGAGCGATCTAGATGATTCTGCATACTTCTGACAGAAGACTCAGAAAGATTATCGCAGAAAATGCATATCTCAGCTAGAAACCCCACGAAAACCAAGATATCGCAGGTTCTGCATATCAGACGCACTGTGGAGTGGTGAAAACACCAGAAAACGTGTTACTCGCATTAACTAGCTCGAAAAGAGCGATATCGATGATTCTGCATACTTCGGACAGAAGTCTCACCAATATTATCGTGGAAAATGCATATCTCAGCTTGAAACCCGACGAAAACCAAGATACCGCCAGTTGTGCATATCAAACGCACTGTGGAGTGGTCAATGCACCAGATAACGCGTTTCTCGCATTAAATAGGTCGAAAAGAGCGATCTCGATGATTCTGCATACTTCTGACAGAAGTCGCACCAAGATTATCGCAGAAAATGCATATCACAGCTTGAAACCCGACGAAAACCAAGATGTCGCCGGTTCTGCATATCAAACGCACTGTTGGGTGGTGAAAACCCCAGAAAACGGGTTTCTCGCATTAAATAGATCGAAAAGAGCGATCTAGATGATTCTGCATACTTCTGACAGAAGACTCACCAAGATTATCGCAGAAAATGCATATCTCAGCTTGAAACCCCACGAAAACCAAGACATCTCCGGTTCTGCATATCCAACGAACTGTGGTGTCGTGAAAACACCAGATAACGTGATTCTCGCATTAAATAGCTCGAAACGAGCGATCTCGATGATTAAGCATACTTCCGACAGAAGTCTCACCAAGATTATCGCTGAAAATGCATATATCAGCTGGAAACACCACGAAAATTAAGATATCGCCGGTTCTGCATATCAAACGATCTGTGGATTGGTGAAAACACCAGATAACATGTTTCTCGCATTAAGTTGCTCGAAAAGAGCGAACTCGAAGATTCTGCATACTTCTGACAGAAGTCTCACCAAGATTATCGTAGTAAATGCATGTCTCAGCTTGAAACCCGACGAACTCCAAGATGTCGCTGGTTCTGCATATCAAACGCACTGTGGAGTGGTGAAAGCACCAGTTAACGTGTTTCTCGCACTAAATACCTCGAAAAGAGGGATCTCGATGATTCTGCATACTTCTGACAGAAGTCTCACCAAGATTATCGCAGAAAATTCATATCTCAGCTTGAAACCCCACGAAAACCAAGATATCTCCGGTTCTGCATATCGAACGAACTGTGGTGTGGTGAAAACCCCAGAAAACGTGTTTCTCGCATTAAATAGCTCGAAACGAGCGATCTAGATGATTCTGCATACTTCTGATTGAAGTCTCACCAATATTATCGCAGAAAATGCATATATCAGCTGGAAACACCACGAAAATTAAGATATCGCCGGTTCTGCATATCAAACGATCTGTGGATTGGTGAAAACACCAGATAACATGTTTCTCGCATTAAGTTGCCCGAAAAGAGCGAACTCGAAGATTCTGCATACTTCTGACAGAAGTCTCACCAAGATTATCGTAGCAAATGCATATCTCAGGTTGAACCCCGACGAAATCCAAGATGTCGCCGGTTCTGCATATCAAACGCACTGCGGAGTGGTGAAAACACCAGATAACGTTTTTCTCGCATTAAGTAGCTCGAAAAGAGCGATCCCGATGATTCTGCATACTTCTGACAGAAGTCTCACCAACATTATCGTAGAAAATGCATATCTCCGCGGGAAACACCACGAAAATCAAGATATGGCCGGTTCTGCATATCAAACGCACTGTGGAGTAGTCAAAACACCAGATAACGTGTTTCTCGCATTAAATAGCTCGAAAAGAGCGATATCGATGATTCTGCATACTTCGGACAGAAGTCTCACCAATATTATCGCAGAAAATGCATATCTCAGCTTGAAACCTCACGAAAATCAAGATGTCGCCGGTTCTGCATATCAAACGCACTGTGGAGTGGTGTAAGCAACCAGATAACGTGTTTCTCGCAATAAATAGCTCGAAACGAGCGATATCGATGATTCTGCATACTTCGGACCGAAGTCTCACCAATATTATCGCAGAAAATGCATATCTCAGCTTGAAGCCCGACGAAAACCAAGATGTCGCCGGTTCTGCATATCAAACGCACTGTGGGGTGGTGAAATCACCAGAAAACGTGTTACTCGCATTAACTAGCTCGACAAGAGCGTTCTGGATGATGCTGCATACTTCTCGTAGATGAAACACAAAGATTATCGCAGAAAATGCATATTTCATCTGGAAACCCCACGAAAACCAAGTTATCGGCGGCTCTACATATCAAACGCACTGTGGAGTAGTGAAAACAACCAGATAACGTGTTTCTCGCATTAAATAGCTCGAATAGAGCGATTTCTGTGATTCTGCAAACTTCTCACAGAAGAATATCCAAGATTATCGTAGAAAATGCATATCCCATCTGGAAACCCAATGAAACCGAAGATATCGCAGTTTCCGCATATCAAACACACTGTGGAGTGCTGAAAACACCAGAAAACGAGTTTTTCGCATCAAATGGCACGAAAACAGCGATTTGTGTGATACTGAAAACTTCTCACAGAAGAATATCCAAGATTATCGTAGAAAATGCATGTCTCAGCTGGAAACCCCACGAAAACGAAGATATCGCAGTTTCGGCATATCAAACGCACTGTGGAGTGCTGAAAACACCATAAAATGTGTTTTTCGCATTCAATAGCACGAAAACTGCAATTTCGGTGATTCTGCATACTTCTCACAGAAGAATATCCAAGATTATCGCAGAAAATGCATGTCTCAGCTGGAAGCCATACGAAAACGAAGACATCGCAGTATCCGCATATCAAACGCACTGTGGAGTGGACAAAACACCAGATAACGTGTTTCTCTCATTAAATAGCTCGAAACGAGCGATCCAGATGATTCTGCATACTTCTGACAGAAGACTCACCAAGATTATCGCAGAAAATGCATATCTCAGCTAGAAACCCCACGAAAACCAAGATATCGACGGTTCTGAATATCAGACGCACTGTGGAGTGGTGAAAACACCAGAAAACGTGTTACTCGCATTAACTAGCTCGAAAAGAGCGTTCTGGATGATTCTGCATACTTCTCGTAAATGAAACAAAAAGATTATCTCAGAAAATGCATATTTCAGCTGGAAACCCCAGGAAAACGAAGATATCGCAGTTTCCGCATATCAAACGCACTGTGGAGTGGACAAAACACCAGATAACGTGTTTCTCGCATTAAATGAATCGAAAAGAGCGATCTCGATGATTCTGCATACTTCTGACAGAAGTCGCACCAAGATTATCGCAGAAGATGCATACCTCAGGATGAAAGCCGACGAAAACCAAGATGTCGCCGGTTCTGCATATCAAACGCACTGTGGGGTGGTGAAAACACCAGAAAACGTGTTTCTCGCATTAAGTAGCTCGAAAAGAGCGATCTCGATGGTTCTGTATACTTCTGACAGAAGACTCACCAATATTATCGCAGAAAATGCATATCTCAGCTTGAAACCTCCCGAAAATCAAGATGTCGCCGGTTCTGCATATCAAACGCACTGTGGAGTGGTGAAAACAACCAGATAACGTGTTTCTCGCATTAAATAGCTCGAAACGAGCGATCTAGATGATTCTGCATACTTCTGATTGAAGTCACACCAATATTATCGCAGAAAATGCATATCTCAGCTGGAAACCCCACGAAAACCAAGATATCGCCGGTTCTGCACATCTGACGCACCGTGGAGTGGTGAAAACACCAGAAAACGTGTTTCTCGCATTAACTAGCTCGAAAAGAGCGTTCTCGATGGTTCTGTATACTTCTGACGGAAGACTCACCAAGATTACCGCAGAAAATGCATATCTCAGGTTGATACCCGACGAAAACCAAGATGTCGCCGGTTCTGCATATGAAACGCACAGTGGGGTGGTGAAAACACCAGAAAACGTGTTTCTCGCATTAAATAGATCGAAAAGAGCGATCTAGATGATTCTGCATACTTCTGACAGAAGACTCACCAAGATTATCGCAGAAAATGCATATCTCAGCTAGAAACCCCACGAAAACGAAGATATCGCAGTTTCGGCATATCAAACGCACTGTGGAGTGCTGAAAACACCATAAAATGTGTTTTTCGCATTCAATAGCACGAAAACTGCAATTTCGGTGATTCTGCATACTTCTCACAGAAGAATATCCAAGATTATCGCAGAAAATGCATGTCTCAGCTGGAAGCCATACGAAAACGAAGACATCGCAGTATCCGCATATCAAACGCACTGTGGAGTGGACAAAACACCAGATAACGTGTTTCTCTCATTAAATAGCTCGAAACGAGCGATCCAGATGATTCTGCATACTTCTGACAGAAGACTCACCAAGATTATCGCAGAAAATGCATATCTCAGCTAGAAACCCCACGAAAACCAAGATATCGACGGTTCTGAATATCAGACGCACTGTGGAGTGGTGAAAACACCAGAAAACGTGTTACTCGCATTAACTAGCTCGAAAAGAGCGTTCTGGATGATTCTGCATACTTCTCGTAAATGAAACAAAAAGATTATCTCAGAAAATGCATATTTCAGCTGGAAACCCCAGGAAAACGAAGATATCGCAGTTTCCGCATATCAAACGCACTGTGGAGTGGACAAAACACCAGATAACGTGTTTCTCGCATTAAATGAATCGAAAAGAGCGATCTCGATGATTCTGCATACTTCTGACAGAAGTCGCACCAAGATTATCGCAGAAGATGCATACCTCAGGATGAAAGCCGACGAAAACCAAGATGTCGCCGGTTCTGCATATCAAACGCACTGTGGGGTGGTGAAAACACCAGAAAACGTGTTTCTCGCATTAAGTAGCTCGAAAAGAGCGATCTCGATGGTTCTGTATACTTCTGACAGAAGACTCACCAATATTATCGCAGAAAATGCATATCTCAGCTTGAAACCTCCCGAAAATCAAGATGTCGCCGGTTCTGCATATCAAACGCACTGTGGAGTGGTGAAAACAACCAGATAACGTGTTTCTCGCATTAAATAGCTCGAAACGAGCGATCTAGATGATTCTGCATACTTCTGATTGAAGTCACACCAATATTATCGCAGAAAATGCATATCTCAGCTGGAAACCCCACGAAAACCAAGATATCGCCGGTTCTGCACATCTGACGCACCGTGGAGTGGTGAAAACACCAGAAAACGTGTTTCTCGCATTAACTAGCTCGAAAAGAGCGTTCTCGATGGTTCTGTATACTTCTGACGGAAGACTCACCAAGATTACCGCAGAAAATGCATATCTCAGGTTGATACCCGACGAAAACCAAGATGTCGCCGGTTCTGCATATGAAACGCACAGTGGGGTGGTGAAAACACCAGGAAACGTGTTTCTCGCATTAAATAGATCGAAAAGAGCGATCTAGATGATTCTGCATACTTCTGACAGAAGACTCACCAAGATTATCGCAGAAAATGCATATCTCAGCTAGAAACCCCACGAAAACCAAGATATCGCCGGTTCTGCATATCAGACGCACTGTGGAGTGGTGAAAACACCAGAAAACGTGTCACTCGCATTAACTAGCTCGACAAGAGCCTTCTGGATGATTCTGCATACTTCTCGTGGATGAAACACAAAGATTATCGCAGAAAATGCATATTTCAGCTGGAAACCCCACGAAAACCAAGTTATCGGCGGCTCTACATATCAAAAGCACTGTGGAGTGGTCAAAACACCAGATAACGTGTTTCTCGCATTAAATAGCTCGAAAAGAGCGATATCGATGATTCTGCATATTTCGGACAGAAGTCTCACCAATATTATCGCAGAAAATGCATATCTGAGCTTGAAACCCCACGAAAACCAAGATATCGTCGGTTCTGCATATCATACGCACTGTGGAGTGGTCAAAACACCAGATAACGTGTTCCTCGCATTAAATAGCTCGAAAAGAGCGATATCGATGATTCTGCATACTTCGGACAGAATTCTCACCAATATTATCGCAGAAAATGCATATCTCAGCTAGAAACATCACGAAAATCAAGATGTCGCCGGTTCTGCATATCAAACGCACTGTGGAGTAGTGAAAACAACCAGATAACGTGTTTCTCGCATTAAATAGCTCGAATAGAGCGATTTCTGTGATTCTGCAAACTTCTCACAGAAGAATATCCAAGATTATCGTAGAAAATGCATATCTCATCTGGAAACCCAATGAAACCGAAGATATCGCAGTTTCCGCATATCAAACGCACTGTGGAGTGCTGATAACACCAGAAAACGAGTTTTGCGCATTAAATGGCATGAAAACAGCGATTTCTGTGATTCTGCAAACTTCTCACAGAAGAATATCCAAGATTATCGTAGAAAATGCAAGTCTCAGCTGGAAACCCCACGAAAACGAAGATATCATAGTTTCGGCATATCAAACGCACTGTGGAGTGCTGAAAACACCATAAAATGTGTTTTTCGCATTCAACAGCACGAAAACTGCAATTTCGGTGATTCTGCATACTTCTCACAGAAGAATATCCAAGATTATCGCAGAAAATGCATGTCTCAGCTGGAAGCCCCACGAAAACGAAGATATCGCAGTTTCCGCATATCAAACGCACTGTGGAGTGGAGAAAACACCAGATAACGTGTTTCTCGCATTAAATAGCTCGAAAAGAGCGATCTCGATGCTTCTGCATACATCTGACAGAAGACTCACCAAGATTATCGCAGAAAATGCATATCTCAGGTTGAAACCCGACGGAAACCAAGATATCGCCGGTTCTGCATATCAAACGCACTGTGGGGTGGTGAAAACACCAGAAAACGTGTTTCTCGCATTAAATAGCTCCAGAAGAGCGATCTAGATAATTCTGCATACTTCTGACAGAAGACTCACAAAGATTATCGCAGAAAATGCATATCTCAGGTTGAAACCCGACGGAAACCAAGATATCGCCGGTTCTGCATATCAAACGCACTGTGGGGTGGTGAAAACACCAGAAAACGTGTTTCTCGCATTAAATAGCTCCAGAAGAGCGATCTAGATGATTCTGCATACTTCTGACAGAAGACTCACAAAGATTATCGCAGAAAATGCATATTTCAGCTGGAAACCCCACGAAAACCAAGTTATCGGCGGCTCTACATATCAAACGCACTGTGGAGTGGTCAAAACACCAGATAACGTGTTTCTCGCATTAAATAGCTCGAAAAGAGCGATCTAGATGATTCTGCATACTTCTGACTGATGTATCACCAATATTATCGTTGAAAATGCATATCTCAGCTTGAAACCCGACGAAAACCAAGATGTCGCCGGTTGTGCATATCAAACGCACTGTGGAGTGGTCAGTACACCAGATAACGCGTTTCTCGCATTAAGTAGCTCGAAAAGAGCGATCTAGATGATTCTGCATACTTCTGACTAAAGTCTCACCAAGATTATCGCAGAAAATGCATATCTCAGCAGCAATCACAACGAAAATCAAGATATCGCCGGTTCTGCATATCAGACGCACTGTGGAGTGGTGAAAACACCAGAAAACGTGTTTCTCGCATTAACTAGCTCGAAAAGAGCGTTCTGGATGATTCTGCATACTTCTCATAGATGAAACACAAAGATTATCGCAGAAAATGCATATTTCAGCTGGAAACCCCGCGAAAACCAAGTTATCGGCGGCTATACATATCAAACGCACTGTGCAGTGGTCAAAACACCAGAATACTTGTTTTTTCGCATTAAATAGCTCCAAACGAGCGATATCGATGATTCTGCATACTTCTGACTAAAGTCTCACCAAGATTATCGCAGAAAATGCATATCTCAGCTGCAATCACCACGAAAATCCAGATATCGCCGGTTCTGCATATCAAACGCACTGTGGGGTGGTGAAAACACCAGAAAACGTGTTTCTCGCATTAAATAGCTCGAAAAGAGCGATCTAGATGAATCTGCATACTTCTGACAGAAGACTCACCGAGATTATCGCAGAAAATGCATATTTCAGCTGGAAACCCCACGAAAACCAAGTTATCGGCGGCTCTACATATCAAACGCACTGATCAGTGGTGAAAACAACCAGATAACGTGTTTCTCGCATTAAATAGCTCGAAACGTGCGATCTAGATGATTCTGCATACTTCTGATTGAAGTCTCACCAATATTATCGCAGAAAATGCATATCTCAGCTAGAAACCCCACGAAAACCAAGATATCGCCGGTTCTGCATATCAGACGCACTGTGGAGTGGTGAAAACACCAGAAAACGTGTTTCTCGCATTAAATAGCTCGAAAAGAGCGATCTAGATGATTCTGCATACTTCTGACAGAAGACTCACCAAGATTATCGCAGAAAATGCATATCTCAGGTTGAAACCCGACGGAAACCAAGATATCGCCGGTTCTGCATATCAAACGCACTGTGGGGTGGTGAAAACACCAGAAAACGTGTTTCTCGCATTAAATAGCTCGAGAAGAGCGATCTAGATAATTCTGCATACTTCTGACAGAAGACTCACAAAGATTATCGCAGAAAATGCATATCTCAGCTAGAAACCCCACGAAAACCAAGATATCGCCGGTTCTGCATATCAAACGCACTGTGGGGTGGTTAAAACACCAGAAAACGTGTTTCTCGCATTAAATAGCTCGAAAAGAGCGATCTAGATGATTCTGCATACTTCTGACAGAAGACTCACAAAGATTATCGCAGAAAATGCATATTTCAGCTGGAAACCCCACGAAAACCAAGTTATCGGCGGCTCTACATATCAAACGCACTGTGGAGTGGTCAAAACACCAGATAACGTGTTTCTCGCATTAAATAGCTCGAAAAGAGCGATCTAGATGATTCTGCATACTTCTGACTGATGTATCACCAATATTATCGTTGAAAATGCATATCTCAGCTTGAAACCCGACGAAAACCAAGATGTCGCCGGTTGTGCATATCAAACGCACTGTGGAGTGGTCAGTACACCAGATAACGCGTTTCTCGCATTAAGTAGCTCGAAAAGAGCGATCTAGATGATTCTGCATACTTCTGACTAAAGTCTCACCAAGATTATCGCAGAAAATGCATATCTCAGCAGCAATCACAACGAAAATCAAGATATCGCCGGTTCTGCATATCAGACGCACTGTGGAGCGGTGAAAACACCAGAAAACGTGTTTCTCGCATTAACTAGCTCGAAAAGAGCGTTCTGGATGATTCTGCATACTTCTCATAGATGAAACACAAAGATTATCGCAGAAAATGCATATTTCAGCTGGAAACCCCGCGAAAACCAAGTTATCGGCGGCTATACATATCAAACGCACTGTGCAGTGGTCAAAACACCAGAATACTTGTTTTTTTGCATTAAATAGCTCCAAACGAGCGATATCGATGATTCTGCATACTTCTGACTAAAGTCTCACCAAGATTATCGCAGAAAATGCATATCTCAGCTGCAATCACCACGAAAATCCAGATATCGCCGGTTCTGCATATCAGACGCACTGTGGAGTGGTGAAAACACCAGAAAACGTGTTTCTCGCATTAAATAGTTCGAAAAGAGCGATCTAGATGATTCTGCATACTTCTGACAGAAGACTCACAAAGATTATCGCAGAAAATGCATATCTCAGCTAGAAACCCCACGAAATCCAAGATATCGCCGGTTCTGCATATCAAACGCACTGTGGGGTGGTTAAAACACCAGAAAACGTGTTTCTCGCATTAAATAGCTCGAAAAGAGCGATCTAGATGATTCTGCATACTTCTGACAGAAGACTCACAAAGATTATCGCAGAAAATGCATATTTCAGCTGGAAACCCCACGAAAACCAAGTTATCGGCGGCTCTACATATCAAACGCACTGTGGAGTGGTCAAAACACCAGATAACGTGTTTCTCGCATTAAATAGCTCGAAAAGAGCGATCTAGATGATTCTGCATACTTCTGACTGATGTATCACCAATATTATCGTTGAAAATGCATATCTCAGCTTGAAACCCGACGAAAACCAAGATGTCGCCGGTTGTGCATATCAAACGCACTGTGGAGTGGTCAGTACACCAGATAACGCATTTCTCGCATTAAGTAGCTCGAAAAGAGCGATCTAGATGATTCTCCATACTTCTGACTAAAGTCTCACCAAGATTATCGCAGAAAATGCATATCTCAGCAGCAATCACAACGAAAATCAAGATATCGCCGGTTCTGCATATCAGACGCACTGTGGAGTGGTGAAAACACCAGAAAACGTGTTTCTCGCATTAACTAGCTCGAAAAGAGCGTTCTGGATGATTCTGCATACTTCTCATAGATGAAACACAAAGATTATCGCAGAAAATGCATATTTCAGCTGGAAACCCCGCGAAAACCAAGTTATCGGCGGCTATACATATCAAACGCACTGTGCAGTGGTCAAAACACCAGAATACTTGTTTTTTTGCATTAAATAGCTCCAAACGAGCGATATCGATGATTCTGCATACTTCTGACTAAAGTCTCACCAAGATTATCGCAGAAAATGCATATCTCAGCTGCAATCACCACGAAAATCCAGATATCGCCGGTTCTGCATATCAGACGCACTGTGGAGTGGTGAAAACACCAGAAAACGTGTTTCTCGCATTAAATAGTTCGAAAAGAGCGATCTAGATGATTCTGCATACTTCTGACAGAAGACTCACAAAGATTATCGCAGAAAATGCATATCTCAGCTAGAAACCCCACGAAATCCAAGATATCGCCGGTTCTGCATATCAAACGCACTGTGGGGTGGTTAAAACACCAGAAAACGTGTTTCTCGCATTAAATAGCTCGAAAAGAGCGATCTAGATGATTCTGCATACTTCTGACAGAAGACTCACAAAGATTATCGCAGAAAATGCATATTTCAGCTGGAAACCCCACGAAAACCAAGTTATCGGCGGCTCTACATATCAAACGCACTGTGGAGTGGTCAAAACACCAGATAACGTGTTTCTCGCATTAAATAGCTCGAAAAGAGCGATCTAGATGATTCTGCATACTTCTGACTGATGTATCACCAATATTATCGTTGAAAATGCATATCTCAGCTTGAAACCCGACGAAAACCAAGATGTCGCCGGTTGTGCATATCAAACGCACTGTGGAGTGGTCAGTACACCAGATAACGCATTTCTCGCATTAAGTAGCTCGAAAAGAGCGATCTAGATGATTCTCCATACTTCTGACTAAAGTCTCACCAAGATTATCGCAGAAAATGCATATCTCAGCAGCAATCACAACGAAAATCAAGATATCGCCGGTTCTGCATATCAGACGCACTGTGGAGTGGTGAAAACACCAGAAAACGTGTTTCTCGCATTAACTAGCTCGAAAAGAGCGTTCTGGATGATTCTGCATACTTCTCATAGATGAAACACAAAGATTATCGCAGAAAATGCATATTTCAGCTGGAAACCCCGCGAAAACCAAGTTATCGGCGGCTATACATATCAAACGCACTGTGCAGTGGTCAAAACACCAGAATACTTGTTTTTTTGCATTAAATAGCTCCAAACGAGCGATATCGATGATTCTGCATACTTCTGACTAAAGTCTCACCAAGATTATCGCAGAAAATGCATATCTCAGCTGCAATCACCACGAAAATCCAGATATCGCCGGTTCTGCATATCAAACGCACTGTGGGGTGGTGAAAACACCAGAAAACGTGTTTCTCGCATTAAATAGCTCGAAAAGAGCGATCTAGATGAATCTGCATACTTCTGACAGAAGACTCACCGAGATTATCGCAGAAAATGCATATTTCAGCTGGAAACCCCACGAAAACCAAGTTATCGGCGGCTCTACATATCAAAAGCACTGATCACTGGTGAAAACAACCAGATAACGTGTTTCTCGCATTAAATAGCTCGAAACGAGCGATCTAGATGATTCTGCATACTTCTGATTGAAGTCTCACCAATATTATCGCAGAAAATGCATATCTCAGCTTGAAACCCGACGAAAACCAAGATGTCGCCGGTTCTGCATATCAAACGCAGTGTGGGGTGGTGAAAACACCAGAAAACGTGTTTCTCGCATTAAATAGCTCCAAACGAGCGATATCGATGATTCTGAATACTTCTGACTAAAGCCTCACCAAGATTATCGCAGAAAAAGCATATCTCAGCTGCAATCACCACGAAAATCAAGATATCGCCTGTTCTGCATATCAGACGCACTGTGGAGTGGTGAAAACACCAGAAAACGTGTTTCTCGCAATAACTAGCTCGAAAAGAGCGTTCTCGATAAATCTGCATACTTCTGACTGAAGACTCACAAAGATTATCGCAGAAAATGCATATCTCAGCTGGAGACCCCACGATAACCAAGATATCGCCGGTTCTGCATATCAGACGCACCGTGGGGTGGGGTTTCCAGCTGAGATATGCATTTTCTGCGATAATCTTGGTGAGTCTTCTGTCAGAAGTATGCAGAATCATCGAGATCGCTCGTTTCGAGCTATTTAATGCGAAAAAACAAGTTTTCTTGTGTTTTGACCACTCCACAGTGCGTTTGATATGTAGAGCCGCCGATAACTTGCTTTTCGTGGGGTTTCCAGCTGAAATATGCATTTTCTGCGATAATCTTTGTGTTTAATCTATGAGAAGTATGCAGAATCATCCAGAACGCTCTTTTCGAGCTAGTTAATGCGAGCAACACGTCTTCTGGTGTTTTCACCACTCCACGGTGCGTCTGATTTGCAGAACCGGCGATATCTTGGTTTTCTTGGGGTTTCCAGCTGAGATATGCATTTTCTGCGATAATCTTGGTGAGTCTTCTGTAAGAAGTATGCAGAATCATCTAGATTGCTCTTTCCGAGCTATTTAATGCGAGAAACACGTTTTCTGGTGTTTTCACCACCCCACAGTGCGTTTGATATGCAGAACCGGCGATATCTTGGTTTTCGTCGGGTTTCAAGCTGAGATATGCATTTTCTGCGATAATCTTGGTGAGACTTCTGTCCGAAGTATGCAGAATCATCGATATCGCTCTTTTCGAGCTATTTACTGCGAGAAACACGTTTTCTGGTGTTTTCACCACCCCACAGTGCGTTTGATATGCAGAACCGGCGATATCTTGGTTTTCGTCGGGTTTCAAGCTGAGATATGCATTTTCTGCGATAATCTTGGTGAGTCTTCTGTAAGAAGTATGCAGAATCATCGAGATCGCTCGTTTCGAGCTATTTAATGCGAATAAACAAGTTTTCTTGTGTTTTGACCACTCCACAGTGCGTTTGATATGTAGAGCCGCCGATAACTTGCTTTTCGTGGGGTTTCCAGCTGAAATATGCATTTTCTGCGATAATCTTTGTGTTTAATCTATGAGAAGTATGCAGAATCATCCAGAACGCTCTTTTCGAGCTAGTTAATGCGAGCAACACGTCTTCTGGTGTTTTCACCACTCCACGGTGCGTCTGATTTGCAGAACCGGCGATATCTTGGTTTTCTTGGGGTTTCCAGCTGAGATATGCAATTTCTGCGATAATATTGGTGAGACTTCATTCAGAAGTATGCAGAATCATCTAGATCGCTCTTTTCGAGCTATTTAATGCGAGAAACACGTTATCTGGTGTTTTGACCACTCCACAGTGCGTTTGATATGTAGAGCCGCCGATAACTTGGTTTTCGTGGGGTTTCCAGCTGAAATATGCATTTTCTGCGATAATCTTTGTGTTTCATTTACGAGAAGTATGCAGAAACATCCAGAACGCTCTTTTCGAGCTATTTAATGCGAGAAACATGTTATCTGGTGTTTGGACCACTCCACAGTGCGTTTGATATGCAGAAATGGCGAGATCTTGGTTTTCGTCGGTTTTCATCCTGAGGTATGCATTTTCTGCGATTATCTTGGTGCGACATCTGTCAGAAGTATGCAGAATCATCGAGATCGCACTTTTCGAGCTATTTAATGCGAGAAACACGTTTTCTGGTGTTTTCACCACCCCACAGTGCGTTTGATATGCAGAACCGGCGACATCTTGGTTTTCGTGAGGTTTCAAGCTGAGATATGCTTTTTCTGCGATAATATTGCTGAGACTTCAGAAAGAAGTATGCGGAATCATCTAGATCGCTCGTTTCGAGCTATTTAATGCGAAAAAACAAGTTTTCTTGTGTTTTCAACATTCGACAGTGCGTTTGATATGCAGAACCGGCGATATCTTGATTTTCGTGTTGTTTCCAGCTGAGATATGCATTTTCTACGATAATCTAGGACAGAATCTGTCAGAGGTATTCAGAATCTTCGAGAACGCTCTTTTCGAGCTACTTAATGCGAGAAACACGTTATCTGGTTGGTTTCACCACTCCACAGTGCGTTTGATATGCAGAACCGGCGACATCTTGATTTTCGTGAGGTTTCAAGCTGAGATATGCATTTTCTCCGATAATATTTGTGAGACTTCAGTCAGAAGTATGCAGAATCATCGAGATCCCTCTTTTCGAGCTATTTAATGCGAGAAACACGTTATCTGGTGTTTTCACCACACCACAGCGAGTTTGATATGCAGAACAGGCGACAGCTTGAATTTCGTTGTGTTTCCAGGTGAGATATGCATTTTCTGCGATAAGCTTGGTGAGTCTTCTGTCAGAAGTATGCAGATTCATCTAGACCTCTCTGTTCGAGCTATTTAATGCGAGAAACACGTATTCTGGTTGTTTTCTCCACTCCACAGTGCGTTTGATATGCAGAACCGGCGACATCTTGATTTTCGTGAGGTTTCAAGCGGAGATATGCATTTTCTGCGATAATATTGGTGAGACTTCAGAAAGAAGTATGCGGAATCATCTAGATCGCTCGTTTCGAGCTATTTAATGCGAAAAAACAAGTTTTCTTGTGTTTTCAACATTCGACAGTGCGTTTGATATGCATAACCGGCGATATCTTGATTTTCGTGGTGTTTCCAGCTGAGATATGCATTTTCTACGATAATCTAGGTCAGAATCTGTCAGAAGTATGCAGAATCTTCGAAAACGCTCTTTTCGAGCTATTTAATGCGAGAAACACGTTATCTGGTTGTTTTCACCACTCCACAGTGCGTTTGATATGCAGAACAGGCGACATCTTGGATTTCGTTGTTTCTCCAGCTGAGATATGCATTTTCTGCGATAAGTTTGGTGAGTCTTCCGTCAGAAGTATGCAGAATCTTCGAGAACGCTCTTTTCGAGCTATTTAATGCGAGAAACACGTTATCTGGTGTTTTCACCGCTCCACAGTGCGTTTGCCATGCAGAACCGAAGATATCTTGGATTCGGTCGGGTTTCAAGCTGAGATATGCATTTTCTACGATAATCTTGGTGAGACCTCTGTCAGAAGTGTGCAGAATCTTCGAGAACGCTCTTTTCGAGCTACTTAATGCGAGAAACACGTTTTCTGGTGTTTTCACCACTCCACAGTACGTTTGATGTGCAGCACCGGAGATAACTTGGTTTTCGTGAGATTTCAAGCTGAGTTATGCATTTTCTGCGATAATCTTGGTGAGACTTCTGTCAGAAGTGCGCAGAATCATCTAGATCGCTCGTTTCCAGCTACTTAATGCGAGAAACACGTTATCTGTTGTTTTCACCACTCTACAGTGCGTTTGATATGCAGAACCGGCGATATCTTGATTTTCATGATGTTTCCAGCTGAGATATGCATTGTCTGCGATAATCATGGTGAGCCTTCTGTTAGAAGTATGCAGAATCATCTAGATCGCTCTTTTTGAGCTATTTAATGCGAGCAACACGTTATCCGATGTTTTCACCACTCCACAGTGCGTTTGATATGCAGAACCGCCAACATCTTGGTTTTCGTGGGGTTTCAAGCTCAGATATGCAATTTCTGCGATAATCTTGGTGAGACTACTGTCAGAAGTATGCAGAATCTTCGAGATCGCTCTTTTCGAGCTATTTAATGCGAGACAAACGTTATCTGGTGTTTTCACCACTCCGCAGTGCGTTTGATATGCAGAACCGGCGACCTCTTGGATTTCGTCGGGGTTCAAGCTGAGATATGTATTTTCTACAATAATCTTGGTGAGACTTCTGTCAGATGTATGCAGAATCATCGGGATCGCTTTTTTCGAGCTATTTAATGCGAGAAATACGTTATCTGGTGTTTTCACCACTCCAAAGTGCGTATGATATGCAGAACCGACGATATCTTGGTTTTCGTGGGGTTTCAAGCTCAGATATGCAATTTCTGCGATAATCTTGGTGAGACTACTGTCAGAAGTATGCAGAATCTTCGAGATCGCTCTTTTCGAGCTATTTAATGCGAGCAACACGTTATCCGGTGTTTTCACCACTCCACAGTGCGTTTGATATGCAGACCCGGCGACATCTTGGCTTTCGCCGGGTATCAAGCTGAGAAATGCATTTTCTACGATAATCTTGGTGAGACTTCTGCCAGAAGTATGCAGAATCATCGGGATCGCTCTTTTCGAGCTATTTAATGCGGGAAACACGTTCTGTGGTTGTTTTCACCACTCCACAGTGCGTTTGATATGCAGAACCGGCGACATCTTGATTTTCGTGAGGTTTCAAGCTGAGATATGCATTTTCTACGATAATATTGGTGAGACTACAGTCAGAAGTATGCAGAATCATCTAGATCGCTCTTTTCGAGATATTTAATGCGAAAAAACAAGTTTTCTGGTGTTTTCAACATTCCACAGTGCGTTTGATATGCAGAACCGGCGACATCTTGGCTGTCGTAGGGTATCAAGCTGAGATATGCATTTTCTACGATAATCTTGGTGAGACTTCTGCCAGAAGTATGCAGAATCATCGGGATCGCTCTACTCGAGCTATTTATTGCGAGAAACACGTTATCCGGTGTTTTCACCACTCCACAGTGCGTTTGATATGCAGACCCGGCGACATCTTGGATTTCGTCGGGTTTCAATCTGAGATATG
Source organism: Anthophora plumipes (assembly GCA_951804975.1). Classification (NCBI taxonomy): domain Eukaryota; kingdom Metazoa; phylum Arthropoda; class Insecta; order Hymenoptera; family Apidae; genus Anthophora; species Anthophora plumipes. The sequence continues at coordinate 22,684,776 of OX638118.1, forward strand.
ATTTTCTACGATAATCTTGGTGAGACTTCTGTCAGAAGTATGCAGAATCTTCGAGATCGCTTTTTTCAAGCAACTTAATACCAGAAACACATTATCTGGTGTTTTCACCACTCCACAGTGCGTTTGACATGCAGAACCGGAAATATCTTGGTTTCGGTCGGGTTTCAAGCTGAGAAATGCATTTTCTACGATAATCTTGGTGAGACTTCTGTCAGAAGTATGCAGAATCTTCGAGAACGCTCTTTTCGAGCTACTTAAAGCGAGAAACACGTTATCTGGTTGTTTTCACCACTCCACAGTGCGTTTGATATGCAGAACCGGCGTCATCTAGATTTTCGTGAGGTTTCAAGGTAAGATATGCATTTTTTGCGATAATAGTGGTGAGACTTCAGTCAGGCGTATGCAGAATCATCTAGATCGCACGTTTCGAGCTACTTAATGCGAGAAACACGTTTTCTGGTGTTTTCACCACTCCACACAACGTTTTATGTGCAGAACCGGCGACATCTTGGATTTCGTCGGGTTTCAAGCTGAGATATGCATTTTCTGCGATAATATTGGTGAGACTTCAGTCAGAAGTATGCAGAATCATCGGGATCGCTCTTTTCGAGCTATTTATTGCGAGAAAAACGTTATCTGGTGTTTTTACCACTCCGCAGTGCGTTTGATATGCAGAACCGGCGACATCTTGGATTTCGTCGGGGTTCAAGCTGAGATATGCATTTTCTGCGATAATATTGGTGAGACTTCAGTCAGAAGTATGCAGAATCATCTAGATCGCTCTTTTCGAGATATTTAATGCGAAAAAACAAGTTTTCTGGTGTTTTCAACATTCCACAGTGCGTTTGATATGCAGAACCGGCGACATCTTGGATTTCGTCGGGGTTCAAGCTGAGATATGCATTTTCTACGATAATCTTGGTGAGTCTTCTGACAGAAGTATGCAGAATCTTCGAGATCGCTCTTTTCGAGCTAGTTAATGCGAGAAACACGTTCTGTGTATGTTTGCACCACTCCACAGTGCGTTTGATATGCAGAACCGGCGACATCTTGATTTTCGTGAGGTTTCAAGCTGAGATATGCATTTTCTGCGATAATATTGGTGAGACTTCAGTCAGAAGTATGCAGAATCATCAAGATCGCTCTTTTCGAGGTATTTAATGCGAAAAAACAAGTTTTCTGGTGTTTTCAACATTCCACAGTGCGTTTGATATGCAGAACCGGCGACATCTTGGCTGTCGTAGGGTATCAAGCTGTGATATGCATTTTCTACGATAATCTTGGCGAGACTTCTGTCAGAAGTATGCAGAATCATCGGGATCGCTCTATTCGAGCTATTTATTGCGAGAACCACGTTAACTGGTGTTTTCACCACTCCACAGTGCGTTTGATATGCAGAACCGGCGACATCTTGGCTGTCGTAGGGTATCAAGCTGAGATATGCATTTTCTACGATAATCTTGGTGAGACTTCTGTCAGAAGTATGCAGAATCTTCGAGATCGCTTTTTTCAAGCAACTTAATACCAGAAACACATTATCTGGTGTTTTCACCACTCCACAGTGCGTTTGACATGCAGAACCGGCGTCATCTAGATTTTCGTGAGGTTTCAAGGTAAGATATGCATTTTTTGCGATAATAGTGGTGAGACTTCAGTCAGGCGTATGCAGAATCATCTAGATCGCACGTTTCGAGCTGCTTAATGCGAGAAACACGTTTTCTGGTGTTTTCACCACTCCACACAACGTTTTATGTGCAGAACCGGCGACATCTTGGATTTCGTCGGGTTTCAAGCTGAGATATGCATTTTCTGCGATAATATTTGTGAGACTTCAGTCAGAAGTATGCAGAATCATCGGGATCGCTCTTTTCGAGCTATTTATTGCGAGAAACACGTTATCCGGTGTTTTCACCACACCACAGTGCGAATGATATGCAGAACCGGCGACATCTTGGATTTCGTCGGGTTTCAAGCTGAGATATGCATTTTCTACGATAATCTTAGTGAGACTTCTGTCAGAAGTATGCAGAATCATCGGGATCGCTCTTGTCGAGCTATTTATTGCGAGAATAACGATATCTGGTGTTTTCACCACTCCACAGTGCGTTTGATATGCAGAACCGGCGACATCTTGGATTTCGTCGGGTTTCAAGCTGAGATATGCATTTTCTGCGATAATATTGGTGAGACTTCAGTCAGAAGTATGCAGAATCATCGGGATCGCTCTTTTCGAGCTATTTAATGCGAGAAACACGTTATCTGGCGTTTTCACCACTCCACAGTGCGTTTGATATGCAGAACAGGAGACATCATGGCTGTCGTAGGGTATCAAGCTGAGTTATGCATTTTCTACGATAATCTTGGTGAGACTTCTGTCAGAAGTATGCAGAATCATCGGGATCGCTCTTTTCGAGCTATTTAATGCGAGAAACACGTTATCTGGCGTTTTCACCACTCCACAGTGCGTTTGATATGCAGAACCGTCGACATCATGGCTGTCGTAGGGTATCAAGCTGAGATATGCATTTTCTACGATAATCTTGGTGAGACTTCTGTCAGAAGTATGCAGAATCATCGGGATCGCACTTGTCGAGCTATTTATTGCGAGAAAAACGTTATCTGGTGTTTTCACCACTCGACAGTGCGTTTGATATGCAGAACCGGCGACATCTTGGATTTCGTCGGGTTTCAAGCTGAGATATGCATTTTCTGCGATAATATTGGTGAGACTTCAGTCAGAAGTATGCAGAATCTTCGAAAACGCTCTTTTCGAGCTATTTAATGCGAGAAACACGTTATCTGGTTGTTTTCACCACTCCACAGTGCGTTTGATATGCAGAACAGGCGACATCTTGGATTTCGTTGTTTCTCCAGCTGAGATATGCATTTTCTGCGATAAGTTTGGTGAGTCTTCCGTCAGAAGTATGCAGAATCTTCGAGAACGCTCTTTTCGAGCTATTTAATGCGAGAAACACGTTATCTGGTGTTTTCACCGCTCCACAGTGCGTTTGCCATGCAGAACCGAAGATATCTTGGATTCGGTCGGGTTTCAAGCTGAGATATGCATTTTCTACGATAATCTTGGTGAGACCTCTGTCAGAAGTGTGCAGAATCTTCGAGAACGCTCTTTTCGAGCTACTTAATGCGAGAAACACGTTTTCTGGTGTTTTCACCACTCCACAGTACGTTTGATGTGCAGCACCGGAGATAACTTGGTTTTCGTGAGATTTCAAGCTGAGTTATGCATTTTCTGCGATAATCTTGGTGAGACTTCTGTCAGAAGTGCGCAGAATCATCTAGATCGCTCGTTTCCAGCTACTTAATGCGAGAAACACGTTATCTGATGTTTTCACCACTCTACAGTGCGTTTGATATGCAGAACCGGCGATATCTTGATTTTCATGATGTTTCCAGCTGAGATATGCATTGTCTGCGATAATCATGGTGAGCCTTCTGTCAGAAGTATGCAGAATCATCTAGATCGCTCTTTTTGAGCTATTTAATGCGAGCAACACGTTATCCGATGTTTTCACCACTCCACAGTGCGTTTGATATGCAGAACCGCCAACATCTTGGTTTTCGTGGGGTTTCAAGCTCAGATATGCAATTTCTGCGATAATCTTGGTGAGACTACTGTCAGAAGTATGCAGAATCTTCGAGATCGCTCTTTTCGAGCTATTTAATGCGAGACAAACGTTATCTGGTGTTTTCACCACTCCGCAGTGCGTTTGATATGCAGAACCGGCGACCTCTTGGATTTCGTCGGGGTTCAAGCTGAGATATGTATTTTCTACAATAATCTTGGTGAGACTTCTGTCAGATGTATGCAGAATCATCGGGATCGCTTTTTTCGAGCTATTTAATGCGAGAAATACGTTATCTGGTGTTTTCACCACTCCAAAGTGCGTATGATATGCAGAACCGACGATATCTTGGTTTTCGTGGGGTTTCAAGCTCAGATATGCAATTTCTGCGATAATCTTGGTGAGACTACTGTCAGAAGTATGCAGAATCTTCGAGATCGCTCTTTTCGAGCTATTTAATGCGAGCAACACGTTATCCGGTGTTTTCACCACTCCACAGTGCGTTTGATATGCAGACCCGGCGACATCTTGGCTTTCGCCGGGTATCAAGCTGAGAAATGCATTTTCTACGATAATCTTGGTGAGACTTCTGCCAGAAGTATGCAGAATCATCGGGATCGCTCTTTTCGAGCTATTTAATGCGGGAAACACGTTCTGTGGTTGTTTTCACCACTCCACAGTGCGTTTGATATGCAGAACCGGCGACATCTTGATTTTCGTGAGGTTTCAAGCTGAGATATGCATTTTCTACGATAATATTGGTGAGACTACAGTCAGAAGTATGCAGAATCATCTAGATCGCTCTTTTCGAGATATTTAATGCGAAAAAACAAGTTTTCTGGTGTTTTCAACATTCCACAGTGCGTTTGATATGCAGAACCGGCGACATCTTGGCTGTCGTAGGGTATCAAGCTGAGATATGCATTTTCTACGATAATCTTGGTGAGACTTCTGCCAGAAGTATGCAGAATCATCGGGATCGCTCTACTCGAGCTATTTATTGCGAGAAACACGTTATCCGGTGTTTTCACCACTCCACAGTGCGTTTGATATGCAGACCCGGCGACATCTTGGATTTCGTCGGGTTTCAATCTGAGATATGATTTTCTACGATAATCTTGGTGAGACTTCTGTCAGAAGTATGCAGAATCTTCGAGATCGCTTTTTTCAAGCAACTTAATACCAGAAACACATTATCTGGTGTTTTCACCACTCCACAGTGCGTTTGACATGCAGAACCGGAAATATCTTGGTTTCGGTCGGGTTTCAAGCTGAGAAATGCATTTTCTACGATAATCTTGGTGAGACTTCTGTCAGAAGTATGCAGAATCTTCGAGAACGCTCTTTTCGAGCTACTTAAAGCGAGAAACACGTTATCTGGTTGTTTTCACCACTCCACAGTGCGTTTGATATGCAGAACCGGCGTCATCTAGATTTTCGTGAGGTTTCAAGGTAAGATATGCATTTTTTGCGATAATAGTGGTGAGACTTCAGTCAGGCGTATGCAGAATCATCTAGATCGCACGTTTCGAGCTACTTAATGCGAGAAACACGTTTTCTGGTGTTTTCACCACTCCACACAACGTTTTATGTGCAGAACCGGCGACATCTTGGATTTCGTCGGGTTTCAAGCTGAGATATGCATTTTCTGCGATAATATTGGTGAGACTTCAGTCAGAAGTATGCAGAATCATCGGGATCGCTCTTTTCGAGCTATTTATTGCGAGAAAAACGTTATCTGGTGTTTTTACCACTCCGCAGTGCGTTTGATATGCAGAACCGGCGACATCTTGGATTTCGTCGGGGTTCAAGCTGAGATATGCATTTTCTGCGATAATATTGGTGAGACTTCAGTCAGAAGTATGCAGAATCATCTAGATCGCTCTTTTCGAGATATTTAATGCGAAAAAACAAGTTTTCTGGTGTTTTCAACATTCCACAGTGCGTTTGATATGCAGAACCGGCGACATCTTGGATTTCGTCGGGGTTCAAGCTGAGATATGCATTTTCTACGATAATCTTGGTGAGTCTTCTGACAGAAGTATGCAGAATCTTCGAGATCGCTCTTTTCGAGCTAGTTAATGCGAGAAACACGTTCTGTGTATGTTTGCACCACTCCACAGTGCGTTTGATATGCAGAACCGGCGACATCTTGATTTTCGTGAGGTTTCAAGCTGAGATATGCATTTTCTGCGATAATATTGGTGAGACTTCAGTCAGAAGTATGCAGAATCATCAAGATCGCTCTTTTCGAGGTATTTAATGCGAAAAAACAAGTTTTCTGGTGTTTTCAACATTCCACAGTGCGTTTGATATGCAGAACCGGCGACATCTTGGCTGTCGTAGGGTATCAAGCTGTGATATGCATTTTCTACGATAATATTGGTGAGACTTCAGTCAGAAGTATGCAGAATCATCGGGATCGCTCTTTTCGAGCTATTTAATGCGAGAAACACGTTATCTGGCGTTTTCACCACTCCACAGTGCGTTTGATATGCAGAACAGGAGACATCATGGCTGTCGTAGGGTATCAAGCTGAGTTATGCATTTTCTACGATAATCTTGGTGAGACTTCTGTCAGAAGTATGCAGAATCATCGGGATCGCTCTTTTCGAGCTATTTAATGCGAGAAACACGTTATCTGGCGTTTTCACCACTCCACAGTGCGTTTGATATGCAGAACCGTCGACATCATGGCTGTCGTAGGGTATCAAGCTGAGATATGCATTTTCTACGATAATCTTGGTGAGACTTCTGTCAGAAGTATGCAGAATCATCGGGATCGCACTTGTCGAGCTATTTATTGCGAGAAAAACGTTATCTGGTGTTTTCACCACTCGACAGTGCGTTTGATATGCAGAACCGGCGACATCTTGGATTTCGTCGGGTTTCAAGCTGAGATATGCATTTTCTGCGATAATATTGGTGAGACTTCAGTCAGAAGTATGCAGAATCTTCGAAAACGCTCTTTTCGAGCTATTTAATGCGAGAAACACGTTATCTGGTTGTTTTCACCACTCCACAGTGCGTTTGATATGCAGAACAGGCGACATCTTGGATTTCGTTGTTTCTCCAGCTGAGATATGCATTTTCTGCGATAAGTTTGGTGAGTCTTCCGTCAGAAGTATGCAGAATCTTCGAGAACGCTCTTTTCGAGCTATTTAATGCGAGAAACACGTTATCTGGTGTTTTCACCGCTCCACAGTGCGTTTGCCATGCAGAACCGAAGATATCTTGGATTCGGTCGGGTTTCAAGCTGAGATATGCATTTTCTACGATAATCTTGGTGAGACCTCTGTCAGAAGTGTGCAGAATCTTCGAGAACGCTCTTTTCGAGCTACTTAATGCGAGAAACACGTTTTCTGGTGTTTTCACCACTCCACAGTACGTTTGATGTGCAGCACCGGAGATAACTTGGTTTTCGTGAGATTTCAAGCTGAGTTATGCATTTTCTGCGATAATCTTGGTGAGACTTCTGTCAGAAGTGCGCAGAATCATCTAGATCGCTCGTTTCCAGCTACTTAATGCGAGAAACACGTTATCTGATGTTTTCACCACTCTACAGTGCGTTTGATATGCAGAACCGGCGATATCTTGATTTTCATGATGTTTCCAGCTGAGATATGCATTGTCTGCGATAATCATGGTGAGCCTTCTGTCAGAAGTATGCAGAATCATCTAGATCGCTCTTTTTGAGCTATTTAATGCGAGCAACACGTTATCCGATGTTTTCACCACTCCACAGTGCGTTTGATATGCAGAACCGCCAACATCTTGGTTTTCGTGGGGTTTCAAGCTCAGATATGCAATTTCTGCGATAATCTTGGTGAGACTACTGTCAGAAGTATGCAGAATCTTCGAGATCGCTCTTTTCGAGCTATTTAATGCGAGACAAACGTTATCTGGTGTTTTCACCACTCCGCAGTGCGTTTGATATGCAGAACCGGCGACCTCTTGGATTTCGTCGGGGTTCAAGCTGAGATATGTATTTTCTACAATAATCTTGGTGAGACTTCTGTCAGATGTATGCAGAATCATCGGGATCGCTTTTTTCGAGCTATTTAATGCGAGAAATACGTTATCTGGTGTTTTCACCACTCCAAAGTGCGTATGATATGCAGAACCGACGATATCTTGGTTTTCGTGGGGTTTCAAGCTCAGATATGCAATTTCTGCGATAATCTTGGTGAGACTACTGTCAGAAGTATGCAGAATCTTCGAGATCGCTCTTTTCGAGCTATTTAATGCGAGCAACACGTTATCCGGTGTTTTCACCACTCCACAGTGCGTTTGATATGCAGACCCGGCGACATCTTGGCTTTCGCCGGGTATCAAGCTGAGAAATGCATTTTCTACGATAATCTTGGTGAGACTTCTGCCAGAAGTATGCAGAATCATCGGGATCGCTCTTTTCGAGCTATTTAATGCGGGAAACACGTTCTGTGGTTGTTTTCACCACTCCACAGTGCGTTTGATATGCAGAACCGGCGACATCTTGATTTTCGTGAGGTTTCAAGCTGAGATATGCATTTTCTACGATAATATTGGTGAGACTACAGTCAGAAGTATGCAGAATCATCTAGATCGCTCTTTTCGAGATATTTAATGCGAAAAAACAAGTTTTCTGGTGTTTTCAACATTCCACAGTGCGTTTGATATGCAGAACCGGCGACATCTTGGCTGTCGTAGGGTATCAAGCTGAGATATGCATTTTCTACGATAATCTTGGTGAGACTTCTGCCAGAAGTATGCAGAATCATCGGGATCGCTCTACTCGAGCTATTTATTGCGAGAAACACGTTATCCGGTGTTTTCACCACTCCACAGTGCGTTTGATATGCAGACCCGGCGACATCTTGGATTTCGTCGGGTTTCAATCTGAGATATGATTTTCTACGATAATCTTGGTGAGACTTCTGTCAGAAGTATGCAGAATCTTCGAGATCGCTTTTTTCAAGCAACTTAATACCAGAAACACATTATCTGGTGTTTTCACCACTCCACAGTGCGTTTGACATGCAGAACCGGAAATATCTTGGTTTCGGTCGGGTTTCAAGCTGAGAAATGCATTTTCTACGATAATCTTGGTGAGACTTCTGTCAGAAGTATGCAGAATCTTCGAGAACGCTCTTTTCGAGCTACTTAAAGCGAGAAACACGTTATCTGGTTGTTTTCACCACTCCACAGTGCGTTTGATATGCAGAACCGGCGTCATCTAGATTTTCGTGAGGTTTCAAGGTAAGATATGCATTTTTTGCGATAATAGTGGTGAGACTTCAGTCAGGCGTATGCAGAATCATCTAGATCGCACGTTTCGAGCTACTTAATGCGAGAAACACGTTTTCTGGTGTTTTCACCACTCCACACAACGTTTTATGTGCAGAACCGGCGACATCTTGGATTTCGTCGGGTTTCAAGCTGAGATATGCATTTTCTGCGATAATATTGGTGAGACTTCAGTCAGAAGTATGCAGAATCATCGGGATCGCTCTTTTCGAGCTATTTATTGCGAGAAAAACGTTATCTGGTGTTTTTACCACTCCGCAGTGCGTTTGATATGCAGAACCGGCGACATCTTGGATTTCGTCGGGGTTCAAGCTGAGATATGCATTTTCTGCGATAATATTGGTGAGACTTCAGTCAGAAGTATGCAGAATCATCTAGATCGCTCTTTTCGAGATATTTAATGCGAAAAAACAAGTTTTCTGGTGTTTTCAACATTCCACAGTGCGTTTGATATGCAGAACCGGCGACATCTTGGATTTCGTCGGGGTTCAAGCTGAGATATGCATTTTCTACGATAATCTTGGTGAGTCTTCTGACAGAAGTATGCAGAATCTTCGAGATCGCTCTTTTCGAGCTAGTTAATGCGAGAAACACGTTCTGTGTATGTTTGCACCACTCCACAGTGCGTTTGATATGCAGAACCGGCGACATCTTGATTTTCGTGAGGTTTCAAGCTGAGATATGCATTTTCTGCGATAATATTGGTGAGACTTCAGTCAGAAGTATGCAGAATCATCAAGATCGCTCTTTTCGAGGTATTTAATGCGAAAAAACAAGTTTTCTGGTGTTTTCAACATTCCACAGTGCGTTTGATATGCAGAACCGGCGACATCTTGGCTGTCGTAGGGTATCAAGCTGTGATATGCATTTTCTACGATAATCTTGGCGAGACTTCTGTCAGAAGTATGCAGAATCATCGGGATCGCTCTATTCGAGCTATTTATTGCGAGAACCACGTTAACTGGTGTTTTCACCACTCCACAGTGCGTTTGATATGCAGAACCGGCGACATCTTGGCTGTCGTAGGGTATCAAGCTGAGATATGCATTTTCTACGATAATCTTGGTGAGACTTCTGTCAGAAGTATGCAGAATCTTCGAGATCGCTTTTTTCAAGCAACTTAATACCAGAAACACATTATCTGGTGTTTTCACCACTCCACAGTGCGTTTGACATGCAGAACCGGCGTCATCTAGATTTTCGTGAGGTTTCAAGGTAAGATATGCATTTTTTGCGATAATAGTGGTGAGACTTCAGTCAGGCGTATGCAGAATCATCTAGATCGCACGTTTCGAGCTGCTTAATGCGAGAAACACGTTTTCTGGTGTTTTCACCACTCCACACAACGTTTTATGTGCAGAACCGGCGACATCTTGGATTTCGTCGGGTTTCAAGCTGAGATATGCATTTTCTGCGATAATATTTGTGAGACTTCAGTCAGAAGTATGCAGAATCATCGGGATCGCTCTTTTCGAGCTATTTATTGCGAGAAACACGTTATCCGGTGTTTTCACCACACCACAGTGCGAATGATATGCAGAACCGGCGACATCTTGGATTTCGTCGGGTTTCAAGCTGAGATATGCATTTTCTACGATAATCTTAGTGAGACTTCTGTCAGAAGTATGCAGAATCATCGGGATCGCTCTTGTCGAGCTATTTATTGCGAGAATAACGATATCTGGTGTTTTCACCACTCCACAGTGCGTTTGATATGCAGAACCGGCGACATCTTGGCTGTCGTAGGGTATCAAGCTGAGATATGCATTTTCTACGATAATCTTGGTGAGACTTCTGCCAGAAGTATGCAGAATCATCGGGATCGCTCTACTCGAGCTATTTATTGCGAGAAACACGTTATCCGGTGTTTTCACCACTCCACAGTGCGTTTGATATGCAGACCCGGCGACATCTTGGATTTCGTCGGGTTTCAATCTGAGATATGATTTTCTACGATAATCTTGGTGAGACTTCTGTCAGAAGTATGCAGAATCTTCGAGATCGCTTTTTTCAAGCAACTTAATACCAGAAACACATTATCTGGTGTTTTCACCACTCCACAGTGCGTTTGACATGCAGAACCGGAAATATCTTGGTTTCGGTCGGGTTTCAAGCTGAGAAATGCATTTTCTACGATAATCTTGGTGAGACTTCTGTCAGAAGTATGCAGAATCTTCGAGAACGCTCTTTTCGAGCTACTTAAAGCGAGAAACACGTTATCTGGTTGTTTTCACCACTCCACAGTGCGTTTGATATGCAGAACCGGCGTCATCTAGATTTTCGTGAGGTTTCAAGGTAAGATATGCATTTTTTGCGATAATAGTGGTGAGACTTCAGTCAGGCGTATGCAGAATCATCTAGATCGCACGTTTCGAGCTACTTAATGCGAGAAACACGTTTTCTGGTGTTTTCACCACTCCACACAACGTTTTATGTGCAGAACCGGCGACATCTTGGATTTCGTCGGGTTTCAAGCTGAGATATGCATTTTCTGCGATAATATTGGTGAGACTTCAGTCAGAAGTATGCAGAATCATCGGGATCGCTCTTTTCGAGCTATTTATTGCGAGAAAAACGTTATCTGGTGTTTTTACCACTCCGCAGTGCGTTTGATATGCAGAACCGGCGACATCTTGGATTTCGTCGGGGTTCAAGCTGAGATATGCATTTTCTGCGATAATATTGGTGAGACTTCAGTCAGAAGTATGCAGAATCATCTAGATCGCTCTTTTCGAGATATTTAATGCGAAAAAACAAGTTTTCTGGTGTTTTCAACATTCCACAGTGCGTTTGATATGCAGAACCGGCGACATCTTGGATTTCGTCGGGGTTCAAGCTGAGATATGCATTTTCTACGATAATCTTGGTGAGTCTTCTGACAGAAGTATGCAGAATCTTCGAGATCGCTCTTTTCGAGCTAGTTAATGCGAGAAACACGTTCTGTGTATGTTTGCACCACTCCACAGTGCGTTTGATATGCAGAACCGGCGACATCTTGATTTTCGTGAGGTTTCAAGCTGAGATATGCATTTTCTGCGATAATATTGGTGAGACTTCAGTCAGAAGTATGCAGAATCATCAAGATCGCTCTTTTCGAGGTATTTAATGCGAAAAAACAAGTTTTCTGGTGTTTTCAACATTCCACAGTGCGTTTGATATGCAGAACCGGCGACATCTTGGCTGTCGTAGGGTATCAAGCTGTGATATGCATTTTCTACGATAATCTTGGCGAGACTTCTGTCAGAAGTATGCAGAATCATCGGGATCGCTCTATTCGAGCTATTTATTGCGAGAACCACGTTAACTGGTGTTTTCACCACTCCACAGTGCGTTTGATATGCAGAACCGGCGACATCTTGGCTGTCGTAGGGTATCAAGCTGAGATATGCATTTTCTACGATAATCTTGGTGAGACTTCTGTCAGAAGTATGCAGAATCTTCGAGATCGCTTTTTTCAAGCAACTTAATACCAGAAACACATTATCTGGTGTTTTCACCACTCCACAGTGCGTTTGACATGCAGAACCGGCGTCATCTAGATTTTCGTGAGGTTTCAAGGTAAGATATGCATTTTTTGCGATAATAGTGGTGAGACTTCAGTCAGGCGTATGCAGAATCATCTAGATCGCACGTTTCGAGCTGCTTAATGCGAGAAACACGTTTTCTGGTGTTTTCACCACTCCACACAACGTTTTATGTGCAGAACCGGCGACATCTTGGATTTCGTCGGGTTTCAAGCTGAGATATGCATTTTCTGCGATAATATTTGTGAGACTTCAGTCAGAAGTATGCAGAATCATCGGGATCGCTCTTTTCGAGCTATTTATTGCGAGAAACACGTTATCCGGTGTTTTCACCACACCACAGTGCGAATGATATGCAGAACCGGCGACATCTTGGATTTCGTCGGGTTTCAAGCTGAGATATGCATTTTCTACGATAATCTTAGTGAGACTTCTGTCAGAAGTATGCAGAATCATCGGGATCGCTCTTGTCGAGCTATTTATTGCGAGAATAACGATATCTGGTGTTTTCACCACTCCACAGTGCGTTTGATATGCAGAACCGGCGACATCTTGGATTTCGTCGGGTTTCAAGCTGAGATATGCATTTTCTGCGATAATATTGGTGAGACTTCAGTCAGAAGTATGCAGAATCATCGGGATCGCTCTTTTCGAGCTATTTAATGCGAGAAACACGTTATCTGGCGTTTTCACCACTCCACAGTGCGTTTGATATGCAGAACAGGAGACATCATGGCTGTCGTAGGGTATCAAGCTGAGTTATGCATTTTCTACGATAATCTTGGTGAGACTTCTGTCAGAAGTATGCAGAATCATCGGGATCGCTCTTTTCGAGCTATTTAATGCGAGAAACACGTTATCTGGCGTTTTCACCACTCCACAGTGCGTTTGATATGCAGAACCGTCGACATCATGGCTGTCGTAGGGTATCAAGCTGAGATATGCATTTTCTACGATAATCTTGGTGAGACTTCTGTCAGAAGTATGCAGAATCATCGGGATCGCTCTTGTCGAGCTATTTATTGCGAGAAAAACGTTATCTGGTGTTTTCACCACTCGACAGTGCGTTTGATATGCAGAACCGGCGACATCTTGGATTTCGTCGGGTTTCAAGCTGAGATATGCATTTTCTGCGATAATATTGGTGAGACTTCAGTCAGAAGTATGCAGAATCATCGGGATCGCTCTTTTCGAGCTATTTATTGCGAGAAACACGTTATCCGGTGTTTTCACCACACCACAGTGCGAATGATATGCAGAACCGGCGACATCTTGGATTTCGTCGGGTTTCAAGCTGAGATATGCATTTTCTACGATAATCTTAGTGAGACTTCTGTCAGAAGTATGCAGAATCATCGGGATCGCTCTTGTCGAGCTATTTATTGCGAGAATAACGTTATCTGGTGCTTTCACCACTCCACAGTGCGTTTGATATGCAGAACCGGCGACATCTTGGATTTCGTCGGGTTTCAAGCTGAGATATGCATTTTCTGCGATAATATTGGTGAGACTTCAGTCAGAAGTATGCAGAATCATCGGGATCGCTCTTTTCGAGCTATTTAATGCGAGAAACACGTTATCTGGCGTTTTCACCACTCCACAGTGCGTTTGATATGCAGAACAGGAGACATCATGGCTGTCGTAGGGCATCAAGCTGAGATATGCATTTTCTACGATAATCTTGGTGAGACTTCTGTCAGAAGTATGCAGAATCTTCGAGATCGCTCTTTTCGAGCTATTTAATGCGAGACAAACGTTATCTGGTGTTTTCACCACTCCGCAGTGCGTTTGATATGCAGAACCGGCGACCTCTTGGATTTCGTCGGGGTTCAAGCTGAGATATGCATTTTCTACGATAATCTTGGTGAGACTTCTGTGAGATGTATTCAGAATCATCGGGATCGCTATTTTCGAGCTATTTAATGCGAGAAACAAGTTATCTGGTGTTTTCACCACTCCACCGTGCGTTTGATATGCAGAACCGACGACATCTTGATTTTCGTGAGGTTTCAAGCTGAGATATGCATTTTCTGCGATAACATTAGTGAGACTTCAGTCAGAAGTATGCAGAATCATCTAGATCGCTCTTTTCGAGATATTTAATGCGAAAAAACAAGCTTTCTAGTGTTTTCAACATTCCAAGGTGCGTTTGATATGCAGAACCGGCGACATCTTGGATTTCGTCGGGTATCAAGCTGAGATATGCATTTTCTACGATAATCTTGGTGAGTCTTCTGTCAGAAGTATGCAGAATCTTCGAGATCGCTCTTTTCGAGCTAGTTAATGCGAGAAACACCTTCTGTGTATGTTTGCACCACTCCACAGTGCGTTTGATATGCAGAACCGGCGACATCTTGATTTTCGTGAGGTTTCAAGCTGAGATATGCATTTTCTGCGATAATATTGGTGAGACTTCAGTCAGAAGTATGCAGAATCTTCGAGATCGCTCTTTTCGAGCTATTTAATGCGAGACAAGCGTTATCTGGTGTTTTCACCACTCCGCAGTGCGTTTGATATGCAGAACCGGCGACCTCTTGGATTTCGTAGGGGTTCAAGCTGAGATATGCATTTTCTACGATAATCTTGGTGAGACTTCTGTCAGAAGTATGCAGAACCATCGGGGTCGCTCTTTTCGAGCTATTTCATGCGAGAAACACGTTATGCGGTGTTGTCACGACTCCACAGTGCGTTTGATATGCAGAACGTGCGACATCTTGATTTTCGTGAGGTTTCAAGCTGAGATATGCATTTTCTGCGATAATCTTGGTGAGTCTTCTGTCAGAAATATGCAGGATCTTCGAGATCGCTCTGTTCGAGCTAGTTAATGCGAGAAACATGTTATCTGGTGTTTTCACCACTCCACAGTGCGTTTGATATGCAGAACCGGCGACATCTTGATTTTCGTGAGGTTTCAAGCTGAGATATGCATTTTCTGCGATAATATTGGTGAGACTACAGTCAGAAGTATGCAGAATCATCTAGATCGCTCTTTTTGAGATATTTAATGCGAAAAAACAAGTTTTCTGGTGTTTTCAACATTCCACAGTGCGTTTGATATGCAGAACCGGCGACATCTTGGCTGTCGTAGGGTATCAAGCTGAGATATGCATTTTCTACGATAATCTTGGTGAGACTTCTGCCAGAAGTATGCAGAATCAGCGGGATCGCTCTATTCGAGATATTTATTGCGAGAAACACGTTATCCGGTGTTTTCACCACTCCACAGTGCGTTTGATATGCAGACCCGGCGACATCTTGGATTTCGTCGGGTTTCAAGCTGAGATATGCGTTTTCTACGATAATCTTGGTGAGACTTCTGTCAGAAGTATGCAGAATCTTCGAGATCGCTTTTTTCAAGCAACTTAATACCAGAAACACATTATCTGGTGTTTTCACCACTCCACAGTGCGTTTGACATGCAGAACCGGAAATATCTTGGTTTCGGTCGGGTTTCAAGCTGAGATATGCATTTTCTGCGATAATCTTGGTGAGTCTTCTCTCAGAAGTATGCAGAATCATCTAGATCGCTCTTTCCGTGCTTTTTACTGCGAGAAACACGGTTTCTATTGTATTCACCACTCCACAGTACGTTTGACATGCAGAACCGGAAATATCTTGGTTTCGGTCGGGTTTCAAGCTGAGAAATGCATTTTCTACGATAATCTTGGTGAGACTTCTGTCAGAAGTATGCAGAATCATCGGGATCGCTCTTTTCGAGCTATTTAATGCGAGAAACACGTTATCTGGCGTTTTCACCACTCCACAGTGCGTTTGATATGCAGAACCGTCGACATCATGGCTGTCGTAGGGTATCAAGCTGAGATATGCATTTTCTACGATAATCTTGGTGAGACTTCTGTCAGAAGTATGCAGAATCTTCGAGAACGCTCTTTTCGAGCTACTTAAAGCGAGAAACACGTTATCTGGTTGTTTTCACCACTCCACAGTGCGTTTGATATGCAGAACCGGCGTCATCTAGATTTTCGTGAGGTTTCAAGGTGAGATATGCATTTTTTGCGATAATAGTGGTGAGACTTCAGTCAGAGGTATGCAGAATCATCTTGATCGCACGTTTCGAGATACTTAATGCGAGAAACACGTTTTCTGGTGTATTCACCACTCCACAGAACGTTTTATGTGCAGAACCGGCGACATCTTGGATTTCGTCGGGTTTCAAGCTGAGATATGCATTTTCTGCGATAATATTGGTGAGACTTCAGTCAGAGGTATGCAGAATCATCTTGATCGCACGTTTCGAGATACTTAATGCGAGAAACACGTTTTCTGGTGTTTTCACCACTCCACAGAACGTTTTATGTGCAGAACCGGCGAAATCTTGGATTTCGTCGGGTTTCAAGCTGAGATATGCATTTTCTGCGATAATATTGGTGAGACTTCAGTCAGAAGTTTGCAGAATCATCTATATCGCACTTTTCGAGCTATTTATTGCGAGAATAACGTTATCTGGTGTTTTCACCACTCCAAAGTGCGTATGATATGCAGAACCGACGATATCTTGGTTTTCGTGGGGTTTCAAGCTCAGATATGCAATTTCTGCGATAATCTTAGTGAGACTACTGTCAGAAGTATGCAGAATCTTCGAGATCGCTCTTTTCGAGCTATTTAATGCGAGCAACACGTTATCCGGTGTTTTCACCACTCCACAGTGCGTTTGATATGCAGAACCGGCGAAATCTTGGATTTCGTCGGGTTTCAAGCTGAGATATGCATTTTCTGCGATAATATTGGTGAGACTTCTGTCAGAAGTATGCAGAATCATCGGGATCTTTCTTTTCGAGATATTTGATGCGAGAAACACGTAATCTGGTTGTTTTCACCACTCCACAGTGCGTTTGATATGCAGAACCGGCGACATCTAGATTTACGTGAGGTTTCAAGCTGAGACATGCATTTTTTGCGATAATCTTGGTGAGACTTCAGTCAGAAGTTTGCAGAATCATCTATATCGCTCTTTTCGAGCTATTTATTGCGAGAATAACGTTATCTGGTGTTTTCACCACTCCACAGTGCGTTTGATATGCAGAACCGGCGACATCTTGGATTTCCTCGGGGTTTAAGCTGAGATATGTATTTTCTACGATAATCTTGGTGAGACTTCTGTCAGAAGTATGCAGAATCATCGGGATCCTTCTTTTCGAGCTATTTAATGCGAGAAACACGTTATCTGGTGTTTTCACCACTCCAAAGTGCGTATGATATGCAGAACCGACGATATCTTGGTTTTCGTGGGGTTTCAAGCTCAGATATGCAATTTCTGCGATAATCTTAGTGAGACTACTGTCAGAAGTATGCAGAATCTTCGAGATCGCTCTTTTCGAGCTATTTAATGCGAGCAACACGTTATCCGGTGTTTTCACCACTCCACAGTGCGTTTGATATGCAGAACCGCCGACATCTTGGCTTTCGTCGGGCATCAAGCTGAGATATGCATTTTCTACGATAATCTTGGTGAGACTTCTGTCAGAAGTATGCAGAATCTTCGAGATCGCTCTTTTCGAGCTATTTAATGCGAGAAACACGTTATCTGGTGTTTCCACCACTCCACAGAGCGTTTGATATGCAGTACCATCGATATCTTGGTTTTCGTGGGGTTTCAAGCTGTGATATGCATTTTCTACGATAATCTTGGTGAGACTTCTGTCAGAAGTATGCAGAATCATCAGGATCGCTCTTTTCGAACTATTTAATGCGAGAGGCACGTTTTCTGGGGTTTTTACCACTCCGCAGTTCTTTGGATATGCAGAACAGGAGATATCTTGGTTTGCGTGGGGTTTCAAGCAGAGATATGCATTTTCTGCGATAATCTCGGTGAGACTTCTGTTAGAAGTATGCAGAATCATCGAGATCGCTCTTTTCGATCTATTTAATGCGAGAAACACGTTATCTGGTGTTTTCACCAATCCACAGTGCGTTTGATATGCAGTACCATCGATATCTTGGTTTTGGTGGGGTTTCAAGCTGAGATATGCATTTTCTAGGATAATCTTGGTGAGACTTCTGTCCGAAGTATGCTGAATCATCTAGATCGCTCTTTTCGAGCTAGTTAATGCGAGAAACTCGTTATCTGGCGTTTTTACCACTCAACAGTGCGTATGATATGCAGAACGGACGATATCTTGGTTTTCGTGGTTTTTCCTGCTGAGATATGCATTTTCAGCGATAATCTTGGGGAGTCTTCTGTCAGAAGTATGCAGAATCATCGAGATCGCTCATTTCGAGCTAGTTAATGCGAGAAACACGTTATCTGGTGTTTTCACCACTCCACAGTTCGTTGTATATGCAGAACAGGAGATATCTTGGTTTTCGTGGGGTTTCTAGCAGAGATATGCATTATCTGCGATAATCATGTTGAGACTTCTGTTAGAAGTATGCAGAATCTTCGAGATCGTACATTTCGAGCTATTTTATGCGAGAAACACGTTTTCTGGGGTTTTCACCACTGCACAGTTCGTTGGATATGCAGAACAGGAGATATCTTGGTTTTCGTGGGTTTTCTAGCAGAGATATGCATTTTCTGAGATAATCTTGGTGAGACCTCTGTCCGAAGTATGCAGAAACATCGAGATCGCTCTTTTCGACCTATTTAATGCGGAAACACGTTATCTGGTGTTTTCACCACTCCACAGTGCGTTTGATATGCAGAACCAGCGATATGTTGGTTTTCGTGGGGTTTCAAGCTGAGATATGCATTTTTTACGATAATCATGGTGAGACTTCTGTCCGAAGGATGCAGAATCATCGAGATCGCACTTTTCGAGCTATTTAATGCGAGAAACACGATATCTGGTGTTTTCAGCAATCCACAGTGCGTATGATATGCAGAACCGGCGATATCTTGGTTTTCGTGGGGTTTCAAGCTGAGATATGCATTGTCTGCGATAATCTTGGTGAGACTTCTGTCCGAAGTATGCAGAAACATCGAGATCGCACTTTTCGAGCTATTTAATGCGAGAAACACGATATCTGGTGTTTTCAGCACTCCACAGTGCGTACGATATGCAGAACCGGCGATATCTTGGTTTTCGTGGGGTTTCGGGCTGAGATATGCATTGTCTGCGATAATCTTGGTGAGACTTCTGTCCGAAGTATGCAGAATCATCGAGATCGCACTTTTCGAGCTATTTAATGCGAGAAACACGATATCTGGTGTTTTCAGCACTCCACAGTGCGTACGATATGCAGAACCGGCGATATCTTGGTTTTCGTGGGGTTTCAAGCTGAGATATGCATTGTCTGCGATAATCTTGGTGAGACTTCTGTCCGAAGTGTGCAGAATCATCGAGATCGCTCTTTTCGAGCTATTTAATGCGAGAAACACGTTTTCTGGGGTTTTCACCACACCACAGTTCGTTGGATATGCAGAACCAGCGATATCTTGGTTTTCGTGGGGTTTCAAGCTGAGATATGCATTTTTTACGATAATCATGGTGAGACTTTTGTCCGAAGTATGCAGAATCATCGAGATCGCACTTTTCGAGCTATTTAATGCGAGAAACACGATATCTGGTGTTTTCAGCACTCCACAGTGCGTACGATATGCAGAACCGGCGATATCTTGGTTTTCGTGGGGTTTCAAGCTGAGATATGCATTGTCTGCGATAATCTTGGTGAGACTTCTGTCCGAAGTATGCAGAATCATCGGGATCGCTCTTTTCGAGCTATTAAATGCGAGAAACACGTTTTCTGGGGTTTTCACCACTCCACAGTTCGTAGGATATGCAGAACAGGAGATATCTTAATTTTCGTGGTTTTTCCAGCTGAGATATGCATTTTCAGCGATAATCTTGGTGAGTCTTCTGTCAGAAGTATGCAGAATCTTCGAGATCGCTCATTTCGAGCTAGTTAATGCGAGAAACACGTTATCTGGTGTTTTCACCACTCCACAGTGCGTTTGATATGCAGAACCGGCGACATCTTGGCTGTCGTAGGGTATCAAGCTGAGATATGCATTTTCTACGATAATCTTGGTGAGTCTTCTGTCAGAAGTAAGCAGAATCTTCGAGATCGCTCATTTCGAGCTAGTTAATGCGAGAAACACGTTATCTGGTGTTTTCACCGCTCCACAGCGCGTTTGATATGCAGAACCGGCGATATCTTGATTTTCGTGGTTTTTCCTGCTGAGATATGCATTTTCAGCGATAATCTTGGGGAGTCTTCTGTCAGAAGTATGCAGAATCAAAGAGATCGCTCATTTCGAGCTAGTTAATGCGAGAAACACGTTATCTGGTGTTTTCACCACTCCACAGTTCGTTGTATATGCAGAACAGGAGATATCTTGGTTTTCGTGTGGTTTCTAGCAGAGATATGCATTATCTGCGATAATCATGTTGAGACTTCTGTTAGAAGTATGCAGAATCTTCGAGATCGTACATTTCGAGCTATTTTATGCGAGAAACACGTTTTCTGGGGTTTTCACCACTGCACAGTTCGTTGGATATGCAGAACAGGAGATATCTTGGTTTTCGTGGGTTTTCTAGCAGAGATATGCATTTTCTGCGATAATCATGGTGAGACTTCTGTTAGAAGTATGCAGAATCATCGAGATCGCACATTTCGAACTATTTAATGCGAGAAACACGTTGTCTGGTGTTTTCACCACTCCACAGTTGGTTTGATATGCAGAACCGGCGATATCTGGGTTTTCGTGGGGTTTCAAGCTGAGATATGCATTTTCTGAGATAATCTTGGTGAGACCTCTGTCCGAAGTATGCAGAAACATCGAGATCGCTCTTTTCGACCTATTTAATGCGAGAAACACGTTATCTGGTGTTTTCACCAGTCCACAGTGCGTTTGATATGCAGAACTTGCGATATCTTGGTTTTCTTGGGGGTTCAAGCTGAGATATGCATTTTTTACGATAATCATGGTGAGACTTCTGTCCGAAGTATGCAGAATCATCGAGATCGCACTTTTCGAGCTATTTAATGCGAGAAACACGATATCTGGTGTTTTCAGCACTCCACAGTGCGTACGATATGCCGAACCGGCGATATCTTGGTTTTCGTGGGGTTTCAAGCTGAGATATGCATTGTCTGCGATAATCTTGGTGAGACTTCTGTCCGAAGTGTGCAGAATCATCGAGATCGCTCTTTTCGAGCTATTTAATGCGAGAAACACGTTTTCTGGGGTTTTCACCACACCACAGTTCGTTGGATATGCAGAACCAGCGATATCTTGGTTTTCGTGGGGTTTCAAGCTGAGATATGCATTTTTTACGATAATCATGGTGAGACTTTTGTCCGAAGTATGCAGAATCATCGAGATCGCACTATTCGAGCTATTTAATGCGAGAAACACGATATCTGGTGTTTTCAGCACTCCACAGTGCGTACGATATGCAGAACCGGCGATATATTGGTTTTCGTGGGGTTTCAAGCTGAGATATCCATTGTTTGCGATAATCTTGGTGAGACTTCTGTCCGAAGTATGCAGAACCATCGGGATCGCTCTTTTCGAGCTATTAAATGCGAGAAACACGTTTTCTGGGGTTTTCACCACTCCACAGTTCGTAGGATATGCAGAACAGGAGATATCTTAATTTTCGTGGTTTTTCCAGCTGAGATATGCATTTTCAGCGATAATCTTGGTGAGTCTTCTGTCAGAAGTATGCAGAATCTTCGAGATCGCTCATTTCGAGCTAGTTAATGCGAGAGACACGTTATCTGGTGTTTTCACCACTCCACAGTGCGTTTGATATGCAGAACCGGCGACATCTTGGCTGTCGTAGGGTATCAAGCTGAGATATGCATTTTCTACGATAATCTTGGTGAGTCTTCTGTCAGAAGTAAGCAGAATCTTCGAGATCGCTCATTTCGAGCTAGTTAATGCGAGAAACACGTTATCTGGTGTTTTCACCACTCCACAGTTCGTTGTATATGCAGAACAGGAGATATCTTGGTTTTCGTGGGGTTTCTAGCAGAGATATGCATTATCTGCGATAATCATGTTGAGACTTCTGTTAGAAGTATGCAGAATCTTCGAGATCGTACATTTCGAGCTATTTTATGCGAGAAACACGTTTTCTGGGGTTTTCACCACTGCACAGTTCGTTGGATATGCAGAACAGGAGATATCTTAATTTTCGTGGTTTTTCTAGCAGAGATATGCATTTTCTGCGATAATCATGGTGAGACTTCTGTTAGATGTATGCAGAATCATCGAGATCGCACATTTCGAACTATTTAATGCGAGAAACACGTTGTCTGGTGTTTTCACCACTCCACAGTTGGTTTGATATGCAGAACCGGCGATATCTGGGTTTTCGTGGGGTTTCAAGCTGAGATATGCATTTTCTGAGATAATCTTGGTGAGACCTCTGTCCGAAGTATGCAGAAACATCGAGATCGCTCTTTTCGACCTATTTAATGCGAGAAACACGTTATCTGGTGTTTTCACCAGTCCACAGTGCGTTTGATGTGCAAAAACAGCGATATCTTGGTTTTCGTGGGGTTTCAAGCTGAGATATGCATTTTTTACGATAATCATGGTGAGACTTCTGTCCGAAGTATGCAGAATCATCGAGATCGCACTTTTCGAGCTATTTAATGCGAGAAACACGATATCTGGTGTTTTCAGCACTCCACAGTGCGTACGATATGCAGAACCGGCGATATCTTGGTTTTCGTGGGGTTTCAAGCTGAGATATGCATTGTCTGCGATAATCTTGGTGAGACTTCTGTCCGAAGTGTGCAGAATCATCGAGATCGCTCTTTTCGAGCTATTTAATGCGAGAAACACGTTTTCTGGGGTTTTCACCACACCACAGTTCGTTGGATATGCAGAACCAGCGATATCTTGGTTTTCGTGGGGTTTCAAGCTGAGATATGCATTTTTTACGATAATCATGGTGAGACTTTTGTCCGAAGTATGCAGAATCATCGAGATCGCACTTTTCGAGCTATTTAATGCGAGAAACACGATATCTGGTGTTTTCAGCACTCCACAGTGCGTACGATATGCAGAACCGGCGATATCTTGGTTTTCGAGGGGTTTCAAGCTGAGATATGCATTGTCTGCGATAATCTTGGTGAGACTTCTGTCCGAAGTGTGCAGAATCATCGAGATCGCTCTTTTCGAGCTATTTAATGCGAGAAACACGTTTTCTGGGGTTTTCACAACACCACAGTTCGTTGGATATGCAGAACCAGCGATATCTTGGTTTTCGTGGAGTTTCAAGCTGAGATATGGATTTTTTACGATAATCAAGGTGAGACTTTTGTCCGAAGTATGCAGAATCATCGAGATCGCAGTTTTCGAGCAATTTAATGCGAGAAACACGATATCTGGTGTTTTCAGCACTCCACAGTGCGTAGGATATGCAGAACCGGCGACATCTTGGCTGTCGTAGGGTATCAAGCTGAGATATGCATTTTCTACGATAATCTTGGTGAGTCTTCTGTCAGAAGTATGCAGAACCTTCGAGATCGCTCATTTCGAGCTAGTTAATGCGAGAAACACGTTATCTGGTGTTTTCACCACTCCACAGCGCGTTTGATATGCAGAACCGGCGATATCTTGATTTTCGTGGTTTTTCCTGCTGAGATATGCATTTTCAGCGATAATCTTGGGGAGTCTTCTGTCAGAAGTATGCAGAATCATCGAGATCGCTCATTTCGAGCTAGTTAATGCGAGAAACACGTGATCTGGTGTTTTCACCACTCCACAGTTCGTTGTATATGCAGAACAGGAGATATCTTGGTTTTCGTGGGGTTTCTAGCAGAGATATGCATTATCTGCGATAATCATGTTGAGACTTCTGTTAGAAGTATGCAGAATCTTCGAGATCGTACATTTCGAGCTATTTTATGCGAGAAACACGTTTTCTGGGGTTTTCACCACTGCACAGTTCGTTGGAAATGCAGAACAGGAGATATCTTGGTTTTCGTGGGTTTTCTAGCAGAGATATGCATTTTCTGCGATAATCATGGTGAGACTTCTGTTAGAAGTTTGCAGAATCATCGAGATCACACATTTCGAACTATTTAATGCGAGAAACACGTTGTCTGGTGTTTTCACCACTCCACAGTTGGTTTGATATGCAGAACCGGCGATATCTGGGTTTTCGTGGGGTTTCAAGCTGAGATATGCATTTTCTGAGATAATCTTGGTGAGACCTCTGTCCGAAGTATGCAGAAACTTCGAGATCGCTCTTTTCGACCTATTTAATGCGAGAAACACGTTATCTGGTGTTTTCACCAGTCCACAGTGCGTTTGATATGCAGAACCAGCGATATCTTCGTTTTCGTGGGGTTTCAAGCTGAGATATGCATTTTTTACGATAATCATGGTGAGACTTCTGTCCGAAGTATGCAGAATCATCGAGATCGCACTTTTCGAGCTATTTAATGCGAGAAACACGATATCTGGTGTTTTCAGCAATCCACAGTGCGTATGATATGCAGAACCGGCGATATCTTGGTTTTCGTGGGGTTTCAAGCTGAGATATGCATTGTCTGCGATAATCTTGGTGAGACTTCTGTCCGAAGTATGCAGAAACATCGAGATCGCTCTTTTCGACCTATTTAATGCGAGAAACACGTTATCTGGTGTTTTCACCACTCCACAGTGCGTTTGATATGCAGAACCAGCGATATCTTGGTTTTCGTGGGGTTTCAAGATGAGATATGCATTTTTTACGATAATCATGGTGAGACTTCTGTCCGAAGTATGCAGAATCATCGAGATCGCACTTTTCGAGCTATTTAATGCGAGAAACACGATATCTGGTGTTTTCAGCACTCCACAGTGCGTACGATATGCAGAACCGGCGATATCTTGGTTTTCATGGGGTTTCAAGCTGAGATATGCATTGTCTGCGATAATCTTGGTGAGACTTCTGTCCGAAGTGTGCAGAATCATCGAGATCGCTCTTTTCGAGCTATTTAATGCGAGAAACACGTTATCTTG
Source organism: Anthophora plumipes (assembly GCA_951804975.1). Classification (NCBI taxonomy): domain Eukaryota; kingdom Metazoa; phylum Arthropoda; class Insecta; order Hymenoptera; family Apidae; genus Anthophora; species Anthophora plumipes. The sequence continues at coordinate 22,710,098 of OX638118.1, forward strand.
TGTCTTCACCACTCCACAGTGCGATTGATATGCAGAACCAGCGATATCTTGGTTTTCGTGGGGTTTCAAGCTGAGATATGCATTGTCTGCGATAATCTTGGTGAGACTTCTGTCCGAAGTGTGCAGAATCATCGCGACCGCTCTTTTCGAGCTATTTAATGCGAGAAACACGTTTTCTGGGGTTTTCACCACACCACAGATCGTTGGATATGCAGAACAGGTGATATCTTGGTTTTCGAGGGGTTTCAAGCTGAGATATGCATTTTCTGCGATAAACTTGGAGAGACTTCTGTCCGAAGTATGCTGAATCATCGAGATCGCACTTTTCGAGCTAGTTAATGCGAGAAAAACCTTATCTGGTGTTATCAACACTCCACAGTGCGTTTGATATGCAGAACCAGCGATATCTTGGCTTTCGTGGGGTTTCAAGCTGAGATATGCATTTTTTACGTTAATCTTGGTGAGACTTCTGTCCGAAGTATGCTTAATCATCGAGATCGCTCTATTCGAACTATTTAATGCGACAAAACGTTATCTGGTGTTTTCAGCACTCCACAGTGCGTTTGATATGCAGAAACAGCGATATCTCAGTTTTCGTGGGGTTTCCAGCTGTGATATGCATTTTTTTCGATAATCTTGGTGAGACTTCTGTCCGAAGTATGCAGAATCATCGAAATCGCTCTTTTCGAGCTATTTAATGCGAGAAACACGTTATCTGGTGTTTTCACCACTACACCGTGCGTTTGATATGCAGGACCGGCGACATCTTGGCTGTCGTAGGGTATCAAGCTGAGATATGCATTTTCTACGATAATCTTGGTGAGTCTTCTGTCAGAAGTATGCAGAACCTTCGAGATCGCTCATTTCGAGCTAGTTAATGCGAGAAACACGTTATCTGGTGTTTTCACCACTCCACAGCGCGTTTGATATGCAGAACCGGCGATATCTTGATTTTCGTGGTTTTTCCTGCTGAGATATGCATTTTCAGCGATAATCTTGGGGAGTCTTCTGTCAGAAGTATGCAGAATCATCGAGATCGCTCATTTCGAGCTAGTTAATGCGAGAAACACGTGATCTGGTGTTTTCACCACTCCACAGTTCGTTGTATATGCAGAACAGGAGATATCTTGGTTTTCGTGGGGTTTCTAGCAGAGATATGCATTATCTGCGATAATCATGTTGAGACTTCTGTTAGAAGTATGCAGAATCTTCGAGATCGTACATTTCGAGCTATTTTATGCGAGAAACACGTTTTCTGGGGTTTTCACCACTGCACAGTTCGTTGGAAATGCAGAACAGGAGATATCTTGGTTTTCGTGGGTTTTCTAGCAGAGATATGCATTTTCTGCGATAATCATGGTGAGACTTCTGTTAGAAGTTTGCAGAATCATCGAGATCACACATTTCGAACTATTTAATGCGAGAAACACGTTGTCTGGTGTTTTCACCACTCCACAGTTGGTTTGATATGCAGAACCGGCGATATCTGGGTTTTCGTGGGGTTTCAAGCTGAGATATGCATTTTCTGAGATAATCTTGGTGAGACCTCTGTCCGAAGTATGCAGAAACTTCGAGATCGCTCTTTTCGACCTATTTAATGCGAGAAACACGTTATCTGGTGTTTTCACCAGTCCACAGTGCGTTTGATATGCAGAACCAGCGATATCTTCGTTTTCGTGGGGTTTCAAGCTGAGATATGCATTTTTTACGATAATCATGGTGAGACTTCTGTCCGAAGTATGCAGAATCATCGAGATCGCACTTTTCGAGCTATTTAATGCGAGAAACACGATATCTGGTGTTTTCAGCAATCCACAGTGCGTATGATATGCAGAACCGGCGATATCTTGGTTTTCGTGGGGTTTCAAGCTGAGATATGCATTGTCTGCGATAATCTTGGTGAGACTTCTGTCCGAAGTATGCAGAAACATCGAGATCGCTCTTTTCGACCTATTTAATGCGAGAAACACGTTATCTGGTGTTTTCACCACTCCACAGTGCGTTTGATATGCAGAACCAGCGATATCTTGGTTTTCGTGGGGTTTCAAGATGAGATATGCATTTTTTACGATAATCATGGTGAGACTTCTGTCCGAAGTATGCAGAATCATCGAGATCGCACTTTTCGAGCTATTTAATGCGAGAAACACGATATCTGGTGTTTTCAGCACTCCACAGTGCGTACGATATGCAGAACCGGCGATATCTTGGTTTTCATGGGGTTTCAAGCTGAGATATGCATTGTCTGCGATAATCTTGGTGAGACTTCTGTCCGAAGTGTGCAGAATCATCGAGATCGCTCTTTTCGAGCTATTTAATGCGAGAAACACGTTTTCTGGGGTTTTCACCACACCACAGTTCGTTGGATATGCAGAACCAGCGATGTCTTGGTTTTCGTGGGGTTTCAAGCTGAGATATGCATTTTTTACGATAATCATGGTGAGACTTTTGTCCGAAGTATGCAGAATCATCGAGATCGCACTTTTCGAGCTATTTAATGCGAGAAACACGATATCTGGTGTTTTCAGCACTCCACAGTGCGTATGATATGCAGAACCGGCGATATCTTGGTTTTCGTGGGGTTTCAAGCTGAGATATGCATTGTCTGCGATAATCTTGGTGAGACTTCTGTCCGAAGTGTGCAGAATCATCGAGATCGCTCTTTTCGAGCTATTTAATGCGAAAAACACGTTTTCTGGGGTTTTCACCACACCACAGTTCGTTGGATATGCAGAACAGGTGATATCTTGGTTTTCGAGGGGTTTCAAGCTGAGATATGCATTTTCTGCGATTAACTTGGGGAGGCTACTGTCCGAAGTATGCTGAATCATCGAGATCGCACTTCTCGAGCTAGTTAATGCGAGAAAAACCTTATCTGGTGTTTTCACCACCCCACAGTGTGTTTGATATGCAGAACCGGCGATATCTGGGTTTTCGTGGGGTTTCAAGCTGAGATATGCATTTTGTGCGATAATCTTGGTGAGACCTCTGTCCGAAGTATGCAGAAACATCGAGATCGCTCTTTTCGACCTATTTAATGCGAGAAACACGTTATCTTGTGTCTTCACCACTCCACAGTGCGATTGATATGCAGAACCAGCGATATCTTGGTTTTCGTGGGGTTTCAAGCTGAGATATGCATTGTCTGCGATAATCTTGGTGAGACTTCTGTCCGAAGTGTGCAGAATCATCGCGACCGCTCTTTTCGAGCTATTTAATGCGAGAAACACGTTTTCTGGGGTTTTCACCACACCACAGATCGTTGGATATGCAGAACAGGTGATATCTTGGTTTTCGAGGGGTTTCAAGCTGAGATATGCATTTTCTGCGATAAACTTGGAGAGACTTCTGTCCGAAGTATGCTGAATCATCGAGATCGCACTTTTCGAGCTAGTTAATGCGAGAAAAACCTTATCTGGTGTTATCAACACTCCACAGTGCGTTTGATATGCAGAACCAGCGATATCTTGGCTTTCGTGGGGTTTCAAGCTGAGATATGCATTTTTTACGTTAATCTTGGTGAGACTTCTGTCCGAAGTATGCTTAATCATCGAGATCGCTCTATTCGAACTATTTAATGCGACAAAACGTTATCTGGTGTTTTCAGCACTCCACAGTGCGTTTGATATGCAGAAACAGCGATATCTCAGTTTTCGTGGGGTTTCCAGCTGTGATATGCATTTTTTTCGATAATATTGGTGAGACTTCTGTCCGAAGTATGCAGAATCATCGAAATCGCTCTTTTCGAGCTATTTAATGCGAGAAACACGTTATCTGGTGTTTTCACCACTACACCGTGCGTTTGATATGCAGGACCGGCGACATCTTGGCTGTCGTAGGGTATCAAGCTGAGATATGCATTTTCTACGATAATCTTGGTGAGACTTCTGTCAGAAGTATGCAGAATCATCAGGATCGCTCTTTTCGAACTATTTAATGCGAGAGACACGTTTTCTGGGGTTTTCACCACTCCGCAGTTCGTTGGATATGCAGAACAGGAGATATCTTGGTTTTCGTGGAGTTTCTAGCAGAGATATGCATTTTCTGCGATAATCATGGTGAGACTTCTGTTAGAAGTATGCAGAATCATCGAGATCGCACATTTCGATCTATTTAATGCGAGAAACACGTTGTCTGGTGTTTTCACCACTCCACAGAGCGTTTGATATGCAGTACCATCGATATCTTGGTTTTCGTGGGGTTTCAAGCTGAGATATGCATTTTCTAGGATAATCTTGGTGAGACTTCTGTCCGAAGTATGCTGAATCATCTAGATCGCTCTTTTCGAGCTAGTTAATGCGAGAAACTCGTTATCTGGCGTTTTTACCACTCAACAGTGCGTATGATATGCAGAACGGACGATATCTTGGTTTTCGTGGGGCTTCAAGCTCAGATATGCATTTTCTGCGATAATCTTGGTGAGACTTCTGTCCGAAGTATGCAGAATCATCGGGATCGCTCTTTTCGAGCTATTAAATGCGAGAAACACGTTATCTGGTGTTTTCACCACTCCACAGCGCGTTTGATATGCAGAACCGGCGATATCTTGATTTTCGTGGTTTTTCCTGCTGAGATATGCATTTTCAGCGATAATCTTGGGGAGTCTTCTGTCAGAAGTATGCAGAATCATCGAGATCGCTCATTTCGAGCTAGTTAATGCGAGAAACACGTAATCTGGTGTTTTCACCACTCCACAGTTCGTTGTATATGCAGAACAGGAGATATCTTGGTTTTCGTGGGGTTTCTAGCAGAGATATGCATTATCTGCGATAATCATGTTGAGACTTCTGTTAGAAGTATGCAGAATCTTCGAGATCGTACATTTCGAGCTATTTTATGCGAGAAACACGTTTTCTGGGGTTTTCACTACTGCACAGTTCGTTGGATATGCAGAACTGGAGATATCTTGGATTTCGTGGGTTTTCTAGCAGAGATATGCATTTTCTGAGATAATCTTGGTGAGACCTCTGTCCGAAGTATGCAGAAACATCGAGATCGCTCTTTTCGACCTATTTAATGCGGAAACACGTTATCTGGTGTTTTCACCACTCCACAGTTCGTTGGATATGCAGAACCAGCGATATCTTGGTTTTCGTGGGGTTTCAAGCTGAGATATGCATTTTTTACGATAATCATGGTGAGACTTTTGTCCGAAGTATGCAGAATCATCGAGATCGCACTTTTCGAGCTATTTAATGCGAGAAACACGATATCTGGTGTTTTCAGCACTCCACAGTGCGTACGATATGCAGAACCGGCGATATCTTGGTTTTCGTGGGGTTTCAAGCTGAGATATGCATTGTCTGCGATAATCATGTTGAGACTTCTGTTAGAAGTATGCAGAATCTTCGAGATCGTACATTTCGAGCTATTTTATGCGAGAAACACGTTTTCTGGGGTTTTCACCACTGCACAGTTCGTTGGATATGCAGAACTGGAGATATCTTGGTTTTCGTGGGTTTTCTAGCAGAGATATGCATTTTCTGAGATAATCATGGTGAGACTTTTGTCCGAAGTATGCAGAATCATCGAGATCGCACTTTTCGAGCTATTTAATGCGAGAAACACGATATCTGGTGTTTTCAGCACTCCACAGTGCGTACGATATGCAGAACCGGCGATATCTTGGTTTTCGTGGGGTTTCAAGCTGAGATATGCATTGTCTGCGATAATCTTGGTGAGACTTCTGTCCGAAGTGTGCAGAATCATCGAGATCGCTCTTTTCGAGCTATTTAATGCGAGAAACACGTTTTCTGGGGTTTTCACCACACCACAGTTCGTTGGATATGCAGAACCAGCGATATCTTGGTTTTCGTGGGGTTTCAAGCTGAGATATGCATTTTTTACGATAATCATGGTGAGACTTTTGTCCGAAGTATGCAGAATCATCGAGATCGCACTTTTCGAACTATTTAATGCGAGAAACACGATATCTGGTATTTTCAGCACTCCGCAGTGCGTACGATATGCAGAACCGGCGATATCTTGGTTTTCGTGGGGTTTCAAGCTGAGATATGCATTCTCTGCGATAATCTTGGTGAGACTTCTGTCCGAAGTATGCAGAATCATCGGGATCGCTCTTTTCGAGCTATTAAATGCGAGAAACACGTTTTCTGGGGTTTTCACCACTCCACAGTTCGTAGGATATGCAGAACAGGAGATATCTTAATTTTCGTGGTTTTTCCAGCTGAGATATGCATTTTCAGCGATAATCTTGGTGAGTCTTCTGTCAGAAGTATGCAGAATCTTCGAGATCGCTCATTTCGAGCTAGTTAATGCGAGAAACACGTTATCTGGTGTTTTCACCACTCCACAGCGCGTTTGATATGCAGAACCGGCGATATCTTGATTTTCGTGGTTTTTCCTGCTGAGATATGCATTTTCAGCGATAATCTTGGGGAGTCTTCTGTCAGAAGTATGCAGAATCAAAGAGATCGCTCATTTCGAGCTTGTTAATGCGAGAAACACGTTATCTGGTGTTTTCACCACTCCACAGTTCGTTGTATATGCAGAACAGGAGATATCTTGGTTTTCGTGGGGTTTCTAGCAGAGATATGCATTATCTGCGATAATCATGGTGAGACTTCTGTTAGAAGTATGCAGAATCATCGAGATCGCACATTTCGAACTATTTAATGCGAGAAACACGTTGTCTGGTGTTTTCACCACTCCACAGTTGGTTTGATATGCAGAACCGGCGATATCTGGGTTTTCGTGGGGTTTCAAGCAGAGATATGCATTTTCTGAGATAATCTTGGTGAGACCTCTGTCCGAAGTATGCAGAAACATCGAGATCGCTCTTTTCGACCTATTTAATGCGAGAAACACGTTATCTGGTGTTTTCACCAGTCCACAGTGCGTTTGATATGCAGAACTAGCGATATCTTGGTTTTCTTGGGGGTTCAAGCTGAGATATGCATTTTTTACGATAATCATGGTGAGACTTCTGTCCGAAGTATGCAGAATCATCGAGATCGCACTTTTCGAGCTATTTAATGCGAGAAACACGATATCTGGTGTTTTCAGCACTCCACAGTGCGTACGATATGCAGAACCGGCGATATCTTGGTTTTCGTGGGGTTTCAAGCTGAGATATGCATTTTTTACGATAATCATGGTGAGACTTCTGTCCGAAGTATGCAGAATCATCGAGATCGCACTTTTCGAGCTATTTAATGCGAGAAACACGATATCTGGTGTTTTCAGCACTCCACAGTGCGTACGATATGCAGAACCGGCGATATCTTGGTTTTCGTGGGGTTTCAAGCTGAGATATGCATTGTCTGCGATAATCTTGGTGAGACTTTTGTCCGAAGTATGCAGAATCATCGAGATCGCACTTTTCGAGCTATTTAATGCGAGAAACACGATATCTGGTGTTTTCAGCACTCCACAGTGCGTACGATATGCAGAACCGGCGATATCTTGGTTTTCGTGGGGTTTCAAGCTGAGATATGCATTGTCTGCGATAATCTTGGTGAGACTTCTGTCCGAAGTATGCAGAATCATCGAGATCGCTCTATTCGACCTATTTAATGCGAGAAACACGTTATCTGGGGTTTTCACCACACCACAGTTCGTTGGATATGCAGAACCAGCGATATCTTGGTTTTCGTGGGGTTTCAAGTTGAGATATGCATTTTTTACGATAATCATGGTGAGACTTTTGTCCGAAGTATGCAGAATCATCGAGATCGCACTTTTCGAGCTATTTAATGCGAGAAACACGATATCTGGTGTTTTCAGCACTCCACAGTGCGTACGATATGCAGAACCGGCGATATCTTGGTTTTCGTGGGGTTTCAAGCTGAGATATGCATTGTCTGCGATAATCTTGGTGAGACTTCTGTCCGAAGTATGCAGAATCATCGAGATCGCACTTTTCGAGCTATTTAATGCGAGAAACACGATATCTGGTGTTTTCAGCACTCCACAGTGCGTACGATATGCAGAACCGGCGATATCTTGGTTTTAGTGGGGTTTCAAGCTGAGATATGCATTGTCTGCGATAATCTTGGTGAGACTTCTGTCCGAAGTGTGCAGAATCATCGAGATCGCTCTTTTCTAGCTATTTAATGCGAGAAACACGTTTTCTGGGGTTTTCACCACACCACAGTTCGTTGGATATGCAGAACCAGCGATATCTTGGTTTTCGTGGGGTTTCAAGCTGAGATATGCATTTTTTACGATAATCATGGTGAGACTTTTGTCCGAAGTATGCAGAATCATCGAGATCGCACTTTTCGAACTATTTAATGCGAGAAACACGATATCTGGTGTTTTCAGCACTCCACAGTGCGTACGATATGCAGAACCGGCGATATCTTGGTTTTCGTGGGGTTTCAAGCTGAGATATGCATTGTCTGCGATAATCTTGGTGAGACTTCTGTCCGAAGTATGCAGAATCATCGGGATCGCTCTTTTCGAGCTATTAAATGCGAGAAACACGTTTTCTGGGGTTTTCACCACTCCACAGTTCGTAGGATATGCAGAACAGGAGATATCTTAATTTTCGTGGTTTTTCCAGCTGAGATATGCATTTTCAGCGATAATCTTGGTGAGTCTTCTGTCAGAAGTATGCAGAATCTTCGAGATCGCTCATTTCGAGGTAGTTAATGCGAGAAACACGTTATCTGGTGTTTTCACCACTCCACAGTGCGTTTGATATGCAGAACCGGCGACATCTTGGCTGTCGTAGGGTATCAAGCTGAGATATGCATTTTCTACGATAATCTTGGTGAGTCTTCTGTCAGAAGTAAGCAGAATCTTCGAGATCGCTCATTTCGAGCTAGTTAATGCGAGAAACACGTTATCTGGTGTTTTCACCACTCCACAGCGCGTTTGATATGCAGAACCGGCGATATCTTGATTTTCGTGGTTTTTCCTGCTGAGATATGCATTTTCAGCGATAATCTTGGGGATTCTTCTGTCAGAAGTATGCAGAATCAAAGAGATCGCTCATTTCGAGCTAGTTAATGCGAGAAACACGTTATCTGGTGTTTTCACCACTCCACAGTTCGTTGTATATGCAGAACAGGAGATATCTTGGTTTTCGTGGGGTTTCTAGCAGAGATATGCATTATCTGTGATAATCATGTTGAGACTTCTGTTAGAAGTATGCAGAATCTTCGAGATTGTACATTTCGTGCTATTTAATGCGCGAAACACGTTTTCTGGGGTTTTCACCACTGCACAGTTCGTTGGATATGCAGAACAGGAGATATCTTGGTTTTCGTGGGTTTTCTAGCAGAGATATTCATTTTCTGCGATAATCATGGTGAGACTTCTGTTAGAAGTATGCAGAATCATCGAGATCGCACATTTCGAACTATTTAATGCGAGAAACACGTTATCTGGTGTTTTCACCACTCCACAGTGCGTTTGATATGCAGAACCGGCGACATCTTGGCTGTCGTAGGGTATCAAGCTGAGATATGCATTTTCTACGATAATCTTGGTGAGTCTTCTGTCAGAAGTAAGCAGAATCTTCGAGATCGCTCATTTCGAGCTAGTTAATGCGAGAAACACGTTATCTGGTGTTTTCACCACTCCACAGCGCGTTTGATATGCAGAACCGGCGATATCTTGATTTTCGTGGTTTTTCCTGCTGAGATATGCATTTTCAGCGATAATCTTGGGGAGTCTTCTGTCAGAAGTATGCAGAATCTTCGAGATCGTACATTTCGTGCTATTTAATGCGAGAAACACGTTTTCTGGGGTTTTCACCACTGCACAGTTCGTTGGATATGCAGAACAGGAGATATCTTGGTTTTCGTGGGTTTTCTAGCAGAGATATTCATTTTCTGCGATAATCTTGGTGAGTCTTCTGTCCGAAGTATGCAGAATCATCGAGATCGCACTTTTCGAGCTATTTAATGCGAGAAACACGATATCTGGTGTTTTCAGCACTCCACAGTGCGTACGATATGCAGAACCGGCGATATCTTGGTTTTCGTGGGGTTTCAAGCTGAGATATGCATTGTCTGCGATAATCTTGGTGAGACTTCTGTCCGAAGTGTGCAGAATCATCGAGATCGCTCTTTTCTAGCTATTTAATGCGAGAAACACGTTTTCTGGGGTTTTCACCACACCACAGTTCGTTGGATATGCAGAACCAGCGATATCTTGGTTTTCGTGGGGTTTCAAGCTGAGATATGCATTTTTTACGATAATCATGGTGAGACTTTTGTCCGAAGTATGCAGAATCATCGAGATCGCACTTTTCGAACTATTTAATGCGAGAAACACGATATCTGGTGTTTTCAGCACTCCACAGTGCGTACGATATGCAGAACCGGCGATATCTTGGTTTTCGTGGGGTTTCAAGCTGAGATATGCATTGTCTGCGATAATCTTGGTGAGACTTCTGTCCGAAGTATGCAGAATCATCGGGATCGCTCTTTTCGAGCTATTAAATGCGAGAAACACGTTTTCTGGGGTTTTCACCACTCCACAGTTCGTAGGATATGCAGAACAGGAGATATCTTAATTTTCGTGGTTTTTCCAGCTGAGATATGCATTTTCAGCGATAATCTTGGTGAGTCTTCTGTCAGAAGTATGCAGAATCTTCGAGATCGCTCATTTCGAGGTAGTTAATGCGAGAAACACGATATCTGGTGTTTTCAGCACTCCACAGTGCGTACGATATGCAGAACCGGCGATATCTTGGTTTTCGTGGGGTTTCAAGCTGAGATATGCATTGTCTGCGATAATCTTGGTGAGTCTTCTGTCAGAAGTAAGCAGAATCTTCGAGATCGCTCATTTCGAGCTAGTTAATGCGAGAAACACGTTATCTGGTGTTTTCACCACTCCACAGTGCGTTTGATATGCAGAACCGGCGACATCTTGGCTGTCGTAGGGTATCAAGCTGAGATATGCATTTTCTACGATAATCTTGGTGAGTCTTCTGTCAGAAGTAAGCAGAATCTTCGAGATCGCTCATTTCGAGCTAGTTAATGCGAGAAACACGTTATCTGGTGTTTTCACCACTCCACAGCGCGTTTGATATGCAGAACCGGCGATATCTTGATTTTCGTGGTTTTTCCTGCTGAGATATGCATTGTCTGCGATAATCTTGGTGAGACTTCTGTCCGAAGTATGCAGAATCATCGGGATCGCTCTTTTCGAGCTATTAAATGCGAGAAACACGTTTTCTGGGGTTTTCACCACTCCACAGTTCGTAGGATATGCAGAACAGGAGATATCTTAATTTTCGTGGTTTTTCCAGCTGAGATATGCATTTTCAGCGATAATCTTGGTGAGTCTTCTGTCAGAAGTATGCAGAATCTTCGAGATCGCTCATTTCGAGGTAGTTAATGCGAGAAACACGTTATCTGGTGTTTTCACCACTCCACAGTGCGTTTGATATGCAGAACCGGCGACATCTTGGCTGTCGTAGGGTATCAAGCTGAGATATGCATTATCTGTGATAATCATGTTGAGACTTCTGTTAGAAGTATGCAGAATCTTCGAGATTGTACATTTCGTGCTATTTAATGCGCGAAACACGTTTTCTGGGGTTTTCACCACTGCACAGTTCGTTGGATATGCAGAACAGGAGATATCTTGGTTTTCGTGGGTTTTCTAGCAGAGATATTCATTTTCTGCGATAATCATGGTGAGACTTCTGTTAGAAGTATGCAGAATCATCGAGATCGCACATTTCGAACTATTTAATGCGAGAAACACGTTGTCTGGTGTTTTCACCACTCCACAGTTGGTTTGATATGCAGAACCGGCGATATCTGGGTTTTCGTGGGGTTTCAAGCTGAGATATGCATTTTCTGAGATAATCTTGGTGAGACCTCTGTCCGAAGTATGCAGAAACATCGAGATCGCTCTTTTCGACCTATTTAATGCGAGAAACACGTTATCTGGTGTTTTCACCAGTCCACAGTGCGTTTGATGTGCAGAACCAGCGATATCCTGGTTTTCGTGGGGTTTCAAGCACAGACATGCATTTTTTACGATAATCATGGTGAGACTTTTGTCCGAAGTATGCAGAATCATCGAGATCGCAGTTTTCGAGCTATTTAATGCGAGAAACACGATATCTGGTGTTTTCAGCACTCCACAGTGCGTACGATATGCAGAACCGGCGACATCTTGGCTGTCGTAGGGTATCAAGCTGAGATATGCATTTTCTACGATAATCTTGGTGAGTCTTCTGTCAGAAGTATGCAGAACCTTCGAGATCGCTCATTTCGAGCTAGTTAATGCGAGAAACACGTTATCTGGTGTTTTCACCACTCCACAGCGCGTTTGATATGCAGAACCGGCGATATCTTGATTTTCGTGGTTTTTCCTGCTGAGATATGCATTTTCAGCGATAATCTTGGTGAGACTTCTGTCCGAAGTGTGCAGAATCATCGAGATCGCTCTTTTCGAGCTATTTAATGCGAGAAACACGTTTTCTGGGGTTTTCACCACACCACAGTTCGTTGGATATGCAGAACCACCGATATCTTGGTTTTCTTGGGGGTTCAAGCTGAGATATGCATTTTTTACGATAATCATGGTGAGACTTCTGTCCGAAGTATGCAGAATCATCGAGATCGCACTTTTCGAGCTATTTAATGCGAGAAACACGATATCTGGTGTTTTCAGCACTCCACAGTGCGTACGATATGCAGAACCGGCGATATCTTGGTTTTCGTGAGGTTTCAAGCTGAGATATGCATTGTCTGCGATAATCTTGGTGAGACTTCTGTCCGAAGTGTGCAGAATCATCGAGATCGCTCTTTTCGAGCTATTTAATGCGAGAAACACGTTTTCTGGGGTTTTCACCACACCACAGTTCGTTGGATATGCAGAATCAGCGATATCTTGGTTTTCGTGGGGTTTCAAATTGAGATATGCATTTTTTACGATAATCATGGTGAGACTTTTGTCCGAAGTATGCAGAATCATCGAGATCGCTCTTTTCGAACTATTTAATGCGAAAAACACGATATCTGGTGTTTTCAGCACTCCACAGTGCGTACGATAAGCAGAACCGGCGATATCTTGGTTTTCGTGGGGTTTCAAGCTGAGATATGCATTGTCTGCGATAATCTTGGTGAGACTTCTGTCCGAAGTATGCAGAATCATCGGGATCGCTCTTTTCGAGCTATTAAATGCGAGAAACTCGTTTTCTGGGGTTTTCACCACTCCACAGTTCGTAGGATATGCAGAACAGGAGATATCTTAATTTTCGTGGATTTTCCAGCTGAGATATGCATTTTCAGCGATAATCTTGGTGAGTCTTCTGTCAGAAGTATGCAGAATCTTCGAGATCGCTCATTTCGAGCTAGTTAATGCGAGAAACACGTTATCTGGTGTTTTCACCACTCCACAGTGCGTTTGATATGCAGAACCGGCGACATCTTGGCTGTCGTAGGGTATCAAGCTGAGATATGCATTTTCTACGATAATCTTGGTGAGTCTTCTGTCAGAAGTAAGCAGAATCTTCGAGATCGCTCATTTCGAGCTAGTTAATGCGAGAAACACGTTTTCTGGGGTTTTCACCACTCCACAGTGCGTTTGATATGCAGAGCCAGCGATATCTTGGTTTTCGTGGGGTTTCAAGCAGAGATATGCAGTTTTTACGATAATCATGGTGAGACCCATGTCCGAAGTATGCAGAATCATCGAGATCGCACTTTTCGAGCTATTTAATGCGAGAAACACGATATCTGGTGTTTTCAGCACTCCACAGTGCGTACGATATGGAGAACCGGGGATATCTTGGTTTTCGTGGGGTTTCAAGCTGAGATATGCATTGTCTGCGATAATCTTGGTGAGACTTCTGTCCGAAGTGTGCAGAATCATCGAGATCGCTCTTTTCGAGCTATTTAATGCGAGAAACACGTTTTCTGGGGTTTTCACCACACCACAGTTCGTTGGATATGCAGAACCAGCGATATCTGGGTTTTCGTGGGGTTTCAAGCTGAGATATGCATTTTCTGAGATAACCTTGGTGAGACCTCTGTCCGAAGTATGCAGAAACATCGAGATCGCTCTTTTCGACCTATTTAATGCGAGAAACACGTTATCTGGTGTTTTCACCAGTCCACAGTGCGTTTGATGTGCAGAACCAGCGATATCTTGGTTTTCGTGGGGTTTCAAGCAGAGATATGCAGTTTTTACGATAATCATGGTGAGACCCATGTCCGAAGTATGCAGAATCATCGAGATCGCACTTTTCGAGCTATTTAATGCGAGAAACACGATATCTGGTGTTTTCAGCACTCCACAGTGCGTACGATATGGAGAACCGGGGATATCTTGGTTTTCGTGGGGTTTCAAGCTGAGATATGCATTGTCTGCGATAATCTTGGTGAGACTTCTGTCCGAAGTGTGCAGAATCATCGAGATCGCTCTTTTCGAGCTATTTAATGCGAGAAACACGTTTTCTGGGGTTTTCACCACACCACAGTTCGTTGGATATGCAGAACCAGCGATATCTTGGTTTTCGTGGGGTTTCAAGCAGAGACATGCATTTTTTACGATAATCATGGTGAGACTTTTGTCCGAAGTATGCAGAATCATCGAGATCGCAGTTTTCGAGCTATTTAATGCGAGAAACACGATATCTGGTGTTTTCAGCACTCCACAGTGCGTACGATATGCAGAACCGGCGACATCTTGGCTGTCGTAGGGTATCAAGCTGAGATATGCATTTTCTACGATAATCTTGGTGAGTCTTCTGTCAGAAGTATGCAGAACCTTCGAGATCGCTCATTTCGAGCTAGTTAATGCGAGAAACACGTTATCTGGTGTTTTCACCACTCCACAGCGCGTTTGATATGCAGAACCGGCGATATCTTGATTTTCGTGGTTTTTCCTGCTGAGATATGCATTTTCAGCGATAATCTTGGTGAGACTTCTGTCCGAAGTGTGCAGAATCATCGAGATCGCTCTTTTCGAGCTATTTAATGCGAGAAACACGTTTTCTGGGGTTTTCACCACACCACAGTTCGTTGGATATGCAGAACCACCGATATCTTGGTTTTCGTGGGGTTTCAAGTTGAGATATGCATTTTTTACGATAATCATGGTGAGACTTTTGTCCGAAGTATGCAGAATCATCGAGATCGCACTTTTCGAGCTATTTAATGCGAGAAACACGATATCTGGTGTTTTCAGCACTCCACAGTGCGTACGATATGCAGAACCGGCGATATCTTGGTTTTCGTGGGGTTTCAAGCTGAGATATGCATTGTCTGCGATAATCTTGGTGAGACTTCTGTCCGAAGTATGCAGAATCATCGAGATCGCTCTATTCGACCTATTTAATGCGAGAAACACGTTATCTGGTGTTTTCACCACTCCACAGTGCGTTTGATATGCAGAGCCAGCGATATCTTGGTTTTCGTGGGGTTTCAAGATGAGATATGCATTTTTGACGATAATCATGGTGAGACTTCTGTCCGAAGTATGCAGAATCATCGAGTTTCTCTTTTCGAGCTATTTAATGCGAGAAACACGATATCTGGTGTTTTCAGCACTCCACAGTGCGTACGATATGCAGAACCGGCGATATCTTGGTTTTCGTGGGGTTTCAAGCTGAGATATGCATTGTCTGCGATAATCTTGGTGAGACTTCTGTCCGAAGTGTGCAGAATCATCGAGATCGCTCTTTTCGAGCTATTTAATGCGAGAAACACGTTTTCTGGGGTTTTCACCACACCACAGTTCGTTGGATATGCAGAACCAGCGATATCTTGGTTTTCGTGGGGTTTCAAGCTGAGATATGCATTTTTTACGATAATCATGGAGAGACTTCTGTCCGAAGTATGCAGAATCATCGAGATCGCACTTTTCGAGTTATTTAATGCGAGAAACACGATATCTGGTGTTTTCAGCACTCCACAGTGCGTATAATATGCAGAACCGGCGATATCTTGGTTTTCGTGGGGTTTCAAGCTGAGATATGCATTCTCTGCGATAATCTTGGTGAGACTTCTGTCCGAAGTGTGCAGAATCATCGAGATCGATCATTTCGAGCTATGTAATGCGAGAAACACGTTTTCTGGGGTTTTCACCACACCACAGTTCGTTGGATATGCAGAACAGGTGATATCTTGGTTTTCAAGGGGTTTCAAGCAGAGATATGCATTTTCTGCGATAAACTAGGAGAGACTTCTGTCCGAAGTATGCTGAATCATCGAGATAGCACCTTTCGAGCTAGTTAATGCGAGAAAAACCTTATCTGGTGTTTTCACCACTCCACAGTGCGTTTGATATGCAGAACCGGCGATATCTTGGTTTTCGTGGGGTTTCAAGCTGAGATATGCATTGTCTGCGATAATCTTGGTGAGACTTCTGTCCGAAGTGTGCAGAATCATCGAGATCGCTCTTTTCGAGCTATTTAATGCGAGAAACACGTTTTCTGTGGTTTTCACCACACCACAATTCGTTGGATATGCAGAACAGGTGATATCTTGGTTTTCGAGGGGTTTCAAGCTGAGATATGCATTTTCTGCGATAAACTTGGAGACACTTCTGTCCGAAGTATGCTGAATCGTCGAGATCGCACTTTTCGAGCTAGTTAATGCGAGAAAAACCTTATCTGGTGTTTTCGCCACCCCACAGTGCGTTTGATATGCAGAACCGGCGATATCTGGGTTTTCGTGGGGTTTCAAGCTGAGATATGCATTGTCTGCGATAATCTTGGTGAGACTTCTGTCCGAAGTATGCAGAAACATCGAGATCGCTCTTTTCGACCTATTTAATGCGAGAAACACGTTATCTGGTGTTTTCACCACTCCACAGTGCGTTTGATATGCAGAACCAGCGATATCTTGGTTTTCGTGGGGTTTCAAGCTGAGATATGCATTTTTTACGATAATCATGGTGAGACTTCTGTCAGAAGTATGCTGAATCATCGAGATAGCACCTTTCGAGCTAGTTAATGCGAGAAAAACCTTATCTGGTGTTTTCACCACTCCACAGTGCGTTTGATATGCAGAACCGGCGATATCTTGGTTTTCGTGGGGTTTCAAGCTGAGATATGCATTGTCTGCGATAATCTTGGTGAGACTTCTGTCCGAAGTGTGCAGAATCATCGAGATCGCTCTTTTCGAGCTATTTAATGCGAGAAACACGTTTTCTGGGGTTTTCACCACACCACAATTCGTTGGATATGCAGAACAGGTGATATCTTGGTTTTCGAGGGGTTTCAAGCTGAGATATGCATTTTCTGCGATAAACTTGGAGACACTTCTGTCCGAAGTATGCTGAATCGTCGAGATCGCACTTTTCGAGCTAGTTAATGCGAGAAAAACCTTATCTGGTGATTTCCCCACCCCACAGTGCGTTTGATATGCAGAACCGGCGATATCTTGGTTTTCGTGGGGTTTCAAGCTGAGATATGCATTGTCTGCGATAATCTTGGTGAGACTTCTGTCCGAAGTGTGCAGAATCATCGAGATCGCTCTTTTCGAGCTATTTAATGCGAGAAACACGTTTTCTGTGGTTTTCACCACACCACAATTCGTTGGATATGCAGAACAGGTGATATCTTGGTTTTCGAGGGGTTTCAAGCTGAGATATGCATTTTCTGCGATAAACTTGGAGACACTTCTGTCCGAAGTATGCTGAATCGTCGAGATCGCACTTTTCGAGCTAGTTAATGCGAGAAAAACCTTATCTGGTGTTTTCCCCACCCCACAGTGCGTTTGATATGCAGAACCGGCGATATCTGGGTTTTCGTGGGGTTTCAAGCTGAGATATGCATTGTCTGCGATAATCTTGGTGAGACTTCTGTCCGAAGTATGCAGAAACATCGAGATCGCTCTTTTCGACCTATTTAATGCGAGAAACACGTTATCTGGTGTTTTCACCACTCCACAGTGCGTTTGATATGCAGTACCAGCGATATCTTGGTTTTCGTGGGGTTTCAAGCTGAGATATGCATTTTTTACGATAATCATGGTGAGACTTCTGTCAGAAGTATGCTGAATCATCGAGATAGCACCTTTCGAGCTAGTTAATGCGAGAAAAACCTTATCTGGTGTTTTCACCACTCCACAGTGCGTTTGATATGCAGAACCGGCGATATCTTGGTTTTCGTGGGGTTTCAAGCTGAGATATGCATTGTCTGCGATAATCTTGGTGAGACTTCTGTCCGAAGTGTGCAGAATCGTCGAGATCGCTCTTTTCGAGCTATTTAATGCGAGAAACACGTTTTCTGGGGTTTTCACCACACCACAATTCGTTGGATATGCAGAACAGGTGATATCTTGGTTTTCGAGGGGTTTCAAGCTGAGATATGCATTTTCTGCGATAAACTTGGAGACACTTCTGTCCGAAGTATGCTGAATCGTCGAGATCGCACTTTTCGAGCTAGTTAATGCGAGAAAAACCTTATCTGGTGTTTTCCCAACCCCACAGTGCGTTTGATATGCAGAACCGGCGATATCTGGGTTTTCGTGGGGTTTCAAGCTGAGATATGCATTGTCTGCGATAATCTTGGTGAGACTTCTGTCCGAAGTATGCAGAAACATCGAGATCGCTCTTTTCGAGCTATTTAATGCGAGAAACACGTTTTCTGGGGTTTTTACCACTCCACAGTTCGTTGGATATGCAGAACCGGAGATATCTTGGTTTTCGTGGAGTTTCAAGCTGAGATATGCATTTCCTGCGATAATCTTGGTGAGACTTCTGTCCGAAGTATGCTGAATCATCGAGATCGCTCTTTTCAAGCTATTTAATGCGAGAAACACGTTTTCTGTGGTTTTCACCACACCACAATTCGTTGGATATGCAGAACAGGTGATATCTTGGTTTTCGAGGGGTTTCAAGCTGAGATATGCATTTTCTGCGATAAACTTGGAGACACTTCTGTCCGAAGTATGCTGAATCGTCGAGATCGCACTTTTCGAGCTAGTTAATGCGAGAAAAACCTTATCTGGTGTTTTCGCCACCCCACAGTGCGTTTGATATGCAGAACCGGCGATATCTGGGTTTTCGTGGGGTTTCAAGCTGAGATATGCATTGTCTGCGATAATCTTGGTGAGACTTCTGTCCGAAGTATGCAGAAACATCGAGATCGCTCTTTTCGACCTATTTAATGCGAGAAACACGTTATCTGGTGTTTTCACCACTCCACAGTGCGTTTGATATGCAGAACCAGCGATATCTTGGTTTTCGTGGGGTTTCAAGCTGAGATATGCATTTTTTACGATAATCATGGTGAGACTTCTGTCAGAAGTATGCTGAATCATCGAGATAGCACCTTTCGAGCTAGTTAATGCGAGAAAAACCTTATCTGGTGTTTTCACCACTCCACAGTGCGTTTGATATGCAGAACCGGCGATATCTTGGTTTTCGTGGGGTTTCAAGCTGAGATATGCATTGTCTGCGATAATCTTGGTGAGACTTCTGTCCGAAGTGTGCAGAATCATCGAGATCGCTCTTTTCGAGCTATTTAATGCGAGAAACACGTTTTCTGGGGTTTTCACCACACCACAATTCGTTGGATATGCAGAACAGGTGATATCTTGGTTTTCGAGGGGTTTCAAGCTGAGATATGCATTTTCTGCGATAAACTTGGAGACACTTCTGTCCGAAGTATGCTGAATCGTCGAGATCGCACTTTTCGAGCTAGTTAATGCGAGAAAAACCTTATCTGGTGTTTTCCCCACCCCACAGTGCGTTTGATATGCAGAACCGGCGATATCTTGGTTTCCGGGGGTTTCAAGCTGAGATATGCATTGTCTGCGATAATCTTGGTGAGACTTCTGTCCGAAGTGTGCAGAATCATCGAGATCGCTCTTTTCGAGCTATTTAATGCGGGAAACACGTTTTCTGTGGTTTTCACCACACCACAATTCGTTGGATATGCAGAACAGGTGATATCTTGGTTTTCGAGGGGTTTCAAGCTGAGATATGCATTTTCTGCGATAAACTTGGAGACACTTCTGTCCGAAGTATGCTGAATCGTCGAGATCGCACGTTTCGAGCTAGTTAATGCGAGAAAAACCTTATCTGGTGTTTTCCCCACCCCACAGTGCGTTTGATATGCAGAACCGGCGATATCTGGGTTTTCGTGGGGTTTCAAGCTGAGATATGCATTGTCTGCGATAATCTTGGTGAGACTTCTGTCCGAAGTATGCAGAAACATCGAGATCGCTCTTTTCGACCTATTTAATGCGAGAAACACGTTATCTGGTGTTTTCACCACTCCACAGTGCGTTTGATATGCAGAACCAGCGATATCTTGGTTTTCGTGGGGTTTCAAGCTGAGATATGCATTTTTTACGATAATCATGGTGAGACTTCTGTCAGAAGTATGCTGAATCATCGAGATAGCACCTTTCGAGCTAGTTAATGCGAGAAAAACCTTATCTGGTGTTTTCACCACTCCACAGTGCGTTTGATATGCAGAACCGGCGATATCTTGGTTTTCGTGGGGTTTCAAGCTGAGATATGCATTGTCTGCGATAATCTTGGTGAGACTTCTGTCCGAAGTGTGCAGAATCATCGAGATCGCTCTTTTCGAGCTATTTAATGCGAGAAACACGTTTTCTGGGGTTTTCACCACACCACAATTCGTTGGATATGCAGAACAGGTGATATCTTGGTTTTCGAGGGGTTTCAAGCTGAGATATGCATTTTCTGCGATAAACTTGGAGACACTTCTGTCCGAAGTATGCTGAATCGTCGAGATCGCACTCTTCGAGCTAGTTAATGCGAGAAAAACCTTATCTGGTGTTTTCCCCACCCCACAGTGCGTTTGATATGCAGAACCGGCGATATCTGGGTTTTCGTGGGGTTTCAAGCTGAGATATGCATTGTCTGCGATAATCTTGGTGAGACTTCTGTCCGAAGTATGCAGAAACATCGAGATCGCTCTTTTCGAGCTATTTAATGCGAGAAACACGTTTTCTGGGGTTTTTACCACTCCACAGTTCGTTGGATATGCAGAACCGGAGATATCTTGGTTTTCGTGGAGTTTCAAGCTGAGATATGCATTTCCTGCGATAATCGTGGTGAGACTTCTGTCCGAAGTATGCTGAATCATCGAGATCGCTCTTTTCAAGCTATTTAATGCGAGAAACACGTTCTCTGGTTGTTTTCACCACTCCACAGTTCGTTGGATATGCAGAACAGGAGATATCTTGGTTTTCGTGGGGTTTCTAGCAGAGATATGCATTTTCTGCGATAATCTTGGTGAGACCTGTGTCCGAAGTATGCAGAAACATCGAGATCGCTCTTTTCGACCTATTTAATGCGAGAAACACGTTATCTGGTGTTTTCAGCACTCCACAGTGCGTTTGATATGCAGAACCAGCGATATCTTGGTTTACGTGGGGTTTCAAGCTCAGATATGCATTTTCTGCGATAATCTTGGTGAGACTTCAGTCCGAAGTATGCAGAATCATCGAGATCGTACTATTCGAGCTATTTAATGCGAAAAACACGTTATCTGGTGTTTTCACCACTCCACAGTGCGTATGATATGCAGAACCGACGATATCTTGGTTTTCGTGGGGTTTCAAGCTCAGATATGCATTTTCTGCGATAATCTTGGTGAGACTTCTGTCCGAAGTATGCAGAGTCATCGAGATCGCTCTTTTCGAGCTATTTAATGCGAGAAACAAGTTATCTGGTGTTTTCACCACTCCGCAGTGCGTTTGATATGCAGAACCGGCGATATCTTGATTTTCGTGGTGTTTCCAGCTGAGATATGCATTTTCTGCTATAATCTTGGTGGGCCTTTTGTCAGAAGTATGCAGAATCATCTAGATCCCTCTTATCGAGCTATTTTATGCGAGAAACACGTTATCTGGTGTTTTCACCACTCCACAGTGCGTTTGATAATGCAGAACCGGCGACATCTTTGATGTCGTCGGCGTTCAAGCTGAGATATGCATTTTCTACGATAATCTTGGTGAGACTTCTGTCAGAAGGATGCAGAATCATCGGGATCGGCCTTTTCGAGCTATTTAATGCGAGAAACACGTTATCTGGTGTTTTCACCACTCCACAGTGCGTTTGATATGCAGAACAGTACATATCTTGGTTTTCGTGGGGTTTCAAGCAGAGATATGCATTTTCTGCGATAATCTTGGTGAGACTTCTGTCCGAAGTATGCTGAATCATCGAGATCGCTCTTTTCAAGCTATTTAATGCGAGAAACACGTTCTCTGGTTGTTTTCACCACTCCACAGTTCGTTGGATATGCAGAACAGGAGATATCTTGGTTTTCGTGGGGTTTCTAGCAGAGATATGCATTTTCTGCGATAATCTTGGTGAGACCTGTGTCCGAAGTATGCAGAAACATCGAGATCGCTCTTTTCGACCTATTTAATGCGAGAAACACGTTATCTGGTGTTTTCACCACTCCACAGTGCGTTTGATATGCAGAACCAGCGATATCTTGGTTTTCTTGGGGGTTCAAGCTGAGATATGCATTTTTTACGATAATCATGGTGAGACTTCTGTCCGAAGTATGCAGAATCATCGAGATCGCTCTTTTCGAGCTATTTAATGCGAGAAACACGTTTTCTGGGGTTTTTACCACTCCACAGTTCGTTGGATATGCAGAACCGGAGATATCTTGGTTTTCGTGGAGTTTCAAGCTGAGATATGCATTTCCTGCGATAATCTTGGTGAGACTTCTGTCCGAAGTATGCTGAATCATCGAGATCGCTCTTTTCAAGCTATTTAATGCGAGAAACACGTTCTCTGGTTGTTTTCACCACTCCACAGTGCGTTTGATATGCAGAACCGGCGATATCTTGATTTTCGTGGTGTTTCCAGCTGAGATATGCATTTTCTGCTATAATCTTGGTGGGTCTTTTGTCAGAAGTATGCAGAATCATCTAGATCCCTCTTATCGAGCTATTTTATGCGCGAAACACGTTATCTGGTGTTTTCACCACTCCACAGTGCGTTTGATAATGCAGAACCGGCGACATCTTTGATGTCGTCGGCGTTCAAGCTGAGATATGCATTTTCTACGATAATCTTGGTGAGACTTCTGTCAGAAGTATGCAGAATCATCGGGATCGGCCTTTTCGAGCTATTTAATGCGAGAAACACGTTATCTGGTGTTTTCACCACTCCACAGTGCGTTTGATATGCAGAACAGTACATATCTTGGTTTTCGTGGGGTTTCAAGCTGAGATATGCATTTTCTGCGATAATCTTGTTGAGACTTCTGTCCGAAGTATGCAGAATCATCGAGATCGCTCGTTTCGAGCTATTTAATGCGAGAAACACGTTATCTGGTGTTTTCACCACTCCACAGTGCGTTGGATATGCAGAACTGGAGATATCTTGGTTTCGGTCGGGTTTCAAGCTGAGATATGCATTTTCTACGATAAACCTGGTCAGACTTCTGTCAGAAGTATGCAGAATCTTCGAGAACGCTCTTTTCGAGCTACTTAATGCGCGAAACACGTTTTCTGGTGTTTTCACCACTCCACGGTACGTTTGATGTGCAGAACCGGAGATAACTCGGTTTTCGTCGGGTTTCAAGCAGAGATATGCATTTTCTACGATAATCGTGGTGAGACTTCTGTCAGACGTATGCAGGATCTTCGAGAACGCTCTTTTCGAGCTACTTATTGCGACAAACACGTTATCTGGTGTTTTCAGCACTCCACAGTGCGTTTGATATGCAGAACCAGCGATATCTTGGTTTTCGTGGGGTTTCAAGCTGAGATATGCATTTTTTACGATAATTTTGGTGAGATTTCTGTCCGAAGTATGCAGAATCATCGACATCGCTCGTTTCGAGCAATTTAATGCGAGAAACACGTTATCTGGTATTTTCACCACTCCACAGTGCGTTGGATATGCAGAACCGGAGATATTTTGGTTTTCGTCGGGTTTCAAGCTGAGATATGCATTTTCTACGATAATCTTGGTGAGACTTCTGTCCGAAGTATGCAGAAACGTCGAGATCGCTCTATTCGAGCTATTTAATGCGACAAACACGTTATCTGGTGTTTTCAGCACTTCACAGTGCGTTTGATATGCAGAACCAGCGATATCTTGGTTTTCGTGGGGTTTCAAGCTGAGATATGCATTTTTTACGATAATCTTGGTGAGACTTCCGTCCGAAGTATGCTTAATTATCGAGATCGCTCGTTTCGAGCTATTCAATGCGAGAAACACGTTATCTGGTGTTTTCACCACTCCACAGTGCGTATGATATGCAGAACCGGCGATATCTTGGTTTTCGTGGGGTTTCAAGCTGAGATATGCATTTTCTACGATAATCTTGGTGAGACTTCTGTCTGAAGTATGCTGAAACATCGAGATCGCTCTTTTCGAGCTAGTTAATGCGAGAAAAACCTTATCCTGTGTTTTCACCACTCCACAGTGCGTTTGATATGCAGAACCGGAGATATCTTGGTTTTCGTGGAGTTTCAAGCTGAGATATGCATTTCCTGCGATAATCTTGGTGAGACTTCTGTCCGAAGTATGCTGAATCATCGAGATCGCTCTTTTCAAGCTATTTAATGCGAGAAACACGTTCTCTGGTTGTTTTCACCACTCCACAGTGCGTTTGATATGCAGAACCGGCGATATCTTGATTTTCGTGGTGTTTCCAGCTGAGATATGCATTTTTTACGATAATCTTGGTGAGACTTCCGTCCGAAGTATGCTTAATTATCGAGATCGCTCGTTTCGAGCTATTCAATGCGAGAAACACGTTATCTGGTGTTTTCACCACTCCACAGTGCGTATGATATGCAGAACCGGCGATATCTTGGTTTTCGTGGGGTTTCAAGCTGAGATATGCATTTTCTACGATAATCTTGGTGAGACTTCTGTCTGAAGTATGCTGAAACATCGAGATCGCTCTTTTCGAGCTAGTTAATGCGAGAAAAACCTTATCCTGTGTTTTCACCACTCCACAGTGCGTTTGATATGTAGAACCAGCGATATCTTGGCTTTCGTGTGGTTTCAAGCTGCGATATGCATTTTTTACGATAATTTAGGTGAGACTTCTGTCCGAAGTATGCTGAATCATCGAGATCGCTCTTTTCGAGCTAGTTAGTGCGAGAAACACGTTATCTGGTGTTTTCACCACTCCACAGTGCGTTTGATATGCAGAACAGTACATATCTTGGTTTTCGTGGGGTTTCAATCTGAGATATGCATTTTCTGCGATAATCTTGTTGCGACTTCTGTCCGAAGTATGCAGAATCATCGAGATCGCTCGTTTCGAGCTATTTAATGCGAGAAACATGTTATCTGGTGTTTTCACCACTCCACAGTGCATTGGATAAGCAGAACCGCAGATATTTTGGTTTTCGTCGGGTTTCAAGCTGAGATATGCATTTTCTACGATAAGCTTGGTGAAACATCTGTCCGCAGTATGCAGAAACGTCGAGAGCGCTCTGTCCGATCTATTTAATGCGAGAAACTCGTTCTCTGGGGTTTTCACCACTCCACAGTTCGTTGGATATGCAGAACCGGATATATCTTGGTTATCGTGGGGTTTCAAGCTGAGATATGCATTTTCTGCGATAATCTTGTTGAGACTTCTGTCCGAAGTATGCAGAATCTTCGAGAACGCTCTTTTCGAGCTACTTAATGCGCGAAACACGTTTTCTGGTATTTTCACCACTCCACGGTGCGTTTGATGTGTAGAACCGGAGATATCTTGGTTTTCGTGGGGTTTCAAGATGAGATATGCATTTTCTGCGATAATACTGGTGAGACCTCAGTCAGAAGTATGCAGAATCATCTAGATCGCTCTTTTCGAGCTACTTAATGCACGAAACGCGTTTTCTGGTATTTGCACCACTCCACAGTGCGTTCGATATGCAGAACAGTAGATATCTTGGTTTTCGTGGGGTTTCAAGCTGAGATATGCATTTTCTGCGATAATCTTGTTGAGACTTCTGTCCGAAGTATGCAGAATCATCGAGATCGCTCGTTTCGAGCTACTTAATGCGCGAAACACGTTATCTGGTGTCTTCACCACTCCACAGTTTGTATGATATGCAGAACCGACGATATCTTGGTTTTCGTGGGGTTTCAAGCTCAGATATGCATTTTCTGCGATAATCTTGGTGAGACTTCTGTCCGAAGTATGCAGAGTCATCGAGATCGCTCTTTTCGAGCTATTTAATGCGAGAAACAAGTTATCTGGTGTTTTCACCACTCCGCAGTGCGTTTGATATGCAGAACCAGCGATATCTTGGTTTTCGTGGGGTTTCAAGCTCAGATATGCATTTTCTGCGATAATCTAGGTGAGACTTCTGTCCGAAGTATGCTTAATCATCGAGATCGCTCGTTTCGAGCTATTTAATGCGAGAAACAAGTTATCTGGTGTTTTCACCACTCCACAGTGCGTTTGATATGCAGAAACAGCGATATCTTGGTTTTCGTGGGGTTTCAAGCTGAGATATGCATTTTTTACGATAATCATGGTGAGACTTCTGTCCGAAGTATGCAGAGTCATCGAGATCGTATTTTTCGAGCTATTTAATGCGACAAACACGTTTTCTGGGGTTTTCACCACTCCACAGTTCGTTGGATATGCAGAACAGGAGATATCTTGGTTTTCGTGGGGTTTCTAGCAGAGATATGCATTTTCTGCGATAATCATGGTGAGACTTCTGTCCGAAGTATGCAGAGTCATCGAGATCGTACTATTCGAGCTATTTAATGCGAAAAACACGTTATCTGGTGTTTTCACCACTCCACAGTGCGTATGATATGCAGAACCGACGATATCTTGGTTTTCGTGGGGTTTCAAGCTGAGATATGCATTTTTTTACGATAATCTTGGTGAGACTTCTGTCCGAAGTATGCTTAATCATCGAGATCGCTCGTTTCGAGCTATTTAATGCGAGAAACAAGTTATCTGGTGTTTTCACCACTCCACAGTGCGTTTGATATGCAGAACCAGCGATATCTTGGTTTACGTGGGGTTTCAAGCTCAGATATGCATTTTCTGCGATAATCTTGGTGAGACTTCAGTCCGAAGTATGCAGAATCATCGAGATCGTACTATTCGAGCTATTTAATGCGAAAAACACGTTATCTGGTGTTTTCACCACTCCACAGTGCGTTTGATATGCAGAACCAGCGAAATCTTGGTTTTCGTTGGGTTTCAAGCTGAGATATGCATTTTTTACGATAATCATGGTGAGACTTCTGTCCGAAGTATGCAGAATCATCGAGATCGCACTTTTCGAGCTATTTAATGCGACAAACACGTTATCTGGTGTTTTCACCACTCCGCAGTGCGTTTGATATGCAGAACCAGCGATATCTTGGTTTTCGTGGGGTTTCAAGCTCAGATATGCATTTTCTGCGATAATCTTGGTGAGACTTCTGTCCGAAGTATGCAGAGTCATCGAGATCGTTCTTTTCGAGCTACTTAATGCGACAAACACGTTTTCTGGGGTTTTCACCACTCCACAGTTCGTTGGATATGCAGAACAGGAGATATCTTGGTTTTCGTGGGGTTTCTAGCAGAGATATGCATTTTCTGCGATAATCTTGGTGAGACCTCTGTCCGAAGTATGCAGAAACATGGTGATCGCTCTTTTCGACCTATTGAATGCGAGAAACACGTTATCTGGTGTTTTCACCACTCCACAGTGCGTATGATATGCAGAACCGACGATATCTTGGTTTTCGTGGGGTTTCAAGCTCAGATATGCATTTTCTGCGATAATCTTGGTGAGACTTCTGTCCGAAGTATGCAGAGTCATCGAGATCGCTCTTTTCGAGCTATTTAATGCGAGAAACAAGTTATCTGGTATTTTCACCACTCCGCAGTGCGTTTGATATGCAGAACCAGCGATATCTTGGTTTTCGTGGGGTTTCAAGCTCAGATATGCATTTTCTGCGATAATCTTGGTGAGACTTCTGTCCGAAGTATGCAGAGTCATCGAGATCGTACTTGTCGAGCTATTCAATGCGAGAAACACGTTTTCTGGGGTCTTCACCACTCCACAGTTCGTTGGATATGCAGAACAGGAGATATCTTGGTTTTCGTGGGGTTTCTAGCAGAGATATGCATTTTCTGCGATAATCTAGGTGAGACTTCTGTCCGAAGTATGCTTAATCATCGAGATCGCTCGTTTCGATCTATTTAATGCGAGAAACAAGTTATCTGGTGTTTTCACCACTCCACAGTGCGTTTGATATGCAGAAACAGCGATATCTTGGTTTTCGTGGGGTTTCAAGCTGAGATATGCATTTTTTACGATAATCATGGTGAGACTTCTGTCCGAAGTATGCAGAGTCATCGAGATCGTACTTTTCGAGCTATTTAATGCGACAAACACGTTTTCTGGGGTTTTCACCACTCCACAGTTCGTTGGATATGCAGAACAGGAGATATCTTGGTTTTCGTGGGGTTTCTAGCAGAGATATGCATTTTCTGCGCTAATCTTGGTGAGACCTCTGTCCGAAGTATGCAGAAACATGGAGATCGCTCTTTTCGACCTATTGAATGCGAGAAACACGTTATCTGGTGTTTTCACCACTCCACAGTGCGTTTGATATGCAGAACCAGCGAAATCTTGGTTTTCGATGGGTTTCAAGCTGAGATATGCATTTTTTACGATAATCATGGTGAGACTTCTGTCCGAAGTATGCAGAATCATCGAGATCGCACTTTTCGAGCTATTTAATGCGACAAACACGTTATCTGGTGTTTTCAGCACACCACAGTGCGTTTGATATGCAGAACCAGCGAAATCTTGGTTTTCGTGGGGTTTCAAGCTGAGATATGCATTTTTTACGATAATCTTGGTGAGACTTCTGTCCGAAGTATGCTTAATCATCGAGATCGCTCTATTCGAGCTATTTAATGCGAGAAACACGTTATCTGGTGTCTTCACCACTCCACAGTTTGTATGATATGCAGAACCGACGATATCTTGGTTTTCGTGGGGTTTCAAGCTCAGATATGCATTTTCTGCGATAATCTTGGTGAGACTTCTGTCCGAAGTATG
The DNA here is from genome assembly GCA_951804975.1 of Anthophora plumipes. Classification (NCBI taxonomy): domain Eukaryota; kingdom Metazoa; phylum Arthropoda; class Insecta; order Hymenoptera; family Apidae; genus Anthophora; species Anthophora plumipes. The sequence continues at coordinate 22,739,023 of OX638118.1, forward strand.
CAGAGTCATCGAGATCGCTCTTTTCGAGCTATTTAATGCGAGAAACAAGTTATCTGGTGTTTTCACCACTCCGCAGTGCGTTTGATATGCAGAACCAGCGATATCTTGGTTTTCGTGGGGTTTCAAGCTCAGATATGCATTTTCTGCGATAATCTAGGTGAGACTTCTGTCCGAAGTATGCTTAATCATCGAGATCGCTCGTTTCGAGCTATTTAATGCGAGAAACAAGTTATCTGGTGTTTTCACCACTCCACAGTGCGTTTGATATGCAGAAACAGCGATATCTTGGTTTTCGTGGGGTTTCAAGCTGAGATATGCATTTTTTACGATAATCATGGTGAGACTTCTGTCCGAAGTATGCAGAGTCATCGAGATCGTACTTTTCGAGCTATTTAATGCGACAAACACGTTTTCTGGGGTTTTCACCACTCCACAGTTCGTTGCATATGCAGAACAGGAGATATCTTGGTTTTCGTGGGGTTTCTAGCAGAGATATGCATTTTCTGCGATAATCATGGTGAGACTTCTGTCCGAAGTATGCAGAGTCATCGAGATCGTACTATTCGAGCTATTTAATGCGAAAAACACGTTATCTGGTGTTTTCACCACTCCACAGTGCGTATGATATGCAGAACCGACGATATCTTGGTTTTCGTGGGGTTTCAAGCTCAGATATGCATTTTCTGCGATAATCTTGGTGAGACTTCTGTCCGAAGTATGCAGAAACATCGAGATCGCTCTTTTCGACCTATTTAATGCGAGAAACACGTTATCGGGTGTTTTCACCACTCCACAGTGCGGTTGAAATGCAGAACCAGCGAAATCTTGGTTTTCGTGTGGTTTCAAGCTCAGATATGCATTTTCTGCGATAATCATGGTGAGACTTCTGTCCGAAGTATGCAGAAGCATCGAGATCGCACTTTTCGAGCTATTTAATGCGAGAAACACGTTATCTGGTGTTTTCACCACTCCACAGTGCGTATGATATGCAGAACCGACGATATCTTGGTTTTTGTGGGGTTTCAAGCTCAGATATGCATTTTCTGCGATAATCTTGGTGAGACTTCTGTCCGAAGTATGCAGAGTCATCGAGATCGTACTTTTCGAGCTATTTAATGCGAGAAACACGTTTTCTGGGGATTTCACCACTCCACAGTTCGTTGGATATGCAGAACAGGAGATATCTTGGTTTTCGTGGGGTTTCTAGCAGAGATATGCATTTTCTGCGGTAATCTTGGTGAGACCTCTGTCCGAAGTATGCTTAATCATCGAGACCGCTCTATTCGAGCTATTTAATGCGAGAAAAACCTTCTCTGGTGTTATCACCACTCCACAGTGCGTTTGATATGCAGAACCAGCAATATCTTGGTTTTCGGGTGGTTTCAAGCTCAGATATGCATTTTCTGCGATAATCTTGGTGAGACTTCTGTCCGAAGTATGCAGAATCATCGAGATCGCACTTTTCGAGATATTTAATGCGAGAAACACGTTATCTGGTGTTTTCACCACTCCACAGTGCGATTGATATGCAGAACCGGCGATATCTTGGTTTTTGTGGGGTTTCAAGCTGAGATATGCATTTTTTACGATAATCTTGGTGAGACTTCTGTCCGAAGTATGCTTAATCATCGAGACCGCTCTATTCGAGCTATTTAATGCGAGAAAAACCTTGTCTGGTGTTTTCACCACTCCACAGTGCGTTTGATATGCAGAACCAGCGATATCTTGGTTTTCGTGTGGTTTCAAGCTCAGATATGAATTCTCTGCGATAATCTTGGTGAGACTTCTGTCCGAAGTATGCAGAATCATCGAGATCGCACTTTTCGAGCTATTTAATGCGAGAAACACGTTTTCTGGGGATTTCACCACTCCACAGTTCGTTGGATATGCAGAACAGGAGATATCTTGGTTTTCGTGGGGTTTCTAGCAGAGATATGCATTTTCTGCGGTAATCTTGGTGAGACCTCTGTCCGAAGTATGCAGAAACATCGAGATCGCTCTTTTCGACCTATTTAATGCGAGAAACACGTTATCTGGTGTTTTCACCACTCCACAGTGCGTTTGATTAGCAGAACCAGCGAAATCTTGGTTTTCGTGGGGTTTCAAGCTGAGATATGCATTTTTTACGATAATCTTGGTGGGACTTCTGTCCGAAGTATGCTTAATCATCGAGACCGCTCTATTCGAGCTATTTAATGCGAGAAAAACCTTCTCTGTTGTTTTCACCACTCCACAGTGCGTTTGATATGCAGAACCAGCAATATCTTGGTCTTCGGGTGGTTTCAAGCTCAGATATGCATTTTCTGCGATAATCTTGGTGAGACTTCTGTCCGAAGTATGCAGAATCATCGAGATCGCACTTTTCGAGATATTTAATGCGAGAAACACGTTATCTGGTGTTTTCACCACTCCACAGTGCGTTTGATATGCAGAACCGGCGATATCTTGGTTTTTGTGGGGTTTCAAGCTGAGATATGCATTTTTTACGATAATCTTGGTGAGACTTCTGTCCGAAGTATGCTTAATCATCGAGACCGCTCTATGCGAGCTATTTAATGCGAGAAAAACCTTGTCTGGTGTTTTCACCACTCCACAGTGCGTTTGATTAGCAGAACCAGCGAAATCTTGGTTTTCGTGGGGTTTCAAGCTGAGATATGCATTTTTTACGATAATCTTGGTGGGACTTCTGTCCGAAGTATGCTTAATCATCGAGACCGCTCTATTCGAGCTATTTAATGCGAGAAAAACCTTCTCTGGTGTTTTCACCACTCCACAGAGCGTTTGATATGCAGAACCAGCAATATCTTGGTTTTCGGGTGGTTTCAAGCTCAGATATGCATTTTCTGCGATAATCTTGGTGAGACTTCTGTCCGAAGTATGCAGAATCATCGAGATCGCACTTTTCGAGATATTTAATGCGAGAAACACGTTATCTGGTGTTTTCACCACTCCACAGTGCGTTTGATTTGCAGAACCGGCGATATCTTGGTTTTTGTGGGGTTTCAAGCTGAGATATGCATTTTTTACGATAATCTTGGTGAGACTTCTGTCCGAAGTATGCTTAATCATCGAGACCGCTCTATTCGAGCTATTTAATGCGAGAAAAACCTTGTCTGGTGTTTTCACCACTCCACAGTGCGTTTGATATGCAGAACCAGCGATATCTTGGTTTTCGTGTGGTTTCAAGCTCAGATATGAATTCTCTGCGATAATCTTGGTGAGACTTCTGTTGAAGTATGCAGAATCATCGAGATCGCACTTTTCGAGCTATTTAATGCGAGAAACACGTTATCTGGTGTTTTCACCACTCCACAGTGCGTATGATATGCAGAACCGACGATATCTTGGTTTTCGTACGGTTTCAAGCTCAGATATGCATTTTCTGCGATAATCTTGGTGAGACTTCTGTCCGAAGTATGCAGAGTCATCGAGATCGTACTTTTCGAGCTATTTAATGCGAGAAACACGTTATCTGGTGTTTTCACCACTCCACAGTGCGTCTGATATGCAGAACCGACGATATCTTGGTTTTCGTGGGGTTTCAAGCTCAGATATGCATTTTCTGCGATAATCTTGGTGAGACTTCTGTCCGAAGTATGCAGAGTCATCGAGATCGTACTTTTCGAGCTATTTAATGCGAGAAACACGTTTTCTGGGGTTTTCACAACTCCACAGTTCGTTGGATATGCAGAACAGGAGATATCTTGGTTTTCGTGGGGTTTCTAGCAGAGATATGCATTTTCTGCGATAATCTTGGTGAGACCTCGGTCCGAAGTATGCAGAAACATCGAGATCGCTCTTTTCGACCTATTTAATGCGAGAAACACGTTATCTGGTATTTTCACCACTCCACAGTGCGTTTGATATGCAGAACCAGCGAAATCTTGGTTTTCGTGGGGTTTCAAGCTGAGATATGCATTTTTTACGATCATCATGGTGAGACCTCTGTCCGAAGTATGCAGAAACATCGAGATCGCTCTTTTCGAAATTTTTAATGCGAGAAACACGTTATCGGGTGTTTTCACCACTCCACAGTGCGGTTGATATGCATAACCAGCGAAATCTTGGTTTTCGTGTGGCTTCAAGCTCAGATATGCATTTTCTGCGATAATCATGGTGAGACTTCTGTCCGAAGTATGCAGAATCATCGAGATCGCACTTTTCGAGCTATTTAATGCGAGAAACACGTTATCTGGTGTTTTCACCACTCCACAGTGCGTATGATATGCAGAACCGACGATATCTTGGTTTTCGCGGGGTTTCAAGCTCAGATATGCATTTTCTGCGATAATCTTGGTGAGACTTCTGTCCGAAGTATGCAGAGTCATCGAGATCGTACTTTTCGAGCTATTTAATGCGAGAAACACGTTATCTGGTGTTTTCACCACTCCACTGTGCGTATGATATGCAGAACCGACGATATCTTGGTTTTCGTGGGGTTTCAAGCTCAGATATGCATTTTCTGCGATAATCATGGTGAGACTTCTGTCCGAAGTATGCAGAGTCATCGAGATCGTACTTTTCGAGCTATTTAATGCGACAAACACGTTTTCTGGGGTTTTCACCACTCCACAGTTCGTTGGATATGCAGAACAGGAGATATCTTGGTTTTCGTGGGGTTTCTAGCAGAGATATGCATTTTCTGCGATAATCATGGTGAGACCTCTGTCCGAAGTATGCAGAAACATGGAGAGCGCTCTTTTCGACCTATTGAATGCGAGAAACACGTTATCTGGTGTTTTCACCACTCCACAGTGCGTTTGATATGCAGAACCAGCGAAATCTTGGTTTTCGTTGGGTTTCAAGCTGAGATATGCATTTTCTGCGATAATCTTGGTGAGACTTCTGTCCGAAGTATGCAGAGTCATCGAGATCGCTCTTTTCGAGCTATTTAATGCGAGAAACAAGTTATCTGGTGTTTTCACCACTCCGCAGTGCGTTTGATATGCAGAACCAGCGATATCTTGGTTTTCGTGGGGTTTCAAGCTCAGATATGCATTTTCTGCGATAATCTTGGTGAGACTTCTGTCCGAAGTATGCAGAGTCATCGAGATCGTACTTTTCGAGCTATTCAATGCGAGAAACACGTTTTCTGGGGTTTTCACCACTCCACAGTTCGTTGGATATGCAGAACAGGAGATATCTTGGTTTTCGTGGGGTTTCTAGCAGAGATATGCATTTTCTGCGATAATCTAGGTGAGACTTCTGTCCGAAGTATGCTTAATCATCGAGATCGCTCGTTTCGAGCTATTTAATGCGACAAACAAGTTATCTGGTGTTTTCACCACTCCGCAGTGCGTTTGATATGCAGAACCAGCGATATCTTGGTTTTCGTGGGGTTTCAAGCTCAGATATGCATTTTCTGCGATAATCTTGGTGAGACTTCTGTCCGAAGTATGCAGAGTCATCGAGATCGTACTTTTCGAGCTATTTAATGCGAGAAACACGTTATCTGGTGTTTTCACCACTCCACAGTGCGTCTGATATGCAGAACCGACGATATCTTGGTTTTCGTGGGGTTTCAAGCTCAGATATGCATTTTCTGCGATAATCTTGGTGAGACTTCTGTTCGAAGTATGCAGAGTCATCGAGATCGTACTTTTCGAGCTATTTAATGCGAGAAACACGTTTTCTGGGGTTTTCACCACTCCACAGTTCGTTGGATATGCAGAACAGGAGATATCTTGGTTTTCGTGGGGTTTCTAGCAGAGATATGCATTTTCTGCGATAATCTTGGTGAGACCTCGGTCCGAAGTATGCAGAAACATCGAGATCGCTCTTTTCGACCTATTTAATGCGAGAAACACGTTATCTGGTATTTTCACCACTCCACAGTGCGTTTGATATGCAGAACCAGCGAAATCTTGGTTTTCGTGGGGTTTCAAGCTGAGATATGCATTTTTTACGATCATCATGGTGAGACCTCTGTCCGAAGTATGCAGAAACATCGAGATCGCTCTTTTCGAAATTTTTAATGCGAGAAACACGTTATCGGGTGTTTTCACCACTCCACAGTGCGGTTGATATGCATAACCAGCGAAATCTTGGTTTTCGTGTGGCTTCAAGCTCAGATATGCATTTTCTGCGATAATCATGGTGAGACTTCTGTCCGAAGTATGCAGAATCATCGAGATCGCACTTTTCGAGCTATTTAATGCGAGAAACACGTTATCTGGTGTTTTCACCACTCCACAGTGCGTAAGATATGCAGAACCGACGATATCTTGGTTTTCGCGGGGTTTCAAGCTCAGATATGCATTTTCTGCGATAATCTTGGTGAGACTTCTGTCCGAAGTATGCAGAGTCATCGAGATCGTACTTTTCGAGCTATTTAATGCGAGAAACACGTTATCTGGTGTTTTCACCACTCCACTGTGCGTATGATATGCAGAACCGACGATATCTTGGTTTTCGTGGGGTTTCAAGCTCAGATATGCATTTTCTGCGATAATCATGGTGAGACTTCTGTCCGAAGTATGCAGAGTCATCGAGATCGTACTTTTCGAGCTATTTAATGCGACAAACACGTTTTCTGGGGTTTTCACCACTCCACAGTTCGTTGGATATGCAGAACAGGAGATATCTTGGTTTTCGTGGGGTTTCTAGCAGAGATATGCATTTTCTGCGATAATCATGGTGAGACCTCTGTCCGAAGTATGCAGAAACATGGAGAGCGCTCTTTTCGACCTATTGAATGCGAGAAACACGTTATCTGGTGTTTTCACCACTCCACAGTGCGTTTGATATGCAGAACCAGCGAAATCTTGGTTTTCGTTGGGTTTCAAGCTGAGATATGCATTTTCTGCGATAATCTTGGTGAGACTTCTGTCCGAAGTATGCAGAGTCATCGAGATCGCTCTTTTCGAGCTATTTAATGCGAGAAACAAGTTATCTGGTGTTTTCACCACTCCGCAGTGCGTTTGATATGCAGAACCAGCGATATCTTGGTTTTCGTGGGGTTTCAAGCTCAGATATGCATTTTCTGCGATAATCTTGGTGAGACTTCTGTCCGAAGTATGCAGAGTCATCGAGATCGTACTTTTCGAGCTATTCAATGCGAGAAACACGTTTTCTGGGGTTTTCACCACTCCACAGTTCGTTGGATATGCAGAACAGGAGATATCTTGGTTTTCGTGGGGTTTCTAGCAGAGATATGCATTTTCTGCGATAATCTAGGTGAGACTTCTGTCCGAAGTATGCTTAATCATCGAGATCGCTCTTTTCGAGCTATTTAATGCGAGAAACAAGTTATCTGGTGTTTTCACCACTCCGCAGTGCGTTTGATATGCAGAACCAGCGATATCTTGGTTTTCGTGGGGTTTCAAGCTCAGATATGCATTTTCTGCGATAATCTTGGTGAGACTTCTGTCCGAAGTATGCAGAGTCATCGAGATCGTACTTTTCGAGCTATTTAATGCGACAAACACGTTATCTGGTGTTTTCACCACTCCACAGTGCGTATGATATGCAGAACCGACGATATCTTGGTTTTCGTGGGGTTTCAAGCTCAGATATGCATTTTCTGCGATAATCTTGGTGAGACTTCAGTCCGAAGTATGCAGAAACATGGAGATCGCTCTTTTCGACCTATTGAATGCGAGAAACACGTTATCTGGTGTTTTCACCACTCCACAGTGCGTTTGATATGCAGAACCAGCGAAATCTTGGTTTTCGTTGGGTTTCAAGCTGAGATATGCATTTTTTACGATAATCATGGTGAGACTTCTGTCCGAAGTATGCAGAATCATCGAGATCGCACTTTTCGAGCTATTTAATGCGACAAACACGTTATCTGGTGTTTTCAGCACACCACAGTGCGTTTGATATGCAGAACCAGCGAAATCTTTGTTTTCGTGGGGTTTCAAGCTGAGATATGCATTTTTTACGATAATCTTGGTGAGACTTCTGTCCGAAGTATGCTTAATCATCGAGATCGCTCTATTCGAGCTATTTAATGCGAGAAACATGTTATCTGGTGTTTTCACCACTCCACAGTGCGTATGATATACAGAACCGACGATATCTTGGTTTTCGTGGGGTTTCAAGCTCAGATATGCATTTTCTGCGATAATCATGGTGAGACTTCTGTCCGAAGTATGCAGAGTCTTCGAGATCGCTCTTTTCGAGCTATTTAATGCGAGAAACAAGTTATCTGGTGTTTTCACCACTCCGCAGTGCGTTTGATATGCAGAACCAGCGATATCTTGGTTTTCGTGGGGTTTCAAGCTCAGATATGCATTTTCTGCGATAATCTTGGTGTAGACTTCTGTCCGAAGTATGCAGAGTCATCGAGATCGTACTTTTCGAGCTATTTAATGCGACAAACACGTTTTCTGGGGTTTTCAACACTCCACAGTTCGTTGGATATGCAGAACAGGAGATATCTTGGTTTTCGTGGGGTTTCTAGCAGAGATATGCATTTTCTGCGATAATCTTGGTGAGACCTGTGTCCGAAGTATGCAGAAACATCGAGATGGCTCTTTTCGAAATTTTTAATGCGAGAAACACGTTATCGGGTGTTTTCACCACTCCACAGTGCGGTTGATATGCATAACCAGCGAAATCTTGGTTTTCGTGTGGCTTCAAGCTCAGATATGCATTTTCTGCGATAATCATGGTGAGACTTCTGTCCGAAGTATGCAGAATCATCGAGATCGCACTTTTCGAGCTATTTAATGCGAGAAACACGTTATCTGGTGTTTTCACCACTCCACAGTGCGTATGATATGCAGAACCGACGATATCTTGGTTTTCGCGGGGTTTCAAGCTCAGATATGCATTTTCTGCGATAATCTTGGTGAGACTTCTGTCCGAAGTATGCAGAGTCATCGAGATCGTACTTTTCGAGCTATTTAATGCGAGAAACACGTTATCTGGTGTTTTCACCACTCCACTGTGCGTATGATATGCAGAACCGACGATATCTTGGTTTTCGTGGGGTTTCAAGCTCAGATATGCATTTTCTGCGATAATCATGGTGAGACTTCTGTTCGAAGTATGCAGAGTCATCGAGATCGTACTTTCCGAGCTATTTAATGCGACAAACACGTTTTCTGGGGTTTTCACCACTCCACAGTTCGTTGGATATGCAGAACAGGAGATATCTTGGTTTTCGTGGGGTTTCTAGCAGAGATATGCATTTTCTGCGATAATCATGGTGAGACCTCTGTCCGAAGTATGCAGAAACATGGAGAGCGCTCTTTTCGACCTATTGAATGCGAGAAACACGTTATCTGGTGTTTTCACCACTCCACAGTGCGTTTGATATGCAGAACCAGCGAAATCTTGGTTTTCGTTGGGTTTCAAGCTGAGATATGCATTTTCTGCGATAATCTTGGTGAGACTTCTGTCCGAAGTATGCAGAGTCATCGAGATCGCACTTTTCGAGCTATTTAATGCGAGAAACAAGTTATCTGGTGTTTTCACCACTCCGCAGTGCGTTTGATATGCAGAACCAGCGATATCTTGGTTTTCGTGGGGTTTCAAGCTCAGATATGCATTTTCTGCGATAATCTTGGTGAGACTTCTGTCCGAAGTATGCAGAGTCATCGAGATCGTACTTTTCGAGCTATTCAATGCGAGAAACACGTTTTCTGGGGTTTTCACCACTCCACAGTTCGTTGGATATGCAGAACAGGAGATATCTTGGTTTTCGTGGGGTTTCTAGCAGAGATATGCATTTTCTGCGATAATCTAGGTGAGACTTCTGTCCGAAGTATGCTTAATCATCGAGATCGCTCGTTTCGAGCTATTTAATGCGACAAACACGTTATCTGGTGTTTTGAGCACACCACAGTGCGTTTGATATGCAGAACCAGCGAAATCATGGTTTTCGTGGGGTTTCAAGCTGAGATATGCATTTTTTACGATAATCTTGGTGAGACTTCTGTCCGAAGTATGCTTAATCATCGAGATCGCTCTATTCGAGCTATTTAATGCGAGAAACACGTTATCTGGTGTTTTCACCACTCCACAGTGCGTATGATATACAGAACCGACGATATCTTGGTTTTCGTGGGGTTTCAAGCTCAGATATGCATTTTCTGCGATAATCATGGTGAGACTTCTGTCCGAAGTATGCAGAGTCATCGAGATCGTACTATTCGAGCTATTTAATGCGAAAAACACGTTATCTGGTGTTTTCACCACTCCACAGTGCGTATGATATGCAGAACCGACGATATCTTGGTTTTCGTGGGGTTTCAAGCTCAGATATGCATTTTCTGCGATAATCTTGGTGAGACTTCAGTCCGAAGTATGCAGAAACATGGAGATCGCTCTTTTCGACCTATTGAATGCGAGAAACACGTTATCTGGTGTTTTCACCACTCCACAGTGCGTTTGATATGCAGAACCAGCGAAATCTTGGTTTTCGTTGGATTTCAAGCTGAGATATGCATTTTTTACGATAATCATGGTGAGACTTCTGTCCGAAGTATGCAGAATCATCGAGATCGCACTTTTCGAGCTATTTAATGCGACAAACACGTTATCTGGTGTTTTCAGCACACCACAGTGCGTTTGATATGCAGAACCAGCGAAATCTTGGTTTTCGTGGGGTTTCAAGCTGAGATATGCATTTTTTACGATAATCTTGGTGAGACTTCTGTCCGAAGTATGCTTAATCATCGAGATCGCTCTATTCGAGCTATTTAATGCGAGAAACATGTTATCTGGTGTTTTCACCACTCCACAGTGCGTATGATATACAGAACCGACGATATCTTGGTTTTCGTGGGGTTTCAAGCTCAGATATGCATTTTCTGCGATAATCATGGTGAGACTTCTGTCCGAAGTATGCAGAGTCTTCGAGATCGCTCTTTTCGAGCTATTTAATGCGAGAAACAAGTTATCTGGTGTTTTCACCACTCCGCAGTGCGTTTGATATGCAGAACCAGCGATATCTTGGTTTTCGTGGGGTTTCAAGCTCAGATATGCATTTTCTGCGATAATCTTGGTGTAGACTTCTGTCCGAAGTATGCAGAGTCATCGAGATCGTACTTTTCGAGCTATTTAATGCGACAAACACGTTTTCTGGGGTTTTCACCACTCCACAGTTCGTTGGATATGCAGAACAGGAGATATCTTGGTTTTCGTGGGGTTTCTAGCAGAGATATGCATTTTCTGCGATAATCTTGGTGAGACCTGTGTCCGAAGTATGCAGAAACATCGAGATGGCTCTTTTCGACCTATTTAATGCGAGAAACACGTTATCTGGTGTTTTCAGCACTCCACAGTGCGTTTGATATGCAGAACCAGCGATATCTTGGTTTACGTGGGGTTTCAAGCTCAGATATGCATTTTCTGCGATAATCTTGGTGAGACTTCAGTCCGAAGTATGCAGAATCATCGAGATCGTACTATTCGAGCTATTTAATGCGAAAAACACGTTATCTGGTGTTTTCACCACTCCACAGTGCGTATGATATGCAGAACCGACGATATCTTGGTTTTCGTGGGGTTTCAAGCTCAGATATGCATTTTCTGCGATAATCTTGGTGAGACTTCTGTCCGAAGTATGCAGAGTCATCGAGATCGTACTTTTCGAGCTATTTAATGCGACAAACACGTTTTCTGGGGTTTTCACCACTCCACAGTTCGTTGGATATGCAGAACAGGAGATATCTTGGTTTTCGTGGGGTGTCTAGCAGAGATATGCATTTTCTGCGATAATCATGGTGAGACCTCTGTCCGAAGTATGCAGAAACATGGAGATCGCTCTTTTCGACCTATTGAATGCGAGAAACACGTTATCTGGTGTTTTCACCACTCCACAGTGCGTTTGATATGCAGAACCAGCGAAATCTTGGTTTTCGTTGGGTTTCAAGCTGAGATATGCATTTTTTACGATAATCATGGTGAGACTTCTGTCCGAAGTATGCAGAATCATCGAGATCGCACTTTTCGAGCTATTTAATGCGACAAACACGTTATCTGGTGTTTTCAGCACACCACAGTGCGTTTGATATGCAGAACCAGCGAAATCTTGGTTTTCGTGGGGTTTTAAGCTGAGATATGCATTTTTTACGATAATCTTGGTGAGACTTCTGTCCGAAGTATGCTTAATCATCGAGATCGCTCTATTCGAGCTATTTAATGCGAGAAACACGTTATCTGGTGTTTTCACCACTCCACAGTGCGTATGATATGCAGAACCGACGATATCTTGGTTTTCGTGGGGTTTCAAGCTCAGATATGCATTTTCTGCGATAATCTTGGTGAGACTTCTGTCCGAAGTATGCAGAGTCATCGAGATCGTACTTTTCGAGCTATTCAATGCGAGAAACACGTTTTCTGGGGTTTTCACCACTCTCACAGTTCGTTGGATATGCAGAACAGGAGATATCTTGGTTTTCGTGGGGTTTCTAGCAGAGATATGCATTTTCTGCGATAATCTAGGTGAGACTTCTGTCCGAAGTATGCTTAATCATCGAGATCGCTCGTTTCGAGCTATTTAATGCGAGAAACAAGTTATCTGGTGTTTTCACCACTCCACAGTGCGTTTGATATGCAGAAACAGCGATATCTTGGTTTTCGTGGGGTTTCAAGCTGAGATATGCATTTTTTACGATAATCATGGTGAGACTTCTGTCCGAAGTATGCAGAATCATCGAGATCGCACTTTTCGAGCTATTTAATGCGACAAACACGTTTTCTGGGGTTTTCACCACTCCACAGTACGTTTGATATGCAGAACCAGCGAAATCTTGGTTTTCGTTGGGTTTCAAGCTGAGATATGCATTTTTTACGATAATCATGGTGAGACTTCTGTCCGAAGTATGCAGAATCATCGAGATCGCACTTTTCGAGCTATTTAATGCGACAAACACGTTATCTGGTGTTTTCAGCACACCACAGTGCGTTTGATATGCAGAACCAGCGAAATCTTGGTTTTCGTGGGGTTTCAAGCTGAGATATGCATTTTTTACGATAATCTTGGTGAGACTTCTGTCCGAAGTATGCAGAGTCATCGAGATCGCTCTTTTCGAGCTATTTAATGCGAGAAACAAGTTATCTGGTGTTTTCACCACTCCGCAGTGCGTTTGATATGCAGAACCAGCGATATCTTGGTTTTCGTGGGGTTTCAAGCTCAGATATGCATTTTCTGCGATAATCTTGGTGAGACTTCTGTCCGAAGTATGCAGAATCATCGAGATCGTACTTTTCGAGCTATTCAATGCGAGAAACACGTTTTCTGGGGTTTTCACCACTCCACAGTTCGTTGGATATGCAGAACAGGAGATATCTTGGTTTTCGTGGGGTTTCTAGCAGAGATATGCATTTTCTGCGATAATCTAGGTGAGACTTCAGTCCGAAGAATGCTTAATCATCGTGATCGCTCGTTTCGAGCTATTTAATGCGACAAACACGTTATCTGGTGTTTTCAGCACTCCACAGTGCGTTCGATATGCAGAACCAGCGATATCTGGGTTTACGTGGGGTTTCAAGCTGAGATATGCATTTTTTACGATAATCTTGGTGAGACTTCTGTCCGAAGTATGCAGAATCATCGAGATCGCACTTTTCGAGCTATTTAATGCGACAAACACGTTATCTGGTGTTTTCAGCACTCCACAGTGCGTTTGATATGCAGAACCAGCGAAATCTTGGTTTTCGTGGGGTTTCAAGCTGAGATATGCATTTTTTTACGATAATCTTGGTGAGACTTCTGTCCGAAGTATGCTTAATCATCGAGATCGCTCTATTCGAGATATTTAATGCGAGAAACACGTTATCTGGTGTTTTCACCACTCCGCAGTGCGTTTGATATGCAGCACCAGCGATATCTTGGTTTTCGTGGGGTTTCAAGCTCAGATATGCATTTTCTGCGATAATCTTGGTGAGACTTCTGTCCGAAGTATGCAGAGTCATCGAGATCGCTCTATTCGAGATATTTAATGCGAGAAACACGTTATCTGGTGTTTTCACCACTCCGCAGTGCGTTTGATATGCAGAACCAGCGATATCTTGGTTTTCGTGGGGTTTCAAGCTCAGATATGCATTTTCTGCGATAATCTTGGTGAGACTTCTGTCCGAAGTATGCAGAGTCATCGAGAACGTACTTTCCGAGCTATTTAATGCGACAAACACGTTTTCTGGGGTTTTCACCACTCCACAGTTCGTTGGATATGCAGAACAGGAGATATCTTGGTTTTCGTGGGGTTTCTAGCAGAGATATGCATTTTCTGCGCTAATCTTGGTGAGACCTCTGTCCGAAGTATGCAGAAACATGGAGATCGCTCTTTTCGACCTATTGAATGCGAGAAACACGTTATCTGGTGTTTTCAGCACTCCACAGTGCGTTTGATATGCAGAACCAGCGAAATCTTGGTTTTCGTGGGGTTTCAAGCTGAGATATGCATTTTTTACGATAATCTTGGTGAGACTTCTGTCCGAAGTATGCTTAATCATCGAGATCGCTCTATTCGAGCTATTTAATGCGAGAAACACGTTATCTGGTGTTTTCACCACTCCACAGTGCGTATGATATACAGAACCGACGATATCTTGGTTTTCGTGGGGTTTCAAGCTCAGATATGCATTTTCTGCGATAATCATGGTGAGACTTCTGTCCGAAGTATGCAGAGTCATCGAGATCGCTCTTTTCGAGCTATTTAATGCGAGAAACAAGTTATCTGGTGTTTTCACCACTCCGCAGTGCGTTTGATATGCAGAACCAGCGATATCTTGGTTTCCGTGGGGTTTCAAGCTCAGATATGCATTTTCTGCGATAATCTTGGTGAGACTTCTGTCCGAAGTATGCAGAGTCATCGAGATCGTACTTTTCGAGCTATTCAATGCGAGAAACACGTTTTCTGGGGTTTTCACCACTCTCACAGTTCGTTGGATATGCAGAACAGGAGATATCTTGGTTTTCGTGGGGTTTCTAGCAGAGATATGCATTTTCTGCGATAATCTAGGTGAGTTTTCTGTCCGAAGTATGCTTAATCATCGAGATCGCTCGTTTCGAGCTATTTAATGCGAGAAACAAGTTATCTGGTGTTTTCACCACTCCACAGTGCGTTTGATATGCAGAAACAGCGATATCTTGGTTTTCGTGGGGTTTCAAGCTGAGATATGCATTTTTTACGATAATCATGGTGAGACTTCTGTCCGAAGTATGCAGAATCATCGAGATCGCACTTTTCGAGCTATTTAATGCGACAAACACGTTTTCTGGGGTTTTCACCACTCCACAGTTCGTTGGATATGCAGAACAGGAGATATCTTGGTTTTCGTGGGGTTTCTAGCAGAGATATGCATTTTCTGCGATAATCTAGGTGAGACTTCTGTCCGAAGTATGCTTAATCATCGAGATCGCTCGTTTCGAGCTATTTAATGCGAGAAACAAGTTATCTGGTGTTTTCACCACTCCACAGTGCGTTTGATATGCAGAAACAGCGATATCTTGGTTTTCGTGGGGTTTCAAGCTGAGATATGCATTTTTTACGATAATCATGGTGAGACTTCTGTCCGAAGTATGCAGAATCATCGAGATCGCTCTATTCGAGATATTTAATGCGAGAAACACGTTATCTGGTGTTTTCACCACTCCGCAGTGCGTTTGATATGCAGAACCAGCGATATCTTGGTTTTCGTGGGGTTTCAAGCTCAGATATGCATTTTCTGCGATAATCTTGGTGAGACTTCTGTCCGAAGTATGCAGAGTCATCGAGATCGCTCTATTCGAGATATTTAATGCGAGAAACACGTTATCTGGTGTTTTCACCACTCCGCAGTGCGTTTGATATGCAGAACCAGCGATATCTTGGTTTTCGTGGGGTTTCAAGCTCAGATATGCATTTTCTGCGATAATCTTGGTGAGACTTCTGTCCGAAGTATGCAGAGTCATCGAGAACGTACTTTTCGAGCTATTTAATGCGAGAAACAAGTTATCTGGTGTTTTCACCACTCCGCAGTGCGTTTGATATGCAGAACCAGCGATATCTTGGTTTCCGTGGGGTTTCAAGCTCAGATATGCATTTTCTGCGATAATCTTGGTGAGACTTCTGTCCGAAGTATGCTTAATCATCGAGATCGCTCGTTTCGAGCTATTTAATGCGAGAAACAAGTTATCTGGTGTTTTCACCACTCCACAGTGCGTTTGATATGCAGAAACAGCGATATCTTGGTTTTCGTAGTGTTGCAAGCTGAGATATGCATTTTTTACGATAATCATGGTGAGACTTCTGTCCGAAGTATGCAGAATCATCGAGATCGCACTTTTCGAGCTATTTAATGCGACAAACACGTTATCTGGTGTTTTCAGCACTCCACAGTGCGTTCGATATGCAGAACCTGCGATATCTGGGTTTTCGTGGGGTTTCAAGCTGAGATATGCATTTTTTACGATAATCTTGGTGAGACTTCTGTCCGAAGTATGCAGAATCATCGAGATCGCACTTTTCGAGCTATTTAATGCGACAAACACGTTATCTGGTGTTTTCAGCACTCCACAGTGCGTTTGATATGCAGAACCAGCGAAATCTTGGTTTTCGTGGGGTTTCATGCTGAGATATGCATTTTTTTACGATAATCTTGGTGAGACTTCTGTCCGAAGTATGCTTAATCATCGAGATCGCTCTATTCGAGATATTTAATGCGAGAAACACGTTATCTGGTGTTTTCACCACTCCACAGTGCGTATGATGTGCAGAACCGACGATATCTTGGTTTTCGTGGGGTTTCAAGCTCAGATATGCATTTTCTGCGATAATCTTGGTGAGACTTCTGTCCGATGTATGCAGAGTCATCGAGATCGTACTTTTCGAGCTATTTAATGCGACAATCACGTTTTCTGGGGTTTTCACCACTCCACAGTTCGTTGGATATGCAGAACAGGAGATATCTTGGTTTTCGTGGGGTTTCTAGCAGAGATATGCATTTTCTGCGATAATCTTGGTGAGACCTCTGTCCGAAGTATGCAGAAACATGGAGATCGCTCTTTTTGACCTATTGAATGCGAGAAACACGTTATCTGGTGTTTTCACCACTCCACAGTGCGTATGATATGCAGAACCGACGAAATCTTGGTTTTCGTGTGGTTTCAAGCTCAGATATGCATTTTCTGCGATAATCTTGGTGAGACTTCTGTCCGAAGTATGCAGAGTCATCGAGATCGCTCTTTTCGAGCTATTTAATGCGAGAAACACGTTTTCTGGGGTTTTCACCACTCCACAGTTCGTTGGATATGCAGAACAGGAGATATCTTGGTTTTCGTGGGGTTTCTAGCAGAGATATGCATTTTCTGCGATAATCTATGTGAGACTTCTGTCCGAAGTATGCTTAATCATCGAGATCGCTCGTTTCGAGCTATTTAATGCGAGAAACAAGTTATCTGGTGTTTTCACCACTCCACAGTGCGTTTGATATGCAGAACCAGCGAAATCTTGGTTTTCGTGGGGTTTCATGCTGAGATATGCATTTTTTTACGATAATCTTGGTGAGACTTCTGTCCGAAGTATGCTTAATCATCGAGATCGCTCTATTCGAGATATTTAATGCGAGAAACACGTTATCTGGTGTTTTCACCACTCCGCAGTGCGTTTGATATGCAGAACCAGCGATATCTTGGTTTTCGTGGGGTTTCAAGCTCAGATATGCATTTTCTGCGATAATCTTGGTGAGACTTCTGTCCGAAGTATGCAGAGTCATCGAGATCGCTCTATTCGAGATATTTAATGCGAGAAACACGTTATCTGGTGTTTTCACCACTCCGCAGTGCGTTTGATATGCAGAACCAGCGATATCTTGGTTTTCGTGGGGTTTCAAGCTCAGATATGCATTTTCTGCGATAATCTTGGTTAGACTTCTGTCCGCAGTATGCAGAGTCATCGAGAACGTACTTTTCGAGCTATTTAATGCGACAAACACGTTTTCTGGGGTTTTCACCACCCCACAGTTCGTTGAATATGCAGAACAGGAGATATCTTGGTTTTCGTGGGGTTTCTGGCAGAGATATGCATTTTCTGCGCTAATCTTGGTGAGACCTCTGTCCGAAGTATGCAGAAACATGGAGATCGCTCTTTTCGACCTATTGAATGCGAGAAACACGTTATCTGGTGTTTTCAGCACTCCACAGTGCGTTTGATATGCAGAACCAGCGAAATCTTGGTTTTCGTGGGGTTTCAAGCTGAGATATGCATTTTTTACGATAATCTTGGTGAGACTTCTGTCCGAAGTATGCAGAATCATCGAGATCGCACTTTTCGAGCTATTTAATGCGACAAACACGTTATCTGGTGTTTTCAGCACTCCACAGTGCGTTCGATATGCAGAACCTGCGATATCTGGGTTTTCGTGGGGTTTCAAGCTGAGATATGCATTTTTTACGATAATCTTGGTGAGACTTCGGTCCGAAGTATGCAGAATCATCGAGATCGCTCGTTTCGAGCTATTTAATGCGAGAAACAAGTTATCTGGTGTTTTCACCACTCCACAGTGCGTTTGATATGCAGAAACAGCGATATCTTGGTTTTCGTAGTGTTGCAAGCTGAGATATGCATTTTTTACGATAATCATGGTGAGACTTCTGTCCGAAGTATGCAGAATCATCGAGATCGCACTTTTCGAGCTATTTAATGCGACAAACACGTTATCTGGTGTTTTCAGCACTCCACAGTGCGTTCGATATGCAGAACCTGCGATATCTGGGTTTTCGTGGGGTTTCAAGCTGAGATATGCATTTTTTACGATAATCTTGGTGAGACTTCGGTCCGAAGTATGCAGAATCATCGAGATCGCACTTTTCGAGCTATTTAATGCGACAAACACGTTATCTGGTGTTTTCAGCACTCCACAGTGCGTTCGATATGCAGAACCTGCGATATCTGGGTTTTCGTGGGGTTTCAAGCTGAGATATGCATTTTTTACGATAATCTTGGTGAGACTTCGGTCCGAAGTATGCAGAATCATCGAGATCGCACTTTTCGAGCTATTTAATGCGACAAACACGTTATCTGGTGTTTTCAGCACTCCACAGTGCGTTTGATATGCAGAACCAGCGAAATCTTGGTTTTCGTGGGGTTTCATGCTGAGATATGCATTTTTTTACGATAATCTTGGTGAGACTTCTGTCCGAAGTATGCTTAATCATCGAGATCGCTCTATTCGAGATATTTAATGCGAGAAACACGTTATCTGGTGTTTTCACCACTCCACAGTGCGTATGATGTGCAGAACCGACGATATCTTGGTTTTCGTGGGGTTTCAAGCTCAGATATGCATTTTCTGCGACAATCTTGGTTAGACTTCTGTCCGCAGTATGCAGAGTCATCGAGAACGTACTTTTCGAGCTATTTAATGCGACAAACACGTTTTCTGGGGTTTTCACCACCCCACAGTTCGTTGGATATGCAGAACAGGAGATATCTTGGTTTTCGTGGGGTTTCTGGCAGAGATATGCATTTTCTGCGCTAATCTTGGTGAGACCTCTGTCCGAAGTATGCAGAAACATGGAGATCGCTCTTTTCGACCTATTGAATGCGAGAAACACGTTATCTGGTGTTTTCAGCACTCCACAGTGCGTTTGATATGCAGAACCAGCGAAATCTTGGTTTTCGTGGGGTTTCAAGCTGAGATATGCATTTTTTACGATAATCTTGGTGAGACTTCTGTCCGAAGTATGCTTAATCATCGAGATCGCTCTATTCGAGCTATTTAATGCGAGAAACACGTTATCTGGTGTTTTCACCACTCCACAGTGCGTATGATATACAGAACCGACGATATCTTGGTTTTCGTGGGGTTTCAAGCTCAGATATGCATTTTCTGCGATAATCATGGTGAGACTTCTGTCCGAAGTATGCAGAGTCATCGAGATCGCTCTTTTCGAGCTATTTAATGCGAGAAACAAGTTATCTGGTGTTTTCACCACTCCGCAGTGCGTTTGATATGCAGAACCAGCGATATCTTGGTTTCCGTGGGGTTTCAAGCTCAGATATGCATTTTCTGCGATAATCTTGGTGAGACTTCTGTCCGAAGTATGCAGAATCATCGAGATCGCACTTTTCGAGCTATTTAATGCGACAAACACGTTATCTGGTGTTTTCAGCACTCCACAGTGCGTTCGATATGCAGAACCTGCGATATCTGGGTTTTCGTGGGGTTTCAAGCTGAGATATGCATTTTTTACGATAATCTTGGTGAGACTTCTGTCCGAAGTATGCAGAATCATCGAGATCGCACTTTTCGAGCTATTTAATGCGACAAACACGTTATCTGGTGTTTTCAGCACTCCACAGTGCGTTTGATATGCAGAACCAGCGAAATCTTGGTTTTCGTGGGGTTTCATGCTGAGATATGCATTTTTTTACGATAATCTTGGTGAGACTTCTGTCCGAAGTATGCTTAATCATCGAGATCGCTCTATTCGAGATATTTAATGCGAGAAACACGTTATCTGGTGTTTTCACCACTCCACAGTGCGTATGATGTGCAGAACCGACGATATCTTGGTTTTCGTGGGGTTTCAAGCTCAGATATGCATTTTCTGCGATAATCTTGGTGAGACTTCTGTCCGATGTATGCAGAGTCATCGAGATCGTACTTTTCGAGCTATTTAATGCGACAAACACGTTTTCTGGGGTTTTCACCACTCCACAGTTCGTTGGATATGCAGAACAGGAGATATCTTGGTTTTCGTGGGGTTTCTAGCAGAGATATGCATTTTCTGCGATAATCTTGGTGAGACCTCTGTCCGAAGTATGCAGAAACATGGAGATCGCTCTTTTTGACCTATTGAATGCGAGAAACACGTTATCTGGTGTTTTCACCACTCCACAGTGCGTATGATATGCAGAACCGACGAAATCTTGGTTTTCGTGGGGTTTCAAGCTCAGATATGCATTTTCTGCGATAATCTTGGTGAGACTTCTGTCCGAAGTATGCAGAGTCATCGAGATCGCTCTTTTCGAGCTATTTAATGCGAGAAACACGTTTTCTGGGGTTTTCACCACTCCACAGTTCGTTGGATATGCAGAACAGGAGATATCTTGGTTTTCGTGGGGTTTCTAGCAGAGATATGCATTTTCTGCGATAATCTAGGTGAGACTTCTGTCCGAAGTATGCTTAATCATCGAGATCGCTCGTTTCGAGCTATTTAATGCGAGAAACAAGTTATCTGGTGTTTTCACCACTTCACAGTGTGTTTGATATGCAGAAACAGCGATATCTTGGTTTTCGTGGGGTTTCAAGCTGAGATATGCATTTTTTACGATAATCATGGTGAGACTTCTGTCCGAAGTATGCAGAATCATCGAGATCGCACTTTTCGAGCTATTTAATGCGACAAACACGTTATCTGGTGTTTTCAGCACTCCACAGTGCGTTCGATATGCAGAACCAGCGATATCTGGGTTTTCGTGGGGTTTCAAGCTGATATGCATTTTTTACGATAATCTTGGTGAGACTTCTGTCCGAAGTATGCAGAATCATCGAGATCGCACTTTTCGAGCTATTTAATGCGACAAACACGTTATCTGGTGTTTTCAGCACTCCACAGTGCGTTTGATATGCAGAACCAGCGAAATCTTGTTTTTCGTGGGGTTTCAAGCTGAGATATGCATTTTTTTACGATAATCTTGGTGAGACTTCTGTCCGAAGTATGCTTAATCATCGAGATCGCTCTATTCGAGATATTTAATGCGAGAAACACGTTATCTGGTGTTTTCACCACTCCGCAGTGCGTTTGATATGCAGAACCAGCGATATCGTGGTTTTCGTGGGGTTTCAAGCTCAGATATGCATTTTCTGCGATAATCTTGGTGAGACTTCTGTCCGAAGTATGCAGAGTCATCGAGATCGCTCTATTCGAGATATTTAAAGCGAGAAACACGTTATCTGGTGTTTTCACCACTCCGCAGTGCGTTTGATATGCAGAACCAGCGATATCTTGGTTTTCGTGGGGTTTCAAGCTCAGATATGCATTTTCTGCGATAATCTTGGTTAGACTTCTGTCCGCAGTATGCAGAGTCATCGAGAACGTACTTTTCGAGCTATTTAATGCGACAAACACGTTTTCTGGGGTTTTCACCACCCCACAGTTCGTTGGATATGCAGAACAGGAGATATCTTGGTTTTCGTGGGGTTTCTGGCAGAGATATGCATTTTCTGCGCTAATCTTGGTGAGACCTCTGTCCGAAGTATGCAGAAACATGGAGATCGCTCTTTTCGACCTATTGAATGCGAGAAACACGTTATCTGGTGTTTTCAGCACTCCACAGTGCGTTTGATATGCAGAACCAGCGAAATCTTGGTTTTCGTGGGGTTTCAAGCTGAGATATGCATTTTTTACGATAATCTTGGTGAGACTTCTGTCCGAAGTATGCTTAATCATCGAGATCGCTCTATTCGAGCTATTTAATGCGAGAAACACGTTATCTGGTGTTTTCACCACTCCACAGTGCGTATGATATACAGAACCGACGATATCTTGGTTTTCGTGGGGTTTCAAGCTCAGATATGCATTTTCTGCGATAATCATGGTGAGGCTTCTGTCCGAAGTATGCAGAGTCATCGAGATCGCTCTTTTCGAGCTATTTAATGCGAGAAACAAGTTATCTGGTGTTTTCACCACTCCGCAGGGCGTTTGATATGCAGAACCAGCGATATCTTGGTTTCCGTGGGGTTTCAAGCTCAGATATGCATTTTCTGCGATAATCTTGGTGAGACTTCTGTCCGAAGTATGCAGAGTCATCGAGATCGTACTTTTCGAGCTATTCAATGCGAGAAACACGTTTTCTGGGGTTTTCACCACTCCACAGTTCGTTGGATATGCAGAACAGGAGATATCTTGGTTTTCGTGGGGTTTCTAGCAGAGATATGCATTTTCTGCGATAATCTAGGTGAGACTTCTGTCCGAAGTATGCTTAATCATCGAGATCGCTCGTTTCGAGCTATTTAATGCGAGAAACAAGTTATCTGGTGTTTTCACCACTCCACAGTGCGTTTGATATGCAGAAACAGCGATATCTTGGTTTTCGTGGGGTTTCAAGCTGAGATATGCATTTTTTACGATAATCATGGTGAGACTTCTGTCCGAAGTATGCAGAATCATCGAGATCGCACTTTTCGAGCTATTTAATGCGACAAACACGTTATCTGGTGTTTTCAGCACTCCACAGTGCGTTCGATATGCAGAACCAGCGATATCTGGGTTTTCGTGGGGTTTCAAGCTGAGATATGCATTTTTTACGATAATCTTGGTGAGACTTCTGTCCGAAGTATGCAGAATCATCGAGATCGCACTTTTCGAGCTATTTAATGCGACAAACACGTTATCTGGTGTTTTCAGCACTCCACAGTGCGTTTGATATGCAGAACCAGCGAAATCTTGGTTTTCGTGGGGTTTCATGCTGAGATATGCATTTTTTTACGATAATCTTGGTGAGACTTCTGTCCGAAGTATGCTTAATCATCGAGATCGCTCTATTCGAGATATTTAATGCGAGAAACACGTTATCTGGTGTTTTCACCACTCCGCAGTGCGTTTGATATGCAGCACCAGCGATATCTTGGTTTTCGTGGGGTTTCAAGCTCAGATATGCATTTTCTGCGATAATCTTGGTGAGACTTCTGTCCGAAGTATGCAGAGTCATCGAGATCGCTCTTTTCGAGCTATTTAATGCGAGAAACAAGTTATATGGTGTTTTCACCACTCCGCAGTGCGTTTGATATGCAGAACCAGCGATATCTTGGTTTTCGTGGGGTTTCAAGCTCAGATATGCATTTTCTGCGATAATCTTGGTGAGACTTCTGTCCGAAGTATGCAGAGTCATCGAGATCGTACTTTTCGAGCTATTCAATGCCAGAAACACGTTTTCTGGGGTTTTCACCACTCCACAGTTCGTTGGATATGCAGAACAGGAGATATCTTGGTTTTCGTGGGGTTTCTAGCAGAGATATGCATTTTCTGCGATAATCTTGGTGAGACCTCTGTCCGAAGTATGCAGAAACATGGAGATCGCTCTTTTCGACCTATTGAATGCGAGAAACACGTTATCTGGTGTTTTCACCACTCCACAGTGCGTATGATATGCAGAACCGACGATATCTTGGTTTTCGTGGGGTTTCAAGCTCAGATATGCATTTTCTGCGATAATCTTGGTGAGACTTCTGTCCGAAGTATGCAGAATCATCGAGATCGCTCTTTTCGAGCTATTTAATGCGAGAAACAAGTTATCTGGTGTTTTCACCACTCCGCAATGCGTTTGATATGCAGAACCAGCGATATCTTGGTTTTCGTGGGGTTTCAAGCTGAGATATGCATTTTTTTACGATAATCGTGGTGAGACTTCTGTCCGAAGTATGCTTAATCATCGAGATCGCTCTATTCGAGATATTTAATGCGAGAAACACGTTATCTGGTGTTTTCACCACTCCACAGTGCGTATGATATGCAGAACCGACGATATCTTGGTTTTCGTGGGGTTTCAAGCTCAGATATGCATTTTCTGCGATAATCTTGGTGAGACTTCTGTCCGAAGTATGTAGAGTCATCGAGATCGTACTTTTCGAGCTATTTAATGCGAGAAACACGTTTTCTGGTGTATTCACCACTCCACAGTACGTTTGACATACAGAACCGGAGATATCTTGGTTTCGGTCGGGTTTCAAGCTGAGATATGCATTTTCTACGATAATCTTGGTGAGACTTCTGTCAGAAGTATGCAGAATCTTCGAGAACGCTCTTTTCGAGCTACTTAATGCGAGAAACACGTTTTCTGGTGTTTTCACCACACCACAGTCCGTTTGATGCGCAGAACCGGAGATATCTTGGTTTCGGTCGGGTTTCAAGCTGAGATATGCATTTTCTGCGATAATCTTGGTGAGACTTCTGTCAGAAGTATGCAGAATCATCTAGATCGCTCTTTTCGAGCTATTTAATTCGAGAAACACGTTTTCTGGGGTTTTCACCACTCCACAGTTCGTTGGATATGCAGAACAGGAGATATCTTGGTTTTCGTGGGGTTTCTAGCAGAGATATGCATTTTCTGCGATAATCTTGGTGAGACCTGTGTCCGAAGTATGCAGAAACATCGAGATCGCTCTTTTCGACCTATTTAATGCGAGAAACACGTTATCTGGTGTTTTCACCACTCCGCAGTGCGTTTGATATGCAGAACCAGCGATATCTTGGTTTTCGTGTGGTTTCAAGCTCAGATATGCATTTTCTGCGATAATCTTGGTGAGACTTCTGTCCGAAGTATGCAGAATCATCGAGATTGCACTTTTAGAGCTATTTAATGCGACAAACACGTTATCTGGTGTTTTCAGCACACCACAGTGCGTTTGATATGCAGAACCAGCGAAATCTTGGTTTTCGTGGGGTTTCAAGCTGAGATATGCATTTTTTACGATAATCTAGGTGAGACTTCTGTCCGAAGTATGCTTAATCATCGAGATCGCTCGTTTCGAGCTATTTAATGCGAGAAACAAGTTATCTGGTGTTTTCACCACTCCACAGTGCGTATGATATACAGAACCGACGATATCTTGGTTTCCGTGGGGTTTCAAGCTCAGATATGCATTTTCTGCGATAATCTTGGTGAGACTTCTGCCCGAAGTATGCAGAGTCATCGAGATCGTACTTTTCGAGCTATTCAATGCGAGAAACACGTTTTCTGGGGTTTTCACCACTCCACAGTTCGTTGGATATGCAGAACAGGAGATATCTTGGTTTTCGTGGGGTTTCTAGCAGAGATATGCATTTTCTGCGATAATCTAGGTGAGACTTCTGTCCGAAGTATGCTTAATCATCGAGATCGCTCGTTTCGAGCTATTTAATGCGAGAAACAAGTTATCTGGTGTTTTCACCACTCCACAGTGCGTTTGATATGCAGAAACAGCGATATCTTGGTTTTCGTGGGGTTTCAAGCTGAGATATGCATTTTTTACGATAATCATGGTGAGACTTCTGTCCGAAGTATGCAGAATCATCGAGATCGCACTTTTCGAGCTATTTAATGCGACAAACACGTTATCTGGTGTTTTCAGCACTCCACAGTGCGTTCGATATGCAGAACCAGCGATATCTGGGTTTTCGTGTGGTTTCAAGCTGAGATATGCATTTTTTACGATAATCTTGGTGAGACTTCTGTCCGAAGTATGCAGAATCATCGAGATCGCACTTTTCGAGCTATTTAATGCGACAAACACGTTATCTGGTGTTTTCAGCACTCCACAGTGCGTTTGATATGCAGAACCAGCGAAATCTTGGTTTTCGTGGGGTTTCATGCTGAGATATGCATTTTTTTACGATAATCTTGGTGAGACTTCTGTCCGAAGTATGCTTAATCATCGAGATCGCTCTATTCGAGATATTTAATGCGAGAAACACGTTATCTGGTGTTTTCACCACTCCACAGTGCGTATGATGTGCAGAACCGACGATATCTTGGTTTTCGTGGGGTTTCAAGCTCAGATATGCATTTTCTGCGATAATCTTGGTGAGACTTCTGTCCGAAGTATGCAGAGTCATCGAGATCGTACTTTTCGAGCTATTTAATGCGACAAACACGTTTTCTGGGGTTTTCACCACTCCACAGTTCGTTGGATATGCAGAACAGGAGATATCTTGGTTTTCGTGGGGTTTCTAGCAGAGATATGCATTTTCTGCGATAATCTTGGTGAGACCTGTGTCCGAAGTATGCAGAAACATCGAGATCGCTCTTTTCGACCTATTTAATGCGAGAAACACGTTATCTGGTGTTTTCAGCACTCCACAGTGCGTTTGATATGCAGAACCAGCGATATCTTGGTTTACGTGGGGTTTCAAGCTCAGATATGCATTTTCTGCGATAATCTTGGTGAGACTTCAGTCCGAAGTATGCAGAATCATCGAGATCGTACTATTCGAGCTATTTAATGCGAAAAACACGTTATCTGGTGTTTTCACCACTCCACAGTGCGTATGATATGCAGAACCGACGATATCTTGGTTTTCGTGGGGTTTCAAGCTCAGATATGCATTTTCTGCGATAATCTTGGTGAGACTTCTGTCCGAAGTATGCAGAGTCATCGAGATCGCTCTTTTCGAGCTATTTAATGCGAGAAACAAGTTATATGGTGTTTTCACCACTCCGCAGTGCGTTTGATATGCAGAACCAGCGATATCTTGGTTTTCGTGGGGCTTCAAGCTCAGATATGCATTTTCTGCGATAATCTTGGTGAGACTTCTGTCCGAAGTATGCAGAGTCATCGAGATCGTACTTTTCGAGCTATTCAATGCCAGAAACACGTTTTCTGGGGTTTTCACCACTCCACAGTTCGTTGGATATGCAGAACAGGAGATATCTTGGTTTTCGTGGGGTTTCTAGCAGAGATATGCATTTTCTGCGATAATCTTGGTGAGACCTCTGTCCGAAGTATGCAGAAACATGGAGATCGCTCTTTTCGACCTATTGAATGCGAGAAACACGTTATCTGGTGTTTTCACCACTCCACAGTGCGTATGATATGCAGAACCGACGATATCTTGGTTTTCGTGGGGTTTCAAGCTCAGATATGCATTTTCTGCGATAATCTTGGTGAGACTTCTGTCCGAAGTATGCAGAGTCATCGAGATCGCTCTTTTCTAGCTATTTAATGCGAGAAACAAGTTATCTGGTGTTTTCACCACTCCGCAGTGCGTTTGATATGCAGAACCGACGATATCTTGGTTTTCGTGGGGTTTCAAGCTCAGATATGCATTTTCTGCGATAATCTTGGTGAGACTTCTGTCCGAAGTATGTAGAGTCATCGAGATCGTACTTTTCGAGCTATTTAATGCGAGAAACACGTTATCTGGTGTTTTCACCACTCCACAGTGCGTATGATGTGCAGAACCGACGATATCTTGGTTTTCGTGGGGTTTCAAGCTCAGATATGCATTTTCTGCGATAATCTTGGTGAGACTTCTGTCCGAAGTATGCAGAGTCATCGAGATCGTACTTTTCGAGCTATTTAATGCGACAAACACGTTTTCTGGGGTTTTCACCACTCCACAGTTCGTTGGATATGCAGAACAGGAGATATCTTGGTTTTCGTGGGGTTTCTCGCAGAGATATGCATTTTCTGCGATAATCTTGGTGAGACCTGTGTCCGAAGTATGCAGAAACATCGAGATCGCTCTTTTCGACCTATTTAATGCGAGAAACACGTTATCTGGTGTTTTCAGCACTCCACAGTGCGTTTGATATGCAGAACCAGCGATATCTTGGTTTACGTGGGGTTTCAAGCTCAGATATGCATTTTCTGCGATAATCTTGGTGAGACTTCAGTCCGAAGTATGCAGAATCATCGAGATCGTACTATTCGAGCTATTTAATGCGAAAAACACGTTATCTGGTGTTTTCACCACTCCACAGTGCGTATGATATGCAGAACCGACGATATCTTGGTTTTCGTGGGGTTTCAAGCTCAGATATGCATTTTCTGCGATAATCTTGGTGAGACTTCTGTCCGAAGTATGCAGAGTCATCGAGATCGCTCTTTTCGAGCTATTTAATGCGAGAAACAAGTTATATGGTGTTTTCACCACTCCGCAGTGCGTTTGATATGCAGAACCAGCGATATCTTGGTTTTCGTGGGGTTTCAAGCTCAGATATGCATTTTCTGCGATAATCTTGGTGAGACTTCTGTCCGAAGTATGCAGAGTCATCGAGATCGTACTTTTCGAGCTATTCAATGCCAGAAACACGTTTTCTGGGGTTTTCACCACTCCACAGTTCGTTGGATATGCAGAACAGGAGATATCTTGGTTTTCGTGGGGTTTCTAGCAGAGATATGCATTTTCTGCGATAATCTTGGTGAGACCTCTGTCCGAAGTATGCAGAAACATGGAGATCGCTCTTTTCGACCTATTGAATGCGAGAAACACGTTATCTGGTGTTTTCACCACTCCACAGTGCGTATGATATGCAGAACCGACGATATCTTGGTTTTCGTGGGGTTTCAAGCTCAGATATGCATTTTCTGCGATAATCTTGGTGAGACTTCTGTCCGAAGTATGCAGAGTCATCGAGATCGCTCTTTTCTAGCTATTTAATGCGAGAAACAAGTTATCTGGTGTTTTCACCACTCCGCAGTGCGTTTGATATGCAGAACCAGCGATATCTTGGTTTTCGTGGGGTTTCAAGCTGAGATATGCATTTTTTTACGATAATCGTGGTGAGACTTCTGTCCGAAGTATGCTTAATCATCGAGATCGCTCTATTCGAGATATTTAATGCGAGAAACACGTTTTCTGGTGTTTTCACCACACCACAGTCCGTTTGATGCGCAGAACCGGAGATATCTTGGTTTCGGTCGGGTTTCAAGCAGAGATATGCATTTTCTGCGATAATCTTGGTGAGACTTCTGTCAGAAGTATGCAGAATAATCTAGATCGCTCTTTTCGAGCTATTTAATTCGAGAAACACGTTTTCTGGGGTTTTCACCACTCTACAGTTCGTTGGATATGCAGAACAGGAGATATCTTGGTTTTCGTGGGGTTTCTAGCAGAGATATGCATTTTCTGCGATAATCTTGGTGAGACCTGTGTCCGAAGTATGCAGAAACATCGAGATCGCTCTTTTCGACCTATTTAATGCGAGAAACACGTTATCTGGTGTTTTCACCACTCCGCAGTGCGTTTGATATGCAGAACCAGCGATATCTTGGTTTTCGTGTGGTTTCAAGCTCAGATATGCATTTTCTGCGATAATCTTGGTGAGACTTCTGTCCGAAGTATGCAGAATCATCGAGATTGCACTTTTAGAGCTATTTAATGCGACAAACACGTTATCTGGTGTTTTCAGCACACCACAGTGCGTTTGATATGCAGAACCAGCGAAATCTTGGTTTTCGTGGGGTTTCAAGCTGAGATATGCATTTTTTACGATAATCTTGGTGAGACTTCTGTCCGAATTATGCTTAATCATCGAGATCGCTCTATTCGAGCTATTTAATGCGAGAAACACGTTATCTGGTGTTTTCACCACTCCACAGTGCGTATGATATGCAGAACCGACGATATCTTGGTTTTCGTGGGGTTTCAAGCTCAGATATGCATTTTCTGCGATAATCTTGGTGAGACTTCTGTCCGAAGTATGCAGAGTCATCGAGATCGCTCTTTTCGAGCTATTTAATGCGAGAAACAAGTTATCTGGTGTTTTCACCACTCCGCAGTGCGTTTGATATGCAGAACCAGCGATATCTTGGTTTTCGTGGGGTTTCAAGCTCAGATATGCATTTTCTGCGATAATCTTGGTGAGACTTCTGTCCGAAGTATGCAGAGTCATCGAGATCGTACTTTTCGAGCTATTCAATGCGAGAAACACGTTTTCTGGGGTTTTCACCACTCCACAGTGCGTTCGATATGCAGAACCAGCGATATCTGGGTTTTCGTGGGGTTTCAAGCTGAGATATGCATTTTTTACGATAATCTTGGTGAGACTTCTGTCCGAAGTATGCAGAATCATCGAGATCGCACTTTTCGAGCTATTTAATGCGACAAACACGTTATCTGGTGTTTTCAGCACTCCACAGTGCGTTTGATATGCAGAACCAGCGAAATCTTGGTTTTCGTGGGGTTTCAAGCTGAGATATGCATTTTTTTACGATAATCTTGGTGAGACTTCTGTCCGAAGTATGCTTAATCATCGAGATCGCTCTATTCGAGATATTTAATGCGAGAAACACGTTATCTGGTGTTTTCACCACTCCACAGTGCGTATGATATGCAGAACCGACGATATCTTGGTTTCCGTGGGGTTTCAAGCTCAGATATGCATTTTCTGCGATAATCTTGGTGAGACTTCTGTCCGAAGTATGCAGAGTCATCGAGATCGTACTTTTTGAGCTATTTAATGCGACAAACACGTTTTCTGGGGTTTTCACCACTCCACAGTTCGTTGGATATGCAGAACAGGAGATATCTTGGTTTTCGTGGGGTTTCTAGCAGAGATATGCATTTTCTGCGATAATCTTGGTGAGACCTGTGTCCAAAGTATGCAGAAACATCGAGATCGCTCTTTTCGACCTATTTAATGCGAGAAACACGTTATCTGGTGTTTTCACCACTCCACAGTGCGTTTGATATGCAGAACCAGCGAAATCTTGGTTTTCGTTGGGTTTCAAGCTGAGATATGCATTTTTTACGATAATCATGGTGAGACTTCTGTCCGAAGTATGCAGAATCATCGAGATCGCACTTTTCGAGCTATTTAATGCGACAAACACGTTATCTGGTGTTTTCAGCACTCCACAGTGCGTTTGATATGCAGAACCAGCGAAATCTTGGTTTTCGTGGGGTTTCAAGCTGAGATATGCATTTTCTGCGATAATCTTGGTGAGACTTCTGTCCGAAGTATGCAGAATCATCGAGATCGCACTTTTCGAGCTATTTAATGCGACAAACACGTTATCTGGTGTTTTCAGCACTCCACAGTGCGTTTGATATGCAGAACCAGCGAAATCTTGGTTTTCGTGGGGTTTCAAGCTGAGATATGCATTTTTTTACGATAATCTTGGTGAGACTTCTGTCCGAAGTATGCTTAATCATCGAGATCGCTCTATTCGAGATATTTAATGTGAGAAACACGTTATCTGGTGTTTTCACCACTCCGCAGTGCGTTTGATATGCAGAACCAGCGATATCTTGGTTTTCGTGGGGTTTCAAGCTCAGATATGCATTTTCTGCGATAATCTTGGTGAGACTTCTGTCCGAAGTATGCAGAGTCATCGAGATCGCTCTATTCGAGATATTTAATGCGAGAAACACGTTATCTGGTGTTTTCACCACTCCGCAGTGCGTTTGATATGCAGAACCAGCGATATCTTGGTTTTCGTGGGGTTTCAAGCTCAGATATGCATTTTCTGCGATAATCTTGGTTAGACTTCTGTCCGCAGTATGCAGAGTCATCGAGAACGTACTTTTCGAGCTATTTAATGCGACAAACACGTTTTCTGGGGTTTTCACCACCCCACAGTTCGTTGGATATGCAGAACAGGAGATATCTTGGTTTTCGTGGGGTTTCTGGCAGAGATATGCATTTTCTGCGCTAATCTTGGTGAGACCTCTGTCCGAAGTATGCAGAAACATGGAGATCGCTCTTTTCGACCTATTGAATGCGAGAAACACGTTATCTGGTGTTTTCAGCACTCCACAGTGCGTTTGATATGCAGAACCAGCGAAATCTTGGTTTTCGTGGGGTTTCAAGCTGAGATATGCATTTTTTACGATAATCTTGGTGAGACTTCTGTCCGAAGTATGCTTAATCATCGAGATCGCTCTATTCGAGCTATTTAATGCGAGAAACACGTTATCTGGTGTTTTCACCACTCCACAGTGCGTATGATATACAGAACCGACGATATCTTGGTTTTCGTGGGGTTTCAAGCTCAGATATGCATTTTCTGCGATAATCATGGTGAGACTTCTGTCCGAAGTATGCAGAGTCATCGAGATCGCTCTTTTCGAGCTATTTAATGCGAGAAACAAGTTATCTGGTGTTTTCACCACTCCGCAGTGCGTTTGATATGCAGAACCAGCGATATCTTGGTTTCCGTGGGGTTTCAAGTTCAGATATGCATTTTCTGCGATAATCTTGGTGAGACTTCTGTCCGAAGTATGCAGAATCATCGAGATCGCACTTTTCGAGCTATTTAATGCGAGAAACAAGTTATCTGGTGTTTTCACCACTCCGCAGTGCGTTTGATATGCAGAACCAGCGATATCTTGGTTTTCGTGGGGTTTCAAGCTCAGATATGCATTTTCTGCGATAATCTTGGTGAGACTTCTGTCCGAAGTATGCAGAGTCATCGAGATCGTACTTTTCGAGCTATTCAATGCGAGAAACACGTTTTCTGGGGTTTTCACCACTCCACAGTGCGTTCGATATGCAGAACCAGCGATATCTGGGTTTTCGTGGGGTTTCAAGCTGAGATATGCATTTTTTACGATAATCTTGGTGAGACTTCTGTCCGAAGTATGCAGAATCATCGAGATCGCACTTTTCGAGCTATTTAATGCGACAAACACGTTATCTGGTGTTTTCAGCACTCCACAGTGCGTTTGATATGCAGAACCAGCGAAATCTTGGTTTTCGTGGGGTTTCAAGCTGAGATATGCATTTTTTTACGATAATCTTGGTGAGACTTCTGTCCGAAGTATGCTTAATCATCGAGATCGCTCTATTCGAGATATTTAATGCGAGAAACACGTTATCTGGTGTTTTCACCACTCCACAGTGCGTATGATATGCAGAACCGACGATATCTTGGTTTCCGTGGGGTTTCAAGCTCAGATATGCATTTTCTGCGATAATCTTGGTGAGACTTCTGTCCGAAGTATGCAGAGTCATCGAGATCGTACTTTTTGAGCTATTTAATGCGACAAACACGTTTTCTGGGGTTTTCACCACTCCACAGTTCGTTGGATATGCAGAACAGGAGATATCTTGGTTTTCGTGGGGTTTCTAGCAGAGATATGCATTTTCTGCGATAATCTTGGTGAGACCTGTGTCCAAAGTATGCAGAAACATCGAGATCGCTCTTTTCGACCTATTTAATGCGAGAAACACGTTATCTGGTGTTTTCACCACTCCACAGTGCGTTTGATATGCAGAACCAGCGAAATCTTGGTTTTCGTTGGGTTTCAAGCTGAGATATGCATTTTTTACGATAATCATGGTGAGACTTCTGTCCGAAGTATGCAGAATCATCGAGATCGCACTTTTCGAGCTATTTAATGCGACAAACACGTTATCTGGTGTTTTCAGCACTCCACAGTGCGTTTGATATGCAGAACCAGCGAAATCTTGGTTTTCGTGGGGTTTCAAGCTGAGATATGCATTTTCTGCGATAATCTTGGTGAGACTTCTGTCCGAAGTATGCAGAATCATCGAGATCGCACTTTTCGAGCTATTTAATGCGACAAACACGTTATCTGGTGTTTTCAGCACTCCACAGTGCGTTTGATATGCAGAACCAGCGAAATCTTGGTTTTCGTGGGGTTTCAAGCTGAGATATGCATTTTTTTACGATAATCTTGGTGAGACTTCTGTCCGAAGTATGCTTAATCATCGAGATCGCTCTATTCGAGATATTTAATGTGAGAAACACGTTATCTGGTGTTTTCACCACTCCGCAGTGCGTTTGATATGCAGAACCAGCGATATCTTGGTTTTCGTGGGGTTTCAAGCTCAGATATGCATTTTCTGCGATAATCTTGGTGAGACTTCTGTCCGAAGTATGCAGAGTCATCGAGATCGCTCTATTCGAGATATTTAATGCGAGAAACACGTTATCTGGTGTTTTCACCACTCCGCAGTGCGTTTGATATGCAGAACCAGCGATATCTTGGTTTTCGTGGGGTTTCAAGCTCAGATATGCATTTTCTGCGATAATCTTGGTTAGACTTCTGTCCGCAGTATGCAGAGTCATCGAGAACGTACTTTTCGAGCTATTTAATGCGACAAACACGTTTTCTGGGGTTTTCACCACCCCACAGTTCGTTGGATATGCAGAACAGGAGATATCTTGGTTTTCGTGGGGTTTCTGGCAGAGATATGCATTTTCTGCGCTAATCTTGGTGAGACCTCTGTCCGAAGTATGCAGAAACATGGAGATCGCTCTTTTCGACCTATTGAATGCGAGAAACACGTTATCTGGTGTTTTCAGCACTCCACAGTGCGTTTGATATGCAGAACCAGCGAAATCTTGGTTTTCGTGGGGTTTCAAGCTGAGATATGCATTTTTTACGATAATCTTGGTGAGACTTCTGTCCGAAGTATGCTTAATCATCGAGATCGCTCTATTCGAGCTATTTAATGCGAGAAACACGTTATCTGGTGTTTTCACCACTCCACAGTGCGTATGATATACAGAACCGACGATATCTTGGTTTTCGTGGGGTTTCAAGCTCAGATATGCATTTTCTGCGATAATCATGGTGAGACTTCTGTCCGAAGTATGCAGAGTCATCGAGATCGCTCTTTTCGAGCTATTTAATGCGAGAAACAAGTTATCTGGTGTTTTCACCACTCCGCAGTGCGTTTGATATGCAGAACCAGCGATATCTTGGTTTCCGTGGGGTTTCAAGTTCAGATATGCATTTTCTGCGATAATCTTGGTGAGACTTCTGTCCGAAGTATGCAGAATCATCGAGATCGCACTTTTCGAGCTATTTAATGCGACAAACACGTTATCTGGTGTTTTCAGCACTCCACAGTGCGTTCGATATGCAGAACCTGCGATATCTGGGTTTTCGTGGGGTTTCAAGCTGAGATATGCATTTTTTACGATAATCTTGGTGAGACTTCTGTCCGAAGTATGCAGAATCATCGAGATCGCACTTTTCGAGCTATTTAATGCGACAAACACGTTATCTGGTGTTTTCAGCACTCCACAGTGCGTTTGATATGCAGAACCAGCGAAATCTTGGTTTTCGTGGGGTTTCATGCTGAGATATGCATTTTTTTACGATAATCTTGGTGAGACTTCTGTCCGAAGTATGCTTAATCATCGAGATCGCTCTATTCGAGATATTTAATGCGAGAAACACGTTATCTGGTGTTTTCACCACTCCACAGTGCGTATGATGTGCAGAACCGACGATATCTTGGTTTTCGTGGGGTTTCAAGCTCAGATATGCATTTTCTGCGATAATCTTGGTGAGACTTCTGTCCGATGTATGCAGAGTCATCGAGATCGTACTTTTCGAGCTATTTAATGCGACAAACACGTTTGCTGGGGTTGTCACCACTCCACAGTTCGTTGGATATGCAGAACAGGAGATATCTTGGTTTTCGTGGGGTTTCTAGCAGAGATATGCATTTTCTGCGATAATCTTGGTGAGACCTCTGTCCGAAGTATGCAGAAACATGGAGATCGCTCTTTTTGACCTATTGAATGCGAGAAACACGTTATCTGGTGTTTTCACCACTCCACAGTGCGTATGATATGCAGAACCGACGAAATCTTGGTTTTCGTGGGGTTTCAAGCTCAGATATGCATTTTCTGCGATAATCTTGGTGAGACTTCTGTCCGAAGTATGCAGAGTCATCGAGATCGCTCTTTTCGAGCTATTTAATGCGAGAAACACGTTTTCTGGGGTTTTCACCACTCCACAGTTCGTTGGATATGCAGAACAGGAGATATCTTGGTTTTCGTGGGGTTTCTAGCAGAGATATGCATTTTCTGCGATAATCTAGGTGAGACTTCTGTCCGAAGTATGCTTAATCATCGAGATCGCTCGTTTCGAGCTATTTAATGCGAGAAACAAGTTATCTGGTGTTTTCACCACTCCACAGTGTGTTTGATATGCAGAAACAGCGATATCTTGGTTTTCGTGGGGTTTCAAGCTGAGATATGCATTTTTTACGATAATCATGGTGAGACTTCTGTCCGAAGTATGCAGAATCATCGAGATCGCACTTTTCGAGCTATTTAATGCGACAAACACGTTATCTGGTGTTTTCAGCACTCCACAGTGCGTTCGATATGCAGAACCAGCGATATCTGGGTTTACGTGGGGTTTCAAGCTGATATGCATTTTTTACGATAATCTTGGTGAGACTTCTGTCCGAAGTATGCAGAATCATCGAGATCGCACTTTTCGAGCTATTTAATGCGACAAACACGTTATCTGGTGTTTTCAGCACTCCACAGTGCGTTTGATATGCAGAACCAGCGAAATCTTGTTTTTCGTGGGGTTTCAAGCTGAGATATGCATTTTTTTACGATAATCTTGGTGAGACTTCTGTCCGAAGTATGCTTAATCATCGAGATCGCTCTATTCGAGATATTTAATGCGAGAAACACGTTATCTGGTGTTTTCACCACTCCGCAGTGCGTTTGATATGCAGAACCAGCGATATCTTGGTTTTCGTGGGGTTTCAAGCTCAGATATGCATTTTCTGCGATAATCTTGGTGAGACTTCTGTCCGAAGTATGCAGAGTCATCGAGATCGCTCTATTCGAGATATTTAAAGCGAGAAACACGTTATCTGGTGTTTTCACCACTCCGCAGTGCGTTTGATATGCAGAACCAGCGATATCTTGGTTTTCGTGGGGTTTCAAGCTCAGATATGCATTTTCTGCGATAATCTTGGTTAGACTTCTGTCCGCAGTATGCAGAGTCATCGAGAACGTACTTTTCGAGCTATTTAATGCGACAAACACGTTTTCTGGGGTTTTCACCACCCCACAGTTCGTTGGATATGCAGAACAGGAGATATCTTGGTTTTCGTGGGGTTTCTGGCAGAGATATGCATTTTCTGCGCTAATCTTGGTGAGACCTCTGTCCGAAGTATGCAGAAACATGGAGATCGCTCTTTTCGACCTATTGAATGCGAGAAACACGTTATCTGGTGTTTTCAGCACTCCACAGTGCGTTTGATATGCAGAACCAGCGAAATCTTGGTTTTCGTGGGGTTTCAAGCTGAGATATGCATTTTTTACGATAATCTTGGTGAGACTTCTGTCCGAAGTATGCTTAATCATCGAGATCGCTCTATTCGAGCTATTTAATGCGAGAAACACGTTATCTGGTGTTTTCACCACTCCACAGTGCGTATGATATACAGAACCGACGATATCTTGGTTTTCGTGGGGTTTCAAGCTCAGATATGCATTTTCTGCGATAATCATGGTGAGGCTTCTGTCCGAAGTATGCAGAGTCATCGAGATCGCTCTTTTCGAGCTATTTAATGCGAGAAACAAGTTATCTGGTGTTTTCACCACTCCGCAGGGCGTTTGATATGCAGAACCAGCGATATCTTGGTTTCCGTGGGGTTTCAAGCTCAGATATGCATTTTCTGCGATAATCTTGGTGAGACTTCTGTCCGAAGTATGCAGAGTCATCGAGATCGTACTTTTCGAGCTATTCAATGCGAGAAACACGTT
Organism: Anthophora plumipes; assembly: GCA_951804975.1. NCBI lineage: Eukaryota > Metazoa > Arthropoda > Insecta > Hymenoptera > Apidae > Anthophora > Anthophora plumipes. The sequence goes on from OX638118.1 coordinate 22,776,889, forward strand.
TTCTGGGGTTTTCACCACTCCACAGTTCGTTGGATATGCAGAACAGGAGATATCTTGGTTTTCGTGGGGTTTCTAGCAGAGATATGCATTTTCTGGGATAATCTAGGTGAGACTTCTGTCCGAAGTATGCTTAATCATCGAGATCGCTCGTTTCGAGCTATTTAATGCGAGAAACAAGTTATCTGGTGTTTTCACCACTCCACAGTGCGTTTGATATGCAGAAACAGCGATATCTTGGTTTTCGTGGGGTTTCAAGCTGAGATATGCATTTTTTACGATAATCATGGTGAGACTTCTGTCCGAAGTATGCAGAATCATCGAGATCGCACTTTTCGAGCTATTTAATGCGACAAACACGTTATCTGGTGTTTTCAGCACTCCACAGTGCGTTCGATATGCAGAACCAGCGATATCTGGGTTTTCGTGGGGTTTCAAGCTGAGATATGCATTTTTTACGATAATCTTGGTGAGACTTCTGTCCGAAGTATGCAGAATCATCGAGATCGCACTTTTCGAGCTATTTAATGCGACAAACACGTTATCTGGTGTTTTCAGCACTCCACAGTGCGTTTGATATGCAGAACCAGCGAAATCTTGGTTTTCGTGGGGTTTCATGCTGAGATATGCATTTTTTTACGATAATCTTGGTGAGACTTCTGTCCGAAGTATGCTTAATCATCGAGATCGCTCTATTCGAGATATTTAATGCGAGAAACACGTTATCTGGTGTTTTCACCACTCCGCAGTGCGTTTGATATGCAGCACCAGCGATATCTTGGTTTTCGTGGGGTTTCAAGCTCAGATATGCATTTTCTGCGATAATCTTGGTGAGACTTCTGTCCGAAGTATGCAGAGTCATCGAGATCGCTCTTTTCGAGCTATTTAATGCGAGAAACAAGTTATATGGTGTTTTCACCACTCCGCAGTGCGTTTGATATGCTGAACCAGCGATATCTTGGTTTTCGTGGGGTTTCAAGCTCAGATATGCATTTTCTGCGATAATCTTGGTGAGACTTCTGTCCGAAGTATGCAGAGTCATCGAGATCGTACTTTTCGAGCTATTCAATGCCAGAAACACGTTTTCTGGGGTTTTCACCACTCCACAGTTCGTTGGATATGCAGAACAGGAGATATCTTGGTTTTCGTGGGGTTTCTAGCAGAGATATGCATTTTCTGCGATAATCTTGGTGAGACCTCTGTCCGAAGTATGCAGAAACATGGAGATCGCTCTTTTCGACCTATTGAATGCGAGAAACACGTTATCTGGTGTTTTCACCACTCCACAGTGCGTATGATATGCAGAACCGACGATATCTTGGTTTTCGTGGGGTTTCAAGCTCAGATATGCATTTTCTGCGATAATCTTGGTGAGACTTCTGTCCGAAGTATGCTTAATCATCGAGATCGCTCGTTTCGAGCTATTTAATGCGAGAAACAAGTTATCTGGTGTTTTCACCACTCCACAGTGTGTTTGATATGCAGAAACAGCGATATCTTGGTTTTCGTGGGGTTTCAAGCTGAGATATGCATTTTTTACGATAATCATGGTGAGACTTCTGTCCGAAGTATGCAGAATCATCGAGATCGCACTTTTCGAGCTATTTAATGCGACAAACACGTTATCTGGTGTTTTCAGCACTCCACAGTGCGTTCGATATGCAGAACCAGCGATATCTGGGTTTACGTGGGGTTTCAAGCTGATATGCATTTTTTACGATAATCTTGGTGAGACTTCTGTCCGAAGTATGCAGAATCATCGAGATCGCACTTTTCGAGCTACTTAATGCGACAAACACGTTATCTGGTGTTTTCAGCACTCCACAGTGCGTTTGATATGCAGAACCAGCGAAATCTTGTTTTTCGTGGGGTTTCAAGCTGAGATATGCATTTTTTTACGATAATCTTGGTGAGACTTCTGTCCGAAGTATGCTTAATCATCGAGATCGCTCTATTCGAGATATTTAATGCGAGAAACACGTTATCTGGTGTTTTCACCACTCCGCAGTGCGTTTGATATGCAGAACCAGCGATATCTTGGTTTTCGTGGGGTTTCAAGCTCAGATATGCATTTTCTGCGATAATCTTGGTGAGACTTCTGTCCGAAGTATGCAGAGTCATCGAGATCGCTCTATTCGAGATATTTAAAGCGAGAAACACGTTATCTGGTGTTTTCACCACTCCGCAGTGCGTTTGATATGCAGAACCAGCGATATCTTGGTTTTCGTGGGGTTTCAAGCTCAGATATGCATTTTCTGCGATAATCTTGGTTAGACTTCTGTCCGCAGTATGCAGAGTCATCGAGAACGTACTTTTCGAGCTATTTAATGCGACAAACACGTTTTCTGGGGTTTTCACCACCCCACAGTTCGTTGGATATGCAGAACAGGAGATATCTTGGTTTTCGTGGGGTTTCTGGCAGAGATATGCATTTTCTGCGCTAATCTTGGTGAGACCTCTGTCCGAAGTATGCAGAAACATGGAGATCGCTCTTTTCGACCTATTGAATGCGAGAAACACGTTATCTGGTGTTTTCAGCACTCCACAGTGCGTTTGATATGCAGAACCAGCGAAATCTTGGTTTTCGTGGGGTTTCAAGCTGAGATATGCATTTTTTACGATAATCTTGGTGAGACTTCTGTCCGAAGTATGCTTAATCATCGAGATCGCTCTATTCGAGCTATTTAATGCGAGAAACACGTTATCTGGTGTTTTCACCACTCCACAGTGCGTATGATATACAGAACCGACGATATCTTGGTTTTCGTGGGGTTTCAAGCTCAGATATGCATTTTCTGCGATAATCATGGTGAGGCTTCTGTCCGAAGTATGCAGAGTCATCGAGATCGCTCTTTTCGAGCTATTTAATGCGAGAAACAAGTTATCTGGTGTTTTCACCACTCCGCAGGGCGTTTGATATGCAGAACCAGCGATATCTTGGTTTCCGTGGGGTTTCAAGCTCAGATATGCATTTTCTGCGATAATCTTGGTGAGACTTCTGTCCGAAGTATGCAGAGTCATCGAGATCGTACTTTTCGAGCTATTCAATGCGAGAAACACGTTTTCTGGGGTTTTCACCACTCCACAGTTCGTTGGATATGCAGAACAGGAGATATCTTGGTTTTCGTGGGGTTTCTAGCAGAGATATGCATTTTCTGGGATAATCTAGGTGAGACTTCTGTCCGAAGTATGCTTAATCATCGAGATCGCTCGTTTCGAGCTATTTAATGCGAGAAACAAGTTATCTGGTGTTTTCACCACTCCACAGTGCGTTTGATATGCAGAAACAGCGATATCTTGGTTTTCGTGGGGTTTCAAGCTGAGATATGCATTTTTTACGATAATCATGGTGAGACTTCTGTCCGAAGTATGCAGAATCATCGAGATCGCACTTTTCGAGCTATTTAATGCGACAAACACGTTATCTGGTGTTTTCAGCACTCCACAGTGCGTTCGATATGCAGAAACAGCGATATCTGGGTTTTCGTGGGGTTTCAAGCTGAGATATGCATTTTTTACGATAATCTTGGTGAGACTTCTGTCCGAAGTATGCAGAATCATCGAGATCGCACTTTTCGAGCTATTTAATGCGACAAACACGTTATCTGGTGTTTTCAGCACTCCACAGTGCGTTTGATATGCAGAACCAGCGAAATCTTGGTTTTCGTGGGGTTTCATGCTGAGATATGCATTTTTTTACGATAATCTTGGTGAGACTTCTGTCCGAAGTATGCTTAATCATCGAGATCGCTCTATTCGAGATATTTAATGCGAGAAACACGTTATCTGGTGTTTTCACCACTCCGCAGTGCGTTTGATATGCAGCACCAGCGATATCTTGGTTTTCGTGGGGTTTCAAGCTCAGATATGCATTTTCTGCGATAATCTTGGTGAGACTTCTGTCCGAAGTATGCAGAGTCATCGAGATCGCTCTTTTCGAGCTATTTAATGCGAGAAACAAGTTATATGGTGTTTTCACCACTCCGCAGTGCGTTTGATATGCTGAACCAGCGATATCTTGGTTTTCGTGGGGTTTCAAGCTCAGATATGCATTTTCTGCGATAATCTTGGTGAGACTTCTGTCCGAAGTATGCAGAGTCATCGAGATCGTACTTTTCGAGCTATTCAATGCCAGAAACACGTTTTCTGGGGTTTTCACCACTCCACAGTTCGTTGGATATGCAGAACAGGAGATATCTTGGTTTTCGTGGGGTTTCTAGCAGAGATATGCATTTTCTGCGATAATCTTGGTGAGACCTCTGTCCGAAGTATGCAGAAACATGGAGATCGCTCTTTTCGACCTATTGAATGCGAGAAACACGTTATCTGGTGTTTTCACCACTCCACAGTGCGTATGATATGCAGAACCGACGATATCTTGGTTTTCGTGGGGTTTCAAGCTCAGATATGCATTTTCTGCGATAATCCTGGTGAGACTTCTGTCCGAAGTATGCAGAGTCATCGAGATCGCTCTTTTCGAGCTATTTAATGCGAGAAACAAGTTATCTGGTGTTTTCACCACTCCGCAGTGCGTTTGATATGCAGAACCAGCGATATCTTGGTTTTCGTGGGGTTTCAAGCTGAGATATGCATTTTTTTACGATAATCGTGGTGAGACTTCTGTCCGAAGTATGCTTAATCATCGAGATCGCTCTATTCGAGATATTTAATTCGAGAAACACGTTATCTGGTGTTTTCACCACTCCACAGTGCGTATGATATGCAGAACCGACGATATCTTGGTTTTCGTGGGGTTTCAAGCTCAGATATGCATTTTCTGCGATAATCTTGGTGAGACTTCTGTCCGAAGTATGTAGAGTCATCGAGATCGTACTTTTCGAGCTATTTAATGCGAGAAACACGTTTTCTGGTGTATTCACCACTCCACAGTACGTTTGACATACAGAACCGGAGATATCTTGGTTTCGGTCGGGTTTCAAGCTGAGATATGCATTTTCTACGATAATCTTGGTGAGACTTCTGTCAGAAGTATGCAGAATCTTCGAGAACGCTCTTTTCGAGCTACTTAATGCGAGAAACACGTTTTCTGGTGTTTTCACCACACCACAGTCCGTTTGATGCGCAGAACCGGAGATATCTTGGTTTCGGTCGGGTTTCAAGCTGAGATATGCATTTTCTGCGATAATCTTGGTGAGACTTCTGTCAGAAGTATGCAGAATCATCTAGATCGCTCTTTTCGAGCTATTTAATTCGAGAAACACGTTTTCTGGGGTTTTCACCACTCCACAGTTCGTTGGATATGCAGAACAGGAGATATCTTGGTTTTCGTGGGGTTTCTAGCAGAGATATGCATTTTCTGCGATAATCTTGGTGAGACCTGTGTCCGAAGTATGCAGAAACATCGAGATCGCTCTTTTCGACCTATTTAATGCGAGAAACACGTTATCTGGTGTTTTCACCACTCCGCAGTGCGTTTGATATGCAGAACCAGCGATATCTTGGTTTTCGTGTGGTTTCAAGCTCAGATATGCATTTTCTGCGATAATCTTGGTGAGACTTCTGTCCGAAGTATGCAGAATCATCGAGATTGCACTTTTAGAGCTATTTAATGCGACAAACACGTTATCTGGTGTTTTCAGCACACCACAGTGCGTTTGATATGCAGAACCAGCGAAATCTTGGTTTTCGTGGGGTTTCAAGCTGAGATATGCATTTTTTACGATAATCTTGGTGAGACTTCTGTCCGAATTATGCTTAATCATCGAGATCGCTCTATTCGAGCTATTTAATGCGAGAAACACGTTATCTGGTGTTTTCACCACTCCACAGTGCGTATGATATGCAGAACCGACGATATCTTGGTTTTCGTGGGGTTTCAAGCTCAGATATGCATTTTCTGCGATAATCTTGGTGAGACTTCTGTCCGAAGTATGCAGAGTCATCGAGATCGCTCTTTTCGAGCTATTTAATGCGAGAAACAAGTTATCTGGTGTTTTCACCACTCCGCAGTGCGTTTGATATGCAGAACCAGCGATATCTTGGTTTTCGTGGGGTTTCAAGCTCAGATATGCATTTTCTGCGATAATCTTGGTGAGACTTCTGTCCGAAGTATGCAGAGTCATCGAGATCGTACTTTTCGAGCTATTTAATGCGACAAACACGTTATCTGGTGTTTTCAGCACTCCACAGTGCGTTTGATATGCAGAACCAGCGAAATCTTGGTTTTCGTGGGGTTTCAAGCTGAGATATTCATTTTTTTACGATAATCTTGGTGAGACTTCTGTCCGAAGTATGCTTAATCATCGAGATCGCTCTATTCGAGATATTTAATGCGAGAAACACGTTATCTGGTGTTTTCACCACTCCACAGTGCGTATGATATGCAGAACCGACGATATCTTGGTTTCCGTGGGGTTTCAAGCTCAGATATGCATTTTCTGCGATAATCTTGGTGAGACTTCTGTCCGAAGTATGCAGAGTCATCGAGATCGTACTTTTTGAGCTATTTAATGCGACAAACACGTTTTCTGGGGTTTTCACCACTCCACAGTTCGTTGGATATGCAGAACAGGAGATATCTTGGTTTTCGTGGGGTTTCTAGCAGAGATATGCATTTTCTGCGATAATCTTGGTGAGACCTGTGTCCAAAGTATGCAGAAACATCGAGATCGCTCTTTTCGACCTATTTAATGCGAGAAACACGTTATCTGGTGTTTTCACCACTCCACAGTGCGTTTGATATACAGAACCAGCGAAATCTTGGTTTTCGTTGGGTTTCAAGCTGAGATATGCATTTTTTACGATAATCATGGTGAGACTTCTGTCCGAAGTATGCAGAATCATCGAGATCGCACTTTTCGAGCTATTTAATGCGACAAACACGTTATCTGGTGTTTTCAGCACTCCACAGTGCGTTTGATATGCAGAACCAGCGAAATCTTGGTTTTCGTGGGGTTTCAAGCTGAGATATGCATTTTCTGCGATAATCTTGGTGAGACTTCTGTCCGAAGTATGCAGAGTCATCGAGATCGCTCTATTCGAGATATTTAATGCGAGAAACACGTTATCTGGTGTTTTCACCACTCCGCAGTGCGTTTGATATGCAGAACCAGCGATATCTTGGTTTTCGTGGGGTTTCAAGCTCAGATATGCATTTTCTGCGATAATCTTGGTTAGACTTCTGTCCGCAGTATGCAGAGTCATCGAGAACGTACTTTTCGAGCTATTTAATGCGACAAACACGTTTTCTGGGGTTTTCACCACCCCACAGTTCGTTGGATATGCAGAACAGGAGATATCTTGGTTTTCGTGGGGTTTCTGGCAGAGATATGCATTTTCTGCGCTAATCTTGGTGAGACCTCTGTCCGAAGTATGCAGAAACATGGAGATCGCTCTTTTCGACCTATTGAATGCGAGAAACACGTTATCTGGTGTTTTCAGCACTCCACAGTGCGTTTGATATGCAGAACCAGCGAAATCTTGGTTTTCGTGGGGTTTCAAGCTGAGATATGCATTTTTTACGATAATCTTGGTGAGACTTCTGTCCGAAGTATGCTTAATCATCGAGATCGCTCTATTCGAGCTATTTAATGCGAGAAACACGTTATCTGGTGTTTTCACCACTCCACAGTGCGTATGATATACAGAACCGACGATATCTTGGTTTTCGTGGGGTTTCAAGCTCAGATATGCATTTTCTGCGATAATCATGGTGAGACTTCTGTCCGAAGTATGCAGAGTCATCGAGATCGCTCTTTTCGAGCTATTTAATGCGAGAAACAAGTTATCTGGTGTTTTCACCACTCCGCAGTGCGTTTGATATGCAGAACCAGCGATATCTTGGTTTCCGTGGGGTTTCAAGCTCAGATATGCATTTTCTGCGATAATCTTGGTGAGACTTCTGTCCGAAGTATGCAGAATCATCGAGATCGCACTTTTCGAGCTATTTAATGCGACAAACACGTTATCTGGTGTTTTCAGCACTCCACAGTGCGTTCGATATGCAGAACCTGCGATATCTGGGTTTTCGTGGGGTTTCAAGCTGAGATATGCATTTTTTACGATAATCTTGGTGAGACTTCTGTCCGAAGTATGCAGAATCATCGAGATCGCACTTTTCGAGCTATTTAATGCGACAAACACGTTATCTGGTGTTTTCAGCACTCCACAGTGCGTTTGATATGCAGAACCAGCGAAATCTTGGTTTTCGTGGGGTTTCATGCTGAGATATGCATTTTTTTACGATAATCTTGGTGAGACTTCTGTCCGAAGTATGCTTAATCATCGAGATCGCTCTATTCGAGATATTTAATGCGAGAAACACGTTATCTGGTGTTTTCACCACTCCACAGTGCGTATGATGTGCAGAACCGACGATATCTTGGTTTTCGTGGGGTTTCAAGCTCAGATATGCATTTTCTGCGATAATCTTGGTGAGACTTCTGTCCGATGTATGCAGAGTCATCGAGATCGTACTTTTCGAGCTATTTAATGCGACAAACACGTTTTCTGGGGTTGTCACCACTCCACAGTTCGTTGGATATGCAGAACAGGAGATATCTTGGTTTTCGTGGGGTTTCTAGCAGAGATATGCATTTTCTGCGATAATCTTGGTGAGACCTCTGTCCGAAGTATGCAGAAACATGGAGATCGCTCTTTTTGACCTATTGAATGCGAGAAACACGTTATCTGGTGTTTTCACCACTCCACAGTGCGTATGATATGCAGAACCGACGAAATCTTGGTTTTCGTGGGGTTTCAAGCTCAGATATGCATTTTCTGCGATAATCTTGGTGAGACTTCTGTCCGAAGTATGCAGAGTCATCGAGATCGCTCTTTTCGAGCTATTTAATGCGAGAAACACGTTTTCTGGGGTTTTCACCACTCCACAGTTCGTTGGATATGCAGAACAGGAGATATCTTGGTTTTCGTGGGGTTTCTAGCAGAGATATGCATTTTCTGCGATAATCTAGGTGAGACTTCTGTCCGAAGTATGCTTAATCATCGAGATCGCTCGTTTCGAGCTATTTAATGCGAGAAACAAGTTATCTGGTGTTTTCACCACTCCACAGTGTGTTTGATATGCAGAAACAGCGATATCTTGGTTTTCGTGGGGTTTCAAGCTGAGATATGCATTTTTTACGATAATCATGGTGAGACTTCTGTCCGAAGTATGCAGAATCATCGAGATCGCACTTTTCGAGCTATTTAATGCGACAAACACGTTATCTGGTGTTTTCAGCACTCCACAGTGCGTTCGATATGCAGAACCAGCGATATCTGGGTTTACGTGGGGTTTCAAGCTGATATGCATTTTTTACGATAATCTTGGTGAGACTTCTGTCCGAAGTATGCAGAATCATCGAGATCGCACTTTTCGAGCTATTTAATGCGACAAACACGTTATCTGGTGTTTTCAGCACTCCACAGTGCGTTTGATATGCAGAACCAGCGAAATCTTGTTTTTCGTGGGGTTTCAAGCTGAGATATGCATTTTTTTACGATAATCTTAGTGAGACTTCTGTCCGAAGTATGCTTAATCATCGAGATCGCTCTATTCGAGATATTTAATGCGAGAAACACGTTATCTGGTGTTTTCACCACTCCGCAGTGCGTTTGATATGCAGAACCAGCGATATCTTGGTTTTCGTGGGGTTTCAAGCTCAGATATGCATTTTCTGCGATAATCTTGGTGAGACTTCTGTCCGAAGTATGCAGAATCATCGAGATCGCTCTATTCGAGATATTTAAAGCGAGAAACACGTTATCTGGTGTTTTCACCACTCCGCAGTGCGTTTGATATGCAGAACCAGCGATATCTTGGTTTTCGTGGGGTTTCAAGCTCAGATATGCATTTTCTGCGATAATCTTGGTTAGACTTCTGTCCGCAGTATGCAGAGTCATCGAGAACGTACTTTTCGAGGTATTTAATGCGACAAACACGTTTTCTGGGGTTTTCACCACCCCACAGTTCGTTGGATATGCAGAACAGGAGATATCTTGGTTTTCGTGGGGTTTCTGGCAGAGATATGCATTTTCTGCGCTAATCTTGGTGAGACCTCTGTCCGAAGTATGCAGAAACATGGAGATCGCTCTTTTCGACCTATTGAATGCGAGAAACACGTTATCTGGTGTTTTCAGCACTCCACAGTGCGTTTGATATGCAGAACCAGCGAAATCTTGGTTTTCGTGGGGTTTCAAGCTGAGATATGCATTTTTTACGATAATCTTGGTGAGACTTCTGTCCGAAGTATGCTTAATCATCGAGATCGCTCTATTCGAGCTATTTAATGCGAGAAACACGTTATCTGGTGTTTTCACCACTCCACAGTGCGTATGATATACAGAACCGACGATATCTTGGTTTTCGTGGGGTTTCAAGCTCAGATATGCATTTTCTGCGATAATCATGGTGAGGCTTCTGTCCGAAGTATGCAGAGTCATCGAGATCGCTCTTTTCGAGCTATTTAATGCGAGAAACAAGTTATCTGGTGTTTTCACCACTCCGCAGGGCGTTTGATATGCAGAACCAGCGATATCTTGGTTTCCGTGGGGTTTCAAGCTCAGATATGCATTTTCTGCGATAATCTTGGTGAGACTTCTGTCCGAAGTATGCAGAGTCATCGAGATCGTACTTTTCGAGCTATTCAATGCGAGAAACACGTTTTCTGGGGTTTTCACCACTCCACAGTTCGTTGGATATGCAGAACAGGAGATATCTTGGTTTTCGTGGGGTTTCTAGCAGAGATATGCATTTTCTGGGATAATCTAGGTGAGACTTCTGTCCGAAGTATGCTTAATCATCGAGATCGCTCGTTTCGAGCTATTTAATGCGAGAAACAAGTTATCTGGTGTTTTCACCACTCCACAGTGCGTTTGATATGCAGAAACAGCGATATCTTGGTTTTCGTGGGGTTTCAAGCTGAGATATGCATTTTTTACGATAATCATGGTGAGACTTCTGTCCGAAGTATGCAGAATCATCGAGATCGCACTTTTCGAGCTATTTAATGCGACAAACACGTTATCTGGTGTTTTCAGCACTCCACAGTGCGTTCGATATGCAGAACCAGCGATATCTGGGTTTTCGTGGGGTTTCAAGCTGAGATATGCATTTTTTACGATAATCTTGGTGAGACTTCTGTCCGAAGTATGCAGAATCATCGAGATCGCACTTTTCGAGCTATTTAATGCGACAAACACGTTATCTGGTGTTTTCAGCACTCCACAGTGCGTTTGATATGCAGAACCAGCGAAATCTTGGTTTTCGTGGGGTTTCATGCTGAGATATGCATTTTTTTACGATAATCTTGGTGAGACTTCTGTCCGAAGTATGCTTAATCATCGAGATCGCTCTATTCGAGATATTTAATGCGAGAAACACGTTATCTGGTGTTTTCACCACTCCGCAGTGCGTTTGATATGCAGCACCAGCGATATCTTGGTTTTCGTGGGGTTTCAAGCTCAGATATGCATTTTCTGCGATAATCTTGGTGAGACTTCTGTCCGAAGTATGCAGAGTCATCGAGATCGCTCTTTTCGAGCTATTTAATGCGAGAAACAAGTTATATGGTGTTTTCACCACTCCGCAGTGCGTTTGATATGCAGAACCAGCGATATCTTGGTTTTCGTGGGGTTTCAAGCTCAGATATGCATTTTCTGCGACAATCTTGGTGAGACTTCTGTCCGAAGTATGCAGAGTCATCGAGATCGTACTTTTCGAGCTATTCAATGCCAGAAACACGTTTTCTGGGGTTTTCACCACTCCACAGTTCGTTGGATATGCAGAACAGGAGATATCTTGGTTTTCGTGGGGTTTCTAGCAGAGATATGCATTTTCTGCGATAATCTTGGAGAGACCTCTGTCCGAAGTATGCAGAAACATGGAGATCGCTCTTTTCGACCTATTGAATGCGAGAAACACGTTATCTGGTGTTTTCACCACTCCACAGTGCGTATGATATGCAGAACCGTCGATATCTTGGTTTTCGTGGGGTTTCAAGCTCAGATATGCATTTTCTGCGATAATCTTGGTGAGACTTCTGTCCGAAGTATGCAGAGACATCGAGATCGCTCTTTTCGAGCTATTTAATGCGAGAAACAAGTTATCTGGTGTTTTCACCACTCCGCAGTGCGTTTGATATGCAGAACCAGCGATATCTTGGTTTTCGTGGGGTTTCAAGCTGAGATATGCATTTTTTTACGATAATCGTGGTGAGACTTCTGTCCGAAGTATGCTTAATCATCGAGATCGCTCTATTCGAGATAATTTAATGCGAGAAACACGTTATCTGGTGTTTTCACCACTCCACAGTGCGTATGATATGCAGAACCGACGATATCTTGGTTTTCGTGGGGTTTCAAGCTCAGATATGCATTTTCTGCGATAATCTTGGTGAGACTTCTGTCCGAAGTATGTAGAGTCATCGAGATCGTACTTTTCGAGCTATTTAATGCGAGAAACACGTTTTCTGGTGTATTCACCACTCCACAGTACGTTTGACATACAGAACCGGAGATATCTTGGTTTCGGTCGGGTTTCAAGCTGAGATATGCATTTTCTACGATAATCTTGGTGAGTCTTCTGTCAGAAGTATGCAGAATCTTCGAGAACGCTCTTTTCGAGCTACTTAATGCGAGAAACACGTTTTCTGGTGTTTTCACCACACCACAGTCCGTTTGATGCGCAGAACCGGAGATATCTTGGTTTCGGTCGGGTTTCAAGCTGAGATATGCATTTTCTGCGATAATCTTGGTGAGACTTCTGTCAGAAGTATGCAGAATCATCTAGATCGCTCTTTTCGAGCTATTTAATTCGAGAAACACGTTTTCTGGGGTTTTCACCACTCCACAGTTCGTTGGATATGCAGAACAGGAGATATCTTGGTTTTCGTGGGGTTTCTAGCAGAGATATGCATTTTCTGCGATAATCTTGGTGAGACCTGTGTCCGAAGTATGCAGAAACATCGAGATCGCTCTTTTCGACCTATTTAATGCGAGAAACACGTTATCTGGTGTTTTCACCACTCCGCAGTGCGTTTGATATGCAGAACCAGCGATATCTTGGTTTTCGTGTGGTTTCAAGCTCAGATATGCATTTTCTGCGATAATCTTGGTGAGACTTCTGTCCGAAGTATGCAGAATCATCGAGATTGCACTTTTAGAGCTATTTAATGCGACAAACACGTTATCTGGTGTTTTCAGCACACCACAGTGCGTTTGATATGCAGAACCAGCGAAATCTTGGTTTTCGTGGGGTTTCAAGCTGAGATATGCATTTTTTACGATAATCTAGGTGAGACTTCTGTCCGAAGTATGCTTAATCTTCGAGATCGCTCGTTTCGAGCTATTTAATGCGAGAAACAAGTTATCTGGTGTTTTCACCACTCCACAGTGCGTATGATATACAGAACCGACGATATCTTGGTTTCCGTGGGGTTTCAAGCTCAGATATGCATTTTCTGCGATAATCTTGGTGAGACTTCTGTCCGAAGTATGCAGAGTCATCGAGATCGTACTTTTCGAGCTATTCAATGCGAGAAACACGTTTTCTGGGGTTTTCACCACTCCACAGTTCGTTGGATATGCAGAACAGGAGATATCTTGGTTTTCGTGGGGTTTCTAGCAGAGATATGCATTTTCTGCGATAATCTAGGTGAGACTTCTGTCCGAAGTATGCTTAATCATCGAGATCGCTCGTTTCGAGCTATTTAATGCGAGAAACAAGTTATCTGGTGTTTTCACCACTCCACAGTGCGTTTGATATGCAGAAACAGCGATATCTTGGTTTTCGTGGGGTTTCAAGCTGAGATATGCATTTTTTACGATAATCATGGTGAGACTTCTGTCCGAAGTATGCAGAATCATCGAGATCGCACTTTTCGAGCTATTTAATGCGACAAACACGTTATCTGGTGTTTTCAGCACTCCACAGTGCGTTCGATATGCAGAACCAGCGATATCTGGGTTTTCGTGGGGTTTCAAGCTGAGATATGCATTTTTTACGATAATCTTGGTGAGACTTCTGTCCGAAGTATGCAGAATCATCGAGATCGCACTTTTCGAGCTATTTAATGCGACAAACACGTTATCTGGTGTTTTCAGCACTCCACAGTGCGTTTGATATGCAGAACCAGCGAAATCTTGGTTTTCGTGGGGTTTCATGCTGAGATATGCATTTTTTTACGATAATCTTGGTGAGACTTCTGTCCGAAGTATGCTTAATCATCGAGATCGCTCTATTCGAGATATTTTATGCGAGAAACACGTTATCTGGTGTTTTCACCACTCCACAGTGCGTATGATGTGCAGAACCGACGATATCTTGGTTTTCGTGGGGTTTCAAGCTCAGATATGCATTTTCTGCGATAATCTTGGTGAGACTTCTGTCCGAAGTATGCAGAGTCATCGAGATCGTACTTTTCGAGCTATTTAATGCGACAAACACGTTTTCAGGGGTTTTCACCACTCCACAGTTCGTTGGATATGCAGAACAGGAGATATCTTGGTTTTCGTGGGGTTTCTAGCAGAGATATGCATTTTCTGCGATAATCTTGGTGAGACCTGTGTTCGAAGTATGCAGAAACATCGAGATCGCTCTTTTCGACCTATTTAATGCGAGAAACACGTTATCTGGTGTTTTCAGCACTCCACAGTGCGTTTGATATGCAGAACCAGCGATATCTTGGTTTACGTGGGGTTTCAAGCTCAGATATGCATTTTCTGCGATAATCTTGGTGAGACTTCAGTCCGAAGTATGCAGAATCATCGAGATCGTACTATTCGAGCTATTTAATGCGAAAAACACGTTATCTGGTGTTTTCACCACTCCACAGTGCGTATGATATGCAGAACCGACGATATCTTGGTTTTCGTGGGGTTTCAAGCTCAGATATGCATTTTCTGCGATAATCTTGGTGAGACTTCTGTCCGAAGTATGCAGAGTCATCGAGATCGCTCTTTTCGAGCTATTTAATGCGAGAAACAAGTTATATGGTGTTTTCACCACTCCGCAGTGCGTTTGATATGCAGAACCAGCGATATCTTGGTTTTCGTGGGGTTTCAAGCTCAGATATGCATTTTCTGCGATAATCTTGGTGAGACTTCTGTCCGAAGTATGCAGAGTCATCGAGATCGTACTTTTCGAGCTATTCAATGCCAGAAACACGTTTTCTGGGGTTTTCACCACTCCACAGTTCGTTGGATATGCAGAACAGGAGATATCTTGGTTTTCGTGGGGTTTCTAGCAGAGATATGCATTTTCTGCGATAATCTTGGTGAGACCTCTGTCCGAAGTATGCAGAAACATGGAGATCGCTCTTTTCGACCTATTGAATGCGAGAAACACGTTATCTGGTGTTTTCACCACTCCACAGTGCGTATGATATGCAGAACCGACGATATCTTGGTTTTCGTGGGGTTTCAAGCTCAGATATGCATTTTCTGCGATAATCTTGGTGAGACTTCTGTCCGAAGTATGCAGAGTCATCGAGATCGCTCTTTTCGAGCTATTTAATGCGAGAAACAAGTTATCTGGTGTTTTCACCACTCCGCAGTGCGTTTGATATGCAGAACCAGCGATATCTTGGTTTTCGTGGGGTTTCAAGCTGAGATATGCATTTTTTTACGATAATCGTGGTGAGACTTCTGTCCGAAGTATGCTTAATCATCGAGAACGCTCTTTTCGAGCTACTTAATGCGAGAAACACGTTTTCTGGTGTTTTCACCACACCACAGTCCGTTTGATGCGCAGAACCGGAGATATCTTGGTTTCGGTCGGGTTTCAAGCTGAGATATGCATTTTCTGCGATAATCTTGGTGAGACTTCTGTCAGAAGTATGCAGAATCATCTAGATCGCTCTTTTCGAGCTATTTAATTCGAGAAACACGTTTTCTGGGGTTTTCACCACTCTACAGTTCGTTGGATATGCAGAACAGGAGATATCTTGGTTTTCGTGGGGTTTCTAGCAGAGATATGCATTTTCTGCGATAATCTTGGTGAGACCTGTGTCCGAAGTATGCAGAAACATCGAGATCGCTGTTTTCGACCTATTTAATGCGAGAAACACGTTATCTGGTGTTTTCACCACTCCGCAGTGCGTTTGATATGCAGAACCAGCGATATCTTGGTTTTCGTGTGGTTTCAAGCTCAGATATGCATTTTCTGCGATAATCTTGGTGAGACTTCTGTCCGAAGTATGCAGAATCATCGAGATTGCACTTTTAGAGCTATTTAATGCGACAAACACGTTATCTGGTGTTTTCAGCACACCACAGTGCGTTTGATATGCAGAACCAGCGAAATCTTGGTTTTCGTGGGGTTTCAAGCTGAGATATGCATTTTTTACGATAATCTTGGTGAGACTTCTGTCCGAATTATGCTTAATCATCGAGATCGCTCTATTCGAGCTATTTAATGCGAGAAACACGTTATCTGGTGTTTTCACCACTCCACAGTGCGTATGATATGCAGAACCGACGATATCTTGGTTTTCGTGGGGTTTCAAGCTCAGATATGCATTTTCTGCGATAATCTTGGTGAGACTTCTGTCCGAAGTATGCAGAGTCATCGAGATCGCTCTTTTCGAGCTATTCAATGCGAGAAACAAGTTATCTGGTGTTTTCACCACTCCGCAGTGCGTTTGATATGCAGAACCAGCGATATCTTGGTTTTCGTGGGGTTTCAAGCTCAGATATGCATTTTCTGCGATAATCTTGGTGAGACTTCTGTCCGAAGTATGCAGAGTCATCGAGATCGTACTTTTCGAGCTATTCAATGCGAGAAACACGTTTTCTGGGGTTTTCACCACTCCACAGTGCGTTCGATATGCAGAACCAGCGATATCTGGGTTTTCGTGGGGTTTCAAGCTGAGATATGCATTTTTTACGATAATCTTGGTGAGACTTCTGTCCGAAGTATGCAGAATCATCGAGATCGCACTTTTCGAGCTATTTAATGCGACAAACACGTTATCTGGTGTTTTCAGCACTCCACAGTGCGTTTGATATGCAGAACCAGCGAAATCTTGGTTTTCGTGGGGTTTCAAGCTGAGATATGCATTTTTTTACGATAATCTTGGTGAGACTTCTGTCCGAAGTATGCTTAATCATCGAGATCGCTCTATTCGAGATATTTAATGCGAGAAACACGTTATCTGGTGTTTTCACCACTCCACAGTGCGTATGATATGCAGAACCGACGATATCTTGGTTTCCGTGGGGTTTCAAGCTCAGATATGCATTTTCTGCGATAATCTTGGTGAGACTTCTGTCCGAAGTATGCAGAGTCATCGAGATCGTACTTTTTGAGCTATTTAATGCGACAAACACGTTTTCTGGGGTTTTCACCACTCCACAGTTCGTTGGATATGCAGAACAGGAGATATCTTGGTTTTCGTGGGGTTTCTAGCAGAGATATGCATTTTCTGCGATAATCTTGGTGAGACCTGTGTCCAAAGTATGCAGAAACATCGAGATCGCTCTTTTCGACCTATTTAATGCGAGAAACACGTTATCTGGTGTTTTCACCACTCCACAGTGCGTTTGATATGCAGAACCAGCGAAATCTTGGTTCTCGTTGGGTTTCAAGCTGAGATATGCATTTTTTACGATAATCATGGTGAGACTTCTGTCCGAAGTATGCAGAATCATCGAGATCGCACTTTTCGAGCTATTTAATGCGACAAACACGTTATCTGGTGTTTTCAGCACTCCACAGTGCGTTTGATATGCAGAACCAGCGAAATCTTGGTTTTCGTGGGGTTTCAAGCTGAGATATGCATTTTCTGCGATAATCTTGGTGAGACTTCTGTCCGAAGTATGCAGAATCATCGAGATCGCACTTTTCGAGCTATTTAATGCGACAAACACGTTATCTGGTGTTTTCAGCACGCCACAGTGCGTTTGATATGCAGAACCAGCGATATCTGGGTTTTCGTGGGGTTTCAAGCTGAGATATGCATTTCTTACGATAATCTTGGTGAGACTTCTGTCCAAAGTATGCAGAATCATCGAGATCGCTCTTTTCAAGCTATTTAATGCGAGAAACACGTTTTCTGGGGTTTTCACCACTCCACAGTGCGTTTGATATGCAGAACCAGCGAAATCTTGGTTTTCGTGGGGTTTCAAGCTGAGATATGCATTTTTTACGATAATCTTGGTGAGACTTCTGTCCGAAGTATGCTTAATCATCGAGATCGCTCTATTCGAGATATTTAATGCGAGAAACACGTTATCTGGTATTTTCACCACTCCGCAGTGCGTTTGATATGCAGAACCAGCGATATCTTGGTTTTCGTGGGGTTTCAAGCTCAGATATGCATTTTCTGCGATAATCTTGGTGAGACTTTTGTCCGAAGTATGCAGAGTCATCGAGATCGTACTTTTCGAGCTAGTCAATGCGAGAAAAACGTTTTCTGGGGTTTTCACCACTCCACAGTTCGTTGGATATGCAGAACAGGAGATATCTTGGTTTTCGTGGGGTTTCTAGCAGAGATATGCATTTTCTGCGATAATCTTGGTGAGACTTCTGTCCGAAGTATGCAGAATCATCGAGATCGCACTTTTCGAGCTATTTAATGCGACAAACACGTTATCTGGTGTTTTCAGCACTCCACACTGCGTTTGATATGCAGAACCAGCGATATCTGGGTTTTCGTGGGGTTTCAAGCTGAGATATGCATTTCTTACGATAATCTTTGTGAGATTTCTGTCCGAAGTATGCAGAATCATCGAGATCGCTCTTTTCAAGCTATTTAATGCGAGAAACACGTTTTCTGGGGTTTTCACCACTCCACAGTGCGTTTGATATGCAGAACCAGCGAAATCTTGGTTTTCGTGGGGTTTCAAGCTGAGATATGCATTTTTTACGATAATCTTGGTGAGACTTCTGTCTGAAGTATGCTTAATCATCGAGATCGCTCAATTCGAGATATTTAATGCGAGAAACACGTTATCTGGTGTTTTCACTACTCCACAGTGCGTATGATATGCAGAACCGACGATATCTTGGTTTTCGTGGGGTTTCAAGCTCAGATATGCATTTTCTGCGATAATCTTGGTGAGACTTCTGTCCGAAGTATGCAGAGTCATCGAGATCGTACTTTTCGAGCTATTCAATGCGAGAAACACGTTTTCTGGGGTTTTCACCACTCCACAGTGCGTTCGATATGCAGAACCAGCGATATCTGGGTTTTCGTGGGGTTTCAAGCTGAGATATGCATTTTTTACGATAATCTTGGTGAGACTTCTGTCCGAAGTATGCAGAATCATCGAGATCGCACTTTTCGAGCTATTTAATGCGACAAACACGTTATCTGGTGTTTTCAGCACTCCACAGTGCGTTTGATATGCAGAACCAGCGAAATCTTGGTTTTCGTGGGGTTTCAAGCTGAGATATGCATTTTTTTACGATAATCTTGGTGAGACTTCTGTCCGAAGTATGCTTAATCATCGAGATCGCTCTATTCGAGATATTTAATGCGAGAAACACGTTATCTGTTGTTTTCACCACTCCACAGTGCGTATGATATGCAGAACCGACGATATCTTGGTTTCCGTGGGGTTTCAAGCTCAGATATGCATTTTCTGCGATAATCTTGGTGAGACTTCTGTCCGAAGTATGCAGAGTAATCGAGATCGTACTTTTTGAGCTATTTAATGCGACAAACACGTTTTCTGGGGTTTTCACCACTCCACAGTTCGTTGGATATGCAGAACAGGAGATATCTTGGTTTTCGTGGGGTTTCTAGCAGAGATATGCATTTTCTGCGATAATCTTGGTGAGACCTGTGTCCAAAGTATGCAGAAACATCGAGATCGCTCTTTTCGACCTATTTAATGCGAGAAACACGTTATCTGGTGTTTTCACCACTCCACAGTGCGTTTGATATGCAGAACCAGCGAAATCTTGGTTTTCGTTGGGTTTCAAGCTGAGATATGCATTTTTTACGATAATCATGGTGAGACTTCTGTCCGAAGTATGCAGAATCATCGAGATCGCACTTTTCGAGCTATTTAATGCGACAAACACGTTATCTGGTGTTTTCAGCACTCCACAGTGCGTTTGATATGCAGAACCAGCGAAATCTTGGTTTTCGTGGGGTTTCAAGCTGAGATATGCATTTTCTGCGATAATCTTGGTGAGACTTCTGTCCGAAGTATGCAGAATCATCGAGATCGCACTTTTCGAGCTATTTAATGCGACAAACACGTTATCTGGTGTTTTCAGCACTCCACAGTGCGTTTGATATGCAGAACCAGCGATATCTGGGTTTTCGTGGGGTTTCAAGCTGAGATATGCATTTCTTACGATAATCTTGGTGAGACTTCTGTCCGAAGTATGCAGAATCATCGAGATCGCTCTTTTCAAGCTATTTAATGCGAGAAACACGTTTTCTGGGGTTTTCACCACTCCACAGTGCGTTTGATATGCAGAACCAGCGAAATCTTGGTTTTCGTGGGGTTTCAAGCTGAGATATGCATTTTTTACGATAATCTTGGTGAGACTTCTGTCCGAAGTATGCTTAATCATCGAGATCGCTCTATTCGAGATATTTAATGCGAGAAACACGTTATCTGGTGTTTTCACCACTCCACAGTGCGCATGATATGCAGAACCGACGATATCTTGGATTTCGTTGGGTTTCAAGCTCACATATGCATTTTCTGCGATAATCTTGGTGAGACTTCTGTCCGAAGTATGCAGAGTCATCGAGATCGTACTTTTCGAGCTATTCAATGCGAGAGAAACGTTTTCTGGGGTTTTCACCACTCCACAGTTCGTTGGATATGCAGAACAGGAGATATCTTGGTTTTCGTGGGGTTTCTAGCAGAGATATGCATTTTCTGCGATAATCTTGGTGAGACTTCTGTCCGAAGTATGCAGAATCATCGAGATCGCACTTTTCGAGCTATTTAATGCGACAAACACGTTATCTGGTGTTTTCAGCACTCCACAGTGCGTTTGATATGCAGAACCAGCGATATCTGGGTTTTCGTGGGGTTTCAAGCTGAGATATGCATTTCTTACGATAATCTTGGTGAGACTTCTGTCCGAAGTATGCAGAATCATCGAGATCGCTCTTTTCAAGCTATTTAATGCGAGAAACACGTTTTCTGGGGTTTTCACCACTCCACAGTGCGTTTGATATGCAGAACCAGCGATATCTTGGTTTTCGTGGGGTTTCAAGCTCAGATATGCATTTTCTGCGATAATCTTGGTGAGACTTCTGTCCGAAGTATGCAGAGTCATCGAGATCGTACTTTTCGAGCTATTTAATGCGACAAACACGTTTTCTGGGGTTTTCACCACTCCACAGTTCGTTGGATATGCAGAACAGGAGATATCTTGGTTTTCGTGGGGTTTCTAGCAGAGACATGCATTTTCTGCGATAATCTTGGTGAGACCTGTGTCCGAAGTATGCAGAAACATCGAGATCGCTCTTTTCGACCTATTTAATGCGAGAAACACGTTATCTGGTGTTTTCACCACTCCACAGTGCGTTTGATATGCAGAACCAGCGAAATCTTGGTTTTCGTTGGGTTTCAAGCTGAGATATGCATTTTTTACGATAATCATGGTGAGACTTCTGTCCGAAGTATGCAGAATCATCGAGATCGCACTTTTCGAGCTATTTAATGCGACAAACACGTTATCTGGTGTTTTCAGCACTCCACAGTGCGTTTGATATGCAGAACCAGCGAAATCTGGGTTTTCGTGGGGTTTCAAGCTGAGATATGCATTTTCTGCGATAATCTTGGTGAGACTTCTGTCCGAAGTATGCAGAGTCATCGAGATCGCTCTATTCGAGCTATTTAATGCGAGAAACAAGTTATCTGGTATTTTCACCACTCCGCAGTGCGTTTGATATGCAGAACCAGCGATATCTTGGTTTTCGTGGGGTTTCAAGCTCAGATATGCATTTTCTGCGATAATCTTGGTGAGACTTTTGTCCGAAGTATGCAGAGTCATCGAGATCGCTCTTTTCAAGCTATTTAATGCGAGAAACACGTTTTCTGGGGTTTTCACCACTCCACAGTGCGTTTGATATGCAGAACCAGCGAAATCTTGGTTTTCGTGCGGTTTCAAGCTGAGATATGTATTTTTTACGATAATCTTGGTGAGACTTCTGTCTGAAGTATGCTTAATCATCGAGATCGCTCAATTCGAGATATTTAATGCGAGAAACACGTTATCTGGTGTTTTCACTACTCCACAGTGCGTATGATATGCAGAACCGACGATATCTTGGTTTTCGTGGGGTTTCAAGCTCAGATATGCATTTTCTGCGATAATCTTGGTGAGACTTCTGTCCGAAGTATGCAGAGTCATCGAGATCGTACTTTTCGAGCTATTCAATGCGAGAAACACGTTTTCTCGGGTTTTCACCACTCCACAGTGCGTTTGATATGCAGAACCAGCGATATCTTGGTTTTCGTGGGGTTTCAAGCTCAGATATGCATTTTCTGCGATAATCTTGGTGAGACTTCTGTCCGAAGTATGCAGAGTCATCGAGATCGTACTTTTCGAGCTATTCTATGCGAGAAAAACGTTTTCTGGGGTTTTCACCACTCCACAGTTCGTTGGATATGCAGAACAGGAGATATCTTGGTTTTCGTGGGGTTTCTAGCAGAGATATGCATTTTCTGCGATAATCTTGGTGAGACTTCTGTCCGAAGTATGCAGAATCATCGAGATCGCACTTTTCGAGCTATTTAATGCGACAAACACGTTATCTGGTGTTTTCAGCACTCCACAGTGCGTTTGATATGCAGAACCAGCGATATCTGGGTTTTCGTGGGGTTTCAAGCTGAGATATGCATTTCTTACGATAATCTTGGTGAGACTTCTGTCCGAAGTATGCAGAATCATCGAGATCGCAATTTTCAAGCTATTTAATGCGAGAAACACGTTTTCTGGGGTTTTCACCACTCCACAGTGCGTTTGATATGCAGAACCAGCGAAATCTTGGTTTTCGTGGGGTTTCAAGCTGAGATATGCATTTTTTACGATAATCTTGGTGAGACTTCTGTCTGAAGTATGCTTAATCATCGAGATCGATCAATTCGAGATATTTAATGCGAGAAACACGTTATCTGGTGTTTTCACTACTCCACAGTGCGTATGATATGCAGAACCGACGATATCTTGGTTTTCGTGGGGTTTCAAGCTCAGATATGCATTTTCTGCGATAATCTTGGTGAGACTTCTGTCCGATGTATGCAGAGTCATCGAGATCGTACTTTTCGAGCTATTCTATGCGAGAAAAACGTTTTCTGGGGTTTTCACCACTCCACAGTGCGTTTGATATGCAGAACCAGCGATATCTGGGTTTTCGTGGGGTTTCAAGCTGAGATATGCATTTCTTACGATAATCTTGGTGAGACTTCTGTCCGAAGTATGTAGAATCATCGAGATCGCTCTTTTCAAGCTATTTAATGCGAGAAACACGTTTTCTGGGGTTTTCACCACTCCACATTGCGTTTGATATGCAGAACCAGCGAAATCTTGGTTTTCGTGGGGTTTCAAGTTGAGATATGCATTTTTTACGATAATCTTGGTGAGACTTCTGTCCGAAGTATGCTTAATCATCGAGATCGCTCTATTCGAGATATTTAATGCGAGAAACACGTTATCTGGTGTTTTCACCACTCCACAGTGCGTATGATTTGCAGAACCGACGATATCTTGGTTTTCGTGGGGTTTCAAGCTCAGATATGCATTTTCTGCGATAATCTTGGTGAGACTTCTGTCCGAAGTATGCAGAGACATCGAGATCGTACTTTTCGAGCTATTTAATGCGACAAACACGTTTTCTGGGGTTTTCACCACTCCACAGTTCGTTGGATATGCAGAACAGGAGATATCTTGGTTTTCGTGGGGTTTCTAGCAGAGATATGCATTTTTTACGATAATCATGGTGAGACTTCTGTCCGAAGTATGCAGAATCATCGAGATCGCACTTTTCGAGCTATTTAATGCGACAAACACGTTATCCGGTGTTTTCAGCACTCCACATTGCGTTTGATATGCAGAACCAGCGATATCTGGGTTTTCGTGGGGTTTCAAGCTGAGATATGCATTTTTTACGATAATCTTGGTGAGACTTCTGTCCGAAGTATGCAGAATCATCGAGATCGCACTTTTCGATCTATTTAATGCGATAAACACGTTATGTGGTGTTTTCAGCACTCCTCAGTGCGTTTGATATGCAGAACCAGCGAAATCTTGGTTTTCGTGGGGTTTCAAGCTGAGTTATGAATTTTTTTACGATAATCTTGGTGAGACTTCTGTCCGAAGTATGCTTAATCATCGAGATCGCTCTATTCGAGATATTTAATGCGAGAAACACGTTATCTGGTGTTTTCACCACTCCACAGTGCGTATGATATGCAGAACCGACGATATCTTGGTTTTCGTGGGGTTTCAAGCTCAGATATGCATTTTCTGCGATAATCTTGGTGAGACTTCTGTCCGAAGTATGCAGAGTCATCGAGATCGTACTTTTCGAGCTATTTAATGCGACAAACACGTTTTCTGGGGTTTTCACCACTCCACAGTTCGTTGGATATGCAGAACAGGAGATATCTTGGTTTTCGAAGGGGTTTCTAGCAGAGATATGCATTTTCTGCGATAATCTTGGTGAGACCTCTGTCCGAAGTATGCAGAAACATCGAGGTCGCTCTTTTCGACCTATTTAATGCGAGAAACACGTTATGTGGTGTTTTCAGCACTCCGCAGTGCGTTTGATATGCAGAACCGACGATATCTTGGTTTTCGTGGGGTTTCAAGCTCAGATATGCATTTTCTGCGATAATATTGGTGAGACTTCTGTCCGAAGTATGCAGAGACATCGAGATCGCTCTTTTCGAGCTATTTAATGCGAGAAACAAGTTATCTGGTGTTTTCACCACTCCGCAGTGCGATTGATATGCAGAACCGACGATATCTTGGTTTTCGTGGGGTTTCAAGCTCAGATATGCGTTTTCTGCGATAATCTTGGTGAAACGTCTGTCCGAAGTATGCAGAAACATCAAGAGCGCTCTTTTCGAGCTATTTAATGCGAGGAACACGTTATCTGGTGTTTTCAGCACTCCACAGTGCGTTTGATATGCAGAACCAGCGATATCTCGGTTTTCGTGGGGATTCAAGCTGAGATATGCAATTTCTGCGATAATCTAGGTGAGACTTCTGTCCGAAGTATGCTTAATCATCGAGATCGCACTTTTCGAGCTATTTAATGCGAGAAACAAGTTATCTGGTGTTTTCACCACTCCGCAGTGCGTTTGATATGCAGAACCGACGATATCTTGGTTTTCGTGGGGTTTCAAGCTCAGATATGCATTTTCTGCGATAATCTTGGTAAAACGTCTGTCCCAAGTACGCAGAGTCATCGAGATCGCTCGTTTCGACCTATTTAATGCCAGAAACACGTTATCAGGTGTTTTCACCACTCCACAGTGCGTATGATATGCAGAACCGACGATATCATGGTTTTCGTGGGGTTTCAAGCTGAGATATGCAATTTCTGCGATAATCTTGGTGAGACTTCTGTCCGAAGAGTGCAGAACCATCGAGACCGCTCTTTTCGAGCTATTTAATGCGAGAAACAAGTTATCTGGAGTTTTTACCACTCCACAGTGCGTTTTACATGCATAACCGGAGATATCCTGGTTTTCGTGGGGTTTCAAGCTGAGATATGCAATTTCTGCGATAATCTAGGTGAGACTTCTGTCCGAAGTATGCTTAACCATCGAGATCGCTCGTTTCGAGCTATTTAATGCGAGAAACATGTTATCTGGAGTTTTCACCACTCCACAGTGCGAATGATATGCAGAACCGACGATATCTTGGTTTTCGTGGGGTTTCAAGCTGAGATATGCAATTTCTGCGATAATCTTGGTGAGACTTCTGTCCGAAGTATGCTTAATCATCGAGATCGCTCTATTCGAGCTATTTAATGCGAGAAACACGTTATCTGGTGTTTTCAGCACTCCACAGTGCGTTTGATATGCAGAACCAGCGAAACCATGGTTTTCGTGGGGTTTCAAGCTGAGATATGCATTTTTTACGATAATCTTGGTGAGACTTCTGTCCGAAGTATGCTTAATCATCCAGATCGCTCTATTCGAACTATTTAATGCGAGAAGCACGTTATCTGGTGTTTTCACCACTCCACAGTGCGTATGATATGCAGAACCGACGATATCTTGGTTTTCGTGGGGTTTCAAGCTGAGATATGCATTTTCTGCAATAATCTTGGTGAGACTTCTGTCCGAAGTATGCAGAGTCATCGAGATCGCTCTTTTCGAGCTATTTAATGCGAGAAACAAGGTATCTGGTGTTTTCACCATTCCACAGTGCGTTTGATATGCAGAACCAGCGAAACCATGGTTTTCGTGGGGTTTCAAGCTGAGATATGCATTTTTTACGATAATCTTGGTGAGACTTCTGTCCGAAGTATGCTTAATCATCCAGATCGCTCTATTCGAACTATTTAATGCGAGAAGCACGTTATCTGGTGTTTTCACCACTCCACAGTGCGTATGATATGCAGAACCGACGATATCTTGGTTTTCGTGGGGTTTCAAGCTCAGATATGCATTTTCTGCGATAATCTTGGTGAGACTTCTGTCCCAAGTATGCAGAGTCATCGAGATCGTACTTTTCGAGCTATTTAATGCGACAAACACGTTTTCTGGGGTTTTCACCACTCCACAGTTCGTTGGATATGCAGAACAGGAGATATCTTGGTTTTCGTGGGGTTTCTAGCAGAGATATGCATTTTCTGCGATAATCTTGGTGAGACCTCTGTCCGAAGTATGCAGAAACATCGAGATCGCTCTTTTCGACCTATTTAATGCGAGAAACACGTTATCTGGTGTTATCACCACTCCACAGTGCGTTTGATATGCAGAACCAGCGAAATCTTGGTTTTCGTTGGGTTTCAAGCTGAGATATGCATTTTTTACGATAGTCTTGGTGATACTTCTGTCTGAAGTATGCTTAATCATCGAGATCGCTCAATTCGAGATATTTAATGCGAGAAACACGTTATCTGGT
Organism: Anthophora plumipes; assembly: GCA_951804975.1. NCBI lineage: Eukaryota > Metazoa > Arthropoda > Insecta > Hymenoptera > Apidae > Anthophora > Anthophora plumipes. The sequence goes on from OX638118.1 coordinate 22,803,908, forward strand.
GTTTTCACTACTCCACAGTGCGTATGATATGCAGAACCGACGATATCTTGGTTTTCGTGGGGTTTCAAGCTCAGATATGCATTTTCTGCGATAATCTTGGTGAGACTTCTGTCCGAAGTATGCAGAGTCATCGAGATCGTACTTTTCGAGCTATACAATGCGAGAAACACGTTTTCTCCGGTTTTCACCACTCCACAGTGCGTTTGATATGCAGAACCAGCGATATCTTGGTTTTCGTGGGGTTTCAAGCTCAGATATGCATTTTCTGCGATAATCTTGGTGAGACTTCTGTCCGAAGTATGCAGAGTCATCGAGATCGTACTTTTCGAGCTATTCTATGCGAGAAAAACGTTTTCTGGGGTTTTCACCAATCCACAGTTCGTTGGATATGCAGAACAGGAGATATCTTGGTTTTCGTGGGGTTTCTAGCAGAGATATGCATTTTCTGCGATAATCTTGGTGAGACTTCTGTCCGAAGTATGCAGAATCATCGAGATCGCACTTTTCGAGCTATTTAATGCGACAAACACGTTATCTGGTGTTTTCAGCACTCCACAGTGCGTTTGATATGCAGAACCAGCGATATCTGGGTTTTCGTGGGGTTTCAAGCTGAGATATGCATTTCTTACGATAATCTTGGTGAGACTTCTGTCCGAAGTATGCAGAATCATCGAGATCGCTCTTTTCAAGCTATTTAATGCGAGAAACACGTTTTCTGGGGTTTTCACCACTCCACAGTGCGTTTGATATGCAGAACCAGCGTAATCTTGGTTTTCGTGGGGTTTCAAGCTGAGATATGCATTTTTTACGATAATCTTGGTGAGACTTCTGTCCGAAGTATGCTTAATCATCGAGATCGCTCTATTCGAGATATTTAATGCGAGAAACACGTTATCTGGTGTTTTCACCACTCCACAGTTCGTTGGATATGCAGAACAGGAGATATCTTGGTTTTCGTGGGGTTTCTAGCAGAGATATGCATTTTCTGCGATAATCTTGGTGAGACTTCTGTCCGAAGTATGCAGAATCATCGAGATCGCACTTTTCGAGCTATTTAATGCGACAAACACGTTATCTGGTGTTTTCAGCACTCCACAGTGCGTTTGATATGCAGAACCAGCGAAATCTTGGTTTTCGTGGGGTTTCAAGCTGAGATATGCATTTTTTACGATAAGCTTGGTGAGACTTCTGTCTGAAGTATGCTTAATCATCGAGATCGCTCAATTCGAGATATTTAATGGGAGAAACACGTTATCTGGTGTTTTCACTACTCCACAGTGCGTATGATATGCAGAACCGACGATATCTTGGTTTTCGTGGGGTTTCAAGCTCAGATATGCATTTTCTGCGATAATCTTGGTGAGACTTCTGTCCGAAGTATGCAGAGTCATCGAGATCGTACTTTTCGAGCTATTCAATGCGAGAAACACGTTTTCTCGGGTTTTCACCACTCCACAGTGCGTTTGATATGCAGAACCAGCGATATCTTGGTTTTCGTGGGGTTTCAAGCTCAGATATGCATTTTCTGCGATAATCTTGGTGAGACTTCTGTCCGATGTATGCAGAGTCATCGAGATCGTACTTTTCGAGCTATTCTATGCGAGAAAAACGTTTTCTGGGGTTTTCACCACTCCACAGTTCGTTGGATATGCAGAACAGGAGATATCTTGGTTTTCGTGGGGTTTCTAGCAGAGATATGCATTTTCTGCGATAATCTTGGTGAGACTTCTGTCCGAAGTATGCAGAATCATCGAGATCGCACTTCTCGAGCTATTTAATGCGACAAACACGTTATCTGGTGTTTTCACCACTCCACAGTGCGTATGATTTGCAGAACCGACGATATCTTGGTTTTCGTGGGGTTTCAAGCTCAGATATGCATTTTCTGCGATAATCTTGGTGAGACTTCTGTCCGAAGTATGCAGAGTCATCGAGATCGTACTTTTCGAGCTATTTAATGCGACAAACACGTTTTCTGGGGTTTTCACCACTCCACAGTTCGTTGGATATGCAGAACAGGAGATATCTTAGTTTTCGTGGGGTTTCTAGCAGAGATATGCATTTTCTGCGATAATCTTGGTGAGACCTCTGTCCGAAGTATGCAGAAACATCGAGATCGCTCCTTTCGACATATTTAATGCGAGAAACACGTTATCTGGTGTTATCACCACTCCACAGTGCGTTTGATATGCAGAACCAGCGAAATCTTGGTTTTCGTTGGGTTTGAAGCTGAGATATGCATTTTTTACGATAATCTTGGTGAGACTTCTGTCCGAAATATGCAGAATCATCGAGATCGCTCTTTTCGAGCTATTTAATGCGAGGAACACGTTATCTGGTGTTTTCACCACTCCACAGAGCGTTTGATATGCACTACCAGCGATATCTTGGTTTTCGTGGGGTTTCAAGCTGAGATATGCATTTTCTGCGATAATCTTGGTGAGACATCTGTCCGAAGTATGCTGAATCATCGAGATCGCTAGTTTCGAGCTATTTAATGCGCGAAACACGTTATCCGGTGTTTTCACCACTCCACAGTGCGTTGGATATGCAGAACCGGAGATATATTGGTTTTCGTCGGGTTTCAAGCTGAGATATGCATTTTCAACGATAATCTTGGTGTTTCATCTATGAGAAGTATGCAGAAACATCGAGATCGTTCTTTTCGAGCTAGTTAATGCGAGAAACACGTTTTCACGTGTTTTCAACATTCCACAGTGCGTTTGATATGCAGAACCGGCGATATCTTGATTTTCGTGGTGTTTCCAGCTGAGATATGCATTTTCTGCTATAATCTTGGTGAGTCTTCAGTCAGAAGTATGCAGAATCATCTAGAAGGTTCTTTTCGAGCTATTTAATGCGAAAAAACAAGTTTTCTAGTGTTTTGACCACTCCACAGAGCGTTTGATATGTAGAGCCGCCGATCACATGGTTTTCGTGGGGTTTCCAGCTGAAATATGTATTTTCTGCGATAATCTTGGTGAGACTTTTGTCCGAAGTATGCTTAATCATCGAGATCGCTCTGTTCGAGCGATTTAATGCGAGAAACACGTTATCTGGTGTTTTCACCACTCCACAGTGCGTTGGATATGCAGAACCGGCGATATCTTGGTTTTCGTGGGTTTTCCAGCTGAAATATGTATTTTCTGCGATAATCTTGGTGAGACTTTTGTCCGAAGTATGCTTAATCATCGAGATCGCTCTATTCGAGCTATTTAATGCGCGAAACACGTTATCTGGTGTTTTCAGCACTCCACAGTGCGTTTGATATGCAGAACCAGCGATATCTCGGTTTTCGTGGGGATTCAAGCTGAGATATGCAATTTCTGCGATAATCTAGGTGAGACTTCTGTCCGAAGTATGCTTAATCATCGAGATCGCTCTATTCGAGCTATTTAATGCGAGAAACACGTTATCTGGTGTTTTCACCACTCCACAGAGCGTTTGATATGCAGTACCAGCGATATCTTGGTTTTCGTGGGGTTTCAAGCTGAGATATGCATTTTTTACGATAATCTTGGTGAGACTACTGTCCGAAGTATGCTTAATCATCGAGATCGCTCTTTTCGAGCTGGTTAATGCGAGATAAACCATATCTGGTGTTTTCACCACTCCACAGTGCGTTTGATATGCAGATCCAGCGATATCTTGGCTTTCGTGGGTTTTTAAGCTGAGATATGCATTTTCTACGATAATCTTGTTGAGACTTCTGTCCGAAGTATGCAGAATCATCGAGATCGCTCTTTTCGAGCTATTTAATGCGAGAAACACGTTATCTGGTGTTTTCACCACTCCACAGAGCGTTTGATATGCAGTACCAGCGATATCTTGGTTTTCGTGGGGTTTCAAGCTGAGATATGCATTTTTTACGATAATCTTGGTGAGACTTCTGTCCGAAGTATGCAGAATCATCGAGATCGCTCTTTTCGAGCTATTTAATGCGAGAAACACGTTATCTGGTGTTTTCACCACTCCACAGAGCGTTTGATATGCACTACCAGCGATATCTTGGTTTTCGTGGGGTTTCAAGCTGAGATATGCATTTTCTGCGATAATCTTGGTGAGACTTCTGTCCGAAGTATGCTGAATCATCTAGATCGCACTTTTCGAGCTATTTAATGCGAGAAACACGTTATCTGGTGTTTTCACCACTCCACAGTGCGTTTGATATGCAGAACCAGCGATATCTTGGTTTTCGTGTGGTTTCAGGCTGAGATATGCATTTTTTACGATAATCTTGGTGAAACTTCTGTCCGAAGTATGCAGAATCATCGAGATCGCTCGTTTCGAGCTATTTAATGCGAGAAACACGTTATCTAGTGTTTTCACCACTCCACAGTGCGTTGGATATGCAGAACCAGCGATATCTTGGTTTTCGTGTGGTTTCAAGCTGAGATATGCATTTTTTACGATAATCTTGGTGAAACTTCTGTCCGAAGTATGCAGAATCATCGAGATCGCTCGTTTCGAGCTATTTAATGCGCGAAACACGTTATCCGGTGTTTTCACCACTCCACAGAGCGTTGGATATGCAGAACCGGAGATATATTGGTTTTCGTCGGGTTTCAAGCTGAGATATGCATTTTCAACGATAATCTTGGTGTTTCATCTATGAGAAGTATGCAGAAACATCGAGATCGTTCTTTTCGAGCTAGTTAATGCGAGAAACACGTTTTCACGTGTTTTCAACATTCCACAGTGCGTTTGATATGCAGAACCGGCGATATCTTGATTTTCGTGGTGTTTCCAGCTGAGATATGCATTTTCTGCTATAATCTTGGTGAGTCTTCAGTCAGAAGTATGCAGAATCATCTAGAAGGTTCTTTTCGAGCTATTTAATGCGAAAAAACAAGTTTTCTAGTGTTTTGACCACTCCGCAGAGCGTTTGATATGTAGAGCCGCCGATCACATGGTTTTCGTGGGGTTTCCAGCTGAAATATGTATTTTCTGCGATAATCTTGGTGAGACTTTTGTCCGAAGTATGCTTAATCATCGAGATCGCTCTGTTCGAGCTATTTAATGCGCGAAACACGTTATCTGGTGTTTTCACCACTCCACAGAGAGTTTGATATGCAGTACGAGCGATATCTTGGTTTTCGTGGGGTTTCAAGCTGAGATATGCATTTTTTACGATAATCTTGGTGAGACTTCTGTCCGAAGCATGCTTAATCATCGAGATCGCTCGTTTCGTGCTATTGAATGCGAGAAACACGTTATCTGGTGTTTTCACCACTCCACAGTGCGTATGATATGCAGAACCGACGATATCTTGGTTTTCGTGGGGTTTCATGTTCAGATATGCATTGTCTGCGATAATCTTGGTGAGACTTCTGTCCGAAGTGTGCCGATTCATCGCGATCGCTCTTTTCGAGCTATTTAATGCGAGAAACACGTTTTCGGGGGTTTTCACCACACCACAGTTCGTTGGATATGCAGGACAGGTGATATCTTGGTTTTCGAGGGGTTTCAAGCTGAGATATGCATTTTCTGCGTTAAACTTCGAGAGACTCCTGTCCGAAGTATGCTGAATCATCGAGATCGCTCTAATCGAGCTGGTTAATGCGAGAAAAACCATATCTTTTGTTTTCACCACTCCACAGAGCGTTTGATATGCAGAAACAGCGATATCTTGGCTTTCGTGGTGTTTTAAGCTGAGATATGCATTTTTTACGATAATCTTGGTGAGACTTCTGTCCGATGTATGCAGAATCATCGAGATCGCTCTTTTCGAGCTATTTAATGCGAGAAACACGTTATCTGGTGTTTTCACCACTCCACAGGGCGTTTGATGTGCAGAACCAGCGATATCTTGGCTTTCGTGGGGTTTTAAGCTGAGATATGCATTTTTTACGATAATCTTGGTGAGACTTCTGTCCGAAGTATGCAGAATCATCTAGATCGCTCTTTTCGAGCTATTTAATGCGAGAAACACGTTATCTGGTGTTTTCACCACTCCACAGAGCGTTTGATATGCAGTACCAGCGATATCTTGGTTTTCGTGGGGTTTCAAGCTGAGATATGCATTTTCTGCGATAATCTTGGTGAGACTTCTGTCCGAAGTATGCAGAATCATCGAGATCGCTCGTTTCGAGCTATTTAATGCGAGAAACACGTTTTCTGGGGTTTTCACCACTCCACAGTTCGTTGGATATGCAGAACAGGAGATATCTTGGTTTTCGTGGGGTTTTCTTGCAGAGATATGCATTTTCTGCGATAATCATGGTGAGACTTCTGTTAGAAGTATGCAGAATCATCGAGATCGCACTTTTCGAGCTATTTAATGCGAGAAACACGTTATCTGGTGTTTTCACCACTCCACAGTGCGTTATATATGCAGAACCGGAGATATTTTGGTTTTCGTCGGGTTTCAAGCTGAGATATGCATTTTCTACGGTAAGCTTGGTGAGACATCTGTCCGAAGTATGCGGAATCTTCGAGATCGCTCTTTTCGAGCTATTTAATGCGAGAAACACGTTTTCTGGGGTTTCACCACTCCACAGAGCGTTTGATATGCAGAACCTGCGATATCTTGGTTTTCGTGGGGTTTCAAGCTGAGATATGCATGGTCTGCGATAACCTGTGTGAGACTTCTGCCCGAAGTATGCTGAATCATCTAGATCGCTCTTTTCGAGCTATTTAATGCGAGAAACACGTTATCTGGTGTTTTCACCACTACACAGTGCGATTGATATGCAGAACCAGCGATATCTTGGTTTTCGTGGGGTTTCAAGCTGAGATATGCATTTTTTACGATAATCTTGGTGAAACTTCTGTCCGAAGTATGCAGAATCATCGAGATCGCTCGTTTCGAGCTATTTAATGCGAGAAACACGTTATCTGGTGTTTTCACCACTACACAGTGCGTTGGATATGCAGAACCGGAGATATTTTGGTTTTCGTCGGGTTTCAAGCTGAGATATGCATTTTCTACGGTAAGCTTGGTGAGACATCTGTCCGAAGTATGCGGAATCATCGAGATCGCTCTTTTCGCGCTATTTAATGCGAGAAACACGTTTTCTGGTGTTTTCACCACTCCACAGTTCGTTGGATATGCAGAACAGGAGATATCTTGGTTTTCGTGGGGTTTTCTTGCAGAGATATGCATTTTCTGCGATAATCATGGTGAGACTTCTGTTAGAAGTATGCAGAATCATCGAGATCGCTCTATTCGAGCTATTTAATGCGACAAACACGTTATCTGGTGTTTTCACCACTCCACAGTGCGTATGATATGCAGAACCAGCGATATCTTGGCTTTCGTGGGGTTTCAAGCTGAGATATGCATTTTCTGCGATAAGCTTGGTGAGACGTTTGTCCGAAGTATGCAGAAGCATCGAGAGCGCTCTTTTCGACCTATTTAATGCGAGAAACACGTTTTCTGGGGTTTTCACCACTCCACAGTTCTTTGGATATGCAGAACAGGAGATATCTTGGTTTGCGTGGGGTTTCAAGCAGAGATATGCATTTTCTGCGATAATCTCGGTGAGACTTCTGTTAGATGTATGCAGAATCATCGAGATCGCTCTTTTCGATCTATTTAATGCGAGAAACACGTTATCTGGTGTTTTCACCAATCCACAGTGCGTATGATATGCAGAACCGGCGATATCATGGTTTTCGTGGGGTTTCAAGCTGACATATGTATTTTTTACGATAATATTGGTGAGACTTCAGTTAGAAGTATGCAGAATCATCGAGATCGCTCTATTCGAGCTATTTAATGCGAGAAACACGTTATCTGGTGTTTTCATCACTCCACAGGGCGTTTGATATGCAGAACCGGCGATATCTTGGTTTTCGTGGGGTTTCCATCTGAGATATGCATTTCCTGCGATAATCTTGGTGAGACTTCAGTCAGAAGTATGCAGAATCATCTAGATCGCTCGTTTCGACCTATTTAATGCGAAAAAACAAGTTTTCTGGTGTTTTGACCACTCCACAGTACGTTTGACATGCAGAAACGGAGATACCCTGGTTTCGGTCGGGTTTCAAGCTGAGATATGCATTTTCTGCGATAATATTGGTGAGACTTCAGTTAGAAGTATGCAGAATCATCGAGATCGCTCTATTCGAGCTATTTAATGCGAGAAACACGTTATCCGGTGTTTTCATCACTCCACAGGGCGTTTGATATGCAGAACCGGCGATATCTTCGTTTTCGTGGGGTTTCCATCTGAGATATGCATTTCCTGCGATAATCTTGGTGAGACTTCAGTCAGAAGTATGCAGAATCATCTAGGTCGCTCGTTTCGAGCTATTTAATGCGAAAAAACAAGTTTTCTGGTGTTCTGACCACTCCACAGTACGTTTGACATGCAGAAACGGAGATACCTTGGTTTCGGTCGGGTTTCAAGCTGAGATATGCATTTTCTGCGATAAAATTGGTGAGACTTCAGTTAGAAGTATGCAGAATCATCGAGATCGCTCTATTCGAGCTATTTAATGCGAGAAACACGTTATCTGGTGTTTTCACCACTCCACAGTGCGTTTGATATGCAGTACCAGCGATATCTTGGTTTTCGTGGGGATTCAAGCTGAGATATGAATTTTTTAGGATAATCTTGGTGAGACTTCTGTCCGAAGTATGCGGAATCTTCGAGATCGCTCTTTTCGAGCTATTTAATGCGAGAAACACGTTTTCTGGTGTTTTCACCACCCCACAGTGCGTTAGATATGCAGAACCGGCGACATCTTTTTTTTCGACGGGTTTCAAGCTGAGATATGCATTTTCTGCGATAATATTGGTGAGACTTCAGTCAGAAGTATGCAGAATCATCTTGTTCGCTCGTTTCGCGCTATTTAAAGCGAGAAACACGTTATCTGGTAGCTTTCACCACTCCACAGTGCGTTTGATATGCAGAACCGGCGACATCTTGATTTTCGTGAGGTTTCAAGCTGAGTTATGCATTTTCTGCGATAATATTGGTGAGACTTCTGTCCGAAGTAGGCAGAATCATCTAGATCGCTCTTTTCGAGCTATTTAATGCGAGAAACACGTTTTCTGGGGCTTTCACCACACCACAGTTCGTTGGATATGCAGAACAGGTGATATCTTGGGTTTCGAGGGGTTTCAAGCTGAGATATGGATTTTCTGCGATAAACTTGGTGATACTTCTGTCCGAAGTATGCAGAATCATCGACATCGCTCTTTTCGAGCTATTTAATGCGAGAAACACGTTTTCTGGTGTATTCACCACTCCACAGTGCGTTTGATATGCAGAACCAGCGATATCTTATCTTTCGTGGGGTTTCTAGCAGAGATATGCATTTTCTGCGATAATCTTGGTGAGACTTCTGTCCGAAGTATGCAGAATCATCGAGATCGCACTTTTCGAGCTATTTAATGCGACAAACACGTTATCTGGTGTTTTCAGCACTCCACAGTGCGTTTGATATGCAGAACCAGCGAAATCTTGGTTTTCGTGGGGTTTCAAGCTGAGATATGCATTTTTTACGATAATCTTGGTGAGACTTCTGTCTGAAGTATGCTTAATCATCGAGATCGCTCAATTCGAGATATTTAATGCGAGAAACACGTTATCTGGTGTTTTCACTACTCCACAGTGCGTATGATATGCAGAACCGACGATATCTTGGTTTTCGTGGGGTTTCAAGCTCAGATATGCATTTTCTGCGATAATCTTGGTGAGACTTCTGTCCGAAGTATGCAGAGTCATCGAGATCGTACTTTTCGAGCTATTCAATGCGAGAAACACGTTTTCTCGGGTTTTCACCACTCCACAGTGCGTTTGATATGCAGAACCAGCGATATCTTGATTTTCGTGGGGTTTCAAGCTCAGATATGCATTTTCTGCGATAATCTTGGTGAGACTTCTGTCCGATGTATGCAGAGTCATCGAGATCGTACTTTTCGAGCTATTCTATGCGAGAAAAACGTTTTCTGGGGTTTTCACCACTCCACAGTTCGTTGGATATGCAGAACAGGAGATATCTTGGTTTTCGTGGGGTTTCTAGCAGAGATATGCATTTTCTGCGATAATCTTGGTGAGACTTCTGTCCGAAGTATGCAGAATCATCGAGATCGCACTTCTCGAGCTATTTAATGCGACAAACACGTTATCTGGTGTTTTCAGCACTCCACAGTGCGTTTGATATGCAGAACCAGCGATATCTGGGTTTTCGTGGGGTTTCAAGCTGAGATATGCATTTCTTACGATAATCTTGGTGAGACTTCTGTCCGAAGTATGTAGAATCATCGAGATCGCTCTTTTCAAGCTATTTAATGCGAGAAACACGTTTTCTGGGGTTTTCACCACTCCACAGTGCGTTTGATATGCAGAACCAGCGAAATCTTGGTTTTCGTGGGGTTTCAAGCTGAGATATGCATTTTTTACGATAATCTTGGTGAGACTTCTGTCCGAAGTATGCTTAATCATCGAGATCGCTCTATTCGAGATATTTAATGCGAGAAAAACGTCATCTGGTGTTTTCACCACTCCACAGTGCGTATGATTTGCAGAACCGACGATATCTTGGTTTTCGTGGGGTTTCAAGCTCAGATATGCATTTTCTGCGATAATCTTGGTGAGACTTCTGTCCGAAGTATGCAGAGTCATCGAGATCGTACTTTTCGAGCTATTTAATGCGACAAACACGTTTTCTGGGTTTTTCACCACTCCACAGTTCGTTGGATATGCAGAACAGGAGATATCTTGGTTTTCGTGGGGTTTCTAGCAGAGATATGCATTTTCTGCGATAATCTTGGTGACACCTCTGTCCGAAGTATGCAGAAACATCGAGATCGCTCCTTTCGACCTATTTAATGCGAGGAACACGTTATCTGGTGTTATCACCACTCCACAGTGCGTTTGATATGCAGAACCAGCGAAATCTTGGTTTTCGTTGGGTTTGAAGCTGAGATATGCATTTTTTACGATAATCTTGGTGAGACTTCTGTCCGAAATATGCAGAATCATCGAGATCGCTCTTTTCGAGCTATTTAATGCGAGGAACACGTTATCTGGTGTTTTCACCACTCCACAGAGCGTTTGATATGCACTACCAGCGATATCTTGGTTTTCGTGGGGTTTCAAGCTGAGATATGCATTTTCTGCGATAATCTTGGTGAGACATCTGTCCGAAGTATGCTGAATCATCGAGATCGCTAGTTTCGAGCTATTTAATGCGCGAAACACGTTATCCGGTGTTTTCACCACTCCACAGTGCGTTGGATATGCAGAACCGGAGATATATTGGTTTTCGTCGGGTTGCAAGCTGAGATATGCATTTTCAACGATCATCTTGGTGTTTCATCTATGAGAAGTATGCAGAAACATCGAGATCGTTCTTTTCGAGCTAGTTAATGCGAGAAACACGTTTTCAAGTGTTTTCAACATTCCACAGTGCGTTTGATATGCAGAACCGGCGATATCTTGATTTTCGTGGTGTTTCCAGCTGAGATATGCATTTTCTGCTATAATCTTGGTGAGTCTTCAGTCAGAAGTATGCAGAATCATCTAGAAGGTTCTTTTCGAGCTATTTAATGCGAAAAAACAAGTTTTCTAGTGTTTTGACCACTCCACAGAGCGTTTGATATGTAGAGCCGCCGATCACATGGTTTTCGTGGGGTTTCCAGCTGAAATATGTATTTTCTGCGATAATCTTGGTGAGACTTTTGTCCGAAGTATGCTTAATCATCGAGATCGCTCTGTTCGAGCTATTTAATGCGCGAAACACGTTATCTGGTGTTTTCACCACTCCACAGAGCGTTTGATATGCAGTACGAGCGATATCTTGGTTTTCGTGGGGTTTCAAGCTGAGATATGCATTTTTTACGATAATCTTGGTGAAGCTTCTGTCCGAAGTATGCAGAATCATCGAGATCGCTCGTTTCGAGCGATTTAATGCGAGAAACACGTTATCTGGTGTTTTCACCACTCCACAGTGCGTTGGATATGCAGAACCGGCGATATCTTGGTTTTCGTGGGGTTTCCAGCTGAAATATGTATTTTCTGCGATAATCTTGGTGAGACTTTTGTCCGAAGTATGCTTAATCATCGAGATCGCTCTATTCGAGCTATTTAATGCGCGAAACACGTTATCTGGTGTTTTCAGCACTCCACAGTGCGTTTGATATGCAGAACCGGCGACATCTTGATTTTCGTGAGGTTTCAAGCTGAGTTATGCATTTTCTGCGATAATATTGGTGAGACTTCTGTCGAAGTAGGCAGAATCATCTAGATCGCTCTTTTCGAGCTATTTAATGCGAGAAACACGTTATCTGGTGTTTTCACTACTCCACAGTGCGTATGATATGCAGAACCGACGATATCTTGGTTTTCGTGGGGTTTCAAGCTCAGATATGCATTTTCTGCGATAATCTTGGTGAGACTTCTGTCCGAAGTATGCAGAGTCATCGAGATCGTACTTTTCGAGCTATTCAAGGCGAGAAACACGTTTTCTCGGGTTTTCACCACTCCACAGTGCGTTTGATATGCAGAACCAGCGATATCTTGGTTTTCGTGGGGTTTCAAGCTCAGATATGCATTTTCTGCGATAATCTTGGTGAGACTTCTGTCCGATGTATGCAGAGTCATCGAGATCGTACTTTTCGAGCTATTCTATGCGAGAAAAACGTTTTCTGGGGTTTTCACCACTCCACAGTTCGTTGGATATGCAGAACAGGAGATATCTTGGTTTTCGTGGGGTTTCTAGCAGAGATATGCATTTTCTGCGATAATCTTGGTGAGACTTCTGTCCGAAGTATGCAGAATCATCGAGATCGCACTTCTCGAGCTATTTAATGCGACAAACACGTTATCTGGTGTTTTCAGCACTCCACAGTGCGTTTGATATGCAGAACCAGCGATATCTGGGTTTTCGTGGGGTTTCAAGCTGAGATATGCATTTCTTACGATAATCTTGGTGAGACTTCTGTCCGAAGTATGTAGAATCATCGAGATCGCTCTTTTCAAGCTATTTAATGCGAGAAACACGTTTTCTGGGGTTTTCACCACTCCACAGTGCGTTTGATATGCAGAACCAGCGAAATCTTGGTTTTCGTGGGGTTTCAAGCTGAGATATGCATTTTTTACGATAATCTTGGTGAGACTTCTGTCCGAAGTATGCTTAATCATCGAGATCGCTCTATTCGAGATATTTAATGCGAGAAAAACGTTATCTGGTGTTTTCACCACTCCACAGTGCGTATGATTTGCAGAACCGACGATATCTTGGTTTTCGTGGGGTTTCAAGCTCAGATATGCATTTTCTGCGATAATCTTGGTGAGACTTCTGTCCGAAGTATGCAGAGTCATCGAGATCGTACTTTTCGAGCTATTTAATGCGACAAACACGTTTTCTGGGGTTTTCACCACTCCACAGTTCGTTGGATATGCAGAACAGGAGATATCTTGGTTTTCGTGGGGTTTCTAGCAGAGATATGCATTTTCTGCGATAATCTTGGTGACACCTCTGTCCGAAGTATGCAGAAATATCGAGATCGCTCCTTTCGACCTATTTAATGCGAGAAACACGTTATCTGGTGTTATCACCACTCCACAGTGCGTTTGATATGCAGAACCAGCGAAATCTTGGTTTTCGTTGGGTTTGAAGCTGAGATATGCATTTTTTACGATAATCTTGGTGAGACTTCTGTCCGAAATATGCAGAATCATCGAGATCGCTCTTTTCGAGCTATTTAATGCGAGGAACACGTTATCTGGTGTTTTCACCACTCCACAGAGCGTTTGATATGCACTACCAGCGATATCTTGGTTTTCGTGGGGTTTCAAGCTGAGATATGCATTTTCTGCGATAATCTTGGTGAGACATCTGTCCGAAGTATGCTGAATCATCGAGATCGCTAGTTTCGAGCTATTTAATGCGCGAAACACGTTATCCGGTGTTTTCACCACTCCACAGTGCGTTGGATATGCAGAACCGGAGATATATTGGTTTTCGTCGGGTTGCAAGCTGGGATATGCATTTTCAACGATAATCTTGGTGTTTCATCTATGAGAAGTATGCAGAAACATCGAGATCGTTCTTTTCGAGCTAGTTAATGCGAGATACACGTTTTCAAGTGTTTTCAACATTCCACAGTGCGTTTGATATGCAGAACCGGCGATATCTTGATTTTCGTGGTGTTTCCAGCTGAGATATGCATTTTCTGCTATAATCTTGGTGAGTCTTCAGTCAGAAGTATGCAGAATCATCTAGAAGGTTCTTTTCGAGCTATTTAATGCGAAAAAACAAGTTTTCTAGTGTTTTGACCACTCCACAGAGCGTTTGATATGTAGAGCCGCCGATCACATGGTTTTCGTGGGGTTTCCAGCTGAAATATGTATTTTCTGCGATAATCTTGGTGAGACTTTTGTCCGAAGTATGCTTAATCATCGAGATCGCTCTGTTCGAGCTATTTAATGCGCGAAACACGTTATCTGGTGTTTTCACCACTCCACAGTGCGTTGGATATGCAGAACCGGCGATATCTTGGTTTTCGTGGGGTTTCCAGCTGAAATATGTATTTTCTGCGATAATCTTGGTGAGACTTTTGTCCGAAGTATGCTTAATCATCGAGATCGCTCTATTCGAGCTATTTAATGCGCGAAACACGTTATCTGGTGTTTTCAGCACTCCACAGTGCGTTTGATATGCAGAACCAGCGATATCCTGGTTTTCGTGGGGATTCAAGATGAGATATGCATTTTCTGCGATAATCTTGGTGAGACTTCTGTCCGAAGTATGCTTAATCATCGAGATCGCTCGTTTCGTGCTATTGAATGCGAGAAACACGTTATCTGGTGTTTTCATCACTCCACAGTGCGTATGATATGCAGAACCGACGATATCTTGGTTTTCGGGGGGTTTCAAGCTCAGATATGCATTGTCTGCGATAATCTTGGTGAGACTTCTGTCAGAAGTATGCACAATCATCGAGATCGCTCTTTTCGAGCTATTTAAAGCGAGAAACACGTTATCTGGTGTATTGACCACTCCACTGTGCGTTTGATATGCAAAACCGGCGATATCTTGGTTTTCGTCGGGTTTCAAGCTGAGATATGCATTTTTTACGATAATCTTGGTGAGACTTCTGTCCTATGTATGCAGAATCATCGAGATCGCTCTTTTCGAGCTATTTAATGCGATAAACACGTTATCTGGTGTTTTCACCACTCCACAGAGCGTTTGATATGCAGTACTAGCGATATCTTGGTTTTCGTGGGGTTTCAAGCTGAGATATGCATTTTTTACGATAATCTTGGTGAGACTACTGTCCGAAGTATGCTAAATCATCGAGATCGCTCTTTTCGAGCTGGTTAATGCGAGATAAACCTTATCTGGTGTTTTCACCACTCCACAGTGCGTTTGATATGCAGATCCAGCGATATCTTGGCTTTCGTGGGTTTTTAAGCTGAGATATGCATTTTCTACGATAATCTTGTTGAGACTTCTGTCCGAAGTATGCAGAATCATCGAGATCGCTCTTTTCGAGCTATTTAATGCGAGAAACACGTTATCTGGTGTTTTCACCACTCCACAGAGCGTTTGATATGCAGTACCAGCGATATCTTGGTTTTCGTGGGGTTTCAAGCTGAGATATGCATTTTTTACGATATTCTTGGTGAGACTTCTGTCCGAAGTATGCAGAATCATCGAGATCGCTCTTTTCGAGCTATTTAATGCGAGAAACACGTTATCTGGTGTTTTCACCACTCCACAGAGCGTTTGATATGCACTACCAGCGATATCTTGGTTTTCGTGGGGTTTCAAGCTGAGATATGCATTTTCTGCGATAATCTTGGTGAGACTTCTGTCCGAAGTATGCTGAATCATCTAGATCGCTCTTTTCGAGCTATTTAATGCGAGAAACACGTTATCTGGTGTTTTCACCACTCCACAGTGCGTTTGATATGCAGAACCAGCGATATCTTGGTTTTTGTGTGGTTTCAGGCTGAGATATGCATTTTTTACGATAATCTTGGTGAAACTTCTGTCCGAAGTATGCAGAATCATCGAGATCGCTCGTTTCGAGCTATTTAATGCGAGAAACACGTTATCTGGTGTTTTCACCACTCCACAGTGTGTTGGATATGCAGAACCAGCGATATCTTGGTTTTCGTGTGGTTTCAAGCTGAGATATGCATTTTTTACGATAATCTTGGTGAAACTTCTGTCCGAAGTATGCAGAATCATCGAGATCGCTCGTTTCGAGCTATTTAATGCGCGAAACACGTTATCCGGTGTTTTCACCACTCCACAGTGCGTTGGATATGCAGAACCGGAGATATATTGGTTTTCGTCGGGTTTCAAGCTGAGATATGCATTTTCAACGATAATCTTGGTGTTTCATCTATGAGAAGTATGCAGAAACATCGAGATCGTTCTTTTCGAGCTAGTTAATGCGAGAAACACGTTTTCACGTGTTTTCAACATTCCACAGTGCGTTTCATATGCAGAACCGTCGATATCTTGATTTTCGTGGTGTTTCCAGCTGAGATATGCATTTTCTGCGATAACCTTGGTGAGTCTTCAGTCAGAAGTATGCAGAATCATCTAGAACGTTCTTTTCGAGCTATTTAATGCGAAAAAACAAGTTTTCTAGTGTTTTGACCACTCCACAGTGCGTTTGATATGTAGAGCCGCCGATCACATGGTTTTCGTGGGGTTTCCAGCTGAAATATTTATTTTCTGCGATAATCTTGGTGAGACTTTTGTCCGAAGTATGCTTAATCATCGAGATCGCTCTGTTCGAGCTATTTAATTCGCGAAACACGTTATCTGGTGTTTTCAGCACTCCACAGTGCGTTTGATATGCAGAACCAGCGATATCCTGGTTTTCGTGGGGATTCAAGCTGAGATATGCATTTTCTGCGATCAACTTTGAGAGACTCCTGTCCGAAGTATGCTGAATCATCGAGATCGCTCTTTTCGAGCTGGTTAATGCGAGAAAAACCATATCTGGTGTTTTCACCACTCCACAGAGCGTTGGATATGCAGAACCGGAGATATTTTGGTTTTCGTCGGGTTTCAAGCTGAGATATGCATTTTCAACGATAATCTTGGTGTTTCATCTATGAGAAGTATGCAGAAACATCGAGATCGCTCTTTTCGAGCTAGTTAAAGCGAGAAACACGTTTTCATGTGTTTTCAACATTCCACAGTGCGTTTGATATGCAGAACCGGCGATATCTTGATTTTCGTGGTGTTTCCAGCTGAGATATGCATTTTCTGCGATAATCTTGGTGAGTCTTCAGTCAGAAGTATGCAGAATCATCTAGAACTTTCTTTTCGAGCTATTTAATGCGAAAAACAAGTTTTCTAGTGTTTTGACCACTCCACAGAGCGTTTGATATGTAGAACCGCCGATCACATGGTTTTTGTGGGGTTTCCAGCTGAAATATGTATTTTCTGCGATAATCTTGGTGAGACTTTTGTCCGAAGTATGCTTAAACATCGAGATCGCTCTGTTCGAGCTATTTAATGCGCGAAACACGTTATCTGGTGTTTTCAGCACTCCACAGTGCGTTTGATATGCAGAACCAGCGATATCCTGGTTTTCGTGGGGATTCAAGCTGAGATATGCATTTTCTGCGATAATCTTGGTGAGACTTCTGTCCGAAGTATGCTTAATCATCGAGATCGCTCGTTTCGTGCTATTGAATGCGAGAAACACGTTATCTGGTGTTTTCACCACTCCACAGTGCGTATGATATGCAGAACCGACGATATCTTGGTTTTCGTGGGGTTTCATGCTCAGATATGCATTGTCTGCGATAATCTTGGTGAGACTTCTGTCCGAAGTGTGCCGATTCATCGCGATCGATCTTTTCGAGCTATTTAATTCGAGAAACACGTTTTCGGGGGTTTTCACCACACCACAGTTCGTTGGATATGCAGAACAGGTGATATCTTGGTTTTCGTGGGGTTTCAAGCTGAGATATGCATTTTCTGCGATAAACTTCGAGAGACTCCTGTCCGAAGTATGCTGAATCATCGAGATCGCTCTTTTCGAGCTGGTTAATGCGAGAAAAATCATATCTGGTGTTTTCACCACTCCACAGAGCGTTTGATATGCAGAAACAGCGATATCTTGGCTTTCGTGGGGTTTTAAGCTGAGATATGCATTTTTTACGATAATCTTGGTGAGACTTCTGTCCGATGTTTGCAGAATCATCGAGATCGCTCTTTTCGAGCTATTTAATGCGAGAAACACGTTTTCTGGGGTTTTCACCACTCCACAGTTCGTTGGATATGCAGAACCGGAGATATTTTGGTTTTCGTCGGGTTTCAAGCTGAGATATGCATTTTCTACGGTAAGCTTGGTGAGACATCTGTCCGAAGTATGCGGAATCTTCGAGATCGCTCTTTTCGAGCTATTTAATGCGAGAAACACGTTTTCTGGGGTTTCACCACTCCACAGAGCGTTTGATATGCAGAACCTGCGATATCTTGGTTTTCGTGGGGTTTCAAGCTGAGATATGCATGGTCTGCGATAACCTGTGTGAGACTTCTGCCCGAAGTATGCTGAATCATCTAGATCGCTCTTTTCGAGCTATTTAATGCGAGAAACACGTTATCTGGTGTTTTCACAACTACACAGTGCGTTTGATATGCAGAACCAGCGATATCTTGGTTTTCGTGGGGTTTCAAGCTGAGATATGCATTTTTTACGATAATCTTGGTGAAACTTCTGTCCGAAGTATGCAGAATCATCGAGATCGCTCGTTTCGAGCTATTTAATGCGAGAAACACGTTATCTGGTGTTTTCACCACTCCACAGTGCGAATGATATGCAGAACCGACGATATCTTGGTTTTCGTGGGGTTTCATGCTCAGATATGCATTGTCTGCGATAATCTTGGTGAGACTTCTGTCCGAAGTGTGCCGATTCATCGCGATCGCTCTTTTCGAGCTATTTAATGCGAGAAACACGTTTTCGGGGGTTTTCACCACACCACAGTTCGTTGGATATGCAGAACAGGTGATATCTTGGTTTTCGAGGGGTTTCAAGCTGAGATATGCATTTTCTGCGATAAACTTCGAGAGACTTCTGTCCGAAGTATGCTGAATCATCGAGATCGCTCTTTTCGAGCTGGTTAACGCGAGAAAAACCATATCTGGTGTTTTCACCACTCCACAGTGCGTTTGATGTGCAGAACCAGCGATATCTTGGCTTTCGTGGGGTTTTAAGCTGAGATATGCATTTTTTACGATAATCTTGGTGAGACTTCTGTCCGAAGTATGCTGAATCATCTAGATCGCTCTTTTCGAGCTCTTTAATGCGCGAAACACGTTATCTGGTGTTTTCACCACTCCACAGAGCGTTTGATATGCAGTACCAGCGATATCTTGGTTTTCGTGGGGTTTCAAGCTGAGATATGCATTTTTTACGATAATCTTGGTGAAACTTCTGTCCGAAGTATGCAGAATCATCGAGATCGCTCGTTTCGAGCTATTTAATGCGAGAAACACGTTATCTGGTGTTTTCACCACTCCACAGTGCGTTGGATATGCAGAACCAGCGATATCTTGGTTTTCGTGTGGTTTCAAGCTGAGATATGCATTTTTTACGATAATCTTGGTGAAACTTCTGTCCGAAGTATGCAGAATCATCGAGATCGCTCGTTTCGAGCTATTTAATGCGCGAAACACGTTATCCGGTGTTTTCACCACTCCACAGTGCGTTGGATATGCAGAACCGGAGATATAATGGTTTTCGTCGGGTTTCAAGCTGAGATATGCATTTTCAACGATAATCTTGGTGTTTCATCTATGAGAAGTATGCAGAAACATCGAGATCGCTCTTTTCGAGCTAGTTAAAGCGAGAAACACGTTTTCGTGTGTTTTCAACATTCCACAGTGCGTTTGATATGCAGAACCGGCGATATCTTGATTTTCGTGGTGTTTCCAGCTGAGATATGCATTTTCTGCGATAATCTTGGTGAGTCTTCAGTCAGAAGTATGCAGAATCATCTAGAACTTTCTTTTCGAGCTATTTAATGCGAAAAAACAAGTTTTCTAGTGTTTTGACCACTCCACAGAGCGTTTGATATGCAGTACCAGCGATATCTTGGTTTTCGTGGGGTTTCAAGCTGAGATATGCATTTTTTACGATAATCTTGGTGAGACTTCTGTCCGAAGTATGCAGAATCATCGAGATCGCTCTTTTCTAGCTATTTAATGCGAGAAACACGTTATCTGGTGTTTTCACCACTCCACAGAGCGTTTGATATGCAGTACCAGCGATATCTTGGTTTTCGTGGGGTTTCAAGCTGAGATATGCATTTTCTGCGATAATCTTGGTGAGACTTCTGTCCGAAGTATGCAGAATCATCGAGATCGCTCGTTTCGAGCTATTTAATGCGAGAAACACGTTTTCTGGGGTTTTCACCACTCCACAGTTCGTTGGATATGCAGAACAGGAGATATCTTGGTTTTCGTGGGGTTTTCTTGCAGAGATATGCATTTTCTGCGATAATCATGGTGAGACTTCTGTTAGAAGTATGCAGAATCATCGAGATCGCACTTTTCGAGCTATTTAATGCGAGAAACACGTTATCTGGTGTTTTCACCACTCCACAGTGCGTTATATATGCAGAACCGGAGATATTTTGGTTTTCGTCGGGTTTCAAGCTGAGATATGCATTTTCTACGGTAAGCTTGGTGAGACATCTGTCCGAAGTATGCGGAATCTTCGAGATCGCTCTTTTCGAGCTATTTAATGCGAGAAACACGTTTTCTGGGGTTTCACCACTCCACAGAGCGTTTGATATGCAGAACCTGCGATATCTTGGTTTTCGTGGGGTTTCAAGCTGAGATATGCATGGTCTGCGATAACCTGTGTGAGACTTCTGCCCGAAGTATGCTGAATCATCTAGATCGCTCTTTTCGAGCTATTTAATGCGAGAAACACGTTATCTGGTGTTTTCACCACTACACAGTGCGTTTGATATGCAGAACCAGCGATATCTTGGTTTTCGTGGGGTTTCAAGCTGAGATATGCATTTTTTACGATAATCTTGGTGAAACTTCTCTCCGAAGTATGCAGAATCATCGAGATCGCTCGTTTCGAGCTATTTAATGCGAGAAACACGTTTTCTGGGGTTTTCACCACTCCACAGTGCGTATGATATGCAGAACCGACGATATCTTGGTTTTCGTGGGGTTTCATGCTCAGATATGCATTGTCTGCGATAATCTTGGTGAGACTTCTGTCCGAAGTGTGCCGATTCATCGCGATCGCTCTTTTCGAGCTATTTAATGCGAGAAACACGTTTTCGGGGGTTTTCACCACACCACAGTTCGTTGGATATGCAGAACAGGTGATATCTTGGTTTTCGAGGGGTTTCAAGCTGAGATATGCATTTTCTGCGATAAACTTCGAGAGACTCCTGTCCGAAGTATGCTGAATCATCGAGATCGCTCTTTTCGAGCTGGTTAATGCGAGAAAAACCATATCTGGTGTTTTCACCACTCCACAGAGCGTTTGATATGCAGAAACAGCGATATCTTGGCTTTCGTGGGGTTTTAGGCTGAGATATGCATTTTTTACGATAATCTTGGTGAGACTTCTGTCCGATGTATGCAGAATCATCGAGATCGCTCTTTTCGAGCTATTTAATGCGAGAAACACGTTATCTGGTGTTTTCACCACTCCACAGAGCGTTTGATATGTAGTACCAGCGATATCTTGGTTTTCGTGGGGTTTCAAGCTGAGATATGCATTTTTTACGATAATCCTGGTGAGACTTCTGTCCGAAGCATGCTCAATCATCGAGATCGCTCGTTTCGTGCTATTGAATGCGAGAAACACGTTATCTGGTGTTTTCACCACTCCACAGTGCGTATGATATGCAGAACCGACGATATCTTGGTTTTCGTGGTGATTCAAGCTCAGATATGCATAGTCTGCGATAATCTTGGTGAGGCTTCTGTCCGAAGTGTGCCGAATCATCGAGATCGCTCTTTTCGAGCTATTTAATGCGAGAAACACGTTTTCGGGGGTTTTCACCACACCACAGTTCGTTGGATATGCAGAACAGGTGATATCTTGGTTTTCGAGGGGTTACAAGCTGAGATATGCATTTTCTGCGATAAACTTGGAGAGACTTCTGTCCGAAGTATGCTGAATCAGCGAGATCGCTCTTTTCGAGCTGGTTAACGCGAGAAAAACCATATCTGGTGTTTTCACCACTCCACAGTGCGTTTGATGTGCAGAACCAGCGATATCGTGGCTTTCGTGGGGTTTTAAGCTGAGATATGCATTTTTTACGATAATCTTGGTGAAACTTCTGTCCGAAGTATGCAGAATCATCGAGATCGCTCGATTCGAGCTATTTAATGCGAGAAACACGTTATCTGGTGTTTTCACCACTACACAGTGCGTTGGATATGCAGAACCGGAGATATTTTGGTTTTCGTAGGGTTTCAAGCTGAGATATGCATTTTCTACGGTAAGCTTGGTGAGACATCTGTCCGAAGTATGCGGAATCATCGAGATCGCTCTTTTCGAGCTATTTAATGCGAGAAACACGTTATCTGGTGTTTTCACCACTACACAGTGCGTTTGATATGCAGAACCAGCGATATCTTGGTTTTCGTGGGGTTTCAAGCTGAGATATGCATTTTTTACGATAATCTTGGTGAAACTTCTCTCCGAAGTATGCAGAATCATCGAGATCGCTCGTTTCGAGCTATTTAATGCGAGAAACACGTTATCTGGTGTTTTCACCACTCCACAGTGCGTATGATATGCAGAACCGACGATATCTTGGTTTTCGTGGGGTTTCATGCTCAGATATGCATTGTCTGCGATAATCTTGGTGAGACTTCTGTCCGAAGTGTGCCGATTCATCGCGATCGCTCTTTTCGAGCTATTTAATGCGAGAAACACGTTTTCGGGGGTTTTCACCACACCACAGTTCGTTGGATATGCAGAACAGGTGATATCTTGGTTTTCGAGGGGTTTCAAGCTGAGATATGCATTTTCTGCGATAAACTTCGAGAGACTCCTGTCCGAAGTATGCTGAATCATCGAGATCGCTCTTTTCGAGCTGGTTAATGTGAGAAAAACCATATCTGGTGTTTTCACCACTCCACAGAGCGTTTGATATGCAGAAACAGCGATATCTTGGCTTTCGTGGGGTTTTAAGCTGAGATATGCATTTTTTACGATAATCTTGGTGAGACTTCTGTCCGATGTATGCAGAATCATCGAGATCGCTCTTTTCGAGCTATTTAATGCGAGAAACACGTTATCTGGTGTTTTCACCACTCCACAGAGCGTTTGATATGTAGTACCAGCGATATCTTGGTTTTCGTGGGGTTTCAAGCTGAGATATGCATTTTTTACGATAATCTTGGTGAGACTTCTGTCCGAAGCATGCTCAATCATCGAGATCGCTCGTTTCGTGCTATTGAATGCGAGAAACACGTTATCTGGTGTTTTCACCACTCCACAGTGCGTATGATATGCAGAACCGACGATATCTTGGTTTTCGTGGTGATTCAAGCTCAGATATGCATAGTCTGCGATAATCTTGGTGAGGCTTCTGTCCGAAGTGTGCCGAATCATCGAGATCGCTCTTTTCGAGCTATTTAATGCGAGAAACACGTTTTCGGGGGTTTTCACCACACCACAGTTCGTTGGATATGCAGAACAGGTGATATCTTGGTTTTCGAGGGGTTACAAGCTGAGATATGCATTTTCTGCGATAAACTTGGAGAGACTTCTGTCCGAAGTATGCTGAATCAGCGAGATCGCTCTTTTCGAGCTGGTTAACGCGAGAAAAACCATATCTGGTGTTTTCACCACTCCACAGTGCGTTTGATGTGCAGAACCAGCGATATCGTGGCTTTCGTGGGGTTTTAAGCTGAGATATGCATTTTTTACGATAATCTTGGTGAAACTTCTGTCCGAAGTATGCGGAATCATCGAGATCGCTCTTTTCGAGCTATTTAATGCGAGAAACACGTTTTCTGGTGTTTTCACCACTCCACAGTTCGTTGGATATGCAGAACAGGAGATATCTTGGTTTTCGTGGGGTTTTCTTGCAGAGATATGCATTTTCTGCGATAATCATGGTGAGACTTCTGTTAGAAGTATGCAGAATCATCGAGAACGCACTTTTCGATCTATTTAATGCGAGAAACACGTTGTCTGGTGTTTTCACCACTCCACAGTTGGTTTGATATGCAGAACCGGCGATGTTTGGTTTTCGTCGGGTTTCAAGTTGAGATATGCATTTTCTGCGATAATCATGGTGAGACTTCTGTCCGAAGTATGCACAATCATCGAGATCGCTCTTTTCGAGCTATTTAATGCGAGAAACACGTTATCTGGTGTTTTCACCACTCCACAGAGCGTTTGATATGCAGTACCAGCGATATCTTGGTTTTCGTGGGGTTTCAAGCTGAGATATGCATTTTTTACGATAATCTTGGTGAGACTTCTGTCCGAAGTATGCAGAATCATCGAGATTATTCTTTTCGAGCTATTTAATGCGAGAAACACGTTATCTGGTGTTTTCACCACTCCACAGAGCGTTTGATATGCAGTACCAGCGATATCTTGGTTTTCGTGGGGTTTCAAGCTGATATATGCATTTTCTGCGATAATCTTGGTGAGACTTCTGTCCGAAGTATGCTGAATCATCTAGATCGCTCTTTTCGAGCTATTTAATGCGAGAAACACGTTATCTGGTGTTTTCACCACTCCACAGTGCGTTTGTTAAGCAGAACCAGCGATATCTTGGTTTTCGTGTGGTTTCAAGCTGAGATATGCATTTTTTACGATAATCTTGGTGAAACTTCTGTCCGAAGTATGCAGAAACATCAAGAGCGCTCTTCTCGAGCTATTTAATGCGAGAAACACGTTTTCTGGGGTTTTCACCACACCACAGTTCGTTGGATATGCAGACCAGGTGATATCTTTGTTTTCGGGGGGTTTCAAGCTGAGATATGCATTTTCTGCGATGAACTTGGTGAGACTTCTGTCCGAAGTATGCAGAATCATCGAGATCGCTCTTTTCGAGCTATTTAATGCGAGAAACACGTTATCTGGTGTTTTCACCACTCCACAGTGCGTTTGATATGCAGTACCAGCGATATCTTGGTTTTCGTGGTGTTTCAAGCTGAGATATGCATTTTTTACGATAATCTTGGTGAGACTTCTGTCGAAGTATGCAGAATCATCGAGATCGCTCTATTCGAGCTATTTAATGCGACAAACACGTTATCTGGTGTTTTCACCACTCCACAGTGCGTATGATATGCAGAACCAGCGATATCTTGGCTTTCGTGGGGTTTCAAGCTGAGATATGCATTTTCTGCGATAAGCTTGGTGAGACGTTTGTCCGAAGTATGCAGAAGCATCGAGAGCGCTCTTTTCGACCTATTTAATGCGAGAAACACGTTTTCTGGGGTTTTCACCACTCCACAGTTCTTTGGATATGCAGAACAGGAGATATCTTGGTTTGCGTGGGGTTTCAAGCAGAGATATGCATTTTCTGCGATAATCTCGGTGAGACTTCTGTTAGATGTATGCAGAATCATCGAGATCGCTCTTTTCGATCTATTTAATGCGAGAAACACGTTATCTGGTGTTTTCACCAATCCACAGTGCGTATGATATGCAGAACCGGCGATATCATGGTTTTCGTGGGGTTTCAAGCTGACATATGTATTTTTTACGATAATATTGGTGAGACTTCAGTTAGAAGTATGCAGAATCATCGAGATCGCTCTATTCGAGCTATTTAATGCGAGAAACACGTTATCTGGTGTTTTCATCACTCCACAGGGCGTTTGATATGCAGAACCGGCGATATCTTGGTTTTCGTGGGGTTTCCATCTGAGATATGCATTTCCTGCGATAATCTTGGTGAGACTTCAGTCAGAAGTATGCAGAATCATCTAGATCGATCGTTTCGAGCTATTTAATGCGTAAAAACAAGTTTTCTGGTGTTTTGACCACTCCACAGTACGTTTGACATGCAGAAACGGAGATACCTTGGTTTCGGTCGGGTTTCAAGCTGAGATATGCATTTTCTGCGATAATATTGGTGAGACTTCAGTTAGAAGTATGCAGAATCATCGAGATCGCTCTATACGAGCTATTTAATGCGAGAAACACGTTATCTGGTGTTTTCATCACTCCACAGGGCGTTTGATATGCAGAACCGGCGATATCTTGGTTTTCGTGGGGTTTCCATCTGAGATATGCATTTCCTGCGATAATCTTGGTGAGACTTCAGTCAGAAGTATGCAGAATCATCTAGATCGCTCGTTTCGAGCTGTTTAATGCGAAAAAACAAGTTTTCTGGTGTTCTGACCACTCCACAGTACGTTTGACATGCAGAAACGGAGATACCTTGGTTTCGGTCGGGTTTCAAGCTGAGATATGCATTTTCTGCGATAAAATTGGTGAGACTTCAGTTAGAAGTATGCAGAATCATCGAGATCGCTCTATTCGAGCTATTTAATGCGAGAAACACGTTATCTGGTGTTTTCACCACTCCACAGTGCGTTTGATATGCAGTCCCAGCGATATCTTGGTTTTCGTGGGGATTCAAGCTGAGATATGAATTTTTTAGGATAATCTTGGTGAGACTTCTGTCCGAAGTATGCGGAATCATCGAGATCGCTCTTTTCGAGCTATTTAATGCGAGAAACACGTTTTCTGGTGTTTTCACCACCCCACAGTGCGTTTGATATGCAGAACCGGCGACATCTTTTTTTTCGACGGGTTTCAAGCTGAGATATGCATTTTCTGCGATAATATTGGTGAGACTTCAGTCAGAAGTATGCAGAATCATCTAGATCGCTCTTTTCGAGCTATTTAATGCGAGAAACACGTTTTCTGGGGCTTTCACCACACCACAGTTCGTTGGATATGCAGAACAGGTGATATCTTGGGTTTCGAGGGGTTTCAAGCTGAGATATGGATTTTCTGCGATAAACTTGGTGATACTTCTGTCCGAAGTATGCAGAATCATCGACATCGCTCTTTTCGAGCTATTTAATGCGAGAAACACGTTTTCTGGTGTATTCACCACTCCACAGTGCGTTTGATATGCAGAACCAGCGATATCTTATCTTTCGTGGGGTTTCAAGCTGAGATATGCATTTTCTGCGATAAGCTTGGTGAGACATTTGTCCGAAGTATGCAGAAACATCGGGAGCGCTCTTTTCGAGCTATTTAATGCGCGAAACACGTTTTCTGGGTTTTTCACCACTCCGCAGTTCTTTGGATATGCAGAACAGGAGATATCTTGGTTTTCGTGGGGTTTCAAGCTGAGATATGCATTATCTGCGATAATCTTGGTGAGACTTCTGTCCGAAGTGTGCAGAATCATCGAGATCGCACTTTTCACGCTATGTAGTGCGAGAAACACGTTTTCTGGGGCTTTCACCACACCACAGTTCGTTGGATATGCAGAACAGGTGATATCTTGGGTTTCGAGGGGTTTCAAGCTGAGATATGGATTTTCTGCGATAAACTTGGTGATACTTCTGTCCGAAGTATGCAGAATCATCGAGATCGCTCTTTTCGAGCTATTTAATTCGAGAAACACGTTATCTGGTGTTTTCACCACTCCACAGTGCGTTTGATATGCAGTACCAGCGATATCTAGGTTTTCGTGGAGTTTCAAGTTGAGATATGCATTTTTTACGATAATCTTGGTGAGACTTCTTTCCGAAGTATGCAGATTCATCGAGATCGCTCTATTCGAGATATTTAATGCTACAAAACGTTATCCGGTGTTTTCACCACTCCACAGTGCGTATGATATGCAGAACCGACGATATCTTGGTTTTCGTGGGGTTTCAAGCTGAGATATGCATTTTTTACGATAATCTTGGTGAAACGTCTGTCCGAAGTATGCAGAAACATCAAGAGCGCTCTTTTCGAGCTATTTAATGCGAGAAACACGTTTTCTGGAGTTTTCACCACACCACAGTTCGTTGGATGTGCAGAACCGGAGATATCCTGGTTTTCGTGGGGTTTCAAGCTGAGATATGCATTTTCTGCGATAATCATGGTGAGACTTCTGTTAGAAGTATGCAGAATCATCGAGATCGCACTTTTCGATCTATTTAATGCGAGAAACACGTTGTCTGGTGTTTTCACCACTCCACAGTTGGTTTGATATGCAGAACCGGCGATGTTTGGTTTTCGTCGGGTTTCAAGTTGAGATATGCATTTTCTACGATACTCTTGGTGAAACGTCTGTCCGAAGTATGCAGAATCATCGAGATCGCTCCTTTCGAGCTATTTAATGCGAGAAACACGTTATCTGGTTGCTTTCACCACTCCACAGTGTGTTTGATATGCAGAACCGGAGATATCTTGGCTTTCGTGGGGTTTCAAGCTGAGATATGCATTTTCAGCGATAAGCTTGGGGAGACGTTTGTCCGAAGAATGCAGAAACATCGAGAGCGCTCTTTTCGAGCTATTTAATGCGAGAAACACGTTTTCTGGGGTTTTCACCACTCCACAGTTCGTTGGATATGCAGGACAGGAGATATCTTGGTTTTCGTGGGGTTTCTAGCAGAGATATGCATTTTCTGCGATAATCATGGTGAGACTTCTGTTAGAAGTATGCAGAATCATCGAGATCGCACTTTTCGATCTATTTAATGCGAGAAACACGTTGTCTGGTGTTTTCACCACTCCACAGTTGGTTTGATATGCAGAACCGGCGATGTTTGGTTTTCGTCGGGTTTCAAGTTGAGATATGCATTTTCTACGATACTCTTGGTGAAACGTCTGTCCGAAGTATGCAGAAACATCAAGAGCGCTCTTTTCGAGCTATTTAATGCGAGAAACACGTTTTCTGGAGTTTTCACCACACCACAGTTCGTTGGATGTGCAGAACCGGAGATATCTTGGTTTTCGTGGGGTTTCAAGCTGAGATATGCATTTTCTGCGATAATCCTGGTGAGACTTCTGTACGAAGTATGCAGAAACATCGAGAGCGCTCTTTTCGAGCTATTTAATGCGAGAAACACGTTTTCTGGGGTTTTCACCACACCACAGTTCGTTGGATATGCAGAACAGGAGATATCTTGGTTTGCGTGGGGTTTCAAGCAGAGATATGCATTTTCTGCGATAATCTCGGTGAGACTTCTGTTAGAAGTATGCAGAATCTTCGAGATCGCTCTTTTCGAGCTATTTAATGCGAGAAACACGTTATCTGGTGTTTTCACCACTCCACAGTGCGTATGATATGCAGAACCGGCGATATCTTGGTTTTCGTGGGGTTTCATGGTGAGATATGCATTATCTACGATAATCTTGGTGAGACTTCTGTCCGAAGTGTGCAGAATCATCGAGATTGCTCTTTTCAAGCTATTTAATGCGAGAAACACGTTATCTGCTGTTTTCACCACTCCACAGTGCGTTTGATATGCAGTACCAGCGATATCTTGGTTTTCGTGGGGTTTCAAGCTGAGATATGCATTTTTTACGATAATCTTGGTGAGACTTCTGTCCGAAGTATGCAGAATCATCGAGATCGCTCTATTCGAGCTATTTAATGCGACAAAACGTTATCCGGTGTTTTCACTACTCTACAGTGCGTATGATACGCAGAACCGACGATATCTTGGTTTTCGTGGGGTATCAAGCTGAGATATGCATTTTCTGCGATAATCTTGGTGAGACTTCTGTCCGAAGTATGCAGAATCTTCGAGATCGCTCTTTTCGAGCTATTTAATGCGAGAAACACGTTTTCTGGTGTTTTCACCACCCCACAGTGCGTTTGATATGCAGAACCGGCGACATCTTGATTTTCGTGAGGTTTCAAGCTGAGATATGCATTTTCTGCGATAATATTGGTGAGACTTCTGTCCGAAGTATGCAGAATCATCTAGATCGCTCTTTTCGAGCTACTTAATGCGAGAAACACGTTTTCTGGTGTATTCACCACTCCACAGTACGTTTGACACGCAGAAACGGAGATACCTTGATTTCGGTCGGGTTTCAAGCTGAGATATGCATTTTCTGCGATAATATTGGTGAGACTCCAGTTAGAAGTATGCAGAATCATCGAGATCGCTCTATTCGAGCTATTTAATGCGAGAAACACGTTATCTGGTGTTTTCATCACTCCACAGGGCGTTTGATATGCAGAACCGGCGATATCTTGGTTTTCGTGGGGTTTCAAGCAGAGATATGCATTTTCTGCGATAACCTTGGTGAGACTTCTGTTAGAAGTATGCAGAATCATCGAGATCGCTCTTTTCGGGCTATTTAATGCGAGAAACACGTTATCTGGTGTTTTCACCACACCACAGTGCGTATGATATGCAGAACCGGCGATATCTTGGTTTTCGTGGGGTTTCAAGCTGAGATATGCATTATCTGCGATAATCTTGGTGAGACTTCTGTCCGAAGTGTGCAGAATCATCGAGATCGCACTTTTCAAGCTATTTAATGCGAGAAACACGTTTTCTGGGGCTTTCACCACACCACAGTTCGTTGGATATGCAGAACAGGTGATATCTTGGGTTTCGAGGGGTTTCAAGCTGAGATATGGATTTTCTGCGATAAACTTGGTGAGACTTCAGTCAGAAGTATGCAGAATCATCTAGTTCGCTCGTTTCGAGCTATTTAATGTGAGAAACACGTTATCTGGTTGCTTTCACCACTCCACAGTGCGTTTGATATGCTGAACCGGCGACATCTTGATTTTCGTGAGGTTTCAAGCTGAGATATGCATTTTCTGCGATAAAATTGGTGAGACTTCAGTTAGAAGTATGCAGAATCAACGAGTTCGCTCTATTCGAGCTATTTAATGCGAGAAACACG
Source organism: Anthophora plumipes (assembly GCA_951804975.1). NCBI lineage: Eukaryota > Metazoa > Arthropoda > Insecta > Hymenoptera > Apidae > Anthophora > Anthophora plumipes. Next base: position 22,834,686 of record OX638118.1, read on the forward strand.
TTTTCTGGTGTATTCACCACTCCACAGTACGTTTGACATGCAGAACCGAAGATATCTTGGTTAAGGTCGGGTTTCAAGCTGAGATATGCATTTTCTGCGATTATCTTGGTGAGACATCAGTCAGAAGTATGCAGAATCATCTAGATCGCTCGTTTCGAGCTATTTAATGCGAGAAACACGTTTTCTGGTGTATTCACCACCGCACAGAGCGTTTGATATGCAGAACCGGCGATATCTTGATATTCGTGGTGTTTCCAGCTGAGATATGCATTTTCTGCGATAATCTTGGTGAGACTTCTGTCCGAAGTATGCAGAATCATCTAGATCGCTCGTTTCGAGCTGCTTAATGCGAGAAACACGTTTTCTGGTGTTTTCACCACTCCACAGTTCGTTGGATATGCAGAACAGGAGATATCTTGGTTTTCGTGGGGTTTCTAGGAGAGATATGCATTTTCTGCGATAATCATGGTGAGAATTCTGTTAGAAGTATGCAGCATCATCGAGATCGCACTTTTCGACCTATTTAATGCGAGAAACACGTTGTCTGGTGTTTTCATCACTCCACAGGGCGTTTGATATACAGAACCGGCGATATCTTGGTTTTCGTGGGGTTTCCATCTGAGATATGCATTTTCTGCGATAATCTTGGGGCGACTTCTGTCCGAAGTATGCTTAATCATCGAGATCGCTCGTTTCGACCTATTTAATGCGAGAAACACGTTATCTGGTGTTTTCACCACTCCACAGTGCGTATGATATGCAGAACCGGCGATATCTTGGTTTTCGTGGGGTTTCAAGCTCAGATATGCATTTTCTGCGATAATCATGGTGAGAATTCTGTTAGAAGTATGCAGCATCATCGAGATCGCACTTTTTGATCTATTTAAAGCGAGAAACACGTTATCTGGTGTTTTCAGCACCCCACAGTGCGTTTGATATGCAGAACCAGTGATATCTGGGTTTTCGTGGGGTTGCAAGCTGAGATATGCATTTTTTACGATAATCTTGTTGAGACTTCTGTCCGAAGTATGCTTAATCATCGAGATCGCTCGTTTCGACCTATTTAATGCGAGAAACACGTTTTCTGGGGTTTTCACCACACCACAGTTCGTTGGATGTGCAGAACAGGTGATATCTTGGGTTTCGAGGGGTTTCAAGCTGAGATATGGATTTTCTGCGATAAACTTGGTGAGACTTCAGTCAGAAGTATGCAGAATCATCTAGTTCGCTCGTTTCGAGCTATTTAATGTGAGAAACACGTTATCTGGTTGCTTTCACCACTCCACAGTGCGTTTGATATGCAGTACCGGCGACATCTTGATTTTCGTGAGGTTTCAAGCTGAGATATGCATTTTCTGCGATAAAATTGGTGAGACTTCAGTTAGAAGTATGCAGAATCAACGAGTTCGCTCTATTCGAGCTATTTAATGCGAGAAACACGTTTTCTGGTGTATTCACCACTCCACAGTACGTTTGACATGCAGAACCGAATATATCTTGGTTAAGGTCGGGTTTCAAGCTGAGATATGCATTTTCTGCGATTATCTTGGTGAGACATCAGTCAGAAGTATGCAGAATCATCTAGATCGCTCGTTTCGAGCTATTTAATGCGAGAAACACGTTTTCTGGTGTATTCACCACCGCACAGAGCGTTTGATATGCAGAACCGGCGATATCTTGATATTCGTGGTGTTTCCAGCTGAGATATGCATTTTCTGCGATAATCTTGGTGAGACTTCTGTCCGAAGTATGCAGAATCATCTAGATCGCTCGTTTCGAGCTGCTTAATGCGAGAAACACGTTTTCTGGTGTTTTCACCACTCCACAGTTCGTTGGATATGCAGAACAGGAGATATCTTGGTTTTCGTGGGGTTTCTAGGAGAGATATGCATTTTCTGCGATAATCATGATGAGAATTCTGTTAGAAGTATGCAGCATCATCGAGATCGCACTTTTCGATCTATTTAATGCGAGAAACACGTTGTCTGGTGTTTTCATCACTCCACAGGGAGTTTGATATACAGAACCGGCGATATCTTGGTTTTCGTGGGGTTTCCATCTGAGATATGCATTTTCTGCGATAATCTTGGGCGACTTCTGTCCGAAGTATGCTTAATCATCGAGATCGCTCGTTTCGACCTATTTAATGCGAGAAACACGTTATCTGGTGTTTTCACCACTCCACAGTGCGTATGATATGCAGAACCGGCGATATCTTGGTTTTCGTGGGGTTTCAAGCTCAGATATGCATTTTCTGCGATAATCATGGTGAGAATTCTGTTAGAAGTATGCAGCATCATCGAGATCGCACTTTTTGATCTATTTAAAGCGAGAAACACGTTATCTGGTGTTTTCAGCACCCCACAGTGCGTTTGATATGCAGAACCAGTGATATCTGGGTTTTCGTGGGGTTGCAAGCTGAGATATGCATTTTTTACGATAATCTTGTTGAGACTTCTGTCCGAAGTATGCTTAATCATCGAGATCGCTCGTTTCGACCTATTTAATGCGAGAAACACGTTTTCTGGGGTTTTCACCACACCACAGTTCGTTGGATGTGCAGAACCGGAGGTATCTTGGTTTTCGTGGGGTCTCAAGCTGAGATATGCATTTTCTGCGATAATCTTGGTGATACTTCTATCAGAAGTATGCCGAATCATCGAGATCCCTCTTTTCGAGCTCTTTAATGCGAGAAACACGTTATCTAGTTGTTTTCACCACTCCACAGTGCGTTTGATATGCAGAACCGGCGACATCTTTGCTTTCGTCGTGTATCAAGCTGAGATATGCATTTTCTGCGATAATCTTGGTGAGACTTCAGTCAGAAGTACGCAGAATCGTTTAGACCGCTCGTTTCGAGCTGCTTAATGCGTGAAACACGTTTTCTGGTGTTTTCACCAATCCACAGTGCGTTTGATATGCAGAACCGGCGATATCTTGGATTTCGTCGGGGTTCACGCTGAGATATGCATTTTCTGCGATAATCTTGGTGAGACTTCTGTCCGAAGAATGCAGAATCATCGAGATCGCTCTTTTCGAGCTATTTAATGCGAGAAACACGTTTTCTGGTGTATTCACCACCGCACAGAGCGTTTGATATGCAGAACCGACGATATCTTGATATTCGTGGTGTTTCCAGCTGAGATATGCATTTTCTGCGATAATCTTGGTGAGACTTCTGTCCGAAGTAAGCAGAATCATCGAGATCGCTCTTCTCGAGCTACTTAATGCGAGAAACACGTTTTCTGGTGTATTCACCACTCCACAGTACGTTTGACATGCAGAACCGAAGATATCTTGGTTTCGGTCGGGTTTCAAGCTGAGATATGCATTTTCTGCGATTATCTTGGTGAGACATCAGTCAGAAGTATGCAGAATCATCTAGATCGCTCGTTTCGAGCTGCTTAATGCGAGAAAAACGTTTTCTGGTGTTTTCACCACTCCACAGTTCGTTGGATATGCAGAACAGGAGATATCTTGGTTTTCGTGGGGTTTCTAGGAGAGATATGCATTTTCTGCGATAATCATGGTGAGAATTCTGTTAGAAGTATGCAGCATCATCGAGATCGCACTTTTCGATCTATTTAATGCGAGAAACACGTTGTCTGGTGTTTTCACCACTCCACAGTTGGTATGATATGCAGAACCGTCGATGTTTGGTTTTCGTCGGGTTTCAAGCTGAGATATGCATTTTCTGCGATAATCTTGGTGAGACTTCAGTCAGAAGTATGCAGAATCATCTAGATCGCTCTTGCCGAGCTATTTAACGCGAGAAACACGTTATCTGGTGTTTTCACCACTCCACAGTGCGTTTGATATGCAGAACCGGCGACATCTTGGCTTTAGTCGGGGTTCAAACTGAGACATGCATTTTCTGCGATAATCCTGGTGATTCTTCTGTCAGAAGTATGCAGAATCATCGAGAACGCTCTTTTCGAGCTGTTTAATGCGAGAAACACGTTATCTGGTGTTTTCACCACTCCACAGTGCGTTTGATATGCAGAACCGGCGACATCTTGGATTTCGTCGGGTTTCAAGCTGAGATATGCATTTTCTGCGATTATCTTGGTGAGACTTCAGTCAGAAGTATGCAGAATCATCGGGATCGCTCTTTTCGAGCTATTTAATGCGAGAAACTCGTTATCTGGTTGTTTTCACCACTCCACATTGCGTTTGATATGCAGAACCGGCGTCATCTTGATTTTCGTGAGGTTTCAAGTTGAGATATGCATTTTTTGCGATAATATTGGTGAGACTTCAGTCAGAAGTATGCAGAATCATCTAGATCGCTCGTTTCGAGCTACATAATGCGAGAAACACGTTTTCTGGTGTTTTCACCACTCCACAGAACGTTTTATGTGCAGAACCGGCGACATCTTGGATTTCGTCGGGTTTCAAGCTGAGATATGCATTTTCTGCGATTATCTTGGTGAGACTTCTGTCAGAAGTATGCAGAATCATCGAGATCGCACTTTTCGAGCTATTTAATGCGAGAAACTCGTTATCTGGTTGTTTTCACCACTCCACAGTGCGTTTGATATGCAGAACCGGCGTAATCTTGATTTTCGTGAGGTTTCAAGGTGAGATATGCATTTTTTGCGATAATATTGGTGAGAGTTCAGTCAGAAGCATGCAGAATCATCTAGATCGCTCGTTTCGAGCTACTTAATGCGAGAAACACGTTTTCTGGGGTTTTCACCACTCCACAGAACGTTTTATGTGCAGAACCGGCGACATCTTGGATTTCGTCGGGTTTCAAGCTGAGATATGCATTTTCTGCGATAATCTTGGTGAGTCTTCTGTCAGAAGTATGCAGAATCATCTAGATCGCTCTTCTCGAGCTACTTAATGCGAGAAACACGTTTTCTGGTGTATTCACCACTCCACAGTACGTTTGATATGCAGAACCGGCGATATCTTGGTTTTCGTGGGGTTTCAAGCAGAGATATGCATTTTCTGCGATAACCTTGGTGAGACTTCTGTTAGAAGTATGCAGAATCATCGAGATCGCTCTTTTCGGGCTATTTAATGCGAGAAACTCGTTATCTGGTGTTTTCACCACACCACAGTGCGTATGATATGCAGAACCGGCGATATCTTGGTTTTCGTGGGGTTTCAAGCAGAGATATGCATTTTCTGCGATAACCTTGGTGAGACTTCTGTTAGAAGTATGCAGAATCATCGAGATCGCTCTTTTCGGGCTATTTAATGCGAGAAACACGTTATCTGGTGTTTTCACCACACCACAGTGCGTATGATATGCAGAACCGGCGATATCTTGGTTTTCGTGGGGTTTCAAGCAGAGATATGCATTTTCTGCGATAACCTTGGTGAGACTTCTGTTAGAAGTATGCAGAATCATCGAGATCGCTCTTTTCGGGCTATTTAATGCGAGAAACACGTTATCTGGTGTTTTCACCACACCACAGTGCGTATGATATGCAGAACCGGCGATATCTTGGTTTTCGTGGGGTTTCAAGCTGAGATATGCATTATCTGCGATAATCTTGGTGAGACTTCTGTCCGAAGTGTGCAGAATCATCGAGATCGCACTTTTCAAGCTATTTAATGCGAGAAACACGTTTTCTGGGGCTTTCACCACACCACAGTTCGTTGGATATGCAGAACAGGTGATATCTTGGGTTTCGAGGGGTTTCAAGCTGAGATATGGATTTTCTGCGATAAACTTGGTGAGACTTCAGTCAGAAGTATGCAGAATCATCTAGTTCGCTCGTTTCGAGCTATTTAATGTGAGAAACACGTTATCTGGTTGCTTTCACCACTCCACAGTGCGTTTGATATGCAGAACCGGCGACATCTTGATTTTCGTGAGGTTTCAAGCTGAGATATGCATTTTCTGCGATAAAATTGGTGAGACTTCAGTTAGAAGTATGCAGAATCAACGAGTTCGCTCTATTCGAGCTATTTAATGCGAGAAACACGTTTTCTGGTGTATTCACCACTCCACAGTACGTTTGACATGCAGAACCGAAGATATCTTGGTTAAGGTCGGGTTTCAAGCTGAGATATGCATTTTCTGCGATTATCTTGGTGAGACATCAGTCAGCAGTATGCAGAATCATCTAGATCGCTCGTTTCGAGCTATTTAATGCGAGAAACACGTTTTCTGGTGTATTCACCACCGCACAGAGCGTTTGATATGCAGAACCGGCGATATCTTGATATTCGTGGTGTTTCCAGCTGAGATATGCATTCTCTGCGATAATCTTGGTGAGACTTCTGTCCGAAGTATGCAGAATCATCTAGATCGCTCGTTTCGAGCTGCTTAATGCGAGAAACACGTTTTCTGGTGTTTTCACCACTCCACAGTTCGTTGGATATGCAGAACAGGAGATATCTTGGTTTTCGTGGGGTTTCTAGGAGAGATATGCATTTTCTGCGATAATCATGGTGAGAATTCTGTTAGAAGTATGCAGCATCATCGAGATCGCACTTTTCGATCTATTTAATGCGAGAAACACGTTGTCTGGTGTTTTCATCACTCCACAGGGCGTTTGATATACAGAACCGGCGATATCTTGGTTTTCGTGGGGTTTCCATCTGAGATATGTATTTTCTGCGATAATCTTGGGGCGACTTCTGTCCGAAGTATGCTTAATCATCGAGATCGCTCGTTTCGACCTATTTAATGCGAGAAACACGTTATCTGGTGTTTTCACCACTCCACAGTGCGTATGATATGCAGAACCGGCGATATCTTGGTTTTCGTGGGGTTTCAAGCTCAGATATGCATTTTCTGCGATAATCATGGTGAGAATTCTGTTAGAAGTATGCAGCATCATCGAGATCGCACTTTTTGATCTATTTAAAGCGAGAAACACGTTATCTGGTGTTTTCAGCACCCCACAGTGCGTTTGATATGCAGAACCAGTGATATCTGGGTTTTCGTGGGGTTGCAAGCTGAGATATGCATTTTTTACGATAATCTTGTTGAGACTTCTGTCCGAAGTATGCTTACTCATCGAGATCGCTCGTTTCGACCTATTTAATGCGAGAAACACGTTTTCTGGGGTTTTCACCACACCACAGTTCGTTGGATGTGCAGAACCGGAGATATCTTGGTTTTCGTGGGGTCTCAAGCTGAGATATGCATTTTCTGCGATAATCTTGGTGATACTTCTATCAGAAGTATGCCGAATCATCGAGATCCCTCTTTTCGAGCTCTTTAATGCGAGAAACACGTTATCTAGTTGTTTTCACCACTCCACAGTGCGTTTGATATGCAGAACCGGCAACATCTTTGCTTTCGTCGTGTATCAAGCTGAGATATGCATTTTCTGCGATAATCTTGGTGAGACTTCAGTCAGAAGTACGCAGAATCATTTAGACCGCTCGTTTCGAGCTGCTTAATGCGTGAAACACGTTTTCTGGTGTTTTCACCAATCCACAGTGCGTTTGATATGCAGAACCGGCGACATCTTGGATTTCGTCGGGGTTCACGCTGAGATATGCATTTTCTGCGATAATCTTGGTGAGACTTCTGTCCGAAGTATGCAGAATCATCGAGATCGCTCTTTTCGAGCTATTTAATGCGAGAAACACGTTTTCTGGTGTATTCACCACCGCACAGAGCGTTTGATATGCAGAACCGACGATATCTTGATATTCGTGGTGTTTCCAGCTGAGATATGCATTTTCTGCGATAATCTTGGTGAGACTTCTGTCCGAAGTAAGCAGAATCATCGAGATCGCTCTTCTCGAGCTACTTAATGCGAGAAACACGTTTTCTGGTGTATTCACCACTCCACTGTACGTTTGACATGCAGAACCGAAGATATCTTGGTTTTCGTGGGGTTTCTAGGAGAGATATGCATTTTCTGCGATAATCATGGTGAGAATTCTGTTAGAAGTATGCAGCATCATCGAGATCGCACTTTTCGATCTATTTAATGCGAGAAACACGTTGTCTGGTGTTTTCACCACTCCACAGTTGGTATGATATGCAGAACCGTCGATGTTTGGTTTTCGTCGGGTTTCAAGCTGAGATATGCATTTTCTGCGATAATCTTGGTGAGACTTCAGTCAGAAGTATGCAGAATCATCTAGATCGCTCTTGCCGAGCTATTTAACGCGAGAAACACGTTATCTGGTGTTTTCACCACTCCACAGTGCGTTTGATATGCAGAACCGGCGACATCTTGGCTTTAGTCGGGGTTCAAACTGAGACATGCATTTTCTGCGATAATCCTGGTGATTCTTCTGTCAGAAGTATGCAGAATCATCGAGAACGCTCTTTTCGAGCTGTTTAATGCGAGAAACACGTTATCTGGTGTTTTCACCACTCCACAGTGCGTTTGATATGCAGAACCGGCGACATCTTGGATTTCGTCGGGTTTCAAGCTGAGATATGCATTTTCTGCGATTATCTTGGTGAGACTTCAGTCAGAAGTATGCAGAATCATCGGGATCGCTCTTTTCGAGCTATTTAATGCGAGAAACTCGTTATCTGGTTGTTTTCACCACTCCACATTGCGTTTGATATGCAGAACCGGCGTCATCTTGATTTTCGTGAGGTTTCAAGTTGAGATATGCATTTTTTGCGATAATATTGGTGAGACTTCAGTCAGAAGTATGCAGAATCATCTAGATCGCTCGTTTCGAGCTACATAATGCGAGAAACACGTTTTCTGTTGTTTTCACCACTCCACAGAACGTTTTATGTGCAGAACCGGCGACATCTTGGATTTCGTCGGGTTTCAAGCTGAGATATGCATTTTCTGCGATAATCTTGGTGAGTCTTCTGTCAGAAGTATGCAGAATCATCGGGATCGCTCTTTTCGAGCTATTTAATGCGAGAAACTCGTTATCTGGTTGTTTTCACCACTCCACATTGCGTTTGATATGCAGAACCGGCGTAATCTTGATTTTCGTGAGGTTTCAAGGTGAGATATGCATTTTTTGCGATAATATTGGTGAGAGTTCAGTCAGAAGTATGCAGAATCATCTAGATCGCTCGTTTCGAGCTACTTAATGCGAGAAACACGTTTTCTGGTGTTTTCACCACTCCACAGAACGTTTTATGTGCAGAACCGGCGACATCTTGGATTTCGTCGGGTTTCAAGCTGAGATATGCATTTTCTGCGATTATCTTGGTGAGACTTCTGTCAGAAGTATGCAGAATCATCGAGATCGCTCCTTTCGAGCTACTTAATGCGAGAAACACGTTATCTGGTGTTTTCGCCACTCCACAGTGCGTTTGACATGCAGAACCTCAGATATCTTGGTTACGTTCGGGATTCAAGCTGAGATATGCATTTTCTGCGATAATCTTGGTGAGACTTCAGTCAGAAGTATGCAGAATCATCTAGATCGCTCTTGTCGAGCTATTTAACGCGAGAAACACGTTATCTGGTGTTTTCACCACTCCACAGTGCGTTTGATATGCAGAACCGGCGACATCTTGGCTTTAGTCGGGGTTCTAACTGAGACATGCATTTTCTGCGATAATCCTGGTGATTCTTCTGTCAGAAGTATGCAGAATCATCGAGAACGCTCTTTCCGAGCTGTTTAATGCGAGAAACACGTTATCTGGTGTTTTCACCACTCCACAGTGCGTTTGATATGCAGAACCGGCGACATCTTGGATTTCGTCGGGTTTCAAGCTGAGATATGCATTTTCTGCGATTATCTTGGTGAGACTTCAGTCAGAAGTATGCAGAATCATCTAGATCGCTCTTGTCGAGCTATGTAATGCAAAGAAACAAGTTTCCTGGTGTTTTCAACATTCCACAGTGCGTTTGATATTCAGAACCGGCGATATCTCGATTTTCGTGGTGTTTCCAGTAGAGATATGCATTTTCTGCGATAATCTTGGTGAGTCTTCTGTCAGAAGTATGCAGAATCATCGAGATCCCTCTTTTCGGGCTATTTAATGCGAGAAACACGTTATCTGGTGTTTTCACCACTCCACAGTGCGTTTGATATGCAGAACCGGCGATATCTTGATTTTCGTGGTGTTTCCAGCTGAGATATGCATTTTCTGCGATAATCGTGGTGAGACCTCATTCAGAAGTATGCAGAATCATCTAGATCGCTCTTGTCGAGCTATTTAATGCAAAAAAACAAGTTTCCCGGTGTTTTCAACATTCCACAGTGCGTTTGATATGCGGAACCGGCGATATCTTGATTTTCGTGGTGTTTCCAGCTGCGATATGCATGTTCTGCGATAATCTTGGTGAGTCTTCTGTCAGAAGTATGCAGAATCATCGGGGTCGCTCTTTTCGAGCTATTTAATGTGAGAAACTCGTTATCTGGTTGTTTTCACCACTCCACAGTGCGTATGATATGCAGAACCGGCGATATCTTGGTTTTCGTGGGGTTTCAAGCAGAGATATGCATTTTCTGCGATAACCTTGGTGAGACTTCTGTTAGAAGTATGCAGAATCATCGAGATCGCTCTTTTCGGGCTATTTAATGCGAGAAACACGTTATCTGGTGTTTTCACCACACCACAGTGCGTATGATATGCAGAACCGGCGATATCTTGGTTTTCGTGGGGTTTCAAGCTGAGATATGCATTATCTGCGATAATCTTGGTGAGACTTCTGTCCGAAGTGTGCAGAATCATCGAGATCGCACTTTTCAAGCTATTTAATGCGAGAAACACGTTTTCTGGGGCTTTCACCACACCACAGTTCGTTGGATATGCAGAACAGGTGATATCTTGGGTTTCGAGGGGTTTCAAGCTGAGATATGCATTTTCTGCGATAATCATGGTGAGAATTCTGTTAGAAGTATGCAGCATCATCGAGATCGCACTTTTCGATCTATTTAATGCGAGAAACACGTTGTCTGGTGTTTTCATCACTCCACAGGGCGTTTGATATACAGAACCGGCGATATCTTGGTTTTCGTGGGGTTTCCATCTGAGATATGCATTTTCTGCGATAATCTTGGGGCGACTTCTGTCCGAAGTATGCTTAATCATCGAGATCGCTCGTTTCGACCTATTTAATGCGAGAAACACGTTATCTGGTGTTTTCACCACTCCACAGTGCGTATGATATGCAGAACCGGCGATATCTTGGTTTTCGTGGGGTTTCAAGCTCAGATATGCATTTTCTGCTATAATCATGGTGAGAATTCTGTTAGAAGTATGCAGCATCATCGAGATCGCACTTTTTGATCTATTTAAAGCGAGAAACACGTTATCTGGTGTTTTCAGCACCCCACAGTGCGTTTGATATGCAGAACCAGTGATATCTGGGTTTTCGTGGGGTTGCAAGCTGAGATATGCATTTTTTACGATAATCTTGTTGAGACTTCTGTCCGAAGTATGCTTAATCATCGAGATCGCTCGTTTCGACCTATTTAATGCGAGAAACACGTTTTCTGGGGTTTTCACCACACCACAGTTCGTTGGATGTGCAGAACCGGAGATATCTTGGTTTTCGTGGGGTCTCAAGCTGAGATATGCATTTTCTGCGATAATCTTGGTGATACTTCTATCAGAAGTATGCCGAATCATCGAGATCCCTCTTTTCGAGCTCTTTAATGCGAGAAACACGTTATCTAGTTGTTTTCACCACTCCACAGTGCGTTTGATATGCAGAACCGGCGACATCTTTGCTTTCGTCGTGTATCGAGCTGAGATATGCATTTTCTGCGATAATCTTGGTGAGACTTCAGTCAGAAGTACGCAGAATCATTTAGACCGCTCGTTTCGAGCTGCTTAATGCGTGAAACACGTTTTCTGGTGTTTTCACCAATCCACAGTGCGTTTGATATGCAGAACCGGCGACATCTTGGATTTCGTCGGGGTTCACGCTGAGATATGCATTTTCTGCGATAATCTTGGTGAGACTTCTGTCCGAAGTATGCAGAATCATCGAGATCGCTTTTTTCGAGCTATTTAATGCGAGAAACACGTTTTCTGGTGTATTCACCACCGCACAGAGCGTTTGATATGCAGAACCGACGATATCTTGATATTCGTGGTGTTTCCAGCTGAGATATGCATTTTCTGCGATAATCTTGGTGAGACTTCTGTCCGAAGTAAGCAGAATCATCGAGATCGCTCTTCTCGAGCTACTTAATGCGAGAAACACGTTTTCTGGTGTATTCACCACTCCACTGTACGTTTGACATGCAGAACCGAAGATATCTTGGTTTTCGTGGGGTTTCTAGGAGAGATATGCATTTTCTGCGATAATCATGGTGAGAATTCTGTTAGAAGTATGCAGCATCATCGAGATCGCACTTTTCGATCTATTTAATGCGAGAAACACGTTGTCTGGTGTTTTCACCACTCCACAGTTGGTATGATATGCAGAACCGTCGATGTTTGGTTTTCGTCGGGTTTCAAGCTGAGATATGCATTTTCTGCGATAATCTTGGTGAGACTTCAGTCAGAAGTATGCAGAATCATCTAGATCGCTCTTGCCGAGCTATTTAACGCGAGAAACACGTTATCTGGTGTTTTCACCACTCCACAGTGCGTTTGATATGCAGAACCGGCGACATCTTGGCTTTAGTCGGGGTTCAAACTGAGACATGCATTTTCTGCGATAATCCTGGTGATTCTTCTGTCAGAAGTATGCAGAATCATCGAGAACGCTCTTTTCGAGCTGTTTAATGCGAGAAACACGTTATCTGGTGTTTTCACCACTCCACAGTGCGTTTGATATGCAGAACCGGCGACATCTTGGATTTCGTCGGGTTTCAAGCTGAGATATGCATTTTCTGCGATTATCTTGGTGAGACTTCAGTCAGAAGTATGCAGAATCATCGGGATCGCTCTTTTCGAGCTATTTAATGCGAGAAACTCGTTATCTGGTTGTTTTCACCACTCCACATTGCGTTTGATATGCAGAACCGGCGTCATCTTGATTTTCGTGAGGTTTCAAGTTGAGATATGCATTTTTTGCGATAATATTGGTGAGACTTCAGTCAGAAGTATGCAGAATCATCTAGATCGCTCGTTTCGAGCTACATAACGCGAGAAACACGTTTTCTGTTGTTTTCACCACTCCACAGAACGTTTTATGTGCAGAACCGGCGACATCTTGGATTTCGTCGGGTTTCAAGCTGAGATATGCATTTTCTGCGATAATCTTGGTGAGTCTTCTGTCAGAAGTATGCAGAATCATCGGGATCGCTCTTTTCGAGCTATTTAATGCGAGAAACTCGTTATCTGGTTGTTTTCACCACTCCACATTGCGTTTGATATGCGGAACCGGCGTAATCTTGATTTTCGTGAGGTTTCAAGGTGAGATATGCATTTTTTGCGATAATATTGGTGAGAGTTCAGTCAGAAGTATGCAGAATCATCTAGATCGCTCGTTTCGAGCTACTTAATGCGAGAAACACGTTTTCTGGTGTTTTCACCACTCCACAGAACGTTTTATGTGCAGAACCGGCGACATCTTGGATTTCGTCGGGTTTCAAGCTGAGATATGCATTTTCTGCGATTATCTTGGTGAGACTTCTGTCAGAAGTATGCAGAATCATCGAGATCGCTCCTTTCGAGCTACTTAATGCGAGAAACACGTTATCTGGTGTTTTCGCCACTCCACAGTGCGTTTGACATGCAGAACCTCAGATATCTTGGTTACGTTCGGGATTCAAGCTGAGATATGCATTTTCTGCGATAATCTTGGTGAGACTTCAGTCAGAAGTATGCAGAATCATCTAGATCGCTCTTGTCGAGCTATTTAACGCGAGAAACACGTTATCTGGTGTTTTCACCACTCCACAGTGCGTTTGATATGCAGAACCGGCGACATCTTGGCTTTAGTCGGGGTTCTAACTGAGACATGCATTTTCTGCGATAATCCTGGTGATTCTTCTGTCAGAAGTATGCAGAATCATCGAGAACGCTCTTTCCGAGCTGTTTAATGCGAGAAACACGTTATCTGGTGTTTTCACCACTCCACAGTGCGTTTGATATGCAGAACCGGCGACATCTTGGATTTCGTCGGGTTTCAAGCTGAGATATGCATTTTCTGCGATTATCTTGGTGAGACTTCAGTCAGAAGTATGCAGAATCATCTAGATCGCTCTTGTCGAGCTATTTAATGCAAAAAAACAAGTTTCCTGGTGTTTTCAACATTCCACAGTGCGTTTGATATTCAGAACCGGCGATATCTCGATTTTCGTGGTGTGTCCAGTAGAGATATGCATTTTCTGCGATAATCTTGGTGAGTCTTCTGTCAGAAGTATGCAGAATCATCGAGATCCCTCTTTTCGGGCTATTTAATGCGAGAAACACGTTATCTGGTGTTTTCACCACTCCACAGTGCGTTTGATATGCAGAACCGGCGATATCTTGATTTTCGTGGTGTTTCCAGCTGAGATATGCATTTTCTGCGATAATCGTGGTGAGACCTCATTCAGAAGTATGCAGAATCATCTAGATCGCTCTTGTCGAGCTATTTAATGCAAAAAAACAAGTTTCCCGGTGTTTTCAACATTCCACAGTGCGTTTGATATGCGGAACCGGCGATATCTTGATTTTCGTGGTGTTTCCAGCTGCGATATGCATGTTCTGCGATAATCTTGGTGAGTCTTCTGTCAGAAGTATGCAGAATCATCGGGGTCGCTCTTTTCGAGCTATTTAATGTGAGAAACTCGTTATCTGGTTGTTTTCACCACTCCACAGTGCGTTTGATATGCAGAACCGGCGTCATCTTGATTTTCGTGAGGTTTCAAGGTGAGATTTCCTTTTTTGCGATAATATTGGTGAGACTTCAGTCAGAAGTATGCAGAATCATCTAGATCGCTCGTTTCGAGCTACCTAATGCGAGAAACACGTTTTCTGGTGTTTTCACCACTCCACAGTGCGTTTGATATGCAGAACCGGCGACATCGTGGCTTTCGTCGGGTATCAAGCTGAGATATGCATTTTCTACGATAATCTTGGTGAGACTTCTGTCAGAAGTATGCAGAATAATCGAGAACCCTCTTTTCGAGTTATTTGATGCGAGAAACACGTTATCTGGTGTTTCACAATTCCACAGTGCGTTTGATATGCAGAACCGGCGATATCTTGAATTTCGTGGTGTTTCCAGTTGAGATATGCATTTTCTGCGATAATCTTGGTGAGTCTCCTGTCAGAAGTATGCAGAATCATCGAGAACCCTCTTTTCGAGTTATTTAATGCGAGAAACACATTATCTGGTGTATTCACCACTCCACAGTACGTTTGACATGCAGAACCGGAAATATCTTGGCTTTCGTCGGGTTTCAAGCTGGGATATGCATTTTCTACGATAATCTTGGTGAGACTTCTGTCAGAAGTATGCAGAATCATCTAGATCGATCGTTTCGAGCTACTTAATGCGAGATACACGTTTTCTGGTGTTTTCGCCACTCCACAGTGCGTTTGCCATGCAGAACCGCAGATATCTTGGTTACGGTGGGATTCAAGCTGAGATATGCATTTTCTGCGATAATCTTGGTGAGACGTCAGTCAGAAGTATGCAGAATCATCTAGATCGCTCTTGTCGAGCTATTTAATGCAAAAAAACAAGTTTCCTGGTGTTTTCAACATTGCACAGTGCGTTTGATATGCAGAGCCGGCGATATCTTGATTTCCGTGGTGTTTCCATTTGAGATATGTATTTTCTGCGATAATCTTGGTGAGACTTCTATCAGAAGTATGCAGAATCATCGAGATCCCTCTTTTCGAGCTCTTTAATGCGAGAAACACGTTATCTGGTGTTTTCACTACTCCACAGTGCGTTTGATATGCAGACCCGGCGACATCGTGGCTTTCGTCGGGTATCAAGCTGAGATATGCATTTTCTACGATAATCTTGGCGAGACTTCTGTCAGAAGTATGCAGAATCATCGGGACCGCTCTTTTCGAGCTATTTAATGCGAGAAACACGTTATCTGGTGTTTTCACCACTCCACAGTGCGTTTGATATGCAGAACCGGCGACATCTTGGCTTTCGTCGGGGTTCAAGCTGAGATATGCATTTTCTGCGATAATCTTGGTGAGACATCAGTCAGAAGTATGCAGAATCATCGAGAACCCTCTTTTCGAGTTATTTAATGCGAGAAACACGTTATCTGGTGTATTCACCACTCCACAGTACGTTTGACATGCAGAACCGGAAATATCTTGGTTTCGGTTCGGGTTTCAAGCTGAGATATGCATTTTCTGCGATAATCTTGGTGAGACTTCAGTCAGAAGTATGCAGAATCATCTAGATCGCTCGTTTCGAGCTACTTAATGCGAGAAACACGTTATCTGGTGTTTTCACCACTCCACAGTGCGTTTGATATGCAGAACCGGCGACATCTTGATTTTCGTGAGGTTTTCAGCTGAGGTATGCATTTTCTGCGATAATCTTGGTGAGACTTCTGTCTGAAGTATGCAGAATCATCGAGATCGCTCTTTTCGAGCTATTTAATGCGGGAAACACGTTGTCTGGTGTTTTGACCACTCCACAGTGCGTTTGATATGTTGAGCAGCCGGTAACTAGGTTTTCGTGGGGTTTCCAGCTGAAATATGCATTTTCTGGGATAATCTTTGTGTTTCATTTATGAGAAGTATGCAGAATCATCCAGAACGCTCTTTTCGAGCTAGTTAATGCGAGTAACACGTTTTCTGGTGTTTTCACCACCCCACAGTGCGTTTGATATGCAGAACCGGCGACATCTTGGTTTTCGTCGGGTTTCAAGCTGAGATATGCATTTTCTGCGATAATATTGGTGAGACTTCAGTCAGAAGTATGCAGAATCATCTAGATCGTTCGTTTCGAGCTATTTAATGCGAGAAACACGCTATCTGGTGTTTTCACCACTCCACTGTGCGTTTGATATGCAGAACCGACAATATCTTGGTTTTCGTGGGGTTTCAAGCTCAGATATGCATTTTCTGCGATAATCTTGGTGAGACTTCTGTCCGAAGTATGCAGAGTCATCGAGATCGTATTTTTCGAGCTATTTAATGCGAGAAACACGTATTCTGGGGTTTTCACCACTCCACAGTTCGTTGGATATGCAGAACAGGAGATATCTTGGTTTTCGTGGGGTTTCAAGCTGAGATATGCAATTTCTGCGATAATCTTGGTGAGACTTCTGTCCGAAGTATGCAGAATCATCGCGATCGCACTTTTCGAGCTATTTAATGCGAGAAACACGTTTTCTGGGGATTTCACCACTCCACAGTTCGTTGGATATGCAGAACAGGAGATAGCTTGGTTTTCGTGGGGTTTCAAGCTGAGATATGCATTTTTTACGATAATCTTGGTGAGACTTCTGTCCGAAGTATGCTTAATCATCGAGATCGCTCTATTCGAGCTATTTAATGCGAGAAACACGTTGTCTGGTGTTGTCACCACTCCACAGTTGGTTTGATATGCAGAACCGGCGATGTGTGGTTTTCGTCGGGTTTCAAGCTGAGATATGCATTTTTTACGATAATCTTGATGAGACTTCTGTCCGAAGTATGCTTAATCATCGGGATCGCTCTTTTCGACCTATTTAATGCGAGAAACACGTTATCTGGTGTTTTCAGCACGCCACAGTGCGTTTGATATGCAGAACCAGCGATATCTTGGTTTTCGTGGGGTTTCAAGCTCAGATATGCATTTTCTGTGATAATCTTGGTGAGACTTCTGTCCGAAGTATGCAGAGTCTTCGAGATCGCTCTTTTCGAGCTATTTAATGCGAAAAACACGTTATCTGGTGTTTTCAGCACGCCACAGTGCGTTTGATATGCAGAACCAGCGATATCTTGGTTTTCGTGGGGTTTTAAGCTCAGATATGCATTTTCTGCGATAATCTTGGTGAGACTTCTGTCCCAAGTATGCAGAGTCATCGAGATCGCTCGTTTCGACCTATTTAATGCGAGAAACACGTTATCTGGTGTTTTCAACACTCCACAGTGCGTATGATATGCAGAACCTGCGATATCTTGGTTTTCTTGGGGTTTCAAGCTGAGATATGAATTATCTGCGATAATCTTGGTGAGACTTCTGTCCGAAGTGTGCAGAACCATCGAGATCGCTCTTTTCGAGCGATTTAATGCGAGAAACAAGTTATCTGGAGTTTTCACCACTCCACAGTGCGTTTGATATGCAGAACCGGCGATATCTTGGTTTTCGTGGGGTTTCAAGCTGAGATATGCATTTTCTGCGATAATCTTGGTGAGACTTCTGTCCGAAGTATGCAGAATCATCGAGATCGCTCGTTTCGAGCTATTTAATGCGAGAAACACGTTATCTGGTGTTTTCACCACTCCACAGTGCGTTGGATATGCAGAACCAGCGATATCTGGGTTTTCGTGGGGTTTCAAGCTGAGATATGCATTTTCTGCGATAATATTGGTGAGACTTCTTTCCGAAGTATGCAGATTCATCGAGATCGCTCTATTCGAGATATTTAATGCTACAAAACGTTATCCGGTGTTTTCACCACTCCACAGTGCGTATGATATGCAGAACCGACGATATCTTGGTTTTCGTGGGGTTTCAAGCTGAGATATGCATTTTTTACGATAATCTTGGTGAGTATTCTGTCAGAAGTATGCAGAATCATCGAGATCGCTCGTTTCGAGCTATTTGATGCGAGAAACACGTTATTTGGTTGTTTTCACCACTCCACAGTGCGTTTGATATGCAGAACCGGCGACATCTTGGCTTTCGTCGGTTTTCAAGATGAGATATGCATTTTCTGCGATAATCTTGGTGAGTTTTCTGTCAGAAGTATGCAGAATCATCGAGAACTCTCTTTTCGAGCTATTTAATGCGAGAAACACGTTATTTGGTTGTTTTCACCACTCTACAGTGCGTTTGATATGCAGAACCGGCGACATCTTGGATTTCGTCGGGTTTCAAGATGAGATCTGCATTTTCTGCGATAATCTTGGTGAGACCTCTGTCCGAAGTATGTAAAAACATCGAGATCGCACTTTTCGAATTATTTAATGCGACAAACACGTTCTCTGGTGTTTTCACCACTCCACAGTGCGTTTGATATGCAGAACCAGCGAAATCTTGGTTTTCGTGGGGTTTCTAGCAGAGATATGCTTTTTCTGCGATAATCGTGGTGAGACCTCTGTCCGAAGTATGCAGAAACATCGAGATCGCTTTTTTCGACCTATTTAATGCGAGAAACACGTTATCTGGTGTTTTCACCACTCCACAGTTGGTTTGATATGCAGAACCGGCGATGTTTGGTTTTCGTCGTTTTTCAAGCTGAGATATGCATTTGCTACGATAATCTTGGTGAAACGTCTGTCCGAAGTATGCAGAAACATCAAGAGCGCTCTTTTAAAGCTATTTAATTCGAGGAACACGTTATCTGGTGTTTTCAGCACTCCACAGTGCGTTTGATATGCAGAACCAGCGATATCTTGGTTTTCGTGGGGATTCAAGCTGAGATATGCAATTTCTGCGATAATCTAGGTGAGACTTCTGTCCGAAGTATGCTTAATCATCGAGATCGCTCGTTTCGAGCTACTTAATGCGAGAAACATGTTATCTGGTGTTTTCACCACTCCACAGTGCGAATGATATGCAGAACCGACGATATCTTGGTTTTCGTGGGGATTCAAGCTCAGATATGCATTTTCTGCGATAATCTTGGTGAGACCTCTGTCCGAAGTATGCAGAAACATCGAGATCGCTCTTTGCGACCTATTTAATGCGAGAAACACGTTATCTGGTGTTTTCAGCACGCCACTGTGCGTTTTATATGCAGAACCAGCGATATCTTGGTTTTCGTGGGGTTTTGAGCTCAGATATGCATTTTCTGCGATAATCTTGGTGAGACTTCTGTCCGAAGTATGCTTAATCATCGAGATCGCTCTATTCGAGCTATTTAATGCGATAAACACGTTGTGTGGTGTTTTCACCACACCACAGTTCGTTTGATATGCAGAACCGGCGATGTTTGGTTTTCGTCGGGTTTCATGCTGAGATATGCATTTTCTACGATAATCTTGGTGAAACATCTGTCCGAAGTATGCAGAAACATCAAGAGCGCTCTTTTCGAGCTATTTAATGCGAGAAACACGTTTTCTGGGGTTTTCACCACACCACAGTTCGTTGGATGTGCAGAACCGGAGATATCTTGGTTATCGTGGGGTTTCAAGCTCAGATATGCATTTTCTGCGATAATCGTGGTGAGACTTCTGTCCGAAGTATGCAGAGTCATCGAGATCGTACTTTTCGAGCTATATAATGCGAGAAACACGTATTCTGGGGTTTTCACCACTCCACAGTTCGTTGGATATGCAGAACAGGAGATATCTTGGTTTTCGTGGGGTTTCAAGCTGAGATATGCAATTTCTGCGATAATCTTGGTGAGACTTCTGTCAGAAGTATGCTTAATCATCGAGATTGCTCTATTCGAGCCATTTAATGCGAGAAACACGTTGTCTGGTGTTTTCACCACTCCACAGTTGGTTTGATGTGCAGAACCGGCGATGTTTGGTTTTCGTCGGGTTTCAAGCTGAGATATGCATTTTTTACGATAATCTTAATGAGACTTCTGTCCGAAGTATGCAGAAACATCGAGATCGCTCTTTTCGAGCTATTTAATGCGAGAAACACGTTTTCTGGGGTTTTCCCCACTCCACCGTTCGTTGGATATGCAGAATAGGAGATAGCTTGGTTTTCGTGGGGTTTCAAGATGAGATATGCATTTTTTACGATAATATTATTGAGACCTCTGTCCGAAGTATGCAGAAACATCGAGATCGCTCTTTTCGACCTATTTCATGCGAGAAACACGTTGTCTGGTGTTTTCACGACACCACAGTTCGTTTGATATGCAGAACCGGCGATATCTTGGTTTTCGTGGGGTTTTAAGCTCAGATTTCCTTTTTCTGCGATAATCTTGGTGACACTTCTGTCCGAAGTATGCAGAATCATCGCGATCGCACTTTTCGAGCTATTTAATGCGAGAAACACGTTTTCTGGGGTTTTCCCCACTCCACAGTTCGTTGGATATGCAGAATAGGAGATAGCTTGGTTTTCGTGGGGTTTCAAGCTGAGATATGCATTTTTTACGATAATCTTGGTGAGACCTCTGTCCGAAGTATGCAGAAACATCGAGACCGCTCTTTTCGACCTATTTAATGCGAGAAACACGTTATCTGGTGTTTTCACCACTCCACAGTGCGTTTGATATGCAGAACCGGCGATATCTTGGTTTTTGAGGGGTTTCAAGCTGAGATATGCATTTTTTACGATAATCTTGGTGAGACCTCTGTCCGAAGTATGCAGAAACATCGAGATCGCTCTTTTCGACCTATTTCATGCGAGAAACACGTTGTCTGGTGTTTTCACCACACCACAGTTCGTTTGATATGCAGAACCGGCGATATCTTGGTTTTCGTGGGGTTTCAAGCTGAGATATGCATTTTCTGCGATAATCTTGGTGAGACTTCTGTCCGAAGTATGCAGAATCATCGCGATCGCACTTTTCGAGCTATTTAATGCGAGAAACACGTTTTCTAGGGTTTTCACCACTCCACAGTTCGTTGGATATGCAGAACAGGAGATAGCTTGGTTTTCGTGGGGTTTCAAGCTGAGATATGCATTTTTTACGATAATCTTCGTGAGACTTCTGTCCGAAGTATGCTTAATCATCGAGATCGCTCTATTCGAGCTATTTAATGCGAGAAACACGTTGTCTGGTGTTTTCACCACACCACAGTTCGTTTGATATGCAGAACCGGCGATATCTTGGTTTTCGTGGGGTTTTAAGCTCAGATATGCATTTTCTGCGATAATCTTGGTGACACTTCTGTCCGAAGTATGCAGAATCATCGCGATCGCACTTTTCGAGCTATTTAATGCGAGAAACACGTTTTCTGGGGTTTTCACCACTCCACAGTTCGTTTGATATGCAGAACCGGAGATATTTTGGTTTTCGTCGGGTTTGAAGCTGAGATATGCATTTTCTACGATAAGCTTGGTGAAACATCTGTCCGAAGTATGCAGAAACGTCGAGAACGCTCTTTTCGAGCTATTTAATGCGAGAAACACGTTTTCTGGGGTTTTCACCACTCCACAGTTCGTTGGATATGCAGAACAGTAGATATCGTGGTTTTCGTGGGGTTTCAAGCAGAGATATGCATTTTCGGCTATAATCTTGGCGAGACTTCTGTTAGAGGTATGCAGAATCATCGAGATCGCACTTTTCGAGCTATTTAATGCGAGAAACACGTTATCTGGTGTTTTCACCACTCCGCAGTTGGTTGGATATGCAGAACCGGCGATATTTTGGTTTTCGTCGGGTTTCAAGCTGAGATATGCATTTTCTACGATAATCTTGGTGAAACATCTGTCCGAAGTATGCCGAAACATCGAGAGCGCTCTTTTCGAGCTATTTAATGCGATAAACACGTTTTCTGGGGTTTTCACCACTCCACAGTTCGTTGGATATGCAGAACAGTAGATATCTTGGTTTTCGTGGGGTTTCAAGCAGAGATATGCATTTTCTGCGATAATCTTGGTGAGACTTCTGTTAGAAGTATGCAGAATCATCGAGATCGCACTTTTCGAGCTACTTAATGCGAGAAACACGTTATCTGGTGTTTTCACCACTCCACAGTTGGTTTGATATGCAGAACCGGCGAAGTTTTGGTTTTCGTCGGGTTTCAAGCTGAGATATGCATTTTCGACGATAATCCTGGTGAGACTTCTGTCCGAAGTATGCTTAATTATCGATATCGCTCGTTTGGAGCTATTCAATGCGAGAAACACGTTATCCGGTGTTTTCACCACTCCACAGTGCGTTAGATATGCAGAACCAGCGATATCTTGGCTTTCGTGGGGTTTCAAGCTGAGATATGCATTTTTTACGATAATCTTGGTGAGACTTCTGTCCGAAGTATGAAGAATCATCGAGATCGCTCTATTCGAGCTATTTAATGCGAGAAACACGTTTTCAGGGTGTTTTCACCACTCCACAGTTGGTTTGATATGCAGAACCGGCGATATTTTGGTTTTCGTCGGGTTTCAAGCTGAGATATGCATTTTCTACGATAATCCTGGTGAGACTTCTGTCAGAAGTATGCAGAATCTTCGAGAACGCTCTTTTCGAGCTACTTAATGCGCGTAACACGTTTTCTGGTGTTTTCACCACTCCACAGTTGGTTTGATATGCAGAACCGGCGATATTTTGGTTTTCGTGGGGTTTCAAGCTGAGATATGCATTTTCTGCGATAATCTTGGTGGGTCTTTTGTCAGAAGTATGCAGAATCGTCTAGATCGCTCTTTTCGAGCTACTTAATGCACGAAACACGTTTTCTGGTGTTTTCACCACTCCACAGTACGTTTGACATGCAGAACCGGAGATATCTTGGTTTCGGTCGGGTTTCAAGCTGAGATATGCATTTTCTACGATAATCCTTTTGAGACTTCTGTCAGAAGTATGCAGAATCTTCGAGAACGCTCTCTTCGAGCTATTTAATGCGAGAAACACGTTATCTGGTGTTTTCACCACTCCACAGTGCGTTTGACATGCAGAACCGGAGATATCTTGGTTTCGGTCGGGTTTCAAACTGTGATATGCATTTTCTACGATAATCCTGGTGTGACTTCTGTCAGAAGTATGCAGAATCATCGAGAACGCTCGTTTCGAGCTACATAATGCGAGAAACACGTTATCTGGTTGTTTCCACCACTCCACAGTGCGTTTGATATGCAGAACCGGCAACATCTTGATTTTCGTGAGGTTTCGAGCTGAGATATGCATTTTCTGCGATAATATTGGTGAGACTTCAGTCGGAAGTATGCAGAATCATCTAGATCGCTCTTTTCGAGCTACTTAATGCACGAAACACGTAGTCTGGTGTTTTCACCACTCCACAGTGCGTTTGACATGCAGAACCGGAGATATCTTGGTTTCGGTCGGGTTTCAAACTGTGATATGCATTTTCTACGATAATTCTGGTGTGACTTCTGTCAGAAGTATGCAGAATCATCGAGAACGCTCGTTTCGAGCTACATAATGCGAGAAACACGTTATCTGGTGTTTTCACCACTCCACAATGCGTTGGATATCCCGAACCGCAGATATTTTGGTTTTCGTCGGGTTTCAAGTTGAGATATGCATTTTTTACGATAATTTTGGTGAGAGTTCTGTCCGAAGTTTGCAGAAGCATCGAGATCGCTCGTTTCGAGCTATTTAATGCGAGAAACACGTTATCTGATGTTTTCACCACTCCACAGTGCGTTGGATATGCAGAACCGCAGATATTTTGGTTTTCGTCGGGTTTCAAGCTGAGATATGCATTTTATACGATAATCTTGGTGAAACATCTGTCCGAAGTATGCCGAAACATCGAGAGCGCTCTTTTCGAGCTATTTAATGCGATAAACACGTTTTCTGGGGTTTTCACCACTCCACAGTTCGTTGGATATGCAGAACAGTAGATATCGTGGTTTTCGTGGGGTTTCAAGCAGAGATATGCATTTTCTGCGATAATCTTGGCGAGACTTCTGTTAGAAGTATGCTGAATCATCGAGATCGCTCTTTTCGAGCTAGTTAGTGCGAGAAACACGTTATCTGATGTTTTCACCACTCCACAGTGCGTTTGATATGCAGAACAGTACATATCTTGGTTTTCGTGGGGTTTCAAGCTGAGATATGCATTTTCTGCGATAATCTTGGTGGGTCTTTTGTCAGAAGTATGCAGAATCGTCTAGATCGCTCTTTTCGAGCTACTTAATGCACGAAACACGTTTTCTGGTGTTTTCACCACTCCACAGTACGTTTGACATGCAGAACCGGAGATATCTTGGTTTCGGTCGGGTTTCAAGCTGAGATATGCATTTTCTACGATAATCCTGGGGAGACTTCTGTCAGAAGTATGCAGAATCTTCGAGAACGCTCTCTTCGAGCTACTTAATGCGAGAAACACGTTATCTGGTGTTTTCACCACTCCACAGTGCGTTTGATATGCAGTACCAGCGATATCTTGGTTTTCGTGGGGTTTCAAGCTCAGATATGCATTTTACAGATAATCTTCTTGAGACTTCTGTCCGAAGTATGCAGAATCATCGAGATCGCTCTATTCGAGCTATTTAATGCGAGAAACACGTTCTCTGGTTGTTTCCACCACTCCACAGTGCGTTTGATATGCAGAACCGGCAACATCTTGATTTTCGTGAGGTTTCGAGCTGAGATATGCATTTTCTGCGATAATATTGGTGAGACATCAGTCGGAAGTATGCAGAATCATCTAGATCGCTCTTTTCGAGCTACTTAATGCACGAAACACGTAGTCTGGTGTTTTCACCACTCCACAGTGCGTTTGACATGCAGAACCGGAGATATCTTTGTTTCGGTAGGGTTTCAAACTGTGATATGCATTTTCTACGATAATCCTGGTGTGACTTCTGTCAGAAGTATGCAGAATCATCGAGAACGCTCGTTTCGAGCTACATAATGCGAGAAACACGTTATCTGGTGTTTTCACCACTCCACAGTGCGTTGGATATGCAGAACCGCAGATATTTTGGTTTTCGTCGGGTTTCAAGTTGAGATATGCATTTTTTACGATAATTTTGGTGAGAGTTCTGTCCGAAGTTTGCAGAAGCATCGAGATCGCTCGTTTCGAGCTATTTAATGCGAGAAACACGTTATCTGATGTTTTCACCACTCCACAGTGCGTTGGATATGCAGAACCGCAGATATTTTGGTTTTCGTCGGGTTTCAAGCTGAGATATGCATTTTATACGATAAGCTTGGTGAAACATCTGTCCGAAGTATGCAGAAACGTCGAGAGCGCTCTTTTCGAGCTATTTAATGCGAGAAACAGGTTTTCTGGGGTTTTCACCACTCCACAGTTCGTTGGATATGCAGAACCGGAGATATCTTGGTTTTCGTGGTGTTTCCAGCTGAGATATGCATTTTCTGCGATAATCTTGGTGGGTCTTTTGTCAGAAGTATGCAGAATCATCTAGATCGCTCTTTTCGAGCTACTTAATGCTCGAAACACGCTTTCTGGTGTTTTCACCACTCCACAGTACGTTTG
This sequence comes from Anthophora plumipes, assembly GCA_951804975.1. Lineage (NCBI taxonomy): Eukaryota > Metazoa > Arthropoda > Insecta > Hymenoptera > Apidae > Anthophora > Anthophora plumipes. The sequence continues at coordinate 22,860,652 of OX638118.1, forward strand.
ACATGCAGAACCGGAGATATCTTGGTTTCGGTCGGGTTTCAAGCAGGGATATGCATTTTCTACGATAATCCTGGTGAGACTTCTGTCAGAAGTATGCAGAATCTTCGAGAACGCTCTTTTCGAGCTACTTAATGCGCGAAACACGTTTTCTGGTGTTTTCACCACTCCACGGTACGTTTGATGTGCAGAACCGGAGATAACTCGGTTTTCGTGGGGTTTCAAGCAGAGATATGCATTTTCTGCGATAATCTTGGCGAGACTTCTGTTAGAAGTATGCAGAATCATCGAGATCGCACTTTTCGAGCTATTTAATGCGAGAAACACGTTATCTGGTGTTTTCACCACTCCGCAGTTGGTTGGATATGCAGAACCGGCGATATTTTGGTTTTCGTCGGGTTTCAAGCTGAGATATGCATTTTCTACGATAATCTTGGTGAAACATCTGTCCCAAGTATGCCGAAACATCGAGAGCGCTCTTTTCGAGCTATTTAATGCGATAAACACGTTTTCTGGGGTTTTCACCACTCCGCAGGTCGTTGGATATGCAGAACAGTAGATATATTGGTGTTCGTGGGGTTTCAAGCAGAGATATGCATTTTCTGCGATAATCTTGGTGAGACTTCTGTTAGAAGTATGCAGAATCATCGAGATCGCACTTTTCGAGCTACTTAATGCGAGAAACACGTTATCTGGTGTTTTCACCACTCCACAGTTGGTTTGATATGCAGAACCGGCGATATTTTGGTTTTCGTCGGGTTTCAAGCTGAGATATGCATTTTCTACGATAATCCTGGTGAGACTTCTGTCCGAAGTATGCTTAATTATCGAGATCGCTCGTTTCGAGCTATTCAATGCGAGAAACACGTTATCTGGTGTTTTCACCACTCCACAGTGCGTTTGATACGCAGAACCAGCGATATCTTGGTTTTCGTGGCATTTCAAGCTGAGATACGCATTTCCTGCGATGATCTTGGTGAGACTTCTGTCCGAAGTATGCTGAATCATCGAGATCGCTCTTTTCGAGCTAGTTAGAGCGAGAAACACGTTAGCTGGTGTTTTCACCACTCCACAGTGCGTTTGATATGCTGAACAGTAGATATCTTGGTTCCCGTGGGGTTTCAAGCTGAGATATGCATTTTCTGCGATAATCTTGTTGAGACTTCTGTCCGAAGTATGCAGAATCATCGAGATCGATCGTTTCGAGCTATTTAATGCGAGAAACACGTTATCTGGTGTTTTCACCACTCCACAGTGCGTTGGATATGCAGAACCGGATATATTTTGGTTTTCGTCGGGTTTCAAGCTGAGATATGCATTTCCTACGATAAGCTTGGTGAAACATCTGTCCGAAGTTTGCCGAAACATCGAGAGCGCTCTTTTCGAGCCATTTAATGCGAGAAACACGTTTTCTGGGGTTTTCACCACTCCACAGTTCGTTGGATATGCAGAACAGTAGATATCTTGGGTTTCGTGGGGTTTCAAGCTGAGATATGCATTTTCTGCGATAATCTTGGTGGGTCTTTTGTCAGAAGTATGCAGAATCGTCTAGATCGCTCTTTTCGAGCTACTTAATGCACGAAACACGTTTTCTGGTGTTTTCACCACTCCACAGTACGTTTGTCATGCAGAACCGGAGATATCTTGGTTTCGGTCGGGTTTCAAGCTGAGATATGCATTTTCTACGATAATCCTGGTGAGACTTCTGTCAGAAGTATGCAGAATCTTCGAGAACGCTCTTTTCGAGCTATTTAATGCGCGAAACACGTTTTCTGGTGTTTTCACCACTCCACAGTTGGTTTGATATGCAGAACCGGCGATATTTTGGTTTTCGTCGGGTTTCATGCTGAGATATGCATTTTCTACGATAATCTTGGTGAAACATCTGCCCGAAGTATGTAGAAACATCGAGAGCGCTCTTTTCGAGCTATTTAATGCGAGAAACTCGTTTTCTGGGGTTTTCAACACTCCACAGTTCGTTGGATATGCAGAACCGGAGATATCTTGGTTTTCGTGGGGTTTCAAGCTGAGATATGCATTTCCTGCGATAATCTTGGTGAGACTTCTGTCCGAAGTATGCAGAATCATCGAGATCGATCGTTTCGAGCTATTTAATGCGAGAAACACGTTATCTGGTGTTTTCACCACTCCACAGTGCGTTTGATACGCAGAACCAGCGATATCTTGGTTTTCGTGGCATTTCAAGCTGAGATACGCATTTCCTGCGATGATCTTGGTGAGACTTCTGTCCGAAGTATGCTGAATCATCGAGATCGCTCTTTTCGAGCTAGTTAGAGCGAGAAACACGTTAGCTGGTGTTTTCACCACTCCACAGTGCGTTTGATATGCAGAACAGTAGATATCTTGGTTTCCGTGGGGTTTCAAGCTGAGATATGCATTTTCTGCGATAATCTTGTTGAGACTTCTGTCCGAAGTATGCAGAATCATCGAGATCGATCGTTTCGAGCTATTTAATGCGAGAAACACGTTATCTGGTGTTTTCACCACTCCACAGTGCGTTGGATATGCAGAACCGGAGATATTTTGGTTTTCGTCGGGTTTCAAGCTGAGATATGCATTTTCTACGATAAGCTTGGTGAAATATCTGTCCGAAGTATGCCGAAACATCGAGAGCGCTCTTTTCGAGCCATTTAATGCGAGAAACACGTTTTCTGGGGTTTTCACCACTCCACAGTTCGTTGGATATGCAGAACAGTAGATATCTTGGGTTTCGTGGGGTTTCAAGCTGAGATATGCATTTTCTGCGATAATCTTGGTGGGTCTTTTGTCAGAAGTATGCAGAATCGTCTAGATCGCTCTTTTCGAGCTACTTAATGCACGAAACACGTTTTCTGGTGTTTTCACCACTCCACAGTACGTTTGTCATGCAGAACCGGAGATATCTTGGTTTCGGTCGGGTTTCAAGCTGAGATATGCATTCTCTACGATAATACTGGTGAGACTTCTGTCAGAAGTATGCAGAATCTTCGAGATCGCTCTTTTCGAGCTACTTAATGCTCGAAACACGTTTTCTGTTGTTTTCACCACTCCACGGTACGTTTGATGGGCAGAACCGGATATAACTCGGTTTTCGTCGGGTTTCAAGCTGAGATATGCATTTTCTACGATAATCTTGGTGAGACTTCTGTCAGAAGTATGCAGAATCTTCGAGAACGCTCTTTTCGAACTACTTAATGCGCGAAACACGTTTTCTGGTGTTTTCACCACTCCACGGTACGTTTGATGGGCAGAACCGGAGATAACTCGGTTTTCGTCGGGTTTCAAGCTGAGATATGCATTTTCTACGATAATCTTGGTGAGACTTCTGTCAGAAGTATGCAGGATCTTCGAGAACGCTCTCTCCGAGCTATTTAATGCGAGAAACACGTTATCTGGTGTTTTCACCACTCCACAGTGCGTTTGATATGCAGTACCAGCGATATCTTGGTTTTCGTGGGGTTTCAAGCTCAGATATGCATTTTTTACGATAATCATCTTGAGACTTCTGTCCGAAGTATGCAGAATCATCGAGATCGCTCTATTCGAGCTATTTAATGCGAGAAACACGTTCTCTGGTTGTTTTCACCACTCCACAGTGCGTTTGATATGCAGAACCGGCAACATCTTGATTTTCGTGAGGTTTCGAGCTGAGATATGCATTTTCTGCGATAATATTGGTGAGACTTCAGTCAGAAGTATGCAGAATCATCTAGATCGCTCTTTTCGAGCTACTTAATGCACGAAACACGTAGTCTGGTGTTTTCACCACTCCACAGTGCGTTTGACATGCAGAACCGGAGATATCTTGGTTTCGGTCGGGTTTCAAACTGAGATATGCATTTTCTACGATAATCCTGGTGAGACTTCTGTCAGAAGTGTGCAGAATCATCGAGAACGCTCGTTTCGAGCTACATAATGCGAGAAACACGTTATCTGGTGTTTTCACCACTCCACAGTGCGTTGGATATGCAGAACCGCAGATATTTTGCTTTTCGTCGGGTTTCAAGCTCAGATATGCATTTTCTTCGATAAGCTTGGCGAAACATCTGCCCGAAGTATGCTGAAACATCGAGATCGCTCTTTTCGAGCTAGTTAATGCGAGAAACACGTTATCTGGTGTTTTCACCACTCCACAGTTTGTTGGATATGCAGAAACGTAGATATCTTGGTTTTCGTGGGGTTTCAAGCTGAGATATGCAATTCCTGCGATAATCTTGGTGAGACTTCTGTCCGAGGTATGCTGAATCATCGAGATCGCTCTTTTCGAGCTATTTAATGCGAGAAACACGTTCTCTGGTTGTTTTTACCACTCCACAGTGCGTTTGACATGCAGAACCGGAGATATCTTGGTTTCGGTCGGGTTTCAAACTGAGATATGCATTTTCTACGCTAATCCTGGTGAGACTTCTGCCAGAAGTGTGCAGAATCATCGAGAACGCTCGTTTCGAGCTACATAATGCGAGAAACACGTTATCTGGTGTTTTCACCACTCCACAGTGCGTTGGATATGCAGAACCGCAGATATTTTGGTTTTCGTCGGGTTTCAAGCTCAGATATGCATTTTCTTCGATAAGCTTGGCGAAACATCTGCCCGAAGTATGCTGAAACATCGAGATCGCTGGTTTCGAGCTATTTAATGCGAGAAACACGTTATCTGGTGTTTTCACCACTCCACAGTTTGTTGGATATGCAGAACAGTAGATATCTTGGTTTTCGTGGGGTTTCAAGCTGAGATATGCATTTTCTGCGATAATCTTGTTGAGACTTCTGTCCGAAGTATGCAGAATCATCGAGATCGCTCGTTTCGAGCTATTTAATGCAAGAAACACGTTATCTGGTGTTTTTACCACTCCACAGTGCGTTGAATATGCAGAACCGGAGATATTTTGGTTTTCGTCGGGTTTCAAGCTGAGATATGCATTTTCTACGATAATCGTGTTGAGACTTCTGTCCGAAGTATGCAGAATCATCGACATCGCTCTTTTCGAGCTACTGAATGCGCGAAACACGTTTTCTGGTGTTTTTACCCCTCCACGGTACGTTTGATGTGCAGAACCGGAGATAACTCGGTTTTCGTCGGGTTTCAAGCTGAGATATGCATTTTCTGCGATAATATTGGTGAGACTTCAGTCAGAAGTATGCAGAATCATCTAGATCGCTCTTTTCGAGCTACTTAATGCACGAAACACGTAGTCTGGTGTTTTCACCACTCCACAGTGCGTATGATATGCAGAACCGGCGATATCTTGGTTTTCGTGGGGTTTCAAGCTGAGATATGCATTTTCTATGATAATCTTTGTGAGACTTCTGTCAGAAGTATGCAGGATCTTCGAGAACGCTCTTTACGAGCTACTTATTGCGACAAACACGTTATCTGGTGTTTCCTGCACTCCACAGTGCGTTTAATATGCAGAACCAGCGATATCTTGGTTTTCGTGGGGTTACAAGCTGAGATATGCATTTTTTACGATAATCTTGGTGAGACTTCTGTCCGAAGTATGCTTAATTATCGAGATCGCTCGTTTCGAGCTATTCAATGCGAGAAACACGTTATCTGGTGTTTTCACCACTCCACAGTGCGTATGATATGCAGAACCGGCGATATCTTGGTTTTCGTGGGGTTTCAAGCTGAGATATGCATTTTCTGCGATAATCTTGGTGAGACTTCTGTCCGAAGTATGCTGAAACATCGAGATCGCTCGTTTCGAGCTATTTAATGCGAGAAACACGTTATCTGGTGTTTTCACCACTCCACAGTGCGTTTGATATGCAGAACCGGCGATTTCTTGGTTTTCGTGGGGTTTCAAGCTGAGATATGCATTTTCTGCGATAATCTTGGTGAGACTTCTGTCCGAAGTATGCTGAATCATCGAGATCGCTCTGTTCGAGCTAGTTAGTGCGAGAAACACGTTATCTGGTGTTTTCACCACTCCACAGTGCGTTTGATATGCAGAACAGTAGATATCTTTGTTTTCGTGGGGTTTCAAGCTGAGATATGCATTTTCTGCGATAATATTGGTGAGACTTCAGTCAGAAGTATGCAGAATCATCTAGATCGCTCTTTTCGAGCTACTTAATGCACGAAACACGTAGTCTGGTGTTTTCACCACTCCACAGTGCGTTTGACATGCAGAACCGGAGATATCTTGGTTTCGGTCGGGTTTCAAACTGAGATATGCATTTTCTACGATAATCCTGGTGAGACTTCTGTCAGAAGTATGCAGAATCATCGAAAACGCTCGTTTCGAGCTACATAATGCGAGAAACACGTTATCTGGTGTTTTCACCACACCACAGTGCGTTTGATATGCAGAACCAGCGATATCTTGGTTTTCGTGGCATTTCAAGCTGAGATACGCATTTCCTGCGATAATCTTGGTGAGACTTCTGTCAGAAGTATGCAGGATCTTCGAGAACGCTCTTTTCGAGCTACTTATTGCGCGAAACACGTTTTCTGGTGTTTTCACCACTCCACGGTACGTTTGATGTGCAGAAACGTAGATATCTTGATTTTCGTGGGGTTTCAAGCTGAGATATGCAATTCCTGCGATAATCTTGGTGAGACTTCTGTCCGAGGTATGCTGAATCATCGAGATCGCTCTTTTCGAGCTATTTAATGCGAGAAACACGTTCTCTGGTTGTTTTTACCACTCCACAGTGCGTTTGACATGCAGAACCGGAGATATCTTGGTTTCGGTCGGGTTTCAAACTGAGATATGCATTTTCTACGATAATCCTGGTGAGACTTCTGTCAGAAGTGTGCAGAATCATCGAGAACGCTCGTTTCGAGCTACATAATGCGAGAAACACGTTATCTGGTGTTTTCACCACTCCACAGTGCGTTGGATATGCAGAACCGCAGATATTTTGGTTTTCGTCGGGTTTCAAGCTCAGATATGCATTTTCTTCGATAAGCTTGGCGAAACATCTGCCCGAAGTATGCTGAAACATCGAGATCGCTCTTTTCGAGCTACTGAATGCGCGAAACACGTTTTCTGGTGTTTTTACCCCTCCACGGTACGTTTGATGTGCAGAACCGGAGATAACTCGGTTTTCGTCGGGTTTCAAGCTGAGATATGCATTTTCTGCGATAATATTGGTGAGACTTCAGTCAGAAGTATGCAGAATCATCTAGATCGCTCTTTTCGAGCTACTTAATGCACGAAACACGTAGTCTGGTGTTTTCACCACTCCACAGTGCGTATGATATGCAGAACCGGCAATATCTTGGTTTTCGTGGGGTTTCAAGCTGAGATATGCATTTTCTATGATAATCTTTGTGAGACTTCTGTCAGAAGTATGCAGGATCTTCGAGAACGCTCTTTACGAGCTACTTATTGCGACAAACACGTTATCTGGTGTTTTCTGCACTCCACAGTGCGTTTAATATGCAGAACCAGCGATATCTTGGTTTTCGTGGGGTTACAAGCTGAGATATGCATTTTTTACGATAATCTTGGTGAGACTTCTGTCCGAAGTATGCTTAATTATCGAGATCGCTCGTTTCGAGCTATTCAATGCGAGAAACACGTTATCTGGTGTTTTCACCACTCCACAGTGCGTATGATATGCAGAACCGGCGATATCTTGGTTTTCGTGGGGTTTCAAGCTGAGATATGCATTTTCTGCGATAATCTTGGTGAGACTTCTGTCCGAAGTATGCTGAAACATCGAGATCGCTCGTTTCGAGCTATTTAATGCGAGAAACACGTTATCTGGTGTTTTCACCACTCCACAGTGCGTTTGATATGCAGAACCGGCGATATCTTGGTTTTCGTGGGGTTTCAAGCTGAGATATGCATTTTCTGCGATAATCTTGGTGAGACTTCTGTCCGAAGTATGCTGAATCATCGAGATCGCTCGTTTCGAGCTACATAATGCGCGAAACACGTTTTCTGGTGTTTTCACCACTCCACGGTACGTTCGATGGGCAGAACCGGAGATAACTCGGTTTTCGTCGGGTTTCAAGCTGAGATATGCATTTTCTACGATAATCTTGGTGAGACTTCTGTCAGAAGTATGCAGGATCTTCGAGAACGCTCTCTCCGAGCTATTTAATGCGAGAAACACGTTATCTGGTGTTTTCACCACTCCACAGTGCGTTTGATATGCAGTACCAGCGATATCTTGGTTTTCGTGGGGTTTCAAGCTCAGATATGCATTTTTTACGATAATCTTCTTGAGACTTCGGTCCGAAGTATGCAGAATCATCGAGATCGCTCTATTCGAGCTATTTAATGCGAGAAACACGTTCTCTGGTTGTTTTCACCACTCCACAGTGCGTTTGATATGCAGAACCGGCAACATCTTGATTTTCGTGAGGTTTCGAGCTGAGATATGCATTTTCTGCGATAATATTGGTGAGACTTCAGTCAGAAGTATGCAGAATCATCTAGATCGCTCTTTTCGAGCTACTTAATGCACGAAACACGTAGTCTGGTGTTTTCACCACTCCACAGTGCGTTTGACATGCAGAACCGGAGATATCTTGGTTTCGGTCGGGTTTCAAACTGAGATATGCATTTTCTACGATAATCCTGGTGAGACTTCTGTCAGAAGTGTGCAGAATCATCGAGAACGCTCGTTTCGAGCTACATAATGCGAGAAACACGTTATCTGGTGTTTTCACCACTCCACAGTGCGTTGGATATGCAGAACCGCAGATATTTTGCTTTTCGTCGGGTTTCAAGCTCAGATATGCATTTTCTTCGATAAGCTTGGCGAAACATCTGCCCGAAGTATGCTGAAACATCGAGATCGCTCTTTTCGAGCTAGTTAATGCGAGAAACACGTTATCTGGTGTTTTCACCACTCCACAGTTTGTTGGATATGCAGAAACGTAGATATCTTGGTTTTCGTGGGGTTTCAAGCTGAGATATGCAATTCCTGCGATAATCTTGGTGAGACTTCTGTCCGAGGTATGCTGAATCATCGAGATCGCTCTTTTCGAGCTATTTAATGCGAGAAACACGTTCTCTGGTTGTTTTTACCACTCCACAGTGCGTTTGACATGCAGAACCGGAGATATCTTGGTTTCGGTCGGGTTTCAAACTGAGATATGCATTTTCTACGATAATCCTGGTGAGACTTCTGCCAGAAGTGTGCAGAATCATCGAGAACGCTCGTTTCGAGCTACATAATGCGAGAAACACGTTATCTGGTGTTTTCACCACTCCACAGTGCGTTGGATATGCAGAACCGCAGATATTTTGGTTTTCGTCGGGTTTCAAGCTCAGATATGCATTTTCTTCGATAAGCTTGGCGAAACATCTGCCCGAAGTATGCTGAAACATCGAGATCGCTGGTTTCGAGCTATTTAATGCGAGAAACACGTTATCTGGTGTTTTCACCACTCCACAGTGCGTTGGATATGCAGAACCGCAGATATTTTGGTTTTCGTCGGGTTTCAAGCTGAGATATGCATTTTCTACGATAAGCGTGGTGAAACATCTGTCCGAAGTATGCAGAAACGTCGAGAGCGCTCTTTTCGAGCTATTTAATGCGAGAAACAGGTTTTCTGGGGTTTTCACCACTCCACAGTTTGTTGGATGTGCAGAACCGGAGATATCTTGGTTTTCGTGGGGTTTCAAGCTGAGATATGCATTTTCTGCGATAATCTTGGTGGACTTCTGTCCGAAGTATGCTGAAACATCCAGATCGCTCTTTTCGAGCTAGTTAATGCGAGAAACACGTTATCTGGTGTTTTCACCACTCCACAGTGCGTTTAATATGCAGAACCGGCGATATCCTGGTTTTCGTGGGGTTTCAAGCTAAGATATGCATTTCCTGCGATAATCTTTGTGAGACTTCTGTCCGAAGTATGCTGAATCATCGAGATCGCTCTTTTCGAGCTATTTAATGCGAGAAACACGTTCTCTGGTTGTTTTCACCACTCCACAGTGCGTTTGATATGCAGTACCAGCGATATCTTGGTTTCGGTCGGGTTTCAAGCTAAGATATGCATTTTCTACGATAATCCTGGTGAGACTTCTGTCAGAAGTATGCAGAATCTTCGAGAACGCTCTTTTCGAGCTATTGAATGCGAGAAACACGTTATCTGGTGTTTTCACCACTAAACAGTGCGTTGGATATGCAGAACCGCAGACATTTTGGTTTTCGTCGGGTTTCAAGCTGAGATATGCATTTTCTACGATAAGCTTGGTGAAACATCAGTCCGAAGTATGCAGAAACGTCGCGAGCGCTCTTTTCGAGCTATTTAATGCGAGAAATACGTTTTCTGGGGTTTTCACCACTCCACAGTTCGTTGGATATGCAGAACCGGAGATATCTTGGTTTTCGTGGGGTTTCAAGCTGAGATATGCATTTCCTGCGATAATCTTGGTGAGACTTCTGTCCGAAGTATGCTGAATCATCGAGATCGCTCTTTTCGAGCTACTTAATGCGAGAAACACGTTCTCTGGTTGTTTTCACCACTCCACAGTGCGTTTGATATGCAGAACAGGCGATATCTTGATTTTCGAGGTGTTTCCAGCTGAGATATGCATTTTCTACGATAATCTTGGTGAGACTTCTGTTAGAAGTATGCAGAATCATCGAGATCGCTCGTTTCGAGCTATTTAATGCGAGAAACTCGTTTTCTGGTGTTTTCACCACTCCACAGTGCGTTTGATATGCAGAACAGTACATATCTTGGTTTTCGTGGGGTTTCAAGCTGAGATATGCATTTTCTGCGATAATCTTGGTGAGACATCTGTCCGAAGTATGCAGAAACATCGAGAGTGCTCTTTTCGAGCTATTTAATGCGAGAAACTCGTTTTCTGGGGTTTTCAACACTCCACAGTTCGTTGGATATGCAGAACCGGAGATATCTTGGTTTTCGTGGGGTTTCAAGCTGAGATATGCATTTCCTGCGATAATCTTGGTGAGACTTCTGTCCGAAGTATGCTGAATCATCTAGATCGCTATCTTCGAGCTGTTTAATGAGAGAAACACGTTATCTGGTGTTTTCACCACTCCACAGTGCGTATGATATGCAGAACCGGCGATATCTTGGTTTTCGTGGGGTTTCAAGCTGAGATTTGCATTTTCTGCGATAATCTTGGTGAGACTTCTGTCCGAAGTATGCTGAAACATCGAGATCGCTCGTTTCGAGCTATTTAATGCGAGAAACACGTTATCTGGTGTTTTCACCACTCCACAGTGCGTTTGATATGCAGAACAGTAGATATCTTGGTTTTCGTGGGGTTTCAAGCTGAGATATGCATTTTCTGCGATAATCTTGTTGAGACTTCTGTCCGAAGTATGCAGAATCATCGAGATCGCTCGTTTCGAGCTATTTAATGCGAGAAACACGTTATCTGGTGTTTTTACCACTCCACAGTGCGTATGATATGCAGAACAGTAGATATCTTGGTTTTCGTGGGGTTTCAAGCTGAGACATGCATTTTCTGCGATAATCTTGTTGAGACTTCTGTCCGAAGTATGCAGAAACATCGAGAGCGCTCTTTTCGAGCTATTTAATGCGAGAAACTCGTTTTCTGGGGTTTTCAACACTCCACAGTTCGTTGGATATGCAGAACCGGAGATATCTTGGTTTTCGTGGGGTTTCAAGCTGAGATATGCAGTTCCTGCGATAATCTTGGTGAGACTTCTGTCCGAAGTATGCTGAATCATCTAGATCGCTCTTTTCGAGCTATTTAATGCGAGAAACACGTTATCATGGTGTTTTCACCACACCACAGTGCGTTTGAAATGCAGAACCAGCGATATCTTGGTTTTCGTGGCATTTCAAGCTGAGATACGCATTTCCTGCGATAATCTTGGTGAGACTTCTGTCCGAAGTATGCTGAATCATCGAGATCGCTCTTTTCGAGCTAGTTAATGCGAGAAAAACCTTATCCGGTGTTTTCACCACTCCACAGTGCGTTAGATATGCAGAACCAGCGATATCTTGGCTTTCGTGGGGTTTCAAGCTGAGATATGCATTTTTTACGATAATCTTGGTGAGACTTCTGTCCGAAGTATGAAGAATCATCGAGATCGCTCTAATCGAGCTATTTAATGCGAGAAACACGTTTTCAGGGTGTTTTCACCATTCCACAGTGCGTTTGATATGCTGAACAGAGCGATATCTTGGTTTTCGTGGGGTTTCAATCTGAGATATGCATTTTTTACGATAATTTTGGTGAGATTTCTGTCCGAAGTATGCAGAATCATCGAGATCGCTCGTTTCGAGCTATTTAATGCGAGAAACACGTTATATGGTGTTTTCACCTCTCCACAGTTGGTTTGATATGCAGAACCGGCGATATTTTGGTTTTCGTCGGGTTTCAAGCTGAGATGTGCATTTTCTACGATAATATTGGTGAGACTTCAGTCAGAAGTATGCAGAATCTTCGAGAACGCTCTTTTCGAGCTATTGAATGCGAGAAACACGTTATCTGGTGTTTTCACCACTAAACAGTGCGTTGGATATGCAGAACCGCAGACATTTTGGTTTTCGTCGGGTTTCAAGCTGAGATATGCATTTTCTACGATAAGCTTGGTGAAACATCTGTCCGAAGTATGCAGAAACGTCGCGAGCGCTCTTTTCGAGCTATTTAATGCGAGAAACACGTTTTCTGGGGTTTTCACCACTCCACAGTTCGTTGGATATGCAGAACCGGATATATCTTGGTTTTCGTGGGGTTTCAAGCTGAGATATGCATTTCCTGCGATAATCTTGGTGAGACTTCTGTCCGAAGTATGCTGAATCATCGAGATCGCTCTTTTCGAGCTACTTAATGCGAGAAACACGTTCTCTGGTTGTTTTCACCACTCCACAGTGCGTTTGATATGCAGAACAGGCGATATCTTGATTTTCGAGGTGTTTCCAGCTGAGATATGCATTTTCTACGATAATCTTGGTGAGACTTCTGTTAGAAGTATGCAGAATCATCGAGATCGCTCGTTTCGAGCTATTTAATGCGAGAAACTCGTTTTCTGGGGTTTTCACCACTCCGCAGTTCGTTGGATATGCAGAACAGTAGATATCCTGGTTTTCGTGGGGTTTCAAGCAGAGATATGCATTTTCTGCGAAAATCTGGGTGAAACATCTGTCCGAAGTATGCAGAATCTTCGAGAACGCTCTTTTCGAGCTATTGAATGCGAGAAACACGTTATCTGGTGTTTTCACCACTAAACAGTGCGTTGGATATGCAGAACCGCAGACATTTTGGTTTTCGTCGGGTTTCAAGCTGAGATATGCATTTTCTACGATAAGCTTGGTGAAACATCTGTCCGAAGTATGCAGAAACGTCGCGAGCGCTCTTTTCGAGCTATTTAATGCGAGAAACACGTTTTCTGGGGTTTTCACCACTCCACAGTTCGTTGGATATGCAGAACCGGATATATCTTGGTTTTCGTGGGGTTTCAAGCTGAGATATGCATTTCCTGCGATAATCTTGGTGAGACTTCTGTCCGAAGTATGCTGAATCATCGAGATCGCTCTTTTCGAGCTACTTAATGCGAGAAACACGTTCTCTGGTTGTTTTCACCACTCCACAGTGCGTTTGATATGCAGAACAGGCGATATCTTGATTTTCGAGGTGTTTCCAGCTGAGATATGCATTTTCTACGATAATCTTGGTGAGACTTCTGTTAGAAGTATGCAGAATCATCGAGATCGCTCGTTTCGAGCTATTTAATGCGAGAAACTCGTTTTCTGGGGTTTTCACCACTCCGCAGTTCGTTGGATATGCAGAACAGTAGATATCCTGGTTTTCGTGGGGTTTCAAGCAGAGATATGCATTTTCTGCGAAAATCTGGGTGAAACATCTGTCCGAAGTATGCAGAATCTTCGAGAACGCTCTTTTCGAGCTATTGAATGCGAGAAACACGTTATCTGGTGTTTTCACCACTCCACAGTGCGTTTGATATGCAGTACCAGCGATATCTTGGTTTTCGTGGGGTTTCAAGCTGAGATATGCATATTCTGCGATAATCTTGGTAGACTTCTGTCCGAAGTATGCTGAAACATCGAGATCGCTCTTTTCGAGCTAGTTAGTGCGAGAAACACGTTATCTGGTGTTTTCACCACTCCACAGTGCCTTTGATATGCAGAACAGTACATATCTTGGTTTTCGTGGGGTTTCAAGCTGAGATATGCATTTTCTGCGATAATATTGGTGGACTTCTGTCCGAAGTATGCAGAAACGTCGAGAGCGCTCTTTTCGAACTATTTAATGCGAGAAACACGTTCTCTGGTTGTTTTCACCACTCCACAGTGCGTTTGATATGCAGAACCGGCAATATCTTGATTTTCGTGGTGTTTCCAGCTGAGATATGCATTTTCAGCTATAATCTTGGTGGGACTTTTGTCAGAAGTATGCAGAATCATCTAGATCCCTCTTATCGAGCTATTTTATGCGAGAAACACGTTATCTGGTGTTTTCACCACTCCACAGTGCGTTTGATAATGCAGAACCGGCGACATCTTTGATTTCGTCGGCGTTCAAGCTGAGATATGCATTTTCTACGATAATCTTGATGAGACTTCTGTCAGAAGTATGCAGAATCATCGGGATCGTCCTTTTCGAGCTATTTAATGCGAGAAACACGTTCTCTGGTGTTTTCACCACTCCACAGTGCGTTTGATATGCAGTACCAGCGATATCTTGGTTTCGGTCGGGTTTCAAGCTGAGATATGCATTTTGTACGATAATCCTGGTGAGACTTCTGTCAGAAGTATGCAGAATCTTCGAGAACCCTCTTTCCGAGCTATTTAATGCGAGAAACACGTTATCTGGTGTTTTCACCACTCCACAGTGCGTTTGATATGCAGTACCAGCGATATCTTGGTTTTCGTGGGGTATCAAGCTGAGATATGCATATTCTGCGATAATCTTGGTGGACTTCTGTCCGAAGTATGCTGAAACATCGAGATCGCTCTTTTCGAGCTAGTTAGTGCGAGAAACACGTTATCTGGTGTTTTCACCACTCCACAGTGCCTTTGATATGCAGAACAGTACATATCTTGGTTTTCGTGGGGTTTCAAGCTGAGATATGCATTTTCTGCGTTAATCTTGGTGGACTTCTGTCCGAAGTATGCTGAAACATCGAGAGCGCTCTTTTCGAGCTATTTAATTCGAGAAACTCGTTTTCTGGGGTTTTCGACACTCCACAGTTCGTTTGATATGCAGTACCAGCGATATCTTGGTTTTCGTGGGGTTTCAAGCTGAGATATGCATTTTCTGCGATAATCTTGGTGAGACTTCTGTCCGAAGTATGCTGAATCATCTAGATCGCTCTTTTCGAGCTATTTAATGCGAGAAACACGTTATCTGGTGTTTTCACCACACCACAGTGCGTTTGATATGCGCAACCAGCGATATCTTGGTTTTCGTGGCATTTCAAGCTGAGATACGCATTTCCTGCGATAATCTTGGTGAGACTTCTGTCCGAAGTATGCTGAATCATCGAGATCGCTCTTTTCGAGCTAGTTAATGCGATAAAAACCTTATCCGGTGTTTTCACCACTCCACAGTGCGTTAGATATGCAGAACCAGCGATATCTTGGCTTTCGTGGGGTTTCAAGCTGAGATATGCATTTTTTACGATAATCTTGGTGAGACTTCTGTCCGAAGTATGAAGAATC
The DNA here is from genome assembly GCA_951804975.1 of Anthophora plumipes. Taxonomy (NCBI): domain Eukaryota; kingdom Metazoa; phylum Arthropoda; class Insecta; order Hymenoptera; family Apidae; genus Anthophora; species Anthophora plumipes. Next base: position 22,876,244 of record OX638118.1, read on the forward strand.
ATCGAGATCGCTCTATTCGAGCTATTTAATGCGAGAAACACGTTTTCAGGGTGTTTTTACCATTCCACAGTGCGTTTGATATGCTGAACACAGCGATATCTTGGTTTTCGTGGGGTTTCAATCTGAGATATGCATTTTTTACGATAATTTTGGTGAGATTTCTGTCCGAAGTATGCAGAATCATCGAGATCGCTCGTTTCGAGCTATTTAATGCGAGAAACACGTTATCTGGTGTTTTCACCACTCCACAGTGCGTTGGATATGCAGAACCGGAGATATTTTGGTTTTCGTCGGGTTTCAAGCTGAGATATGCATTTCCTGCGATAATCTTGGTGAGACATCTGTCCGAAGTATGCTGAATCATCGAGATCGCTCTTTTCGAGCTATTTAATGCGAGAAACACGTTCTCTGGTTGTTTGCACCACTCCACAGTGCGTTTGATATGCAGAACAGGCGATATCTTGATTTTCGAGGTGTTTCCAGCTGAGATATGCATTTTCTACGATAATCTTGGTGAGACTTCTGCTAGAAGTATGCAGAATCATCGAGATCGCTCGTTTCGAGCTATTTAATGCGAGAAACACGTTTTCTGTGGTTTTCACCACTCCGCAGTTCGTTGGATATGCAGAACAGTAGATATCCTGGTTTTCGTGGGGTTTCAAGCAGAGATATGCATTTTCTGCGATAATCTTGGTGAAACATCTGTCCGAAGTATGCAGAAACGTCGAGGGCGCTCTTTTCGAGCTACTTAATGCGAGAAACACGTTTTCTGGTGTTTTCACCACTCCACAGTGCGTTTGACATGCAGAACCGGAGATATCTTGGTTTCGGTCGGGTTTCAAGCTGAGATATGCATTTCCTGCGATAATCTTTGTGAGACTTCTGTCCGAAGTATGCTGAATCATCGAGATCGCTCTTTTCGAGCTATTTAATGCGAGAAACACGTTCTCTGGTTGTTTTCACCACTCCACAGTGCGTTTGATATGCAGTACCAGCGATATCTTGGTTTCGGTCGGGTTTCAAGCTAAGATATGCATTTTCTGCTATAATCTTGTGGGTCTTTTGTCAGAAGTATGCAGAATCATCTAGATCCCTCTTATCGAGCTATTTTATGCGAGAAACACGTTATCTGGTGTTTTCACCACTCCACAGTGCGTTTGATAATGCAGAACCGGCGACATCTTTGATGTCGTCGGCGTTCAAGCTGAGATATGCATTTTCTGCGATAATTTTGGTGAGACTTCTGTCAGAAGTATGCAGAATCTTCGAGAACGCTCTTTTCGAGCTACTTAATGCGCGAAACACGTTTTCTGCTGTTTTCACCACTCCACGGTACGTTTGATGTGCAGAACCGGAGATAACTCGGTTTTCGTCGGGTTTCAAGCTGAGATATGCATTTTCTACGATAATCTTGGTGAGACTTCTGTCAGAAGTATGCAGGATCTTCGAGAACGCTCTTTTCGAGCTAGTTAAAGCGAGGAAAACCTTATCCGGTGTTTTCACTACTCCACAGTGCGTTTGATATGCAAAACCGGCGATATTTTGGTTTTCGTCAGGTTTCAAGCTGAGATATGCATTTTCCACGATAATCTTGGTGAAACATCTGTCCGAAGTATGCAGAAACATCGGGAGCGCTCTTTTCGAGCTATTTAATGCGAGAAACACGTTATCTGGTGTTTTCACCACTCCACAGTGCGTTGGATATGCAGAACCGGAGATATTTTGGTTTTCGTCGGGTTTCAAGCTGAGATATGTATTTTCTGCGATAATCTTGGTGAGACTTCTGTCCGAAGTATGCTTAATCATCGAGATCGCTCTATTCGAGCTATTTAATGCGAGAAACACGTTATCTGGTGTTTTCACCACTCCACAGTGCGTTTGATATGCAGAACCAGCGAAATCTTGGTTTTCGTGGGGTTTCAAGCTCAGATATGCATTTTCTGCGATAATCTTGGTGAGACTTCTGTCCGAAGTATGCAGAGTCATCGAGATCGTACTTTTCGAGCTATTTAATGCGACAAACACGTTTTCTGGGGTTTTCACCACTCCACAGTTCGTTAGATATGCAGAACAGGAGATATCTTGGTTTTCGTGGGGTTTCTAGCAGAGATATGCATTTTCTGCGATAATCTTGGTGAGACCTCTGTCCGAAGTATGCAGAGTCATCGAGATCGCTCTTTTCGAGCTATTTAATGCGAGAAACACGTTATCTGGTGTTTTCACCACTCGACAGTGCGTATGATATGCAGAACCGACGATATCTTGGTTTTCGTGGGGTTTCAAGCTCTGATATGCATTTTCTGCGATAATCTTGGTGAGACTTCTGTCCGAAGTATGCAGAGTCATCGAGATCGTACTTTTCGAGCTATTTAATGCGACAAACACGTTTTCTGGGGTTTTCACCACTCCACAGTTCGTTGGATATGCAGAACAGGAGATATCTTGGTTTTCGTGGGGTTTCAAGCTGAGATATGCATATTCTGCGATAATCTTGGTGGACTTCTGTCCGAAGTATGCTGAAACATCGAGATCGCTCTTTTCGAGCTAGTTAGTGCGAGAAACACGTTATCTGGTGTTTTCACCACTCCACAGTGCCTTTGATATGCAGAACAGTACATATCTTGGTTTTCGTGGGGTTTCAAGCTGAGATATGCATTTTCTGCGATAATATTGGTGGACTTCTGTCCGAAGTATGCAGAAACGTCGAGAGCGCTCTTTTCGAACTATTTAATGCGAGAAACACGTTCTCTGGTTGTTTTCACCACTCCACAGTGCGTTTGATATGCAGAACCGGCAATATCTTGATTTTCGTGGTGTTTCCAGCTGAGATATGCATTTTCAGCTATAATCTTGGTGGGACTTTTGTCAGAAGTATGCAGAATCATCTAGATCCCTCTTATCGAGCTATTTTATGCGAGAAACACGTTATCTGGTGTTTTCACCACTCCACAGTGCGTTTGATAATGCAGAACCGGCGACATCTTTGATTTCGTCGGCGTTCAAGCTGAGATATGCATTTTCTACGATAATCTTGATGAGACTTCTGTCAGAAGTATGCAGAATCATCGGGATCGTCCTTTTCGAGCTATTTAATGCGAGAAACACGTTCTCTGGTGTTTTCACCACTCCACAGTGCGTTTGATATGCAGTACCAGCGATATCTTGGTTTCGGTCGGGTTTCAAGCTGAGATATGCATTTTGTACGATAATCCTGGTGAGACTTCTGTCAGAAGTATGCAGAATCTTCGAGAACCCTCTTTCCGAGCTATTTAATGCGAGAAACACGTTATCTGGTGTTTTCACCACTCCACAGTGCGTTTGATATGCAGTACCAGCGATATCTTGGTTTTCGTGGGGTATCAAGCTGAGATATGCATATTCTGCGATAATCTTGGTGGACTTCTGTCCGAAGTATGCTGAAACATCGAGATCGCTCTTTTCGAGCTAGTTAGTGCGAGAAACACGTTATCTGGTGTTTTCACCACTCCACAGTGCCTTTGATATGCAGAACAGTACATATCTTGGTTTTCGTGGGGTTTCAAGCTGAGATATGCATTTTCTGCGTTAATCTTGGTGGACTTCTGTCCGAAGTATGCTGAAACATCGAGAGCGCTCTTTTCGAGCTATTTAATTCGAGAAACTCGTTTTCTGGGGTTTTCAACACTCCACAGTTCGTTTGATATGCAGTACCAGCGATATCTTGGTTTTCGTGGGGTTTCAAGCTGAGATATGCATTTTCTGCGATAATCTTGGTGAGACTTCTGTCCGAAGTATGCTGAATCATCTAGATCGCTCTTTTCGAGCTACTTAATGCGAGAAACACGTTATCTGGTGTTTTCACCACACCACAGTGCGTTTGATATGCGGAACCAGCGATATCTTGGTTTTCGTGGCATTTCAAGCTGAGATACGCATTTCCTGCGATAATCTTGGTGAGACTTCTGTCCGAAGTATGCTGAATCATCGAGATCGCTCTTTTCGAGCTAGTTAATGCGATAAAAACCTTATCCGGTGTTTTCACCACTCCACAGTGCGTTAGATATGCAGAACCAGCGATATCTTGGCTTTCGTGGGGTTTCAAGCTGAGATATGCATTTTTTACGATAATCTTGGTGAGACTTCTGTCCGAAGTATGAAGAATCATCGAGATCGCTCTATTCGAGCTATTTAATGCGAGAAACACGTTTTCAGGGTGTTTTTACCATTCCACAGTGCGTTTGATATGCTGAACACAGCGATATCTTGGTTTTCGTGGGGTTTCAATCTGAGATATGCATTTTTTACGATAATTTTGGTGAGATTTCTGTCCGAAGTATGCAGAATCATCGAGATCGCTCGTTTCGAGCTATTTAATGCGAGAAAAACGTTATCTGGTGTTTTCACCACTCCACAGTGCGTTGGATATGCAGAACCGGAGATATTTTGGTTTTCGTCGGGTTTCAAGCTGAGATATGCATTTCCTGCGATAATCTTGGTGAGACATCTGTCCGAAGTATGCTGAATCATCGAGATCGCTCTTTTCGAGCTATTTAATGCGAGAAACACGTTCTCTGGTTGTTTGCACCACTCCACAGTGCGTTTGATATGCAGAACAGGCGATATCTTGATTTTCGAGGTGTTTCCAGCTGAGATATGCATTTTCTACGATAATCTTGGTGAGACTTCTGCTAGAAGTATGCAGAATCATCGAGATCGCTCGTTTCGAGCTATTTAATGCGAGAAACACGTTCTCTGGTTGTTTGCACCACTCCACAGTGCGTTTGATATGCAGAACAGGCGATATCTTGATTTTCGAGGTGTTTCCAGCTGAGATATGCATTTTCTACGATAATCTTGGTGAGACTTCTGCTAGAAGTATGCAGAATCATCGAGATCGCTCGTTTCGAGCTATTTAATGCGAGAAACACGTTTTCTGTGGTTTTCACCACTCCGCAGTTCGTTGGATATGCAGAACAGTAGATATCCTGGTTTTCGTGGGGTTTCAAGCAGAGATATGCATTTTCTGCGATAATCTTGGTGAAACATCTGTCCGAAGTATGCAGAAACGTCGAGGGCGCTCTTTTCGAGCTATTTAATGCGAGAAACACGTTTTCTGGTGTTTTCACCACTCCACAGTGCGTTGGATATGCAGAACCGCAGACATTTTGGTTTTCGTCGGGTTTCAAGCTGAGATATGCATTTTCTACGATAAGCTTGGTGAAACATCTGTCCGAAGTATGCAGAAACGTCGCGAGCGCTCTTTTCGAGCTATTTAATGCGAGAAACACGTTTTCTGGGGTTTTCACCACTCCACAGTTCGTTGGATATGCAGAACCGGATATATCTTGGTTTTCGTGGGGTTTCAAGCTGAGATATGCATTTCCTGCGATAATCTTGGTGAGACTTCTGTCCGAAGTATGCTGAATCATCGAGATCGCTCTTTTCGAGCTACTTAATGCGAGAAACACGTTCTCTGGTTGTTTTCACCACTCCACAGTGCGTTTGATATGCAGTACCAGCGATATCTTGGTTTTCGTGGGGTTTCAAGCTGAGATATGCATATTCTGCGATAATCTTGGTAGACTTCTGTCCGAAGTATGCTGAAACATCGAGATCGCTCTTTTCGAGCTAGTTAGTGCGAGAAACACGTTATCTGGTGTTTTCACCACTCCACAGTGCCTTTGATATGCAGAACAGTACATATCTTGGTTTTCGTGGGGTTTCAAGCTGAGATATGCATTTTCTGCGATAATATTGGTGGACTTCTGTCCGAAGTATGCAGAAACGTCGAGAGCGCTCTTTTCGAACTATTTAATGCGAGAAACACGTTCTCTGGTTGTTTTCACCACTCCACAGTGCGTTTGATATGCAGAACCGGCAATATCTTGATTTTCGTGGTGTTTCCAGCTGAGATATGCATTTTCAGCTATAATCTTGGTGGGACTTTTGTCAGAAGTATGCAGAATCATCTAGATCCCTCTTATCGAGCTATTTTATGCGAGAAACACGTTATCTGGTGTTTTCACCACTCCACAGTGCGTTTGATAATGCAGAACCGGCGACATCTTTGATTTCGTCGGCGTTCAAGCTGAGATATGCATTTTCTACGATAATCTTGATGAGACTTCTGTCAGAAGTATGCAGAATCATCGGGATCGTCCTTTTCGAGCTATTTAATGCGAGAAACACGTTCTCTGGTGTTTTCACCACTCCACAGTGCGTTTGATATGCAGTACCAGCGATATCTTGGTTTCGGTCGGGTTTCAAGCTGAGATATGCATTTTGTACGATAATCCTGGTGAGACTTCTGTCAGAAGTATGCAGAATCTTCGAGAACCCTCTTTCCGAGCTATTTAATGCGAGAAACACGTTATCTGGTGTTTTCACCACTCCACAGTGCGTTTGATATGCAGTACCAGCGATATCTTGGTTTTCGTGGGGTATCAAGCTGAGATATGCATATTCTGCGATAATCTTGGTGGACTTCTGTCCGAAGTATGCTGAAACATCGAGATCGCTCTTTTCGAGCTAGTTAGTGCGAGAAACACGTTATCTGGTGTTTTCACCACTCCACAGTGCCTTTGATATGCAGAACAGTACATATCTTGGTTTTCGTGGGGTTTCAAGCTGAGATATGCATTTTCTGCGTTAATCTTGGTGGACTTCTGTCCGAAGTATGCTGAAACATCGAGAGCGCTCTTTTCGAGCTATTTAATTCGAGAAACTCGTTTTCTGGGGTTTTCAACACTCCACAGTTCGTTTGATATGCAGTACCAGCGATATCTTGGTTTTCGTGGGGTTTCAAGCTGAGATATGCATTTTCTGCGATAATCTTGGTGAGACTTCTGTCCGAAGTATGCTGAATCATCTAGATCGCTCTTTTCGAGCTATTTAATGCGAGAAACACGTTATCTGGTGTTTTCACCACACCACAGTGCGTTTGATATGCGGAACCAGCGATATCTTGGTTTTCGTGGCATTTCAAGCTGAGATACGCATTTCCTGCGATAATCTTGGTGAGACTTCTGTCCGAAGTATGCTGAATCATCGAGATCGCTCTTTTCGAGCTAGTTAATGCGATAAAAACCTTATCCGGTGTTTTCACCACTCCACAGTGCGTTAGATATGCAGAACCAGCGATATCTTGGCTTTCGTGGGGTTTCAAGCTGAGATATGCATTTTTTACGATAATCTTGGTGAGACTTCTGTCCGAAGTATGAAGAATCATCGAGATCGCTCTATTCGAGCTATTTAATGCGAGAAACACGTTTTCAGGGTGTTTTTACCATTCCACAGTGCGTTTGATATGCTGAACACAGCGATATCTTGGTTTTCGTGGGGTTTCAATCTGAGATATGCATTTTTTACGATAATTTTGGTGAGATTTCTGTCCGAAGTATGCAGAATCATCGAGATCGCTCGTTTCGAGCTATTTAATGCGAGAAACACGTTATCTGGTGTTTTCACCACTCCACAGTGCGTTGGATATGCAGAACCGGAGATATTTTGGTTTTCGTCGGGTTTCAAGCTGAGATATGCATTTCCTGCGATAATCTTGGTGAGACATCTGTCCGAAGTATGCTGAATCATCGAGATCGCTCTTTTCGAGCTATTTAATGCGAGAAACACGTTCTCTGGTTGTTTGCACCACTCCACAGTGCGTTTGATATGCAGAACAGGCGATATCTTGATTTTCGAGGTGTTTCCAGCTGAGATATGCATTTTCTACGATAATCTTGGTGAGACTTCTGCTAGAAGTATGCAGAATCATCGAGATCGCTCGTTTCGAGCTATTTAATGCGAGAAACACGTTTTCTGTGGTTTTCACCACTCCGCAGTTCGTTGGATATGCAGAACAGTAGATATCCTGGTTTTCGTGGGGTTTCAAGCAGAGATATGCATTTTCTGCGATAATCTTGGTGAAACATCTGTCCGAAGTATGCAGAAACGTCGAGGGCGCTCTTTTCGAGCTACTTAATGCGAGAAACACGTTTTCTGGTGTTTTCACCACTCCACAGTGCGTTTGACATGCAGAACCGGAGATATCTTGGTTTCGGTCGGGTTTCAAGCTGAGATATGCATTTCCTGCGATAATCTTTGTGAGACTTCTGTCCGAAGTATGCTGAATCATCGAGATCGCTCTTTTCGAGCTATTTAATGCGAGAAACACGTTCTCTGGTTGTTTTCACCACTCCACAGTGCGTTTGATATGCAGTACCAGCGATATCTTGGTTTCGGTCGGGTTTCAAGCTAAGATATGCATTTTCTGCTATAATCTTGGTGGGTCTTTTGTCAGAAGTATGCAGAATCATCTAGATCCCTCTTATCGAGCTATTTTATGCGAGAAACACGTTATCTGGTGTTTTCACCACTCCACAGTGCGTTTGATAATGCAGAACCGGCGACATCTTTGATGTCGTCGGCGTTCAAGCTGAGATATGCATTTTCTGCGATAATTTTGGTGAGACTTCTGTCAGAAGTATGCAGAATCTTCGAGAACGCTCTTTTCGAGCTACTTAATGCGCGAAACACGTTTTCTGCTGTTTTCACCACTCCACGGTACGTTTGATGTGCAGAACCGGAGATAACTCGGTTTTCGTCGGGTTTCAAGCTGAGATATGCATTTTCTACGATAATCTTGGTGAGACTTCTGTCAGAAGTATGCAGGATCTTCGAGAACGCTCTTTTCGAGCTAGTTAAAGCGAGGAAAACCTTATCCGGTGTTTTCACTACTCCACAGTGCGTTTGATATGCAAAACCGGCGATATTTTGGTTTTCGTCAGGTTTCAAGCTGAGATATGCATTTTCCACGATAATCTTGGTGAAACATCTGTCCGAAGTATGCAGAAACATCGGGAGCGCTCTTTTCGAGCTATTTAATGCGAGAAACACGTTATCTGGTGTTTTCACCACTCCACAGTGCGTTGGATATGCAGAACCGGAGATATTTTGGTTTTCGTCGGGTTTCAAGCTGAGATATGTATTTTCTGCGATAATCTTGGTGAGACTTCTGTCCGAAGTATGCTTAATCATCGAGATCGCTCTATTCGAGCTATTTAATGCGAGAAACACGTTATCTGGTGTTTTCACCACTCCACAGTGCGTTTGATATGCAGAACCAGCGAAATCTTGGTTTTCGTGGGGTTTCAAGCTCAGATATGCATTTTCTGCGATAATCTTGGTGAGACTTCTGTCCGAAGTATGCAGAGTCATCGAGATCGTACTTTTCGAGCTATTTAATGCGACAAACACGTTTTCTGGGGTTTTCACCACTCCACAGTTCGTTAGATATGCAGAACAGGAGATATCTTGGTTTTCGTGGGGTTTCTAGCAGAGATATGCATTTTCTGCGATAATCTTGGTGAGACCTCTGTCCGAAGTATGCAGAGTCATCGAGATCGCTCTTTTCGAGCTATTTAATGCGAGAAACACGTTATCTGGTGTTTTCACCACTCGACAGTGCGTATGATATGCAGAACCGACGATATCTTGGTTTTCGTGGGGTTTCAAGCTCTGATATGCATTTTCTGCGATAATCTTGGTGAGACTTCTGTCCGAAGTATGCAGAGTCATCGAGATCGTACTTTTCGAGCTATTTAATGCGACAAACACGTTTTCTGGGGTTTTCACCACTCCACAGTTCGTTGGATATGCAGAACAGGAGATATCTTGGTTTTCGTGGGGTTTCAAGCTGAGATATGCATATTCTGCGATAATCTTGGTGGACTTCTGTCCGAAGTATGCTGAAACATCGAGATCGCTCTTTTCGAGCTAGTTAGTGCGAGAAACACGTTATCTGGTGTTTTCACCACTCCACAGTGCCTTTGATATGCAGAACAGTACATATCTTGGTTTTCGTGGGGTTTCAAGCTGAGATATGCATTTTCTGCGATAATATTGGTGGACTTCTGTCCGAAGTATGCAGAAACGTCGAGAGCGCTCTTTTCGAACTATTTAATGCGAGAAACACGTTCTCTGGTTGTTTTCACCACTCCACAGTGCGTTTGATATGCAGAACCGGCAATATCTTGATTTTCGTGGTGTTTCCAGCTGAGATATGCATTTTCAGCTATAATCTTGGTGGGACTTTTGTCAGAAGTATGCAGAATCATCTAGATCCCTCTTATCGAGCTATTTTATGCGAGAAACACGTTATCTGGTGTTTTCACCACTCCACAGTGCGTTTGATAATGCAGAACCGGCGACATCTTTGATTTCGTCGGCGTTCAAGCTGAGATATGCATTTTCTACGATAATCTTGATGAGACTTCTGTCAGAAGTATGCAGAATCATCGGGATCGTCCTTTTCGAGCTATTTAATGCGAGAAACACGTTCTCTGGTGTTTTCACCACTCCACAGTGCGTTTGATATGCAGTACCAGCGATATCTTGGTTTCGGTCGGGTTTCAAGCTGAGATATGCATTTTGTACGATAATCCTGGTGAGACTTCTGTCAGAAGTATGCAGAATCTTCGAGAACCCTCTTTCCGAGCTATTTAATGCGAGAAACACGTTATCTGGTGTTTTCACCACTCCACAGTGCGTTTGATATGCAGTACCAGCGATATCTTGGTTTTCGTGGGGTATCAAGCTGAGATATGCATATTCTGCGATAATCTTGGTGGACTTCTGTCCGAAGTATGCTGAAACATCGAGATCGCTCTTTTCGAGCTAGTTAGTGCGAGAAACACGTTATCTGGTGTTTTCACCACTCCACAGTGCCTTTGATATGCAGAACAGTACATATCTTGGTTTTCGTGGGGTTTCAAGCTGAGATATGCATTTTCTGCGTTAATCTTGGTGGACTTCTGTCCGAAGTATGCTGAAACATCGAGAGCGCTCTTTTCGAGCTATTTAATTCGAGAAACTCGTTTTCTGGGGTTTTCAACACTCCACAGTTCGTTTGATATGCAGTACCAGCGATATCTTGGTTTTCGTGGGGTTTCAAGCTGAGATATGCATTTTCTGCGATAATCTTGGTGAGACTTCTGTCCGAAGTATGCTGAATCATCTAGATCGCTCTTTTCGAGCTATTTAATGCGAGAAACACGTTATCTGGTGTTTTCACCACACCACAGTGCGTTTGATATGCGGAACCAGCGATATCTTGGTTTTCGTGGCATTTCAAGCTGAGATACGCATTTCCTGCGATAATCTTGGTGAGACTTCTGTCCGAAGTATGCTGAATCATCGAGATCGCTCTTTTCGAGCTAGTTAATGCGATAAAAACCTTATCCGGTGTTTTCACCACTCCACAGTGCGTTAGATATGCAGAACCAGCGATATCTTGGCTTTCGTGGGGTTTCAAGCTGAGATATGCATTTTTTACGATAATCTTGGTGAGACTTCTGTCCGAAGTATGAAGAATCATCGAGATCGCTCTATTCGAGCTATTTAATGCGAGAAACACGTTTTCAGGGTGTTTTTACCATTCCACAGTGCGTTTGATATGCTGAACACAGCGATATCTTGGTTTTCGTGGGGTTTCAATCTGAGATATGCATTTTTTACGATAATTTTGGTGAGATTTCTGTCCGAAGTATGCAGAATCATCGAGATCGCTCGTTTCGAGCTATTTAATGCGAGAAAAACGTTATCTGGTGTTTTCACCACTCCACAGTGCGTTGGATATGCAGAACCGGAGATATTTTGGTTTTCGTCGGGTTTCAAGCTGAGATATGCATTTCCTGCGATAATCTTGGTGAGACATCTGTCCGAAGTATGCTGAATCATCGAGATCGCTCTTTTCGAGCTATTTAATGCGAGAAACACGTTCTCTGGTTGTTTGCACCACTCCACAGTGCGTTTGATATGCAGAACAGGCGATATCTTGATTTTCGAGGTGTTTCCAGCTGAGATATGCATTTTCTACGATAATCTTGGTGAGACTTCTGCTAGAAGTATGCAGAATCATCGAGATCGCTCGTTTCGAGCTATTTAATGCGAGAAACACGTTTTCTGTGGTTTTCACCACTCCGCAGTTCGTTGGATATGCAGAACAGTAGATATCCTGGTTTTCGTGGGGTTTCAAGCAGAGATATGCATTTTCTGCGATAATCTTGGTGAAACATCTGTCCGAAGTATGCAGAAACGTCGAGGGCGCTCTTTTCGAGCTATTTAATGCGAGAAACACGTTTTCTGGTGTTTTCACCACTCCACAGTGCGTTTGACATGCAGAACCGGAGATATCTTGGTTTCGGTCGGGTTTCAAGCTGAGATATGCATTTCCTGCGATAATCTTTGTGAGACTTCTGTCCGAAGTATGCTGAATCATCGAGATCGCTCTTTTCGAGCTATTTAATGCGAGAAACACGTTCTCTGGTTGTTTTCACCACTCCACAGTGCGTTTGATATGCAGTACCAGCGATATCTTGGTTTCGGTCGGGTTTCAAGCTAAGATATGCATTTTCTGCTATAATCTTGGTGGGTCTTTTGTCAGAAGTATGCAGAATCATCTAGATCCCTCTTATCGAGCTATTTTATGCGAGAAACACGTTATCTGGTGTTTTCACCACTCCACAGTGCGTTTGATAATGCAGAACCGGCGACATCTTTGATGTCGTCGGCGTTCAAGCTGAGATATGCATTTTCTGCGATAATTTTGGTGAGACTTCTGTCAGAAGTATGCAGAATCTTCGAGAACGCTCTTTTCGAGCTACTTAATGCGCGAAACACGTTTTCTGCTGTTTTCACCACTCCACGGTACGTTTGATGTGCAGAACCGGAGATAACTCGGTTTTCGTCGGGTTTCAAGATGAGATATGCATTTTCTACGATAATCTTGGTGAGACTTCTGTCAGAAGTATGCAGGATCTTCGAGAACGCTCTTTTCGAGCTAGTTAAAGCGAGGAAAACCTTATCCGGTGTTTTCACTACTCCACAGTGCGTTTGATATGCAAAACCGGCGATATTTTGGTTTTCGTCAGGTTTCAAGCTGAGATATGCATTTTCCACGATAATCTTGGTGAAACATCTGTCCGAAGTATGCAGAAACATCGGGAGCGCTCTTTTCGAGCTATTTAATGCGAGAAACACGTTATCTGGTGTTTTCACCACTCCACAGTGCGTTGGATATGCAGAACCGGAGATATTTTGGTTTTCGTCGGGTTTCAAGCTGAGATATGTATTTTCTGCGATAATCTTGGTGAGACTTCTGTCCGAAGTATGCTTAATCATCGAGATCGCTCTATTCGAGCTATTTAATGCGAGAAACACGTTATCTGGTGTTTTCACCACTCCACAGTGCGTTTGATATGCAGAACCAGCGAAATCTTGGTTTTCGTTGGGTTTCAAGCTGAGATATGCATTTTTTACGATAATCATGGTAAGACTTCTGTCCGAAGTATGCAGAATCATCGAGATCGCACTTTTCGAGCTATTTAATGCGACAAACACGTTATCTGGTGTTTTCAGCACACCACAGTGCGTTTGATATGCAGAACCAGCGAAATCTTGGTTTTCGTGGGGTTTCAAGCTGAGATATGCATTTTTTACGATAATCTTGGTGAGACTTCTGTCCGAAGTATGCTTAATCATCGAGATCGCTCTATTCGAGCTATTTAATGCGAGAAACACGTTATCTGGTGTTTTCACCACTCCACAGTGCGTATGATATGCAGAACCGACGATATCTTGGTTTTCGTGGGGTTTCAAGCTCTGATATGCATTTTCTGCGATAATCTTGGTGAGACTTCTGTCCGAAGTATGCAGAGTCATCGAGATCGTACTTTTCGAGCTATTTAATGCGACAAACACGTTTTCTGGGGTTTTCACCACTCCACAGTTCGTTGGATATGCAGAACAGGAGATATCTTGGTTTTCGTGGGGTTTCTAGCAGAGATATGCATTTTCTGCGATAATCTTGGTGAGACTTCTGTCCGAAGTATGCAGAGTCATCGAGATCGCTCTTTTCGAGCTATTTAATGCGAGAAACAAGTTATCTGGTGTTTTCACCACTCCGCAGTGCGTTTGATATGCAGAACCAGCGATATCTTGGTTTTCGTGGGGTTTCAAGCTCAGATATGCATTTTCTGCGATAATCTTGGTGAGACTTCTGTCCGAAGTATGCAGAGTCATCGAGATCGTACTTTTCGAGCTATTTAATGCGACAAACACGTTTTCTGGGGTTTTCACCACTCCACAGTTCGTTAGATATGCAGAACAGGAGATATCTTGGTTTTCGTGGGGTTTCTAGCAGAGATATGCATTTTCTGCGATAATCTTGGTGAGACCTCTGTCCGAAGTATGCAGAGTCATCGAGATCGCTCTTTTCGAGCTATTTAATGCGAGAAACACGTTATCTGGTGTTTTCACCACTCGACAGTGCGTATGATATGCAGAACCGACGATATCTTGGTTTTCGTGGGGTTTCAAGCTCTGATATGCATTTTCTGCGATAATCTTGGTGAGACTTCTGTCCGAAGTATGCAGAGTCATCGAGATCGTACTTTTCGAGCTATTTAATGCGACAAACACGTTTTCTGGGGTTTTCACCACTCCACAGTTCGTTGGATATGCAGAACAGGAGATATCTTGGTTTTCGTGGGGTTTCTAGCAGAGATATGCATTTTCTGCGATAATCTTGGTGAGACTTCTGTCCGAAGTATGCAGAGTCATCGAGATCGCTCTTTTCGAGCTATTTAATGCGAGAAACAAGTTATCTGGTGTTTTCACCACTCCGCAGTGCGTTTGATATGCAGAACCAGCGATATCTTGGTTTTCGTGGGGTTTCTAGCAGAGATATGCATTTTCTGCGATAATCTTGGTGAGACCTCTGTCCGAAGTATGCAGAAACATGGAGATCGCTCTTTTCGACCTATTGAATGCGAGAAACACGTTATCTGGTGTTTTCAACACTCCACAGTGCGTTTGATATGCAGAACCAGCGAAATCTTGGTTTTCGTTGGGTTTCAAGCTGAGATATGCATTTTTTACGATAATCATGGTGAGACTTCTGTCCGAAGTATGCAGAATCATCGAGATCGCACTTTTCCAGCTATTTAATGCGACAAACACGTTATCTGGTGTTTTCAGCACTCCACAGTGCGTTCGATATGCAGAACCAGCGATATCTGGGTTTTCGTGGGGTTTCAAGCTGAGATATGCATTTTTTACGATAATCTTGATGAGACTTCTGTCCGAAGTATGCAGAAACATCGAGATCGCACTTTTCGAGCTATTTAATGCGACAAACACGTTATCTGGTGTTTTCAGCACTCCACAGTGCGTTTGATATGCAGAACCAGCGAAATCTTGGTTTTCGTGGGGTTTCAAGCTGAGATATGCATTTTTTTACGATAATCTTGGTGAGACTTCTGTCCGAAGTATGCTTAATCATTGAGATCGCTCGTTTCGAGCTATTTAATGCGAGAAACAAGTTATCTGGTGTTTTCACCACTCCACAGTGCGTTTGATATGCAGAAACAGCGATATCTTGGTTTTCGTGGGGTTTCAAGCTGAGATATGCATTTTTTACGATAATCATGGTGAGACTTCTGTCCGAAGTATGCAGAATCATCGAGATCGCACTTTTCAAGCTATTTAATGCGAGAAACAAGTTATCTGGTGTTTTCACCACTCCACAGTGCGTTTGATATGCAGAACCACCGATATCTTGGTTTACGTGGGGTTTCAAGCTCAGATATGCATTTTCTGCGATAATCTTGGTGAGACTTCAGTCCGAAGTATGCAGAATCATCGAGATCGTACTATTCGAGCTATTTAATGCGAAAAACACGTTATCTGGTGTTTTCACCACTCCACAGTGCGTTTGATATGCAGAACCAGCGAAATCTTGGTTTTCGTGGGGTTTCAAGCTGAGATATGCATTTTGTTACGATAATCTTGGTGAGACTTCTGTCCGAAGTATGCTTAATCATCGAGATCGCTCGTTTCCAGCTATTTAATGCGAGAAACAAGTTATCTGGTGTTTTCACCACTCCACAGTGTGTTTGATATGCAGAAACAGCGATATCTTGGTTTTCGTGGGGTTTCAAGCTGAGATATGCATTTTTTTACGATAACCTTGGTGAGACTTCTGTCCGAAGTATGCTTAATCATCGAGATCGCTCGTTTCGAGCTATTTAATGCGAGAAACAAGTTATCTGGTGTTTTCACCACTCCACAGTGCGTTTGATATGCAGAACCAGCGATATCTTGGTTTACGTGGGGTTTCAAGCTCAGATATGCATTTTCTGCGATAATCTTGGTGAGACTTCAGTCCGAAGTATGCAGAATCATCGAGATCGTACTATTCGAGCTATTTAATGCGAAAAACACGTTATCTGGTGTTTTCACCACTCCACAGTGCGTTTGATATGCAGAACCAGCGAAATCTTGGTTTTCGTTGGGTTTCAAGCTGAGATATGCATTTTTTACGATAATCATGGTGAGACTTCTGTCCGAAGTATGCAGAATCATCGAGATCGCACTTTTCGAGCTATTTAATGCGACAAACACGTTATCTGGTGTTTTCACCACTCCGCAGTGCGTTTGATATGCAGAACCAGCGATATCTTGGTTTTCGTGGGGTTTCAAGCTCAGATATGCATTTTCTGCGATAATCTTGGTGAGACTTCTGTCCGAAGTATGCAGAGTCATCGAGATCGTACTTTTCGAGCTATTTAATGCGACAAACACGTTTTCTGGGGTTTTCACCACTCCACAGTACGTTGGATATGCAGAACAGGAGATATCTTGCTTTTCGTGGGGTTTCTAGCAGAGATATGCATTTTCAGCGATAATCTTGGTGAGACCTCTGTCCGAAGTATGCAGAAACATGGAGATCGCTCTTTTCGACCTATTGAATGCGACAAACACGTTATCTGGTGTTTTCACCACTCCACAGTGCGTATGATATGCAGAACCGACGACATCTTGGTTTTCGTGGGGTTTCAAGCTCAGATATGCATTTTCTGCGATAATCTTGGTGAGACTTCTGTCCGAAGTATGCAGAGTCATCGAGATCGCTCTTTTCGAGCTATTTAATGCGAGAAACAAGTTATCTGGTATTTTCACCACTCCGCAGTGCGTTTGATATGCAGAACCAGCGATATCTTGGTTTTCGTGGGGTTTCAAGCTCAGATATGCATTTTCTGCGATAATCTTGGTGAGACTTCTGTCCGAAGTATGCAGAGTCATCGAGATCGTACTTTTCGAGCTATTCAATGCGAGAAACACGTTTTCTGGGGTCTTCACCACTCCACAGTTCGTTGGATATGCAGAACAGGAGATATCTTGGTTTTCGTGGGGTTTCTAGCAGAGATATGCATTTTCTGCGCTAATCTTGGTGAGACCTCTGTCCGAAGTATGCAGAAACATGGAGATCGCTCTTTTCGACCTATTGAATGCGAGAAACACGTTATCTGGTGTTTTCACCACTCCACAGTGCGTTTGATATGCAGAACCAGCGAAATCTTGGTTTTCGATGGGTTTCAAGCTGAGATATGCATTTTTTACGATAATCATGGTGAGACTTCTGTACGAAGTATGCAGAATCATCGAGATCGCACTTTTCGAGCTATTTAATGCGACAAACACGTTATCTGGTGTTTTCAGCACACCACAGTGCGTTTGATATGCAGAACCAGCGAAATCTTGGTTTTCGTGGGGTTTCAAGCTGAGATATGCATTTTTTACGATAATCTTGGTGAGACTTCTGTCCGAAGTATGCTTAATCATCGAGATCGCTCTATTCGAGCTATTTAATGCGAGAAACACGTTATCTGGTGTCTTCACCACTCCACAGTGCGTATGATATGCAGAACCGACGATATCTTGGTTTTCGTGGGGTTCCAAGCTCAGATATGCATTTTCTGCGATAATCTTGGTGAGACTTCTGTCCGAAGTATGCAGAGTCATCGAGATCGTACTTTTCGAGCTATTCAATGCGACAAACACGTTATCTGGTGTTTTCAGCACACCACAGTGCGTTTGATATGCAGAACCAGCGAAATCTTGGTTTTCGTGGGGTTTCAAGCTGAGATATGCATTTTTTACGATAATCTTGGTGAGACTTCTGTCCGAAGTATGCTTAATCATCGAGATCGCTCTATTCGAGCTATTTAATGCGAGAAACACGTTATCTGGTGTTTTCACCACTCCACAGTGCGTATGATATACAGAACCGACGATATCTTGGTTTTCGTGGGGTTTCAAGCTCAGATATGCATTTTCTGCGATAATCATGGTGAGACTTCTGTCCGAAGTATGCAGAGTCATCGAGATCGTACTATTCGAGCTATTTAATGCGAAAAACACGTTATCTGGTGTTTTCACCACTCCACAGTGCGTATGATATGCAGAACCGACGATATCTTGGTTTTCGTGGGGTTTCAAGCTCAGATATGCATTTTCTGCGATAATCTTGGTGAGACTTCTGTCCGAAGTATGCAGAAACATCGAGATCGCTCTTTTCAACCTATTTAATGCGAGAAACACGTTATCGGGTGTTTTCACCACTCCACAGTGCGGTTGAAATGCAGAACCAGCGAAATCTTGGTTTTCGTGTGGTTTCAAGCTCAGATATGCATTTTCTGCGATAATCATGGTGAGACTTCTGTCCGAAGTATGCAGAAGCATCGAGATCGCTCTTTTCGAGCTATTTAATGCGAGTAACACGTTATCTGGTGTTTTCACCACTCCACAGTGCGTATGATATGCAGAACCGACGATATCTTGGTTTTTGTGGGGTTTCAAGCTCAGATATGCATTTTCTGCGATAATCTTGGTGAGACTTCTGTCCGAAGTATGCAGAGTCATCGAGATCGTACTTTTCGAGCTATTTAATGCGAGAAACACGTTTTCTGGGGATTTCACCACTCCACAGTTGGTTGGATATGCAGAACAGGAGATATCTTGGTTTTCGTGGGGTTTCTAGCAGAGATATGCATTTTCTGCGGTAATCTTGGTGAGACCTCTGTTCGAAGTATGCAGAAACATCGAGATCGCTCTTTTCGACCTATTTAATGCGAGAAACACGTTATCTGGTGTTTTCACCACTCCACAGTGCGTTTGATTAGCAGAACCAGCGAAATCTTGGTTTTCGTGGGGTTTCAAGCTGAGATATGCATTTTTTACGATAATCTTGGTGGGACTTCTGTCCGAAGTATGCTTAATCATCGAGACCGCTCTATTCGAGCTATTTAATGCGAGAAAAACCTTCTCTGGTGTTTTCACCACTCCACAGTGCGTTTGATATGCAGAACCAGCAATATCTTGGTTTTCGGGTGGTTTCAAGCTCAGATATGCATTTTCTGCGATAATCTTGGTGAGACTTCTGTCCGAAGTATGCAGAATCATCGAGATCGCACTTTTCGAGATATTTAATGCGAGAAACACGTTATCTGGTGTTTTCACCACTCCACAGTGCGTTTGATATGCAGAACCGGCGATATCTTGGTTTTTGTGGGGTTTCAAGCTGAGATATGCATTTTTTACGATAATCTTGGTGAGACTTCTGTCCGAAGTATGCTTAATCATCGAGACCGCTCTATTCGAGCTATTTAATGCGAGAAAAACCTTGTCTGGTGTTTTCACCACTCCACAGTGCGTTTGATATGCAGAACCAGCGATATCTTGGTTTTCGTGTGGTTTCAAGCTCAGATATGAATTCTCTGCGATAATCTTGGTGAGACTTCTGTCCGAAGTATGCAGAATCATCGAGATCGCACTTTTCGAGCTATTTAATGCGAGAAACACGTTATCTGGTGTTTTCACCACTCCACAGTGCGTATGATATGCAGAACCGACGATATCTTGGTTTTCGTGCGGTTTCAAGCTCAGATATGCATTTTCTGCGATAATCTTGGTGAGACTTCTGTCCGAAGTATGCAGAGTCATCGAGATCGTACTTTTCGAGCTATTTAATGCGAGAAACACGTTATCTGGTGTTTTCACCACTCCACAGTGCGTATGATATGCTGAACCGACGATATCTTGGTTTTCGTGGGGTTTCAAGCTCAGATATGCATTTTTTACGATCATCATGGTGAGACCTCTGTCCGAAGTATGCAGAAACATCGAGATCGCTCTTTTCGAAATTTTTAATGCGAGAAACACGTTATCGGGTGTTTTCACCACTCCACAGTGCGGTTGATATGCATAACCAGCGAAATCTTGGTTTTCGTGTGGCTTCAAGCTCAGATATGCATTTTCTGCGATAATCATGGTGAGACTTCTGTCCGAAGTATGCAGAATCATCGAGATCGCACTTTTCGAGCTATTTAATGCGAGAAACACGTTATCTGGTGTTTTCACCACTCCACAGTGCGTATGATATGCAGAACCGACGATATCTTGGTTTTCGCGGGGTTTCAAGCTCAGATATGCATTTTCTGCGATAATCTTGGTGAGACTTCTGTCCGAAGTATGCAGAGTCATCGAGATCGTACTTTTCGAGCTATTTAATGCGAGAAACACGTTTTCTGGGGATTTCACCACTCCACAGTTGGTTGGATATGCAGAACAGGAGATATCTTGGTTTTCGTGGGGTTTCTAGCAGAGATATGCATTTTCTGCGGTAATCTTGGTGAGACCTCTGTCCGAAGTATGCAGAAACATCGAGATCGCTCTTTTCGACCTATTTAATGCGAGAAACACGTTATCTGGTGTTTTCACCACTCCACAGTGCGTTTGATTAGCAGAACCAGCGAAATCTTGGTTTTCGTGGGGTTTCAAGCTGAGATATGCATTTTTTACGATAATCTTGGTGGGACTTCTGTCCGAAGTATGCTTAATCATCGAGACCGCTCTATTCGAGCTATTTAATGCGAGAAAAACCTTCTCTGGTGTTTTCACCACTCCACAGTGCGTTTGATATGCAGAACCAGCAATATCTTGGTTTTCGGGTGGTTTCAAGCTCAGATATGCATTTTCTGCGATAATCTTGGTGAGACTTCTGTCCGAAGTATGCAGAATCATCGAGATCGCACTTTTCGAGATATTTAATGCGAGAAACACGTTATCTGGTGTTTTCACCACTCCACAGTGCGTTTGATATGCAGAACCGGCGATATCTTGGTTTTTGTGGGGTTTCAAGCTGAGATATGCATTTTTTACGATAATCTTGGTGAGACTTCTGTCCGAAGTATGCTTAATCATCGAGACCGCTCTATTCGAGCTATTTAATGCGAGAAAAACCTTGTCTGGTGTTTTCACCACTCCACAGTGCGTTTGATATGCAGAACCAGCGATATCTTGGTTTTCGTGTGGTTTCAAGCTCAGATATGAATTCTCTGCGATAATCTTGTTGAGACTTCTGTCCGAAGTATGCAGAATCATCGAGATCGCACTTTTCGAGCTATTTAATGCGAGAAACACGTTATCTGGTGTTTTCACCACTCCACAGTGCGTATGATATGCAGAACCGACGATATCTTGGTTTTCGTGCGGTTTCAAGCTCAGATATGCATTTTCTGCGATAATCTTGGTGAGACTTCTGTCCGAAGTATGCAGAGTCATCGAGATCGTACTTTTCGAGCTATTTAATGCGAGAAACACGTTATCTGGTGTTTTCACCACTCCACAGTGCGTATGATATGCTGAACCGACGATATCTTGGTTTTCGTGGGGTTTCAAGCTCAGATATGCATTTTTTACGATCATCATGGTGAGACCTCTGTCCGAAGTATGCAGAAACATCGAGATCGCTCTTTTCGAAATTTTTAATGCGAGAAACACGTTATCGGGTGTTTTCACCACTCCACAGTGCGGTTGATATGCATAACCAGCGAAATCTTAGTTTTCGTGTGGCTTCAAGCTCAGATATGCATTTTCTGCGATAATCATGGTGAGACTTCTGTCCGAAGTATGCAGAATCATCGAGATCGCACTTTTCGAGCTATTTAATGCGAGAAACACGTTATCTGGTGTTTTCACCACTCCACAGTGCGTATGATATGCAGAACCGACGATATCTTGGTTTTCGCGGGGTTCAAGCTCAGATATGCATTTTCTGCGATAATCTTGGTGAGACTTCTGTCCGAAGTATGAAGAAACATGGAGATCGCTCTTTTCGACCTATTGAATGCGAGAAACACGTTATCTGGTTTTTTCACCACTCCACAGTGCGTTTGATATGCAGAACCAGCGAAATCTTGGTTTTCGTTGGGTTTCAAGCTGAGATATGCATTTTTTACGATAATCATGGTGAGACTTCTGTCCGAAGTATGCAGAATCATCGAGATCGCACTTTTCGAGCTATTTAATGCGACAAACACGTTATCTGGTGTTTTCAGCACACCACAGTGCGTTTGATATGCAGAACCAGCGAAATCTTGGTTTTCGTGGGGTTTCAAGCTGAGATATGCATTTTTTACGATAATCTTGGTGAGACTTCTGTCCGAAGTATGCTTAATTATCGAGATCGCTCTATTCGAGCTATTTAATGCGAGAAACACGTTATCTGGTGTTTTCACCACTCCACAGTGCGTATGATATACAGAACCGACGATATCTTGGTTTTCGTGGGGTTTCAAGCTCAGATATGCATTTTCTGCGATAATCATGGTGAGACTTCTGTCCGAAGTATGCAGAGTCTTCGAGATCGCTCTTTTCGAGCTATTTAATGCGAGAAACAAGTTATCTGGTGTTTTCACCACTCCGCAGTGCGTTTGATATGCAGAACCAGCGATATCTTGGTTTTCGTGGGGTTTCAAGCTCAGATATGCATTTTCTGCGATAATCTTGGTGTAGACTTCTGTCCGAAGTATGCAGAGTCATCGAGATCGTACTTTTCGAGCTATTTAATGCGACAAACACGTTTTCTGGGGTTTTCACCACTCCACAGTTCGTTGGATATGCAGAACAGGAGATATCTTGGTTTTCGTGGGGTTTCTAGCAGAGATATGCATTTTCTGCGATAATCATGGTGAGACCTCTGTCCGAAGTATGCAGAATCATGGAGATCGCTCTTTTCGACCTATTGAATGCGAGAAACACGTTATCTGGTGTTTTCACCACTCCACAGTGCGTTTGATATGCGGAACCAGCGAAATCTTGGTTTTCGTTGGGTTTCAAGCTGAGATATGCATTTTTTACGATAATCATGGTGAGACTTCTGTCCGAAGTATGCAGAATCATCGAGATCGCACTTTTCGAGCTATTTAATGCGACAAACACGTTATCTGGTGTTTTCAGCACACCACAGTGCGTTTGATATGCAGAACCAGCGAAATCTTGGTTTTCGTGGGGTTTCAAGCTGAGATATGCATTTTTTACGATAATCTTGGTGAGACTTCTGTCCGAAGTATGCTTAATCATCGAGATCGCTCTATTCGAGCTATTTAATGCGAGAAACACGTTATCTGGTGTTTTCACCACTCCACAGTGCGTATGATATGCAGAACCGACGATATCTTGGTTATCGTGGGGTTTCAAGCTCAGATATGCATTTTCTGCGATAATCTTGGTGAGACTTCTGTCCGAAGTATGCAGAGTCATCGAGATCGCTCTTTTCGAGCTATTTAATGCGAGAAACAAGTTATCTGGTGTTTTCACCACTCCGCAGTGCGTTTGATATGCAGAACCAGCGATATCTTGGTTTTCGTGGGGTTTCAAGCTCAGATATGCATTTTCTGCGATAATCTTGGTGAGACTTCTGTCCGAAGTATGCAGAGTCATCGAGATCGTACTTATCGAGCTATTCAATGCGAGAAACACGTTTTCTGGGGTTTTCACCACTCCACAGTTCGTTGGATATGCAGAACAGGAGATATCTTGGTTTTCGTGGGGTTTCTAGCAGAGATATGCATTTTCTGCGATAATCTAGGTGAGACTTCAGTCCGAAGAATGCTTAATCATCGAGATCGCTCGTTTCGAGCTATTTAATGCGAGAAACAAGTTATCTGGTGTTTTCACCACTCCACAGTGCGTGTGATATGCAGAAACAGCGATATCTTGGTTTTCGTGGGGTTTCAAGCTGAGATATGCATTTTTTACGATAATCATGGTGAGCCTTCTGTCCGAAGTATGCAGAATCATCGAGATCGCACTTTTCGAGCTATTTAATGCGACAAACACGTTATCTGGTGTTTTCAGCACTCCACAGTGCGTTCGATATGCAGAACCAGCGATATCTGGGTTTACGTGGGGTTTCAAGCTGAGATATGCATTTTTTACGATAATCTTGGTGAGACTTCTGTCCGAAGTATGCAGAATCATCGAGATCGCACTTTTCGAGCTATTTAATGCGACAAACACGTTATCTGGTGTTTTCAGCACTCCACAGTGCGTTTGATATGCAGAACCAGCGAAATCTTGGTTTTCGTGGGGTTTCAAGCTGAGATATGCATTTTTTTACGATAATCTTGGTGAGACTTCTGTCCGAAGTATGCTTAATCATCGAGATCGCTCTATTCGAGATATTTAATGCGAGAAACACGTTATCTGGTGTTTTCACCACTCCGCAGTGCGTTTGATATGCAGAACCAGCGATATCTTGGTTTTCGTGGGGTTTCAAGCTCAGATATGCATTTTCTGCGATAATCTTGGTGAGACTTCTGTCCGAAGTATGCAGAGTCATCGAGATCGCTCTATTCGACCTATTGAATGCGAGAAGCACGTTATCTGGTGTTTTCAGCACTCCACAGTGCGTTTGATATGCAGAACCAGCGAAATCTTGGTTTTCGTGGGGTTTCAAGCTGAGATATGCATTTTTTACGATAATCTTGGTGAGACTTCTGTCCGAAGTATGCTTAATCATCGAGATCGCTCTATTCGAGCTATTTAATGCGAGAAACACGTTATCTGGTGTTTTCACCACTCCACAGTGCGTATGATATACAGAACCGACGATATCTTGGTTTTCGTGGGGTTTCAAGCTCAGATATGCATTTTCTGCGATAATCATGGTGAGACTTCTGTCCGAAGTATGCAGAGTCATCGAGATCGCTCTTTTCGAGCTATTTAATGCGAGAAACAAGTTATCTGGTGTTTTCACCACTCCGCAGTGCGTTTGATATGCAGAACCAGCGATATCTTGGTTTCCGTGGGGTTTCAAGCTCAGATATGCATTTTCTGCGATAATCTTGGGGAGACTTCTGTCCGAAGTATGCAGAGTCATCGAGATCGTACTTTTCGAGCTATTCAATGCGAAAAACACGTTTCCTGGGGTTTTCACCACTCTCACAGTTCGTTGGATATGCAGAACAGGAGATATCTTGGTTTTCGTGGGGTTTCTAGCAGAGATATGCATTTTCTGCGATAATCTAGGTGAGACTTCTGTCCGAAGTATGCTTAATCATCGAGATCGCTCGTTTCGAGCTATTTAATGCGAGAAACAAGTTATCTGGTGTTTTCACCACTCCACAGTGCGTTTGATAGGCAGAAACAGCGATATCTTGGTTTTCGTGGGGTTTCAAGCTGAGATATGCATTTTTTACGATAATCATGGTGAGACTTCTGTCCGAAGTATGCAGAATCATCGAGATCGCACTTTTCGAGCTATTTAATGCGACAAACACGTTTTCTGCGGTTTTCACCACTCCACAGTTCGTTGGATATGCAGAACAGGAGATATCTTGGTTTTCGTGGGGTTTCTAGCAGAGATATGCATTTTCTGCGATAATCTAGGTGAGACTTCTGTCCGAAGTATGCTTAATCATCGAGATCGCTCGTTTCGAGCTATTTAATGCGAGAAACAAGTTATCTGGTGTTTTCACCACTCCACAGTGCGTTTGATATGCAGAAACAGCGATATCTTGGTTTTCGTGGGGTTTCAAGGTGAGATATGCATTTTTTACGATAATCATGGTGAGACTTCTGTCCGAAGTATGCAGAATCATCGAGATCGCTCTATTCGAGATATTTAATGCGAGAAACACGTTATCTGGTGTTTTCACCACTCCGCAGTGCGTTTGATATGCAGAACCAGCGATATCTTGGTTTTCGTGGGGTTTCAAGCTCAGATATGCATTTTCTGCGATAATCTTGGTGAGACTTCTGTCCGAAGTATGCAGAGTCATCGAGAACGTACTTTTCGAGCTATTTAATGCGACAAACACGTTTTCTGGGGTTTTCACCACTCCACAGTTCGTTGGATATGCAGAACAGGAGATATCTTGGTTTTCGTGGGGTTTCTAGCAGAGATATGCATTTTCTGCGCTAATCTTGGTGAGACCTCTGTCCGAAGTATGCAGAAACATGGAGATCGCTCTTTTCGACCTATTGAATGCGAGAAACACGTTATCTGGTGTTTTCAGCACTCCACAGTGCGTTTGATATGCAGAACCAGCGAAATCTTGGTTTTCGTGGGGTTTCAAGCTGAGATATGCATTTTTTACGATAATCCTGGTGAGACTTCTGTCCGAAGTATGCTTAATCATCGAGATCGCTCTATTCGAGCTATTTAATGCGAGAAACACGTTATCTGGTGTTTTCACCACTCCACAGTGCGTATGATATACAGAACCGACGATATCTTGGTTTTCGTGGGGTTTCAAGCTCAGATATGCATTTTCTGCGATAATCATGGTGAGACTTCTGTCCGAAGTATGCAGAGTCATCGAGATCGCTCTTTTCCAGCTATTTAATGCGAGAAACAAGTTATCTGGTGTTTTCACCACTCCGCAGTGCGTTTGATATGCAGAACCAGCGATATCTTGGTTTCCGTGGGGTTTCAAGCTCAGATATGCATTTTCTGCGATAATCTTGGTGAGACTTCTGTCCGAAGTATGCTTAATCATCGAGATCGCTCGTTTCGAGCTATTTAATGCGAGAAGCAAGTTAGCTGGTGTTTTCACCACTCCACAGTGCGTTTGATATGCAGAAACAGCGATATCTTGGTTTTCGTGGGGTTTCAAGCTGAGATATGCATTTTTTACGATAATCATGGTGAGACTTCTGTCCGAAGTATGCAGAATTATCGAGATCGCACTTTTCGAGCTATTTAATGCGACAAACACGTTATCTGGTGTTTTCAGCACTCCACAGTGCGTTCGATATGCAGAACCTGCGATATCTGGGTTTTCGTGGGGTTTCAAGCTGAGATATGCATTTTTTACGATAATCTTGGTGAGACTTCTGTCCGAAGTATGCAGAATCATCGAGATCGCACTTTTCGAGCTATTTAATGCGACAAACACGTTATCTGGTGTTTTCAGCACTCCACAGTTCGTTGGATATGCAGAACAGGAGATATCTTGGTTTTCGTGGGGTTTCTAGCAGAGATATGCATTTTCTGCGCTAATCTTGGTGAGACCTCTGTCCGAAGTATGCTTAATCATCGAGATCGCTCTATTCGAGATATTTAATGCGAGAAACACGTTATCTGGTGTTTTCACCACTCCACAGTGCGTATGATGTGCAGAACCGACGATATCTTGGTTTTCGTGGGGTTTCAAGCTCAGATATGCATTTTCTGCGATAATCTTGGTGAGACTTCTGTCCGAAGTATGCAGAGTCATCGAGATCGTACTTTTCGAGCTATTTAATGCGACAAACACGTTTTCTGGGGTTTTCACCACTCCACAGTTCGTTGGATATGCAGAACAGGAGATATCTTGGTTTTCGTGGGGTTTCTAGCAGAGATATGCATTTTCTGCGATAATCTTGGTGAGACCTGTGTCCGAAGTATACAGAAACATCGAGATCGCTCTTTTCGACCTATTTAATGCGACAAACACGTTTTCTGGGGTTTTCACCACTCCACAGTTCGTTGGATATGCAGAACAGGAGATATCTTGGTTTTCGTGGGGTTTCTAGCAGAGATATGCATTTTCTGCGATAATCATGGTGAGACCTCTGTCCGAAGTATGCAGAAACATGGAGATCGCTCTTTTCGACCTATTGAATGCGAGAAACACGTTATCTGGTGTTTTTACCACTCCACAGTGCGTTTGATATGCAGAACCAGCGAAATCTTGGTTTTCGTTGGGTTTCAAGCTGAGATATGCATTTTTTACGATAATCATGGTGAGACTTCTGTCCGAAGTATGCTTAATCATCGAGATCGCTCGTTTCGAGCTATTTAATGCGAGAAACAAGTTATCTGGTGTTTTCACCACTCCACAGTGCGTTTGATATGCAGAAACAGCGATATCTTGGTTTTCGTGGGGTTTCAAGCTGAGATATGCACTTTTTACGATAATCATGGTGAGACTTCTGTCCGAAGTATGCAGAATCATCGAGATCGCACTTTTCGAGCTATTTAATGCGACAAACACGTTATCTGGTGTTTTCAGCACTCCACAGTGCGTTCGATATGCAGAACCAGCGATATCTGGGTTTACGTGGGGTTTCAAGCTGATATGCATTTTTTACGATAATCTTGGTGAGACTTCTGTCCGAAGTATGCAGAATCATCGAGATCGCACTTTTCAAGCTATTTAATGCGAGAAACACGTTTTCTGGAGCTTTCACCACACCACAGTTCGTTGGATATGCAGAACAGGTGATATCTTGGGTTTCGTGTGGTTTCAAGCTCAGATATGAATTCTCTGCGATAATCTTGGTGAGACTTCTGTCCGAAGTATGCAGAATCATCGAGATCGCACTTTTCGAGCTATTTAATGCGAGAAACACGTTATCTGGTGTTTTCACCACTCCACAGTGCGTATGATATGCAGAACCGACGATATCTTGGTTTTCGTGCGGTTTCAAGCTCAGATATGCATTTTCTGCGATAATCTTGGTGAGACTTCTGTCCGAAGTATGCAGAGTCATCGAGATCGTACTTTTCGAGCTATTTAATGCGAGAAACACGTTATCTGGTGTTTTCACCACTCCACAGTGCGTATGATATGCTGAACCGACGATATCTTGGTTTTCGTGGGGTTTCAAGCTCAAATATGCATTTTTTACGATCATCATGGTGAGACCTCTGTCCGAAGTATGCAGAAACATCGAGATCGCTCTTTTCGAAATTTTTAATGCGAGAAACACGTTATCGGGTGTTTTCACCACTCCACAGTGCGGTTGATATGCATAACCAGCGAAATCTTGGTTTTCGTGTGGCTTCAAGCTCAGATATGCATTTTCTGCGATAATCATGGTGAGACTTCTGTCCGAAGTATGCAGAATCATCGAGATCGCACTTTTCGAGCTATTTAATGCGAGAAACACGTTATCTGGTGTTTTCACCACTCCACAGTGCGTATGATATGCAGAACCGACGATATCTTGGTTTTCGCGGGGTTCAAGCTCAGATATGCATTTTCTGCGATAATCTTGGTGAGACTTCTGTCCGAAGTATGAAGAAACATGGAGATCGCTCTTTTCGACCTATTGAATGCGAGAAACACGTTATCTGGTTTTTTCACCACTCCACAGTGCGTTTGATATGCAGAACCAGCGAAATCTTGGTTTTCGTTGGGTTTCAAGCTGAGATATGCATTTTTTACGATAATCATGGTGAGACTTCTGTCCGAAGTATGCAGAATCATCGAGATCGCACTTTTCGAGCTATTTAATGCGACAAACACGTTATCTGGTGTTTTCAGCACACCACAGTGCGTTTGATATGCAGAACCAGCGAAATCTTGGTTTTCGTGGGGTTTCAAGCTGAGATATGCATTTTTTACGATAATCTTGGTGAGACTTCTGTCCGAAGTATGCTTAATTATCGAGATCGCTCTATTCGAGCTATTTAATGCGAGAAACACGTTATCTGGTGTTTTCACCACTCCACAGTGCGTATGATATACAGAACCGACGATATCTTGGTTTTCGTGGGGTTTCAAGCTCAGATATGCATTTTCTGCGATAATCATGGTGAGACTTCTGTCCGAAGTATGCAGAGTCTTCGAGATCGCTCTTTTCGAGCTATTTAATGCGAGAAACAAGTTATCTGGTGTTTTCACCACTCCGCAGTGCGTTTGATATGCAGAACCAGCGATATCTTGGTTTTCGTGGGGTTTCAAGCTCAGATATGCATTTTCTGCGATAATCTTGGTGTAGACTTCTGTCCGAAGTATGCAGAGTCATCGAGATCGTACTTTTCGAGCTATTCAATGCGAGAAACACGTTTTCTGGGGTTTTCACCACTCCACAGTTCGTTGGATATGCAGAACAGGAGATATCTTGGTTTTCGTGGGGTTTCTAGCAGAGATATGCATTTTCTGCGATAATCTAGGTGAGACTTCAGTCCGAAGAATGCTTAATCATCGAGATCGCTCGTTTCGAGCTATTTAATGCGAGAAACAAGTTATCTGGTGTTTTCACCACTCCACAGTGCGTGTGATATGCAGAAACAGCGATATCTTGGTTTTCGTGGGGTTTCAAGCTGAGATATGCATTTTTTACGATAATCATGGTGAGCCTTCTGTCCGAAGTATGCAGAATCATCGAGATCGCACTTTTCGAGCTATTTAATGCGACAAACACGTTATCTGGTGTTTTCAGCACTCCACAGTGCGTTCGATATGCAGAACAAGCGATATCTGGGTTTACGTGGGGTTTCAAGCTGAGATATGCATTTTTTACGATAATCTTGGTGAGACTTCTGTCCGAAGTATGCAGAATCATCGAGATCGCACTTTTCGAGCTATTTAATGCGACAAACACGTTATCTGGTGTTTTCAGCACTCCACAGTGCGTTTGATATGCAGAACCAGCGAAATCTTGGTTTTCGTGGGGTTTCAAGCTGAGATATGCATTTTTTTACGATAATCTTGGTGAGACTTCTGTCCGAAGTATGCTTAATCATCGAGATCGCTCTATTCGAGATATTTAATGCGAGAAACACGTTATCTGGTGTTTTCACCACTCCGCAGTGCGTTTGATATGCAGAACCAGCGATATCTTGGTTTTCGTGGGGTTTCAAGCTCAGATATGCATTTTCTGCGATAATCTTGGTGAGACTTCTGTCCGAAGTATGCAGAGTCATCGAGATCGCTCTATTCGACCTATTGAATGCGAGAAACACGTTATCTGGTGTTTTCAGCACTCCACAGTGCGTTTGATATGCAGAACCAGCGAAATCTTGGTTTTCGTGGGGTTTCAAGCTGAGATATGCATTTTTTACGATAATCTTGGTGAGACTTCTGTCCGAAGTATGCTTAATCATCGAGATCGCTCTATTCGAGCTATTTAATGCGAGAAACACGTTATCTGGTGTTTTCACCACTCCACAGTGCGTATGATATACAGAACCGACGATATCTTGGTTTTCGTGGGGTTTCAAGCTCAGATATGCATTTTCTGCGATAATCATGGTGAGACTTCTGTCCGAAGTATGCAGAGTCATCGAGATCGCTCTTTTCGAGCTATTTAATGCGAGAAACAAGTTATCTGGTGTTTTCACCACTCCGCAGTGCGTTTGATATGCAGAACCAGCGATATCTTGGTTTCCGTGGGGTTTCAAGCTCAGATATGCATTTTCTGCGATAATCTTGGTGAGACTTCTGTCCGAAGTATGCAGAGTCATCGAGATCGTACTTTTCGAGCTATTCAATGCGAAAAACACGTTTCCTGGGGTTTTCACCACTCTCACAGTTCGTTGGATATGCAGAACAGGAGATATCTTGGTTTTCGTGGGGTTTCTAGCAGAGATATGCATTTTCTGCGATAATCTAGGTGAGACTTCTGTCCGAAGTATGCTTAATCATCGAGATCGCTCGTTTCGAGCTATTTAATGCGAGAAACAAGTTATCTGGTGTTTTCACCACTCCACAGTGCGTTTGATAGGCAGAAACAGCGATATCTTGGTTTTCGTGGGGTTTCAAGCTGAGATATGCATTTTTTACGATAATCATGGTGAGACTTCTGTCCGAAGTATGCAGAATCATCGAGATCGCACTTTTCGAGCTATTTAATGCGACAAACACGTTTTCTGCGGTTTTCACCACTCCACAGTTCGTTGGATATGCAGAACAGGAGATATCTTGGTTTTCGTGGGGTTTCTAGCAGAGATATGCATTTTCTGCGATAATCTAGGTGAGACTTCTGTCCGAAGTATGCTTAATCATCGAGATCGCTCGTTTCGAGCTATTTAATGCGAGAAACAAGTTATCTGGTGTTTTCACCACTCCACAGTGCGTATGATATGCTGAACCGACGATATCTTGGTTTTCGTGGGGTTTCAAGCTCAGATATGCATTTTTTACGATCATCATGGTGAGACCTCTGTCCGAAGTATGCAGAAACATCGAGATCGCTCTTTTCGAAATTTTTAATGCGAGAAACACGTTATCGGGTGTTTTCACCACTCCACAGTGCGGTTGATATGCATAACCAGCGAAATCTTGGTTTTCGTGTGGCTTCAAGCTCAGATATGCATTTTCTGCGATAATCATGGTGAGACTTCTGTCCGAAGTATGCAGAATCATCGAGATCGCTCTATTCGAGATATTTAATGCGAGAAACACGTTATCTGGTGTTTTCACCACTCCGCAGTGCGTTTGATATGCAGAACCAGCGATATCTTGGTTTTCGTGGGGTTTCAAGCTCAGATATGCATTTTCTGCGATAATCTTGGTGAGACTTCTGTCCGAAGTATGCAGAGTCATCGAGATCGCTCTATTCGAGATATTTAATGCGAGAAACACGTTATCTGGTGTTTTCACCACTCCGCAGTGCGTTTGATATGCAGAACCAGCGATATCTTGGTTTTCGTGGGGTTTCAAGCTCAGATATGCATTTTCTGCGATAATCTTGGTGAGACTTCTGTCCGAAGTATGCAGAGTCATCGAGAACGTACTTTTCGAGCTATTTAATGCGACAAACACGTTTTCTGGGGTTTTCACCACTCCACAGTTCGTTGGATATGCAGAACAGGAGATATCTTGGTTTTCGTGGGGTTTCTAGCAGAGATATGCATTTTCTGCGCTAATCTTGGTGAGACCTCTGTCCGAAGTATGCAGAAACATGGAGATCGCTCTTTTCGACCTATTGAATGCGAGAAACACGTTATCTGGTGTTTTCAGCACTCCACAGTGCGTTTGATATGCAGAACCAGCGAAATCTTGGTTTTCGTGGGGTTTCAAGCTGAGATATGCATTTTTTACGATAATCCTGGTGAGACTTCTGTCCGAAGTATCCTTAATCATCGAGATCGCTCTATTCGAGCTATTTAATGCGAGAAACACGTTATCTGGTGTTTTCACCACTCCACAGTGCGTATGATATACAGAACCGACGATATCTTGGTTTTCGTGGGGTTTCAAGCTCAGATATGCATTTTCTGCGATAATCATGGTGAGACTTCTGTCCGAAGTATGCAGAGTCATCGAGATCGCTCTTTTCGAGCTATTTAATGCGAGAAACAAGTTATCTGGTGTTTTCACCACTCCGCAGTGCGTTTGATATGCAGAACCAGCGATATCTTGGTTTCCGTGGGGTTTCAAGCTCAGATATGCATTTTCTGCGATAATCTTGGTGAGACTTCTGTCCGAAGTATGCTTAATCATCGAGATCGCTCGTTTCGAGCTATTTAATGCGAGAAGCAAGTTAGCTGGTGTTTTCACCACTCCACAGTGCGTTTGATATGCAGAAACAGCGATATCTTGGTTTTCGTGGGGTTTCAAGCTGAGATATGCATTTTTTACGATAATCATGGTGAGACTTCTGTCCGAAGTATGCAGAATTATCGAGATCGCACTTTTCGAGCTATTTAATGCGACAAACACGTTATCTGGTGTTTTCAGCACTCCACAGTGCGTTCGATATGCAGAACCTGCGATATCTGGGTTTTCGTGGGGTTTCAAGCTGAGATATGCATTTTTTACGATAATCTTGGTGAGACTTCTGTCCGAAGTATGCAGAATCATCGAGATCGCACTTTTCGAGCTATTTAATGCGACAAACACGTTATCTGGTGTTTTCAGCACACCACAGTGCGTTTGATATGCAGAACCAGCGAAATCTTGGTTTTCGTGGGGTTTCAAGCTGAGATATGCATTTTTTACGATAATCTTGGTGAGACTTCTGTCCGAAGTATGCTTAATTATCGAGATCGCTCTATTCGAGCTATTTAATGCGAGAAACACGTTATCTGGTGTTTTCACCACTCCACAGTGCGTATGATATACAGAACCGACGATATCTTGGTTTTCGTGGGGTTTCAAGCTCAGATATGCATTTTCTGCGATAATCATGGTGAGACTTCTGTCCGAAGTATGCAGAGTCTTCGAGATCGCTCTTTTCGAGCTATTTAATGCGAGAAACAAGTTATCTGGTGTTTTCACCACTCCGCAGTGCGTTTGATATGCAGAACCAGCGATATCTTGGTTTTCGTGGGGTTTCAAGCTCAGATATGCATTTTCTGCGATAATCTTGGTGTAGACTTCTGTCCGAAGTATGCAGAGTCATCGAGATCGTACTTTTCGAGCTATTCAATGCGAGAAACACGTTTTCTGGGGTTTTCACCACTCCACAGTTCGTTGGATATGCAGAACAGGAGATATCTTGGTTTTCGTGGGGTTTCTAGCAGAGATATGCATTTTCTGCGATAATCTAGGTGAGACTTCAGTCCGAAGAATGCTTAATCATCGAGATCGCTCGTTTCGAGCTATTTAATGCGAGAAACAAGTTATCTGGTGTTTTCACCACTCCACAGTGCGTGTGATATGCAGAAACAGCGATATCTTGGTTTTCGTGGGGTTTCAAGCTGAGATATGCATTTTTTACGATAATCATGGTGAGCCTTCTGTCCGAAGTATGCAGAATCATCGAGATCGCACTTTTCGAGCTATTTAATGCGACAAACACGTTATCTGGTGTTTTCAGCACTCCACAGTGCGTTCGATATGCAGAACAAGCGATATCTGGGTTTACGTGGGGTTTCAAGCTGAGATATGCATTTTTTACGATAATCTTGGTGAGACTTCTGTCCGAAGTATGCAGAATCATCGAGATCGCACTTTTCGAGCTATTTAATGCGACAAACACGTTATCTGGTGTTTTCAGCACTCCACAGTGCGTTTGATATGCAGAACCAGCGAAATCTTGGTTTTCGTGGGGTTTCAAGCTGAGATATGCATTTTTTTACGATAATCTTGGTGAGACTTCTGTCCGAAGTATGCTTAATCATCGAGATCGCTCTATTCGAGATATTTAATGCGAGAAACACGTTATCTGGTGTTTTCACCACTCCGCAGTGCGTTTGATATGCAGAACCAGCGATATCTTGGTTTTCGTGGGGTTTCAAGCTCAGATATGCATTTTCTGCGATAATCTTGGTGAGACTTCTGTCCGAAGTATGCAGAGTCATCGAGATCGCTCTATTCGACCTATTGAATGCGAGAAACACGTTATCTGGTGTTTTCAGCACTCCACAGTGCGTTTGATATGCAGAACCAGCGAAATCTTGGTTTTCGTGGGGTTTCAAGCTGAGATATGCATTTTTTACGATAATCTTGGTGAGACTTCTGTCCGAAGTATGCTTAATCATCGAGATCGCTCTATTCGAGCTATTTAATGCGAGAAACACGTTATCTGGTGTTTTCACCACTCCACAGTGCGTATGATATACAGAACCGACGATATCTTGGTTTTCGTGGGGTTTCAAGCTCAGATATGCATTTTCTGCGATAATCATGGTGAGACTTCTGTCCGAAGTATGCAGAGTCATCGAGATCGCTCTTTTCGAGCTATTTAATGCGAGAAACAAGTTATCTGGTGTTTTCACCACTCCGCAGTGCGTTTGATATGCAGAACCAGCGATATCTTGGTTTCCGTGGGGTTTCAAGCTCAGATATGCATTTTCTGCGATAATCTTGGTGAGACTTCTGTCCGAAGTATGCAGAGTCATCGAGATCGTACTTTTCGAGCTATTCAATGCGAAAAACACGTTTCCTGGGGTTTTCACCACTCTCACAGTTCGTTGGATATGCAGAACAGGAGATATCTTGGTTTTCGTGGGGTTTCTAGCAGAGATATGCATTTTCTGCGATAATCTAGGTGAGACTTCTGTCCGAAGTATGCTTAATCATCGAGATCGCTCGTTTCGAGCTATTTAATGCGAGAAACAAGTTATCTGGTGTTTTCACCACTCCACAGTGCGTTTGATAGGCAGAAACAGCGATATCTTGGTTTTCGTGGGGTTTCAAGCTGAGATATGCATTTTTTACGATAATCATGGTGAGACTTCTGTCCGAAGTATGCAGAATCATCGAGATCGCACTTTTCGAGCTATTTAATGCGACAAACACGTTTTCTGCGGTTTTCACCACTCCACAGTTCGTTGGATATGCAGAACAGGAGATATCTTGGTTTTCGTGGGGTTTCTAGCAGAGATATGCATTTTCTGCGATAATCTAGGTGAGACTTCTGTCCGAAGTATGCTTAATCATCGAGATCGCTCGTTTCGAGCTATTTAATGCGAGAAACAAGTTATCTGGTGTTTTCACCACTCCACAGTGCGTATGATATGCTGAACCGACGATATCTTGGTTTTCGTGGGGTTTCAAGCTCAGATATGCATTTTTTACGATCATCATGGTGAGACCTCTGTCCGAAGTATGCAGAAACATCGAGATCGCTCTTTTCGAAATTTTTAATGCGAGAAACACGTTATCGGGTGTTTTCACCACTCCACAGTGCGGTTGATATGCATAACCAGCGAAATCTTGGTTTTCGTGTGGCTTCAAGCTCAGATATGCATTTTCTGCGATAATCATGGTGAGACTTCTGTCCGAAGTATGCAGAATCATCGAGATCGCTCTATTCGAGATATTTAATGCGAGAAACACGTTATCTGGTGTTTTCACCACTCCGCAGTGCGTTTGATATGCAGAACCAGCGATATCTTGGTTTTCGTGGGGTTTCAAGCTCAGATATGCATTTTCTGCGATAATCTTGGTGAGACTTCTGTCCGAAGTATGCAGAGTCATCGAGATCGCTCTATTCGAGATATTTAATGCGAGAAACACGTTATCTGGTGTTTTCACCACTCCGCAGTGCGTTTGATATGCAGAACCAGCGATATCTTGGTTTTCGTGGGGTTTCAAGCTCAGATATGCATTTTCTGCGATAATCTTGGTGAGACTTCTGTCCGAAGTATGCAGAGTCATCGAGAACGTACTTTTCGAGCTATTTAATGCGACAAACACGTTTTCTGGGGTTTTCACCACTCCACAGTTCGTTGGATATGCAGAACAGGAGATATCTTGGTTTTCGTGGGGTTTCTAGCAGAGATATGCATTTTCTGCGCTAATCTTGGTGAGACCTCTGTCCGAAGTATGCAGAAACATGGAGATCGCTCTTTTCGACCTATTGAATGCGAGAAACACGTTATCTGGTGTTTTCAGCACTCCACAGTGCGTTTGATATGCAGAACCAGCGAAATCTTGGTTTTCGTGGGGTTTCAAGCTGAGATATGCATTTTTTACGATAATCCTGGTGAGACTTCTGTCCGAAGTATCCTTAATCATCGAGATCGCTCTATTCGAGCTATTTAATGCGAGAAACACGTTATCTGGTGTTTTCACCACTCCACAGTGCGTATGATATACAGAACCGACGATATCTTGGTTTTCGTGGGGTTTCAAGCTCAGATATGCATTTTCTGCGATAATCATGGTGAGACTTCTGTCCGAAGTATGCAGAGTCATCGAGATCGCTCTTTTCGAGCTATTTAATGCGAGAAACAAGTTATCTGGTGTTTTCACCACTCCGCAGTGCGTTTGATATGCAGAACCAGCGATATCTTGGTTTCCGTGGGGTTTCAAGCTCAGATATGCATTTTCTGCGATAATCTTGGTGAGACTTCTGTCCGAAGTATGCTTAATCATCGAGATCGCTCGTTTCGAGCTATTTAATGCGAGAAGCAAGTTAGCTGGTGTTTTCACCACTCCACAGTGCGTTTGATATGCAGAAACAGCGATATCTTGGTTTTCGTGGGGTTTCAAGCTGAGATATGCATTTTTTACGATAATCATGGTGAGACTTCTGTCCGAAGTATGCAGAATTATCGAGATCGCACTTTTCGAGCTATTTAATGCGACAAACACGTTATCTGGTGTTTTCAGCACTCCACAGTGCGTTCGATATGCAGAACCTGCGATATCTGGGTTTTCGTGGGGTTTCAAGCTGAGATATGCATTTTTTACGATAATCTTGGTGAGACTTCTGTCCGAAGTATGCAGAATCATCGAGATCGCACTTTTCGAGCTATTTAATGCGACAAACACGTTATCTGGTGTTTTCAGCACTCCACAGTTCGTTGGATATGCAGAACAGGAGATATCTTGGTTTTCGTGGGGTTTCTAGCAGAGATATGCATTTTCTGCGCTAATCTTGGTGAGACCTCTGTCCGAAGTATGCTTAATCATCGAGATCGCTCTATTCGAGATATTTAATGCGAGAAACACGTTATCTGGTGTTTTCACCACTCCACAGTGCGTATGATGTGCAGAACCGACGATATCTTGGTTTTCGTGGGGTTTCAAGCTCAGATATGCATTTTCTGCGATAATCTTGGTGAGACTTCTGTCCGAAGTATGCAGAGTCATCGAGATCGTACTTTTCGAGCTATTTAATGCGACAAACACGTTTTCTGGGGTTTTCACCACTCCACAGTTCGTTGGATATGCAGAACAGGAGATATCTTGGTTTTCGTGGGGTTTCTAGCAGAGATATGCATTTTCTGCGATAATCTTGGTGAGACCTGTGTCCGAAGTATGCAGAAACATCGAGATCGCTCTTTTCGACCTATTTAATGCGACAAACACGTTTTCTGGGGTTTTCACCACTCCACAGTTCGTTGGATATGCAGAACAGGAGATATCTTGGTTTTCGTGGGGTTTCTAGCAGAGATATGCATTTTCTGCGATAATCATGGTGAGACCTCTGTCCGAAGTATGCAGAAACATGGAGATCGCTCTTTTCGACCTATTGAATGCGAGAAACACGTTATCTGGTGTTTTTACCACTCCACAGTGCGTTTGATATGCAGAACCAGCGAAATCTTGGTTTTCGTTGGGTTTCAAGCTGAGATATGCATTTTTTACGATAATCATGGTGAGACTTCTGTCCGAAGTATGCTTAATCATCGAGATCGCTCGTTTCGAGCTATTTAATGCGAGAAACAAGTTATCTGGTGTTTTCACCACTCCACAGTGCGTTTGATATGCAGAAACAGCGATATCTTGGTTTTCGTGGGGTTTCAAGCTGAGATATGCACTTTTTACGATAATCATGGTGAGACTTCTGTCCGAAGTATGCAGAATCATCGAGATCGCACTTTTCGAGCTATTTAATGCGACAAACACGTTATCTGGTGTTTTCAGCACTCCACAGTGCGTTCGATATGCAGAACCAGCGATATCTGGGTTTACGTGGGGTTTCAAGCTGATATGCATTTTTTACGATAATCTTGGTGAGACTTCTGTCCGAAGTATGCAGAATCATCGAGATCGCACTTTTCGAGCTATTTAATGCGACAAACACGTTATCTGGTGTTTTCAGCACTCCACAGTGCGTTTGATATGCAGAACCAGCGAAATCTTGGTTTTCGTGGGGTTTCAAGCTGAGATATGCATTTTTTTACGATAATCTTGGTGAGACTTCTGTCCGAAGTATGCTTAATCATCGAGATCGCTCTATTCGAGATATTTAATGCGAGAAACACGTTATCTGGTGTTTTCACCACTCCGCAGTGCGTTTGATATGCAGAACCAGCGATATCTTGGTTTTCGTGGGGTTTCAAGCTCAGATATGCATTTTCTGCGATAATCTTGGTGAGACTTCTGTCCGAAGTATGCAGAGTCATCGAGATCGCTCTATTCGAGATATTTAATGCGAGAAACACGTTATCTGGTGTTTTCACCACTCCGCAGTGCGTTTGATATGCAGAACCAGCGATATCTTGGTTTTCGTGGGGTTTCAAGCTCAGATATGCATTTTCTGCGATAATCTTGGTTAGACTTCTGTCCGCAGTATGCAGAGTCATCGAGAACGTACTTTTCGAGCTATTTAATGCGACAAACACGTTTTCTGGGGTTTTCACCACTCCACAGTTCGTTGGATATGCAGAACAGGAGATATCTTGGTTTTCGTGGGGTTTCTAGCAGAGATATGCATTTTCTGCGCTAATCTTGGTGAGACCTCTGTCCGAAGTATGCAGAAACATGGAGATCGCTCTTTTCGACCTATTGAATGCGAGAAACACGTTATCTGGTGTTTTCACCACTCCACAGTGCGTATGATATGCAGAACCGACGAAATCTTGGTTTTCGTTGGGTTTCAAGCTCAGATATGCATTTTCTGCGATAATCTTGGTGAGACTTCTGTCCGAAGTATGCAGAGTCATCGAGATCGCTCTTTTCGAGCTATTTAATGCGAGAAACACGTTTTCTGGGGTTTTCACCACTCCACAGTGCGTATGATATACAGAACCGACGATATCTTGGTTTTCGTGGGGTTTCAAGCTCAGATATGCATTTTCTGCGATAATCATGGTGAGACTTCTGTCCGAAGTATGCAGAGTCATCGAGATCGCTCTTTTCGAGCTATTTAATGCGAGAAACAAGTTATCTGGTGTTTTCACCACTCCGCAGTGCGTTTGATTTGCAGAACCAGCGATATCTTGGTTTCCGTGGGGTTTCAAGCTCAGATATGCATTTTCTGCGATAATCTTGGTGAGACTTCTGTCCGAAGTATGCAGAGTCATCGAGATCGTACTTTTCGAGCTATTCAATGCGAGAAACACGTTTTCTGGGGTTTTCACCACTCCACAGTTCGTTGGATATGCAGAACAGGAGATATCTTGGTTTTCGTGGGGTTTCTAGCAGAGATATGCATTTTCTGCGATAATCTAGGTGAGACTTCTGTCCGAAGTATGCTTAATCATCGAGATCGCTCGTTTCGAGCTATTTAATGCGAGAAACAAGTTATCTGGTGTTTTCACCACTCCACAGTGCGTTTGATATGCAGAAACAGCGATATCTTGGTTTTCGTGGGGTTTCAAGCTGAGATATGCATTTTTTACGATAATCATGGTGAGACTTCTGTCCGAAGTATGCAGAATCATCGAGATCGCACTTTTCGAGCTATTTAATGCGACAAACACGTTATCTGGTGTTTTCAGCACTCCACAGTGCGTTCGATATGCAGAACCAGCGATATCTGGGTTTTCGTGGGGTTTCAAGCTGAGATATGCATTTTTTACGATAATCTTGGTGAGACTTCTGTCCGAAGTATGCAGAATCATCGAGATAGCACTTTTCGAGCTATTTAATGCGACAAACACGTTATCTGGTGTTTTCAGCACTCCACAGTGCGTTTGATATGCAGAACCAGCGAAATCTTGGTTTTCGTGGGGTTTCATGCTGAGATATGCATTTTTTTACGATAATCTTGGTGAGACTTCTGTCCGAAGTATGCTTAATCATCGAGATCGCTCTAGTCGAGATATTTAATGCGAGAAACACGTTATCTGGTGTTTTCACCACTCCACAGTGCGTATGATGTGCAGAACCGACGATATCTTGGTTTTCGTGGGGTTTCAAGCTCAGATATGCATTTTCTGCGATAATCTTGGTGAGACTTCTGTCCGAAGTATGCAGAGTCATCGAGATCGTAATTTCGAGCTATTTAATGCGACAAACACGTTTTCTGGGGTTTTCACCACTCCACAGTTCGTTGGATATGCAGAACAGGAGATATCTTGGTTTTCGTGGGGTTTCTAGCAGAGATATGCATTTTCTGCGATAATCTTGGTGAGACCTGTGTCCGAAGTATGCAGAAACATCGAGATCGCTCTTTTCGACCTATTGAATGCGAGAAACACGTTATCTGGTGTTTTCACCACTCCACAGTGCGTATGATATGCAGAACCGACGAAATCTTGGTTTTCGTTGGGTTTCAAGCTCAGATATGCATTTTCTGCGATAATCTTGGTGAGACTTCTGTCCGAAGTATGCAGAGTCATCGAGATCGTACTTTTCGAGCTATTCAATGCGAGAAACACGTTTTCTGGGGTTTTCACCACTCCACAGTTCGTTGGAT
Source organism: Anthophora plumipes (assembly GCA_951804975.1). Classification (NCBI taxonomy): domain Eukaryota; kingdom Metazoa; phylum Arthropoda; class Insecta; order Hymenoptera; family Apidae; genus Anthophora; species Anthophora plumipes. The sequence goes on from OX638118.1 coordinate 22,918,103, forward strand.
ATGCAGAACAGGAGATATCTTGGTTTTCGTGGGGTTTCTAGCAGAGATATGCATTTTCTGCGATAATCTAGGTGAGACTTCTGTCCGAAGTATGCTTAATCATCGAGATCGCTCGTTTCGAGCTATTTAATGCGAGAAACAAGTTATCTGGTGTTTTCACCACTCCACAGTGCGTTTGATATGCAGAAACAGCGATATCTTGGTTTTCGTGGGGTTTCAAGCCGAGATATGCATTTTTTACGATAATCATGGTGAGACTTCTGTCCGAAGTATGCAGAATCATCGAGATCGCACTTTTCGAGCTATTTAATGCGACAAACACGTTATCTGGTGTTTTCAGCACTCCACAGTGCGTTCGATATGCAGAACCAGCGATATCTGGGTTTTCGTGGGGTTTCAAGCTGAGATATGCATTTTTTACGATAATCTTGGTGAGACTTCTGTCCGAAGTATGCAGAATCATCGAGATAGCACTTTTCGAGCTATTTAATGCGACAAACACGTTATCTGGTGTTTTCAGCACTCCACAGTGCGTTTGATATGCAGAACCAGCGAAATCTTGGTTTTCGTGGGGTTTCATGCTGAGATATGCATTTTTTTACGATAATCTTGGTGAGACTTCTGTCCGAAGTATGCTTAATCATCGAGATCGCTCTATTCGAGATATTTAATGCGAGAAACACGTTATCTGGTGTTTTCACCACTCCACAGTGCGTATGATGTGCAGAACCGACGATATCTTGGTTTTCGTGGGGTTTCAAGCTCAGATATGCATTTTCTGCGATAATCTTGGTGAGACTTCCGTCCGAAGTATGCAGAGTCATCGAGATCGTAATTTCGAGCTATTTAATGCGACAAACACGTTTTCTGGGGTTTTCACCACTCCACAGTTCGTTGGATATGCAGAACAGGAGATATCTTGGTTTTCGTGGGGTTTCTAGCAGAGATATGCATTTTCTGCGATAATCTTGGTGAGACCTGTGTCCGAAGTATGCAGAAACATCGAGATCGCTCTTTTCGACCTATTTAATGCGAGAAACACGTTATCTGGTGCTTTCAGCACTCCACAGTGCGTTTGATATGCAGAACCAGCGATATCTTGGTTTACGTGGGGTTTCAAGCTCAGATATGCATTATCTGCGATAATCTTGGTGAGACTTCTGTCCGAAGTATGCAGAGTCATCGAGATCGCTCTTTTCGAGCTATTTAATGCGAGAAACAAGTTATCTGGTGTTTTCACCACTCCGCAGTGCGTTTGATATGCAGAACCAGCGATATCTTGGTTTTCGTGGGGTTTCAAGCTGAGATATGCATTTTTTTACGATAATCGTGGTGAGACTTCTGTCCGAAGTATGCTTAATCATCGAGATCGCTCTATTCGAGATATTTAATGCGAGAAACACGTTATCTGGTGTTTTCACCACTCCACAGTGCGTATGATATGCAGAACCGACGATATCTTGGTTTTCGTGGGGTTTCAAGCTCAGATATGCATTTTCTGCGATAATCTTGGTGAGACTTCTGTCCGAAGTATGCAGAGTCATCGAGATCGTACTTTTCGAGCTATTTAATTCGAGAAACACGTTTTCTGGGGTTTTCACCACTCCACAGTTCGTTGGATATGCAGAACAGGAGATATCTTGGTTTTCGTGGGGTTTCTAGCAGAGATATGCATTTTCTGCGATAATCTTGGTGAGACCTGTGTCCGAAGTATGCAGAAACATCGAGATCGCTCTTTTCGACCTATTTAATGCGAGAAACACGTTATCTGGTGTTTTCACCACTCCGCAGTGCGTTTGATATGCAGAACCAGCGATATCTTGGTTTTCGTGTGGTTTCAAGCTCAGATATGCACTTTCTGCGATAATCTTGGTGAGACTTCTGTCCGAAGTATACAGAATCATCGAGATTGCACTTTTAGAGCTATTTAATGCGACAAACACGTTATCTGGTGTTTTCAGCACACCACAGTGCGTTTGATATGCAGAACCAGCGAAATCTTGGTTTTCGTGGGGTTTCAAGCTGAGATATGCATTTTTTACGATAATCATGGTGAGACTTCTGTCCGAAGTATGCAGAATCATCGAGATCGCACTTTTCGAGCTATTTAATGCGACAAACACGTTATCTGGTGTTTTCAGCACTCCACAGTGCGTTTGATATGCAGAACCAGCGAAATCTGGGTTTTCGTGGGGTTTCAAGCTGAGATATGCATTTCTTACGATAATCTTGGTGAGACTTCTGTCCGAAGTATGCAGAATCATCGAGATCGCTCTTTTCAAGCTATTTAATGCGAGAAACACGTTTTCTGGGGTTTTCACCACTCCACAGTGCGTTTGATATGCAGAACCAGCGATATCTTGGTTTTCGTGGGGTTTCAAGCTCAGATATGCATTTTCTGCGATAATCTTGGTGAGACTTCTGTCCGAAGTATGCAGAGTCATCGAGATCGTACTTTTCGAGCTATTCAATGCGAGAAACACGTTTTCTGGGGTTTTCACCACTCCACAGTGCGTTCGATATGCAGAACCAGCGATATCTGGGTTTTCGTGGGGTTTCAAGCTGAGATATGCATTTTTTACGATAATCTTGGTGAGACTTCTGTCCGAAGAATGCAGAATCATCGAGATCGCACTTTTCGAGCTATTTAATGCGACAAACACGTTTTCTGGGGTTTTCACCACTCCACAGTTCGTTGGATATGCAGAACAGGAGATATCTTGGTTTTCGTGGGGTTTCTAGCAGAGATATGCATTTTCTGCGATAATCTTGGTGAGACCTGTGTCCGAAGTATGCAGAAACATCGAGATCGCTCTTTTCGACCTATTTAATGCGAGAAACACGTTTTCTGGGGTTTTCACCACTCCACAGTGCGTTTGATATGCAGAACCAGCGATATCTTGGTTTTCGTGGGGTTTCAAGCTCAGATATGCATTTTCTGCGATAATCTTGGTGAGACTTCTGTCCGAAGTATGCAGAGTCATCGAGATCGTACTTTTCGAGCTATTTAATGCGACAAACACGTTATCTGGTGTTTTCACCACTCCACAGTGCGTATGATTTGCAGAACCGACGATATCTTGGTTTTCGTGGGGTTTCAAGCTCAGATATGCATTCTCTGCGATAATCTTGGTGAGACTTCTGTCCGAAGTATGCAGAGTCATCGAGATCGTACTTTTCGAGCTATTTAATGCGACAAACACGTTTTCTGGGGTTTTCACCACTCCACAGTTCGTTGGATATGCAGAACAGGAGATATCTTGGTTTTCGTGGGGTTTCTAGCAGAGATATGCATTTTCTGCGATAATCTTGGTGAGACCTCTGTCCGAAGTATGCAGAAACATCGAGATCGCTCTTTTCGACCTATTTAATGCGAGAAACACGTTATCTGGTGTTATCACCACTCCACAGTGCGTTTGATATGCAGAACCAGCGAAATCTTGGTTTTCGTTGGGTTTGAAGCTGAGATATGCATTTTTTACGATAATCATGGTGAGACTACTGTCCGAAGTATGCAGAATCATCGAGATCGCACTTTTCGAGCTATTTAATGCGACAAACACGTTATCCGGTGTTTTCAGCACTCCACAGTGCGTTTGATATGCAGAACCAGCGATATCTGGGTTTTCGTGGGGTTTCAAGCTGAGATATGCATTTTTTACGATAATCTTGGTGAGACTTCTGTCCGAAGTATGCAGAATCATCGAGATCGCACTTTTCGATCTATTTAATGCGACAAACACGTTATGTGGTGTTTTCAGCACTCCTCAGTGCGTTTGATTTGCAGAACCAGCGAAATCTTGGTTTTCGTGGGGTTTCAAGCTGAGATATGAATTTTTTTACGATAATCTTGGTGGGACTTCTGTCCGAAGTATGCTTAATCATCGAGACCGCTCTATTCGAGCTATTTAATGCGAGAAAAACCTTCTCTGGTGTTTTCACCACTCCACAGTGCGTTTGATATGCAGAACCAGCAATATCTTGGTTTTCGGGTGGTTTCAAGCTCAGATATGCATTTTCTGCGATAATCTTGGTGAGACTTCTGTCCGAAGTATGCAGAATCATCGAGATCGCACTTTTCGAGATATTTAATGCGAGAAACACGTTATCTGGTGTTTTCACCACTCCACAGTGCGTTTGATATGCAGAACCGGCGATATCTTGGTTTTTGTGGTGTTTCAAGCTGAGATATGCATTTTTTACGATAATCTTGGTGAGACTTCTGTCCGAAGTATGCTTAATCATCGAGACCGCTCTATTCGAGCTATTTAATGCGAGAAAAACCTTGTCTGGTGTTTTCACCACTCCACAGTGCGTTTGATATGCAGAACCAGCGATATCTTGGTTTTCGTGTGGTTTCAAGCTCAGATATGAATTCTCTGCGATAATCTTGGTGAGACTTCTGTCCGAAGTATGCAGAATCATCGAGATCGCACTTTTCGAGCTATTTAATGCGAGAAACACGTTATCTGGTGTTTTCACCACTCCACAGTGCGTATGATATGCAGAACCGACGATATCTTGGTTTTCGTGCGGTTTCAAGCTCAGATATGCATTTCCTGCTATAATCTTGGTGAGACTTCTGTCAGAAGTATGCAGAGTCATCGAGATCGTACTTTTCGAGCTATTTAATGCGAGAAACACGTTATCTGGTGTTTTCACCACTCCACAGTGCGTTTGATATGCAGAAACAGCGATATCTTGGTTTTCGTGGGGTTTCAAGCTGAGATATGCATTTTTTACGATAATCATGGTGAGACTTCTGTCCGAAGTATGCAGAATTATCGAGATCGCTCTTTTCGACCTATTTAATGCGAGAAACACGTTTTCTGGGGTTTTCACCACTCCACAGTGCGTTTGATATGCAGAACCAGCGATATCTTGGTTTTCGTGGGGTTTCAAGCTGAGATATGCATTTTTTACGATAATCTTGGTGAGACTTCTGTCCGAAGTATGCAGAATCATCGAGATCGCACTTTTCGAGCTATTTAATGCGACAAACACGTTATCTGGTGTTTTCAGCACTCCACAGTTCGTTGGATATGCAGAACAGGAGATATCTTGGTTTTCGTGGGGTTTCTAGCAGAGATATGCATTTTCTGCGCTAATCTTGGTGAGACCTCTGTCCGAAGTATGCTTAATCATCGAGATCGCTCTATTCGAGATATTTAATGCGAGAAACACGTTATCTGGTGTTTTCACCACTCCACAGTGCGTATGATGTGCAGAACCGACGATATCTTGGTTTTCGTGGGGTTTCAAGCTCAGATATGCATTTTCTGCGATAATCTTGGTGAGACTTCTGTCCGAAGTATGCAGAGTCATCGAGATCGTACTTTTCGAGCTATTTAATGCGACAAACACGTTTTCTGGGGTTTTCACCACTCCACAGTTCGTTGGATATGCAGAACAGGAGATATCTTGGTTTTCGTGGGGTTTCTAGCAGAGATATGCATTTTCTGCGATAATCTTGGTGAGACCTGTGTCCGAAGTATGCAGAAACATCGAGATCGCTCTTTTCGACCTATTTAATGCGACAAACACGTTTTCTGGGGTTTTCACCACTCCACAGTTCGTTGGATATGCAGAACAGGAGATATCTTGGTTTTCGTGGGGTTTCTAGCAGAGATATGCATTTTCTGCGATAATCATGGTGAGACCTCTGTCCGAAGTATGCAGAAACATGGAGATCGCTCTTTTCGACCTATTGAATGCGAGAAACACGTTATCTGGTGTTTTTACCACTCCACAGTGCGTTTGATATGCAGAACCAGCGAAATCTTGGTTTTCGTTGGGTTTCAAGCTGAGATATGCATTTTTTACGATAATCATGGTGAGACTTCTGTCCGAAGTATGCTTAATCATCGAGATCGCTCGTTTCGAGCTATTTAATGCGAGAAACAAGTTATCTGGTGTTTTCACCACTCCACAGTGCGTTTGATATGCAGAAACAGCGATATCTTGGTTTTCGTGGGGTTTCAAGCTGAGATATGCACTTTTTACGATAATCATGGTGAGACTTCTGTCCGAAGTATGCAGAATCATCGAGATCGCACTTTTCGAGCTATTTAATGCGACAAACACGTTATCTGGTGTTTTCAGCACTCCACAGTGCTTTTGATATGCAGAACCAGCGATATCTGGGTTTACGTGGGGTTTCAAGCTGATATGCATTTTTTACGATAATCTTGGTGAGACTTCTGTCCGAAGTATGCAGAATCATCGAGATCGCACTTTTCGAGCTATTTAATGCGACAAACACGTTATCTGGTGTTTTCAGCACTCCACAGTGCGTTTGATATGCAGAACCAGCGAAATCTTGGTTTTCGTGGGGTTTCAAGCTGAGATATGCATTTTTTTACGATAATCTTGGTGAGACTTCTGTCCGAAGTATGCTTAATCATCGAGATCGCTCTATTCGAGATATTTAATGCGAGAAACACGTTATCTGGTGTTTTCACCACTCCGCAGTGCGTTTGATATGCAGAACCAGCGATATCTTGGTTTTCGTGGGGTTTCAAGCTCAGATATGCATTTTCTGCGATAATCTTGGTGAGACTTCTGTCCGAAGTATGCAGAGTCATCGAGATCGCTCTATTCGAGATATTTAATGCGAGAAACACGTTATCTGGTGTTTTCACCACTCCGCAGTGCGTTTGATATGCAGAACCAGCGATATCTTGGTTTTCGTGGGGTTTCAAGCTCAGATATGCATTTTCTGCGATAATCTTGGTTAGACTTCTGTCCGCAGTATGCAGAGTCATCGAGAACGTACTTTTCGAGCTATTTAATGCGACAAACACGTTTTCTGGGGTTTTCACCACTCCACAGTTCGTTGGATATGCAGAACAGGAGATATCTTGGTTTTCGTGGGGTTTCTAGCAGAGATATGCATTTTCTGCGCTAATCTTGGTGAGACCTCTGTCCGAAGTATGCAGAAACATGGAGATCGCTCTTTTCGACCTATTGAATGCGAGAAACACGTTATCTGGTGTTTTCACCACTCCACAGTGCGTATGATATGCAGAACCGACGAAATCTTGGTTTTCGTGGGGTTTCAAGCTCAGATATGCATTTTCTGCGATAATCTTGGTGAGACTTCTGTCCGAAGTATGCAGAGTCATCGAGATCGCTCTTTTCGAGCTATTTAATGCGAGAAACACGTTTTCTGGGGTTTTCACCACTCCACAGTGCGTATGATATACAGAACCGACGATATCTTGGTTTTCGTGGGGTTTCAAGCTCAGATATGCATTTTCTGCGATAATCATGGTGAGACTTCTGTCCGAAGTATGCAGAGTCATCGAGATCGCTCTTTTCGAGCTATTTAATGCGAGAAACAAGTTATCTGGTGTTTTCACCACTCCGCAGTGCGTTTGATTTGCAGAACCAGCGATATCTTGGTTTCCGTGGGGTTTCAAGCTCAGATATGCATTTTCTGCGATAATCTTGGTGAGACTTCTGTCCGAAGTATGCAGAGTCATCGAGATCGTACTTTTCGAGCTATTCAATGCGAGAAACACGTTTTCTGGGGTTTTCACCACTCCACAGTTCGTTGGATATGCAGAACAGGAGATATCTTGGTTTTCGTGGGGTTTCTAGCAGAGATATGCATTTTCTGCGATAATCTAGGTGAGACTTCTGTCCGAAGTATGCTTAATCATCGAGATCGCTCGTTTCGAGCTATTTAATGCGAGAAACAAGTTATCTGGTGTTTTCACCACTCCACAGTGCGTTTGATATGCAGAAACAGCGATATCTTGGTTTTCGTGGGGTTTCAAGCTCAGATATGCATTTTCTGCGATAATCTTGGTTAGACTTCTGTCCGCAGTATGCAGAGTCATCGAGAACGTACTTTTCGAGCTATTTAATGCGACAAACACGTTTTCTGGGGTTTTCACCACTCCACAGTTCGTTGGATATGCAGAACAGGAGATATCTTGGTTTTCGTGGGGTTTCTAGCAGAGATATGCATTTTCTGCGCTAATCTTGGTGAGACCTCTGTCCGAAGTATGCAGAAACATGGAGATCGCTCTTTTCGACCTATTGAATGCGAGAAACACGTTATCTGGTGTTTTCACCACTCCACAGTGCGTATGATATGCAGAACCGACGAAATCTTGGTTTTCGTGGGGTTTCAAGCTCAGATATGCATTTTCTGCGATAATCTTGGTGAGACTTCTGTCCGAAGTATGCAGAGTCATCGAGATCGCTCTTTTCGAGCTATTTAATGCGAGAAACACGTTTTCTGGGGTTTTCACCACTCCACAGTGCGTATGATATACAGAACCGACGATATCTTGGTTTTCGTGGGGTTTCAAGCTCAGATATGCATTTTCTGCGATAATCATGGTGAGACTTCTGTCCGAAGTATGCAGAGTCATCGAGATCGTACTTTTCGAGCTATTTAATGCGACAAACACGTTTTCTGGGGTTTTCACCACTCCACAGTTCGTTGGATATGCAGAACAGGAGATATCTTGGTTTTCGTGGGGTTTCTAGCAGAGATATGCATTTTCTGCGCTAATCTTGGTGAGACCTCTGTCCGAAGTATGCAGAAACATGGAGATCGCTCTTTTCGACCTATTGAATGCGAGAAACACGTTATCTGGTGTTTTCACCACTCCACAGTGCGTATGATATGCAGAACCGACGATATCTTGGTTTTCGTGGGGTTTCAAGCTCAGATATGCATTTTCTGCGATAATCTTGGTGAGACTTCTGTCCGAAGTATGCAGAGTCATCGAGATCGTACTTTTCGAGCTATTTAATTCGAGAAACACGTTTTCTGGGGTTTTCACCACTCCACAGTTCGTTGGATATGCAGAACAGGAGATATCTTGGTTTTCGTGGGGTTTCTAGCAGAGATATGCATTTTCTGCGATAATCTTGGTGAGACCTGTGTCCGAAGTATGCAGAAACATCGAGATCGCTCTTTTCGACCTATTTAATGCGAGAAACACGTTATCTGGTGTTTTCACCACTCCGCAGTGCGTTTGATATGCAGAACCAGCGATATCTTGGTTTTCGTGTGGTTTCAAGCTCAGATATGCACTTTCTGCGATAATCTTGGTGAGACTTCTGTCCGAAGTATACAGAATCATCGAGATTGCACTTTTAGAGCTATTTAATGCGACAAACACGTTATCTGGTGTTTTCAGCACACCACAGTGCGTTTGATATGCAGAACCAGCGAAATCTTGGTTTTCGTGGGGTTTCAAGCTGAGATATGCATTTTTTACGATAATCATGGTGAGACTTCTGTCCGAAGTATGCAGAATCATCGAGATCGCACTTTTCGAGCTATTTAATGCGACAAACACGTTATCTGGTGTTTTCAGCACTCCACAGTGCGTTTGATATGCAGAACCAGCGAAATCTGGGTTTTCGTGGGGTTTCAAGCTGAGATATGCATTTCTTACGATAATCTTGGTGAGACTTCTGTCCGAAGTATGCAGAATCATCGAGATCGCTCTTTTCAAGCTATTTAATGCGAGAAACACGTTTTCTGGGGTTTTCACCACTCCACAGTGCGTTTGATATGCAGAACCAGCGATATCTTGGTTTTCGTGGGGTTTCAAGCTCAGATATGCATTTTCTGCGATAATCTTGGTGAGACTTCTGTCCGAAGTATGCAGAGTCATCGAGATCGTACTTTTCGAGCTATTCAATGCGAGAAACACGTTTTCTGGGGTTTTCACCACTCCACAGTGCGTTCGATATGCAGAACCAGCGATATCTGGGTTTTCGTGGGGTTTCAAGCTGAGATATGCATTTTTTACGATAATCTTGGTGAGACTTCTGTCCGAAGTATGCAGAATCATCGAGATCGCACTTTTCGAGCTATTTAATGCGACAAACACGTTTTCTGGGGTTTTCACCACTCCACAGTTCGTTGGATATGCAGAACAGGAGATATCTTGGTTTTCGTGGGGTTTCTAGCAGAGATATGCATTTTCTGCGATAATCTTGGTGAGACCTGTGTCCGAAGTATGCAGAAACATCGAGATCGCTCTTTTCGACCTATTTAATGCGAGAAACACGTTTTCTGGGGTTTTCACCACTCCACAGTGCGTTTGATATGCAGAACCAGCGATATCTTGGTTTTCGTGGGGTTTCAAGCTCAGATATGCATTTTCTGCGATAATCTTGGTGAGACTTCTGTCCGAAGTATGCAGAGTCATCGAGATCGTACTTTTCGAGCTATTTAATGCGACAAACACGTTATCTGGTGTTTTCACCACTCCACAGTGCGTATGATTTGCAGAACCGACGATATCTTGGTTTTCGTGGGGTTTCAAGCTCAGATATGCATTTTCTGCGATAATCTTGGTGAGACTTCTGTCCGAAGTATGCAGAGTCATCGAGATCGTACTTTTCGAGCTATTTAATGCGACAAACACGTTTTCTGGGGTTTTCACCACTCCACAGCTCGTTGGATATGCAGAACAGGAGATATCTTGGTTTTCGTGGGGTTTCTAGCAGAGATATGCATTTTCTGCGATAATCTTGGTGAGACCTCTGTCCGAAGTATGCAGAAACATCGAGATCGCTCTTTTCGACCTATTTAATGCGAGAAACACGTTATCTGGTGTTATCACCACTCCACAGTGCGTTTGATATGCAGAACCAGCGAAATCTTGGTTTTCGTTGGGTTTGAAGCTGAGATATGCATTTTTTACGATAATCATGGTGAGACTTCTGTCCGAAGTATGCAGAATCATCGAGATCGCACTTTTCGAGCTATTTAATGCGACAAACACGTTATCCGGTGTTTTCAGCACTCCACAGTGCGTTTGATATGCAGAACCAGCGATATCTGGGTTTTCGTGGGGTTTCAAGCTGAGATATGCATTTTTTACGATAATCTTGGTGAGACTTCTGTCCGAAGTATGCAGAATCATCGAGATCGCACTTTTCGATCTATTTAATGCGACAAACACGTTATGTGGTGTTTTCAGCACTCCTCAGTGCGTTTGATATGCAGAACCAGCGAAATCTTGGTTTTCGTGGGGTTTCAAGCTGAGATATGAATTTTTTTACGATAATCTTGGTGGGACTTCTGTCCGAAGTATGCTTAATCATCGAGACCGCTCTATTCGAGCTATTTAATGCGAGAAAAACCTTCTCTGGTGTTTTCACCACTCCACAGTGCGTTTGATATGCAGAACCAGCAATATCTTGGTTTTCGGGTGGTTTCAAGCTCAGATATGCATTTTCTGCGATAATCTTGGTGAGACTTCTGTCCGAAGTATGCAGAATCATCGAGATCGCACTTTTCGAGATATTTAATGCGAGAAACACGTTATCTGGTGTTTTCACCACTCCACAGTGCGTTTGATATGCAGAACCGGCGATATCTTGGTTTTTGTGGTGTTTCAAGCTGAGATATGCATTTTTTACGATAATCTTGGTGAGACTTCTGTCCGAAGTATGCTTAATCATCGAGACCGCTCTATTCGAGCTATTTAATGCGAGAAAAACCTTGTCTGGTGTTTTCACCACTCCACAGTGCGTTTGATATGCAGAACCAGCGATATCTTGGGTTTCGTGTGGTTTCAAGCTCAGATATGAATTCTCTGCGATAATCTTGGTGAGACTTCTGTCCGAAGTATGCAGAATCATCGAGATCGCACTTTTCGAGCTATTTAATGCGAGAAACACGTTATCTGGTGTTTTCACCACTCCACAGTGCGTATGATATGCAGAACCGACGATATCTTGGTTTTCGTGCGGTTTCAAGCTCAGATATGCATTTTCTGCGATAATCTTGGTGAGACTTCTGTCCGAAGTATGCAGAGTCATCGAGATCGTACTTTTCGAGCTATTTAATGCGAGAAACACGTTATCTGGTGTTTTCACCACTCCACAGTGCGTATGATATGCTGAACCGACGATATCTTGGTTTTCGTGGGGTTTCAAGCTCAGATATGCATTTTTTACGATCATCATGGTGAGACCTCTGTCCGAAGTATGCAGAAACATCGAGATCGCTCTTTTCGAAATTTTTAATGCGAGAAACACGTTATCGGGTGTTTTCACCACTCCACAGTGCGGTTGATATGCATAACCAGCGAAATCTTGGTTTTCGTGTGGCTTCAAGCTCAGATATGCATTTTCTGCGATAATCATGGTGAGACTTCTGTCCGAAGTATGCAGAATCATCGAGATCGCACTTTTCGAGCTATTTAATGCGAGAAACACGTTATCTGGTGTTTTCACCACTCCACAGTGCGTATGATATGCAGAACCGACGATATCTTGGTTTTCGCGGGGTTTCAAGCTCAGATATGCATTTTCTGCGATAATCTTGGTGAGACTTCTGTCCGAAGTATGCAGAGTCATCGAGATCGTACTTTTCGAGCTATTTAATGCGAGAAACACGTTTTCTGGGGATTTCACCACTCCACAGTTGGTTGGATATGCAGAACAGGAGATATCTTGGTTTTCGTGGGGTTTCTAGCAGAGATATGCATTTTCTGCGGTAATCTTGGTGAGACCTCTGTCCGAAGTATGCAGAAACATCGAGATCGCTCTTTTCGACCTATTTAATGCGAGAAACACGTTATCTGGTGTTTTCACCACTCCACAGTGCGTTTGATTAGCAGAACCAGCGAAATCTTGGTTTTCGTGGGGTTTCAAGCTGAGATATGCATTTTTTACGATAATCTTGGTGGGACTTCTGTCCGAAGTATGCTTAATCATCGAGACCGCTCTATTCGAGCTATTTAATGCGAGAAAAACCTTCTCTGGTGTTTTCACCACTCCACAGTGCGTTTGATATGCAGAACCAGCAATATCTTGGTTTTCGGGTGGTTTCAAGCTCAGATATGCATTTTCTGCGATAATCTTGGTGAGACTTCTGTCCGAAGTATGCAGAATCATCGAGATCGCACTTTTCGAGATATTTAATGCGAGAAACACGTTATCTGGTGTTTTCACCACTCCACAGTGCGTTTGATATGCAGAACCGGCGATATCTTGGTTTTTGTGGGGTTTCAAGCTGAGATATGCATTTTTTACGATAATCTTGGTGAGACTTCTGTCCGAAGTATGCTTAATCATCGAGACCGCTCTATTCGAGCTATTTAATGCGAGAAAAACCTTGTCTGGTGTTTTCACCACTCCACAGTGCGTTTGATATGCAGAACCAGCGATATCTTGGTTTTCGTGTGGTTTCAAGCTCAGATATGAATTCTCTGCGATAATCTTGGTGAGACTTCTGTCCGAAGTATGCAGAATCATCGAGATCGCACTTTTCGAGCTATTTAATTCGAGAAACACGTTATCTGGTGTTTTCACCACTCCACAGTGCGTATGATATGCAGAACCGACGATATCTTGGTTTTCGTGCGGTTTCAAGCTCAGATATGCATTTTCTGCGATAATCTTGGTGAGACTTCTGTCCGAAGTATGCAGAGTCATCGAGATCGTACTTTTCGAGCTATTTAATGCGAGAAACACGTTATCTGGTGTTTTCACCACTCCACAGTGCGTATGATATGCTGAACCGACGATATCTTGGTTTTCGTGGGGTTTCAAGCTCAGATATGCATTTTTTACGATCATCATGGTGAGACCTCTGTCCGAAGTATGCAGAAACATCGAGATCGCTCTTTTCGAAATTTTTAATGCGAGAAACACGTTATCGGGTGTTTTCACCACTCCACAGTGCGGTTGATATGCATAACCAGCGAAATCTTGGTTTTCGTGTGGCTTCAAGCTCAGATATGCATTTTCTGCGATAATCATGGTGAGACTTCTGTCCGAAGTATGCAGAATCATCGAGATCGCACTTTTCGAGCTATTTAATGCGAGAAACACGTTATCTGGTGTTTTCACCACTCCACAGTGCGTATGATATGCAGAACCGACGATATCTTGGTTTTCGCGGGGTTTCAAGCTCAGATATGCATTTTCTGCGATAATCTTGGTGAGACTTCTGTCCGAAGTATGCAGAGTCATCGAGATCGTACTTTTCGAGCTATTTAATGCGAGAAACACGTTTTCTGGGGATTTCACCACTCCACAGTTGGTTGGATATGCAGAACAGGAGATATCTTGGTTTTCGTGGGGTTTCTAGCAGAGATATGCATTTTCTGCGGTAATCTTGGTGAGACCTCTGTCCGAAGTATGCAGAAACATCGAGATCGCTCTTTTCGACCTATTTAATGCGAGAAACACGTTATCTGGTGTTTTCACCACTCCACAGTGCGTTTGATTAGCAGAACCAGCGAAATCTTGGTTTTCGTGGGGTTTCAAGCTGAGATATGCATTTTTTACGATAATCTTGGTGGGACTTCTGTCCGAAGTATGCTTAATCATCGAGACCGCTCTATTCGAGCTATTTAATGCGAGAAAAACCTTCTCTGGTGTTTTCACCACTCCACAGTGCGTTTGATATGCAGAACCAGCAATATCTTGGTTTTCGGGTGGTTTCAAGCTCAGATATGCATTTTCTGCGATAATCTTGGTGAGACTTCTGTCCGAAGTATGCAGAATCATCGAGATCGCACTTTTCGAGATATTTAATGCGAGAAACACGTTATCTGGTGTTTTCACCACTCCACAGTGCGTTTGATATGCAGAACCGGCGATATCTTGGTTTTTGTGGGGTTTCAAGCTGAGATATGCATTTTTTACGATAATCTTGGTGAGACTTCTGTCCGAAGTATGCTTAATCATCGAGACCGCTCTATTCGAGCTATTTAATGCGAGAAAAACCTTGTCTGGTGTTTTCACCACTCCACAGTGCGTTTGATATGCAGAACCAGCGATATCTTGGTTTTCGTGTGGTTTCAAGCTCAGATATGAATTCTCTGCGATAATCTTGGTGAGACTTCTGTCCGAAGTATGCAGAATCATCGAGATCGCACTTTTCGAGCTATTTAATTCGAGAAACACGTTATCTGGTGTTTTCACCACTCCACAGTGCGTATGATATGCAGAACCGACGATATCTTGGTTTTCGTGCGGTTTCAAGCTCAGATATGCATTTTCTGCGATAATCTTGGTGAGACTTCTGTCCGAAGTATGCAGAGTCATCGAGATCGTACTTTTCGAGCTATTTAATGCGAGAAACACGTTATCTGGTGTTTTCACCACTCCACAGTGCGTATGATATGCTGAACCGACGATATCTTGGTTTTCGTGGGGTTTCAAGCTCAGATATGCATTTTTTACGATCATCATGGTGAGACCTCTGTCCGAAGTATGCAGAAACATCGAGATCGCGCTTTTCGAAATTTTTAATGCGAGAAACACGTTATCGGGTGTTTTCACCACTCCACAGTGCGGTTGATATGCATAACCAGCGAAATCTTGGTTTTCGTGTGGCTTCAAGCTCAGATATGCATTTTCTGCGATAATCATGGTGAGACTTCTGTCCGAAGTATGCAGAATCATCGAGATCGCACTTTTCGAGCTATTTAATGCGAGAAACACGTTATCTGGTGTTTTCACCACTCCACAGTGCGTATGATATGCAGAACCGACGATATCTTGGTTTTCGCGGGGTTCAAGCTCAGATATGCATTTTCTGCGATAATCTTGGTGAGACTTCTGTCCGAAGTATGAAGAAACATGGAGATCGCTCTTTTCGACCTATTGAATGCGAGAAACACGTTATCTGGTGTTTTCACCACTCCACAGTGCGTTTGATATGCAGAACCAGCGAAATCTTGGTTTTCGTTGGGTTTCAAGCTGAGATATGCATTTTTTACGATAATCATGGTGAGACTTCTGTCCGAAGTATGCAGAATCATCGAGATCGCACTTTTCGAGCTATTTAATGCGACAAACACGTTATCTGGTGTTTTCAGCACACCACAGTGCGTTTGATATGCAGAACCAGCGAAATCTTGGTTTTCGTGTGGCTTCAAGCTCAGATATGCATTTTCTGCGATAATCATGGTGAGACTTCTGTCCGAAGAATGCTTAATCATCGAGATCGCTCGTTTCGAGCTATTTAATGCGAGAAACAAGTTATCTGGTGTTTTCACCACTCCACAGTGCGTTTGATATGCAGAAACAGCGATATCTTGGTTTTCGTGGGGTTTCAAGCTGAGATATGCATTTTTTACGATAATCATGGTGAGCCTTCTGTCCGAAGTATGCAGAATCATAGAGATCGCACTTTTCGAGCTATTTAATGCGACAAACACGTTATCTGGTGTTTTCAGCACTCCACAGTGCGTTCGATATGCAGAACCAGCGAAATCTTGGTTTTCGTGGGGTTTCAAGCTGAGATATGCATTTTTTACGATAATCTTGGTGAGACTTCTGTCCGAAGTATGCTTAATTATCGAGATCGCTCTATTCGAGCTATTTAATGCGAGAAACACGTTATCTGGTGTTTTCACCACTCCACAGTGCGTATGATATACAGAACCGACGATATCTTGGTTTTCGTGGGGTTTCAAGCTCAGATATGCATTTTCTGCGATAATCATGGTGAGACTTCTGTCCGAAGTATGCAGAGTCTTCGAGATCGCTCTTTTCGAGCTATTTAATGCGAGAAACAAGTTATCTGGTGTTTTCACCACTCCGCAGTGCGTTTGATATGCAGAACCAGCGATATCTTGGTTTTCGTGGGGTTTCAAGCTCAGATATGCATTTTCTGCGATAATCTTGGTGTAGACTTCTGTCCGAAGTATGCAGAGTCATCGAGATCGTACTTTTCGAGCTATTTAATGCGACAAACACGTTTTCTGGGGTTTTCACCACTCCACAGTTCGTTGGATATGCAGAACAGGAGATATCTTGGTTTTCGGGGGGTTTCTAGCAGAGATATGCATTTTCTGCGATAATCATGGTGAGACCTCTGTCCGAAGTATGCAGAAACATGGAGATCGCTCTTTTCGACCTATTGAATGCGAGAAACACGTTATCTGGTGTTTTCACCACTCCACAGTGCGTTTGATATGCAGAACCAGCGAAATCTTGGTTTTCGTTGGGTTTCAAGCTGAGATATGCATTTTTTACGATAATCATGGTGAGACTTCTGTCCGAAGTATGCAGAATCATCGAGATCGCACTTTTCGAGCTATTTAATGCGACAAACACGTTATCTGGTGTTTTCAGCACACCACAGTGAGTTTGATATGCAGAACCAGCGAAATCTTGGTTTTCGTGGGGTTTCAAGCTGAGATATGCATTTTTTACGATAATCTTGGTGAGACTTCTGTCCGAAGTATGCTTAATCATCGAGATCGCTCTATTCGAGCTATTTAATGCGAGAAACACGTTATCTGGTGTTTTCACCACTCCACAGTGCGTATGATATGCAGAACCGACGATATCTTGGTTTTCGTGGGGTTTCAAGCTCAGATATGCATTTTCTGCGATAATCTTGGTGAGACTTCTGTCCGAAGTATGCAGAGTCATCGAGATCGTACTTTTCGAGCTATTCAATGCGAGAAACACGTTTTCTGTGGTTTTCACCACTCCACAGTTCGTTGGATATGCAGAACAGGAGATATCTTGGTTTTCGTGGGGTTTCTAGCAGAGATATGCATTTTCTGCGATAATCTAGGTGAGACTTCAGTCCGAAGAATGCTTAATCATCGAGATCGCTCGTTTCGAGCTATTTAATGCGAGCAACAAGTTATCTGGTGTTTTCACCACTCCACAGTGCGTTTGATATGCAGAAACAGCGATATCTTGGTTTTCGTGGGGTTTCAAGCTGAGATATGCATTTTTTACGATAATCATGGTGAGCCTTCTGTCCGAAGTATGCAGAATCATCGAGATCGCACTTTTCGAGCTATTTAATGCGACAAACACGTTATCTGGTGTTTTCAGCACTCCACAGTGCGTTCGATATGCAGAACCAGCGATATCTGGGTTTACGTGGGGTTTCAAGCTGAGATATGCATTTTTTTACGATAATCTTGGTGAGACTTCTGTCCGAAGTATGCTTAATCATCGAGATCGCTCTATTCGAGATATTTAATGCGAGAAACACGTTATCTGGTGTTTTCACCACTCCGCAGTGCGTTTGATATGCAGAACCAGCGATATCTTGGTTTTCGTGGGGTTTCAAGCTCAGATATGCATTTTCTGCGATAATCTTGGTGAGACTTCTGTCCGAAGTATGCAGAGTCATCGAGATCGCTCTATTCGACCTATTGAATGCGAGAAACACGTTATCTGGTGTTTTCAGCACTCCACAGTGCGTTTGATATGCAGAACCAGCGAAATCTTGGTTTTCGTGGGGTTTCAAGCTGAGATATGCATTTTTTACGATAATCTTGGTGAGACTTCTGTCCGAAGTATGCTTAATCATCGAGATCGCTCTATTCGAGCTATTTAATGCGAGAAACACGTTATCTGGTGTTTTCACCACTCCACAGTGCGTATGATATACAGAACCGACGATATCTTGGTTTTCGTGGGGTTTCAAGCTCAGATATGCATTTTCTGCGATAATCATGGTGAGACTTCTGTCCGAAGTATGCAGAGTCATCGAGATCGCTCTTTTCGAGCTATTTAATGCGAGAAACAAGTTATCTGGTGTTTTCACCACTCCGCAGTGCGTTTGATATGCAGAACCAGCGATATCTTGGTTTCCGTGGGGTTTCAAGCTCAGATATGCATTTTCTGCGATAATCTTGGTGAGACTTCTGTCCGAAGTATGCAGAGTCATCGAGATCGTACTTTTCGAGCTATTCAATGCGAAAAACACGTTACCTGGGGTTTTCACCACTCTCACAGTTCGTTGGATATGCAGAACAGGAGATATCTTGGTTTTCGTGGGGTATCTAGCAGAGATATGCATTTTCTGCGATAATCTAGGTGAGACTTCTGTCCGAAGTATGCTTAATCATCGAGATCGCTCGTTGCGAGCTATTTAATGCGAGAAACAAGTTATCTGGTGTTTTCACCACTCCACAGTGCGTTTGATAGGCAGAAACAGCGATATCTTGGTTTTCGTGGGGTTTCAAGCTGAGATATGCATTTTTTACGATAATCATGGTGAGACTTCTGTCCGAAGTATGCAGAATCATCGAGATCGCACTTTTCGAGCTATTTAATGCGACAAACACGTTTTCTGCGGTTTTCACCACTCCACAGTTCGTTGGATATGCAGAACAGGAGATATCTTGGTTTTCGTGGGGTTTCTAGCAGAGATATGCATTTTCTGCGATAATCTAGGTGAGACTTCTGTCCGAAGTATGCTTAATCATCGAGATCGCTCGTTTCGAGCTATTTAATGCGAGAAACAAGTTATCTGGTGTTTTCACCACTCCACAGTGCGTTTGATATGCAGAAACAGCGATATCTTGGTTTTCGTGGGGTTTCAAGCTGAGATATGCATTTTTTACGATAATCATGGTGAGACTTCTGTCCGAAGTATGCTTAATCATCGAGATCGCTCGTTTCGAGCTATTTAATGCGAGAAACAAGTTATCTGGTGTTTTCACCACTCCACAGTGCGTTTGATATGCAGAAACAGCGATATCTTGGTTTTCGTGGGGTTTCAAGGTGAGATATGCATTTTTTACGATAATCATGGTGAGACTTCTGTCCGAAGTATGCAGAATCATCGAGATCGCTCTATTCGAGATATTTAATGCGAGAAACACGTTATCTGGTGTTTTCACCACTCCGCAGTGCGTTTGATATGCAGAACCAGCGATATCTTGGTTTTCGTGGGGTTTCAAGCTCAGATATGCATTTTCTGCGATAATCTTGGTGAGACTTCTGTCCGAAGTATGCAGAGTCATCGAGATCGCTCGATTCGAGATATTTAATGCGAGAAACACGTTATCTGGCGTTTTCACCACTGCGCAGTGCGTTTGATATGCAGAACCAGCGATATCTTGGTTTTCGTGGGGTTTCAAGCTCAGATATGCATTTTCTGCGATAATCTTGGTGAGACTTCTGTCCGAAGTATGCAGAGTCATCGAGAACGTACTTTTCGAGCTATTTAATGCGACAAACACGTTTTCTGGGGTTTTCACCACTCCACAGTTCGTTGGATATGCAGAACAGGAGATATCTTGGTTTTCGTGGGGTTTCTAGCAGAGATATGCATTTTCTGCGCTAATCTTGGTGAGACCTCTGTCCGAAGTATGCAGAAACATGGAGATCGCTCTTTTCGACCTATTGAATGCGAGAAACACGTTATCTGGTGTTTTCAGCACTCCACAGTGCGTTTGATATGCAGAACCAGCGAAATCTTGGTTTTCGTGGGGTTTCAAGCTGAGATATGCATTTTTTACGATAATCTTGGTGAGACTTCTGTCCGAAGTATGCTTAATCATCGAGATCGCTCTATTCGAGCTATTTAATGCGAGAAACACGTTATCTGGTGTTTTCACCACTCCACAGTGCGTATGATATACAGAACCGACGATATCTTGGTTTTCGTGGGGTTTCAAGCTCAGATATGCATTTTCTGCGATAATCATGGTGAGACTTCTGTCCGAAGTATGCAGAGTCATCGAGATCGCTCTTTTCGAGCTATTTAATGCGAGAAACAAGTTATCTGGTGTTTTCACCACTCCGCAGTGCGTTTGATATGCAGAACCAGCGATATCTTGGTTTCCGTGGGGTTTCAAGCTCAGATATGCATTTTCTGCGATAATCTTGGTGAGACTTCTGTCCGAAGTATGCTTAATCATCGAGATCGCTCGTTTCGAGCTATTTAATGCGAGAAGCAAGTTAGCTGGTGTTTTCACCACTCCACAGTGCGTTTGATATGCAGAAACAGCGAT
Organism: Anthophora plumipes; assembly: GCA_951804975.1. Lineage (NCBI taxonomy): Eukaryota > Metazoa > Arthropoda > Insecta > Hymenoptera > Apidae > Anthophora > Anthophora plumipes. Next base: position 22,938,823 of record OX638118.1, read on the forward strand.
ATCTTGGTTTTCGTGGGGTTTCAAGCTGAGATATGCATTTTTTACGATAATCTTGGTGAGACTTCTGTCCGAAGTATGCAGAATCATCGAGATCGCACTTTTCGAGCTATTTAATGCGACAAACACGTTATCTGGTGTTTTCAGCACTCCACAGTTCGTTGGATATGCAGAACAGGAGATATCTTGGTTTTCGTGGGGTTTCTAGCAGAGATATGCATTTTCTGCGCTAATCTTGGTGAGACCTCTGTCCGAAGTATGCTTAATCATCGAGATCGCTCTATTCGAGATATTTAATGCGAGAAACACGTTATCTGGTGTTTTCACCACTCCACAGTGCGTATGATGTGCAGAACCGACGATATCTTGGTTTTCGTGGGGTTTCAAGCTCAGATATGCATTTTCTGCGATAATCTTGGTGAGACTTCTGTCCGAAGTATGCAGAGTCATCGAGATCGTACTTTTCGAGCTATTTAATGCGACAAACACGTTTTCTGGGGTTTTCACCACTCCACAGTTCGTTGGATATGCAGAACAGGAGATATCTTGGTTTTCGTGGGGTTTCTAGCAGAGATATGCATTTTCTGCGATAATCTTGGTGAGACCTGTGTCCGAAGTATGCAGAAACATCGAGATCGCTCTTTTCGACCTATTTAATGCGACAAACACGTTTTCTGGGGTTTTCACCACTCCACAGTTCGTTGGATATGCAGAACAGGAGATATCTTGGTTTTCGTGGGGTTTCTAGCAGAGATATGCATTTTCTGCGATAATCATGGTGAGACCTCTGTCCGAAGTATGCAGAAACATGGAGATCGCTCTTTTCGACCTATTGAATGCGAGAAACACGTTATCTGGTGTTTTTACCACTCCACAGTGCGTTTGATATGCAGAACCAGCGAAATCTTGGTTTTCGTTGGGTTTCAAGCTGAGATATGCATTTTTTACGATAATCATGGTGAGACTTCTGTCCGAAGTATGCTTAATCATCGAGATCGCTCGTTTCGAGCTATTTAATGCGAGAAACAAGTTATCTGGTGTTTTCACCACTCCACAGTGCGTTTGATATGCAGAAACAGCGATATCTTGGTTTTCGTGGGGTTTCAAGCTGAGATATGCATTTTTTACGATAATCATGGTGAGACTTCTGTCCGAAAATGCAGAATCATCGAGATCGCACTTTTCGAGCTATTTAATGCGACAAACACGTTATCTGGTGTTTTCAGCACTCCACAGTGCGTTCGATATGCAGAACCAGCGATATCTGGGTTTACGTGGGGTTTCAAGCTGATATGCATTTTTTACGATAATCTTGGTGAGACTTCTGTCCGAAGTATGCAGAATCATCGAGATCGCACTTTTCGAGCTATTTAATGCGACAAACACGTTATCTGGTGTTTTCAGCACTCCACAGTGCGTTTGATATGCAGAACCAGCGAAATCTTGGTTTTCGTGGGGTTTCAAGCTGAGATATGCATTTTTTTACGATAATCTTGGTGAGACTTCTGTCCGAAGTATGCTTAATCATCGAGATCGATCTATTCGAGATATTTAATGCGAGAAACACGTTATCTGGTGTTTTCACCACTCCGCAGTGCGTTTGATATGCAGAACCAGCGATATCTTGGTTTTCGTGGGGTTTCAAGCTCAGATATGCATTTTCTGCGATAATCTTGGTGAGACTTCTGTCCGAAGTATGCAGAGTCATCGAGATCGCTCTATTCGAGATATTTAATGCGAGAAACACGTTATCTGGTGTTTTCACCACTCCGCAGTGCGTTTGATATGCAGAACCAGCGATATCTTGGTTTTCGTGGGGTTTCAAGCTCAGATATGCATTTTCTGCGATAATCTTGGTTAGACTTCTGTCCGCAGTATGCAGAGTCATCGAGAACGTACTTTTCGAGCTATTTAATGCGACAAACACGTTTTCTGGGGTTTTCACCACTCCACAGTTCGTTGGATATGCAGAACAGGAGATATCTTGGTTTTCGTGGGGTTTCTAGCAGAGATATGCATTTTCTGCGCTAATCTTGGTGAGACCTCTGTCCGAAGTATGCAGAAACATGGAGATCGCTCTTTTCGACCTATTGAATGCGAGAAACACGTTATCTGGTGTTTTCACCACTCCACAGTGCGTATGATATGCAGAACCGACGAAATCTTGGTTTTCGTGGGGTTTCAAGCTCAGATATGCATTTTCTGCGATAATCTTGGTGAGACTTCTGTCCGAAGTATGCAGAGTCATCGAGATCGCTCTTTTCGAGCTATTTAATGCGAGAAACACGTTTTCTGGGGTTTTCACCACTCCACAGTGCGTATGATATACAGAACCGACGATATCTTGGTTTTCGTGGGGTTTCAAGCTCAGATATGCATTTTCTGCGATAATCATGGTGAGACTTCTGTCCGAAGTATGCAGAGTCTTCGAGATCGCTCTTTTCGAGCTATTTAATGCGAGAAACAAGTTATCTGGTGTTTTCACCACTCCGCAGTGCGTTTGATATGCAGAACCAGCGATATCTTGGTTTTCGTGGGGTTTCAAGCTCAGATATGCATTTTCTGCGATAATCTTGGTGTAGACTTCTGTCCGAAGTATGCACAGTCATCGAGATCGTACTTTTCGAGCTATTTAATGCGACAAACACGTTTTCTGGGGTTTTCACCACTCCACAGTTCGTTGGATATGCAGAACAGGAGATATCTTGGTTTTCGTGGGGTTTCTAGCAGAGATATGCATTTTCTGCGATAATCATGGTGAGACCTCTGTCCGAGGTATGCAGAAACATGGAGATCGCTCTTTTCGACCTATTGAATGCGAGAAACACGTTATCTGGTGTTTTCACCACTCCACAGTGCGTTTGATATGCAGAACCAGCGAAATCTTGGTTTTCGTTGGGTTTCAAGCTGAGATATGCATTTTTTACGATAATCATGGTGAGACTTCTGTCCGAAGTATGCAGAATCATCGAGATCGCACTTTTCGAGCTATTTAATGCGACAAACACGTTATCTGGTGTTTTCAGCACACCACAGTGCGTTTGATATGCAGAACCAGCGAAATCTTGGTTTTCGTGGGGTTTCAAGCTGAGATATGCATTTTTTACGATAATCTTGGTGAGACTTCTGTCCGAAGTATGCTTAATCATCGAGATCGCTCTATTCGAGCTATTTAATGCGAGAAACACGTTATCTGGTGTTTTCACCACTCCACAGTGCGTATGATATGCAGAACCGGCGATATCTTGGTTTTCGTGGGGTTTCAAGCTCAGATATGCATTTTCTGCGATAATCTTGGTGAGACTTCTGTCCGAAGTATGCAGAGTCATCGAGATCGCTCTTTTCGAGCTATTTAATGCGAGAAACAAGTTATCTGGTGTTTTCACCACTCCGCAGTGCGTTTGATATGCAGAACCAGCGATATCTTGGTTTTCGTGGGGTTTCAAGCTCAGATATGCATTTTCTGCGATAATCTTGGTGAGACTTCTGTCCGAAGTATGCAGAGTCATCGAGATCGTACTTTTCGAGCTATTCAATGCGAGAAACACGTTTTCTGGGGTTTTCACCACTCCACAGTTCGTTGGATATGCAGAACAGGAGATATCTTGGTTTTCGTGGGGTTTCTAGCAGAGATATGCATTTTCTGCGATAATCTAGGTGAGACTTCAGTCCGAAGAATGCTTAATCATCGAGATCGCTCGTTTCGAGCTATTTAATGCGAGAAACACGTTATCTGGTGTTTTCACCACTCCGCAGTGCGTTTGATATGCAGAACCAGCGATATCTTGGTTTTCGTGGGGTTTCAAGCTCAGATATGCATTTTCTGCGATAATCTTGGTGAGACTTCTGTCCGAAGTATGCAGAGTCATCGAGATCGCTCTATTCGACCTATTGAATGCGAGAAACACGTTATCTGGTGTTTTCAGCACTCCACAGTGCGTTTGATATGCAGAACCAGCGAAATCTTGGTTTTCGTGGGGTTTCAAGCTGAGATATGCATTTTTTACGATAATCTTGGTGAGACTTCTGTCCGAAGTATGCTTAATCATCGAGATCGCTCTATTCGAGCTATTTAATGCGAGAAACACGTTATCTGGTGTTTTCACCACTCCACAGTGCGTATGATATACAGAACCGACGATATCTTGGTTTTCGTGGGGTTTCAAGCTCAGATATGCATTTTCTGCGATAATCATGGTGAGACTTCTGTCCGAAGTATGCAGAGTCATCGAGATCGCTCTTTTCGAGCTATTTAATGCGAGAAACAAGTTATCTGGTGTTTTCACCACTCCGCAGTGCGTTTGATATGCAGAACCAGCGATATCTTGGTTTCCGTGGGGTTTCAAGCTCAGATATGCATTTTCTGCGATAATCTAGGTGAGACTTCTGTCCGAAGTATGCTTAATCATCGAGATCGCTCGTTGCGAGCTATTTAATGCGAGAAACAAGTTATCTGGTGTTTTCACCACTCCGCAGTGCGTTTGATAGGCAGAAACAGCGATTTCTTGGTTTTCGTGGGGTTTCAAGCTGAGATATGCATTTTTTACGATAATCATGGTGAGACTTCTGTCCGAAGTATGCAGAATCATCGAGATCGCACTTTTCGAGCTATTTAATGCGACAAACACGTTATCTGGTGTTTTCAGCACACCACAGTGCGTTTGATATGCAGAACCAGCGAAATCTTGGTTTTCGTGGGGTTTCAAGCTGAGATATGCATTTTTTACGATAATCTTGGTGAGACTTCTGTCCGAAGTATGCTTAATCATCGAGATCGCTCTATTCGAGCTATTTAATGCGAGAAACACGTTATCTGGTGTTTTCACCACTCCACAGTGCGTATGATATGCAGAACCGGCGATATCTTGGTTTTCGTGGGGTTTCAAGCTCAGATATGCATTTTCTGCGATAATCTTGGTGAGACTTCTGTCCGAAGTATGCAGAGTCATCGAGATCGCTCTTTTCGAGCTATTTAATGCGAGAAACAAGTTATCTGGTGTTTTCACCACTCCGCAGTGCGTTTGATATGCAGAACCAGCGATATCTTGGTTTTCGTGGGGTTTCAAGCTCAGATATGCATTTTCTGCGATAATCTTGGTGAGACTTCTGTCCGAAGTATGCAGAGTCATCGAGATCGTACTTTTCGAGCTATTCAATGCGAGAAACACGTTTTCTGGGGTTTTCACCACTCCACAGTTCGTTGGATATGCAGAACAGGAGATATCTTGGTTTTCGTGGGGTTTCTAGCAGAGATATGCATTTTCTGCGATAATCTAGGTGAGACTTCAGTCCGAAGAATGCTTAATCATCGAGATCGCTCGTTTCGAGCTATTTAATGCGAGAAACACGTTATCTGGTGTTTTCACCACTCCGCAGTGCGTTTGATATGCAGAACCAGCGATATCTTGGTTTTCGTGGGGTTTCAAGCTCAGATATGCATTTTCTGCGATAATCTTGGTGAGACTTCTGTCCGAAGTATGCAGAGTCATCGAGATCGCTCTATTCGACCTATTGAATGCGAGAAACACGTTATCTGGTGTTTTCAGCACTCCACAGTGCGTTTGATATGCAGAACCAGCGAAATCTTGGTTTTCGTGGGGTTTCAAGCTGAGATATGCATTTTTTACGATAATCTTGGTGAGACTTCTGTCCGAAGTATGCTTAATCATCGAGATCGCTCTATTCGAGCTATTTAATGCGAGAAACACGTTATCTGGTGTTTTCACCACTCCACAGTGCGTATGATATACAGAACCGACGATATCTTGGTTTTCGTGGGGTTTCAAGCTCAGATATGCATTTTCTGCGATAATCATGGTGAGACTTCTGTCCGAAGTATGCAGAGTCATCGAGATCGCTCTTTTCGAGCTATTTAATGCGAGAAACAAGTTATCTGGTGTTTTCACCACTCCGCAGTGCGTTTGATATGCAGAACCAGCGATATCTTGGTTTCCGTGGGGTTTCAAGCTCAGATATGCATTTTCTGCGATAATCTAGGTGAGACTTCTGTCCGAAGTATGCTTAATCATCGAGATCGCTCGTTGCGAGCTATTTAATGCGAGAAACAAGTTATCTGGTGTTTTCACCACTCCGCAGTGCGTTTGATAGGCAGAAACAGCGATATCTTGGTTTTCGTGGGGTTTCAAGCTGAGATATGCATTTTTTACGATAATCATGGTGAGACTTCTGTCCGAAGTATGCAGAATCATCGAGATCGCACTTTTCGAGCTATTTAATGCGACAAACACGTTTTCTGCGGTTTTCACCACTCCACAGTTCGTTGGATATGCAGAACAGGAGATATCTTGGTTTTCGTGGGGTTTCTAGCAGAGATATGCATTTTCTGCGATAATCTAGGTGAGACTTCTGTCCGAAGTATGCTTAATCATCGAGATCGCTCGTTTCGAGCTATTTAATGCGAGAAACAAGTTATCTGGTGTTTTCACCACTCCACAGTGCGTTTGATATGCAGAAACAGCGATATCTTGGTTTTCGTGGGGTTTCAAGCTGAGATATGCATTTTTTACGATAATCATGGTGAGACTTCTGTCCGAAGTATGCTTAATCATCGAGATCGCTCGTTTCGAGCTATTTAATGCGAGAAACAAGTTATCTGGTGTTTTCACCACTCCACAGTGCGTTTGATATGCAGAAACAGCGATATCTTGGTTTTCGTGGGGTTTCAAGGTGAGATATGCATTTTTTACGATAATCATGGTGAGACTTCTGTCCGAAGTATGCAGAATCATCGAGATCGCTCTATTCGAGATATTTAATGCGAGAAACACGTTATCTGGTGTTTTCACCACTCCGCAGTGCGTTTGATATGCAGAACCAGCGATATCTTGGTTTTCGTGGGGTTTCAAGCTCAGATATGCATTTTCTGCGATAATCTTGGTGAGACTTCTGTCCGAAGTATGCAGAGTCATCGAGATCGCTCTATTCGAGATATTTAATGCGAGAAACACGTTATCTGGTGTTTTCACCACTGCGCAGTGCGTTTGATATGCAGAACCAGCGATATCTTGGTTTTCGTGGGGTTTCAAGCTCAGATATGCATTTTCTGCGATAATCTTGGTGAGACTTCTGTCCGAAGTATGCAGAGTCATCGAGAACGTACTTTTCGAGCTATTTAATGCGACAAACACGTTTTCTGGGGTTTTCACCACTCCACAGTTCGTTGGATATGCAGAACAGGAGATATCTTGGTTTTCGTGGGGTTTCTAGCAGAGATATGCATTTTCTGCGCTAATCTTGGTGAGACCTCTGTCCGAAGTATGCAGAAACATGGAGATCGCTCTTTTCGACCTATTGAATGCGAGAAACACGTTATCTGGTGTTTTCAGCACTCCACAGTGCGTTTGATATGCAGAACCAGCGAAATCTTGGTTTTCGTGGGGTTTCAAGCTGAGATATGCATTTTTTACGATAATCTTGGTGAGACTTCTGTCCGAAGTATGCTTAATCATCGAGATCGCTCTATTCGTGCTATTTAATGCGAGAAACACGTTATCTGGTGTTTTCACCACTCCACAGTGCGTATGATATACAGAACCGACGATATCTTGGTTTTCGTGGGGTTTCAAGCTCAGATATGCATTTTCTGCGATAATCATGGTGAGACTTCTGTCCGAAGGATGCAGAGTCATCGAGATCGCTCTTTTCGAGCTATTTAATGCGAGAAACAAGTTATCTGGTGTTTTCACCACTCCGCAGTGCGTTTGATATGCAGAACCAGCGATATCTTGGTTTCCGTGGGGTTTCAAGCTCAGATATGCATTTTCTGCGATAATCTTGGTGAGACTTCTGTCCGAAGTATGCTTAATCATCGAGATCGCTCGTTTCGAGCTATTTAATGCGAGAAGCAAGTTAGCTGGTGTTTTCACCACTCCACAGTGCGTTTGATATGCAGAAACAGCGATATCTTGGTTTTCGTGGGGTTTCAAGCTGAGATATGCATTTTTTACGATAATCTTGGTGAGACTTCTGTCCGAAGTATGCAGAATCATCGAGATCGCACTTTTCGAGCTATTTAATGCGACAAACACGTTATCTGGTGTTTTCAGCACTCCACAGTTCGTTGGATATGCAGAACAGGAGATATCTTGGTTTTCGTGGGGTTTCTAGCAGAGATATGCATTTTCTGCGCTAATCTTGGTGAGACCTCTGTCCGAAGTATGCTTAATCATCGAGATCGCTCTATTCGAGATATTTAATGCGAGAAACACGTTATCTGGTGTTTTCACCACTCCACAGTGCGTTTGATATGCAGAAACAGCGATATCTTGGTTTTCGTGGGGTTTCAAGCTGAGATATGCATTTTTTACGATAATCATGGTGAGACTTCTGTCCGAAGTATGCAGAATCATCGAGATCGCACTTTTCGAGCTATTTAATGCGACAAACACGTTATCTGGTGTTTTCAGCACTCCACAGTGCGTTTGATATGCAGAACCAGCGATATCTTGGTTTTCGTGGGGTTTCAAGCTCAGATATGCATTTTCTGCGATAATCTTGGTGAGACTTCTGTCCGAAGTATGCAGAGTCATCGAGATCGCTCTATTCGACCTATTGAATGCGAGAAACACGTTATCTGGTGTTTTCAGCACTCCACAGTGCGTTTGATATGCAGAACCAGCGAAATCTTGGTTTTCGTGGGGTTTCAAGCTGAGATATGCATTTTTTACGATAATCTTGGTGAGACTTCTGTCCGAAGTATGCTTAATCATCGAGATCGCACTTTTCGAGCTATTTAATGCGACAAACACGTTATCTGGTGTTTTCAGCACTCCACAGTTCGTTGGATATGCAGAACAGGAGATATCTTGGTTTTCGTGGGGTTTCTAGCAGAGATATGCATTTTCTGCGATAATCTTGGTGAGACCTGTGTCCGAAGTATGCAGAAACATCGAGATCGCTCTTTTCGACCTATTTAATGCGAGAAACACGTTATCTGGTGCTTTCAGCACTCCACAGTGCGTTTGATATGCAGAACCAGCGATATCTTGGTTTACGTGGGGTTTCAAGCTCAGATATGCATTTTCTGCGATAATCTTGGTGAGACTTCTGTCCGAAGTATGCAGAGTCATCGAGATCGCTCTTTTCGAGCTATTTAATGCGAGAAACAAGTTATCTGGTGTTTTCACCACTCCGCAGTGCGTTTGATATGCAGAACCAGCGATATCTTGGTTTTCGTGGGGTTTCAAGCTGAGATATGCATTTTTTTACGATAATCGTGGTGAGACTTCTGTCCGAAGTATGCTTAATCATCGAGATCGCTCTATTCGAGATATTTAATGCGAGAAACACGTTATCTGGTGTTTTCACCACTCCACAGTTCGTATGATATGCAGAACCGACGATATCTTGGTTTTCGTGGGGTTTCAAGCTCAGATATGCATTTTCTGCGATAATCTTGGTGAGACTTCTGTCCGAAGTATGCAGAGTCATCGAGATCGTACTTTTCGAGCTATTTAATTCGAGAAACACGTTTTCTGGGGTTTTCACCACTCCACAGTTCGTTGGATATGCAGAACAGGAGATATCTTGGTTTTCGTGGGGTTTCTAGCAGAGATATGCATTTTCTGCGATAATCTTGGTGAGACCTGTGTCCGAAGTATGCAGAAACATCGAGATCGCTCTTTTCGACCTATTTAATGCGAGAAACACGTTATCTGGTGTTTTCACCACTCCGCAGTGCGTTTGATATGCAGAACCAGCGATATCTTGGTTTTCGTGTGGTTTCAAGCTCAGATACGCATTTTCTGCGATAATCTTGGTGAGACTTCTGTCCGAAGTATACAGAATCATCGAGATTGCACTTTCAGAGCTATTTAATGCGACAAACACGTTATCTGGTGTTTTCAGCACACCACAGTGCGTTTGATATGCAGAACCAGCGAAATCTTGGTTTTCGTGGGGTTTCAAGCTGAGATATGCATTTTTTACGATAATCATGGTGAGACTTCTGTCCGAAGTATGCAGAATCATCGAGATCGCACTTTTCGAGCTATTTAATGCGACAAACACGTTATCTGGTGTTTTCAGCACTCCACAGTGCGTTTGATATGCAGAACCAGCGAAATCTGGGTTTTCGTGGGGTTTCAAGCTGAGATATGCATTTCTTACGATAATCTTGGTGAGACTTCTGTCCGAAGTATGCAGAATCATCGAGATCGCTCTTTTCAAGCTATTTAATGCGAGAAACACGTTTTCTGGGGTTTTCACCACTCCACAGTGCGTTTGATATGCAGAACCAGCGATATCTTGGTTTTCGTGGGGTTTCAAGCTCAGATATGCATTTTCTGCGATAATCTTGGTGAGACTTCTGTCCGAAGTATGCAGAGTCATCGGGATCGTACTTTTCGAGCTATTCAATGCGAGAAACACGTTTTCTGGGGTTTTCACCACTCCACAGTGCGTTCGATATGCAGAACCAGCGATATCTGGGTTTTCGTGGGGTTTCAAGCTGAGATATGCATTTTTTACGATAATCTTGGTGAGACTTCTGTCCGAAGTATGCAGAATCATCGAGATCGCACTTTTCGAGCTATTTAATGCGACAAACACGTTTTCTGGGGTTTTCACCACTCCACAGTTCGTTGGATATGCAGAACAGGAGATATCTTGGTTTTCGTGGGGTTTCTAGCAGAGATATGCATTTTCTGCGATAATCTTGGTGAGACCTGTGTCCGAAGTATGCAGAAACATCGAGATCGCTCTTTTCGACCTATTTAATGCGAGAAACACGTTTTCTGGGGTTTTCACCACTCCACAGTGCGTTTGATATGCAGAACCAGCGATATCTTGGTTTTCGTGGGGTTTCAAGCTCAGATATGCATTTTCTGCGATAATCTTGGTGAGACTTCTGTCCGAAGTATGCAGAGTCATCGAGATCGTACTTTTCGAGCTATTTAATGCGACAAACACGTTATCTGGTGTTTTCACCACTCCACAGTGCGTATGATTTGCAGAACCGACGATATCTTGGTTTTCGTGGGGTTTCAAGCTCAGATATGCATTTTCTGCGATAATCTTGGTGAGACTTCTGTCCGAAGTATGCAGAGTCTTCGAGATCGTACTTTTCGAGCTATTTAATGCGACAAACACGTTTTCTGGGGTTTTCACCACTCCACAGTTCGTTGGATATGCAGAACAGGAGATATCTTGGTTTTCGTGGGGTTTCTAGCAGAGATATGCATTTTCTGCGATAATCTTGGTGAGACCTCTGTCCGAAGTATGCAGAAACATCGAGATCGCTCTTTTCGACCTATTTAATGCGAGAAACACGTTATCTGGTGTTATCACCACTCCACAGTGCGTTTGATATGCAGAACCAGCGAAATCTTGGTTTTCGTTGGGTTTGAAGCTGAGATATGCATTTTTTACGATAATCATGGTGAGACTTCTGTCCGAAGTATGCAGAATCATCGAGATCGCACTTTTCGAGCTATTTAATGCGACAAACACGTTATCCGGTGTTTTCAGCACTCCACAGTGCGTTTGATATGCAGAACCAGCGATATCTGGGTTTTCGTGGGGTTTCAAGCTGAGATATGCATTTTTTACGATAATCTTGGTGAGACTTCTGTCCGAAGTATGCAGAATCATCGAGATCGCACTTTTCGATCTATTTAATGCGACAAACACGTTATGTGGTGTTTTCAGCACTCCTCAGTGCGTTTGATATGCAGAACCAGCGAAATCTTGGTTTTCGTGGGGTTTCAAGCTGAGATATGAATTTTTTTACGATAATCTTGGTGAGACTTCTGTCCGAAGTATGCTTAATCATCGAGATCGCTCTATTCGAGATATTTAATGCGAGAAACACGTTATATGGTGTTTTCACCACTCCACAGTGCGTATGATATGCAGAACCGACGATATCTTGGTTTTCGTGGGGTTTCAAGCTCAGATATGCATTTTCTGCGATAATCTTGGTGAGACTTCTGTCCGAAGTATGCAGAGTCATCGAGATCGTACTTTTCGAGCTATTTAATGCGACAAACACGTTTTCTGGCGTTTTCACCACTCCACAGTGCGTTGGATATGCAGAACAGGAGATATCTTGGTTTTCGTGGGGTTTCTAGCAGAGATATGCATTTTCTGCGATAATCTTGGTGAGACCTCTGTCCGAAGTATGCAGAAACATCGAGGTCGCTCTTTTCGACCTATTTAATGCGAGAAACACGTTATCTGGTGCTTTCACCACTCCGCAGTGCGTTTGATATGCAGAACCGACGATATCTTGGTTTTCGTGGGGTTTCAAGCTCAGATATGCATTTTCTGCGATAATATTGGTGAGACTTCTGTCCGAAGTATGCAGAGACATCGAGATCGCTCTTTTCGAGCTATTTAATGCGAGAAACAAGTTATCTGGTGTTTTCACCACTCCGCAGTGCGTTTGATATGCAGAACCGACGATATCTTGGTTTTCGTGGGGTTTCAAGCTCAGATATGCATTTTCTGCGATAATTTTGGTGAAACGTCTGTCCGAAGTATGCAGAAACATCAAGAGCGCTCTTTTCGAGCTATTTAATGCTAGGAACACGTTATCTGGTGTTTTCAGCACTCCACAGTGCGTTTGATATGCAGAACCAGCGATATCTTGGTTTTCGTGGGGATTCAAGCTGAGATATGCAATTTCTGCGATAATCTAGGTGAGACTTCTGTCCGAAGTATGCTTAATCATCGAGATCGCTCTTTTCGAGCTATTTAATGCGAGAAACAAGTTATCTGGTGTTTTCACCACTCCGCAGTGCGTTTGATATGCAGAACCGACGATATCTTGGTTTTCGTGGGGTTTCAAGCTCAGATATGCATTTTCTGCGATAATCTTGGTGAGACTTCTGTCCGAAGTATGCAGAGTCATCGAGATCGTACTTTTCGAGCTATTTAATGCGACAAACACGTTTTCTGGGGTTTTCACCACTCCACAGTTCGTTGGATATGCAGAACAGGAGATATCTTGGTTTTCGTGGGGTTTCTAGCAGAGATATGCATTTTCTGCGATAATCTTGGTGAGACCTCTGTCCGAAGTATGCAGAAACATCGAGGTCGCTCTTTTCGACCTATTTAATGCGAGAAACACGTTATCTGGTGTTTTCACCACTCCGCAGTGCGTTTGATATGCAGAACCGACGATATCTTGGTTTTCGTGGGGTTTCAAGCTCAGATATGCATTTTCTGCGATAATATTGGTGAGACTTCTGTCCGAAGTATGCAGAGACATCGAGATCGCTCTTTTCGAGCTATTTAATGCGAGAAACAAGTTATCTGGTGTTTTCACCACTCCGCAGTGCGTTTGATATGCAGAACCGACGATATCTTGGTTTTCGTGGGGTTTCAAGCTCAGATATGCATTTTCTGCGATAATCTTGGTGAAACGTCTGTCCGAAGTATGCAGAAACATCAAGAGCGCTCTTTTCGAGCTATTTAATGCTAGGAACACGTTATCTGGTGTTTTCAGCACTCCACAGTGCGTTTGATATGCAGAACCAGCGATATCTTGGTTTTCGTGGGGATTCAAGCTGAGATATGCAATTTCTGCGATAATCTAGGTGAGACTTCTGTCCGAAGTATGCTTAATCATCGAGATCGCTCTTTTCGAGCTATTTAATGCGAGAAACAAGTTATCTGGTGTTTTCACCACTCCGCAGTGCGTTTGATATGCAGAACCGACGATATCTTGGTTTTCGTGGGGTTTCAAGCTCAGATATGCATTTTCTGCGATAATCTTGGTGAGACTTCTGTCCGAAGTATGCAGAGTCATCGAGATCGTACTTTTCGAGCTATTTAATGCGACAAACACGTTTTCTGGGATTTTCACCACTCCACAGTTCGTTGGATATGCAGAACAGGAGATATCTTGGTTTTCGTGGGGTTTCTAGCAGAGATATGCATTTTCTGCGATAATCTTGGTGAGACTTCTGTCCGAAGTATGCTTAACCATCGAGATCGCTCGTTTCGAGCTATTTAATGCGAGAAACATGTTATCTGGAGTTTTCACCACTCCACAGTGCGAATGATATGCAGAACCGACGATATCTTGGTTTTCGTGGGGTTTCAAGCTGAGATATGCAATTTCTGCGATAATCTTGGTGAGACTTCTGTCCGAAGTATGCTTAATCTTCGAGATCGCTCTATTCGAGCTATTTAATGCGAGAAACACGTTATCTGGTGTTTTCAGCACTCCACAGTGCGTTTGATATGCAGAACCAGCGAAACCTTGGTTTTCGTGGGGTTTCAAGCTGAGATATGCATTTTTTACGATAATCTTGGTGAGACTTCTGTCCGAAGTATGCTTAATCATCCAGATCGCTCTATTCGAGCTATTTAATGCGAGAAACACGTTATCTGGTGTTTTCACCACTCCACAGTGCGTATGATATGCAGAACCGACGATATCTTGGTTTTCGTGGGGTTTCAAGCTGAGATATGCATTTTCTGCGATAATCTTGGTGAGACTTCTGTCCGAAGTATGCAGAGTCATCGAGATCGCTCTTTTCGAGCTATTTAATGCGAGAAACAAGTTATCTGGTGTTTTCACCATTCCACAGTGCGTTTGATATGCAGAACCAGCGAAACCTTGGTTTTCGTGGGGTTTCAAGCTGAGATATGCATTTTTTACGATAATCTTGGTGAGACTTCAGTCCGAAGTATGCAAAGTCATCGAGATCGTACTTTTCGAGCTATTTAATGCGAGAAACATGTTATCTGGTGTTTTCACCGCTCCACAGTGCGTATGATATGCAGAACCGACGATATCTTGGTTTTCGTGGGGTTTCAAGCTCAGATATGCATTTTCTGCGATAATCTTGGTGAGACTTCTGTCCGAAGTATGCAGAGTCATCGAGATCGTACTTTTCGAGCTATTCTATGCGAGAAAAACGTTTTCTGGGGTTTTCACCACTCCACAGTTCGTTGGATATGCAGAACAGGAGATATCTTGGTTTTCGTGGGGTTTCTAGCAGAGATATGCATTTTCTGCGATAATCTTGGTGAGACTTCTGTCCGAAGTATGCAGAATCATCGAGATCGCACTTTTCGAGCTATTTAATGCGACAAACACGTTATCTGGTGTTTTCAGCACTCCACAGTGCGTTTGATATGCAGAACCAGCGATATCTGGGTTCTCGTGGGGTTTCAAGCTGAGATATGCATTTCTTACGATAATCTTGGTGAGACATCTGTCCGAAGTATGCAGAATCATCGAGATCGCTCTTTTCAAGCTATTTAATGCGAGAAACACGTTTTTTGGGGTTTTCACCACTCCACAGTGCGTTTGATATGCAGAACCAGCGAAATCTTGGTTTTCGTGGGGTTTCAAGCTGAGATATGCATTTTTTACGATAATCTTGGTGAGACTTCTGTCCGAAGTATGCTTAATCATCGAGATCGCTCTATTCGAGATATTTAATGCGAGAAACACGTTATCTGGTGTTTTCACCACTCCACAGTGCGTATGATATGCAGAACCGACGATATCTTGGTTTTCGTGGGGTTTCAAGCTCAGATATGCATTTTCTGCGATAATCTTGGTGAGACTTCTGTCCGAAGTATGCAGAGTCATCGAGATCGTACTTTTCGAGCTATTTAATGCGACAAACACGTTTTCTGGGATTTTCACCACTCCACAGTTCGTTGGATATGCAGAACAGGAGATATCTTGGTTTTCGTGGGGTTTCTAGCAGAGATATGCATTTTCTGAGATAATCTTGGTGAGACCTCTGTCCGAAGTATGCAGAAACATCGAGATCGCTCTTTTCGACCTATTTAATGCGAGAAACACGTTATCTGGTGTTATCACCACTCCACAGTGCGTTTGATATGCAGAACCAGCGAAATCTTGGTTTTCGTTGGGTTTCAAACTGAGATATGCATTTTTTACGATAATCATGGTGAGACTTCTGTCCGAAGTATGCAGAATCATCGAGATCGCACTTTTCGAGCTATTTAATGCGACAAACACGTTATCCGGTGTTTTCAGCACTCCACAGTGCGTTTGATATGCAGAACCAGCGATATCTGGGTTTTCGTGGGGTTTCAAGCTGAGATATGCATTTTTTACGATAATCTTGGTGAGACTTCTGTCCGAAGTATGCAGAATCATCGAGATCGCACTTTTCGAGCTATTTAATGCGACAAACACGTTATCTGGTGTTTTCAGCACTCCACAGTGCGTTTGATATGCAGAACCAGCGAAATCTTGGTTTTCGTGGGGTTTCAAGCTGAGATATGAATTTTTTTACGATAATCTTGGTGAGACTTCTGTCCGAAGTATGCTTAATCATCGAGATCGCTCTATTCGAGGTATTTAATGCGAGAAACACGTTATCTGGTGTTTTCACCACTCCACAGTGCGTATGATATGCAGAACCGACGATATCTTGGTTTTCGTGGGGTTTCAAGCTCAGATATGCATTTTCTGCGATAATCTTGGTGAGACTTCTGTCCGAAGTATGCAGAGTCATCGAGATCGTACTTTTCGAGCTATTTAATGCGACAAACACGTTTTCTGGGGTTTTCACCACTCCACAGTTCGTTGGATATGCAGAACAGTAGATATCGTGGTTTTCGTGGGGTTTCAAGCAGAGATATGCATTTTCGGCGATAATCTTGGCGAGACTTCTGTTAGAGGTATGCAGAATCATCGAGATCGCACTTTTCGAGCTATTTAATGCGAGAAACACGTTATCTGGTGTTTTCACCACTCCGCAGTTGGTTGGATATGCAGAACCGGCGATATTTTGGTTTTCGTCGGGTTTCAAGCTGAGATATGCATTTTCTACGATAATCTTGGTGAAACATCTGTCCGAAGTATGCCGAAACATCGAGAGCGCTCTTTTCGAGCTATTTAATGCGATAAACACGTTTTCTGGGGTTTTCACCACTCCACAGTTCGTTGGATATGCAGAACAGTAGATATCTTGGTTTTCGTGGGGTTTCAAGCAGAGATATGCATTTTCTGCGATAATCTTGGTGAGACTTCTGTTAGAAGTATGCAGAATCATCGAGATCGCACTTTTCGAGCTACTTAATGCGAGAAACACGTTATCTGGTGTTTTCACCACTCCACAGTTGGTTTGATATGCAGAACCGGCGATATTTTGGTTTTCGTCGGGTTTCAAGCTGAGATATGCATTTTCTACGATGATCCTGGTGAGACTTCTGTCAGAAGTATGCAGAATCTTCGAGAACGCTCTTTTCGAGCTACTTAATGCGCGAAACACGTTTTCTGGTGTTTTCACCACTCCACAGTTGGTTTGATATGCAGAACCGGCGATATTTTGGTTTTCGTCGGGTTTCATGCTGAGATATGCATTTTCTACGATAATCTTGGTGAAACATCTGCCCGAAGTATGTAGAAACATCGAGAGCGCTCTTTTCGAGCTATTTAATGCGAGAAACTCGTTATGTTGTGTTTTCACCACTCCACAGTTCGTTGGATATGCAGAACAGTAGATATCGTGGTTTTCGTGGGGTTTCAAGCAGAGATATGCATTTTCTGCGATAATCTTGGCGAGACTTCTGTTAGAAGTATGCAGAATCATCGAGATCGCACTTTTCGAGCTACTTAATGCGAGAAACACGTTATCTGGTGTTTTCCCCACTCCACAGTTGGTTTGATATGCAGAACCGGCGATATTTTGGTTTTCGTCGGGTTTCAAGCTGAGATATACATTTTCTACGATAATATTGGTGAGACTTCTGTCCGCAGTATGCTGAATCATCGAGATCGCTCTTTTCGAGCTAGTTAGTGCGAGGAACACGTTTTCTGGTGTTTTCACCACTCCACGATACGTTTGTTGGGCAGAACCGGAGATAACTCGGTTTTCGTCAAATTTCAAGCTGAGATATGCATTTTCTACGATAATCTTGGTGAGACTTCAGTCAGAAGTATGCAGAATCATCTAGATCGCTCTTTTCGAGCTACTTCATGCGAGAAAAACGTTATCCGGTGTTTTCACCACTCCACAGGCGTTTGATATGCAGAACCAGCGATATCTTGGCGTTCGTGGGGTTTCAAGCTGAGATATGCATTTTTTACGATAATCTTGTTGAGACTTCTGTCCGAAGTATGAAGAATCATCGAGATCGCTCTATTCGAGCTATTTAATGCGAGAAACACGTTTTCTGGGGTTTTCACCACTCCACAGTGCGTTTGATATGCTGAACACAGCGATATCTTGGTTTTCGTGGGGTTTCAAGCTGAGATATGCATTTTTTACGATAATTTTGGTGAGAGTTCTGTCCGAAGTTTGCAGAAGCATCGAGATCGCTCGTTTCGAGCTATTTAATGCAAGAAACACGTTATCTGATGTTTTCACCACTCCACAGTGCGTTGGATATGCAGAACCGCAGATATTTTGGTTTTCGTCGGGTTTCAAGCTGAGATATGCATTTTCTACGATAAGCTTGGTGAAACATCTGTCCGAAGTATGCAGAAACGTCGAGAGCGCTCTTTTCGAGCTATTTAATGCGAGAAACAGGTTTTCTGGGGTTTTCACCACTCCACAGTTCGTTGGATATGCAGAACCGGAGATATCTTGGTTTTCGTGGTGTTTCCAGCTGAGATATGCATTTTCTGCGATAATCTTGGTGGGTCTTTTGTCAGAAGTATGCAGAATCATCTAGATCGCTCTTTTCGAGCTACTTAATGCTCGAAACACGCTTTCTGGTGTTTTCACCACTCCACAGTACGTTTGACATGCAGAACCGGAGATATCTTGGTTTCGGTCGGGTTTCAAGCTGAGATATGCATTTTCTACGATAATCTTGGTGAGACTTCTGTCAGAAGTATGCAGGATCTTCGAGAACGCTCTTTTCGAGCTACTTATTGCGACAAACACGTTATCTGGTGTTTTCACCACTCCACAGTGCGTATGATATGCAGAACCGGCGATATCTTGGTTTTCGTGGGGTTTCAAGCTGAGATATGCATTTTCTGCGATAATCTTGGTGAGACTTCTGTCCGAAGTATGCTGAAACATCGAGATGGCTCTTTTCGAGCTAGTTAATGCGAGAAAAACCTTATCCGGTGTTTTCACCACTCCACAGTGCGTTTGATATGCTGAACCAGCGTATCTTGGCTTTCGTGGGGTTTCAAGCTGAGATATGCATTTTTTACGGTAATCTTGTTGAGGCTTCTGTCCGAAGTATGCAGAATCATCGAGATCGCACGTTTCGAGCTATTTAATGCGAGAAACACGTTATCTGGTGTTTTTACCACTCCACAGTGCGTTGGATATGCAGAACCGGAGATATTTTGGTTTTCGTCGGGTTTGAAGCTGAGATATGCATTTTCTACGATAATCTTGGTGAAACATCTGTCCGAAGTATGCCGAAACATCGAGAGCGCTCTTTTCGAGCTATTTAATGCGATAAACACGTTTTCTGGGGTTCTCACCACTCCACAGTTCGTTGGATATGCAGAACGGTAGATATCTTGGTTTTCGTGGGGTTTCAAGCAGAGATATGCATTTTCTGCGATAATCTTGGTGAGACTTCTGTTAGAAGTATGCAGAATCATCGAGATCGCACTTTTCGAGCTACTTAATGCGAGAAACACGTTATCTGGTGTTTTCACCACTCCACAGTTGGTTTGATATGCAGAACCGGCGATATTTTGGTTTTCGTCGGGTTTCAAGCTGAGATATGCATTTTCGTCGATAATCCTGGTGAGACTTCTGTCCGAAGTATGAAGAATCATCGAGATCGCTCTATTCGAGCTATTTAATGCGAGAAACACGTTTTCAGGGTGTTTTCACCACTCCACAGTTGGTTTGATATGCAGAACCGGCGATATTTTGGTTTTCGTCGGGTTTCAAGCTGAGATATGCATTTTCTACGATAATCCTGGTGAGACTTCTGTCAGAAGTATGCAGAATCTTCGAGAACGCTCTTTTCGAGCTACTTAATGCGCGAAACACGTTTTCTGGTGTTTTCACCACTCCACAGTTGGTTTGATATGCAGAACCGGCGATATTTTGGTTTTCGTCGGGTTTCATGCTGAGATATGCATTTTCTACGATAATCTTGGTGAAACATCTGCCCGAAGTATGTAGAAACATCGAGAGCGCTCTTTTCGAGCTATTTAATGCGAGAAACTCGTTATGTTGTGTTTTCACCACTCCACAGTTCGTTGGATATGCAGAACAGTAGATATCGTGGTTTTCGTGGTGTTTCAAGCAGAGATATGCATTTTCTGCGATAATCTTGGCGAGACTTCTGTTAGAAGTATGCAGAATCATCGAGATCGCACTTTTCGAGCTATTTAATGCGAGAAACACGTTATCTGGTGTTTTCACCACTCCGCAGTTGGTTGGATATGCAGAACCGGCGATATTTTGGTTTTCGTCGGGTTTCAAGCTGAGATATGCATTTTCTACGATAATCTTGGTGAAACATCTGTCCGAAGTATGCCGAAACATCGAGAGCGCTCTGTTCGAGCTATTTAATGCGATAAACACGTTTTCTGGGGTTTTCACCACACCACAGTTCGTTGGATATGCAGAACAGTAGATATCGTGGTTTTCGTGGGGTTTCAAGCAGAGATATGCATTTTCTGCGATAATCTTGGCGAGACTTCTGTTAGAAGTATGCTGAATCATCGAGATCGCTCTTTTCGAGCTAGTTAGTGCGAGAAACACGTTATCTGATGTTTTCACCACTCCACAGTGCGTTTGATATGCAGAACAGTACATATCTTGGTTTTCGTGGGGTTTCAAGCTGAGATATGCATTTTCTGCGATAATCTTGGTGGGTCTTTTGTCAGAAGTATGCAGAATCGTCTAGATCGCTCTTTTCGAGCTACTTAATGCACGAAACACGTTTTCTGGTGTTTACACCACTCCACAGTACGTTTGACATGCAGAACCGGAGATATCTTGGTTTCGGTCGGGTTTCAAGCTGAGATATGCATTTTCTACGATAATCCTGGTGAGACTTCTGTCAGAAGTATGCAGAATCTTCGAGAACGCTCTCTTCGAGCTATTTAATGCGAGAAACACGTTCTCTGGTTGTTTCCACCACTCCACAGTGCGTTTGATATGCAGAACCGGCAACATCTTGATTTTCGTGAGGTTTCGAGCTGAGATATGCATTTTCTGCGATAATATTGGTGAGACTTCAGTCGGAAGTATGCAGAATCATCTAGATCGCTCTTTTCGAGCTACTTAATGCACGAAACACGTAGTCTGGTGTTTTCACCACTCCACAGTGCGTTTGACATGCAGAACCGGAGATATCTTGGTTTCGGTCGGGTTTCAAACTGTGATATGCATTTTCTACGATAATCCTGGTGTGACTTCTGTCAGAAGTATGCAGAATCATCGAGAACGCTCGTTTCGAGCTACATAATGCGAGAAACACGTTATCTGGTGTTTTCACCACTCCACAGTGCGTTGGATATGCAGAACCGCAGATATTTTGGTTTTCGTCGGGTTTCAAGTTGAGATATGCATTTTATACGATAAGCTTGGTGAAACATCTGTCCGAAGTATGCAGAAACATCGAGAGCGCTCTTTTCGAGCTATTTAATGCGACAAACTCGTTTTCTGGGGTTTTCACCACTCCACAGTTCGTTGGATATGCAGAACCGGAGATATCTTGGTTTTCGTGGGGTTTCAAGCTGAGATATGCATTTCCTGCGATAATCTTGGTGAGACTTCTGTCCGAAGTATGCTGAATCATCGGGGTCGCTCTATTCGAGATATTTAATGCGAGAAACACGTTCTCTGGTTGTTTTCACCACTCCACAGTGCGTTTGATATGCAGAACAGGCGATATCTTGATTTTCGTGGTGTTTCCAGCTGAGATATGCATTTTCTGCGATAATCTTGGTGGGTCTTTTTTCAGAAGTATGCAGAATCACCTAGATCGCTCTTTTCGAGCTACTTAATGCACGAAACACGTTTTCTGGTGTTTTCACCACTCCACGGTACGTTTGTTGGGCAGAACCGGAGATAACTCGGTTTTCGTCGGGTTTCAAGTTGAGATATGCATTTTTTACGATAATTTTGGTGAGAGTTCTGTCCGAAGTTTGCAGAAGCATCGAGATCGCTCGTTTCGAGCTATTTAATGCGAGAAACACGATATCTGCTGTTTTCACCACTCCACAGTGCGTTTGATATGCAGAACCAGCGATATCTTGGCTTTCGTGAGGTTTCAAGCTGAGATATGCATTTTTTACTGTATTCTTGGTGAGACTTCTGTCCGAAGTATGAGGAAACATCGAGATTGCTCTATTCGAGCTATTTATTGCGAGAAACACGTTTTCAGGGTGTTTTCACCACTCCACAGTGCGTTTGATATGTAGAACAGGCGATATCTTCATTTTCGTGGTGTTTCCAGCTGAGATATGCATTTTCTGCGATAATCTTGGTGAGACTTCCGTCAGAAATATGCAGGATCTTCGAGAACGCTCTTTTCGAGCTATTTAATGCGAGAAACACGATATCTGCTGTTTTCACCACTCCACAGTGCGTTTGATATGCAGTACCAGCGATATCTTCGTTTTCGGGGGGTTTCAAGCTGAGATATGCATTCCTTACGATAATCTTGGTGAGACTTCTGTCCGAAGTATGCAGAATCATCGAGATCGCACTATTCGAGCTATTTAATGCGAGAAACACGTTCTCTGGTTGTTTTCACCACTCCACAGTGCGTTTGATATGCAGAACCGGCAACATCTTGATTTTCGTGAGGTTTCGAGCTGAGATATGCATTTTCTGCGATAATATTGGTGAGACTTCAGTCAGAAGTATGCAGAATCATCTAGATCGCTCTTTTCGAGCTACTTCATGCGAGAAAAACGTTATCCGGTGTTTTCACCACTCCACAGTGCGTTTGATATGCAGAACCAGCGATATCTTGGCGTTCGTGGGGTTTCAAGCTGAGATATGCATTTTTTACGATAATCTTGGTGAGACTTCTGTTAGAAGTATGCAGAATCATCGAGATCGCACTTTTCGAGCTACTTAATGCGAGAAACACGTTATCTGGTGTTTTCACCACTCCACAGTTGGTTTGATATGCAGAACCGGCGATATTTTGGTTTTCGTCGGGTTTCAAGCTGAGATATGCATTTTCTACGATAATCTTGGTGAAACATCTGTCCGAAGTATGCCGAAACGTCGAGAGCGCTCTGTTCGAGCTATTTAATGCGATAAACACGTTTTCTGGGGTTTTCACCACTCCACAGTTGGTTTGATATGCAGAACCGGCGATATTTTGGTTTTCGTCGGGTTTCAAGCTGAGATATGCATTTTCGACGATAATCCTGGTGAGACTTCTGTCCGAAGTATGAAGAATCTTCGAGAACGCTCTTTTCGAGCTACTTAATGCGCGAAACACGTTTTCTGGTGTTTTCACCACTCCACAGTTCGTTGGATATGCAGAACCGGAGATATCTTGGTTTTCGTGGTGTTTCCAGCTGAGATATGCATTTTCTGCGATAATCTTGGTGGGTCTTTTTTCAGAAGTATGCAGAATCACCTAGATCGCTCTTTTCGAGCTACTTAATGCACGAAACACGTTTTCTGGTGTTTTCACCACTCCACGGTACGTTTGTTGGGCAGAACCGGAGATAACTCGGTTTTCGTCGGGTTTCAAGTTGAGATATGCATTTTTTACGATAATTTTGGTGAGAGTTCTGTCCGAAGTTTGCAGAAGCATCGAGATCGCTCGTTTCGAGCTATTTAATGCGAGAAACACGATATCTGCTGTTTTCACCACTCCACAGTGCGTTTGATATGCAGAACCAGCGATATCTTGGCTTTCGTGAGGTTTCAAGCTGAGATATGCATTTTTTACTGTATTCTTGGTGAGACTTCTGTCCGAAGTATGAGGAAACATCGAGATTGCTCTATTCGAGCTATTTATTGCGAGAAACACGTTTTCAGGGTGTTTTCACCACTCCACAGTGCGTTTGATATGTAGAACAGGCGATATCTTCATTTTCGTGGTGTTTCCAGCTGAGATATGCATTTTCTGCGATAATCTTGGTGAGACTTCCGTCAGAAGTATGCAGGATCTTCGAGAACGCTCTTTTCGAGCTATTTAATGCGAGAAACACGATATCTGCTGTTTTCACCACTCCACAGTGCGTTTGATATGCAGTACCAGCGATATCTTCGTTTTCGGGGGGTTTCAAGCTGAGATATGCATTCCTTACGATAATCTTGGTGAGACTTCTGTCCGAAGTATGCAGAATCATCGAGATCGCACTATTCGAGCTATTTAATGCGAGAAACACGTTCTCTGGTTGTTTTCACCACTCCACAGTGCGTTTGATATGCAGAACCGGCAACATCTTGATTTTCGTGAGGTTTCGAGCTGAGATATGCATTTTCTGCGATAATATTGGTGAGACTTCAGTCAGAAGTATGCAGAATCATCTAGATCGCTCTTTTCGAGCTACTTCATGCGAGAAAAACGTTATCCGGTGTTTTCACCACTCCACAGTGCGTTTGATATGCAGAACCAGCGATATCTTGGCGTTCGTGGGGTTTCAAGCTGAGATATGCATTTTTTACGATAATCTTGTTGAGACTTCTGTCCGAAGTATGAAGAATCATCGAGATCGCTCTATTCGAGCTATTTAATGCGAGAAACACGTTTTCTGGGGTTTTCACCACTCCACAGTGCGTTTGATATGCTGAACACAGCGATATCTTGGTTTTCGTGGGGTTGCAAGCTGAGATATGCATTTTTTACGATAACTTTGGTGAGAGTTCTGTCCGAAGTTTGCAGAAGCATCGAGATCGCTCGTTTCGAGCTATTTAATGCAAGAAACACGTTATCTGATGTTTTCACCACTCCACAGTGCGTTGGATATGCAGAACCGCAGATATTTTGGTTTTCGTCGGGTTTCAAGCTGAGATATGCATTTTCTACGATAAGCTTGGTGAAACATCTGTCCGAAGTATGCAGAAACGTCGAGAGCGCTCTTTTCGAGCTATTTAATGCGAGAAACAGGTTTTCTGGGGTTTTCACCACTCCACAGTTCGTTGGATATGCAGAACCGGAGATATCTTGGTTTTCGTGGTGTTTCCAGCTGAGATATGCATTTTCTGCGATAATCTTGGTGGGTCTTTTGTCAGAAGTATGCAGAATCATCTAGATCGCTCTTTTCGAGCTACTTAATGCGAGAAAAACCTTATCCGGTGTTTTCACCACTCCACAGTGCGTTTGATATGCAGAACCAGCGATATTTTGGTTTTCGTCGGGTTTCAAGCTGAGATATGCATTTTCTACGATAATCTTGGTGAAACATCTGTCCGAAGTATGCCGAAACATCGAGAGCGCTCTTTTCGAGCTATTTAATGCGATAAACACGTTTTCTGGGGTTTTCACCACTCCACAGTTCGTTGGATATGCAGAACAGTAGATATCTTGGTTTTCGTGGGGTTTCAAGCAGAGATATGCATTTTCTGCGATAATCCTGGTGAGACTTCTGTCCGAAGTATGCTTAATTATCGATATCGCTCGTTTCGAGCTATTCAATGCGAGAAACACGTTATCCGGTGTTTTCACCACTCCACAGTGCGTTAGATATGCAGAACCAGCGATATCTTGGCTTTCGTGGGGTTTCAAGCTGAGATATGCATTTTTTACGATAATCTTGGTGAGACTTCTGTCCGAAGTATGAAGAATCATCGAGATCGCTCTATTCGAGCTATTTAATGCGAGAAACACGTTTTCAGGGTGTTTTCACCACTCCACAGTTGGTTTGATATGCAGAACCGGCGATATTTTGGTTTTCGTCGGGTTTCAAGCTGAAATATGCATTTTCTACGATAATCCTGGTGAGACTTCTGTCAGAAGTATGCAGAATCTTCGAGAACGCTCTTTTCTAGCTACTTAATGCGCGAAACACGTTTTCTGGTGTTTTCACCACTCCACAGTTGGTTTGATATGCAGAACCGGCGATATTTTGGTTTTCGTCGGGTTTCATGCTGAGATATGCATTTTCTACGATAATCTTGGTGAAACATCTGCCCGAAGTATGTAGAAACATCGAGAGCGCTCTTTTCGAGCTATTTAATGCGAGAAACTCGTTATGTTGTGTTTTCACCACTCCACAGTTCGTTGGATATGCAGAACAGTAGATATCGTGGTTTTCGTGGGGTTTCAAGCAGAGATATGCATTTTCTGCGATAATCTTGTCGTGTCTTCTGTTAGAAGTATGCAGAATCATCGAGATCGCACTTTTCGAGCTATTTAATGCGAGAAACACGTTATCTGGTGTTTTCACCACTCCGCAGTTGGTTGGATATGCAGAACCGGCGATATTTTGGTTTTCGTCGGGTTTCAAGCTGAGATATGCATTTTCTACGATAATCTTGGTGAAACATCTGTCCGAAGTATGCCGAAACATCGAGAGCGCTCTTTTCGAGCTATTTAATGCGATAAACACGTTTTCTGGGGTTATTCACCACTCCACAGTTCGTTGGATATGCAGAACAGTAGATATCGTGGTTTTCGTGGGGTTTCAAGCAGAGATATGCATTTTCTGCGATAATCTTGGCCAGACTTCTGTTAGAAGTATGCTGAATCATCGAGATCGCTCTTTTCGAGCTAGTTAGTGCGAGAAACACGTTATCTGATGTTTTCACCACTCCACAGTGCGTTTGATATGCAGTACAGTACATATCTTGGTTTTCGTGGGGTTTCAAGCTGAGATATGCATTTTCTGCGATAATCTTGGTGGGTCTTTTGTCAGAAGTATGCAGAATCGTCTAGATCGCTCTTTTCGAGCTACTTAATGCACGAAACACGTTTTCTGGTGTTTTCACCACTCCACAGTACGTTTGACATGCAGAACCGGAGATATCTTGGTTTCGGTCGGGTTTCAAGCTGAGATATGCATTTTCTACGATAATCCTTTTGAGACTTCTGTCAGAAGTATGCAGAATCTTCGAGAACGCTCTCTTCGAGCTATTTAATGCGAGAAACACGTTATCTGGTGTTTTCACCACTCCACAGTGCGTTTGATATGCAGTACCAGCGATATCTTGGTTTTCGTGGGGTTTCAAGCTCAGATATGCATTTTACAGATAATCTTCTTGAGACTTCTGTCCGAAGTATGCAGAATCATCGAGATCGCTCTATTCGAGCTATTTAATGCGAGAAACACGTTCTCTGGTTGTTTCCACCACTCCACAGTGCGTTTGATATGCAGAACCGGCAACATCTTGATTTTCGTGAGGTTTCGAGCTGAGACATGCATTTTCTGCGATAATATTGGTGAGACATCAGTCGGAAGTATGCAGAATCATCTAGATCGCTCTTTTCGAGCTACTTAATGCACGAAACACGTAGTCTGGTGTTTTCACCACTCCACAGTGCGTTTGACATGCAGAACCGGAGATATCTTGGTTTCGGTCGGGTTTCAAACTGTGATATGCATTTTCTACGATAATCCTGGTGTGACTTCTGTCAGAAGTATGCAGAATCATCGAAAACGCTCGTTTCGAGCTACATAATGCGAGAAACACGTTATCTGGTGTTTTCACCACTCCACAGTGCGTTGGATATGCAGAACCGCAGATATTTTGGTTTTCGTCGGGTTTCAAGTTGAGATATGCATTTTTTACGATAATTTTGGTGAGAGTTCTGTCCGAAGTTTGCAGAAGCATCGAGATCGCTCGTTTCGAGCTATTTAATGCGAGAAACACGTTATCTGATGTTTTCACCACTCCACAGTGCGTTGGATATGCAGAACCGCAGATATTTTGGTTTTCGTCGGGTTTCAAGCTGAGATATGCATTTTATACGATAAGCTTGGTGAAACATCTGTCCGAAGTATGCAGAAACGTCGAGATCGCTCTTTTCGAGCTATTTAATGCGAGAAACAGGTTTTCTGGTGTTTTCACCACTCCACGGTACGTTTGATGTGCAGAACCGGAGATAACTCGGTTTTCGTCGGGTTTCAAGCTGAGATATGCATTTTCTACGATAATCTTGGTGAGACTTCTGTCAGAAGTATGCAGGATCTTCGAGAACTCTCTTTTCGAGCTACTTATTGCGACAAACACGTTATCTGGTGTTTTCAGCACTCCACAGTGCGTTTGATATGCAGAACCGGCAATATCTTGGTTTTCGTGGGGTTTCAAGCTGAGATATGCATTTTCTGCGATAATCTTGGTGATACTTCTGTCTGAAGTATGCTGAATCATCGAGATCGCTCTTTTCGAGCTAGTTAGTGCGAGAAACACGTTATCTGGTGTTTTCACCACTCCACAGTGCGTTTGATATGCAGAACAGTGGATATCTTGGTTTTCGTGGGGTTTCAAGCTGAGATATGCATTTTCTGCGATAATCTTGTTGAGACTTCTGTCAGAAGTATGCAGAATCTTCGAGAACGCTCTTTTCGAGCTACTTAATGCGCGAAACACGTTTTCTGGTGTTTTCACCACTCCA
This sequence comes from Anthophora plumipes, assembly GCA_951804975.1. Classification (NCBI taxonomy): domain Eukaryota; kingdom Metazoa; phylum Arthropoda; class Insecta; order Hymenoptera; family Apidae; genus Anthophora; species Anthophora plumipes. The sequence continues at coordinate 22,967,245 of OX638118.1, forward strand.
CGGTACGTTTGATGTGCAGAACCGGAGATAACTCGGTTTTCGTCGGGTTTCAAGTTGAGATATGCATTTTTTACGATAATTTTGGTGAGAGTTCTGTCCGAAGTTTGCAGAAGCATCGAGAACGCTCGTTTCGAGCTACATAATGCGAGAAACACGTTATCTGGTGTTTTCACCACTCCACAGTGCGTTTGATATGCAGAACCGGCAACATCTTGATTTTCGTGAGGTTTCGAGCTGAGATATGCATTTTCTGCGGTAATATTGGTGAGACTTCAGTCAGAAGTATGCAGAATCATCTAGATCGCTCTTTTCGAGCTACTTCATGCGAGAAAAACGTTATCCGGTGTTTTCACCACTCCACAGTGCGTTTGATATGCAGAACCAGCGATATCTTGGCGTTCGTGGGGTTTCAAGCTGAGATATGCATTTTCTACGATAATCCTGGTGTGACTTCTGTCAGAAGTATGCAGAATCATCGAGCACGCTCGTTTCGAGCTACATAATGCGAGAAACACGTTATCTGGTGTTTTCACCACTCCACAGTGCGTTGGATATGCAGAACCGCAGATATTTTGGTTTTCGTCGGGTTTCAAGTTGAGATATGCATTTTATACGATAAGCTTGGTGAAACATCTGTCCGAAGTATGCAGAAACATCGAGAGCGCTCTTTTCGAGCTATTTAATGCGACAAACTCGTTTTCTGGGGTTTTCACCACTCCACAGTTCGTTGGATATGCAGAACCGGAGATATCTTGGTTTTCGTGGTGTTTCCAGCTGAGATATGCATTTTCTGCGATAATCTTGGTGGGTCTTTTTTCAGAAGTATGCAGAATCACCTAGATCGCTCTTTTCGAGCTACTTAATGCACGAAACACGTTTTCTGGTGTTTTCACCACTCCACGGTACGTTTGTTGGGCAGAACCGGAGATAACTCGGTTTTCGTCGGGTTTCAAGTTGAGATATGCATTTTTTACGATAATTTTGGTGAGAGTTCTGTCCGAAGTTTGCAGAAGCATCGAGATCGCTCGTTTCGAGCTATTTAATGCGAGAAACACGATATCTGCTGTTTTCACCACTCCACAGTGCGTTTGATATGCAGAACCAGCGATATCTTGGCTTTCGTGAGGTTTCAAGCTGAGATATGCATTTTTTACTGTATTCTTGGTGAGACTTCTGTCCGAAGTATGAGGAAACATCGAGATTGCTCTATTCGAGCTATTTATTGCGAGAAACACGTTTTCAGGGTGTTTTCACCACTCCACAGTGCGTTTGATATGTAGAACAGGCGATATCTTCATTTTCGTGGTGTTTCCAGCTGAGATATGCATTTTCTGCGATAATCTTGGTGAGACTTCCGTCAGAAGTATGCAGGATCTTCGAGAACGCTCTTTTCGAGCTATTTAATGCGAGAAACACGATATCTGCTGTTTTCACCACTCCACAGTGCGTTTGATATGCAGTACCAGCGATATCTTCGTTTTCGGGGGGTTTCAAGCTGAGATATGCATTCCTTACGATAATCTTGGTGAGACTTCTGTCCGAAGTATGCAGAATCATCGAGATCGCACTATTCGAGCTATTTAATGCGAGAAACACGTTCTCTGGTTGTTTTCACCACTCCACAGTGCGTTTGATATGCAGAACCGGCAACATCTTGATTTTCGTGAGGTTTCGAGCTGAGATATGCATTTTCTGCGATAATATTGGTGAGACTTCAGTCAGAAGTATGCAGAATCATCTAGATCGCTCTTTTCGAGCTACTTCATGCGAGAAAAACGTTATCCGGTGTTTTCACCACTCCACAGTGCGTTTGATATGCAGAACCAGCGATATCTTGGCGTTCGTGGGGTTTCAAGCTGAGATATGCATTTTTTACGATAATCTTGTTGAGACTTCTGTCCGAAGTATGAAGAATCATCGAGATCGCTCTATTCGAGCTATTTAATGCGAGAAACACGTTTTCTGGGGTTTTCACCACTCCACAGTGCGTTTGATATGCTGAACACAGCGATATCTTGGTTTTCGTGGGGTTGCAAGCTGAGATATGCATTTTTTACGATAACTTTGGTGAGAGTTCTGTCCGAAGTTTGCAGAAGCATCGAGATCGCTCGTTTCGAGCTATTTAATGCAAGAAACACGTTATCTGATGTTTTCACCACTCCACAGTGCGTTGGATATGCAGAACCGCAGATATTTTGGTTTTCGTCGGGTTTCAAGCTGAGATATGCATTTTCTACGATAAGCTTGGTGAAACATCTGTCCGAAGTATGCAGAAACGTCGAGAGCGCTCTTTTCGAGCTATTTAATGCGAGAAACAGGTTTTCTGGGGTTTTCACCACTCCACAGTTCGTTGGATATGCAGAACCGGAGATATCTTGGTTTTCGTGGTGTTTCCAGCTGAGATATGCATTTTCTGCGATAATCTTGGTGGGTCTTTTGTCAGAAGTATGCAGAATCATCTAGATCGCTCTTTTCGAGCTACTTAATGCGAGAAAAACCTTATCCGGTGTTTTCACCACTCCACAGTGCGTTTGATATGCAGAACCAGCGATATTTTGGTTTTCGTCGGGTTTCAAGCTGAGATATGCATTTTCTACGATAATCTTGGTGAAACATCTGTCCGAAGTATGCCGAAACATCGAGAGCGCTCTTTTCGAGCTATTTAATGCGATAAACACGTTTTCTGGGGTTTTCACCACTCCACAGTTCGTTGGATATGCAGAACAGTAGATATCTTGGTTTTCGTGGGGTTTCAAGCAGAGATATGCATTTTCTGCGATAATCCTGGTGAGACTTCTGTCCGAAGTATGCTTAATTATCGATATCGCTCGTTTCGAGCTATTCAATGCGAGAAACACGTTATCCGGTGTTTTCACCACTCCACAGTGCGTTAGATATGCAGAACCAGCGATATCTTGGCTTTCGTGGGGTTTCAAGCTGAGATATGCATTTTTTACGATAATCTTGGTGAGACTTCTGTCCGAAGTATGAAGAATCATCGAGATCGCTCTATTCGAGCTATTTAATGCGAGAAACACGTTTTCAGGGTGTTTTCACCACTCCACAGTTGGTTTGATATGCAGAACCGGCGATATTTTGGTTTTCGTCGGGTTTCAAGCTGAAATATGCATTTTCTACGATAATCCTGGTGAGACTTCTGTCAGAAGTATGCAGAATCTTCGAGAACGCTCTTTTCTAGCTACTTAATGCGCGAAACACGTTTTCTGGTGTTTTCACCACTCCACAGTTGGTTTGATATGCAGAACCGGCGATATTTTGGTTTTCGTCGGGTTTCATGCTGAGATATGCATTTTCTACGATAATCTTGGTGAAACATCTGCCCGAAGTATGTAGAAACATCGAGAGCGCTCTTTTCGAGCTATTTAATGCGAGAAACTCGTTATGTTGTGTTTTCACCACTCCACAGTTCGTTGGATATGCAGAACAGTAGATATCGTGGTTTTCGTGGGGTTTCAAGCAGAGATATGCATTTTCTGCGATAATCTTGTCGTGTCTTCTGTTAGAAGTATGCAGAATCATCGAGATCGCACTTTTCGAGCTATTTAATGCGAGAAACACGTTATCTGGTGTTTTCACCACTCCGCAGTTGGTTGGATATGCAGAACCGGCGATATTTTGGTTTTCGTCGGGTTTCAAGCTGAGATATGCATTTTCTACGATAATCTTGGTGAAACATCTGTCCGAAGTATGCCGAAACATCGAGAGCGCTCTTTTCGAGCTATTTAATGCGATAAACACGTTTTCTGGGGTTATTCACCACTCCACAGTTCGTTGGATATGCAGAACAGTAGATATCGTGGTTTTCGTGGGGTTTCAAGCAGAGATATGCATTTTCTGCGATAATCTTGGCCAGACTTCTGTTAGAAGTATGCTGAATCATCGAGATCGCTCTTTTCGAGCTAGTTAGTGCGAGAAACACGTTATCTGATGTTTTCACCACTCCACAGTGCGTTTGATATGCAGTACAGTACATATCTTGGTTTTCGTGGGGTTTCAAGCTGAGATATGCATTTTCTGCGATAATCTTGGTGGGTCTTTTGTCAGAAGTATGCAGAATCGTCTAGATCGCTCTTTTCGAGCTACTTAATGCACGAAACACGTTTTCTGGTGTTTTCACCACTCCACAGTACGTTTGACATGCAGAACCGGAGATATCTTGGTTTCGGTCGGGTTTCAAGCTGAGATATGCATTTTCTACGATAATCCTTTTGAGACTTCTGTCAGAAGTATGCAGAATCTTCGAGAACGCTCTCTTCGAGCTATTTAATGCGAGAAACACGTTATCTGGTGTTTTCACCACTCCACAGTGCGTTTGATATGCAGTACCAGCGATATCTTGGTTTTCGTGGGGTTTCAAGCTCAGATATGCATTTTACAGATAATCTTCTTGAGACTTCTGTCCGAAGTATGCAGAATCATCGAGATCGCTCTATTCGAGCTATTTAATGCGAGAAACACGTTCTCTGGTTGTTTCCACCACTCCACAGTGCGTTTGATATGCAGAACCGGCAACATCTTGATTTTCGTGAGGTTTCGAGCTGAGATATGCATTTTCTGCGATAATATTGGTGAGACTTCAGTCGGAAGTATGCAGAATCATCTAGATCGCTCTTTTCGAGCTACTTAATGCACGAAACACGTAGTCTGGTGTTTTCACCACTCCACAGTGCGTTTGACATGCAGAACCGGAGATATCTTGGTTTCGGTCGGGTTTCAAACTGTGATATGCATTTTCTACGATAATCCTGGTGTGACTTCTGTCAGAAGTATGCAGAATCATCGAAAACGCTCGTTTCGAGCTACATAATGCGAGAAACACGTTATCTGGTGTTTTCACCACTCCACAGTGCGTTGGATATGCAGAACCGCAGATATTTTGGTTTTCGTCGGGTTTCAAGTTGAGATATGCATTTTTTACGATAATTTTGGTGAGAGTTCTGTCCGAAGTTTGCAGAAGCATCGAGATCGCTCGTTTCGAGCTATTTAATGCGAGAAACACGTTATCTGATGTTTTCACCACTCCACAGTGCGTTGGATATGCAGAACCGCAGATATTTTGGTTTTCGTCGGGTTTCAAGCTGAGATATGCATTTTATACGATAAGCTTGGTGAAACATCTGTCCGAAGTATGCAGAAACGTCGAGATCGCTCTTTTCGAGCTATTTAATGCGAGAAACAGGTTTTCTGGTGTTTTCACCACTCCACGGTACGTTTGATGTGCAGAACCGGAGATAACTCGGTTTTCGTCGGGTTTCAAGCTGAGATATGCATTTTCTACGATAATCTTGGTGAGACTTCTGTCAGAAGTATGCAGGATCTTCGAGAACTCTCTTTTCGAGCTACTTATTGCGACAAACACGTTATCTGGTGTTTTCAGCACTCCACAGTGCGTTTGATATGCAGAACCGGCAATATCTTGGTTTTCGTGGGGTTTCAAGCTGAGATATGCATTTTCTGCGATAATCTTGGTGATACTTCTGTCCGAAGTATGCTGAATCATCGAGATCGCTCTTTTCGAGCTAGTTAGTGCGAGAAACACGTTATCTGGTGTTTTCACCACTCCACAGTGCGTTTGATATGCAGAACAGTAGATATCTTGGTTTTCGTGGGGTTTCAAGCTGAGATATGCATTTTCTGCGATAATCTTGATGAGACTTCTGTCAGAAGTATGCAGAATCTTCGAGAACGCTCTTTTCGAGCTACTTAATGCGCGAAACACGTTTTCTGGTGTTTTCACCACTCCACGGTACGTTTGATGTGCAGAACCGGAGATAACTCGGTTTTCGTCGGGTTTCAAGCTGAGATATGCATTTTCTACGATAATCTTGGTGAGACTTCTGTCAGAAGTATGCAGGATCTTCGAGAACTCTCTTTTCGAGCTACTTATTGCGACAAACACGTTATCTGGTGTTTTCAGCACTCCACAGTGCGTTTGATATGCAGAACCGGCAATATCTTGGTTTTCGTGGGGTTTCAAGCTGAGATATGCATTTTCTGCGATAATCTTGGTGATACTTCTGCCCGAAGTATGCAGAAACGTCGAGAGCGCTCTTTTCGAGCTATTTAATGCGAGAAACACGTTTTCTGGGGTTTTCACCACTCCACAGTTCGTTGGATATGCAGAACAGTAGATATCGTGGTTTTCGTGGGGTTTCAAGCAGAGATATGCATTTTCTGCGATAATCTTGGCGAGACTTCTGTTAGAAGTATGCAGAATCATCGAGATCGCACGTTTCGAGCTATTTAATGAGAGAAACACGTTATCTGGTGTTTTCACCACTCCGCAGTTGGTTGGATATGCAGAACCGGCGATATTTTGGTTTTCGTCGGGTTTCAAGCTGAGATATGCATTTTCTACGATAATCTTGGTGAAACATCTGTCCGAAGTATGCCGAAACATCGAGAGCGCTCTTTTCGAGCTATTTAATGCGATAAACACGTTTTCTGGGGTTTTCACCACTCCTCAGTTCGTTGGATATGCAGAACAGTAGATATCGTGGTTTTCGTGGGGTTTCAAGCAGAGATATGCATTTTCTGCGATAATCTTGGCGAAACTTCTGTTAGAAGTATGCTGAATCATCGAGATCGCTCTTTTCGAGCTAGTTAGTGCGAGAAACACGTTATCTGATGTTTTCACCACTCCACAGTGCGTTTGATATGCAGAACAGTACATATCTTGGATTTCGTGGGGTTTCAAGCTGAGATATGCATTTTCTGCGATAAGCTTGGTGGGTCTTTTGTCAGAAGTATGCAGAATCGTCTAGATCGCTCTTTTCGAGCTACTTAATGCACGAAACACGTTTTCTGGTGTTTTCACCACTCCACAGTACGTTTGACATGCAGAACCGGAGATATCTTGGTTTCGGTCGGGTTTCAAGCTGAGATATGCATTTTCTACGATAATCCTGGTGAGACTTCTGTCAGAAGTATGCAGAATCTTCGAGAACGCTCTCTTCGAGCTATTTAATGCGAGAAACACGTTATCTGGTGTATTCACCACTCCACAGTGCGTTTGATATGCAGTACCAGCGATATCTTGGTTTTCGTGGGGTTTCAAGCTCAGATATGCATTTTACAGATAATCTTCTTGAGACTTCTGTCCGAAGTATGCAGAATCATCGAGATCGCTCTATTCGAGCTATTTAATGCGAGAAACACGTTCTCTGGTTGTTTCCACCACTCCACAGTGCGTTTGATATGCAGAACCGGCAACATCTTGATTTTCGTGAGGTTTCGAGCTGAGATATGCATTTTCTGCGATAATATTGGTGAGACTTCAGTCGGAAGTATGCAGAAACATCTAGATCGCTCTTTTCGAGCTACTTAATGCACGAAACACGTAGTCTGGTGTTTTCACCACTCCACAGTGCGTTTGACATGCAGAACCGGAGATATCTTGGTTTCGGTCGGGTTTCAAACTGTGATATGCATTTTCTACGATAATCCTGGTGTGATTTCTGTCAGAAGTATACAGAATCATCGAGAACGCTCGTTTCGAGCTACATAATGCGAGAAACACGTTATCTGGTGTTTTCACCACTCCACAGTGCGTTGGATATGCAGAACCGCAGATATTTTGGTTTTCGTCGGGTTTCAAGTTGAGATATGCATTTTTTACGATAATTTTGGTGAGACTTCAGTCCGAAGTATGCAGAATCATCGAGATCGTACTATTCGAGCTATTTAATGCGAAAAACACGTTATCTGGTGTTTTCACCACTCCACAGTGCGTATGATATGCAGAACCGACGATATCTTGGTTTTCGTGGGGTTTCAAGCTCAGATATGCATTTTCTGCGATAATCTTGGTGAGACTTCTGTCCGAAGTATGCAGAATCATCGAGATCGCTCTATTCGAGCTATTTAATGCGAGAAACACGTTCTCTGGTTGTTTCCACCACTCCACAGTGCGTTTGATATGCAGAACCGGCAACATCTTGATTTTCGTGAGGTTTCGAGCTGAGATATGCATTTTCTGCGATAATATTGGTGAGACTTCAGTCGGAAGTATGCAGAATCATCTAGATCGCTCTTTTCGAGCTACTTAATGCACGAAACACGTAGTCTGGTGTTTTCACCACTCCACAGTGCGTTTGACATGCAGAACCGGAGATATCTTGGTTTCGGTCGGGTTTCAAACTGTGATATGCATTTTCTACGATAATCCTGGTGTGACTTCTGTCAGAAGTATGCAGAATCATCGAAAACGCTCGTTTCGAGCTACATAATGCGAGAAACACGTTATCTGGTGTTTTCACCACTCCACAGTGCGTTGGATATGCAGAACCGCAGATATTTTGGTTTTCGTCGGGTTTCAAGTTGAGATATGCATTTTTTACGATAATTTTGGTGAGAGTTCTGTCCGAAGTTTGCAGAAGCATCGAGATCGCTCGTTTCGAGCTATTTAATGCGAGAAACACGTTATCTGATGTTTTCACCACTCCACAGTGCGTTGGATATGCAGAACCGCAGATATTTTGGTTTTCGTCGGGTTTCAAGCTGAGATATGCATTTTATACGATAAGCTTGGTGAAACATCTGTCCGAAGTATGCAGAAACGTCGAGATCGCTCTTTTCGAGCTATTTAATGCGAGAAACAGGTTTTCTGGTGTTTTCACCACTCCACGGTACGTTTGATGTGCAGAACCGGAGATAACTCGGTTTTCGTCGGGTTTCAAGCTGAGATATGCATTTTCTACGATAATCTTGGTGAGACTTCTGTCAGAAGTATGCAGGATCTTCGAGAACTCTCTTTTCGAGCTACTTATTGCGACAAACACGTTATCTGGTGTTTTCAGCACTCCACAGTGCGTTTGATATGCAGAACCGGCAATATCTTGGTTTTCGTGGGGTTTCAAGCTGAGATATGCATTTTCTGCGATAATCTTGGTGATACTTCTGTCCGAAGTATGCTGAATCATCGAGATCGCTCTTTTCGAGCTAGTTAGTGCGAGAAACACGTTATCTGGTGTTTTCACCACTCCACAGTGCGTTTGATATGCAGAACAGTAGATATCTTGGTTTTCGTGGGGTTTCAAGCTGAGATATGCATTTTCTGCGATAATCTTGATGAGACTTCTGTCAGAAGTATGCAGAATCTTCGAGAACGCTCTTTTCGAGCTACTTAATGCGCGAAACACGTTTTCTGGTGTTTTCACCACTCCACGGTACGTTTGATGTGCAGAACCGGAGATAACTCGGTTTTCGTCGGGTTTCAAGCTGAGATATGCATTTTCTACGATAATCTTGGTGAGACTTCTGTCAGAAGTATGCAGGATCTTCGAGAACTCTCTTTTCGAGCTACTTATTGCGACAAACACGTTATCTGGTGTTTTCAGCACTCCACAGTGCGTTTGATATGCAGAACCGGCAATATCTTGGTTTTCGTGGGGTTTCAAGCTGAGATATGCATTTTCTGCGATAATCTTGGTGATACTTCTGCCCGAAGTATGCAGAAACGTCGAGAGCGCTCTTTTCGAGCTATTTAATGCGAGAAACACGTTTTCTGGGGTTTTCACCACTCCACAGTTCGTTGGATATGCAGAACAGTAGATATCGTGGTTTTCGTGGGGTTTCAAGCAGAGATATGCATTTTCTGCGATAATCTTGGCGAGACTTCTGTTAGAAGTATGCAGAATCATCGAGATCGCACGTTTCGAGCTATTTAATGAGAGAAACACGTTATCTGGTGTTTTCACCACTCCGCAGTTGGTTGGATATGCAGAACCGGCGATATTTTGGTTTTCGTCGGGTTTCAAGCTGAGATATGCATTTTCTACGATAATCTTGGTGAAACATCTGTCCGAAGTATGCCGAAACATCGAGAGCGCTCTTTTCGAGCTATTTAATGCGATAAACACGTTTTCTGGGGTTTTCACCACTCCTCAGTTCGTTGGATATGCAGAACAGTAGATATCGTGGTTTTCGTGGGGTTTCAAGCAGAGATATGCATTTTCTGCGATAATCTTGGCGAAACTTCTGTTAGAAGTATGCTGAATCATCGAGATCGCTCTTTTCGAGCTAGTTAGTGCGAGAAACACGTTATCTGATGTTTTCACCACTCCACAGTGCGTTTGATATGCAGAACAGTACATATCTTGGATTTCGTGGGGTTTCAAGCTGAGATATGCATTTTCTGCGATAAGCTTGGTGGGTCTTTTGTCAGAAGTATGCAGAATCGTCTAGATCGCTCTTTTCGAGCTACTTAATGCACGAAACACGTTTTCTGGTGTTTTCACCACTCCACAGTACGTTTGACATGCAGAACCGGAGATATCTTGGTTTCGGTCGGGTTTCAAGCTGAGATATGCATTTTCTACGATAATCCTGGTGAGACTTCTGTCAGAAGTATGCAGAATCTTCGAGAACGCTCTCTTCGAGCTATTTAATGCGAGAAACACGTTATCTGGTGTATTCACCACTCCACAGTGCGTTTGATATGCAGTACCAGCGATATCTTGGTTTTCGTGGGGTTTCAAGCTCAGATATGCATTTTACAGATAATCTTCTTGAGACTTCTGTCCGAAGTATGCAGAATCATCGAGATCGCTCTATTCGAGCTATTTAATGCGAGAAACACGTTCTCTGGTTGTTTCCACCACTCCACAGTGCGTTTGATATGCAGAACCGGCAACATCTTGATTTTCGTGAGGTTTCGAGCTGAGATATGCATTTTCTGCGATAATATTGGTGAGACTTCAGTCGGAAGTATGCAGAAACATCTAGATCGCTCTTTTCGAGCTACTTAATGCACGAAACACGTAGTCTGGTGTTTTCACCACTCCACAGTGCGTTTGACATGCAGAACCGGAGATATCTTGGTTTCGGTCGGGTTTCAAACTGTGATATGCATTTTCTACGATAATCCTGGTGTGATTTCTGTCAGAAGTATGCAGAATCATCGAGAACGCTCGTTTCGAGCTACATAATGCGAGAAACACGTTATCTGGTGTTTTCACCACTCCACAGTGCGTTGGATATGCAGAACCGCAGATATTTTGGTTTTCGTCGGGTTTCAAGTTGAGATATGCATTTTTTACGATAATTTTGGTGAGAGTTCTGTCCGAAGTTTGCAGAAGCATCGAGATCGCTCGTTTCGAGCTATTTAATGCGAGAAACACGTTATCTGATGTTTTCACCACTCCACAGTGCGTTGGATATGCAGAACCGCAGATATTTTGGTTTTCGTCGGGTTTCAAGCTGAGATATGCATTTTATACGATAAGCTTGGAGAAACATCTGTCCGAAGTATGCAGAAACGTCGAGAGCGCTCTTTTCGAGCTATTTAATGCGATAAACACGTTTTCTGGGGTTTTCACCACTCCACAGTTCGTTGGATATGCAGAACAGTAGATATATTGGTGTTCGTGGGGTTTCAAGCAGAGTTATGCATTTTCTGCGATAATCTTGGTGAGACTTCTGTTAGAAGTATGCAGAATCATCGAGATCGCACTTTTCGAGCTACTTAATGCGAGAAACACGTTATCTGGTGTTTTCACCACTCCACAGTACGTTTGACATGCAGAACCGGAGATATCTTGGTTTCGGTCGGGTTTCAAGCTGAGATATGCATTTTCTACGATAATCCTGGTGAGACTTCTGTCCGAAGTATGCCGAAACATCGAGAGCGCTCTTTTCGAGCTATTTAATGCGATAAACACGTTTTCTGGGGTTTTCACCACTCCACAGTTCGTTGGATATGCAGAACAGTAGATATATTGGTGTTCGTGGGGTTTCAAGCAGAGATATGCATTTTCTGCGATAATCTTGGTGAGACTTCTGTTAGAAGTATGCAGAATCATCGAGATCGCACTTTTCGAGCTACTTAATGCGAGAAACACGTTATCTGGTGTTTTCACCACTCCACAGTTGGTTTGATATGCAGAACCGGCGATATTTTGGTTTTCGTCGGGTTTCAAGCTGAGATATGCATTTTCTACGATAATCCTGGTGAGACTTCTGTCCGAAGTATGCTTAATTATCGAGATCGCTCGTTTCGAGCTATTCAATGCGAGAAACACGTTATCTGGTGTTTTCACCACTCCACAGTGCGTATGATATGCAGAACCGGCGATATCTTGGTTTTCGTGGGGTTTCAAGCTGAGATATGCTTTTTCTGCGATAATCTTGGTGAGACTTCTGTCCGAAGTATGCTGAAACATCGAGATGGCTCTTTTCGAGCTAGTTAATGCGAGAAAAACCTTATCCGGTGTTTTCACCACTCCACAGTGCGTTAGATATGCAGAACCAGCGATATCTTGGCTTTCGTGGGGTTTCAAGCTGAGATATGCATTTTTTACGATAATCTTGGTGAGACTTCTGTCCGAAGTATGAAGAATCATCGAGATCGCTCTATTCGAGCTATTTAATGCGAGAAACACGTTTTCAGGGTGTTTTCACCACTCCACAGTTGGTTTGATATGCAGAAACGGCGATATTTTGGTTTTCGTCGGGTTTCAAGCTGAGATATGCATTTTCTACGATAATCCTGGTGAGACTTCTGTCAGAAGTATGCAGAATCTTCGAGAACGCACTTTTCGAGCTACTTAATGCGCGAAACACGTTTTCTGGTGTTTTCACCACTCCACAGTTGGTTTGATATGCAGAACCGGCGATATTTTGGTTTTCGTCGGGTTTCATGCTGAGATATGCATTTTCTACGATAATCTTGGTGAAACATCTGCCCGAAGTATGTAGAAACATCGAGAGCGCTCTTTTCGAGCTATTTATTGCGAGAAACTCGTTTTCTGGGGTTTTCAACACTCCACAGTTCGTTGGATATGCAGAACCGGAGATATCTTGGTTTTCGTGGGGTTTCAAGCTGAGATATGCATTTCCTGCGATAATCTTGGTGAGACTTCTGTCCGAAGTATGCAGAATCATCGAGCTCGATCGTTTCGAGCTATTTAATGCGAGAAACACGTTATCTGGTGTTTTCACCACTCCACAGTGCGTTTGATACGCAGAACCAGCGATATCTTGGTTTTCGTGGCATTTCAAGCTGAGATACGCATTTCCTGCGATGATCTTGGTGAGACTTCTGTCCGAAGTATGCTGAATCATCGAGATCGCTCTTTTCGAGCTAGTTAGAGCGAGAAACACGTTAGCTGGTGTTTTCACCACTCCACAGTGCGTTTGATATGCAGAACAGTAGATATCTTGGTTTCCGTGGGGTTTCAAGCTGAGATATGCATTTTCTGCGAAAATCTTGTTGAGACTTCTGTCCGAAGTATGCAGAATCATCGAGATCGATCGTTTCGAGCTATTTAATGCGAGAAACACGTTATCTGGTGTTTTCACCACTCCACAGTGCGTTGGATATGCAGAACCGGAGATATTTTGGTTTTCGTCGGGTTTCAAGCTGAGATATGCATTTTCTACGATAAGCTTGGTGAAACATCTGTCCGAAGTATGCCGAAACATCGAGAGCGCTCTTTTCGAGCCATTTAATGCGAGAAACACGTTTTCTGGGGTTTTCACCACTCCACAGTTCGTTGGATATGCAGAACAGTAGATATCTTGGGTTTCGTGGGGTTTCAAGCTGAGATATGCATTTTCTGCGATAATCTTGGTGGGTCTTTTGTCAGAAGTATGCAGCATCGTCTAGATCGCTCTTTTCGAGCTACTTAATGCACGAAACACGTTTTCTGGTGTTTTCACCACTCCACAGTACGTTTGTCATGCAGAACCGGAGATATCTTGGTTTCGGTCGGGTTTCAAGCTGAGATATGCATTTTCTACGATAATACTGGTGAGACTTCTGTCAGAAGTATGCAGAATCTTCGAGATCGCTCTTTTCGAGCTACTTAATGCTCGAAACACGTTTTCTGGTGTTTTCACCACTCCACGGTACGTTTGATGGGCAGAACCGGATATAACTCGGTTTTCGTCGGGTTTCAAGCTGAGATATGCATTTTCTACGATAATCTTGGTGAGACTTCTGTCAGAAGTATGCAGAATCTTCGAGAACGCTCTTTTCGAACTACTTAATGCGCGAAACACGTTTTCTGGTGTTTTCACCACTCCACGGTACGTTTGATGGGCAGAACCGGAGATAACTCGGTTTTCGTCGTGTTTCCAGCTGAGATATGCATTTTCTACGATAATCTTGGTGAGACTTCTGTCAGAAGTATGCAGGATCTTCGAGAACGCTCTCTCCGAGCTATTTAATGCGAGAAACACGTTATCTGGTGTTTTCACCACTCCACAGTGCGTTTGATATGCAGTACCAGCGATATCTTGGTTTTCGTGGGGTTTCAAGCTCAGATATGCATTTTTTACGATAATCTTCTTGAGACTTCTGTCCGAAGTATGCAGAATCATCGAGATCGCTCTATTCGAGCTATTTAATGCGAGAAACACGTTCTCTGGTTGTTTTCACCACTCCACAGTGCGTTTGATATGCAGAACCGGCAACATCTTGATTTTCGTGAGGTTTCGAGCTGAGATATGCATTTTCTGCGATAATATTGGTGAGACTTCAGTCAGAAGTATGCAGAATCATCTAGATCGCTCTTTTCGAGCTACTTAATGCACGAAACACGTAGTCTGGTGTTTTCACCACTCCACAGTGCGTTTGACATGCAGAACCGGAGATATCTTGGTTTCGGTCGGGTTTCAAACTGAGATATGCATTTTCTACGATAATCCTGGTGAGACTTCTGTCAGAGGTGTGCAGAATCATCGAGAACGCTCGTTTCGAGCTATTTAATGCGAGAAACACGTTATCTGGTGTTTTCACCACTCCACAGTGCGTTGGATATGCAGAACCGGAGATATTTTGGTTTTCGTCGGGTTTCAAGCTGAGATATGCATTTTCTACGATAAGCTTGGTGAAACATCTGTCCGAAGTATGCCGAAACATCGAGAGCGCTCTTTTCGAGCCATTTAATGCGAGAAACACGTTTTCTGGGGTTTTCACCACTCCACAGTTCGTTGGATATGCAGAACAGTAGATATCTTGGGTTTCGTGGGGTTTCAAGCTGAGATATGCATTTTCTGCGATAATCTTGGTGGGTCTTTTGTCAGAAGTATGCAGCATCGTCTAGATCGCTCTTTTCGAGCTACTTAATGCACGAAACACGTTTTCTGGTGTTTTCACCACTCCACAGTACGTTTGTCATGCAGAACCGGAGATATCTTGGTTTCGGTCGGGTTTCAAGCTGAGATATGCATTTTCTACGATAATACTGGTGAGACTTCTGTCAGAAGTATGCAGAATCTTCGAGATCGCTCTTTTCGAGCTACTTAATGCTCGAAACACGTTTTCTGGTGTTTTCACCACTCCACGGTACGTTTGATGGGCAGAACCGGATATAACTCGGTTTTCGTCGGGTTTCAAGCTGAGATATGCATTTTCTACGATAATCTTGGTGAGACTTCTGTCAGAAGTATGCAGAATCTTCGAGAACGCTCTTTTCGAACTACTTAATGCGCGAAACACGTTTTCTGGTGTTTTCACCACTCCACGGTACGTTTGATGGGCAGAACCGGAGATAACTCGGTTTTCGTCGTGTTTCAAGCTGAGATATGCATTTTCTACGATAATCTTGGTGAGACTTCTGTCAGAAGTATGCAGGATCTTCGAGAACGCTCTCTCCGAGCTATTTAATGCGAGAAACACGTTATCTGGTGTTTTCACCACTCCACAGTGCGTTTGATATGCAGTACCAGCGATATCTTGGTTTTCGTGGGGTTTCAAGCTCAGATATGCATTTTTTACGATAATCTTCTTGAGACTTCTGTCCGAAGTATGCAGAATCATCGAGATCGCTCTATTCGAGCTATTTAATGCGAGAAACACGTTCTCTGGTTGTTTTCACCACTCCACAGTGCGTTTGATATGCAGAACCGGCAACATCTTGATTTTCGTGAGGTTTCGAGCTGAGATATGCATTTTCTGCGATAATATTGGTGAGACTTCAGTCAGAAGTATGCAGAATCATCTAGATCGCTCTTTTCGAGCTACTTAATGCACGAAACACGTAGTCTGGTGTTTTCACCACTCCACAGTGCGTTTGACATGCAGAACCGGAGATATCTTGGTTTCGGTCGGGTTTCAAACTGAGATATGCATTTTCTACGATAATCCTGGTGAGACTTCTGTCAGAAGTGTGCAGAATCATCGAGAACGCTCGTTTCGAGCTACATAATGCGAGAAACACGTTATCTGGTGTTTTCACCACTCCACAGTGCGTTGGATATGCAGAACCGCAGATATTTTGCATTTCGTCGGGTTTCAAGCTCAGATATGCATTTTCTTCGATAAGCTTGGCGAAACATCTGCCCGAAGTATGCTGAAACATCGAGATCGCTCTTTTCGAGCTAGTTAATGCGAGAAACACGTTATCTGGTGTTTTCACCACTCCACAGTTTGTTGGATATGCAGAAACGTAGATATCTTGGTTTCGGTCGGGTTTCAAACTGAGATATGCATTTTCTACGATAATCCTGGTGAGACTTCTGTCAGAAGTGTGCAGAATCATCGAGAACGCTCGTTTCGAGCTACATAATGCGAGAAACACGTTATCTGGTGTTTTCACCACTCCACAGTGCGTTGGATATGCAGAACCGCAGATATTTTGGTTTTCGTCGGGTTTCAAGCTCAGATATGCATTTTCTTCGATAAGCTTGGCGAAACATCTGCCCGAAGTATGCTGAAACATCGAGATCGCTGGTTTCGAGCTGTTTAATGCGAGAAACACGTTATCTGGTGTTTTCACCACTCCACAGTACGTTGGATATGCAGAACCGCAGATATTTTGGTTTTCGTCGGGTTTCAAGCTGAGATATGCATTTTCTACGATAAGCGTGGTGAAACATCTGTCCGAAGTATGCAGAAACGTCGAGAGCGCTCTTTTCGAGCTATTTAATGCGAGAAACAGGTTTTCTGGGGTTTTCACCACTCCACAGTTTGTTGGATATGCAGAACCGTAGATATCTTGGTTTTCGTGGGGTTTCAAGCTGAGATATGCATTTCCTGCGATAATCTTGTTGAGACTTCTGTCCGAAGTATGCAGAATAATCGAGATCGCTCGTTTCGAGCTATTTAATGCAAGAAACACGTTATCTGGTGTTTTTACCACTCCACAGTGCGTTAAATATGCAGAACCGGAGATATTTTGGTTTTCGTCGGGTTTCAAGCTGAGATATGCATTTTCTACGATAATCGTGTTGAGACTTCTGTCCGAAGTATGCAGAATCATCGACATCGCTCTTTTCGTTCTACTGAATGCGCGAAACACGTTTTCTGGTGTTTTTACCCCTCCACGGTACGTTTGATGTGCAGAACCGGAGATAACTCGGTTTTCGTCGGGTTTCAAGCTGAGATATGCATTTTCTGCGATAATATTGGTGAGACTTCAGTCAGAAGTATGCAGAATCATCTAGATCGCTCTTTTCGAGCTACTTAATGCACGAAACTCGTTTTCTGGGGTTTTCAACACTCCACAGTTCGTTGGATATGCAGAACCGGAGATATCTTGGTTTTCGTGGGGTTTCAAGCTGAGATATGCATTTCGTGCGATAATCTTGGTGAGACTTCTGTCCGAAGTATGCAGAATCATCGAGATCGATCGTTTCGAGCTATTTAATGCGAGAAACACGTTATCTGGTGTTTTCACCACTCCACAGTGCGTTTGATACGCAGAACCAGCGATATCTTGGTTTTCGTGGCATTTCAAGCTGAGATACGCATTTCCTGCGATGATCTTGGTGAGACTTCTGTCCGAAGTATGCTGAATCATCGAGATCGCTCTTTTCGAGCTAGTTAGAGCGAGAAACACGTTAGCTGGTGTTTTCACCACTCCACAGTGCGTTTGATATGCAGAACAGTAGATATCTTGGTTTCCGTGGGGTTTCAAGCTGAGATATGCATTTTCTGCGATAATCTTGTTGAGACTTCTGTCCGAAGTATGCAGAATCATCGAGATCGATCGTTTCGAGCTATTTAATGCGAGAAACACGTTTTCTGGGGTTTTCACCACTCCACAGTTCGTTGGATATGCAGAACAGTAGATATCTTGGGTTTCGTGGGGTTTCAAGCTGAGATATGCATTTTCTGCGATAATCTTGGTGGGTCTTTTGTCAGAAGTATGCAGAATCGTCTAGATCGCTCTTTTCGAGCTACTTAATGAACGAAACACGTTTTCTGGTGTTTTCACCACTCCACAGTACGTTTGTCATGCAGAACCGGAGATATCTTGGTTTCGGTCGGGTTTCAAGCTGAGATATGCATTTTCTACGATAATACTGGTGAGACTTCTGTCAGAAGTATGCAGAATCATCGAGATCGCTCTTTTCGAGCTACTTAATGCTCGAAACACGTTTTCTGGTGTTTTCACCACTCCACGGTACGTTTGATGGGCAGAACCGGATATAACTCGGTTTTCGTCGGGTTTTAAGCTGAGATATGCATTTTCTACGATAATCTTGGTGAGACTTCTGTCAGAAGTATGCAGGATCTTCGAGAACGCTCTCTCCGAGCTATTTAATGCGAGAAACACGTTATCTGGTGTTTTCACCACTCCACAGTGCGTTTGATATGCAGTACCAGCGATATCTTGGTTTTCGTGGGGTTTCAAGCTCAGATATGCATTTTTTACGATAATCTTCTTGAGACTTCTGTCCGAAGTATGCAGAATCATCGAGATCGCTCTATTCGAGCTATTTAATGCGAGAAACACGTTCTCTGGTTGTTTTCACCACTCCACAGTGCGTTTGATATGCAGAACCGGCAACATCTTGATTTTCGTGAGGTTTCGAGCTGAGATATGCATTTTCTGCGATAATATTGGTGAGACTTCAGTCAGAAGTATGCAGAATCATCTAGATCGCTCTTTTCGAGCTACTTAATGCACGAAACACGTAGTCTGGTGTTTTCACCACTCCACAGTGCGTTTGACATGCAGAACCGGAGATATCTTGGTTTCGGTCGGGTTTCAAACTGAGATATGCATTTTCTGCGATAATCCTGGTGAGACTTCTGTCAGAAGTGTGCAGAATCATCGAGAACGCTCGTTTCGAGCTACATAATGCGAGAAACACGTTATCTGGTGTTTTCACCACTCCACAGTGCGTTGGATATGCAGAACCGCAGATATTTTGCTTTTCGTCGGGTTTCAAGCTCAGATATGCATTTTCTTCGATAAGCTTGGCGAAACATCTGCCCGAAGTATGCTGAAACATCGAGATCGCTCTTTTCGAGCTAGTTAATGCGAGAAACACGTTATCTGGTGTTTTCACCACTCCACAGTTTGTTGGATATGCAGAACCGGAGATATCTTGGGTTTCGTGGGGTTTCAAGCTGAGATATGCATTTTCTGCGATAATCTTGGTGGGTCTTTTGTCAGAAGTATGCTGAATCATCGAGATCGCTCTGTTCGAGCTAGTTAGTGCGAGAAACACGTTATCTGGTGTTTTCACCACTCCACAGTGCGTATGATATGCAGAACCGACGATATCTTGGTTTTCGTGGGGTTTCAAGCTCAGATATGCATTTTCTGCGATAATCTTGGTGGGTCTTTTGTCAGAAGTATGCAGAATCGTCTAGATCGCTCTTTTCGAGCTACTTAATGCACGAAACACGTTTTCTGGTGTTTTCCCCACTCCACAGTACGTTTGTCAAGCAGAACCGGAGATATCTTGGTTTCGGTCGGGTTTCAAGCTGAGATATGCATTTTCTACGATAATACTGGTGAGACTTCTGTCAGAAGTATGCAGAATCTTCGAGATCGCTCTTTTCGAGCTACTTAATGCTCGAAACACGTTTTCTGGTGTTTTCACCACTCCACGGTACGTTTGATGGGCAGAACCGGATATAACTCGGTTTTCGTCGGGTTTTAAGCTGAGATATGCATTTTCTACGATAATCTTGGTGAGACTTCTGTCAGAAGTATGCAGGATCTTCGAGAACGCTCTCTCCGAGCTATTTAATGCGAGAAACACGTTATCTGGTGTTTTCACCACTCCACAGTGCGTTGGATATGCAGAACCGCAGATATTTTGCTTTTCGTCGGGTTTCAAGCTCAGATATGCATTTTCTTCGATAAGCTTGGCGAAACATCTGCCCGAAGT
This sequence comes from Anthophora plumipes, assembly GCA_951804975.1. Classification (NCBI taxonomy): domain Eukaryota; kingdom Metazoa; phylum Arthropoda; class Insecta; order Hymenoptera; family Apidae; genus Anthophora; species Anthophora plumipes. Next base: position 22,987,339 of record OX638118.1, read on the forward strand.
ATGCTGATACATCGAGATCGCTCTTTTCGAGCTAGTTAATGCGAGAAACACGTTATCTGGTGTTTTCACCACTCCACAGTTTGTTGGATATGCAGAAACGTAGATATGTTGGTTTTCGTGGGGTTTCAAGCTGAGATATGCAATTCCTGCGATAATCTTGGTGAGACTTCTGTCCGAGGTATGCTGAATCATCGAGATCGCTCTTTTCGAGCTATTTAATGCGAGAAACACGTTCTCTGGTTGTTTTTACCACTCCACAGTGCGTTTGACATGCAGAACCGGCGATATCTTGGTTTTCGTGGGGTTTCAAGCTGAGATATGCATTTTCTGCGATAATCTTGGTGAGACTTCTGTCCGAAGTATGCTGAATCATCGAGATCGCTCTGTTCGAGCTAGTTAGTGCGAGAAACACGTTATCTGGTGTTTTCACCACTCCACAGTGCGTTTGATATGCAGAACAGTAGATATCTTTGTTTTCGTGGGGTTTCAAGCTGAGATATGCATTTTCTGCGATAATATTGGTGAGACTTCAGTCAGAGGTATGCAGAATCATCTAGATCGCTCTTTTCGAGCTACTTAATGCACGAAACACGTAGTCTGGTGTTTTCACCACTCCACAGTGCGTTTGACATGCAGAACCGGAGATATCTTGGTTTCGGTCGGGTTTCAAACTGAGATATGCATTTTCTACGATAATCCTGGTGAGACTTCTGTCAGAAGTATGCAGAATCATCGAAAACGCTCGTTTCGAGCTACATAATGCGAGAAACACGTTATCTGGTGTTTTCACCACACCACAGTGCGTTTGATATGCAGAACCAGCGATATCTTGGTTTTCGTGGCATTTCAAGCTGAGATACGCATTTCCTGCGATAATCTTGGTGAGACTTCTGTCAGAAGTATGCAGGATCTTCGAGAACGCTCTTTTCGAGCTACTTATTGCGCGAAACACGTTTTCTGGTGTTTTCACCACTCCACGGTACGTTTGATGTGCAGAACCGGGGATAACTCGGTTTTCGTCGGGTTTCAAGCTGAGATATGCATTTTCTATGATAATCTTGGTGAGACTTCTGTCAGAAGTATGCACGATCTTCGAGAACGCTCTTTACGAGCTACTTACTGCGACAAACACGTTATCTGGTGTATTCTGCACTCCACAGTGCGTTTGATATGCAGAACCAGCGACATCTTGGTTTTCGTGGGGTTTCAAGCTGAGATATGCATTTTCTGCGATAATCTTGGTGAGACATCTGTCCGAAGTATGCAGAAACATCGAGAGCGCTCTTTTCGAGCTATTTAATGCGAGAAACTCGTTTTCTGGGGTTTTCAACACTCCACAGTTCGTTGGATATGCAGAACCGGAGATATCTTGGTTTTCGTGGGGTTTCAAGCTGAGATATGCATTTCCTGCGATAATCTTGGTGAGACTTCTGTCCGAAGTATGCTGAATCATCTAGATCGCTCTTTTCGAGCTGTTTAATGAGAGAAACACGTTATCTGGTGTTTTCACCACTCCACAGTGCGTATGATATGCAGAACCGGCGATATCTTGGTTTTCGTGGGGTTTCAAGCTGAGATTTGCATTTTCTGCGATAATCTTGGTGAGACTTCTGTCCGAAGTATGCTGAAACATCGAGATCGCTCGTTTCGAGCTATTTAATGCGAGAAACACGTTATCTGGTGTTTTCACCACTCCACAGTGCGTTTGATATGCAGAACAGTATATATCTTGGTTTTCGTGGGGTTTCAAGCTGAGATATGCATTTTCTGCGATAATCTTGTTGAGACTTCTGTCCGAAGTATGCAGAATCATCGAGATCGCTCGTTTCGAGCTATTTAATGCGAGAAACACGTTATCTGGTGTTTTTACCACTCCACAGTGCGTATGATATGCAGAACAGTAGATATCTTGGTTTTCGTGGGGTTTCAAGCTGAGACATGCATTTTCTGCGATAATCTTGTTGAGACTTCTGTCCGAAGTCTGCAGAAACATCGAGAGCGCTCTTTTCGAGCTATTTAATGAGAGAAACACGTTATCTGGTGTTTTCACCACTCCACAGTGCGTATGATATGCAGAACCGGCGATATCTTGGTTTTCGTGGGGTTTCAAGCTGAGATTTGCATTTTCTGCGATAATCTTGGTGAGACTTCTGTCCGAAGTATGCTGAAACATCGAGATCGCTCGTTTCGAGCTATTTAATGCGAGAAACACGTTATCATGGTGTTTTCACCACACCACAGTGCGTTTGAAATGCAGAACCAGCGATATCTTGGTTTTCGTGGCATTTCAAGCTGAGATACGCATTTCCTGCGATAATCTTGGTGAGACTTCTGTCCGAAGTATGCTTAATCATCGAGATCGCTCTATTCGAGATATTTAATGCGAGAAACACGTTATCTGGTGTTTTCACCACTCCACAGTGCGTATAATGTGCAGAACCGACGATATCTTGGTTTTCGTGGGGTTTCAAGCTCAGATATGCATTTTCTGCGATAATCTTGGTGAGACTTCTGTCCGAAGTATGCAGAGTCGTCGAGATCGTACTTTTCGAGCTATTTAATGCGACAAACACGTTTTCTGGGGTTTTCACCACTCCACAGTTCATTGGATATGCAGAACAGGAGATATCTTGGTTTTCGTGGGGTTTCTAGCAGAGATATGCATTTTCTGCGATAATCTTGGTGAGACCTGTGTCCGAAGTATGCAGAAACATCGAGATCGCTATTTTCGACCTATTTAATGCGAGAAACACGTTATCTGGTGTTTTCAGCACTCCACAGTGCGTTTGATATGCAGAACCAGCGATATCTTGGTTTACGTGGGGTTTCAAGCTCAGATATGCATTTTCTGCGATAATCTTGGTGAGACTTCAGTCCGAAGTATGCAGAATCATCGAGATCGTACTATTCGAGCTATTTAATGCGAAAAACACGTTATCTGGTGTTTTCACCACTCCACAGTGCGTATGAAATGCAGAACCGACGATATCTTGGTTTTCGTGGGGTTTCAAGCTCAGATATGCATTTTCTGCGATAATCTTGGTGAGACTTCTGTCCGAAGTATGCAGAGTCGTCGAGATCGTACTTTTCGAGCTATTTAATGCGACAAACACGTTTTCTGGGGTTTTCACCACTCCACAGTTCATTGGATATGCAGAACAGGAGATATCTTGGTTTTCGTGGGGTTTCTAGCAGAGATATGCATTTTCTGCGATAATCTTGGTGAGACCTGTGTCCGAAGTATGCAGAAACATCGAGATCGCTATTTTCGACCTATTTAATGCGAGAAACACGTTATCTGGTGTTTTCAGCACTCCACAGTGCGTTTGATATGCAGAACCAGCGATATCTTGGTTTACGTGGGGTTTCAAGCTCAGATATGCATTTTCTGCGATAATCTTGGTGAGACTTCAGTCCGAAGTATGCAGAATCATCGAGATCGTACTATTCGAGCTATTTAATGCGAAAAACACGTTATCTGGTGTTTTCACCACTCCACAGTGCGTATGATATGCAGAACCGACGATATCTTGGTTTTCGTGGGGTTTCAAGCTCAGATATGCATTTTCTGCGATAATCTTGGTGAGACTTCTGTCCGAAGTATGCAGAGTCATCGAGATCGCTCTTTTCGAGCTATTTAATGCGAGAAACAAGTTATCTGGTGTTTTCACCACTCCGCAGTGCGTTTGATATGCAGAACCAGCGATATCTTGGTTTTCGTGGGGTTTCAAGCTCAGATATGCATTTTCTGCGATAATCTTGGTGAGACTTCTGTCCGAAGTATGCAGAGTCATCGAGATCGTACTTTTCGAGCTATTCAATGCGAGAAACACGTTTTCTGGCGTTTTCACCACTCCACAGTTCGTTGGATATGCAGAACAGGAGATATCTTGGTTTTCGTGGGGTTTCTAGCAGAGATATGCATTTTCTGCGATAATCTAGGTGAGACTTCTGTTCGAAGTATGCTTAATCATCGAGATCGCTCGTTTCGAGCTATTTAATGCGAGAAACAAGTTATCTGGTGTTTTCAGCACTCCACAGTGCGTTCGATATGCAGAACCAGCGATATCTGGGTTTTCGTGGGGTTTCAAGCTGAGATATGCATTTTTTACGATAATCTTGGTGAGACTTCTGTCCGAAGTATGCAGAGTCATCGAGATCGTACTTTTTGAGCTATTTAATGCGACAAACACGTTTTCTGGGGTTTTCACCACTCCACAGTTCGTTGGATATGCAGAACAGGAGATATCTTGGTTTTCGTGGGGTTTCTAGCAGAGATATGCATTTTCTGCGATAATCTTGGTGAGACCTGTGTCCGAAGTATGCAGAAACATCGAGATCGCTCTTTTCGACCTATTTAATGCGAGAAACACGTTATCTGGTGTTTTCACCACTCCGCAGTGCGTTTGATATGCAGAACAGGAGATATCTTGGTTTTCGTGGGGTTTCTAGCAGAGATATGCATTTTCTGCGATAATCATGGTGAGACCTCTGTCCGAAGTATGCAGAAACATGGAGATAGCTCTTTTCGACCTATTGAATGCGAGAAACACGTTATCTGGTGTTTTCACCACTCCACAGTGCGTTTGATATGCAGAACCAGCGAAATCTTGGTTTTCGTTGGGTTTCAAGCTGAGATATGCATTTTTTACGATAATCATGGTTGAGAATTCTGTCCGAAGTATGCAGAATCATCGAGATCGCACTTTTCGAGCTATTTAATGCGACAAACACGTTTTCTGGGGTTTTCACCACTCCACAGTTCGTTGGATATGCAGAACAGGAGATATCTTGGTTTTCGTGGGGTTTCTAGCAGAGATATGCATTTTCTGCGATAATGATGGTGAGACCTCTGTCCGAAGTATGCAGAAACATGGAGATCGCTCTTTTCGACCTATTGAATGCGAGAAACACGTTATCTGGTGTTTTCACCACTCCACAGTGCGTTTGATATGCAGAACCAGCGAAATCTTGGTTTTCGTTGGGTTTCAAGCTGAGATATGCATTTTTTACGGTAATCATGGTGAGAATTCTGTCCGAAGTATGCAGAATCATCGAGATCGCACTTTTCGAGCTATTTAATGCGACAAACACGTTATCTGGTGTTTTCAGCACACCACAGTGCGTTTGATATGCAGAACCAGCGAAATCTTGGTTTTCGTGGGGTTTCAAGCTGAGATATGCATTTTTTACGTTAATCTTGGTGAGACTTCTGTCCGAAGTATGCTTAATCATCGAGATAGCTCTATTCGCGCTATTTAATGCGAGAAACACGTTATCTGGTGTTTTCACCACTCCACAGTGCGTATGATATGCAGAACCGACGATATCTTGGTTTTCGTGGGGTTTCAAGCTCAGATATGCATTTTCTGCGATCATCTTGGTGAGACTTCTGTCCGAAGTATGCAGAGTCATCGAGATCGCTCTTTTCGAGCTATTTAATGCGAGAAACAAGTTATCTGGTGTTTTCACCACTCCGCAGTGCGTTTGATATGCAGAACCAGCGATATCTTGGTTTTCGTGGGGTTTCAAGCTCAGATATGCATTTTCTGCGATAATCTTGGTGAGACTTCTGTCCGAAGTATGCAGAGTCATCGAGATCGTACTTTTCGAGCTATTCAAAGCGAGAAACACGTTTTCTGGGGTTTTCACCACTCCACAGTTCGTTGGATATGCAGAACAGGAGATATCTTGGTTTTCGTGGGGTTTCTAGCAGAGATATGCATTTTCTGCGATAATCTAGGTGAGACTTCTGTCCGAAGTATGCTTAATCATCGAGATCGCTCGTTTCGAGCTATTTAATGCGAGAAACAAGTTATCTGGTGTTTTCACCACTCCACAGTGCGTTTGAAATGCAGAAACAGCGATATCTTGGTTTTCGTGGGGTTTCAAGCTGAGATATGCATTTTTTACGATAATCTTGGTGAGACTTCTGTCCGAAGTATGCAGAATCATCGAGATCGCTCTTTTCGACCTATTTAATGCGAGAAACACGTTATCTGGTGTTTTCACCACTCCGCAGTGCGTTTGATATGCAGAACAGGAGATATCTTGGTTTTCGTGGGGTTTCTAGCAGAGATATGCATTTTCTGCGATAATCATGGTGAGACCTCTGTCCGAAGTATGCAGAAACATGGAGATAGCTCTTTTCGACCTATTGAATGCGAGAAACACGTTATCTGGTGTTTTCACCACTCCACAGTGCGTTTGATATGCAGAACCAGCGAAATCTTGGTTTTCGTTGGGTTTCAAGCTGAGATATGCATTTTTTACGATAATCATGGTGAGAATTCTGTCCGAAGTATGCAGAATCATCGAGATCGCACTTTTCGAGCTATTTAATGCGACAAACACGTTTTCTGGGGTTTTCACCACTCCACAGTTCGTTGGATATGCAGAACAGGAGATATCTTGGTTTTCGTGGGGTTTCTAGCAGAGATATGCATTTTCTGCGATAATGATGGTGAGACCTCTGTCCGAAGTATGCAGAAACATGGAGATCGCTCTTTTCGACCTATTGAATGCGAGAAACACGTTATCTGGTGTTTTCACCACTCCACAGTGCGTTTGATATGCAGAACCAGCGAAATCTTGGTTTTCGTTGGGTTTCAAGCTGAGATATGCATTTTTTACGGTAATCATGGTGAGAATTCTGTCCGAAGTATGCAGAATCATCGAGATCGCACTTTTCGAGCTATTTAATGCGACAAACACGTTATCTGGTGTTTTCAGCACACCACAGTGCGTTTGATATGCAGAACCAGCGAAATCTTGGTTTTCGTGGGGTTTCAAGCTGAGATATGCATTTTTTACGATAATCTTGGTGAGACTTCTGTCCGAAGTATGCTTAATCATCGAGATAGCTCTATTCGCGCTATTTAATGCGAGAAACACGTTATCTGGTGTTTTCACCACTCCACAGTGCGTATGATATGCAGAACCGACGATATCTTGGTTTTCGTGGGGTTTCAAGCTCAGATATGCATTTTCTGCGATCATCTTGGTGAGACTTCTGTCCGAAGTATGCAGAGTCATCGAGATCGCTCTTTTCGAGCTATTTAATGCGAGAAACAAGTTATCTGGTGTTTTCACCACTCCGCAGTGCGTTTGATATGCAGAACCAGCGATATCTTGGTTTTCGTGGGGTTTCAAGCTCAGATATGCATTTTCTGCGATAATCTTGGTGAGACTTCTGTCCGAAGTATGCAGAGTCATCGAGATCGTACTTTTCGAGCTATTCAAAGCGAGAAACACGTTTTCTGGGGTTTTCACCACTCCACAGTTCGTTGGATATGCAGAACAGGAGATATCTTGGTTTTCGTGGGGTTTCTAGCAGAGATATGCATTTTCTGCGATAATCTAGGTGAGACTTCTGTCCGAAGTATGCTTAATCATCGAGATCGCTCGTTTCGAGCTATTTAATGCGAGAAACAAGTTATCTGGTGTTTTCACCACTCCACAGTGCGTTTGATATGCAGAAACAGCGATATCTTGGTTTTCGTGGGGTTTCAAGCTGAGATATGCATTTTTTACGATAATCATGGTGAGACTTCTGTCCGAAGTATGCAGAATCATCGAGATCGCACTTTTCGAGCTATTTAATGCGACAAACACGTTATCTGGTGTTTTCAGCACTCCACAGTGCGTTCGATATGCAGAACCAGCGATATCTGGGTTTACGTGGGGTTTCAAGCTGAGATATGCATTTTTTACGATAATCTTGGTGAGACTTCTGTCCGAAGTATGCAGAATCATCGAGATCGCACTTTTCGAGCTATTTAATGCGACAAACACGTTATCTGGTGTTTTCAGCACTCCACAGTGCGTTTGATATGCAGAACCAGCGAAATCTTGGTTTTCGTGGGGTTTCAAGCTCAGATATGCATTTTCTGCGATAATCTTGGTGAGACTTCTGTCCGAAGTATGCAGAGTCATCGAGATCGTACTTTTCGAGCTATTTAATGCGACAAACACGTTTTCTGGGGTTTTCACCACTCCACAGTTCGTTGGATATGCAGAACAGGAGATATCTTGGTTTTCGTGGGGTTTCTAGCAGAGATATGCATTTTCTGCGATAATCATGGTGAGACCTCTGTCCGAAGTATGCAGAAACATGGAGATCGCTCTTTTCGACCTATTGAATGCGAGAAACACGTTATCTGGTGTTTTCACCACTCCACAGTGCGTTTGATATGCAGAACCAGCGAAATCTTGGTTTTCGTTGGGTTTCAAGCTGAGATATGCATTTTTTACGATAATCATGGTGAGACTTCTGTCCGAAGTATGCAGAATCATCGAGATCGCACTTTTCGAGCTATTTAATGCGACAAACACGTTATCTGGTGTTTTCAGCACACCACAGTGCGTTTGATATGCAGAACCAGCGAAATCTTGGTTTTCGTGGGGTTTCAAGCTGAGATATGCATTTTTTAGGATAATCTTGGTGAGACTTCTGTCCGAAGTATGCTTAATCATCGAGATAGCTCTATTCGCGCTATTTAATGCGAGAAACACGTTATCTGGTGTTTTCACCACTCCACAGTGCGTATGATATGCAGAACCGACGATATCTTGGTTTTCGTGGGGTTTCAAGCTCAGATATGCATTTTCTGCGATAATCTTGGTGAGACTTCTGTCCGAAGTATGCAGAGTCATCGAGATCGCTCTTTTCGAGCTATTTAATGCGAGAAACAAGTTATCTGGTGTTTTCACCACTCCGCAGTGCGTTTGATATGCAGAACCAGCGATATCTTGGTTTTCGTGGGGTTTCAAGCTCAGATATGCATTTTCTGCGATAATCTTGGTGAGACTTCTGTCCGAAGTATGCAGAGTCATCGAGATCGTACTTTTCGAGCTATTCAATGCGAGAAACACGTTTTCTGGGGTTTTCACCACTCCACAGTTCGTTGGATATGCAGAACAGGAGATATCTTGGTTTTCGTGGGGTTTCTAGCAGAGATATGCATTTTCTGCGATAATCTAGGTGAGACTTCTGTCCGAAGTATGCTTAATCATCGAGATCGCTCGCTTCGAGCTATTTAATGCGAGAAACAAGTTATCTGGTGTTTTCACCACTCCACAGTGCGTTTGATATGCAGAAACAGCGATATCTTGGTTTTCGTGGGGTTTCAAGCTGAGATATGCATTTTTTACGATAATCATGGTGAGACTTCTGTCCGAAGTATGCAGAATCATCGAGATCGCACTTTTCGAGCTATTTAATGCGACAAACACGTTATCTGGTGTTTTCAGCACTCCACAGTGCGTTCGATATGCAGAACCAGCGATATCTGGGTTTACGTGGGGTTTCAAGCTGAGATATGCATTTTTTACGATAATCTTGGTGAGACTTCTGTCCGAAGTATGCAGAATCATCGAGATCGCACTTTTCGAGCTATTTAATGCGACGAACACGTTATCTGGTGTTTTCAGCACTCCACAGTGCGTTTGATATGCAGAACCAGCGAAATCTTGGTTTTCGTGGGGTTTCAAGCTGAGATATGCATTTTTTTACGATAATCATGGTGAGACTTCTGTCCGAAGTATGCTTAATCATCGAGATCGCTCTATTCGAGATATTTAATGCGAGAAACACGTTATCTGGTGTTTTCACCACTCCGCAGTGCGTTTGATATGCAGAACCAGCGATATCTTGGTTTTCGTGGGGTTTCAAGCTCAGATATGCATTTTCTGCGATAATCTTGGTGAGACTTCTGTCCGAAGTATGCAGAGTCATCGAGATCGTACTTTTCGAGCTATTTAATGCGACAAACACGTTTTCTGGGGTTTTCACCACTCCACAGTTCGTTGGATATGCAGAACAGGAGATATCTTGGTTTTCGTGGGGTTTCTAGCAGAGATATGCATTTTCTGCGCTAATCTTGGTGAGACCTCTGTCCGAAGTATGCAGAAACATGGAGATCGCTCTTTTCGATCTATTGAATGCGAGAAACACGTTATCTGGTGTTTTCACCACTCCACAGTGCGTTTGATATGCAGAACCAGCGAAATCTTGGTTTTCGTTGGGTTTCAAGCTGAGATATGCATTTTTTACGATAATCATGGTGAGACTTCTGTCCGAAGTATGCAGAATCATCGAGATCGCACTTTTCGAGCTATTTAATGCGACAAACACGTTATCTGGTGTTTTCAGCACACCACAGTGCGTTTGATATGCAGAACCAGCGAAATCTTGGTTTTCGTGGGGTTTCAAGCTGAGATATGCATTTTTTACGATAATCTTGGTGAGACTTCTGTCCGAAGTATGCTTAATCATCGAGATCGCTCTATTCGAGCTATTTAATGCGAGAAACACGTTATCTGGTGTTTTCACCACTCCACAGTGCGTATGATATACAGAACCGACGATATCTTGGTTTTCGTGGGGTTTCAAGCTCAGATATGCATTTTCTGCGATAATCATGGTGAGACTTCTGTCCGAAGTATGCAGAGTCATCGAGATCGCTCTTTTCGAGCTATTTAATGCGAGAAACAAGTTATCTGGTGTTTTCACCACTCCGCAGTGCGTTTGATATGCAGAACCGACGATATCTTGGTTTTCGTGGGGTTTCAAGCTCAGATATGCATTTTCTGCGATGATCTTGGTGAGACTTCTGTCCGAAGTATGCAGAGTCATCGAGATCGTACCTTTCGAGCTATTTAATGCGAGAAACACGTTTTCTGGTGTATTCACCACTCCACAGTACGTTTGACATACAGAACCGGAGATATCTTGGTTTCGGTCGGGTTTCAAGCTGAGACATGCATTTTCTACGATAATCTTGGTGAGACTTCTGTCAAAAGTATGCAGAATCTTCGAGAACGCTCTTTTCGAGCTACTTAATGCGAGAAACACGTTTTCTGGTGTTTTCACCACACCACAGTCCGTTTGATGCGCAGAACCGGAGATATCTTGGTTTCGGTCGGGTTTCAAGCTGAGATATGCATTTTCTACGATAATCTTGGTGAGACTTCTGTCAGAAGTATGCAGAATCATCTAGATCGCTCTTTTCGAGCTATTTAATTCGAGAAACACGTTTTCTGGGGTTTTCACCACTCCACAGTTCGTTGGATATGCAGAACAGGAGATATCATGGTTTTCGTGGGGTTTCTAGCAGAGATATGCATTTTCTGCGATAATCTTGGTGAGACCTGTGTCCGAAGTATGCAGAAACATCGAGATCGCTCTTTTCGACCTATTTAATGCGAGAAACACGTTATCTGGTGTTTTCACCACTCCGCAGTGCGTTTGATATGCAGAACCAGCGATATCTTGGTTTTCGTGGGGTTTCAAGCTCAGATATGCATTTTCTGCGATAATCTTGGTGAGACTTCTGTCCGAAGTATGCAGAATCATCGAGATCGCACTTTTAGAGCTATTTAATGCGACAAACACGTTATCTGGTGTTTTCAGCACACCACAGTGCGTTTGATATGCAGAACCAGCGAAATCTTGGTTTTCGAGGGGTTTCAAGCTGAGATATGCATTTTTTACGATAATCTTGGTGAGACTTCTGTCCGAAGTATGCTTAATCATCGAGATCGCTCTATTCGAGCTATTTAATGCGAGAAACACGTTATCTGGTGTTTTCACCACTCCACAGTGCGTATGAATTGCAGAACCGACGATATCTTGGTTTTCGTGGGGTTTCAAGCTCAGATATGCATTTTCTGCGATAATCTTGGTGAGACTTCTGTCCGAAGTATGCAGAGTCATCGAGATCGCTCTTTTCGAGCTATTTAATGCGAGAAACAAGTTATCTGGTGTTTTCACAACTCCGCAGTGCGTTTGATATGCAGAACCAGCGATATCTTGGTTTTCGTGGGGCTTCAAGCTCAGATATGCATTTTCTGCGATTATCTTGGTGAGACTTCTGTCCGAAGTATGCAGAGTCATCGAGATCGTACTTTTCGAGCTATTCAATGCGAGAAACACGTTTTCTGGGGTTTTCACCACTCCACAGTGCGTTCGATATGCAGAACCAGCGATATCTGGGTTTTCGTGGGGTTTCAAGCTGAGATATGCATTTTTTACGATAATCTTGGTGAGACTTCTGTCCGAAGTATGCAGAATCATCGAGATCGTACTTTTTGAGCTATTTAATGCGACAAACACGTTTTCTGGGGTTTTCACCACTCCACAGTTCGTTGGATATGCAGAACAGGAGATATCTTGGTTTTCGTGGGGTTTCTAGCAGAGATATGCATTTTCTGCGATAATCTTGGTGAGACCTGTGTCCAAAGTATGCAGAAACATCGAGATCGCTCTTTTCGACCTATTTAATGCGAGAAACACGTTATCTGGTGTTTTCACCACTCCACAGTGCGTTTGATATGCAGAACCAGCGATATCTTGGTTTTCGTTGGGTTTCAAGCTGAGATATGCATTTTTTACGATAATCATGGTGAGACTTCTGTCCGAAGTATGCAGAATCATCGAGATCGCACTTTTCAAGCTATTTAATGCGACAAACACGTTATCTGGTGTTTTCAGCACTCCACAGTGCGTTTGATATGCAGAACCAGCGAAATCTTGGTTTTCGTGGGGTTTCAAGCTGAGATATGCATTTTCTGCGATAATCTTGGTGAGACTTCTGTCCGAAGTATGCAGAATCATCGAGATCGCACTTTTCGAGCTATTTAATGCGACAAACACGTTATCTGGTGTTTTCAGCACTCGACAGTGCGTTTGATATGCAGAACCAGCGATATCTGGGTTTTCGTGGGGTTTCAAGCTCAGATATGCATTTCTTACGATAATCTTGGTGAGACTTCTGTCCGAAGTATGCAGAATCATCGAGATCGCTCTTTTCAAGCTATTTAATGCGAGAAACACGTTTTCTGGGGTTTTCACCACTCCACAGTGCGTTTGATATGCAGAACCAGCGAAATCTTGGTTTTCGTGGGGTTTCAAGCTGAGATATGCATTTTTTACGATAATCTTGGTGAGATTTCTGTCCGAAGTATGCTTAATCATCGAGATCGCTCTATTGGAGATATTTAATGCGAGAAACACGTTATCTGGTGTTTTCACCACTCCACAGTGCGCATGATATGCAGAACCAGCGATATCTTGGTTTTCGTTGGGTTTCAAGCTGAGACATGCATTTTTTACGATAATCATGGTGAGACTTCTGTCCGAAGTATGCAGAATCATCGAGATCGCTCTTTTCAAGCTATTTAATGCGAGAAACAAGTTATCTGGTGTTTTCAGCACTCCACAGTGCGTTCGATATGCAGAACCAGCGATATCTGGGTTTTCGTGGGGTTTCAAGCTGAGATATGCATTTTTTACGATAATCTTGGTTAGACTTCTGTCCGAAGTATGCAGAGTCATCGAGATCGTACTTTTTGAGCTATTTAATGCGACAAACACGTTTTCTGGGGTTTTCACCACTCCACAGTTCGTTGGATATGCAGAACCGACGATATCTTGGTTTTCGTGGGGTTTCAAGCTCAGATATGCATTTTCTGCGATAATCTTGGTGAGACTTCTGTCCGAAGTATGCAGAGTCATCGAGATCGTACCTTTCGAGCTATTTAATGCGAGAAACACGTTTTCTGGTGTATTCACCACTCCACAGTACGTTTGACATACAGAACCGGAGATATCTTGGTTTCGGTCGGGTTTCAAGCTGAGACATGCATTTTCTACGATAATCTTGGTGAGACTTCTGTCAGAAGTATGCAGAATCTTCGAGAACGCTCTTTTCGAGCTACTTAATGCGAGAAACACGTTTTCTGGTGTTTTCACCACACCACAGACCGTTTGATGCGCAGAACCGGAGATATCTTGGTTTCGGTCGGGTTTCAAGCTGAGATATGCATTTTCTGCGATAATCTTGGTGAGACTTCTGTCAGACGTATGCAGAATCATCTAGATCGCTCTTTTCGAGCTATTTAATTCGAGAAACACGTTTTCTGGGGTTTTCACCACTCCACAGTTCGTTGGATATGCAGAACAGGAGATATCTTGGTTTTCGTGGGGTTTCTAGCAGAGATATGCATTTTCTGCGATAATCTTGGTGAGACCTGTGTCCGAAGTATGCAGAAACATCGAGATCGCTCTTTTCGACCTATTTAATGCGAGAAACACGTTATCTGGTGTTTTCACCACTCCGCAGTGCGTTTGATATGCAGAACCAGCGATATCTTGGTTTTCGTGGGGTTTCAAGCTCAGATATGCATTTTCTGCGATAATCTTGGTGAGACTTCTGTCCGAAGTATGCAGAATCATCGAGATCGCACTTTTAGAGCTATTTAATGCGACAAACACGTTATCTGGTGTTTTCAGCACACCACAGTGCGTTTGATATGCAGAACCAGCGAAATCTTGGTTTTCGTGGGGTTTCAAGCTGAGATATGCATTTTTTACGATAATCTTGGTGAGACTTCTGTCCGAAGTATGCTTAATCATCGAGATCGCTCTATTCGAGCTATTTAATGCGAGAAACACGTTATCTGGTGTTTTCACCACTCCACAGTGCGTATGATATGCAGAACCGACGATATCTTGGTTTTCGTGGGGTTTCAAGCTCAGATATGCATTTTCTGCGATAATCTTGGTGAGACTTCTGTCCGAAGTATGCAGAGTCATCGAGATCGCTCTTTTCGAGCTATTTAATGCGAGAAACAAGTTATCTGGTGTTTTCACAACTCCGCAGTGCGTTTGATATGCAGAACCAGCGATATCTTGGTTTTCGTGGGGTTTCAACCTCAGATATGCATTTTCTGCGATAATCTTGGTGAGACTTCTGTCCGAAGTATGCAGAGTCATCGAGATCGTACTTTTCGAGCTATTCAATGCGAGAAACACGTTTTCTGGGGTTTTCACCACTCCACAGTGCGTTCGATTTGCAGAACCAGCGATATCTGGGTTTTCGTGGGGTTTCAAGCTGAGATATGCATTTTTTACGATAATCTTGGTGTGACTTCTGTCCGAAGTATGCAGAATCATCGAGATCGTACTTTTTGAGCTATTTAATGCGACAAACACGTTTTCTGGGGTTTTCACCACTCCACAGTTCGTTGGATATGCAGAACAGGAGATATCTTGGTTTTCGTGGGGTTTCTAGCAGAGATATGCATTTTCTGCGATAATCTTGGTGAGACCTGTGTCCAAAGTATGCAGAAACATCGAGATCGCTCTTTTCGACCTATTTAATGCGAGAAACACGTTATCTGGTGTTTTCACCACTCCACAGTGCGTTTGATATGCAGAACCAGCGATATCTTGGTTTTCGTTGGGTTTCAAGCTGAGATATGCATTTTTTACGATAATCATGGTGAGACTTCTGTCCGAAGTATGCAGAATCATCGAGATCGCACTTTTCGAGCTATTTAATGCGACAAACACGTTATCTGGTGTTTTCAGCACTCCACAGTGCGTTTGATATGCAGAACCAGCGAAATCTTGGTTTTCGTGGGGTTTCAAGCTGAGATATGCATTTTCTGCGATAATCTTGGTGAGACTTCTGTCCGAAGTATGCAGAATCATCGAGATCGCACTTTTCGAGCTATTTAATGCGACAAACACGTTATCTGGTGTTTTCAGCACTCCACAGTGCGTTTGATATGCAGAACCAGCGATATCTGGGTTTTCGTGGGGTTTCAAGCTGAGATATGCATTCCTTACGATAATCTTGGTGAGACTTCTGTCCGAAGTATGCAGAATCATCGAGATCGCTCTTTTCAAGCTATTTAATGCGAGAAACACGTTTTCTGGGGTTTTCGCCACTCCACAGTGCGTTTGATATGCAGAACCAGCGAAATCTTGGTTTTCGTGGGGTTTCAAGCTGAGATATGCATTTTTTACGATAATCTTAGTGAGACTTCTGTCCGAAGTATGCTTAATCATCGAGATCGCTCTATTGGAGATATTTAATGCGAGAAACACGTTATCTGGTGTTTTCACCACTCCACAGTGCGCATGATATGCAGAACCGACGATATCTTGGTTTTCGTGGGGTTTCAAGCTCACATATGCATTTTCTGCGATAATCTTGGTGAGACTTCTGTCCGAAGTATGCAGAGTCATCGAGATCGTACTTTTCGAGCTATTCAATGCGAGAAAAACGTTTTCTGGGCTTTTCACCACTCCACAGTTCGTTGGATATGCAGAACAGGAGATATCTTGGTTTTCGTGGGGTTTCTAGCAGAGATATGCATTCGCTGCGATAATCTTGGTGAGACTTCTGTCCGAAGTATGCAGAATCATCGAGATCGCACTTTTCGAGCTATTTAATGCGACAAACACGTTATCTGGTGTTTTCAGCACTCCACACTGCGTTTGATATGCAGAACCAGCGATATCTGGGTTTTCGTGGGGTTTCAAGCTGAGATATGCATTCCTTACGATAATCTTGGTGAGACTTCTGTCCGAAGTATGCAGAATCATCGAGATCGCTGTTTTCAAGCTATTTAATGCGAGAAACACGTTTTCTGGGGTTTTCGCCACTCCACAGTGCGTTTGATATGCAGAACCAGCGAAATCTTGGTTTTCGTGGGGTTTCAAGCTGAGATATGCATTTTTTACGATAATCTTAGTGAGACTTCTGTCCGAAGTATGCTTAATCATCGAGATCGCTCTATTGGAGATATTTAATGCGAGAAACACGTTATCTGGTGTTTTCACCACTCCACAGTGCGCATGATATGCAGAACCGACGATATCTTGGTTTTCGTGGGGTTTCAAGCTCAGATATGCATTTTCTGCGATTATCTTGGTGAGACTTCTGTCCGAAGTATGCAGAGTCATCGAGATCGTACTTTTCGAGCTATTCAATGCGAGAAACACGTTTTCTGGGGTTTTCACCACTCCACAGTGCGTTCGATATGCAGAACCAGCGATATCTGGGTTTTCGTGGGGTTTCAAGCTGAGATATGCATTTTTTACGATAATCTTGGTGAGACTTCTGTCCGAAGTATGCAGAATCATCGAGATCGTACTTTTTGAGCTATTTAATGCGACAAACACGTTTTCTGGGGTTTTCACCACTCCACAGTTCGTTGGATATGCAGAACAGGAGATATCTTGGTTTTCGTGGGGTTTCTAGCAGAGATATGCATTTTCTGCGATAATCTTGGTGAGACCTGTGTCCAAAGTATGCAGAAACATCGAGATCGCTCTTTTCGACCTATTTAATGCGAGAAACACGTTATCTGGTGTTTTCACCACTCCACAGTGCGTTTGATATGCAGAACCAGCGATATCTTGGTTTTCGTTGGGTTTCAAGCTGAGATATGCATTTTTTACGATAATCATGGTGAGACTTCTGTCCGAAGTATGCAGAATCATCGAGATCGCACTTTTCAAGCTATTTAATGCGACAAACACGTTATCTGGTGTTTTCAGCACTCCACAGTGCGTTTGATATGCAGAACCAGCGAAATCTTGGTTTTCGTGGGGTTTCAAGCTGAGATATGCATTTTCTGCGATAATCTTGGTGAGACTTCTGTCCGAAGTATGCAGAATCATCGAGATCGCACTTTTCGAGCTATTTAATGCGACAAACACGTTATCTGGTGTTTTCAGCACTCCACAGTGCGTTTGATATGCAGAACCAGCGATATCTGGGTTTTCGTGGGGTTTCAAGCTCAGATATGCATTTCTTACGATAATCTTGGTGAGACTTCTGTCCGAAGTATGCAGAATCATCGAGATCGCTCTTTTCAAGCTATTTAATGCGAGAAACACGTTTTCTGGGGTTTTCACCACTCCACAGTGCGTTTGATATGCAGAACCAGCGAAATCTTGGTTTTCGTGGGGTTTCAAGCTGAGATATGCATTTTTTACGATAATCTTGGTGAGATTTCTGTCCGAAGTATGCTTAATCATCGAGATCGCTCTATTGGAGATATTTAATGCGAGAAACACGTTATCTGGTGTTTTCACCACTCCACAGTGCGCATGATATGCAGAACCAGCGATATCTTGGTTTTCGTTGGGTTTCAAGCTGAGACATGCATTTTTTACGATAATCATGGTGAGACTTCTGTCCGAAGTATGCAGAATCATCGAGATCGCTCTTTTCAAGCTATTTAATGCGAGAAACAAGTTATCTGGTGTTTTCAGCACTCCACAGTGCGTTCGATATGCAGAACCAGCGATATCTGGGTTTTCGTGGGGTTTCAAGCTGAGATATGCATTTTTTACGATAATCTTGGTTAGACTTCTGTCCGAAGTATGCAGAGTCATCGAGATCGTACTTTTTGAGCTATTTAATGCGACAAACACGTTTTCTGGGGTTTTCACCACTCCACAGTTCGTTGGATATGCAGAACCGACGATATCTTGGTTTTCGTGGGGTTTCAAGCTCAGATATGCATTTTCTGCGATAATCTTGGTGAGACTTCTGTCCGAAGTATGCAGAGTCATCGAGATCGTACCTTTCGAGCTATTTAATGCGAGAAACACGTTTTCTGGTGTATTCACCACTCCACAGTACGTTTGACATACAGAACCGGAGATATCTTGGTTTCGGTCGGGTTTCAAGCTGAGACATGCATTTTCTACGATAATCTTGGTGAGACTTCTGTCAGAAGTATGCAGAATCTTCGAGAACGCTCTTTTCGAGCTACTTAATGCGAGAAACACGTTTTCTGGTGTTTTCACCACACCACAGACCGTTTGATGCGCAGAACCGGAGATATCTTGGTTTCGGTCGGGTTTCAAGCTGAGATATGCATTTTCTGCGATAATCTTGGTGAGACTTCTGTCAGACGTATGCAGAATCATCTAGATCGCTCTTTTCGAGCTATTTAATTCGAGAAACACGTTTTCTGGGGTTTTCACCACTCCACAGTTCGTTGGATATGCAGAACAGGAGATATCTTGGTTTTCGTGGGGTTTCTAGCAGAGATATGCATTTTCTGCGATAATCTTGGTGAGACCTGTGTCCGAAGTATGCAGAAACATCGAGATCGCTCTTTTCGACCTATTTAATGCGAGAAACACGTTATCTGGTGTTTTCACCACTCCGCAGTGCGTTTGATATGCAGAACCAGCGATATCTTGGTTTTCGTGGGGTTTCAAGCTCAGATATGCATTTTCTGCGATAATCTTGGTGAGACTTCTGTCCGAAGTATGCAGAATCATCGAGATCGCACTTTTAGAGCTATTTAATGCGACAAACACGTTATCTGGTGTTTTCAGCACACCACAGTGCGTTTGATATGCAGAACCAGCGAAATCTTGGTTTTCGTGGGGTTTCAAGCTGAGATATGCATTTTTTACGATAATCTTGGTGAGACTTCTGTCCGAAGTATGCTTAATCATCGAGATCGCTCTATTCGAGCTATTTAATGCGAGAAACACGTTATCTGGTGTTTTCACCACTCCACAGTGCGTATGATATGCAGAACCGACGATATCTTGGTTTTCGTGGGGTTTCAAGCTCAGATATGCATTTTCTGCGATAATCTTGGTGAGACTTCTGTCCGAAGTATGCAGAGTCATCGAGATCGCTCTTTTCGAGCTATTTAATGCGAGAAACAAGTTATCTGGTGTTTTCACAACTCCGCAGTGCGTTTGATATGCAGAACCAGCGATATCTTGGTTTTCGTGGGGTTTCAACCTCAGATATGCATTTTCTGCGATAATCTTGGTGAGACTTCTGTCCGAAGTATGCAGAGTCATCGAGATCGTACTTTTCGAGCTATTCAATGCGAGAAACACGTTTTCTGGGGTTTTCACCACTCCACAGTGCGTTCGATTTGCAGAACCAGCGATATCTGGGTTTTCGTGGGGTTTCAAGCTGAGATATGCATTTTTTACGATAATCTTGGTGTGACTTCTGTCCGAAGTATGCAGAATCATCGAGATCGTACTTTTTGAGCTATTTAATGCGACAAACACGTTTTCTGGGGTTTTCACCACTCCACAGTTCGTTGGATATGCAGAACAGGAGATATCTTGGTTTTCGTGGGGTTTCTAGCAGAGATATGCATTTTCTGCGATAATCTTGGTGAGACCTGTGTCCAAAGTATGCAGAAACATCGAGATCGCTCTTTTCGACCTATTTAATGCGAGAAACACGTTATCTGGTGTTTTCACCACTCCACAGTGCGTTTGATATGCAGAACCAGCGATATCTTGGTTTTCGTTGGGTTTCAAGCTGAGATATGCATTTTTTACGATAATCATGGTGAGACTTCTGTCCGAAGTATGCAGAATCATCGAGATCGCACTTTTCGAGCTATTTAATGCGACAAACACGTTATCTGGTGTTTTCAGCACTCCACAGTGCGTTTGATATGCAGAACCAGCGAAATCTTGGTTTTCGTGGGGTTTCAAGCTGAGATATGCATTTTCTGCGATAATCTTGGTGAGACTTCTGTCCGAAGTATGCAGAATCATCGAGATCGCACTTTTCGAGCTATTTAATGCGACAAACACGTTATCTGGTGTTTTCAGCACTCCACAGTGCGTTTGATATGCAGAACCAGCGATATCTGGGTTTTCGTGGGGTTTCAAGCTGAGATATGCATTCCTTACGATAATCTTGGTGAGACTTCTGTCCGAAGTATGCAGAATCATCGAGATCGCTCTTTTCAAGCTATTTAATGCGAGAAACACGTTTTCTGGGGTTTTCGCCACTCCACAGTGCGTTTGATATGCAGAACCAGCGAAATCTTGGTTTTCGTGGGGTTTCAAGCTGAGATATGCATTTTTTACGATAATCTTAGTGAGACTTCTGTCCGAAGTATGCTTAATCATCGAGATCGCTCTATTGGAGATATTTAATGCGAGAAACACGTTATCTGGTGTTTTCACCACTCCACAGTGCGCATGATATGCAGAACCGACGATATCTTGGTTTTCGTGGGGTTTCAAGCTCACATATGCATTTTCTGCGATAATCTTGGTGAGACTTCTGTCCGAAGTATGCAGAGTCATCGAGATCGTACTTTTCGAGCTATTCAATGCGAGAAAAACGTTTTCTGGGCTTTTCACCACTCCACAGTTCGTTGGATATGCAGAACAGGAGATATCTTGGTTTTCGTGGGGTTTCTAGCAGAGATATGCATTCGCTGCGATAATCTTGGTGAGACTTCTGTCCGAAGTATGCAGAATCATCGAGATCGCACTTTTCGAGCTATTTAATGCGACAAACACGTTATCTGGTGTTTTCAGCACTCCACACTGCGTTTGATATGCAGAACCAGCGATATCTGGGTTTTCGTGGGGTTTCAAGCTGAGATATGCATTCCTTACGATAATCTTGGTGAGACTTCTGTCCGAAGTATGCAGAATCATCGAGATCGCTGTTTTCAAGCTATTTAATGCGAGAAACACGTTTTCTGGGGTTTTCGCCACTCCACAGTGCGTTTGATATGCAGAACCAGCGAAATCTTGGTTTTCGTGGGGTTTCAAGCTGAGATATGCATTTTTTACGATAATCTTAGTGAGACTTCTGTCCGAAGTATGCTTAATCATCGAGATCGCTCTATTGGAGATATTTAATGCGAGAAACACGTTATCTGGTGTTTTCACCACTCCACAGTGCGCATGATATGCAGAACCGACGATATCTTGGTTTTCGTGGGGTTTCAAGCTCAGATATGCATTTTCTGCGATTATCTTGGTGAGACTTCTGTCCGAAGTATGCAGAGTCATCGAGATCGTACTTTTCGAGCTATTCAATGCGAGAAACACGTTTTCTGGGGTTTTCACCACTCCACAGTGCGTTCGATATGCAGAACCAGCGATATCTGGGTTTTCGTGGGGTTTCAAGCTGAGATATGCATTTTTTACGATAATCTTGGTGAGACTTCTGTCCGAAGTATGCAGAATCATCGAGATCGTACTTTTTGAGCTATTTAATGCGACAAACACGTTTTCTGGGGTTTTCACCACTCCACAGTTCGTTGGATATGCAGAACAGGAGATATCTTGGTTTTCGTGGGGTTTCTAGCAGAGATATGCATTTTCTGCGATAATCTTGGTGAGACCTGTGTCCAAAGTATGCAGAAACATCGAGATCGCTCTATTCGACCTATTTAATGCGAGAAACACGTTATCTGGTGTTTTCACCACTCCACAGTGCGTTTGATATGCAGAACCAGCGATATCTTGGTTTTCGTTGGGTTTCAAGCTGAGATATGCATTTTTTACGATAATCATGGTGAGACTTCTGTCCGAAGTATGCAGAATCATCGAGATCGCACTTTTCAAGCTATTTAATGCGACAAACACGTTATCTGGTGTTTTCAGCACTCCACAGTGCGTTTGATATGCAGAACCAGCGAAATCTTGGTTTTCGTGGGGTTTCAAGCTGAGATATGCATTTTCTGCGATAATCTTGGTGAGACTTCTGTCCGAAGTATGCAGAATCATCGAGATCGCACTTTTCGAGCTATTTAATGCGACAAACACGTTATCTGGTGTTTTCAGCACTCCACAGTGCGTTTGATATGCAGAACCAGCGATATCTGGGTTTTCGTGGGGTTTCAAGCTCAGATATGCATTTCTTACGATAATCTTGGTGAGACTTCTGTCCGAAGTATGCAGAATCATCGAGATCGCTCTTTTCAAGCTATTTAATGCGAGAAACACGTTTTCTGGGGTTTTCACCACTCCACAGTGCGTTTGATATGCAGAACCAGCGAAATCTTGGTTTTCGTGGGGTTTCAAGCTGAGATATGCATTTTTTACGATAATCTTGGTGAGATTTCTGTCCGAAGTATGCTTAATCATCGAGATCGCTCTATTGGAGATATTTAATGCGAGAAACACGTTATCTGGTGTTTTCACCACTCCACAGTGCGCATGATATGCAGAACCAGCGATATCTTGGTTTTCGTTGGGTTTCAAGCTGAGACATGCATTTTTTACGATAATCATGGTGAGACTTCTGTCCGAAGTATGCAGAATCATCGAGATCGCTCTTTTCAAGCTATTTAATGCGAGAAACAAGTTATCTGGTGTTTTCAGCACTCCACAGTGCGTTCGATATGCAGAACCAGCGATATCTGGGTTTTCGTGGGGTTTCAAGCTGAGATATGCATTTTTTACGATAATCTTGGTTAGACTTCTGTCCGAAGTATGCAGAGTCATCGAGATCGTACTTTTTGAGCTATTTAATGCGACAAACACGTTTTCTGGGGTTTTCACCACTCCACAGTTCGTTGGATATGCAGAACCGACGATATCTTGGTTTTCGTGGGGTTTCAAGCTCAGATATGCATTTTCTGCGATAATCTTGGTGAGACTTCTGTCCGAAGTATGCAGAGTCATCGAGATCGTACCTTTCGAGCTATTTAATGCGAGAAACACGTTTTCTGGTGTATTCACCACTCCACAGTACGTTTGACATACAGAACCGGAGATATCTTGGTTTCGGTCGGGTTTCAAGCTGAGACATGCATTTTCTACGATAATCTTGGTGAGACTTCTGTCAGAAGTATGCAGAATCTTCGAGAACGCTCTTTTCGAGCTACTTAATGCGAGAAACACGTTTTCTGGTGTTTTCACCACACCACAGACCGTTTGATGCGCAGAACCGGAGATATCTTGGTTTCGGTCGGGTTTCAAGCTGAGATATGCATTTTCTGCGATAATCTTGGTGAGACTTCTGTCAGACGTATGCAGAATCATCTAGATCGCTCTTTTCGAGCTATTTAATTCGAGAAACACGTTTTCTGGGGTTTTCACCACTCCACAGTTCGTTGGATATGCAGAACAGGAGATATCTTGGTTTTCGTGGGGTTTCTAGCAGAGATATGCATTTTCTGCGATAATCTTGGTGAGACCTGTGTCCGAAGTATGCAGAAACATCGAGATCGCTCTTTTCGACCTATTTAATGCGAGAAACACGTTATCTGGTGTTTTCACCACTCCGCAGTGCGTTTGATATGCAGAACCAGCGATATCTTGGTTTTCGTGGGGTTTCAAGCTCAGATATGCATTTTCTGCGATAATCTTGGTGAGACTTCTGTCCGAAGTATGCAGAATCATCGAGATCGCACTTTTAGAGCTATTTAATGCGACAAACACGTTATCTGGTGTTTTCAGCACACCACAGTGCGTTTGATATGCAGAACCAGCGAAATCTTGGTTTTCGTGGGGTTTCAAGCTGAGATATGCATTTTTTACGATAATCTTGGTGAGACTTCTGTCCGAAGTATGCTTAATCATCGAGATCGCTCTATTCGAGCTATTTAATGCGAGAAACACGTTATCTGGTGTTTTCACCACTCCACAGTGCGTATGATATGCAGAACCGACGATATCTTGGTTTTCGTGGGGTTTCAAGCTCAGATATGCATTTTCTGCGATAATCTTGGTGAGACTTCTGTCCGAAGTATGCAGAGTCATCGAGATCGCTCTTTTCGAGCTATTTAATGCGAGAAACAAGTTATCTGGTGTTTTCACAACTCCGCAGTGCGTTTGATATGCAGAACCAGCGATATCTTGGTTTTCGTGGGGTTTCAACCTCAGATATGCATTTTCTGCGATAATCTTGGTGAGACTTCTGTCCGAAGTATGCAGAGTCATCGAGATCGTACTTTTCGAGCTATTCAATGCGAGAAACACGTTTTCTGGGGTTTTCACCACTCCACAGTGCGTTCGATTTGCAGAACCAGCGATATCTGGGTTTTCGTGGGGTTTCAAGCTGAGATATGCATTTTTTACGATAATCTTGGTGTGACTTCTGTCCGAAGTATGCAGAATCATCGAGATCGTACTTTTTGAGCTATTTAATGCGACAAACACGTTTTCTGGGGTTTTCACCACTCCACAGTTCGTTGGATATGCAGAACAGGAGATATCTTGGTTTTCGTGGGGTTTCTAGCAGAGATATGCATTTTCTGCGATAATCTTGGTGAGACCTGTGTCCAAAGTATGCAGAAACATCGAGATCGCTCTTTTCGACCTATTGAATGCGAGAAACACGTTATCTGGTGTTTTCACCACTCCACAGTGCGTTTGATATGCAGAACCAGCGATATCTTGGTTTTCGTTGGGTTTCAAGCTGAGATATGCATTTTTTACGATAATCATGGTGAGACTTCTGTCCGAAGTATGCAGAATCATCGAGATCGCACTTTTCGAGCTATTTAATGCGACAAACACGTTATCTGGTGTTTTCAGCACTCCACAGTGCGTTTGATATGCAGAACCAGCGAAATCTTGGTTTTCGTGGGGTTTCAAGCTGAGATATGCATTTTCTGCGATAATCTTGGTGAGACTACTGTCCGAAGTATGCAGAATCATCGAGATCGCACTTTTCGAGCTATTTAATGCGACAAACACGTTATCTGGTGTTTTCAGCACTCCACAGTGCGTTTGATATGCAGAACCAGCGATATCTGGGTTTTCGTGGGGTTTCAAGCTGAGATATGCATTCCTTACGATAATCTTGGTGAGACTTCTGTCCGAAGTATGCAGAATCATCGAGATCGCTCTTTTCAAGCTATTTAATGCGAGAAACACGTTTTCTGGGGTTTTCGCCACTCCACAGTGCGTTTGATATGCAGAACCAGCGAAATCTTGGTTTTCGTGGGGTTTCAAGCTGAGATATGCATTTTTTACGATAATCTTAGTGAGACTTCTGTCCGAAGTATGCTTAATCATCGAGATCGCTCTATTGGAGATATTTAATGCGAGAAACACGTTATCTGGTGTTTTCACCACTCCACAGTGCGCATGATATGCAGAACCGACGATATCTTGGTTTTCGTGGGGTTTCAAGCTCACATATGCATTTTCTGCGATAATCTTGGTGAGACTTCTGTCCGAAGTATGCAGAGTCATCGAGATCGTACTTTTCGAGCTATTCAATGCGAGAAAAACGTTTTCTGGGGTTTTCACCACTCCACAGTGCGTTCGATTTGCAGAACCAGCGATATCTGGGTTTTCGTGGGGTTTCAAGCTGAGATATGCATTTTTTACGATAATCTTGGTGTGACTTCTGTCCGAAGTATGCAGAATCATCGAGATCGTACTTTTTGAGCTATTTAATGCGGGAAACACGTTTTCTGGTGTATTCGCCACTCCACAGTACGTTAGACATGCAGAACCGGAGGTATCTTCGTTTCGGTCGGGTTTCAAGCTGAGATATGCATTTTCTACGACAATATTGGTGAGACCTCTGTCAGAAGTATGCAGAATCTTCGAGAACGCTCTTTTCGAGCTACTTAATGGGAGAAACACGTTTTCTGGTGTTTTCACCACCCCACAGTGCGTTTGATATGCAGAACCGGCGACATCGTGGTTTTCGTCGGGTTACAAGCTGAGATATGCATTTTCTGCGATAATATTGGTGAGACTTCTGTCCGAAGTATGCAGAATCATCGATATCGCTCTTTTCGAGCTATTTAATGCGAGAAACACGTTGTCTGGTGTTTTGACCACTCCACAGTGCGTTTGATATGTAGAGCCGCCGATAACTTGGTTTTCGTGGGGTTTCCAGCTGAAATATGCATTTTCTGCGATAATCTTGGTGTTTCCTCTATGAGAAGTATGCAGAATCATCGAGATCGCTCTATTCGAGCTATTTAATGCGAGAAACACGTTATCTGGTGTTTTTACCACTCCACAGTGCGTTTGATATGCAGAACCGGCGACATCTTGATTTTCGTGATGTTTCTAGCTGAGATAGGCATTTTCTGCGATAATCTTGGTGTTTCCTCTATGAGAAGTATGCAGAATCATCGAGATCGCTCTATTCGAGCTATTTAATGCGAGAGACACGTTATCTGGCTGTTTTCACTACTCCACAGTGGGTTTGATATGCAGAACCGGCGACATCGTGGTTTTCGTGGGGTTTCCAGCTGAAATATGCATTTTCTGCGATAATCTTGGTGTTTCCTCTATGAGAAGTATGCAGAATCTTCGAGAACGCTCTTTTCGAGCTACTTAATGCGAGAAACACGTTATCTGGTGTTTTTACCACTCCACAGTGCGTTTGATATGCAGAACCGGCGACATCTTGATTTTCGTGATGTTTCTAGCTGAGATAGGCATTTTCTGCGATAATCTTGGTGTTTCCTCTATGAGAAGTATGCAGAATCATCGAGATCGCTCTATTCGAGCTA
Organism: Anthophora plumipes; assembly: GCA_951804975.1. Classification (NCBI taxonomy): domain Eukaryota; kingdom Metazoa; phylum Arthropoda; class Insecta; order Hymenoptera; family Apidae; genus Anthophora; species Anthophora plumipes. The sequence continues at coordinate 23,014,378 of OX638118.1, forward strand.
TTTAATGCGAGAGACACGTTATCTGGCTGTTTTCACTACTCCACAGTGGGTTTGATATGCAGAACCGGCGACATCGTGGTTTTCGTGGGGTTTCCAGCTGAAATATGCATTTTCTGCGATAATCTTGGTGTTTCCTCTATGAGAAGTATGCAGAATCTTCGAGAACGCTCTTTTCGAGCTACTTAATGCGAGAAACACGTTTTCTGGTGTTTTCACCACCCCACAGTGCGTTTGATATGCAGAACAGGCGACATCGTGGTTTTCGTGGGGTTTCCAGCTGAAATATGCATTTTCTGCGATAATCTTGGTGTTTCCTCTATGAGAAGTATGCAGAATCATCGAGAACGCTCTTTTCGAGCTAGTTAATGCGAGAAACACGTTTTCTGGTGTTTTCACCACTCCACAGTGCGTCTGATATGCAGAACCGGCGATATCTTGATTTTCGTGGTGTTTCCAGCTGAGATATGCATTTTCTGCGATAAGCTTGGTGAGTCTTCTCCCATAAGTATGCAGAATCATCTAGATCGCTCTTTTCGAGCTATTTAATGCGGGAAACACGTTTTCTGGTGTATTCGCCACTCCACAGTACGTTAGACATGCAGAACCGGAGGTATCTTCGTTTCGGTCGGGTTTCAAGCTGAGATATGCATTTTCTACGACAATATTGGTGAGACCTCTGTCAGAAGTATGCAGAATCTTCGAGAACGCTCTTTTCGAGCTACTTAATGGGAGAAACACGTTTTCTGGTGTTTTCACCACCCCACAGTGCGTTTGATATGCAGAACCGGCGACATCGTGGTTTTCGTCGGGTTACAAGCTGAGATATGCATTTTCTGCGATAATATTGGTGAGACTTCTGTCCGAAGTATGCAGAATCATCGATATCGCTCTTTTCGAGCTATTTAATGCGAGAAACACGTTGTCTGGTGTTTTGACCACTCCACAGTGCGTTTGATATGTAGAGCCGCCGATAACTTGGTTTTCGTGGGGTTTCCAGCTGAAATATGCATTTTCTGCGATAATCTTGGTGTTTCCTCTATGAGAAGTATGCAGAATCATCGAGATCGCTCTATTCGAGCTATTTAATGCGAGAAACACGTTATCTGGTTGTTTTCACCACTCCACGGTGCGTCTGCTATGCAGAACCGGCGACATCTTGATTTTCGTGGTGTTTCCAGCTGGGATATACATTTTCTGCGATAATCTTGGTGAGACTTCAGTCAGAAGTATGCAGAATCATCTAGATCGCTCGTTTCGAGCTATTTAATGCGAGAAACACGTTATCTGGTGTTTTTACCACTCCACAGTGCGTTTGATATGCAGAACCGGCGACATCTTGATTTTCGTGATGTTTCTAGCTGAGATAGGCATTTTCTGCGATAATATTGGTGAGACTTCAGTCAGAAGTATGCAGAATCATCGGGATCGCTCTTTTGGAGCTATTTAATGCGAGAAACACGATATCCGGTGTTTTCACCACTCCACAGTGCGTTTGATATGCAGAAACGGCGACATTTTGGATTTCGACGGGTTTCAAGCTGAGGAATGCATTTTCTACGATAATCTTGGTGAGACGTCTGTCAGAAGTATGCAGAATCTTCGAGATCGCTCTTTTCGAGCAACTTAATGCAAGAAACACGATATCTGGTTGTTTTCACCACTCCACAGTGCGTTTGATATGCAGAACCGGCGATATCTTGATTTTCGTGGTGTTTCCAGCTGAGATATGCATTTTCGGCGATTATCTTGGTGAGTCTTCTGCCAGAAGTATGCAGAATCATCTAGATCGCTCTTTTCGAGCTATTTAATGCGAGAAACAAGTTTTCTGGTGTTTTCACCACTCCACAGTACGTTTGATGTGCAGAACCGCCGACATCTTGATTTTCGTGGTGTTTCCAGCTGAGATAGGCATTTTCTGCGATAATATTGGTGAGACTTCAGTCAGAAATATGCAGAATCATCTAGATCGCTCTTTTCGAGCTATTTAATGCGGGAAACACGTTTTCTGGTGTATTCACCACTCCACAGTGCGTTTGATATGCAGAACCGGCGACATCTTGATTTTCGTGGTGTTTCCAGCTGAGATAGGCATTTTCTGCGATAATATTGGTGAGACTTCAGTCAGAAGTATGCAGAATCATCGGGATCGCTCTTTTCGAGCTATTTAATGCGAGAAACACGTTATCTGGTGTTTTCACCACTGCACAGTACGTTTGATGTGCAGAACCGGAGATATCTTGGTTTTCGTGGGGTTTCAAGCTGAGATATGAATTTTTTAGGATAATCTTGGTGAGACTTCTGTCCGAAGTATGCAGAATCATCGAGATTGCTCTATTCGAGCTATTTAATGCGACAAAACGTTATCCGGTGTTTTCACCACTCCACAGTGCGTATGATATGCAGAACCGACGATATCTTGGTTTTCGTGGGGTTTCCAGCTGAAATATGCATTTTCTGCGATAATCTTTGTGTTGCATCTATGAGAAGTATGCAGAATCATCCAGAACACTCTTTTCGAGCTAGTTAATGCGAGTAACACGTTTTCTGGTGTTTTCACCACCCCACAGTGCGTTTGATATGCAGAACCGGCGACATCTTGGTTTTCGTCGGGTTTCAAGATGAGATATGCATTTTCTGCTATAATATTGGTGAGACTTCAGTCAGAAGTATGCAGAATCATCTCGATCGCTCGTTTCGAGCTATTTAATGCGAAAAAACAAGTTTTCTGGTGTTTTGACCACTCCACAGTACGTTTGACATGCAGAAACGGAGATACCTTGATTTCCGTCGGGTTTCAAGCTGAGATATGCATTTTCTGCGATAATATTGGTGAGACTTCAGTTAGAAGTATGCAGAATCATCGAGATCGCTCTGTTCGAGCTATTTAATGCGAGAAACACGTTTTCTGGTGTATTCACCACTCCACAGTGCGTTTGATATGCAGAACCAGCGATATCTTGGCTTTCGTGGGGTTTCAAGCTGAGATATGCATTTTCTGCGATAAGCTTGGTGAGACATTTGTCCGAAGTATGCAGAATCATCGAGATCGCTCTATTCGAGCTATTTAATGCGAGAAACACGTTATCTGGTGTTTTCATCACTCCACAGGGCGTTTGATATGCAGAACCGGCGATATCTTGGTTTTCGTGGGGTTTCCAGCTGAAATATGCATTTTCTGCGATAATCTTTGTGTTTCATCTATGAGAAGTATGCAGAATCATCCAGAACGCTCTTTTCGAGCTAGTTAATGCGAGTAATACGTTTTCTGGTGTTTTCACCAACCCACAGTGCGTTAGATATGCAGAACCGGCGACATCTTGGTTTTCGTCGGGTTTCAAGCTGAGATATGCATTTTCTGCGATAATATTGGTGAGACTTCAGTCAGAAGGATGCAGAATCATCTAGATCGGCCTTCTCGAGCTATTTAATTCGAGAAACACGTTTTCTGCTGTATTGACCACTCCACAGTACGTTTGACATGCAGAAACGGAGATATCTTGGTTACGGTCGGGTTTCAAGCTGAGATATGCATTTTCTGCGATAATATTGGTGAGACGTCAGTCAGAAGTATGCAGAATCATCTAGATCGCTCGTTTCGAGCTATTTAATGCGAAAAAACAAGTTTTCTGGTGTTTTGACCACTCCACAGAGCGTTTGATATGTAGAGCCGCCGATAACTTGGTTTTCGTGGTGTTTTCAGTTGAAATATGCATTTTCTGCGATATTCTTTGTGAGTCTTCTGTCAGAAGTATGCAGAATCATCGAGAACGCTCTTTTCGACTTAGTTAATGTGAGTAACACGTTTTCTTGTGATTTCACAACTCCACAGTGCGTCTGATATGCAGAACCGGCGACATCTTGATTTGCGTGAGGTTTCCAGCTGAAATATGCATTTTCTGCGATAATCTTGGTGCGACTTCTGTCAGAAGGATGCAGAATCATCGACATCGCTCTTTTCGAGCTATTTAATGCGAGTAACACGTTTTCTGGTGTTTTCACCACCCCACAGTGCGTTTGATATGCAGAACCGGCGACATCTCGGTTTTCGTCGGGTTTCAAGCTGAGATATGCATTTTCTGCGATAATCTTTGTGAGACTTCAGTCAGAAGTATGATGAATAATCGAGATCGCTCTTCTCGAGCTATTTAATGCGAGATACACGTTTTCTGGTGTATTCACCACTCCACAGTACGTTTGACATGCAGAACCGGAGATATCTTGGTTTCGGTCGGGTTTCAGGCTGAGATATGCATTTTCTACGATAATCTTGGTGAGAATCTGTCAGAAGTATGCAGAATCATCGAGGACGCTCTTTTCGAGCTATTTAATGCGAGAAACACGTTTTCTGGTGTATTCACCACTCCACAGTGCGTTTGATATGCAGAACCGGCGACATCTTGGTTTTCGTCGGGTTTCAAGCTGAGATATGCATTTTCTGCGATAATCTTGGTGAGTCTTCTGTCCGAAGTGTGCAGAATCATCTAGATCGCTCTTTTTGAGCTATTTAATGCGAGATACACGTTTTCCGGTGTATGCACCACTCCACAGTACGTTTGACATGCAGAACCGGAGATATCTTGGTTTCGGTCGGGTTTCAGGCTGAGATATGCAGTTTCTACGATAATCTTGGTGAGAATCTGTCGGAAGTACGCAGAATCATCGAGGACGCTCTTTTCGAGCTATTTAATGCGAGAAACACGTTTTCTGGTGTATTCACCACTCCACAGTGCGTTTGATATGCAGAACCGGAGATATCTTGGTTTCGGTCGGGTTTCAAGCTGAGATATGCATTTTCTGCGACAATCTTGGTGAGACTTCAGTCAGAAGTATGATGAATAATCGAGATCGCTCTTTTCGAGCTATTTAATGCGTGGAACACGTTTTCTGGTGTATTCACCACTCCACAGTACGTTTGACATGCAGAACCGGAGATATCTTGGTTTCTGTCGGGTTTCAGGCTGAGATATGCATTTTCTACGATAATCTTGGTGAGAATCTGTCAGAAGTATGCAGAATCTTCGAGGACGCTCTTTTCGAGCTATTTAATGCGAGAAACACGTTTTCTGGTGTATTCACCACTCCACAGTGCGTTTGATATGCAGAACCAGCGATATCTTGGCTTTCGTGGGGTTTCAAGCAGAGATATGCATTTTCTGCGATAACCTTGGTGAGACTTCTGTTAGAAGTATGCAGAATCATCGAGATCGCTCTTTTCGAGCTATTTAACGCGAGAAACACGTTATCTGGTGTTTTCACCACTCCACAGAGCGTATGATATGCAGAACCGGCGGTATCTTGGTTTTCGTGGGGTTTCAAGCTGAGATATGCATTATCTGCGATAATCTTGGTGAGACTTCTGTCCGAAGTGTGCAGAATCATCTAGATCGCTCTTTTCAAGCTATTTAATGCGAGGAACACGTTTTCTGGGGCTCTCACCACACCACAGTTCGTTGGATATGCAGAACAGGTGATATCTTGGGTTTCGAGGGGTTTCAAGCTGAGATATGCATTTTCTGCGATAAACTTGGTGAGACTTCTGTCCGAAGTATGCAGAATCATCGACATCGCTTTTTTCGAGCTATTTAATGCGAGAAACACGTTATCTGCTGTTTTCACCACTCCACAGTGCGTTTGATATGCAGAACCGGCGACATCTTGATTTTCGTGAGGTTTCTAACTGAGATATGCGTTTTCTGCGATAATATTGGTGAGACTTCAGTCAGAAGAATGCAGAATCATCCAGATCGCTCGTTTCGAGCTATTTAATGCGAGAAACACGTTATCTGGTGTTTTCACCACTCCACAGTGCGTTTGATATGCAGTACCAGCGATATCTTGGTTTTCGTGGGGTTTCAAGCTGAGATATGAATTTCTAAGCATAATCTTATGAGACTTCTGTCCGAAGTATGCAGAATCATCGAGATCGCTCTGCTCGAGCTATTTAATGCGACAAAACGTTATCCGGTGTTTTCACCACTCCACAGTGCGTATGATATGCAGAACCGACGATATCTTGGTTTTCGTGGGGTTTCAAGCTCAGATATGCATTTTCTGCGATAATATTGGTGAGACTTCAGTCAGAAGAATGCAGAATCATCTAGATCGCTCGTTTCGAGCTATTTAATGCGAAAAAACAAGTTTTCTGGTGTTTTGACCACTCCACAGTGCGTTTGATATGTAGAGCCGCCGATAACTTGGTTTTCGTGGGGTTTCCAGCTGAAATATGCATTTTCTGCGATAATCTTTGTGTTTCATCTATGAGAAGTATGCAGTATCATCCAGAACGCTCTTTTCGAGCTAGTTAATGCGAGTAACACGTTTTCTGGTGTTTTCACCACTCCACGGTGCGTCTGATATGCAGAACCGGCGATATCTTGGTTTTCGTGGGGTTTCCAGCTGAGATATGCATTTTCTGCGATAATCTTGGTGAGTCTTCTGTCAGAAGAATGCAGAATCATCTAGATCGCACGTTTCGAGCTATTTAATGCGAGAAACACGTTATCTGGTTGTTTTCACCACTCCACAGTGCGTTTGATATGCAGAACCAGCGATATCTTGGTTTTCGTGGGGTTTCAAGTTCAGATATGCATTTTCTGCGATAATGTTGATGAGACTTCTGTCCGAAGTATGCTTAATCATCGAGATCGCTCTTTTCGTGCTATTTAATGCGAGAAACACGTTATCTGGTGTTTTCACCACTCCACAGTGCGTTTGATATGCAGTACCAGCGATATCATGGTTTTCGTAGGGTTTCCAGCTGAGATATGCATTTTCTACGATAATCTTGGTGAGTCTTCGGTCAGAAGTATGCAGAATCATCGAGATCGCTCTATTCGAGCTATTTAATGCGAGAAACACGTTATCTGGTTGTTTTCACTACTCCACAGTGCGTTTGATATGCAGAACCGGCGACATCTTGATTTTCGTGAGGTTTCAACCTGAGATATGCGTTTTCTGCGATGATATTGGTGAGACTTCAGTCAGAAGTATGCAGAATCATCTAGATCGCTCGTTTCGAGCTATTTAATGCGAAAAAACAAGTTTTCTGGTGTTTTGACCACTCCACAGTGCGTTTGATATGTAGAGCCGCCGATAACTTGGTTTTCGTGGGGTTTCCAGCTGAAATAAGCATTGTCTGCGATAACCTTTGTGTTTCATCTATGAGAAGTATGTAGAATCATTGAGAACGCTCTTTTCGAGCTAGTTAATATGAGTAACACGTGTTCTGGTGTTTTCACAACTCCACAGTGCGTCTGATATGCAGAACCGGCGACATCTTGTTTTCGTGATGTTTCCAGCTGAAATATGCATTTTCGGCGATAATCTTGGTGCGACTTCTGTCAGAAGTATGCAGAATCATCGATATCGCTCTTTTCGAGCTATTTAATGCGAGCAGCACGTTATCTGGTGTTTTGGCCACTCCGCAGTGCGTTTGATATGCAGAACCGGAGATATCTTGGTTTCGGTCGGGTTTCAAGCTGAGATATGCATTTTCTGCGATAATCTTGGTGAGACTTCAGTCAGAAGTATGATGAATAATCGAGATCGCTCTTTTCGAGCTATTTAATGCGAGAAACACGTTTTCTGGTGTATTCACCACTCCACAGTGCGTTTGATATGCCGAACCTGCGATATCTTGGCTTTTGTGGGGTTTCAAGCTGAGATATGCATTTTCTGCGATAAGCTTGGTGAGACATTTGTCCGAAGTATTCACCAACATCGGGAGCGCTCTTTTCGAGCTATTTAATGCGAGAAACACGTTTTCTGGTGTATTCACCACTCCACAGTACGTTTGACATGCAGAACCGGAGATATCTTGATTTTCGTGGTTTTTCCAGCTGAGATATGCATTTTCAGCGATAATCTTGGTGAGACTTCTGTCCGAAGTGTGCAGAATCATCTAGATCGCTCTTTTCAAGCTATTTAATGCGAGGAACACGTTTTCTGGGGCTCTCACCACACCACAGTTCGTTGGATACGCAGAACAGGTGATATCTTGGGTTTCGTGGGGTTTCAAGCTGAGATATGCATTTTCTGCGATAAACTTGGTGAGACTTCTGTCCGAAGTATGCAGAATCATCGACATTGCTTTTTTCGAGATATTTAATGCGAGAAACACGTTATCTGGTGTTTTCACCACTCCACAGTGCGTTTGATACGCAGAACCGGCGACATCTTGATTTTCGTGAGGTTTCTAACTGAGATATGCGTTTTCTGCGATAATATTGGTGAGACTTCAGTCAGAAGAATGCAGAACCATCTAGATCGCTCTTTTGGAGCTATTTAATGCGAGCAGCACGTTATCTGGTGTTTTGGCCACTCCACAGTGCGTTTGATATGCAGAACCGGAGATATCTTGGTTTCGGTCGGGTTTCAAGCTGAGATATGCATTTTCTACGATAATCTTGGAGAGAATCTGTCAGAAGTATGCAGAATCTTCGAGGACGCTCTTTTCGAGCTATTTAATGCGAGAAACACGTTTTTGGGGGTTTTCACTACTCCACAGTTCTTTGAATATGCAGAACAGGAGATATCTTGGTTTGCGTGGGGTTTCAAGCAGAGATATGCATTTTCTGCGATAACCTTGGTGAGACTTCTGTTAGAAGTATGCAGAATCATCGAGATCGCTCTTTTCGAGCTATTTAATGGAGAAACACGTTATCTGGTGTATTGACCACTCCACAGTGCGTTTGATATGCGGAACCGGCGCCATCTTGATTTTCGTGAGGTTTCAAGCTGAGATATGCATTTTCTGCGGTAATCTTGATGAGACATCAGTCAGAAGTATGCAGAATCATCGAGATCGCTCTTTTCGAGCTATTTAATGGAGAAACACGTTATCTGGTGTATTGACCACTCCACAGTGCGTTTGATATGCGGAACCGGCGCCATCTTGATTTTCGTGAGGTTTCAAGCTGAGATATGCATTTTCTGCGATAATATTGGTGAGAGTTCAGTCAGAAGTATGCAGGATCATCTAGATCGCTCGGTTCGAGCTATTTAATGCGAGAAACACGTTGTCTGGTTGTTTTCACCACTCCACGGTGCGTTTGATATGCAGAACCGGCGATATCTTGATTTTCGTGGTGTTTCCAGCTGAGATATGCATTTTCTTCGATAATCTTGGTGAGTCTTCTGTCAGCAGTATGCAGAATCATCGAGATCGCTCTTTTCGAGCTATTTAATGGAGAAACACGTTATCTGGTGTATTGACCACTCCACAGTGCGTTTGATATGCGGAACCGGCGCCATCTTGATTTTCGTGAGGTTTCAAGCTGAGATATGCATTTTCTGCGATAATCTTGATGAGACATCAGTCAGAAGTATGCAGGATCATCTAGATCGCTCGTTTCGAGCTATTTAATGCGAGAAACACGTTTTCTGGTGTTTTCACCACTCCACAGTACGTTTGACATGCAGAACCGGCGATGTTTGGTTTTCGTCGGGTTTCAAGCTGAGATATGCATTTTCTACGATAATCTTGGTGAGACATCTGTCCGAAGTAAGCAGAATCATCGAGATCGCTCTTTTCGAGCTACTTAATGCGAGAAACACGTTTTCTGGTGTATTCACCACTCCACAGTACGTTTGACATGCAGAACCGGAGATATCCTGGTTTCGGTCAGGTTTCAAGCTGAGATATGCTTTTCTACGATATTCTTGGTGAGACTTCTGTCAGAAGTATGCAGAATCTTCGAGAACGCTTTTTTCGAGCTACTTAATGCGAGAAACACGTTATCTGGTTGTTTTCACCACTCCACAGTGCGTTTGATATGCAGAACCGGCGACATCTTGATTTTCGTGACGTTTCTAGCTGAGATATGCATTTTCTGCGATAATATTGGTGAGACTTCATTCAGAAGTATGCAGAATCATCTAGATCGCTCTTGTCGAGCTATTTAATGCAAAAAACAAGTTTCCCGGTGTTTTCAACATTCCACAGTGCGTTTGATATGCAGAACTGGCGATATCTTGATTTTCGTGGTGTTTCCAGCTGAGATTTGCATTTTCTGCGATAATCTTGGTGAGTCTTCTGTCAGAAGTATGCAGAATCATCAAGATTGCACTTTTCGAGCCATTTAATGCGAGAAACACGTTTTCTGGTGTATTCACCACTCCACAGAGCGTTTGATATGCAGAACCGGCGATATCTTGATATTCGTGGTGTTTCCAGCTGAGATATGCATTTTCTGCGATAATAGTGGTGAGACTTCTGCCCGAAGTATGCTTAATCATCGTGATCGCTCGTTTCTAGCTATTTAATGCGAGAAACACGTTATCTGGTGTTTTCACCACTCCACAGTGCGTTTGATATGCAGAACCGGCGACATCATGGCTGTCGTCGGGCATCAAGCTGAGATATGCATTTTCTGCGATAATCTTGGTGAGACATCAGTCAGAAGTATGCAGAATCATCGAGATCGCTCTTTTCGAGCTATTTAATGGAGAAACACGTTATCTGGTGTATTGACCACTCCACAGTGCGTTTGATATGCGGAACCGGCGCCATCTTGATTTTCGTGAGGTTTCAAGCTGAGATATGCATTTTCTGCGATAATATTGGTGAGAGTTCAGTCAGAAGTATGCAGGATCATCTAGATCGCTCGTTTCGAGCTATTCAATGCGAGAAACACGTTGTCTGGTTGTTTTCACCACTCCACGGTGCGTTTGATATGCAGAACCGGCGACATCTTGGGTTTCGTCGGGGTTCGAGCTGAGAAATGCATTTTCTGCGATAATATTGGTGAGTCTTCTGTCAGAAGTATGCAGAATCATCTAGATCGCTCGTTTCGAGCTGCTTAATGCGAGAAACACGTTTTCTGGTGTTTTCACCGCTCCTCAGTGCGTTTGATATGCAGAACCGGCGACATCTTGGGTTTCGTCGGGGTTCAAGCTGAGATATGCATTTTCTGCGATAATATTGGTGAGACTTCAGTCAGAAGTATGCAGAATCATCGAGATCGCTCTTTTCGAGCTATTTAATGCGAGAAACACGTTTTCTGGTGTATTCATCACTCCACAGAGCGTTTGATATGCAGAACCGGCGATATCTTGATATTCGTGGTGTTTCCAGCTGAGATATGCATTTTCTGCGATAATCTTGGTGAGTCTTCTGTCAGAAGTATGCAGAATCATCTTGATTGCACTTTTCGAGCTATTTAATGCGAGAAACACGTTATCTGGTGTTTTCACCACTCCACAGTGCGTTTGATATGCAGTACCAGCGATATCTTGGTTTTCGTGGGGTTTCAAGCTGAGATATGAATTTTTAAGGATAATCTTATGAGACTTCTGTCTGAAGTATGCAGAATCATCGAGATCGCTCTGCTCGAGCTATTTAATGCGACAAAACGTTATCCGGTGTTTTCACCACTCCACAGTGCGTATGATATGCAGAACCGACGATATCTTGGTTTCGGTCGGGTTTCAAGCTGAGATATGCATTTTCTGCGATAATCTTGGTGAGACTTCAGTCAGAAGTATGATGAATAATCGAGATCGCTCTTTTCGAGCTATTTAATGCGAGAAACACGTTTTCTGGTGTATTCACCACTCCACAGTACGTTTGACATGCAGAACCGGAGATATCTTGGTTTCGGTCGGGTTTCAGGCTGAGATATGCATTTTCTACGATAATCTTGGAGAGAATCTGTCAGAAGTATGCAGAATCTTCGAGGACGCTCTTTTCGAGCTATTTAATGCGAGAAACACGTTTTTGGGGGTTTTCACTACTCCACAGTTGTTTGAATATGCAGAACAGGAGATATCTTAGTTTGCGTGGGGTTTCAAGCTGAGATATGCATTTTCTGCGATAAGCTTGGTGAGACATTTGTCCGAAGTATTCAGCAACATCGGGAGCGCTCTTTTCGAGCTATTTAATGCGAGAAACACGTTTTCTGGTGTATTCACCACTCCACAGTACGTTTGACATGCAGAACCGGAGATATCTTGATTTTCGTGGTTTTTCCAGCTGAGATATGCATTTTCAGCGATAATCTTGGTGAGACTTCTGTCCAAAGTGTGCAGAATCATCTAGATCGCTCTTTTCAAGCTATTTAATGCGAGGAACACGTTTTCTGGGGCTCTCACCACACCACAGTTCGTTGGATACGCAGAACAGGTGATATCTTGGGTTTCGTGGGGTTTCAAGCTGAGATATGCATTTTCTGCGATAAACTTGGTGAGACTTCTGTCCGAAGTATGCAGAATCATCGACATTGCTTTTTTCGAGATATTTAATGCGAGAAACACGTTATCTGGTGTTTTCACCACTCCACAGTGCGTTTGATACGCAGAACCGGCGACATCTTGATTTTCGTGAGGTTTCTAACTGAGATATGCGTTTTCTGCGATAATATTGGTGAGACTTCAGTCAGAAGAATGCAGAACCATCTAGATCGCTCTTTTCGAGCTATTTAATGCGAGCAGCACGTTATCTGGTGTTTTGGCCACTCCACAGTGCGTTTGATATGCAGAACCGGAGATATCTTGGTTTCGGTCGGGTTTCAAGCTGAGATATGCATTTTCTACGATAATCTTGGAGAGAATCTGTCAGAAGTATGCAGAATCTTCGAGGACGCTCTTTTCGAGCTATTTAATGCGAGAAACACGTTTTTGGGGGTTTTCACTACTCCACAGTTCTTTGAATATGCAGAACAGGAGATATCTTGGTTTGCGTGGGGTTTCAAGCAGAGATATGCATTTTCTGCGATAACCTTGGTGAGACTTCTGTTAGAAGTATGCAGAATCATCGAGATCGCTCTTTTCGAGCTATTTAATGGAGAAACACGTTATCTGGTGTATTGACCACTCCACAGTGCGTTTGATATGCGGAACCGGCGCCATCTTGATTTTCGTGAGGTTTCAAGCTGAGATATGCATTTTCTGCGGTAATCTTGATGAGACATAAGTCAGAAGTATGCAGAATCATCGAGGTCGCTCTTTTCGAGCTATTTAATGGAGAAACACGTTATCTGGTGTATTGACCACTCCACAGTGCGTTTGATATGCGGAACCGGCGCCATCTTGATTTTCGTGAGGTTTCAAGCTGAGATATGCATTTTCTGCGATAATATTGGTGAGAGTTCAGTCAGAAGTATGCAGGATCATCTAGATCGCTCGGATCGAGCTATTTAATGCGAGAAACACGTTGTCTGGTTGTTTTCACCACTCCACGGTGCGTTTGATATGCAGAACCGGCGATATCTTGATTTTCGTGGTGTTTCCAGCTGAGATATGCATTTTCTTCGATAATCTTGGTGAGTCTTCTGTCAGCAGTATGCAGAATCATCGAGATCGCTCTTTTCGAGCTATTTAATGGAGAAACACGTTATCTGGTGTATTGACCACTCCACAGTGCGTTTGATATGCGGAACCGGCGCCATCTTGATTTTCGTGAGGTTTCAAGCTGAGATATGCATTTTCTGCGATAATCTTGATGAGACATCAGTCAGAAGTATGCAGGATCATCTAGATCGCTCGTTTCGAGCTATTTAATGTGAGAAACACGTTTTCTGGTGTTTTCACCACTCCACAGTACGTTTGACATGCAGAACCGGCGATGTTTGGTTTTCGTCGGGTTTCAAGCTGAGATATGCATTTTCTACGATAATCTTGGTGAGACTTCTGTCCGAAGTAAGCAGAATCATCGAGATCGCTCTTTTCGAGCTACTTAATGCGAGAAACACGTTTTCTGGTGTATTCACCACTCCACAGTACGTTTGACATGCAGAACCGGAGATATCCTGGTTTCGGTCGGGTTTCAAGCTGAGATATGCTTTTCTACGATATTCTTGGTGAGACTTCTGTCAGAAGTATGCAGAATCTTCGAGAACGCTTTTTTCGAGCTACTTAATGCGAGAAACACGTTATCTGGTTGTTTTCACCACTCCACAGTGCGTTTGATATGCAGAACCGGCGACATCTTGATTTTCGTGACGTTTCTAGCTGAGATATGCATTTTCTGCGATAATATTGGTGAGACTTCATTCAGAAGTATGCAGAATCATCTAGATCGCTCTTGTCGAGCTATTTAATGCAAAAAACAAGTTTCCCGGTGTTTTCAACATTCCACAGTGCGTTTGATATGCAGAACTGGCGATATCTTGATTTTCGTGGTGTTTCCAGCTGAGATTTGCATTTTCTGCGATAATCTTGGTGAGTCTTCTGTCAGAAGTATGCAGAATCATCAAGATTGCACTTTTCGAGCCATTTAATGCGAGAAACACGTTTTCTGGTGTATTCACCACTCCACAGAGCGTTTGATATGCAGAACCGGCGATATCTTGATATTCGTGGTGTTTCCAGCTGAGATATGCATTTTCTGCGATAATAGTGGTGAGACTTCTGCCCGAAGTATGCTTAATCATCGTGATCGCTCGTTTCTAGCTATTTAATGCGAGAAACACGTTATCTGGTGTTTTCACCACTCCACAGTGCGTTTGATATGCAGAACCGGCGACATCATGGCTGTCGTCGGGCATCAAGCTGAGATATGCATTTTCTGCGATAATCTTGGTGAGACATCAGTCAGAAGTATGCAGAATCATCGAGATCGCTCTTTTCGAGCTATTTAATGGAGAAACACGTTATCTGGTGTATTGACCACTCCACAGTGCGTTTGATATGCGGAACCGGCGCCATCTTGATTTTCGTGAGGTTTCAAGCTGAGATATGCATTTTCTGCGATAATATTGGTGAGAGTTCAGTCAGAAGTATGCAGGATCATCTAGATCGCTCGTTTCGAGCTATTCAATGCGAGAAACACGTTGTCTGGTTGTTTTCACCACTCCACGGTGCGTTTGATATGCAGAACCGGCGACATCTTGGGTTTCGTCGGGGTTCGAGCTGAGAAATGCATTTTCTGCGATAATATTGGTGAGTCTTCTGTCAGAAGTATGCAGAATCATCTAGATCGCTCGTTTCGAGCTGCTTAATGCGAGAAACACGTTTTCTGGTGTTTTCACCGCTCCTCAGTGCGTTTGATATGCAGAACCGGCGACATCTTGGGTTTCGTCGGGGTTCAAGCTGAGATATGCATTTTCTGCGATAATATTGGTGAGACTTCAGTCAGAAGTATGCAGAATCATCTAGATCGCTCGTTTCTAGCTATTTAATGCGAGAAACACGTTATCTGGTGTTTTCACCACTCCACAGTGCGTTTGATATGCAGAACCGGCGACATCTTGATTTTCGTGAGGTTTCTAACTGAGATATGCGTTTTCTGCGATAATATTGGTGAGACTTCAGTCAGAAGAATGCAGAATCATCTAGATCGCTCGTTTCGAGCTATTTAATGCGAGAAACACGTTATCTGGTGTTTTCACCACTCCACAGTGCGTTTGATATGCAGTACCAGCGATATCTTGGTTTTCGTGGGGTTTCAAGCTGAGATATGAATTTTTAAGGATAATCTTATGAGACTTCTGTCCGAAGTATGCAGAATCATCGAGATCGCTCTTTTCGAGCTATTTAATGGAGAAACACGTTATCTGGTGTATTGACCACTCCACAGTGCGTATGATATGCAGAACCGACGATATCTTGGTTTCGGTCGGGTTTCAAGCTGAGATATGCATTTTCTGCGATAATCTTGGTGAGACTTCAGTCAGAAGTATGATGAATAATCGAGATCGCTCTTTTCGAGCTATTTAATGCGAGAAACACGTTTTCTGGTGTATTCACCACTCCACAGTACGTTTGACATGCAGAACCGGAGATATCTTGGTTTCGGTCGGGTTTCAGGCTGAGATATGCATTTTCTACGATAATCTTGGAGAGAATCTGTCAGAAGTATGCAGAATCTTCGAGGACGCTCTTTTCGAGCTATTTAATGCGAGAAACACGTTTTTGGGGGTTTTCACTACTCCACAGTTCTTTGAATATGCAGAACAGGAGATATCTTAGTTTGCGTGGGGTTTCAAGCAGAGATATGCATTTTCTGCGATAACCTTGGTGAGACTTCTGTTAGAAGTATGCAGAATCATCGAGATCGCTCTTTTCAAGCTATTTAATGCGAGGAACACGTTTTCTGGGGCTCTCACCACACCACAGTTCGTTGGATATGCAGAACAGGTGATATCTTGTGTTTCGAGGGGTTTCAAGCTGAGATATGCAATTTCTGCGATAAACTTGGTGACACTTCTGTCCGAAGTATGCAGAATCATCGACATCGCTTTTTTCGAGCTATTTAATGCGAGAAACACGTTATCTAGTGTTTTCACCACTCCACAGTGCGTTTGATATGCAGAACCGGCGACATCTTGATTTTCGTGAGGTTTCTAACTGAGATATGCGTTTTCTGCGATAATATTGGTGAGACTTCTGTTAGAAGTATGCAGAATCATCGAGATCGCTCTTTTCGAGCTATTTAATGCGAGCAGCACGTTATCTGGTGTTTTGGCCACTCCACAGTGCGTTTGATATGCAGAACCGGAGATATCTTGGTTTCGGTCGGGTTTCAAGCTGAGATATGCATTTTCTACGATAATCTTGGAGAGAATCTGTCAGAAGTATGCAGAATCTTCGAGGACGCTCTTTTCGAGCTATTTAATGCGAGAAACACGTTTGCTGGTGTATTCACCACTCCACAGTGCGTTTGATATGCAGAACCTGCGATATCTTGGCTTTTGTGGGGTTTCAAGCTGAGATATGCATTTTCTGCGATAAGCTTGGTGAGACATTTGTCCGAAGTATTCAGCAACATCGGGAGCGCTCTTTTCGAGCTATTTAATGCGAGAAACACGTTTTCTGGTGTATTCACCACTCCACAGTACGTTTGACATGCAGAACCGGAGATATCTTGATTTTCGTGGTTTTTCCAGCTGAGATATGCATTTTCAGCGATAATCTTGGTGAGACTTCTGTCCGAAGTGTGCAGAATCATCTAGATCGCTCTTTTCAAGCTATTTAATGCGAGGAACACGTTTTCTGGGGCTCTCACCACACCACAGTTCGTTGGATACGCAGAACAGGTGATATCTTGGGTTTCGTGGGGTTTCAAGCTGAGATATGCATTTTCTGCGATAAACTTGGTGAGACTTCTGTCCGAAGTATGCAGAATCATCGACATTGCTTTTTTCGAGATATTTAATGCGAGAAACACGTTATCTGGTGTTTTCACCACTCCACAGTGCGTTTGATACGCAGAACCGGCGACATCTTGATTTTCGTGAGGTTTCTAACTGAGATATGCGTTTTCTGCGATAATATTGGTGAGACTTCAGTCAGAAGAATGCAGACCCATCTAGATCGTTCTTTTCGAGCTATTTAATGCGAGCAGCACGTTATCTGGTGTTTTGGCAACTCCACAGTGCGTTTGATATGCAGAACCGGAGATATCTTGGTTTCGGTCGGGTTTCAAGCTGAGATATGCATTTTCTACGATAATCTTGGAGAGAATCTGTCAGAAGTATGCAGAATCTTCGAGGACGCTCTTTTCGAGCTATTTAATGCGAGAAACACGTTTTTGGGGGTTTTCACTACTCCACAGTTCTTTGAATATGCAGAACAGGAGATATCTTGGTTTGCGTGGGGTTTCAAGCAGAGATATGCATTTTCTGCGATAACCTTGGTGAGACTTCTGTTAGAAGTATGCAGAATCATCGAGATCGCTCTTTTCGAGCTATTTAATGGAGAAACACGTTATCTGGTGTATTGACCACTCCACAGTGCGTTTGATACGCGGAACCGGCGCCATCTTGATTTTCGTGAGGTTTCAAGCTGAGATATGCATTTTCTGCGATAATATTGGTGAGAGTTCAGTCAGAAGTATGCAGGATCATCTAGATCGCTCGGTTCGAGCTATTTAATGCGAGAAACACGTTGTCTGGTTGTTTTCACCACTCCACGGTGCGTTTGATATGCAGAACCGGCGATATCTTGTTTTTCGTGGTGTTTCCAGCTGAGATATGCATTTTCTTCGATAATCTTGGTGAGTCTTCTGTCAGCAGTATGCAGAATCATCGAGATCGCTCTTTTCGAGCTATTTAATGGAGAAACACGTTATCTGGTGTATTGACCACTCCACAGTGCGTTTGATATGCGGAACCGGCGCCATCTTGATTTTCGTGAGGTTTCAAGCTGAGATATGCATTTTCTGCGATAATCTTGATGAGACATCAGTCAGAAGTATGCAGGATCATCTAGATCGCTCGTTTCGAGCTATTTAATGCGAGAAACACGTTTTCTGGTGTTTTCACCACTCCACAGTACGTTTGACATGCAGAACCGGCGATGTTTGGTTTTCGTCGGGTTTCAAGCTGAGATATGCATTTTCTACGATAATCTTGGTAAGACTTCTGTCCGAAGTAAGCAGAATCATCGAGATCGCTCTTTTCGAGCTACTTAATGCGAGAAACACGTTTTCTGGTGTATTCACCACTCCACAGTACGTTTGACATGCAGAACCGGAGATATCCTGGTTTCGGTCGGGTTTCAAGCTGAGATATGCTTTTCTACGATAATCTTGGTGAGACTTCTGTCAGCAGTATGCAGAATCATCTAGATTGCACTTTTCGAGCTATTTAATGCGAGAAACACGTTATCTGGTGTTTTCACCGCTCCTCAGTGCGTTTGATATGCAGAACCGGCGACATCTTGGGTTTCGTCGGGGTTCATGCTGAGATATGCATTTTCTGCGATAATATTGGTGAGACTTCAGTCAGAAGTATGCAGATTCATCTAGATCGCTCGTTTCTAGCTATTTAATGCGAGAAACACGTTATCTGGTGTTTTCACCACTCCACAGTGCGTTTGATATGCAGAACCGGCGACATCATGGCTGTCGTCGGGCATCAAGCTGAGATATGCATTTTCTGCGATAATCTTGGTGAGACATCAGTCAGAAGTATGCAGAATCATCGAGATCGCTCTTTTCGAGCTATTTAATGGAGAAACACGTTATCTGGTTGTTTTCACCACTCCACAGTGCGTTTGATATGCAGAACCGGCGACATCTTGATTTTCGTGACGTTTCTAGCTGAGATATGCATTTTCTGCGATAATATTGGTGAGACTTCATTCAGAAGTATGCAGAATCATCTAGATCGCTCTTGTCGAGCTATTTAATGCAAAAAAACAAGTTTCCCGGTGTTTTCAACATTCCACAGTGCGTTTGATATGCAGAACTGGCGATATCTTGATTTTCGTGGTGTTTCCAGCTGAGATTTGCATTTTCTGCGATAATCTTGGTGAGTCTTCTGTCAGAAGTATGCAGAATCATCAAGATTGCACTTTTCGAGCCATTTAATGCGAGAAACACGTTTTCTGGTGTATTCACCACTCCACAGAGCGTTTGATATGCAGAACCGGCGATATCTTGATATTCGTGGTGTTTCCAGCTGAGATATGCATTTTCTGCGATAATAGTGGTGAGACTTCTGCCCGAAGTATGCTTAATCATCGTGATCGCTCGTTTCTAGCTATTTAATGCGAGAAACACGTTATCTGGTGTTTTCACCACTCCACAGTGCGTTTGATATGCAGAACCGGCGACATCATGGCTGTCGTCGGGCATCAAGCTGAGATATGCATTTTCTGCGATAATATTGGTGAGAGTTCAGTCAGAAGTATGCAGGATCATCTAGATCGCTCGTTTCGAGCTATTTAATGCGAGAAACACGTTGTCTGGTTGTTTTCACCACTCCACGGTGCGTTTGATATGCAGAACCGGCGACATCTTGGGTTTCTTCGGGGTTCGAGCTGAGAAATGCATTTTCTGCGATAATATTGGTGAGTCTTCTGTCAGAAGTATGCAGAATCATCTAGATCGCTCGTTTCGAGCTGCTTAATGCGAGAAACACGTTTTCTGGTGTTTTCACCGCTCCTCAGTGCGTTTGATATGCAGAACCGGCGACATCTTGGGTTTCGTCGGGGTTCAAGCTGAGATATGCATTTTCTGCGATAATATTGGTGAGACTTCAGTCAGAAGTATGCAGATTCATCTAGATCGCTCTTTTCGAGCTATTTAATGCGAGAAACACGTTTTTGGGGGTTTTCACTACTCCACAGTTGTTTGAATATGCAGAACAGGAGATATCTTAGTTTGCGTGGGGTTTCAAGCTGAGATATGCATTTTCTGCGATAAGCTTGGTGAGACATTTGTCCGAAGTATTCAGCAACATCGGGAGCGCTCTTTTCGAGCTATTTAATGCGAGAAACACGTTTTCTGGTGTATTCACCACTCCACAGTACGTTTGACATGCAGAACCGGAGATATCTTGATTTTCGTGGTTTTTCCAGCTGAGATATGCATTTTCAGCGATAATCTTGGTGAGACTTCTGTCCAAAGTGTGCAGAATCATCTAGATCGCTCTTTTCAAGCTATTTAATGCGAGGAACACGTTTTCTGGGGCTCTCACCACACCACAGTTCGTTGGATACGCAGAACAGGTGATATCTTGGGTTTCGTGGGGTTTCAAGCTGAGATATGCATTTTCTGCGATAAACTTGGTGAGACTTCTGTCCGAAGTATGCAGAATCATCGACATTGCTTTTTTCGAGATATTTAATGCGAGAAACACGTTATCTGGTGTTTTCACCACTCCACAGTGCGTTTGATACGCAGAACCGGCGACATCTTGATTTTCGTGAGGTTTCTAACTGAGATATGCGTTTTCTGCGATAATATTGGTGAGACTTCAGTCAGAAGAATGCAGAACCATCTAGATCGCTCTTTTCGAGCTATTTAATGCGAGCAGCACGTTATCTGGTGTTTTGGCCACTCCACAGTGCGTTTGATATGCAGAACCGGAGATATCTTGGTTTCGGTCGGGTTTCAAGCTGAGATATGCATTTTCTACGATAATCTTGGAGAGAATCTGTCAGAAGTATGCAGAATCTTCGAGGACGCTCTTTTCGAGCTATTTAATGCGAGAAACACGTTTTTGGGGGTTTTCACTACTCCACAGTTCTTTGAATATGCAGAACAGGAGATATCTTGGTTTGCGTGGGGTTTCAAGCAGAGATATGCATTTTCTGCGATACCCTTGGTGAGACTTCTGTTAGAAGTATGCAGAATCATCGAGATCGCTCTTTTCGAGCTATTTAATGGAGAAACACGTTATCTGGTGTATTGACCACTCCACAGTGCGTTTGATATGCGGAACCGGCGCCATCTTGATTTTCGTGAGGTTTCAAGCTGAGATATGCATTTTCTGCGGTAATCTTGATGAGACATAAGTCAGAAGTATGCAGAATCATCGAGGTCGCTCTTTTCGAGCTATTTAATGGAGAAACACGTTATCTGGTGTATTGACCACTCCACAGTGCGTTTGATATGCGGAACCGGCGCCATCTTGATTTTCGTGAGGTTTCAAGCTGAGATATGCATTTTCTGCGATAATATTGGTGAGAGTTCAGTCAGAAGTATGCAGGATCATCTAGATCGCTCGGATCGAGCTATTTAATGCGAGAAACACGTTGTCTGGTTGTTTTCACCACTCCACGGTGCGTTTGATATGCAGAACCGGCGATATCTTGATTTTCGTGGTGTTTCCAGCTGAGATATGCATTTTCTTCGATAATCTTGGTGAGTCTTCTGTCAGCAGTATGCAGAATCATCGAGATCGCTCTTTTCGAGCTATTTAATGGAGAAACACGTTATCTGGTGTATTGACCACTCCACAGTGCGTTTGATATGCGGAACCGGCGCCATCTTGATTTTCGTGAGGTTTCAAGCTGAGATATGCATTTTCTGCGATAATCTTGATGAGACATCAGTCAGAAGTATGCAGGATCATCTAGATCGCTCGTTTCGAGCTATTTAATGCGAGAAACACGTTTTCTGGTGTTTTCACCACTCCACAGTACGTTTGACATGCAGAACCGGCGATGTTTGGTTTTCGTCGGGTTTCAAGCTGAGATATGCATTTTCTACGATAATCTTGGTGAGACTTCTGTCCGAAGTAAGCAGAATCATCGAGATCGCTCTTTTCGAGCTACTTAATGCGAGAAACACGTTTTCTGGTGTATTCACCACTCCACAGTACGTTTGACATGCAGAACCGGAGATATCCTGGTTTCGGTCGGGTTTCAAGCTGAGATATGCTTTTCTACGATATTCTTGGTGAGACTTCTGTCAGAAGTATGCAGAATCTTCGAGAACGCTTTTTTCGAGCTACTTAATGCGAGAAACACGTTATCTGGTTGTTTTCACCACTCCACAGTGCGTTTGATATGCAGAACCGGCGACATCTTGATTTTCGTGACGTTTCTAGCTGAGATATGCATTTTCTGCGATAATATTGGTGAGACTTCATTCAGAAGTATGCAGAATCATCTAGATCGCTCTTGTCGAGCTATTTAATGCAAAAAACAAGTTTCCCGGTGTTTTCAACATTCCACAGTGCGTTTGATATGCAGAACTGGCGATATCTTGATTTTCGTGGTGTTTCCAGCTGAGATTTGCATTTTCTGCGATAATCTTGGTGAGTCTTCTGTCAGAAGTATGCAGAATCATCAAGATTGCACTTTTCGAGCCATTTAATGCGAGAAACACGTTTTCTGGTGTATTCACCACTCCACAGAGCGTTTGATATGCAGAACCGGCGATATCTTGATATTCGTGGTGTTTCCAGCTGAGATATGCATTTTCTGCGATAATAGTGGTGAGACTTCTGCCCGAAGTATGCTTAATCATCGTGATCGCTCGTTTCTAGCTATTTAATGCGAGAAACACGTTATCTGGTGTTTTCACCACTCCACAGTGCGTTTGATATGCAGAACCGGCGACATCATGGCTGTCGTCGGGCATCAAGCTGAGATATGCATTTTCTGCGATAATCTTGGTGAGACATCAGTCAGAAGTATGCAGAATCATCGAGATCGCTCTTTTCGAGCTATTTAATGGAGAAACACGTTATCTGGTGTATTGACCACTCCACAGTGCGTTTGATATGCGGAACCGGCGCCATCTTGATTTTCGTGAGGTTTCAAGCTGAGATATGCATTTTCTGCGATAATATTGGTGAGAGTTCAGTCAGAAGTATGCAGGATCATCTAGATCGCTCGTTTCGAGCTATTCAATGCGAGAAACACGTTGTCTGGTTGTTTTCACCACTCCACGGTGCGTTTGATATGCAGAACCGGCGACATCTTGGGTTTCGTCGGGGTTCGAGCTGAGAAATGCATTTTCTGCGATAATATTGGTGAGTCTTCTGTCAGAAGTATGCAGAATCATCTAGATCGCTCGTTTCGAGCTGCTTAATGCGAGAAACACGTTTTCTGGTGTTTTCACCGCTCCTCAGTGCGTTTGATATGCAGAACCGGCGACATCTTGGGTTTCGTCGGGGTTCAAGCTGAGATATGCATTTTCTGCGATAATATTGGTGAGACTTCAGTCAGAAGTATGCAGAATCATCTAGATCGCTCGTTTCTAGCTATTTAATGCGAGAAACACGTTATCTGGTGTTTTCACCACTCCACAGTGCGTTTGATATGCAGAACCGGCGACATCTTGATTTTCGTGAGGTTTCTAACTGAGATATGCGTTTTCTGCGATAATATTGGTGAGACTTCAGTCAGAAGAATGCAGAATCATCTAGATCGCTCGTTTCGAGCTATTTAATGCGAGAAACACGTTATCTGGTGTTTTCACCACTCCACAGTGCGTTTGATATGCAGTACCAGCGATATCTTGGTTTTCGTGGGGTTTCAAGCTGAGATATGAATTTTTAAGGATAATCTTATGAGACTTCTGTCCGAAGTATGCAGAATCATCGAGATCGCTCTTTTCGAGCTATTTAATGGAGAAACACGTTATCTGGTGTATTGACCACTCCACAGTGCGTATGATATGCAGAACCGACGATATCTTGGTTTCGGTCGGGTTTCAAGCTGAGATATGCATTTTCTGCGATAATCTTGGTGAGACTTCAGTCAGAAGTATGATGAATAATCGAGATCGCTCTTTTCGAGCTATTTAATGCGAGAAACACGTTTTCTGGTGTATTCACCACTCCACAGTACGTTTGACATGCAGAACCGGAGATATCTTGGTTTCGGTCGGGTTTCAGGCTGAGATATGCATTTTCTACGATAATCTTGGAGAGAATCTGTCAGAAGTATGCAGAATCTTCGAGGACGCTCTTTTCGAGCTATTTAATGCGAGAAACACGTTTTTGGGGGTTTTCACTACTCCACAGTTCTTTGAATATGCAGAACAGGAGATATCTTAGTTTGCGTGGGGTTTCAAGCAGAGATATGCATTTTCTGCGATAACCTTGGTGAGACTTCTGTTAGAAGTATGCAGAATCATCGAGATCGCTCTTTTCAAGCTATTTAATGCGAGGAACACGTTTTCTGGGGCTCTCACCACACCACAGTTCGTTGGATATGCAGAACAGGTGATATCTTGTGTTTCGAGGGGTTTCAAGCTGAGATATGCAATTTCTGCGATAAACTTGGTGACACTTCTGTCCGAAGTATGCAGAATCATCGACATCGCTTTTTTCGAGCTATTTAATGCGAGAAACACGTTATCTAGTGTTTTCACCACTCCACAGTGCGTTTGATATGCAGAACCGGCGACATCTTGATTTTCGTGAGGTTTCTAACTGAGATATGCGTTTTCTGCGATAATATTGGTGAGACTTCTGTTAGAAGTATGCAGAATCATCGAGATCGCTCTTTTCGAGCTATTTAATGCGAGCAGCACGTTATCTGGTGTTTTGGCCACTCCACAGTGCGTTTGATATGCAGAACCGGAGATATCTTGGTTTCGGTCGGGTTTCAAGCTGAGATATGCATTTTCTACGATAATCTTGGAGAGAATCTGTCAGAAGTATGCAGAATCTTCGAGGACGCTCTTTTCGAGCTATTTAATGCGAGAAACACGTTTTTGGGGGTTTTCACTACTCCACAGTTCTTTGAATATGCAGAACAGGAGATATCTTGGTTTGCGTGGGGTTTCAAGCAGAGATATGCATTTTCTGCGATAACCTTGGTGAGACTTCTGTTAGAAGTATGCAGAATCATCGAGATCGCTCTTTTCGAGCTATTTAATGGAGAAACACGTTATCTGGTGTATTGACCACTCCACAGTGCGTTTGATATGCGGAACCGGCGCCATCTTGATTTTCGTGAGGTTTCAAGCTGAGATATGCATTTTCTGCGGTAATCTTGATGAGACATAAGTCAGAAGTATGCAGAATCATCGAGGTCGCTCTTTTCGAGCTATTTAATGGAGAAACACGTTATCTGGTGTATTGACCACTCCACAGTGCGTTTGATATGCGGAACCGGCGCCATCTTGATTTTCGTGAGGTTTCAAGCTGAGATATGCATTTTCTGCGATAATATTGGTGAGAGTTCAGTCAGAAGTATGCAGGATCATCTAGATCGCTCGGATCGAGCTATTTAATGCGAGAAACACGTTGTCTGGTTGTTTTCACCACTCCACGGTGCGTTTGATATGCAGAACCGGCGATATCTTGATTTTCGTGGTGTTTCCAGCTGAGATATGCATTTTCTTCGATAATCTTGGTGAGTCTTCTGTCAGCAGTATGCAGAATCATCGAGATCGCTCTTTTCGAGCTATTTAATGGAGAAACACGTTATCTGGTGTATTGACCACTCCACAGTGCGTTTGATATGCGGAACCGGCGCCATCTTGATTTTCGTGAGGTTTCAAGCTGAGATATGCATTTTCTGCGATAATCTTGATGAGACATCAGTCAGAAGTATGCAGGATCATCTAGATCGCTCGTTTCGAGCTATTTAATGCGAGAAACACGTTTTCTGGTGTTTTCACCACTCCACAGTACGTTTGACATGCAGAACCGGCGATGTTTGGTTTTCGTCGGGTTTCAAGCTGAGATATGCATTTTCTACGATAATCTTGGTGAGACTTCTGTCCGAAGTAAGCAGAATCATCGAGATCGCTCTTTTCGAGCTACTTAATGCGAGAAACACGTTTTCTGGTGTATTCACCACTCCACAGTACGTTTGACATGCAGAACCGGAGATATCCTGGTTTCGGTCGGGTTTCAAGCTGAGATATGCTTTTCTACGATATTCTTGGTGAGACTTCTGTCAGAAGTATGCAGAATCTTCGAGAACGCTTTTTTCGAGCTACTTAATGCGAGAAACACGTTATCTGGTTGTTTTCACCACTCCACAGTGCGTTTGATATGCAGAACCGGCGGCATCTTGATTTTCGTGACGTTTCTAGCTGAGATATGCATTTTCTGCGATAATATTGGTGAGACTTCATTCAGAAGTATGCAGAATCATCTAGATCGCTCTTGTCGAGCTATTTAATGCAAAAAACAAGTTTCCCGGTGTTTTCAACATTCCACAGTGCGTTTGATATGCAGAACTGGCGATATCTTGATTTTCGTGGTGTTTCCAGCTGAGATTTGCATTTTCTGCGATAATCTTGGTGAGTCTTCTGTCAGAAGTATGCAGAATCATCAAGATTGCACTTTTCGAGCCATTTAATGCGAGAAACACGTTTTCTGGTGTATTCACCACTCCACAGAGCGTTTGATATGCAGAACCGGCGATATCTTGATATTCGTGGTGTTTCCAGCTGAGATATGCATTTTCTGCGATAATAGTGGTGAGACTTCTGCCCGAAGTATGCTTAATCATCGTGATCGCTCGTTTCTAGCTATTTAATGCGAGAAACACGTTATCTGGTGTTTTCACCACTCCACAGTGCGTTTGATATGCAGAACCGGCGACATCATGGCTGTCGTCGGGCATCAAGCTGAGATATGCATTTTCTGCGATAATCTTGGTGAGACATCAGTCAGAAGTATGCAGAATCATCGAGATCGCTCTTTTCGAGCTATTTAATGGAGAAACACGTTATCTGGTGTATTGACCACTCCACAGTGCGTTTGATATGCGGAACCGGCGCCATCTTGATTTTCGTGAGGTTTCAAGCTGAGATATGCATTTTCTGCGATAATATTGGTGAGAGTTCAGTCAGAAGTATGCAGGATCATCTAGATCGCTCGTTTCGAGCTATTCAATGCGAGAAACACGTTGTCTGGTTGTTTTCACCACTCCACGGTGCGTTTGATATGCAGAACCGGCGACATCTTGGGTTTCGTCGGGGTTCGAGCTGAGAAATGCATTTTCTGCGATAATATTGGTGAGTCTTCTGTCAGAAGTATGCAGAATCATCTAGATCGCTCGTTTCGAGCTGCTTAATGCGAGAAACACGTTTTCTGGTGTTTTCACCGCTCCTCAGTGCGTTTGATATGCAGAACCGGCGACATCTTGGGTTTCGTCGGGGTTCAAGCTGAGATATGCATTTTCTGCGATAATATTGGTGAGACTTCAGTCAGAAGTATGCAGAATCATCTAGATCGCTCGTTTCTAGCTATTTAATGCGAGAAACACGTTATCTGGTGTTTTCACCACTCCACAGTGCGTTTGATATGCAGAACCGGCGACATCTTGATTTTCGTGAGGTTTCTAACTGAGATATGCGTTTTCTGCGATAATATTGGTGAGACTTCAGTCAGAAGAATGCAGAATCATCTAGATCGCTCGTTTCGAGCTATTTAATGCGAGAAACACGTTATCTGGTGTTTTCACCACTCCACAGTGCGTTTGATATGCAGTACCAGCGATATCTTGGTTTTCGTGGGGTTTCAAGCTGAGATATGAATTTTTAAGGATAATCTTATGAGACTTCTGTCCGAAGTATGCAGAATCATCGAGATCGCTCTTTTCGAGCTATTTAATGAAGAAACACGTTATCTGGTGTATTGACCACTCCACAGTGCGTATGATATGCAGAACCGACGATATCTTGGTTTCGGTCGGGTTTCAAGCTGAGATATGCATTTTCTGCGATAATCTTGGTGAGACTTCAGTCAGAAGTATGATGAATAATCGAGATCGCTCTTTTCGAGCTATTTAATGCGAGAAACACGTTTTCTGGTGTATTCACCACTCCACAGTACGTTTGACATGCAGAACCGGAGATATCTTGGTTTCGGTCGGGTTTCAGGCTGAGATATGCATTTTCTACGATAATCTTGGAGAGAATCTGTCAGAAGTATGCAGAATCTTCGAGGACGCTCTTTTCGAGCTATTTAATGCGAGAAACACGTTTTTGGGGGTTTTCACTACTCCACAGTTCTTTGAATATGCAGAACAGGAGATATCTTAGTTTGCGTGGGGTTTCAAGCAGAGATATGCATTTTCTGCGATAACCTTGGTGAGACTTCTGTTAGAAGTATGCAGAATCATCGAGATCGCTCTTTTCAAGCTATTTAATGCGAGGAACACGTTTTCTGGGGCTCTCACCACACCACAGTTCGTTGGATATGCAGAACAGGTGATATCTTGTGTTTCGAGGGGTTTCAAGCTGAGATATGCAATTTCTGCGATAAACTTGGTGACACTTCTGTCCGAAGTATGCAGAATCATCGACATCGCTTTTTTCGAGCTATTTAATGCGAGAAACACGTTATCTAGTGTTTTCACCACTCCACAGTGCGTTTGATATGCAGAACCGGCGACATCTTGATTTTCGTGAGGTTTCTAACTGAGATATGCGTTTTCTGCGATAATATTGGTGAGACTTCTGTTAGAAGTATGCAGAATCATCGAGATCGCTCTTTTCGAGCTATTTAATGCGAGCAGCACGTTATCTGGTGTTTTGGCCACTCCACAGTGCGTTTGATATGCAGAACCGGAGATATCTTGGTTTCGGTCGGGTTTCAAGCTGAGATATGCATTTTCTACGATAATCTTGGAGAGAATCTGTCAGAAGTATGCAGAATCTTCGAGGACGCTCTTTTCGAGCTATTTAATGCGAGAAACACGTTTGCTGGTGTATTGACCACTCCACAGTGCGTTTGATATGCGGAACCGGCGCCATCTTGATTTTCGTGAGGTTTCAAGCTGAGATATGCATTTTCTGCGATAATCTTGATGAGACATCAGTCAGAAGTATGCAGGATCATCTAGATCGCTCGTTTCGAGCTATTTAATGCGAGAAACACGTTTTCTGGTGTATTCACCACTCCACAGTACGTTTGACATGCAGAACCGGAGATATCTTGATTTTCGTGGTTTTTCCAGCTGAGATATGCATTTTCAGCGATAATCTTGGTGAGACTTCTGTCCGAAGTGTGCAGAATCATCTAGATCGCTCTTTTCAAGCTATTTAATGCGAGGAACACGTTTTCTGGGGCTCTCACCACACCACAGTTCGTTGGATACGCAGAACAGGTGATATCTTGGGTTTCGTGGGGTTTCAAGCTGAGATATGCATTTTCTGCGATAAACTTGGTGAGACTTCTGTCCGAAGTATGCAGAATCATCGACATTGCTTTTTTCGAGATATTTAATGCGAGAAACACGTTATCTGGTGTTTTCACCACTCCACAGTGCGTTTGATACGCAGAACCGGCGACATCTTGATTTTCGTGAGGTTTCTAACTGAGATATGCGTTTTCTGCGATAATATTGGTGAGACTTCAGTCAGAAGAATGCAGACCCATCTAGATCGTTCTTTTCGAGCTATTTAATGCGAGCAGCACGTTATCTGGTGTTTTGGCCACTCCACAGTGCGTTTGATATGCAGAACCGGAGATATCTTGGTTTCGGTCGGGTTTCAAGCTGAGATATGCATTTTCTACGATAATCTTGGAGAGAATCTGTCAGAAGTATGCAGAATCTTCGAGGACGCTCTTTTCGAGCTATTTAATGCGAGAAACACGTTTTTGGGGGTTTTCACTACTCCACAGTTCTTTGAATATGCAGAACAGGAGATATCTTGGTTTGCGTGGGGTTTCAAGCAGAGATATGCATTTTCTGCGATAACCTTGGTGAGACTTCTGTTAGAAGTATGCAGAATCATCGAGATCGCTCTTTTCGAGCTATTAAATGGAGAAACACGTTATCTGGTGTATTGACCACTCCACAGTGCGTTTGATACGCGGAACCGGCGCCATCTTGATTTTCGTGAGGTTTCAAGCTGAGATATGCATTTTCTGCGATAATATTGGTGAGAGTTCAGTCAGAAGTATGCAGGATCATCTAGATCGCTCGGTTCGAGCTATTTAATGCGAGAAACACGTTGTCTGGTTGTTTTCACCACTCCACGGTGCGTTTGATATGCAGAACCGGCGATATCTTGTTTTTCGTGGTGTTTCCAGCTGAGATATGCATTTTCTTCGATAATCTTGGTGAGTCTTCTGTCAGCAGTATGCAGAATCATCGAGATCGCTCTTTTCGAGCTATTTAATGGAGAAACACGTTATCTGGTGTATTGACCACTCCACAGTGCGTTTGATATGCGGAACCGGCGCCATCTTGATTTTCGTGAGGTTTCAAGCTGAGATATGCATTTTCTGCGATAATCTTGATGAGACATCAGTCAGAAGTATGCAGGATCATCTAGATCGCTCGTTTCGAGCTATTTAATGCGAGAAACACGTTTTCTGGTGTATTCACCACTCCACAGTACGTTTGACATGCAGAACCGGAGATATCCTGGTTTCGGTCGGGTTTCAAGCTGAGATATGCTTTTCTACGATAATCTTGGTGAGACTTCTGTCAGCAGTATGCAGAATCATCTAGATTGCACTTTTCGAGCTATTTAATGCGAGAAACACGTTATCTGGTGTTTTCACCGCTCCTCAGTGCGTTTGATATGCAGAACCGGCGACATCTTGGGTTTCGTCGGGGTTCATGCTGAGATATGCATTTTCTGCGATAATATTGGTGAGACTTCAGTCAGAAGTATGCAGATTCATCTAGATCGCTCGTTTCTAGCTATTTAATGCGAGAAACACGTTATCTGGTGTTTTCACCACTCCACAGTGCGTTTGATATGCAGAACCGGCGACATCATGGCTGTCGTCGGGCATCAAGCTGAGATATGCATTTTCTGCGATAATCTTGGTGAGACATCAGTCAGAAGTATGCAGAATCATCGAGATCGCTCTTTTCGAGCTATTTAATGGAGAAACACGTTATCTGGTTGTTTTCACCACTCCACAGTGCGTTTGATATGCAGAACCGGCGACATCTTGATTTTCGTGACGTTTCTAGCTGAGATATGCATTTTCTGCGATAATATTGGTGAGACTTCATTCAGAAGTATGCAGAATCATCTAGATCGCTCTTGTCGAGCTATTTAATGCAAAAAAACAAGTTTCCCGGTGTTCTCAACATTCCACAGTGCGTTTGATATGCAGAACTGGCGATATCTTGATTTTCGTGGTGTTTCCAGCTGAGATTTGCATTTTCTGCGATAATCTTGGTGAGTCTTCTGTCAGAAGTATGCAGAATCATCAAGATTGCACTTTTCGAGCCATTTAATGCGAGAAACACGTTTTCTGGTGTATTCACCACTCCACAGAGCGTTTGATATGCAGAACCGGCGATATCTTGATATTCGTGGTGTTTCCAGCTGAGATATGCATTTTCTGCGATAATAGTGGTGAGACTTCTGCCCGAAGTATGCTTAATCATCGTGATCGCTCGTTTCTAGCTATTTAATGCGAGAAACACGTTATCTGGTGTTTTCACCACTCCACAGTGCGTTTGATATGCAGAACCGGCGACATCATGGCTGTCGTCGGGCATCAAGCTGAGATATGCATTTTCTGCGATAATATTGGTGAGACTTCAGTCAGAAGTATGCAGATTCATCTAGATCGCTCGTTTCTAGCTATTTAATGCGAGAAACACGTTATCTGGTGTTTTCACCACTCCACAGTGCGTTTGATATGCAGAACCGGCGACATCATGGCTGTCGTCGAGCATCAAGCTGAGATATGCATTTTCTGCGATAATCTTGGTGAGATATCAGTCAGAAGTATGCAGAATCATCGAGATCGCACTTTTCGAGTTATTTAATGCGAGAAACACATTTTCTGGTGTATTCACCACTCCACAGAGCGTCTGATATGCAGAACTGGCGATATCTTGATATTCGTGGTGTTTCCAGCTGAGATATGCATTTTCTGCGATTATCATGGTGAGTCTTCTGTCAGCAGTATGCAGAATCATCTAGATTGCACTTTTCGAGCTATTTAATGCGAGAAACACGTTATCTGGTGTTTTCACCGCTCCTCAGTGCGTTTGATATGCAGAACCGGCGACATCTTGGGTTTCGTCGGGGTTCAAGCTCAGATATGCATTTTCTGCGATAATATTGGTGAGACTTCAGTCAGAAGTATGCAGATTCATCTAGATCGCTCGTTTCTAGCTATTTAATGCGAGAAACACGTTATCCGGTGTTTTCACCACTCCACAGTGCGTTTGATATGCAGAACCGGCGACATCATGGCTGTCGTCGGGCATCAAGCTGAGATATGCATTTTCTGCGATAATCTTGGTGAGACATCAGTCAGAAGTATGCAGAATCATCGAGATCGCTCTTTTCGAGCTATTTAATGGAGAAACACGTTATCTGGTGTATTGACCACTCCACAGTGCGTTTGATATGCGGAACCGGCGCCATCTTGATTTTCGTGAGGTTTCAAGCTGAGATATGCATTTTCTGCGATAATATTGGTGAGAGTTCAGTCAGAAGTATGCAGGATCATCTAGATCGCTCGTTTCTAGCTATTTAATGCGAGAAACACGTTATCTGGTGTTTTCACCACTCCACAGTGCGTTTAATATGCAGAACCGGCGATATCTTGATTTTCGTGGTGTTTCCAGCTGAGATATGCATTTTCTGCGGTAATCTTGATGAGACATCAGTCAGAAGTATGCAGAATCATCGAGATCGCTCTTTTCGAGCTATTTAATGGAGAAACACGTTATCTGGTGTATTGACCACTCCACAGTGCGTTTGATATGCGGAACCGGCGCCATCTTGATTTTCGTGAGGTTTCAAGCTGAGATATGCATTTTCTGCGATAATATTGGTGAGAGTTCAGTCAGAAGTATGCAGGATCATCTAGATCGCTCGGTTCGAGCTATTTAATGCGAGAAACACGTTATCTGGTGTTTTCACCACTCCACAGTGCGTTTGATATGCAGAACCGGCGACATCATGGCTGTCGTCGAGCATCAAGCTGAGATATGCATTTTCTGCGATAATCTTGGTGAGATATCAGTCAGAAGTATGCAGAATCATCGAGATCGCACTTTTCGAGTTATTTAATGCGAGAAACACATTTTCTGGTGTATTCACCACTCCACAGAGCGTCTGATATGCAGAACTGGCGATATCTTGATATTCGTGGTGTTTCCAGCTGAGATATGCATTTTCTGCGATTATCATGGTGAGTCTTCTGTCAGCAGTATGCAGAATCATCTAGATTGCACTTTTCGAGCTATTTAATGCGAGAAACACGTTATCTGGTGTTTTCACCGCTCCTCAGTGCGTTTGATATGCAGAACCGGCGACATCTTGGGTTTCGTCGGGGTTCAAGCTCAGATATGCATTTTCTGCGATAATATTGGTGAGACTTCAGTCAGAAGTATGCAGATTCATCTAGATCGCTCGTTTCTAGCTATTTAATGCGAGAAACACGTTATCCGGTGTTTTCACCACTCCACAGTGCGTTTGATATGCAGAACCGGCGACATCATGGCTGTCGTCGGGCATCAAGCTGAGATATGCATTTTCTGCGATAATCTTGGTGAGACATCAGTCAGAAGTATGCAGAATCATCGAGATCGCTCTTTTCGAGCTATTTAATGGAGAAACACGTTATCTGGTGTATTGACCACTCCACAGTGCGTTTGATATGCGGAACCGGCGCCATCTTGATTTTCGTGAGGTTTCAAGCTGAGATATGCATTTTCTGCGATAATATTGGTGAGAGTTCAGTCAGAAGTATGCAGGATCATCTAGATCGCTCGTTTCTAGCTATTTAATGCGAGAAACACGTTATCTGGTGTTTTCACCACTCCACAGTGCGTTTAATATGCAGAACCGGCGATATCTTGATTTTCGTGGTGTTTCCAGCTGAGATATGCATTTTCTGCGGTAATCTTGATGAGACATCAGTCAGAAGTATGCAGAATCATCGAGATCGCTCTTTTCGAGCTATTTAATGGAGAAACACGTTATCTGGTGTATTGACCACTCCACAGTGCGTTTGATATGCGGAACCGGCGCCATCTTGATTTTCGTGAGGTTTCAAGCTGAGATATGCATTTTCTGCGATAATATTGGTGAGAGTTCAGTCAGAAGTATGCAGGATCATCTAGATCGCTCGGTTCGAGCTATTTAATGCGAGAAACACGTTGTCTGGTTGTTTTCACCACTCCACGGTGCGTTTGATATGCAGAACCGGCGATATCTTGATTTTCGTGGTGTTTCCAGCTGAGATATGCATTTTCTTCGATAATCTTGGTGAGTCTTCTGTCAGCAGTATGCAGAATCATCGAGATCGCTCTATTCGAGCTATTTAATGCGAGAAACACGTTATCTGGTGTTTTCTCCACTCCACAGTGCGTTTGATATGCAGAACCGGCAAAATCTTGATTTTCGTGGTGTTTCCAGCTGAGATATGCATTTTCTGCGATAATCTTGGTGAGACTTCTGTCAGACGTATGCAGAATCATCGGCATCTCCCTTTTCGACCTATTTAATGCGAGAAACACGTTCTCTGGTTGTTTTCACCACTCAACAGTGGGTTTGATATGCAGAACCGGCGACATCTTGGATTTCGTCGGGGTTCAAGCTGAGATATGCACATTCTGCGATATTCTTGGTGAGACTTCTGTCAGTAGTATGCAGAATCATCGAGACCCCTCTTTTCGAGCTAATTAATGCGAGAAACACGTTATCTGGTGTTTTCACCACTCCACAGTGCGTTTTATATGCAGAACCGGCGACATCATGATTTTGGTGAGGTTTCAAGCTGAGATATGCATTTTCTGCGATAATATTGGTGAGACTTCAGTCATATGTATGCAGAATCATCTAGATCTCTCGTTTCGAGCTATTTAATGCGAAAAAACAAGTTTTCTGGTGTTTTCACCACTCCTCAGTACGTGTGACATGCAGAACCGGCGACATATTGATTTTCGAGAGATTTCAAGCTGAGATATGCATTTTCTCCTATAATATTGGTGAGACTTCAGTCAGAAGTTTGCAGAATCATCTAGATCGCTCGTTTCGAGCTATCTAATGCGAAAAAACAAGATTTCTGGTGTTTTCAACATTCCACAGTGCGTTTGCTATGCAGAACCGGCGTCATCTTGGATTTCGTCGGGTTTCAAGCTGAGATATGCATTTTCTACGAGAATCCTGGTGAGACTTCAGTTAGAAGTATGCAGAATCATCGGGATCGCTCGTTTCGAGCTATTTAATGCGAAAAAACAAGTTTTCTGGTGTTTTCACCACTCCACAGTGCGTTTGATATGCAGAACCGGCGACATCTTGGATTTCGTCGGGGTTCAAGCTGAGATATGCACATTCTACTATAATCTTGGTGAGACTTCTGTCAGAAGTATGCAGAATCATCTAGATCGCTCTTTTCGAGCTATTTAATGCGAGAAACACGTTTTCTGGTGTATTCACCACTCCACAGTACGTTTGACATGCAGAACCGGAGATATCTTGGTTTCGGTCGGGTTTCAAGCTGAGATATGCATTTTCTACGATAATCTTGGTGAGACGTCTGTCAGAAGTATGCAGAATCGTCGGGATCGCTCTTTACGAGCTATTTAATGCGAGAAACACGTTATCTGGTGTTTTCACCACTGCACAGTGGTGTCTTGGATTTCGTCGGGTTTCAAGCTGAGACATGCATTTTCTGCGATAATATTGGTGAGAGTTCAGTCAGAAGTATGCAGGATCATCTAGATCGCTCGGTTCAAGCTATTTAATGCGAGAAACACGTTGTCTGGTTGTTTTCACCACTCCACAGTTGGTTTGATACGCAGAACCGGCGATGTTTGGTTTTCGTCGGGTTTCAAGCTGTGATATGCATTTTCTGCGATAATCTTGGTGAGACTTCAGTCAGAAGTATGCAGTATCATCTAGACCGCTCCTTTGGAGCTATTTAATGCGAAAAAACAAGTTTTCTGGTGTTTTCAACATTCCACAGTGCGTTTGATATGCAGAACCGGCGATATCTTGATTTTCGTGGTGTTTCCAGCTGAGATATGCATTTTCTGCGATAATCTTGGTGAGACTTCTGTCAGAAGTATGCAGAATCATCGGCATCTCCCTTTTCGACCTATTTAATGCGAGAAACACGTTCTCTGGTTGTTTTCACCACTCCACAGTGCGTTTGATATGCAGAACCGGCAAAATCTTGATTTTCGTGGTGTTTCCAGCTGAGATATGCATTTTCTGCGATAATCTTGGTGAGACTTCTGTCAGACGTATGCAGAATCATCGGCATCTCCCTTTTCGACCTATTTAATGCGAGAAACACGTTCTCTGGTTGTTTTCACCACTCAACAGTGGGTTTGATATGCAGAACCGGCGACATCTTGGATTTCGTCGGGGTTCAAGCTGAGATATGCACATTCTGCGATATTCTTGGTGAGACTTCTGTCAGTAGTATGCAGAATCATCGAGACCCCTCTTTTCGAGCTAATTAATGCGAGAAACACGTTATCTGGTGTTTTCACCACTCCACAGTGCGTTTTATATGCAGAACCGGCGACATCATGATTTTGGTGAGGTTTCAAGCTGAGATATGCATTTTCTGCGATAATATTGGTGAGACTTCAGTCATATGTATGCAGAATCATCTAGATCTCTCGTTTCGAGCTATTTAATGCGAAAAAACAAGTTTTCTGGTGTTTTCACCACTCCTCAGTACGTGTGACATGCAGAACCGGCGACATATTGATTTTCGAGAGATTTCAAGCTGAGATATGCATTTTCTCCTATAATATTGGTGAGACTTCAGTCAGAAGTTTGCAGAATCATCTAGATCGCTCGTTTCGAGCTATCTAATGCGAAAAAACAAGATTTCTGGTGTTTTCACCACTCCACAGTGCGTTTGATATGCAGAACCGGCGACATCTTGGATTTCGTCGGGGTTCAAGCTGAGATATGCACATTCTACTATAATCTTGGTGAGACTTCTGTCAGAAGTATGCAGAATCATCTAGATCGCTCTTTTCGAGCTATTTAATGCGAGAAACACGTTTTCTGGTGTATTCACCACTCCACAGTACGTTTGACATGCAGAACCGGAGATATCTTGGTTTCGGTCGGGTTTCAAGCTGAGATATGCATTTTCTACGATAATCTTGGTGAGACGTCTGTCAGAAGTATGCAGAATCGTCGGGATCGCTCTTTACGAGCTATTTAATGCGAGAAACACGTTATCTGGTGTTTTCACCACTGCACAGTGGTGTCTTGGATTTCGTCGGGTTTCAAGCTGAGACATGCATTTTCTGCGATAATCTTGGTGAGTCTACTGTCAGAAGTATGCAGAATCTTCGAGATCGCTCTTTTCGAGCTAGTTAATGCGAGAAACACGTTATCTGGTGTTTTCACCACTCCACAGTTCGTTGTATATGCAGAACAGGAGATATCTTGGTTTTCGTGGGGTTTCTAGCAGAGATATGCATTATCTGCGATAATCATGGTGAGACTTCTGTTAGAAGTATGCAGAATCATCGAGATCGCACTTTTCGATCTATTTAATGCGAGAAACACGTTGTCTGGTTTTTTACCACTCCACAGTTTGTTTGATATGCACAACCGGCGATGTTTGGTTTTCGTCGGGTTTCAAGCTGTGATATGCATTTTCTGCGATAATCTTGGTGAGGCTTCAGTCAGAAGTATGCAGAATCATCTAGATCGCTCTTTTGGAGCTATTTAATGCGAAAAAACAAGTTTTCTGGTGTTTTCAACATTCCACAGTGCGTTTGATATGCAGAACCGGCGATATCTTGATTTTCGTGGTGTTTCCAGCTGAGATATGTATTTTCTGCGATAATCTTGGTGAGTCTTCTGTCAGAAGTATGCAGAATCATCGAGATCCCTCTTTTCGAGCTAGTTAATGCGAGAAACACGTTTTCTGGGGTTTTCACCACCCCACAGTTCGTTGGATATGCAGAACAGGAGATATCTTGGTTTTCGTGGGGTTTCTAGCTGAGATATGCATTTTTTACGATAATCTTGGTGAGACTTCTGTCCGAAGTATGCAGAATCATCGAGATCGCTCTTTTCGAGCTATTTATTGCAAGAAACACGTTATCTGGTTTTTTCACCACTACACAGTGCCTTTGATATGCAGTACCAGCGATATCTTGGTTTTCGTGGTGTTTCAAGCTGAGATATGCATTTTTTACGATAATCTTGGTGAGACTTCTGTCCGAAGTATGCTTAATCATCGAGATCGCTCTTTTCGAGCTATTTAATGTGAGAAACACGTTATCTGGTGTTTCCAGCACTCCACAGTGCGTTTTATATGCAGAACCAGCGATATCTTGGCTTTCGTGGGGTTTCAAGCTGAGATATGCATTGTCTGCGATAATCTAGGTGAGACTTCTGTCCGAAGAATGCAGATTCATCGAGACCGTACTTTTCGAGCTATTTTATGCGAGAAACACGTTTTCTGGGGTTTTCACCACTCCACAGTTCGTTGGATATGCAGAACAGGTGATATCTTGGTTTTCGAGGGGTTTCAAGCTGAGATATGCATTTTCTGCGATAAACTTGGAGAGACTTCTGTCCGAAGTATGCTGAATCATCGAGATCGCACTTTTCGAGCTAGTTAATGCGAGAAAAACCTTATCTGGTGTTTTCAGCACTCCACAGTGCGTTTGATAAGCAGAACCGGCGATATCTTGGATTTCGTGGGGTTTCAAGCAGAGATATGCATTGTCTGCGATAATCATGGTGAGACTTCTGTCCGAAGTGTGCAGAATCATCGAGATCGCTCTTTTCGAGCTATTTAATGCGAGAAACACGTTTTCTGGGGTCTTCACCACTCCACAGTGCGTTTGATATGCAGAACCAGCGATATCTTGGTTTTCGTCGGGTTTCAAGCTGAGATATGCATTTTTTACGATAATCATGGTGAGACTACTGTCCGAAGTATGCAGAATCATCGAGATCGCACTTTTCGAGCTATTTAATGCGAGAAACACGATATCTGGTGTTTTCAGCACTCCACAGTGCGTATGATATGCAGAACAGGTGATATCTTGGGTTTCGAGGGGTTTCAAGCTGAGATATGCATTTTCTGCGATAAACTTCGAGAGACTTCTGTCCGAAGTATGCTGAATCATCGAGATCGCACTTTCCGAGCTAGTTAATGCGAGAAAAACCTTATCTGGTGTTTTCACCACTCCACAGTGGGTTTGATATGCAGTACCAGCGATATCTTGGTTTTCGTGGGGTTTCAAGCTGAGATATGCATTTTTTACGATAATCTTGGTGAGACTTCTGTCCGAAGTATGCAGAATCATCGAGATCGCTCTATTCGAACTATTTAATGCGACAAAACGTTATCTGGTGTTTTCAGAACTCCACAGTGCGTTTGATATGCAGAACCAGCGATATCTCTGTTTTCGTGGGGTTTCAAGCTGAGATATGCATTTTTTACGATAATCATGGTGAGACTACTGCCCGAAGTATGCAGAATCATCGAGATCGCACTCTTCGAGCTATTTAATGCGAGAAACACGATATCTGGTGTTTTCAGCACTCCACAGTGCGTATGATATGCAGAACCGACGATATCCTGGTTTTCGTGGGGTTTCAAGCTGAGATATTGCATTTTCTGCGATAATCTTGGTGAGACCTCTGTCCGAAGTATGCAGAAACATCGAGATCGCTCTTTTCTACCTATTTAATGCGAGAAACACGTTATCTGGTTTTTTCACCACTCCACAGTGCGTTTGATATGCAGAACCAGCGATATCTTGGTTTTCGTGGGGTTTCAAGCTGAGATATGCATTTTTTACGATAATCATGGTGAGACTACTGTCCGAAGTATGCAGAATCATCCAGATCGCACTTTTCGAGCTATTTAATGCGAGAAACACGATATCTGGTGTTTTCAGCACTCCACAGTGCGTATGATATGCAGAACCGGCGATATCTTGGTTTTCGTGGGGTTTCAAGCTGAGATATGCATTTTCTGCGATAATCTTGGTGAGACCTCTGTCCGAAGTATGCAGAAACATCGAGTTCGCTCTTTTCGAGCTATTTAATGCGAGAAACACGTTTTCTGGGGTTTTCACCACACCACGATTCGTTGGATATGTAGAACAGGGGATATCTTGGTTTTCGAGGGGTTTCAAGCTGAGATATGCATTTTCTGCGATAAACTTGGAGAGACTTCTGTCCGAAGTATGCTGAATCATCGAGATCGCACTTTTCGAGCTAGTTAATGCGAGAAACAGGATATCTGGTGTTTTCAGCACTCCACAGTGCGTATGATATGCAGAACCGGCGATATCTTGGTTTTCGTGGGGTTTCAAGCTGAGATGTGCATTGTCTGCGATAATCTTGGTGAGACATCTGTCCGAAGTGTGCAGAATCATCGAGATCGCACTTTTTGAGCTATTTAATGCGAGAAAAACCTTATCTGGTGTTTTCACCACCCCACAGTGCGTTTGATATGCAGAACCGGCGATATCTGGGTTTTCGTGGGGTTTCAAGCTGAGATATGCATTTTCTGCGATAATCTTGGTGAGACCTCTGTCCGAAGTATGCAGAAACATCGAGATCGCTCTTTTCGACATATTTAATGCGAGAAACACGTTATCTGGTGATTTCACCACTCCACAGTGCGTTTGATATGCAGAACCAGCGATATCCTGGTTTTCGTGGGGTTTCAAGCTCAGATATGCATTTTATGCGATAATCTTGGTGAGGCTTCTGTCCGAAGTATGCAGAGTCATCGAGATCGTACTTTTCGAGCTATTTAATGCGAGAAACACGTTTTCTGGGGTTTTCATCACACCACAGTTCGTTGGACATGCAGAACAGGTGATATCTTGGTTTTCGTGGGGTTTCAAGCTGAGATATGCACTTTTTACGATAATCTTGGTGAGACTTCTGTCCGAAGTATGCTTAATCATCGAGATCGCTCTATTCGAACTATTTAATGCGACAAAACGTTATCTGGTGTTTTCAGCACTCCACAGTGCGTTTGATATGCAGAACCAGTGATACCTCAGTTTTCGTGGGGTTTCAAGCTGAGATATGCATTTTCTACGATAATCTTGGTGAGACTTCTCTCAGAAGGATGCAGAATCTTCGAGATCGCTCTTTTCGAGCTACTTAATGCGAGATACACGTTATCTGGTGTTTTCACCACTCCACAGTGCGTTTGACATGCAGTACCGGCGACATCTTGGATTTCGTCGGGGTTCAAGCTGAGATATGCATTTTCTGCGATAATCTTGGTGAGTCTTCTGTCAGAAGTATGCAGAATCATCGAGATCCCTCTTTTCGAGCTATTTAATGCGAGAAACACGTTATCTGGTTGTTTTCCCCACTCCACAGTTCGTTTGATATGCAGAACCGGCGATATCTTGATTTTGGTGGTTTTTCGTGCTGAGATATGCATTTTCAGCGATAATATTGGTGAGTCTTCTGTCAGAAGTATGCAGAATCTTCGAGATCGCTCATTTCGAGCGAGTTAATGCTAGAAACACGTTATCTGGTGTTTTCACCACTCCACAGTTCGTTGTATATGCAGAACAGGAGATATCTTGGTTTTCGTGGGGTTTCTAGCAGAGATATGCATTATCTGCGATAATCATGGTGAGACTTCGGTTAGAAGTATGCAGAATCATCGAGATCGCACTTTTCGATCTATTTAATGCGAGAAACACGTTGTCTGGTTTTTTCACCACTCCACAGTTGGTTTGATATGCAGAACCGGCGATGTTTGGTTTTCGTCGGGTTTCAAGCTGAGATATGCATTTTCTGCGATAATCTTGGTGAGACTTCAGTCAGAGGTATGCAGAATCTACGAGATCGCTCATTTCGAGCTAGTTAATGCGAGAAACACGTTATCTGGTGTTTTCACCACTCCACAGTTCGTTGTATATGCAGAACAGGAGATATCTTGGTTTTCGTGGGGTTTCCAGCTGAAATATGCATTTTCTGCGATAATCTTTGTGTTTCATCTATGAGAAGTATGCAGAATCATCCAGAACGCTCTTTTCGATCTATTTAATGCGAGAAACACGTTGTCTGGTGTTTTCACCACTCCACAGTGCGTTTGATATGCAGAACCAGCGATATCTTGGTTTTCGTGGGGTTTCAAGCTGAGATATGCATTTTTTACGATAATCATGGTGAGACTTCTGTCCGAAGTATGCTGAATCATCGATATCGCACTTTTCGAGCTATCTAATGCGAGAAACACGTTTTGTGGGGTTTTCACCTCTCCACAGTGCGTTCGATATGCAGTACCAGCGATATCTTGGTTTTCGTGGGGTTTCAAGCTGAGATATGCATTTTTTACGATAATCTTGGTGAGACTTCTGTCCGAAGTATGCAGAATCATCGAGATCGCTCTATTCGAGCTATTTAATGCGACAAAACGTTATCTGGTGTTTTCACCACTCCACAGTGCGTTTGATATGCAGAACCGGCGATATCTGGGTTTTCGTGGGGTTTCAAGCAGAGATATGCATTTTCTGCGATAATCTTGGTGAGACTTCTGTCAGAAGTATGCAGAATCATCGAGATCGCACTTTTCGAGCTATTTAATGCGAGAAACACGATATCTGGTGTTTTCAGCACTCCACAGTGCGTATGAAATGCAGAACCCGCGATGTTTGGTTTTCGTCGGGTTTCAAGCTCAGATATGCATTTTCTACGATAATCTTGGTGAAACATCTGTCCGAAGTATGCAGAAACATCAAGAGCGCACTTTTCGAGCTATTTAATGCGAGAAACACGTTTTGTGGGGTTTTCACCACTCCACAGTGCGTTCGATATGCAGTACCGGCGATATCTTGATTTTGGTGGTTTTTCGTGCTGAGATATGCATTTTCAGCGATAATATTGGTGAGTCTTCTGTCAGAAGTATGCAGAATCTTCGAGATCGCTCATTTCGAGCGAGTTAATGCTAGAAACACGTTATCTGGTGTTTTCACCACTCCACAGTTCGTTGTATATGCAGAACAGGAGATATCTTGGTTTTCGTGGGGTTTCTAGCAGAGATATGCATTATCTGCGATAATCATGGTGAGACTTCGGTTAGAAGTATGCAGAATCATCGAGATCGCACTTTTCGATCTATTTAATGCGAGAAACACGTTGTCTGGTTTTTTCACCACTCCACAGTTGGTTTGATATGCAGAACCGGCGATGTTTGGTTTTCGTCGGGTTTCAAGCTGAGATATGCATTTTCTGCGATAATCTTGGTGAGACTTCAGTCAGAGGTATGCAGAATCTACGAGATCGCTCATTTCGAGCTAGTTAATGCGAGAAACACGTTATCTGGTGTTTTCACCACTCCACAGTTCGTTGTATATGCAGAACAGGAGATATCTTGGTTTTCGTGGGGTTTCCAGCTGAAATATGCATTTTCTGCGATAATCTTTGTGTTTCATCTATGAGAAGTATGCAGAATCATCCAGAACGCTCTTTTCGATCTATTTAATGCGAGAAACACGTTGTCTGGTGTTTTCACCACTCCACAGTGCGTTTGATATGCAGAACCAGCGATATCTTGGTTTTCGTGGGGTTTCAAGCTGAGATATGCATTTTTTACGATAATCATGGTGAGACTTCTGTCCGAAGTATGCTGAATCATCGATATCGCACTTTTCGAGCTATCTAATGCGAGAAACACGTTTTGTGGGGTTTTCACCACTCCACAGTGCGTTCGATATGCAGTACCAGCGATATCTTGGTTTTCGTGGGGTTTCAAGCTGAGATATGCATTTTTTACGATAATCTTGGTGAGACTTCTGTCCGAAGTATGCAGAATCATCGAGATCGCTCTATTCGAGCTATTTAATGCGACAAAACGTTATCTGGTGTTTTCACCACTCCACAGTGCGTTTGATATGCAGAACCGGCGATATCTGGGTTTTCGTGGGGTTTCAAGCAGAGATATGCATTTTCTGCGATAATCTTGGTGAGACTTCTGTCAGAAGTATGCAGAATCATCGAGATCGCACTTTTCGAGCTATTTAATGCGAGAAACACGATATCTGGTGTTTTCAGCACTCCACAGTGCGTATGAAATGCAGAACCCGCGATGTTTGGTTTTCGTCGGGTTTCAAGCTCAGATATGCATTTTCTACGATAATCTTGGTGAAACATCTGTCCGAAGTATGCAGAAACATCAAGAGCGCACTTTTCGAGCTATTTAATGCGAGAAACACGTTTTGTGGGGTTTTCACCACTCCACAGTGCGTTCGATATGCAGTACCAGCGATATCTTGGTTTTCGTGGGGTTTCAAGCTGAGATATGCATTTTTTACGATAATCTTGGTGAGACTTCTGTCCGAAGTATGCTTAATCATCGAGATCGCTCGTTTCGAGCTATTTAATGCGAGAAACACGTTATCTGGTGCTTTCACCACTCCACAGTGCGTATGATGTGCAGAACCGACGATATCCTGGTTTTCGTGTGGTTTCAAGCTCAGATATGCATTTTCTGCGATAATCTTGGTGAGACTTCAGTCCGAAGTATGCAGAGTCATCTAGATCGCTCGTTTCGAGCTATTTAATGCGAAAAAACAAGGTTTCTGGTGTTTTCAACGTTCCACAGTGCGTTTGATATGCAGAACCGGCGACGTCTTGATTTTCGTGAGGTTTCAAGCTGAGATATGCATTTTCTGCGATAATCTTGGTGAGACTTCAGTCAGAAGTATGCAGAATCATCTAGATCGCTCTTTTCGAGCTATTTAATGCGAGAAAGACGTTATCTGGTTGCTTTCACCACTCTACAGTGCGTTTGATATGCAGAACCGGCGA
Organism: Anthophora plumipes; assembly: GCA_951804975.1. Classification (NCBI taxonomy): domain Eukaryota; kingdom Metazoa; phylum Arthropoda; class Insecta; order Hymenoptera; family Apidae; genus Anthophora; species Anthophora plumipes. The sequence goes on from OX638118.1 coordinate 23,059,193, forward strand.
CGTCTTGATTTTCGTGAGGTTTCAAGCTGAGATATGCATTTTCTGCGATAATCTTGGTGAGACTTCAGTCAGAAGTATGCAGAATCATCTAGATCGCTCTTTTCGAGCTATTTAATGCGAGAAAGACGTTATCTGGTTGCTTTCACCACTCTACAGTGCGTTTGATATGCAGAACCGGCGACGTCTTGATTTTCGTGAGGTTTCAAGCTGAGATATGCATTTTCTGCGATAATCTTGGTGAGACTTCAGTCAGAAGTATGCAGAATCATCTAGATCGCTCTTTTCGAGCTATTTAATGCGAAAAAACAAGTTTTCTGGTGTTTTCAACATTCCACAGTGCGTTTGATATGCAGAACCGGCGATATCTTGATTTTCGTGGTGTTTCCAGCTGAGATATGCATTTTCTGCGATAATCTTGGTGAGTCTTCTGTCAGAAGTATGCAGAATCACCGAGATCCCTCTTTTCGAGCTTTTTAATGCGAGATACACGTTATCTGGCTGTTTTCACCACTCCACAGTTCGTTTGATATGCAGAACCGGCGATATCTTGATTTTCGTGGTGTTTCCAGGTGAGATATGCATTTTCTGCGATAATCTAGGTGAGTCTTCTGTCAGAGGTATGCAGAATCATCGAGATCGCTCTTTTCGAGCTAGTTAATGCGAGAAAAACCTTGTCTGGTGTTTTTACCACTCCACAGTGCGTTTGATATGCAGAACCAGCGATATCTTGGCTTTCGTTGGGTTTCAAGCTGAGATATGCATTTTTTACGATAATCTTGGTGAGACTTCTGTCCGAAGTATGCAGATTCATCGCGATCGCTCTTTTCGAGCTGTTTAATGCGAGAAACACGTTATCTGGTGTTTTCACCACTCCACAGTGCGTTTGATATGCAGTACCAGCGATATCTTGGTTTTCGTGGGGTTTCAAGCCGAGATATGCATTTTTTACGATAATCTTGGTGAGACTTCTGTCCGAAGTATGCAGATTCATCGAGATCGCTCTTTTCGAGCTATTTAATGCGAGAAACACGTTATCTGGTGTTTTCACCACTCCACAGTGCGTTTGATATGCAGAACCAGTGATATCTCAGTTTTCGTGGGGTTTCAAGCTGAGATATACACTTTTTACGATAATCTTGGTGAGACTTCTGTCCGAAGTATGCTTAATTATCGAGATCGCTCTATTCGAGCTATTTAATGTGAGAAACACGTTATCTGGTGTTTCCAGCACTCAACACTGCGTTTAATATGCAGAACCAGCGATATCTTGGTTTTCGTGGGGTTTCAAGCTGAGATATGCAATTTCTGCGATAATCTTGGTGAGACATCTGTCCGAAGTATGCTTAATCATCGAGATCGCTCGTTTCGAGCTATTTAATGCGAGAAACACGTTATCTGGTGCTTTCACCTCTCCACAGTGCGTATGATATGCAGAACCGACGATATCCTGGTTTTCGTGTGGTTTCAAGCTCAGATATGCATTTTCTGCGATAATCTTGGTGAGTCTTCAGTCCGAAGTATGCAGAGTCATCTAGATCGCTCTTTTCGAGCTATTTAATGCGAAAAAACAAGGTTTCTGGTGTTTTCAACATTCCACAGTGCGTTTGATATGCAGAACCGGCGATATCTTGATTTTCGTGGTGTTTCCAGCTGAGATATGCATTTTCTGCGATAATCTAGGTGAGTCTTCTGCCAGAAGTATGCAGAATCATCTAGATCGCTCTTTTCGAGCTATTTAATGCGAGAAAGACGTTATCTGGTTGTTTTCACCACTCTACAGTGCGTTTGATATGCAGAACCGGCGACGTCTTGATTTTCGTGAGGTTTCAAGCTGAGATATGCATTTTCTGCGATAATCTTGGTGAGACTTCAGTCAGAAGTATGCAGAATCATCTACATCGCTCTTTTCGAGCTATTTAATGCGAAAAAACAAGTTTTCTGGTGTTTTCAACATTCCACAGTGCGTTTGATATGCAGAATCGGCGATATCTTGATTTTCGTGGTGTTTCCAGCTGAGATATGCATTTTCTGCGATAATCTTGGTGAGTCTTCTGTCAGAAGTATGCAGAATCACCGAGATCCCTCTTTTCGAGCTTTTTAATGCGAGATACACGTTATCTGGCTGTTTTCACCACTCCACAGTTCGTTTGATATGCAGAACCGGCGATATCTTGATTTTCGTGGTGTTTCCAGGTGAGATATGCATTTTCTGCGATAATCTAGGTGAGTCTTCTGTCAGAAGTATGCAGAATCATCGAGATCGCTCTTTTCGAGCTAGTTAATGCGAGAAAAACCTTGTCTGGTGTTTTTACCACTCCACAGTGCGTTTGATATGCAGAACCAGCGATATCTTGGCTTTCGTGGGGTTTCAAGCTGAGATATGCATTTTTTACGATAATCTTGGTGAGACTACTGTCCGAAGTATGCAGATTCATCGCGATCGCTCTTTTCGAGCTGTTTAATGCGAGAAACACGTTATCTGGTGTTTTCACCACTCCACAGTGCGTTTGATATGCAGTACCAGCGATATCTTGGTTTTCGTGGGGTTTCAAGCCGAGATATGCATTTTTTACGATATTCTTGGTGAGACTTCTGTCCGAAGTATGCAGATTCATCGAGATCGCTCTTTTCGAGCTATTTAATGCGAGAAACACGTTATCTGGTGTTTTCACCACTCCACAGTGCGTTTGATATGTAGAGCCACCGATAAATTGGTTTTCGTGGGGTTTCCAGCTGAAATATGCATTTTCTGCGATAATCTTTGTGTTTCATCTATGAGAAGTATGCAGAATCATCCAGAACGCTCTTTTCGAGCTAGTTAATGCGAGTAACACGTTTTCTGGTGTTTTCACCACCCCACAGTGCGTTTTATATGCAGAACCGGCGACATCTTGGTTTTCGTGGTGTTTCAAGCTGAGATATGCATTTTCTGCGATAATATTTGTGAGACTTCAGTCAGAAGTATGCAGAATCATCTAGATCGCTCTTCTCGAGCTATTTAATTCGACAAACACGTTTTCTGGTGTATTGACCACTCCACAGTACGTTTGACATGCAGAACCGGCGACATCTTGGATTTCGTCGGGTTTCAAGCTGAGATATGCATTTTCTGCGGCAATCTTGGTGAGCCTTCTGTCCGAAGTATGCTTAATCATCGAGATCGCTCTATTCGAGCTATTTAATGTGAGAAACACGTTATCTGGTGTTTCCAGCACTCAACACTGCGTTTGATATGCAGTACCAGCGATATCTTGGTTTTCGTGGGGTTTCAAGCCGAGATATGCATTTTTTACGATAATCTTGGTGGGACTTCTGTCCGAAGTATGCAGATTCATCGAGATCGCTCTTTTCGAGCTATTTAATGCGAGAAACACGTTATCTGGTGTTTTCACCACTCCACAGTGCGTTTGATATGCAGAACCAGCGATATCTCAGTTTTCGTGGGGTTTCAAGCTGAGATATACACTTTTTACGATAATCTTGCTGAGACTTCTGTCCGAAGTATGCTTAATCATCGAGATCGCTCTATTCGAGCTATTTAATGTGAGAAACACGTTATCTGGTGTTTCCAGCACTCAACACTGCGTTTAATATGCAGAACCAGCGATATCTAGGTTTTCGTGGGGTTTCAAGCTGAGATATGCAATTTCTGCGATAATCTTGGTGAGACATCTGTCCGAAGTATGCTTAATCATCGAGATCGCTCGTTTCGAGCTATTTAATGCGAGAAACACGTTATCTGGTGCTTTCACCACTCCACAGTGCGTACGATATGCAGAACCGACGATATCCTGGTTTTCGTGTGGTTTCAAGCTCAGATATGCATTTTCTGCGATAATCTTGGTGAGACTTCAGTCCGAAGTATGCAGAGTCATCTAGATCGCTCTTTTCGAGCTATTTAATGCGAAAAAACAAGGTTTCTGGTGTTTTCAACATTCCACAGTGCGTTTGATATGCAGAACCGGCGATATCTTGATTTTCGTGGTGTTTCCAGCTGAGATATGCATTTTCTGCGATAATCTAGGTGAGTCTTCTGCCAGAAGTATGCAGAATCATCTAGATCGCTCTTTTCGAGCTATTTAATGTGAGAAAGACGTTATCTGGTTGTTTTCACCACTCTACAGTGCGTTTGATATGCAGAACCGGCGACGTCTTGATTTTCGTGAGGTTTCAAGCTGAGATATGCATTTTCTGCGATAATCTTGGTGAGACTTCAGTCAGAAGTATGCAGAATCATCTACATCGCTCTTTTCGAGCTATTTAATGCGAAAAAACAAGTTTTCTGGTGTTTTCAACATTCCACAGTGCGTTTGATATGCAGAACCGGCGATATCTTGATTTTCGTGGTGTTTCCAGCTGAGATATGCATTTTCTGCGATAATCTTGGTGAGTCTTCTGTCAGAAGTATGCAGAATCACCGAGATCCCTCTTTTCGAGCTTTTTAATGCGAGATACACGTTATCTGGCTGTTTTCACCACTCCACAGTTCGTTTGATATGCAGAACCGGCGATATCTTGATTTTCGTGGTGTTTCCAGGTGAGATATGCATTTTCTGCGATAATCTAGGTGAGTCTTCTGTCAGAAGTATGCAGAATCATCGAGATCGCTCTTTTCGAGCTAGTTAATGCGAGAAAAACCTTGTCTGGTGTTTTTACCACTCCACAGTGCGTTTGATATGCAGTACCAGCGATATCTTGGTTTTCGTGGGGTTTCAAGCCGAGATATGCATTTTTTACGATAATCTTGGTGAGACTTCTGTCCGAAGTATGCAGATTCATCGAGATCGCTCTTTTCGAGCTATTTAATGCGAGAAACACGTTATCTGGTGTTTTCACCACTCCACAGTGCGTTTGATATGTAGAGCCACCGATAAATTGGTTTTCGTGGGGTTTCCAGCTGAAATATGCATTTTCTGCGATAATCTTTGTGTTTCATCTATGAGAAGTATGCAGAATCATCCAGAACGCTCTTTTCGAGCTAGTTGATGCGAGTAACACGTTTTCTGGTGTTTTCACCACCCCACAGTGCGTTTGATATGCAGAACCGGCGACATCTTGGTTTTCGTGGTGTTTCAAGCTGAGATATGCATTTTCTGCGATAATATTGGTGAGACGTCAGTCAGAAGTATGCAGAATCATCTAGATCGCTCTTCTCGAGCTATTTAATTCGACAAACACGTTTTCTGGTGTATTGACCACTCCACAGTACGTTTGACATGCAGAACCGGCGACATCTTGGATTTCGTCGGGTTTCAAGCTGAGATATGCATTTTCTGCGGCAATCTTGGTGAGCCTTCTGTCCGAAGTATGCAGAATCATCGAGATCGCTCGTTTCGAGCTATTTAATGTGAAAAAACAAGATTTCTGGTGTTTTGACCGCTCCACAGTGCGTTTGATATGTAGAGCCACCGATAAATTGGTTTTCGTGGGGTTTCCAACTGAAATATGCATTTTCTGCGGCAATCTTGGTGAGACTTCAGTCAGAAGTATGCAGAATAATCGAGATCGCTCTTTTCGAGCTACTTAATGCGAGAAACACGTTACCTGGTGTTTTCGGCACTCCACAGTGCGTTTGACATGCAGAACCGGAGATATCTTGGTTTTCGTGGGGTTTGTAGATGAGATATGCATTTTCTGCGTTAATCTTGGTGAGTCTTCTGTCAGAAGTATGCAGAACCATCTAGATCTCTCTTCTCGAGCTATTTAATGCGAGAAACACGTTTTCTTGTGTTTTCACCACCCCACAGTGCGTTTGATATGCAGAACCGGAGATATCTTGGTTTTCGTGGGTTTTCAAGCTGAGATATGCATTTTCTGCGGCAATCTTGGTGAGACTTCAGTCAGAAGTATGCAGAATAATCGAGATCGCTCTTTTCGAGCTACTTAATGCGAGAAACACGTTACCTGGTGTTTTCGGCACTCCACAGTGCGTTTGACATGCAGAACCGGAGATATCTTGGTTACGGTCGGGATTCAAGCTGAGATATGCATTTTCTACGATAATCTAGGCGATACTTCTGTCAGAAGTATGCAGAATCTTCGAGAATGCTCTTTTCGAGATACTTAATGCGAGAAACACGTTTTCTGGTGTTTCACCACTCCACAGTGCGTCTGAAATGCAGAACCGGCGATATCTTGGTTTTCGTGGGGTTTGTAGATGAGATATGCATTTTCTGCGTTAATCTTGGTGAGTCTTCTGTCAGAAGTATGCAGAACCATCTAGATCTCTCTTCTCGAGCTATTTAATGCGAGAAACACGTTTTCTTGTGTTTTCACCACCCCACAGTGCGTTTGATATGCAGAACCGGAGATATCTTGGTTTTCGTGGGGTTTGTAGCTGAGATATGCATTTTCTGCGATAATCTTGGTGAGTCTTCTGTCAGAAGTATGCAGAATCTTCGAGAACGCTCTTTTCGAGATACTTAATGCGAGAAACACGTTTTCTGGTGTTTCACCACTCCACAGTGCGTCTGAAATGCAGAACCGGCGATATCTTGGTTTTCGTGGGGTTTGTAGATGAGATATGGATTTTCTGCGTTAATCTTGGTGAGTCTTCTGTCAGAAGTATGCAGAACCATCTAGATCTCTCTTCTCGAGCTATTTAATACCGAGAAACACGTTGTCTGGTGTTTTCACCACTCCACAGTTGGTTTGATATGCAGAACCGGCGATGTTTGGTTTTCGTCGGGTTTCAAGCTGAGAAATGCATTTTCTGCGATAATCTTGGTGAGACTTCAGTCAGAAGTTTGCAGAAACTTCGAGTTCGCTCTTTTCGAGCAACTTAATGCGAGAAACACGTTATCTGGTTGTTTTCACCACTCCACAGTTCGTTTGATATGCAGAACCGGCGATATCTTGATTTTCGTGGTTTTTCGTGCTGAGATATGCATTTTCAGCGATAATCTTGGTGAGTCTTCTGTCAGAAGTATGCAGAATCATCGAGATCCCTCTTTTCGAGCTATTTAATTGCGAGAAACACGTTATCTGGTTGTTTTCACCACTCCACAGTTCGTTTGATATGCAGAACCGGCGATATCTTGATTTTCGTGGTTTTTCGTGCTGAGATATGCATTTTCAGCGATAATCTTGGTGAGTCTTCTGTCGGAAGTATGCAGAATCATCTAGATCGCTCTTTTCGAGCTATGTAATGCGAGAAACACGTTATCTGGTATTTTCACCACTTCACAGTGCGTTTGATATGCAGAACCGGCGATATCTTGATTTTCGTGGTGTGTCCAGCTGAGATATGCATTTTCTGCGATAATCTTGGTGAGTCTTCTGTCAGAAGTATGCAGAATCATCGAGATCCCTCTTTTCGAGCTATTTAATGCGAGAAACACGTTATCTGGTTGTTTTCACCACTCCACAGTTCGTTTGATATGCAGAACCGGCGATATCTTGATTTTCGTGGTTTTTCGTGCTGAGATATGCATTTTCAGCGATAATCTTGGTGAGTCTTCTGTCAGAAGTATGCAGAATCATCTAGATCGCTCTTTTCGAGCTATTTAATGCGAGAAACACGTTATCTGGTATTTTCACCACTTCACAGTGCGTTTGATATGCAGAACCGGCGATATCTTGATTTTCGTGGTTTTTCGTGCTGAGATATGCATTTTCAGCGATAATCTTGGTGAGTCTTCTGTCAGAAGTATGCAGAATCATCTAGATCGCTCTTTTCGAGCTATTTAATGCGAGAAACACGTTATCTGGTATTTTCACCACTTCACAGTGCGTTTGATATGCAGAACCGGCGATATCTTGGTTTTCGTGGGGTTTCTAGCAGAGATATGCATTATCTGCGATAATCATGGTGAGACTTCTGTTAGAAGTATGCAGAATCATCGAGATCGCACTTTTCGATCTATTTAATGCGAGAAGCACGTTGTCTGGTTTTTTCACCACTCCACAGTTGGTTTGATATGCAGAACCGGCGACATCTTGGCTTTCGTCGGGGTTCAAGCTGAGATATGCATTTTCTGCGATAATCTTGGTGAGTCTTCTGTCAGAAGTATGCAGAACCATCTAGATCTCTCTTTTCGAGCTATTTAATGCGAGAAACACGTTTTCTTGTGTTTTCACCACCCCACAGTGCGTTTGATATGCAGAACCGGAGATATCTTGGTTTTCGTGGGGTTTGTAGCTGAGATATGCATTTTCAGCGATAATCTTGGTGAGTCTTCTGTCAGAAGTATGCAGAATCATCTAGATCGCTCTTTTCGAGCTATTTAATGCGAGAAACACGTTTTCTTGTGTTTTCACCACCCCACAGTGCGTTTGATATGCAGAACCGGAGATATCTTGGTTTTCGTGGGGTTTGTAGCTGAGATATGCATTTTCTGCGATAATCTTGGTGAGTCTTCCGTCAGAAGTATGCAGAATCATCTAGATCGCTCTTTTCGAGCTATTTAATGCGAGAAACACGTTTTCTTGTGTTTTCAACACTCCACAGTTCGTTTGATATGCAGAACCGGCGATATCTTGATTTTCGTGGTTTTTCGTGCTGAGATATGCATTTTCAGCGATAATCTTGGTGAGTCTTCTGTCAGAAGTATGCAGAATCATCTAGATCGCTCTTTTCGAGCTATTTAATGCGAGAAACACGTTATCTGGTATTTTCACCACTGCACAGTGCGTTTGATATGCAGAACCGGCGATATCTTGATTTTCGTGGTGTGTCCAGCTGAGATATGCATTTTCTGCGATAATCTTGGTGAGTCTTCTGTCAGAAGTATGCAGAATCATCGAGATCGCTCATTTCGAGCTAGTTAATGCGAGAAACACGTTATCTGGTGTTTTCACCACTCCACAGTTCGTTGTATATGCAGAACAGGAGATATCTTGGTTTTCGTGGGGTTTCTAGCAGAGATATGCATTTTCTGCGATAATCTATGTGAGTCTTCTGCCAGAAGTATGCAGAATCATCTAGATCGCTCTTTTCGAGCTATTTAATGCGAGAAACACGATATCTGGTGTTTTCAGCACTCCACAGTGCGTATGATATGCAGAACCGGCGATATCTTGGTTTTCGTGGGGTTTCAAGCTGAAATATGCATTTTCTGCGATGATCTTGGTGAGACTTCAGTCAGAAGTATGCAGAATCGTCGAGATCGCTCATTTCGAGCTAGTTAATGCGAGAAACACGTTATCTGGTGTTTTCCCCACTCCACAGTTCGTTGTATATGCAGAACAGGAGATATCTTGGTTTTCGTGGGGTTTCTAGCAGAGATATGCATTTTCTGCGATAATCTAGATGAGTCTTCTGCCAGAAGTATGCAGAATCATCTAGATCGCTCTTTTCGAGCTATTTAATGCGAGAAACACGATATCTGGTGTTTTCAGCACTCCACAGTGCGTATGATATGCAGAACCGGCGATATCTTGGTTTTCGTGGGGTTTCAAGCTGAAATCTGCATTTTCTGCGATAATCTTGGTGAGACTTCAGTCAGAAGTATGCAGAATCTTCGAGATCGCTCATTTCGAGCTAGTTAATGCGAGAAACACGTTATCTGGTGTTTTCACCACTCCACAGTACGTTGTATATGCAGAACAGGAGATATCTTGGTTTTCGTGGGGTTTCTAGCAGAGATATGCATTTTCTGCGATAATCTAGGTGAGTCTTCTGCCAGAAGTATGCAGAATCTTCGAGATCGTTCTTTTCGAGCAACTTAATGCGAGAAACACGATATATGGTTGTTTTCACCACTCCACAGTGCGTTTGATATGCAGAACGGGCGACATCTTGATTTTCGTGAGGTTTCAAGCTGAGATATGCATTTTCTGCGATAATCTTGGTGAGACTTCAGTCAGAAATATGCAGAATCTTCTAGATCGCTCTTTTCGTGCTATTTAATGCGAAAAAACAAGTTTTCTGGTGTTTTCAACATTCCACAGTGCGATTGATATGCAGAACCGATGATATCTTGTTTTTCGTGGTGTTTCCAGCTGAGATATGCATTTTCTGCGATAAACTTGGTGAGTCTTCTGTCAGAAGTATGCAGAATCATCGAGATCCCTCTTTTCGAGCTATTTAATGCGAGAAACACGTTAATTGGTGTTTTCACCACTCCACAGTGCGTTTGATATGCGGAACCAGCGACATCTTGGATTTCGTCGGGTTTCAAGCTGAGACATGCATTTTCTGCGATAATCTTGGTGAGTCTTCTGTCAGAAGTATGCAGAATCATCGAGATCCCTCTTTTCGAGCTAGTTAATGCGAGAAACACGTTATCTGGTGTTTTCACCACTCCACAGTGCGTTTAATATGCAGAACCGGCGACATCTTGGCTGTCGTAGGGTATCAAGCTGAGATATGCATTTTCTGCGATAATCATTGTGAGACTTCTGTCAGAAGTATGCAGAATCATCGGGATCGCTCTTTTCGAGCTATTTAATGCGAGAAGCACGTTTTCTGGGGTTTTCACCACTCCACAGTTCGTTGGATATGCAGAACAGGAGATATCTTGGTTTTCGTGGGGTTTCTAGCAGAGATATGCATTTTCTGCGATAATCATGGTGAGACTTCTGTTAGAAGTATGCAGAATCATCGAGATCGCACATTTCGATCTATTTAATGCGAGAAACACGTTATCTGGTGTTTTCACCACTCCACAGTGCGTTTGATATGCAGAACCAGCGATATCTTGGTTTTCGTGGGGTTTCAAGCTGAGATATGCATTTTTTACGATAATCATGGTGAGAATTCTGTCCGAAGTATGCAGAATCATCGAGATCGCACTTTTCGTGCTATTTAATGCGAGAAACAGGATATCTGGTGTTTTCAGCACTCCACAGTGCGTATGATATGCAGAACCGGCGATATCTTGGTTTTCGTGGGGTTTCAAGCTGAGATGTGCATTGTCTGCGATAATCTTGGTGAGACATCTGTCCGAAGTGTGCAGAATCATCGAGATCGCACTTTTTGAGCTATTTAATGCGAGAAAAACCTTATCTGGTGTTTTCACCACCCCACAGTGCGTTTGATATGCAGAACCGGCGATATCTGGGTTTTCGTGGGGTTTCAAGCTGAGATATGCATTTTCTGCGATAATATTGGTGAGACCTCTGTCCGAAGTATGCAGAAACATCGAGATCGCTCTTTTCGACATATTTAATGCGAGAAACACGTTATCTGGTGATTTCACCACTCCACAGTGCGTTTGATATGCAGAACCAGCGATATCCTGGTTTTCGTGGGGTTTCAAGCTCAGATATGCATTTTATGCGATAATCTTGGTGAGGCTTCTGTCCGAAGTATGCAGAGTCATCGAGATCGTACTTTTCGAGCTATTTAATGCGAGAAACACGTTTTCTGGGGTTTTCACCACACCACAGTTCGTTGGATATGCAGAACAGGTGATATCTTGGTTTTCGTGGGGTTTCAAGCTGAGATATGCACTTTTTACGATAATCTTGGTGAGACTTCTGTCCGAAGTATGCTTAATCATCGAGATCGCTCTATTCGAACTATTTAATGCGACAAAACGTTATCTGGTGTTTTCAGCACTCCACAGTGCGTTTGATATGCAGAACCAGTGATACCTCAGTTTTCGTGGGGTTTCAAGCTGAGATATGCATTTTCTACGATAATCTTGGTGAGACTTCTCTCAGAAGGATGCTGAATCTTCGAGATCGCTCTTTTCGAGCTACTTAATGCGAGATACACGTTATCTGGTGTTTTCACCACTCCACAGTGCGTTTGACATGCAGTACCGGCGACATCTTGGATTTCGTCGGGGTTCAAGCTGAGATATGCATTTTCTGCGATAATCTTGGTGAGTCTTCTGTCAGAAGTATGCAGAATCATCGAGATCCCTCTTTCCGAGCTATTTAATGCGAGAAACACGTTATCTGGTTGTTTTCACCACTCCACAGTTCGTTTGATATGCAGAACCGGCGATATCTTGATTTTCGTGGTTTTTCGTGCTGAGATATGCATTTTCAGCGATAATCTTGGTGAGTCTTCTGTCAGAAGTATGCAGAATCTTCGAGATCGCTCATTTCGAGCAAGTTAATGCTAGAAACACGTTATCTGGTGTTTTCACCACTCCACAGTTCGTTGTATATGCAGAACAGGAGATATCTTGGTTTTCGTGGGGTTTCTAGCAGAGATATGCATTATCTGCGATAATCATGGTGAGACTTCTGTTAGAAGTATGCAGAATCATCGAGATCGCACTTTTCGATCTATCTAATGCGAGAAACACGTTGTCTGGTTTTTTCACCACTCCACAGTTGGTTTGATATGCAGAACCGGCGATGTTTGGTTTTCGTCGGGTTTCAAGCTGAGATATGCATTTTCTGCGATAATCTTGGTGAGACTTCAGTCAGAGGTATGCAGAATCTACGAGATCGCTCATTTCGAGCTAGTTAATGCGAGAAACACGTTATCTGGTGTTTTCACCACTCCACAGTTCGTTGTATATGCAGAACAGGAGATATCTTGGTTTTCGTGGGGTTTCCAGCTGAAATATGCATTTTCTGCGATAATCTTTGTGTTTCATCTATGAGAAGTATGCAGAATCATCCAGAACGCTCTTTTCGATCTATTTAATGCGAGAAACACGTTGTCTGGTGTTTTCACCACTCCACAGTTGGTTTGATATGCAGAACCGGCGATATCTGGGTTTTCGTGGGGTTTCAAGCTGAGATATGCATTTTCTGCGGCAATCTTGGTGAGACTTCAGTCAGAAGTATGCAGAATAATCGAGGTCGCTCTTTTCGAGCTACTTAATGCGAGAAACACGTTATCTGGTGTTTTCGGCACTCCACAGTGCGTTTGACATGCAGAACCGGAGATATCTTGGTTACGGTCGGGATTCAAGCTGAGATATGCATTTTCTACGATATTCTTGGCGAGACATCTGTCAGAAGTATGCAGAATCATCGGGATCGCTCTTTTCGAGCTATTTAATGCGAGAAACACGTTATCTGGTGTTTTCACCACTCCACAGTGCGTTTGATATGCAGAACCGGCGACATCTTGGCTTTCGTCGGGGTTCAAGCTGAGATATGCATTTTCTGCGATAATCTTGCTGAGTCTTCTGTCAGAAGTATGCAGAACCATCTAGATCGCTCTTTTCGAGCTATTTAATGCGAGAAACACGTTTTCTTGTGTTTTCACCACCCCACAGTGCGTTTGATATGCAGAACCGGAGATATCTTGGTTTTCGTGGGGTTTGTAGCTGAGATATGCATTTTCTGCGATAATCTTGGTGAGACTTCAGTCAGAAGTATGCAGAATCTTCGAGTTCGCTCTTTTCGAGCAACTTAATGCGAGAAACACGTTATCTGGTTGTTTTCACTACTCCACAGTTCGTTTGATATGCAGAACCGGCGATATCCTGATTTTCGTGGTTGTTCGTGCTGAGATATGCATTTTCAGCGATAATCTGGGTGAGTCTTCTGTCAGAAGTATGCAGAATCATCGAGATCGCTCATTTCGAGCTAAGTAATGCGAGAAACACGTTATCTGGTGTTTTCACCACTCCACAGTTCGTTGTATATGCAGAACAGGAGATATCTTGGTTTTCGTGGGGTTTCTAGCAGAGATATGCATTTTCTGCGATAATCTATGTGAGTCTTCTGCCAGAAGTATGCAGAATCATCTAGATAGCTCTTTTAGAGCTATTTAATGCGAGAAACACGATATCTGGTGTTTTCAGCACTCCACAGTGCGTATGATATGCAGAACCGGCGATATCTTGGTTTTCGTGGGGTTTCAAGCTGAAATATGCATTTTCTGCGATAATCTTGTTGAGACTTCAGTCAGAAGTATGCAGAATCGTCGAGATCGCTCATTTCGAGCTAGTTAATGCGAGAAACACGTTATCTGGTGTTTTCCCCACTCCACAGTTCGTTGTATATGCAGAACAGGAGATATCTTGGTTTTCGTGGGGTTTCTAGCAGAGATATGCATTTTCTGCGATAATCTAGATGAGTCTTCTGCCAGAAGTATGCAGAATCATCTAGATCGCTCTTTTCGAGCTATTTAATGCGAGAAACACGATATATGGTTGTTTTCACCACTCCACAGTGCGTTTGATATGCAGAACGGGCGACATCTTGATTTTCGTGAGGTTTCAAGCTGAGATATGCATTTTCTGCGATAATCTTGGTGAGACTTCAGTCAGAAATATGCAGAATCTTCTAGATCGCTCTTTTCGTGCTATTTAATGCGAAAAAACAAGTTTTCTGGTGTTTTCAACATTCCACAGTGCGTTTGATATGCAGAACCGATGATATCTTGTTTTTCGTGGTGTTTCCAGCTGAGATATGCATTTTCTGCGATAAACTTGGTGAGTCTTCTGTCAGAAGTATGCAGAATCATCGAGATCCCTCTTTTCGAGCTATTTAATGCGAGAAACACGTTATCTGGTGTTTTCACCACTCCACAGTGCGTTTGATATGCAGAACCAGCGATATCTTGGTTTTCGTGGGGTTTCAAGCTGAGATATGCATTTTTTACGATAATCATGGTGAGAATTCTGTCCGAAGTATGCAGAATCATCGAGATCGCACTTTTCGTGCTATTTAATGCGAGAAACAGGATATCTGGTGTTTTCAGCACTCCACAGTGCGTATGATATGCAGAACCGGCGATATCTTGGTTTTCGTGGGGTTTCAAGCTGAGATGTGCATTGTCTGCGATAATCTTGGTGAGACATCTGTCCGAAGTGTGCAGAATCATCGAGATCGCACTTTTTGAGCTATTTAATGCGAGAAAAACCTTATCTGGTGTTTTCACCACCCCACAGTGCGTTTGATATGCAGAACCGGCGATATCTAGGTTTTCGTGGGGTTTCAAGCTGAGATATGCATTTTCTGCGATAATCTTGGTGAGACCTCTGTCCGAAGTATGCAGAAACATCGAGATCGCTCTTTTCGACATATTTAATGCGAGAAACACGTTATCTGGTGATTTCACCACTCCACAGTGCGTTTGATATGCAGAACCAGCGATATCCTGGTTTTCGTGGGGTTTCAAGCTCAGATATGCATTTTATGCGATAATCTTGGTGAGGCTTCTGTCCGAAGTATGCAGAGTCATCGAGATCGTACTTTTCGAGCTATTTAATGCGAGAAACACGTTTTCTGGGGTTTTTACCACACCACAGTTCGTTGGATATGCAGAACAGGTGATATCTTGGTTTTCGTGGGGTTTCAAGCTGAGATATGCACTTTTTACGATAATCTTGGTGAGACGTCTGTCCGAAGTATGCTTAATCATCGAGATCGCTCTATTCGAACTATTTAATGCGACAAAACGTTATCTGGTGTTTTCAGCACTCCACAGTGCGTTTGATATGCTGAACCAGTGATACCTCAGTTTTCGTGGGGTTTCAAGCTGAGATATGCATTTTCTACGATAATCTTGGTGAGACTTCTCTCAGAAGGATGCAGAATCTTCGAGATCGCTCTTTTCGAGCTACTTAATGCGAGATACACGTTATCTGGTGTTTTCACCACTCCACAGTGCGTTTGATATGCAGTACCGGCGACATCTTGGATTTCGTCGGGGTTCAAGCTGAGATATGCATTTTCTACGATAATCTTGGTGAGACTTCTGTCAGAAGTATGCAGAATAATCTAGATCGTTCTTTTCGAGCTATTTAATTCGAGAAACACGTTATCTGGTTGTTTTCACCACTCCACAGTGCGTTTGATATGCAGAAGCGGCGACATCTTGATTTTCGTGGGGTTTCAAGCTCAGATATGCATTTTCTGCGATAAGCTTGGTGAGACTTCTGTTAGAAGTATGCAGAATCATCTAGATCGCACTTTTCGAGCTATTTAATGCGAGAAACACGATATCTGGTGTTTTCACCACTCCACAGTTCGTTGTATATGCAGAACCGGCGATATCTTGATTTTCGTGGTGTTTCCAGCTGAAATATGCATTTTCTACGATAATCTTGGTGAGACGTCTGTCAGAAGTATGCAGAATCTTCGAGATCGTTCTTTTCGAGCTACTTAATGCGAGAAACACGATATCTGGTTGTTTTCACCACTCCACAGTGCGTTTGATATGCAGAACGGGCGACATCTTGATTTTCGTGAGGTTTCAAGCTGAGATATGCATTTTCTGCGATAATCTTGGTGAGTCTTCTGTCAGAAGTATGCAGAATCATCGAGATCCCTCTTTTCGAGCTATTTAATGCGAGAAACACGTTAATTGGTGTTTTCACCACTCCACAGTGCGTTTGATATGCGGAACCAGCGACATCTTGGATTTCGTCGGTTTTCAAGCTGAGACATGCATTTTCTGCGATAATCTTGGTGAGTCTTCTGTCAGAAGTATGCAGAATAATCGAGATCCCTCTTTGCGAGCTAGTTAATGCGAGAAACACGTTATCTGGTGTTTTCACCACTCCACAGTGCGTTTAATATGCAGAACCGGCTACATCTTGGCTGTCGTAGGGTATCAAGTTGAGATATGCATTTTCTGCGATAATCATGGTGAGACTTCTGTCAGAAGTATGCAGAATCATCGGGATCGCTCTTTTCGAGCTATTTAATGCGAGAAACACGTTTTCTGGGGTTTTCACCACTCCACATTTCGTTGGATATGCTGAACAGCAGATATCTTGGTTTTCGTGGGGTTTCTAGCAGAGAAATGCATTTTCTGCGATAATCATGGTTAGACTTCTGTTAGAAGTATGCAGAATCATCGAGATCGCACATTTCGATCTATTTAATGCGAGAAACACGTTATCTGGTGTTTTCGCCACTCCACAGTGCGTTTGATATGCAGAACCAGCGATATCTTGGTTTTCGTGGGGTTTCAAGCTGAGATATGCATTTTTTACGATAATCATGGTGAGACTTCTGTCCGAAGTATGCAGAATCATCGAGATCGCACTTTTCGATCTATTTAATGCGAGAAACAGGATATCTGGTGTTTTCAGCACTCCACAGTGCGTTTGATATGCAGAACCAGCGATATCTAGGTTTTCGTGGGGTTTCAAGCTGAGATATGCAATTTCTGCGATAATCTTGGTGAGACTTATGTCCGAAGTATGCAGAGTCATCGAGATCGTACTTTTCGAGCTATTTAATGCGAGAAACACGTTTTCTGGGGTTTTCACCACTCCACAGTTGGTTTGATATGCAGAACCGGCGATGTTTGGTTTTCGTCGGGTTTCAAGTTTAGATATGCATTTTCTACGATAATCTTGGAGAAACATCTGTCCGAAGTATGCAGAATCATCAAGATCGCTCTTTTCGAGCTATTTAATGCGAAAAAACAAGTTTTCTGGTGTTTTCACCACTCCACAGTGCGTTTGATATGCAGAACCGGCGACATCTTAGATTTCGTCGGGGTTCAAGCTGAGATATGCAATTCCTGCGATAATCTTGGTGAGAAATCTGTCTGAAGTATGCTTAATCATCGAGATCGCTCGTTTCCAGCTATTTAATGCGAGAAACACGTTATCTGGTGTTTTCACCACTCCACAGTGCGTGTGATATGCAGAACCGACGATATCCTGGTTTTCGTGGGGTTTCAAGCTCAGATGTGCATTTTCTGCGATAATCTTGGTGAGAAATCTGTCCGAAGTATGCTTAATCATCGAGATCGCTCGTTTCCAGCTATTTAATGCGAGAAACACGCTTTCTGGTGTTTTCACCACTCCACAGTTGGTTTGATATGCAGAACCGGCGATGTTTGGTTTTCGTCGGGTTTCAAGTTGAGATATGCTTTTTCTACGATAATCTTGGTGAAACATCTGTCCGAAGTATGCAGAAACATCAAGAGCGCTCTTTTCGAGCTATTTAATGCGAGAAACACGTTTTCTGGGGTTTTCACCACACCACAGTTCGTTGGATGTGCAGAACCGGAGATATCTTGGTTTTCGCGGGGTTTCTAGCAGAGATATGCATTTTCTGCGATAATCATGGTGAGACTTCGGTTAGAAGTATGCAGAATCATCGAGATCGCACTTTTCGATCTATTTAATGCGAGAAACACGTTGTCTGGTGTTTTCACCACTCCACAGTTGGTTTGATATGCAGAACCGGCGATATCTGGGTTTTCGTGGGGTTTCAAGCTGAGATATGCATTTTCAGCGATAATCTTGGTGAGACTTCTGTCCGAAGTATGCAGAATCATCGAGATCGCTCTATTCGAGCTATTTAACGCGACAAAACGTTATCTGGCGTTTTCAGCACTCCACAGTGCGTTTGATATGCAGAACCAGCGATATCTTGGTTTTCGTGGGGTTTCAAGCTGAGATATGCATTTTCTGCGATAAACATGGAGAGACTTCTGTCCGAATTAGGCTGAATCATCGAGATCGCTCTTTTCGAGCTAGTTAATGCGAGAAAAACCTTGTCAGGGGTTTTCACCACTCCACAGTGCGATTGATATGCAGAACCAGCGATATCTTGGCTTTCGTTGGGTTTCAAGCTGAGATATGCATTTTTTACGATAATCTTGGTGAGACTTCTGTCCGAAGTATGCAGAATCATCGAGATCGCTCTTTTCGAGCTATTTGATGCGAGAAACACGTTAACTGGTGTTTCCACCACTCCACAGTGCGTTTGATATGCAGAACCGGCGACATCTTGGATTTCGTCGGGGTTCAAGCTGAGATATGCATTTTCTACGATAATCTTGGTGAGACTTCTGTCAGAAGTATGCAGAATCATCGCGATCGCTCTTATCGAGCTATTTAATGCGAGAAACACGTTATCTGGTGTTTTCAGCACTCCACAGTGCGTTTGATATGCAGAACCGGCGACATCTTGATGTTCGTGAGGTTTCAAGCTGAGATATGCATTTTCTGCGATAATATTGGTGAGACTTCTGTCCGAAGTATGCAGAATCATCGATATCGCTCTTTTAGAGCTATTTAATGCGAGCAACACGTTATGTGGTGTATTCACCACTCCACAGTACGTTAGACATGCAGAAACGGAGGTATCTTCGTTTCGGTCGGGTTTCAAACTGAGGTATGCATTTTCTACGACAATATTGGTGAGACCTCTGTCAGAAGTATGCAGAACCTTCGAGAACGCTCTTTTCGAGCTACTTAATGCGAGAAACACGTTTTCTGGTGTTTTCACCACCCCACAGTGCGTTTGATATGCAGAACCGGCGACATCGTGGTTTTCGTCGGGTTTCAAGCTGAGATATGCATTTTCTGCGATAATATTGGTGAGACTTCTGTCCGAAGTATGCAGAATCATCGATATCGCTCTTTTCGAGCTATTTAATGCGAGAAACACGTTGTCTGGTGTTTTGACCACTCCACAGTGCGTTTGATATGTAGAGCCGCCGATAACTTGGTTTTCGTGGGGTTTCCAGCTGAAATATGCATTTTATGCGATAATCTTGGTGAGGCTTCTGTCCGAAGTATGCAGAGTCATCGAGATCGTACTTTTCGAGCTATTTAATGCGAGAAACACGTTTTCTGGGGTTTTCACCACACCACAGTTCGTTGGATATGCAGAACAGGTGATATCTTGGTTTTCGTGGGGTTTCAAGCTGAGATATGCACTTTTTACGATAATCTTGGTGAGACTTCTGTCCGAAGTATGCTTAATCATCGAGATCGCTCTATTCGAACTATTTAATGCGACAAAACGTTATCTGGTGTTTTCAGCACTCCACAGTGCGTTTGATATGCAGAACCAGTGATACCTCAGTTTTCGTGGGGTTTCAAGCTGAGATATGCATTTTCTACGATAATCTTGGTGAGACTTCTCTCAGAAGGATGCTGAATCTTCGAGATCGCTCTTTTCGAGCTACTTAATGCGAGATACACGTTATCTGGTGTTTTCACCACTCCACAGTGCGTTTGACATGCAGTACCGGCGACATCTTGGATTTCGTCGGGGTTCAAGCTGAGATATGCATTTTCTGCGATAATCTTGGTGAGTCTTCTGTCAGAAGTATGCAGAATCATCGAGATCCCTCTTTCCGAGCTATTTAATGCGAGAAACACGTTATCTGGTTGTTTTCACCACTCCACAGTTCGTTTGATATGCAGAACCGGCGATATCTTGATTTTCGTGGTTTTTCGTGCTGAGATATGCATTTTCAGCGATAATCTTGGTGAGTCTTCTGTCAGAAGTATGCAGAATCTTCGAGATCGCTCATTTCGAGCAAGTTAATGCTAGAAACACGTTATCTGGTGTTTTCACCACTCCACAGTTCGTTGTATATGCAGAACAGGAGATATCTTGGTTTTCGTGGGGTTTCTAGCAGAGATATGCATTATCTGCGATAATCATGGTGAGACTTCTGTTAGAAGTATGCAGAATCATCGAGATCGCACTTTTCGATCTATCTAATGCGAGAAACACGTTGTCTGGTTTTTTCACCACTCCACAGTTGGTTTGATATGCAGAACCGGCGATGTTTGGTTTTCGTCGGGTTTCAAGCTGAGATATGCATTTTCTGCGATAATCTTGGTGAGACTTCAGTCAGAGGTATGCAGAATCTACGAGATCGCTCATTTCGAGCTAGTTAATGCGAGAAACACGTTATCTGGTGTTTTCACCACTCCACAGTTCGTTGTATATGCAGAACAGGAGATATCTTGGTTTTCGTGGGGTTTCCAGCTGAAATATGCATTTTCTGCGATAATCTTTGTGTTTCATCTATGAGAAGTATGCAGAATCATCCAGAACGCTCTTTTCGATCTATTTAATGCGAGAAACACGTTGTCTGGTGTTTTCACCACTCCACAGTTGGTTTGATATGCAGAACCGGCGATATCTGGGTTTTCGTGGGGTTTCAAGCTGAGATATGCATTTTCTGCGGCAATCTTGGTGAGACTTCAGTCAGAAGTATGCAGAATAATCGAGGTCGCTCTTTTCGAGCTACTTAATGCGAGAAACACGTTATCTGGTGTTTTCGGCACTCCACAGTGCGTTTGACATGCAGAACCGGAGATATCTTGGTTACGGTCGGGATTCAAGCTGAGATATGCATTTTCTACGATATTCTTGGCGAGACATCTGTCAGAAGTATGCAGAATCATCGGGATCGCTCTTTTCGAGCTATTTAATGCGAGAAACACGTTATCTGGTGTTTTCACCACTCCACAGTGCGTTTGATATGCAGAACCGGCGACATCTTGGCTTTCGTCGGGGTTCAAGCTGAGATATGCATTTTCTGCGATAATCTTGCTGAGTCTTCTGTCAGAAGTATGCAGAACCATCTAGATCGCTCTTTTCGAGCTATTTAATGCGAGAAACACGTTTTCTTGTGTTTTCACCACCCCACAGTGCGTTTGATATGCAGAACCGGAGATATCTTGGTTTTCGTGGGGTTTGTAGCTGAGATATGCATTTTCTGCGATAATCTTGGTGAGACTTCAGTCAGAAGTATGCAGAATCTTCGAGTTCGCTCTTTTCGAGCAACTTAATGCGAGAAACACGTTATCTGGTTGTTTTCACTACTCCACAGTTCGTTTGATATGCAGAACCGGCGATATCCTGATTTTCGTGGTTGTTCGTGCTGAGATATGCATTTTCAGCGATAATCTTGGTGAGTCTTCTGTCAGAAGTATGCAGAATCATCGAGATCGCTCATTTCGAGCTAAGTAATGCGAGAAACACGTTATCTGGTGTTTTCACCACTCCACAGTTCGTTGTATATGCAGAACAGGAGATATCTTGGTTTTCGTGGGGTTTCTAGCAGAGATATGCATTTTCTGCGATAATCTATGTGAGTCTTCTGCCAGAAGTATGCAGAATCATCTAGATAGCTCTTTTAGAGCTATTTAATGCGAGAAACACGATATCTGGTGTTTTCAGCACTCCACAGTGCGTATGATATGCAGAACCGGCGATATCTTGGTTTTCGTGGGGTTTCAAGCTGAAATATGCATTTTCTGCGATAATCTTGTTGAGACTTCAGTCAGAAGTATGCAGAATCGTCGAGATCGCTCATTTCGAGCTAGTTAATGCGAGAAACACGTTATCTGGTGTTTTCCCCACTCCACAGTTCGTTGTATATGCAGAACAGGAGATATCTTGGTTTTCGTGGGGTTTCTAGCAGAGATATGCATTTTCTGCGATAATCTAGATGAGTCTTCTGCCAGAAGTATGCAGAATCATCTAGATCGCTCTTTTCGAGCTATTTAATGCGAGAAACACGATATATGGTTGTTTTCACCACTCCACAGTGCGTTTGATATGCAGAACGGGCGACATCTTGATTTTCGTGAGGTTTCAAGCTGAGATATGCATTTTCTGCGATAATCTTGGTGAGACTTCAGTCAGAAATATGCAGAATCTTCTAGATCGCTCTTTTCGTGCTATTTAATGCGAAAAAACAAGTTTTCTGGTGTTTTCAACATTCCACAGTGCGTTTGATATGCAGAACCGATGATATCTTGTTTTTCGTGGTGTTTCCAGCTGAGATATGCATTTTCTGCGATAAACTTGGTGAGTCTTCTGTCAGAAGTATGCAGAATCATCGAGATCCCTCTTTTCGAGCTATTTAATGCGAGAAACACGTTATCTGGTGTTTTCACCACTCCACAGTGCGTTTGATATGCAGAACCAGCGATATCTTGGTTTTCGTGGGGTTTCAAGCTGAGATATGCATTTTTTACGATAATCATGGTGAGAATTCTGTCCGAAGTATGCAGAATCATCGAGATCGCACTTTTCGTGCTATTTAATGCGAGAAACAGGATATCTGGTGTTTTCAGCACTCCACAGTGCGTATGATATGCAGAACCGGCGATATCTTGGTTTTCGTGGGGTTTCAAGCTGAGATGTGCATTGTCTGCGATAATCTTGGTGAGACATCTGTCCGAAGTGTGCAGAATCATCGAGATCGCACTTTTTGAGCTATTTAATGCGAGAAAAACCTTATCTGGTGTTTTCACCACCCCACAGTGCGTTTGATATGCAGAACCGGCGATATCTAGGTTTTCGTGGGGTTTCAAGCTGAGATATGCATTTTCTGCGATAATCTTGGTGAGACCTCTGTCCGAAGTATGCAGAAACATCGAGATCGCTCTTTTCGACATATTTAATGCGAGAAACACGTTATCTGGTGATTTCACCACTCCACAGTGCGTTTGATATGCAGAACCAGCGATATCCTGGTTTTCGTGGGGTTTCAAGCTCAGATATGCATTTTATGCGATAATCTTGGTGAGGCTTCTGTCCGAAGTATGCAGAGTCATCGAGATCGTACTTTTCGAGCTATTTAATGCGAGAAACACGTTTTCTGGGGTTTTTACCACACCACAGTTCGTTGGATATGCAGAACAGGTGATATCTTGGTTTTCGTGGGGTTTCAAGCTGAGATATGCACTTTTTACGATAATCTTGGTGAGACGTCTGTCCGAAGTATGCTTAATCATCGAGATCGCTCTATTCGAACTATTTAATGCGACAAAACGTTATCTGGTGTTTTCAGCACTCCACAGTGCGTTTGATATGCTGAACCAGTGATACCTCAGTTTTCGTGGGGTTTCAAGCTGAGATATGCATTTTCTACGATAATCTTGGTGAGACTTCTCTCAGAAGGATGCAGAATCTTCGAGATCGCTCTTTTCGAGCTACTTAATGCGAGATACACGTTATCTGGTGTTTTCACCACTCCACAGTGCGTTTGATATGCAGTACCGGCGACATCTTGGATTTCGTCGGGGTTCAAGCTGAGATATGCATTTTCTACGATAATCTTGGTGAGACTTCTGTCAGAAGTATGCAGAATAATCTAGATCGTTCTTTTCGAGCTATTTAATTCGAGAAACACGTTATCTGGTTGTTTTCACCACTCCACAGTGCGTTTGATATGCAGAAGCGGCGACATCTTGATTTTCGTGGGGTTTCAAGCTCAGATATGCATTTTCTGCGATAAGCTTGGTGAGACTTCTGTTAGAAGTATGCAGAATCATCTAGATCGCACTTTTCGAGCTATTTAATGCGAGAAACACGATATCTGGTGTTTTCACCACTCCACAGTTCGTTGTATATGCAGAACCGGCGATATCTTGATTTTCGTGGTGTTTCCAGCTGAAATATGCATTTTCTACGATAATCTTGGTGAGACGTCTGTCAGAAGTATGCAGAATCTTCGAGATCGTTCTTTTCGAGCTACTTAATGCGAGAAACACGATATCTGGTTGTTTTCACCACTCCACAGTGCGTTTGATATGCAGAACGGGCGACATCTTGATTTTCGTGAGGTTTCAAGCTGAGATATGCATTTTCTGCGATAATCTTGGTGAGTCTTCTGTCAGAAGTATGCAGAATCATCGAGATCCCTCTTTTCGAGCTATTTAATGCGAGAAACACGTTAATTGGTGTTTTCACCACTCCACAGTGCGTTTGATATGCGGAACCAGCGACATCTTGGATTTCGTCGGTTTTCAAGCTGAGACATGCATTTTCTGCGATAATCTTGGTGAGTCTTCTGTCAGAAGTATGCAGAATAATCGAGATCCCTCTTTGCGAGCTAGTTAATGCGAGAAACACGTTATCTGGTGTTTTCACCACTCCACAGTGCGTTTAATATGCAGAACCGGCTACATCTTGGCTGTCGTAGGGTATCAAGTTGAGATATGCATTTTCTGCGATAATCATGGTGAGACTTCTGTCAGAAGTATGCAGAATCATCGGGATCGCTCTTTTCGAGCTATTTAATGCGAGAAACACGTTTTCTGGGGTTTTCACCACTCCACATTTCGTTGGATATGCTGAACAGCAGATATCTTGGTTTTCGTGGGGTTTCTAGCAGAGAAATGCATTTTCTGCGATAATCATGGTTAGACTTCTGTTAGAAGTATGCAGAATCATCGAGATCGCACATTTCGATCTATTTAATGCGAGAAACACGTTATCTGGTGTTTTCGCCACTCCACAGTGCGTTTGATATGCAGAACCAGCGATATCTTGGTTTTCGTGGGGTTTCAAGCTGAGATATGCATTTTTTACGATAATCATGGTGAGACTTCTGTCCGAAGTATGCAGAATCATCGAGATCGCACTTTTCGATCTATTTAATGCGAGAAACAGGATATCTGGTGTTTTCAGCACTCCACAGTGCGTTTGATATGCAGAACCAGCGATATCTAGGTTTTCGTGGGGTTTCAAGCTGAGATATGCAATTTCTGCGATAATCTTGGTGAGACTTATGTCCGAAGTATGCAGAGTCATCGAGATCGTACTTTTCGAGCTATTTAATGCGAGAAACACGTTTTCTGGGGTTTTCACCACTCCACAGTTGGTTTGATATGCAGAACCGGCGATGTTTGGTTTTCGTCGGGTTTCAAGTTTAGATATGCATTTTCTACGATAATCTTGGAGAAACATCTGTCCGAAGTATGCAGAATCATCAAGATCGCTCTTTTCGAGCTATTTAATGCGAAAAAACAAGTTTTCTGGTGTTTTCACCACTCCACAGTGCGTTTGATATGCAGAACCGGCGACATCTTAGATTTCGTCGGGGTTCAAGCTGAGATATGCAATTCCTGCGATAATCTTGGTGAGAAATCTGTCTGAAGTATGCTTAATCATCGAGATCGCTCGTTTCCAGCTATTTAATGCGAGAAACACGTTATCTGGTGTTTTCACCACTCCACAGTGCGTGTGATATGCAGAACCGACGATATCCTGGTTTTCGTGGGGTTTCAAGCTCAGATGTGCATTTTCTGCGATAATCTTGGTGAGAAATCTGTCCGAAGTATGCTTAATCATCGAGATCGCTCGTTTCCAGCTATTTAATGCGAGAAACACGCTTTCTGGTGTTTTCACCACTCCACAGTTGGTTTGATATGCAGAACCGGCGATGTTTGGTTTTCGTCGGGTTTCAAGTTGAGATATGCTTTTTCTACGATAATCTTGGTGAAACATCTGTCCGAAGTATGCAGAAACATCAAGAGCGCTCTTTTCGAGCTATTTAATGCGAGAAACACGTTTTCTGGGGTTTTCACCACACCACAGTTCGTTGGATGTGCAGAACCGGAGATATCTTGGTTTTCGCGGGGTTTCTAGCAGAGATATGCATTTTCTGCGATAATCATGGTGAGACTTCGGTTAGAAGTATGCAGAATCATCGAGATCGCACTTTTCGATCTATTTAATGCGAGAAACACGTTGTCTGGTGTTTTCACCACTCCACAGTTGGTTTGATATGCAGAACCGGCGATATCTGGGTTTTCGTGGGGTTTCAAGCTGAGATATGCATTTTCAGCGATAATCTTGGTGAGACTTCTGTCCGAAGTATGCAGAATCATCGAGATCGCTCTATTCGAGCTATTTAACGCGACAAAACGTTATCTGGCGTTTTCAGCACTCCACAGTGCGTTTGATATGCAGAACCAGCGATATCTTGGTTTTCGTGGGGTTTCAAGCTGAGATATGCATTTTCTGCGATAAACATGGAGAGACTTCTGTCCGAATTAGGCTGAATCATCGAGATCGCTCTTTTCGAGCTAGTTAATGCGAGAAAAACCTTGTCAGGGGTTTTCACCACTCCACAGTGCGATTGATATGCAGAACCAGCGATATCTTGGCTTTCGTTGGGTTTCAAGCTGAGATATGCATTTTTTACGATAATCTTGGTGAGACTTCTGTCCGAAGTATGCAGAATCATCGAGATCGCTCTTTTCGAGCTATTTGATGCGAGAAACACGTTAACTGGTGTTTCCACCACTCCACAGTGCGTTTGATATGCAGAACCGGCGACATCTTGGATTTCGTCGGGGTTCAAGCTGAGATATGCATTTTCTACGATAATCTTGGTGAGACTTCTGTCAGAAGTATGCAGAATCATCGCGATCGCTCTTATCGAGCTATTTAATGCGAGAAACACGTTATCTGGTGTTTTCAGCACTCCACAGTGCGTTTGATATGCAGAACCGGCGACATCTTGATGTTCGTGAGGTTTCAAGCTGAGATATGCATTTTCTGCGATAATATTGGTGAGACTTCTGTCCGAAGTATGCAGAATCATCGATATCGCTCTTTTAGAGCTATTTAATGCGAGCAACACGTTATGTGGTGTATTCACCACTCCACAGTACGTTAGACATGCAGAAACGGAGGTATCTTCGTTTCGGTCGGGTTTCAAACTGAGGTATGCATTTTCTACGACAATATTGGTGAGACCTCTGTCAGAAGTATGCAGAACCTTCGAGAACGCTCTTTTCGAGCTACTTAATGCGAGAAACACGTTTTCTGGTGTTTTCACCACCCCACAGTGCGTTTGATATGCAGAACCGGCGACATCGTGGTTTTCGTCGGGTTTCAAGCTGAGATATGCATTTTCTGCGATAATATTGGTGAGACTTCTGTCCGAAGTATGCAGAATCATCGATATCGCTCTTTTCGAGCTATTTAATGCGAGAAACACGTTGTCTGGTGTTTTGACCACTCCACAGTGCGTTTGATATGTAGAGCCGCCGATAACTTGGTTTTCGTGGGGTTTCCAGCTGAAATATGCATTTTCTGCGATAATCTTGGTGTTTCATCTATGAGAAGTATGCAGAATCATCGAGAACGCTCCTTTCGAGCTAGTTAATGCGAGAAACACGTTTTCTGGTGTTTTCACCACTCCACAGTGCGTCTGATATGCAGAACCGGCGATATCTTGATTTTCGTGGTGTTTCCAGCTGAGATATGCATTTTCTGCGATAATCTTGGTGAGACTTCAGTCAGAAGTACGCAGAATCATCTAGATCGCTCGTTTCGAGCTATTTAATGCGAGAAACCCGTTATCTGGTTGTTTTCACCACTCCATAGTGCGTTTGATATGCAGAACCGGCGACATCTTGATTTTCGTGGTGTTTCCAGCTGGGATATGCATTTTCTGCGATAATCTTGGTGAGACTTCAGTCAGAAGTATGCAGAATCATCGGGATCGCTCTTTTCGAGCTATTTAATGCGAGAAACACGATATCTGGTTGTTTTCACTACTCCACAGTGGGTTTGATATGCAGAACCGGCGACATCTTAATTTTCGTGATGTTTCTAGCTGAGATAGGCATTTTCAGCGATAATATTGGTGAGACTTCAGTCAGAAGTATGCAGAATCATCGGGATCGCTCTTTTCGAGCTATTTAATGCGAGAAAAACGATATCCGGTGTTTTCACCACTCCACAGTGCGTTTGATATGCAGAACCGGCGACATTTTGGATTTCGACGGGTTTCAAGCTGAGGATTGCATTTTCTACGATAATCTTGGTGAGACGTCTGTCAGAAGTATGCAGAATCTTCGAGATCGCTCTTTTCGAGCAACTTAATGCGAGAAACACGATATCTGGTTGTTTTCACCACTCCACAGTGCGTTTGACATGCAGAACCGGCGATATCTTGATTTTCGTGGTGTTTCCAGCTGAGATATGCATTTTCGGCGATAATCTAGGTGAGTCTTCTGCCAGAAGTATGCAGAATCATCTAGATCGCTCTTTTCGAGCTATTTAATGCGAGAAACAAGTTTTCTGGTGTATTCACCACTCCACAGTACGTTAGACATGCAGAACCGGAGATATCTTCGTTTCGGTCGGGTTACAAGCTGAGATATGCATTTTCTACGATAATATTGGTGAGACCTCTGTCAGAAGTATGCAGAATCTTCGAGAACGCTCTTTTCGAGCTACTTAATGCGAGAAACACGTTTTCTGGTGTTTTCACCACTCCACAGTACGTTTGATGTGCCGAACCGGCGACATCTTGATTTTCGTGATGTTTCTAGCTGAGATATGCATTCTCTGCGATAATATTGGTGAGACTTCAGTCAGCAGTATGCAGAATCATCTAGATCGCTCTTTTCGAGCTATTTAATTCGGGAAACACGTTTTCTGGTGTATTCACCACTCCACAGTACGTTAGAAATGAAGAACCGGCGATATCTTCGTTTCGGTCGGGTTTCAAGCTGAGATATGCATATTCTGCGATAATCTTGGTGAGTGTTCAGTCAGAAGTATGCAGAATCATCTAGATCGCTCTTTTCGAGCTATTTAATGCGGGAAACACGTTTTCTGGTGTTTTCACCACTCCACGGTGCGTCTGATATGCAGAACCGGCGATATCTTGGTTTTCGCGGGGTATCCAGCTGAGATATGCATTTTCTGCGATAATCTTGGTGAGTCTTCTGTCAGAAGGATGCAGAATCATCTAGATCGCTCTTTTCGAGCTGTTTAATGCGAGAAACACGTTCTCTGGTGTTTTCACCACCCCACAGTGCGTTTGATATGCAGAACCGGAGATATCTTCGTTTCGGTCGGGTTTCAAGCTGAGATATGCATTTTCTACGATAATATTGGTGAGACCTCAGTCAGAAGTATGCAGAATCTTCGAGAACGCTCTTTTCGAGCTACTTAATGCGAGAAACACGTTTTCTGGTGTTTTCACCACCCCACAGTGCGTTTGATATGCAGAACCGGCGACATCGTTGTTTTCGTGGGGTTTCCAGCTGAGATAGGCATTTTCTGCGATAATCTTGGTGAGTCTTCTGTCAGAAGTATGCAGAATCATCGAGATCGCTCTATTCGAGCTATTTAATGCGAGAAACACGTTATCTGGTTGTTTTCACTACTCCACAGTGGGTTTGATATGCAGAACCGGCGACATCTTAATTTTCGTGATGTTTCTAGCTGAGATAGGCATTTTCAGCGATAATATTGGTGAGACTTCAGTCAGAAATATGCAGAATCATCTAGATCGCTCTTTTCGATCTATTTAATGCGAGAAACACGTTGTCTGGTGTTGTCACCACTCCACAGTTGGTTTGATATGCAGAACCGGCGATATCTGGGTTTTCGTGGGGTTTCAAGCTGAGATATGCATTTTCAGCGATAATCTTGGTGAGACTTCTGTCCGAAGTATGCAGAATCATCGAGATCGCTCTATTCGAGCTATTTAACGCGACAAAACGTTATCTGGCGTTTTCAGCACTCCACAGTGCGTTTGATATGCAGAACCAGCGATATCTTGGTTTTCGTGGGGTTTCAAGCTGAGATATGCATTTTCTGCGATAAACATGGAGAGACTTCTGTCCGAATTAGGCTGAATCATCGAGATCGCTCTTTTCGAGCTAGTTAATGCGAGAAAAACCTTGTCAGGGGTTTTCACCACTCCACAGTGCGATTGATATGCAGAACCAGCGATATCTTGGCTTTCGTTGGGTTTCAAGCTGAGATATGCATTTTTTACGATAATCTTGGTGAGACTTCTGTCCGAAGTATGCAGAATCATCGAGATCGCTCTTTTCGAGCTATTTGATGCGTGAAACACGTTAACTGGTGTTTCCACCACTCCACAGTGCGTTTGATATGCAGAACCGGCGACATCTTGGATTTCGTCGGGGTTCAAGCTGAGATATGCATTTTCTACGATAATCTTGGTGAGACTTCTGTCAGAAGTATGCAGAATCATCGCGATCGCTCTTATCGAGCTATTTAATGCGAGAAACACGTTATCTGGTGTTTTCAGCACTCCACAGTGCGTTTGATATGCAGAACCGGCGACATCTTGATGTTCGTGAGGTTTCAAGCTGAGATATGCATTTTCTGCGATAATATTGGTGAGACTTCTGTCCGAAGTATGCAGAATCATCGATATCGCTCTTTTAGAGCTATTTAATGCGAGCAACACGTTATGTGGTGTATTCACCACTCCACAGTACGTTAGACATGCAGAACCGGAGGTATCTTCGTTTCGGTCGGGTTTCAAACTGAGGTATGCATTTTCTACGACAATATTGGTGAGACCTCTGTCAGAAGTATGCAGAACCTTCGAGAACGCTCTTTTCGAGCTACTTAATGCGAGAAACACGTTTTCTGGTGTTTTCACCACCCCACAGTGCGTTTGATATGCAGAACCGGCGACATCGTGGTTTTCGTCGGGTTTCAAGCTGAGATATGCATTTTCTGCGATAATATTGGTGAGACTTCTGTCCGAAGTATGCAGAATCATCGATATCGCTCTTTTCGAGCTATTTAATGCGAGAAACACGTTGTCTGGTGTTTTGACCACTCCACAGTGCGTTTGATATGTAGAGCCGCCGATAACTTGGTTTTCGTGGGGTTTCCAGCTGAAATATGCATTTTCTGCGATAATCTTGGTGTTTCATCTATGAGAAGTATGCAGAATCATCGAGAACGCTCCTTTCGAGCTAGTTAATGCGAGAAACACGTTTTCTGGTGTTTTCACCACTCCACAGTGCGTCTGATATGCAGAACCGGCGATATCTTGATTTTCGTGGTGTTTCCAGCTGAGATATGCATTTTCTGCGATAATCTTGGTGAGACTTCAGTCAGAAGTACGCAGAATCATCTAGATCGCTCGTTTCGAGCTATTTAATGCGAGAAACCCGTTATCTGGTTGTTTTCACCACTCCATAGTGCGTTTGATATGCAGAACCGGCGACATCTTGATTTTCGTGGTGTTTCCAGCTGGGATATGCATTTTCTGCGATAATCTTGGTGAGACTTCAGTCAGAAGTATGCAGAATCATCGGGATCGCTCTTTTCGAGCTATTTAATGCGAGAAACACGATATCTGGTTGTTTTCACTACTCCACAGTGGGTTTGATATGCAGAACCAGCGATATCTTGGCTTTCGTGGGGTTTCAAGCTGAGATATGCATTTTCTGCGATAAGCTTGGTGAGACATTTGTCCGAAGTATGCAGAATCATCGAGATCGCTCTATTCGAGCTATTTAATGCGAGAAACACGTTATCTGGTGTTTTCATCACTCCACAGGGCGTTTGATATGCAGAACCGGCGATATCTTGGTTTTCGTGGGGTTTCCAGCTGAAATATGCATTTTCTGCGATAATCTTTGTGTTTCATCTATGAGAAGTATGCAGAATCATCTAGAACGCTCTTTTCGAGCTAGTTAATGCGAGTAATACGTTTTCTGGTGTTTTCACCAACCCACAGTGCGTTTGATATGCAGAACCGGCGACATCTTGGTTTTCGTCGGGTTTCAAGCTGAGATATGCATTTTCTGCGATAATATTGGTGAGTCTTCTGTCAGAAGAATGCAGAATCATCTAGATCGCACGTTTCGAGCTATTTAATGCGAGCAACACGTTATCTGGTTGTTTTCACCACTCCACAGTGCGTTTGATATGCAGAACCAGCGATATCTTGGTTTTCGTGGGGTTTCAAGTTCAGATATGCATTTTCTGCGATAATGTTGATGAGACTTCTGTCCGAAGTATGCTTAATCATCGAGATCGCTCGTTTCGAGCTATTTAATGCGAAAAAAGAAGTTTTCTGGTGTTTTGACCACTCCACAGTGCGTTTGATATGTAGAGCCGCCGATAACTTGGTTTTCGTGGGGTTTCCAGCTGAAATATGCATTTTCTGCGATAATCTTGGTGAGACATCAGTCAGAAGTATGCAGAATCATCGAGGTCGCTCTATTCGAGCTATTTAATGCGAGAAACACGTTATCTGGTTGTTTTCACTACTCCACAGTGCGTTTGATATGCAGAACCGGCGACATCTTGATTTTCGTGAGGTTTCAACCTGAGATATGCGTTTTCTGCGATGATATTGGTGAGACTTCAGTCAGAAGTATGCAGAATCATCTAGATCGCTCGTTTCGAGCTATTTAATGCGAAAAACAAGTTTTCTGGTGTTTTGACCACTCCACAGTGCGTTTGATATGTAGAGCCGCCGATAACTTGGTTTTCGTGGGGTTTCCAGCTGAAATAAGCATTGTCAGCGATAACCTTTGTGTTTCATCTATGAGAAGTATGTAGAATCATTGAGAACGCTCTTTTCGAGCTAGTTAATGTGAGTAACACGTGTTCTGGTGTATTCACAACTCCACAGTGCGTCTGATATGCAGAACCGGCGACATCTTGATTTTCGTGATGTTTCCAGCTGAAATATGCATTTTCTACGATAATCTTGGAGAGAATCTGTCAGAAGTATGCAGAATCTTCGAGGACGCTCTTTTCGAGCTATTTAATGCGAGAAACACGTTTCTGGGGGTTTTCACTACTCCACAGTTCTTTGAATATGCAGAACAGGAGATATCTTGGTTTGCGTGGGGTTTCAAGCAGAGATAAGCATTTTCTGCGATAACCTTGGTGAGACTTCTGTTAGAAGTATGCAGAATCATCGAGATCGCTCTTTTCGAGCTATTTAACGCGAGAAACACGTTATCTGGTGTTTTCACCACTCCACAGTGCGTATGATATGCAGAACCGGCGGTATCTTGGTTTTCGTGGGGTTTCAAGCTGAGATATGCATTATCTGCGATAATCTTGGTGAGACTTCTGTCCCAAGTGTGCAGAATCATCTAGATCGCTCTTTTCAAGCTATTTAATGCGAGGAACACGTTTTCTGGGGCTCTCACCACACCACAGTTCGTTGGATATGCAAAACAGGTGATATCTTGTGTTTCGAGGGGTTTCAAGCTGAGATATGCAATTTCTGCGATAAACTTGGTGAGACTTCTGTCCGAAGTATGCAGAATCATCGACATCGCTTTTTTCGAGCTATTTAACGCGAGAAACACGTTATCTGGTGTTTTCACCACTCCACAGTGCGTATGATATGCAGAACCGGCGGTATCTTGGCTTTCGTGGGGTTTCCATCTGAGATATGCATTTCCTGCGATAATCTTGGTGAGACTTCAGTCAGAAGTATGCAGAATCATCTAGATCGGTCTTCTCGAGCTATTTAATTCGAGAAACACGTTTTCTGCTGTATTGACCACTCCACAGTACGTTTGACTTGCAGAAACGGAGATATCTTGGTTTTCGTGGGGTTTCCAGCTGAAATATGCATTTTCTGCGATAATCTTTGTGTTTCATCTATGAGAAGGATGCAGTATCATCCAGAACGCTCTTTTCGAGCTAGTTAATGCGAGTAACACGTTTTCTGGTGTTTTCACCACTCCACAGTGCGTTTGATATGTAGAGCCGCCGATAACTTGGTTTTCGTGGGGTTTCCAGCTGAAATATGCATTTTCTGCGATAATCTTTGTGTTTCATCTATGAGAAGTATGCAGTATCATCCAGAACGCTCTTTTCGAGCTAGTTAATGCGAGTAACACGTTTTCTGGTGTTTTCACCACTCCACGGTGCGTCTGATATGCAGAACCGGCGATATCTTGGTTTTCGTGGGGTTTCCAGCTGAGATATGCATTTTCTGCGATAATCTTGGTGAGTCTTCTGTCAGAAGAATGCAGAATCATCTAGATCGCACGTTTCGAGCTATTTAATGCGAGAAACACGTTATCTGGTTGTTTTCACCACTCCACAGTGCGTTTGATATGCAGAACCAGCGATATCTTGGTTTTCGTGGGGTTTCAAGTTCAGATATGCATTTTCTGCGATAATGTTGATGAGACTTCTGTCCGAAGTATGCTTAATCATCGAGATCGCTCTTTTCGTGCTAGTTAATGCGAGTAACACGTTTTCTGGTGTTTTCACCACTCCACAGTGCGTTTGATATGTAGAGCCGCCGATAACTTGGTTTTCGTGGGGTTTCCAGCTGAAATATGCATTTTCTGCGATAATCTTTGTGTTTCATCTATGAGAAGTATGCAGTATCATCCAGAACGCTCTTTTCGAGCTAGTTAATGCGAGTAACACGTTTTCTGGTGTTTTCACCACTCCACGGTGCGTCTGATATGCAGAACCGGCGATATCTTGGTTTTCGTGGGGTTTCCAGCTGAGATATGCATTTTCTGCGATAATCTTGGTGAGTCTTCTGTCAGAAGAATGCAGAATCATCTAGATCGCACGTTTCGAGCTATTTAATGCGAGAAACACGTTATCTGGTTGTTTTCACCACTCCACAGTGCGTTTGATATGCAGAACCAGCGATATCTTGGTTTTCGTGGGGTTTCAAGTTCAGATATGCATTTTCTGCGATAATGTTGATGAGACTTCTGTCCGAAGTATGCTTAATCATCGAGATCGCTCTTTTCGTGCTATTTAATGCGAGAAACACGTTATCTGGTGTTTTCACCACTCCACAGTGCGTTTGATATGCAGTACCAGCGATATCTTGGTTTTCGTAGGGTTTCCAGCTGAGATATGCATTTTCTACGATAATCTTGGTGAGTCTTCTGTCAGAAGTATGCAGAATCATCGAGATCGCTCTATTCGAGCTATTTAATGCGAGAAACACGTTATCTGGTTGTTTTCACTACTCCACAGTGCGTTTGATATGCAGAACCGGCGACATCTTGATTTTCGTGAGGTTTCAACCTGAGATATGCGTTTTCTGCGATGATATTGATGAGACTTCAGTCAGAAGTATGCAGAATCATCTAGATCGCTCGTTTCGAGCTATTTAATGCGAAAAAACAAGTTTTCTGGTGTTTTGACCACTCCACAGTGCGTTTGATATGTAGAGCCGCCGATAACTTGGTTTTCGTGGGGTTTCCAGCTGAAATAAGCATTGCCTGCGATAACCTTTGTGTTTCATCTATGAGAAGTATGTAGAATCATTGAGAACGCTCTTTTCGAGCTAGTTAATGTGAGTAACACGTGTTCTGGTGTTTTCACAACTCCACAGTGCGTCTGATATGCAGAACCGGCGACATCTTGATTTTCGTGATGTTTCCAGCTGAAATATGCATTTTCTGCGATAATCTTGGTGCGACTTCTGTCAGAAGTATGCAGAATCATCGATATCGCTCTTTTCGAGCTATTTAATGCGAGCAGCACGTTATCCGGTGTTTTGGCCACTCCACAGTGCGTTTGATATGCAGAACCGGAGATATCTTGGTTTCGGTCGGGTTTCAAGCTGAGATATGCATTTTCTGCGATAATCTTGGTGAGACTTCAGTCAGAAGTATGATGAATAATCGAGATCGCTCTTTTCGTGCTATTTAATGCGAGAAACACGTTTTCTGGTGTATTCACCACTCCACAGTACGTTTGACATGCAGAACCGGAGATATCTTGGTTTCGGTCGGGTTTCAGGCTGAGATATGCATTTTCTACGATAATCTTGGAGAGAATCTGTCAGAAGTATGCAGAATCTTCGAGGACGCTCTTTTCGAGCTATTTAATGCGAGAAACACGTTTCTGGGGGTTTTCACTACTCCACAGTTCTTTGAATATGCAGAACAGGAGATATCTTGGTTTGCGTGGCTTTTCAAGCAGAGATATGCATTTTCTGCGATAACCTTGGTGAGACTTCTGTTAGAAGTATGCAGAATCATCGAGATCGCCCTTTTCGAGCTATTTAACGCGAGAAACACGTTATCTGGTGTTTTCACCACTCCACAGTGCGTATGATATGCAGAACCGGCGGTATCTTGGTTTTCGTGGGGTTTCAAGCTGAGATATGCATTATCTGCGATAATCTTGGTGAGACTTCTGTCCGAAGTGTGCAGAATCATCTAGATCGCTCTTTTCAAGCTATTTAATGCGAGGAACACGTTTTCTGGGGCTCTCACCACACCACAGTTCGTTGGATATGCAAAACAGGTGATATCTTGTGTTTCGAGGGGTTTCAAGCTGAGATATGCAATTTCTGCGATAAACTTGGTCAGCCTTCTGTCCGAAGTATGCAGAATCATCGACATCGCTTTTTTCGAGCTATTTAATGCGAGAAACACGTTATCTAGTGTTTTCACCACTCCACAGTGCGTTTGATATGCAGAACCGGCGACATCTTGATTTTCGTGAGGTTTCTAACTGAGATATGCGTTTTCTGCGATAATATTGGTGAGACTTCAGTCAGAAGAATGCAGAATCATCTAGATCGCTCTTTTCGAGCTATTTAATGCGAGCAGCACGTTATCTGGTGTTTTGGCCACTCCACAGTGCGTTTGATATGCAGAACCGGAGATATCTTGGTTTCGGTCGGGTTTCAAGCTGAGATATGCATTTTCTGCGGTAATCTTGATGAGACATCAGTCAGAAGTATGCAGAATCATCGAGATCGCTCTTTTCGAGCTATTTAATGGAGAAACACGTTATCTGGTGTATTGACCACTCCACAGTGCGTTTGATATGCGGAACCGGCGCCATCTTGATTTTCGTGAGGTTTCAAGCTGAGATATGCATTTTCTGCGATAATATTGGTGAGAGTTCAGTCAGAAGTATGCAGGATCATCTAGATCGCTCGGTTCGAGCTATTTAATGCGAGAAACACGTTGTCTGGTTGTTTTCACCACTCCACGGTGCGTTTGATATGCAGAACCGGCGATATCTTGATTTTCGTGGTGTTTCCAGCTGAGATATGCATTTTCTTCGATAATCTTGGTGAGTCTTCTGTCAGCAGTATGCAGAATCATCGAGATCGCTCTTTTCGAGCTATTTAATGGAGAAACACGTTATCTGGTGTATTGACCACTCCACAGTGCGTTTGATATGCGGAACCGGCGCCATCTTGATTTTCGTGAGGTTTCAAGCTGAGATATGCATTTTCTGCGATAATATTGGTGAGAGTTCAGTCAGAAGTATGCAGGATCATCTAGATCGCTCGGTTCGAGTTATTTAATGCGAGAAACACGTTGTCTGGTTGTTTTCACCACTCCACGTTGCGTTTGATATGCAGAACCGGCGATATCTTGGTTTTCGTGGGGTTTCCAGCTGAGATATGCATTTTCTGCGATAATCTTGGTGAGTCTTCTGTCAGAAGAATGCAGAATCATCTAGATCGCACGTTTCGAGCTATTTAATGCGAGAAACACGTTATCTGGTTGTTTTCACCACTCCACAGTGCGTTTGATCTGCAGAACCAGCGATATCTTGGTTTTCGTGGGGTTTCAAGTTCAGATATGCATTTTCTGCGATAATGTTGATGAGACTTCTGTCCGAAGTATGCTTAATCATCGAGATCGCTCTTTTCGTGCTATTTAATGCGAAAAACACGTTATCTGGTGTTTTCACCACTCCACAGTGCGTTTGATATGCAGTACCAGCGATATCTTGGTTTTCGTAGGGTTTCCAGCTGAGATATGCATTTTCTACGATAATCTTGGTGAGTCTTCTGTCAGAAGTATGCAGAATCATCGATATCGCTCTTTTCGAGCTATTTAATGCGAGAAACACGTTGTCTGGTGTTTTGACCACTCCACAGTGCGTTTGATATGTAGAGCCGCCGATAACTTGGTTTTCGTGGGGTTTCCAGCTGAAATAAGCATTGTCTGCGATAACCTTTGTGTTTCATCTATGAGAAGTATGTAGAATCATTGAGAACGCTCTTTTCGAGCTAGTTAATGTGAGTAACACGTGTTCTGGTGTTTTCACAACTCCACAGAGCGTCTGATATGCAGAACCGGCGACATCTTGATTTTCGTGATGTTTCCAGCTGAAATATGCATTTTCTGCGATAATCTTGGTGCGACTTCTGTCAGAAGTATGCAGAATCATCGATATCGCTCTTTTCGAGCTATTTAATGCGAGCAGCACGTTATCTGGTGTTTTGGCCACTCCACAGTGCGTTTGATATGCAGAACCGGAGATATCTTGGTTTCGGTCGGGTTTCAAGCTGAGATATGCATTTTCTGCGATAATCTTGGTGAGACTTCAGTCAGAAGTATGATGAATAATCGAGATCGCTCTTTTCGAGCTATTTAATGCGAGAAACACGTTTTCTGGTGTATTCACCACTCCACAGTACGTTTGACATGCAGAACCGGAGATATCTTGGTTTCGGTCGGGTTTCAGGCTGAGATATGCATTTTCTACGATAATCTTGGAGAGAATCTGTCAGAAGTATGCAGAATCTTCGAGGACGCTCTTTTCGAGCTATTTAATGCGAGAAACACGTTTCTGGGGGTTTTCACTACTCCACAGTTCTTTGAATATGCAGAACAGGAGATATCTTGGTTTGCGTGGCTTTTCAAGCAGAGATATGCATTTTCTGCGATAACCTTGGTGAGACTTCTGTTAGAAGTATGCAGAATCATCGAGATCGCCCTTTTCGAGCTATTTAACGCGAGAAACACGTTATCTGGTGTTTTCACCACTCCACAGTGCGTATGATATGCAGAACCGGCGGTATCTTGGTTTTCGTGGGGTTTCAAGCTGAGATATGCATTATCTGCGATAATCTTGGTGAGACTTCTGTCCGAAGTGTGCAGAATCATCTAGATCGCTCTTTTCAAGCTATTTAATGCGAGGAACACGTTTTCTGGGGCTCTCACCACACCACAGTTCGTTGGATATGCAAAACAGGTGATATCTTGTGTTTCGAGGGGTTTCAAGCTGAGATATGCAATTTCTGCGATAAACTTGGTCAGCCTTCTGTCCGAAGTATGCAGAATCATCGACATCGCTTTTTTCGAGCTATTTAATGCGAGAAACACGTTATCTAGTGTTTTCACCACTCCACAGTGCGTTTGATATGCAGAACCGGCGACATCTTGATTTTCGTGAGGTTTCTAACTGAGATATGCGTTTTCTGCGATAATATTGGTGAGACTTCAGTCAGAAGAATGCAGAATCATCTAGATCGCTCTTTTCGAGCTATTTAATGCGAGCAGCACGTTATCTGGTGTTTTGGCCACTCCACAGTGCGTTTGATATGCAGAACCGGAGATATCTTGGTTTCGGTCGGGTTTCAAGCTGAGATATGCATTTTCTACGATAATCTTGGAGAGAATCTGTCAGAAGTATGCAGAATCTTCGAGGACGCTCTTTTCGAGCTATTTAATGCGAGAAACACGTTATCTGGTGTATTGACCACTCCACAGTGCGTTTGATATGCGGAACCGGCGCCATCTTGATTTTCGTGAGGTTTCAAGCTGAGATATGCATTTTCTGCGATAACCTTGGTGAGACTTCTGTTAGAAGTATGCAGAATCATCGAGATCGCTCTTTTCGAGCTATTTAATGGAGAAACACGTTATCTGGTGTATTGACCACTCCTCAGTGCGTTTGATATGCGGAACCGGCGCCATCTTGATTTTCGTGAGGTTTCAAGCTGAGATATGCATTTTCTGCGGTAATCTTGATGAGACATCAGTCAGAAGTATGCAGAATCATCGAGATCGCTCTTTTCGAGCTATTTAATGGAGAAACACGTTATCTGGTGTATTGACCACTCCACAGTGCGTTTGATATGCGGAACCGGCGCCATCTTGATTTTCGTGAGGTTTCAAGCTGAGATATGCATTTTCTGCGATAATATTGGTGAGAGTTCAGTCAGAAGTATGCAGGATCATCTAGATCGCTCGGTTCGAGCTATTTAATGCGAGAAACACGTTGTCTGGTTGTTTTCACCACTCCACGGTGCGTTTGATATGCAGAACCGGCGATATCTTGATTTTCGTGGTGTTTCCAGCTGAGATATGCATTTTCTTCGATAATCTTGGTGAGTCTTCTGTCAGCAGTATGCAGAATCATCGAGATCGCTCTTTTCGAGCTATTTAATGGAGAAACACGTTATCTGGTGTATTGACCACTCCACAGTGCGTTTGATATGCGGAACCGGCGCCATCTTGATTTTCGTGAGGTTTCAAGCTGAGATATGCATTTTCTGCGATAATATTGGTGAGAGTTCAGTCAGAAGTATGCAGGATCATCTAGATCGCTCGGTTCGAGTTATTTAATGCGAGAAACACGTTGTCTGGTTGTTTTCACCACTCCACGTTGCGTTTGATATGCAGAACCGGCGATATCTTGGTTTTCGTGGGGTTTCCAGCTGAGATATGCATTTTCTGCGATAATCTTGGTGA
This sequence comes from Anthophora plumipes, assembly GCA_951804975.1. Classification (NCBI taxonomy): domain Eukaryota; kingdom Metazoa; phylum Arthropoda; class Insecta; order Hymenoptera; family Apidae; genus Anthophora; species Anthophora plumipes. Next base: position 23,099,779 of record OX638118.1, read on the forward strand.
GTCTTCTGTCAGAAGAATGCAGAATCATCTAGATCGCACGTTTCGAGCTATTTAATGCGAGAAACACGTTATCTGGTTGTTTTCACCACTCCACAGTGCGTTTGATCTGCAGAACCAGCGATATCTTGGTTTTCGTGGGGTTTCAAGTTCAGATATGCATTTTCTGCGATAATGTTGATGAGACTTCTGTCCGAAGTATGCTTAATCATCGAGATCGCTCTTTTCGTGCTATTTAATGCGAAAAACACGTTATCTGGTGTTTTCACCACTCCACAGTGCGTTTGATATGCAGTACCAGCGATATCTTGGTTTTCGTAGGGTTTCCAGCTGAGATATGCATTTTCTACGATAATCTTGGTGAGTCTTCTGTCAGAAGTATGCAGAATCATCGATATCGCTCTTTTCGAGCTATTTAATGCGAGAAACACGTTGTCTGGTGTTTTGACCACTCCACAGTGCGTTTGATATGTAGAGCCGCCGATAACTTGGTTTTCGTGGGGTTTCCAGCTGAAATAAGCATTGTCTGCGATAACCTTTGTGTTTCATCTATGAGAAGTATGTAGAATCATTGAGAACGCTCTTTTCGAGCTAGTTAATGTGAGTAACACGTGTTCTGGTGTTTTCACAACTCCACAGAGCGTCTGATATGCAGAACCGGCGACATCTTGATTTTCGTGATGTTTCCAGCTGAAATATGCATTTTCTGCGATAATCTTGGTGCGACTTCTGTCAGAAGTATGCAGAATCATCGATATCGCTCTTTTCGAGCTATTTAATGCGAGCAGCACGTTATCTGGTGTTTTGGCCACTCCACAGTGCGTTTGATATGCAGAACCGGAGATATCTTGGTTTCGGTCGGGTTTCAAGCTGAGATATGCATTTTCTGCGATAATCTTGGTGAGACTTCAGTCAGAAGTATGATGAATAATCGAGATCGCTCTTTTCGAGCTATTTAATGCGAGAAACACGTTTTCTGGTGTATTCACCACTCCACAGTACGTTTGACATGCAGAACCGGAGATATCTTGGTTTCGGTCGGGTTTCAGGCTGAGATATGCATTTTCTACGATAATCTTGGAGAGAATCTGTCAGAAGTATGCAGAATCTTCGAGGACGCTCTTTTCGAGCTATTTAATGCGAGAAACACGTTTCTGGGGGTTTTCACTACTCCACAGTTCTTTGAATATGCAGAACAGGAGATATCTTGGTTTGCGTGGCTTTTCAAGCAGAGATATGCATTTTCTGCGATAACCTTGGTGAGACTTCTGTTAGAAGTATGCAGAATCATCGAGATCGCTCTTTTCGAGCTATTTAACGCGAGAAACACGTTATCTGGTGTTTTCACCACTCCACAGTGCGTATGATATGCAGAACCGGCGGTATCTTGGTTTTCGTGGGGTTTCAAGCTGAGATATGCATTATCTGCGATAATCTTGGTGAGACTTCTGTCCGAAGTGTGCAGAATCATCTAGATCGCTCTTTTCAAGCTATTTAATGCGAGGAACACGTTTTCTGGGGCTCTCACCACACCACAGTTCGTTGGATATGCAAAACAGGTGATATCTTGTGTTTCGAGGGGTTTCAAGCTGAGATATGCAATTTCTGCGATAAACTTGGTGAGACTTCTGTCCGAAGTATGCAGAATCATCGACATCGCTTTTTTCGAGCTATTTAATGCGAGAAACACGTTATCTAGTGTTTTCACCACTCCACAGTGCGTTTGATATGCAGAACCGGCGACATCTTGATTTTCGTGAGGTTTCTAACTGAGATATGCGTTTTCTGCGATAATATTGGTGAGACTTCAGTCAGAAGAATGCAGAATCATCTAGATCGCTCTTTTCGAGCTATTTAATGCGAGCAGCACGTTATCTGGTGTTTTGGCCACTCCACAGTGCGTTTGATATGCAGAACCGGAGATATCTTGGTTTCGGTCGGGTTTCAAGCTGAGATATGCATTTTCTGCGATAATCTTGGAGAGAATCTGTCAGAAGTATGCAGAATCTTCGAGGACGCTCTTTTCGAGCTATTTAATGCGAGAAACACGTTATCTGGTGTATTGACCACTCCACAGTGCGTTTGATATGCGGAACCGGCGCCATCTTGATTTTCGTGAGGTTTCAAGCTGAGATATGCATTTTCTGCGATAACCTTGGTGAGACTTCTGTTAGAAGTATGCAGAATCATCGAGATCGCTCTTTTCGAGCTATTTAATGGAGAAACACGTTATCTGGTATATTGACCACTCCACAGTGCGTTTGATATGCGGAACCGGCGCCATCTTGATTTTCGTGAGGTTTCAAGCTGAGATATGCATTTTCTGCGGTAATCTTGATGAGACATCAGTCAGAAGTATGCAGAATCATCGAGATCGCTCTTTTCGAGCTATTTAATGGAGAAACACGTTATCTGGTGTATTGACCACTCCACAGTGCGTTTGATATGCGGAACCGGCGCCATCTTGATTTTCGTGAGGTTTCAAGCTGAGATATGCATTTTCTGCGATAATATTGGTGAGAGTTCAGTCAGAAGTATGCAGGATCATCTAGATCGCTCGGTTCGAGCTATTTAATGCGAGAAACACGTTGGCTGGTTGTTTTCACCACTCCACGGTGCGTTGGATATGCAGAACCGGCGATATCTTGATTTTCGTGGTGTTTCCAGCTGAGATATGCATTTTCTTCGATAATCTTGGTGAGTCTTCTGTCAGCAGTATGCAGAATCATCGAGATCGCTCTTTTCGAGCTATTTAATGGAGAAACACGTTATCTGGTGTATTGACCACTCCACAGTGCGTTTGATATGCGGAACCGGCGCCATCTTGATTTTCGTGAGGTTTCAAGCTGAGATATGCATTTTCTGCGATAATATTGGTGAGAGTTCAGTCAGAAGTATGCAGGATCATCTAGATCGCCCGTTTCGAGCTATTTAATGCGAGAAACACGTTTTCTGGTGTTTTCACCACTCCACAGTACGTTTGACATGCAGAACCGGCGATGTTTGGTTTTCGTCGGGTTTCAAGCTGAGATATGCATTTTCTACGATAATCTTGGTGAGACTTCTGTCCGAAGTAAGCAGAATCATCGAGATCGCTCTTTCCGAGCTACTTAATGCGAGAAACACGTTTTCTGGTGTATTCACCACTCCACAGTACGTTTGACATGCAGAACCGGAGATATCCTGGTTTCGGTCGGGTTTCAAGCTGAGATATGCTTTTCTACGATAATCTTGGTGAGACTTCTGTCAGTAGTATGCAGAATCTTCGAGAACGCTTTTTTCGAGCTACTTAATGCGAGAAACACGTTATCTGGTTGTTTTCACCACTCCACAGTGCGTTTGATATGCAGAACCGGCGACATCTTGATTTTCGTGACGTTTCTAGCTGAGATATGCATTTTCTGCGATAATATTGGTGAGACTTCATTCAGAAGTATGCAGAATCATCTAGATCGCTCTTGTTGAGATATTTAATAAAAAAAAACAAGTTTCTCGGTGTTTTCAACATTCCACAGTGCGTTTGATATGCAGAACTGGCGATATCTTGATTTTCGTGGTGTTTCCAGCTGAGATTTGCATTTTCTGCGATAATCTTGGTGAGTCTTCTGTCAGAAGTATGCAGAATCATCTAGATTGCACTTTTCGAGCCATTTAATGCGAGAAACACGTTTTCTGGTGTATTCACCACTCCACAGAGCGTTTGATATGCAGAACCGGCGATATCTTGATATTCGTGGTGTTTCCAGCTGAGATATGCATTTTCTGCGATAATAGTGGTGAGACATCAGTCAGAAGTATGCAGAATCATCGGGATCGCTCTTTTCGAGCTATTTAATGCGAGAAACTCGTTATCTGGTTGTTTTCACCACTCCACAGTGCGTTTGATATGCAGAACCGGCGTCATCTTAATTTTCGTGAGGTTTCAAGGTGAGATATGCATTTTCTGCGATTATCTTGGTGAGACTTCTGTCCGAAGTATGCAGAATCATCGAGATCGCTCTATTCGAGCTATTTAATGCGGCAAACACGTTATCTGGTGCTTTCAGCACTCCACAGTGCGTATGATATGCAGAACCAGCGATATCTTGGTTTTCGTGGGGTTTCAAGCTGAGATATGCATTTTTCACGATAATCTTGGTGAGACTTCTGCCCGAAGTATGCTTAATCATCGTGATCGCTCGTTTCTAGCTATTTAATGCGAGAAACACGTTATCTGGTGTTTTCACCACTCCACAGTGCGTTTGATATGCAGAACCGGCGACATCATGGCTGTCGTCGGGCATCAAGCTGAGATATGCATTTTCTGCGATAATCTTGGTGAGACATCAGTCAGAAGTATGCAGAATCATCGAGATCGCTCTTTTCGAGCTATTTAATGGAGAAACACGTTATCTGGTGTATTGACCACTCCACAGTGCGTTTGATATGCGGAACCGGCGACATCTTGGGTTCCGTCGGGGCACAAGCTGAGATATGCATTTTCTGCGATAATATTGGTGAGACTTCAGTCAGAAGTATGCAGAATCATCTAGATCGCTCGTTTCTAGCTATTTAATGCGAGAAACACGTTATCTGGTGTTTTCACCACTCCACAGTGCGTTTGATATGCAGAACCGGCGACATCATGGCTGTCGTCGGGCATCAAGCTGAGATATGCATTTTCTGCGATAATCTTGGTGAGACATCAGTCAGAAGTATGCAGAATCATCGAGATCGCTCTTTTCGAGCTATTTAATGGAGAAACACGTTATCTGGTGTATTGACCACTCCACAGTGCGTTTGATATGCGGAACCGGCGCCAGCTTGATTTTCGTGAGGTTTCAAGCTGAGATATGCATTTTCTGCGATAATATTGGTGAGAGTTCAGTCAGAAGTATGCAGGATCATCTAGATCGCTCGTTTCGAGCTATTTAATTCGAGAAACACGTTATCTGGTGTTTTCACCACTCCACAGTGCGTTTGATATGCAGAACCGGCGACATCATGGCTGTCGTCGGGCATCAAGCTGAGATATGCATTTTCTGCGGTAATCTTGATGAGACATCAGTCAGAAGTATGCAGAATCATCGAGATCGCTCTTTTCGAGCTATTTAATGGAGAAACACGTTGTCTGGTTGTTTTCACCACTCCACGGTGCGTTTGATATGCAGAACCGGCGATATCTTGATTTTCGTGGTGTTTCCAGCTGAGATATGCATTTTCTTCGATAATCTTGGTGAGTCTTCTGTCAGCAGTATGCAGAATCATCGAGATCGCTCTATTCGAGCTATTTAATGCGAGAAACACGTTATCTGGTGTATTGACCACTCCACAGTGCCTTTGATATGCGGAACCGGCGCCATCTTGATTTTCGTGAGGTTTCAATCTGAGATATGCATTTTCTGCGATAATATTGGTGAGAGTTCAGTCAGAAGTATGCAGGATCATCTAGATCGCTCGTTTCGAGATATTTAATGCGAGAAACACGTTTTCTGGTGTTTTCACCACTCCACAGTACGTTTGACATGCAGAACCGGCGATGTTTGGTTTTCGTCGGGTTTCAAGCTGAGATATGCATTTTCTACGATAATCTTGGTGAGACTTCTGTCCGAAGTAAGCAGAATCATCGAGATCGCTCTTTTCGAGCTACTTAATGCGAGAAACACGTTTTCTGGTGTATTCACCACTCCACAGTACGTTTGACATGCAGAACCGGAGATATCCTGGTTTCGGTCGGGTTTCAAGCTGAGATATGCTTTTCTACGATAATCTTGGTGAGACTTCTGTCAGAAGTATGCAGAATCTTCGATAACGCTTTTTTCGAGCTACTTAATGCGAGAAACACGTTATCTGGTTGTTTTCACCACTCCACAGTGCGTTTGATATGCAGAACCGGCGACATCTTGATTTTCGTGACGTTTCTAGCTGAGATATGCATTTTCTGCGATAATATTGGTGAGACTTCATTCAGAAGTATGCAGAATCATCTAGATTGCACTTTTCGAGCCATTTAATGCGAGAAACACGTTTTCTGGTGTATTCACCACTCCACAGAGCGTTTGATATGCAGAACCGGCGATATCTTGATATTCGTGGTGTTTCCAGCTGAGATATGCATTTTCTGCGATAATAGTGGTGAGACATCAGTCAGAAGTATGCAGAATCATCGGGATCGCTCTTTTCGAGCTATTTAATGCGGCAAACACGTTATCTGGTGCTTTCAGCACTCCACAGTGCGTATGATATGCAGAACCAGCGATATCTTGGTTTTCGTGGGGTTTCAAGCTGAGATATGCATTTTTTACGATAATCTTGGTGAGACTTCTGCCCGAAGTATGCTTAATCATCGTGATCGCTCGTTTCTAGCTATTTAATGCGAGAGACACGTTATCTGGTGTTTTCACCACTCCACAGTGCGTTTGATATGCAGAACCGGCGACATCATGGCTGTCGTCGGGCATCAAGCTGAGATATGCATTTTCTGCGATAATCTTGGTGAGACATCAGTCAGAAGTATGCAGAATCATCGAGATCGCTCTTTTCGAGCTATTTAATGCGAAAAAACAAGTTTTCTGGTGTTTTGACCACTCCACAGTGCGTTTGATATGTAGAGCCGCCGATAACTTGGTTTTCGTGGGGTTTCCAGCTGAAATATGCATTTTCTGCGATAATCTTTGTGTTTCATCAATGAGAAGTATGCAGAATCATCCAGAACGCTCTTTTCGAGCTAGTTAATGCGAGTAACACGTTTTCTGGTGTTTTCACCACTCCACAGTGCGTCTGATATGCAGAACCGACGATATCTTGGTTTTCGTGGGGTTTCCAACTGAAATATGCATTTTCTGCGATAATCTTTGTGTTTCATCAATGAGAAGTATGCAGAATCATCCAGAACGCTCTTTTCGAGCTATTTAATGCGAGAAACACGTTATCTGGTGTTTTCACCACTCCACAGTGCGTTTGATATGCAGAACCGGCGACATCATGGCTGTCGTCGGGCATCAAGCTGAGATATGCATTTTCTGCGATAATCTTTGTGTTTCATCAATGAGAAGTATGCAGAACCATCCAGAACGCACTTTTCGAGCTAGTTAATGCGAGTAACACGTTTTCTGGTGTTTTCACCACTCCACAGTGCGTCTGATATGCAGAACCGGCGATATCTTGGTTTTCGTGGGGTTTCCAGCTGAGATATGCATTTTCTGCGATAATCGTGGTGAGACTTCATTCAGAAGTATGCAGAATCATCTAGATCGCTCTTGTCGAGCTACTTAATGCAAAAAAACAAGTTTCCCGGTGTTTTCAACATTCCACAGTGCGTTTGATATGCAGAACTGGCGATATCTCGATTTTCGTGGTGTTTCCAGCTGAGATATGCATTATCTGCGATAATCTTAGTGAGTCTTCTGTCAGAAGTATGCAGAATCATCTAGATTGCACTTTTCGAGCCATTTAATGCGAGAAACACGTTTTCTGGTGTATTCACCACTCCACAGAGCGTTTGATATGCAGAACCGGCGATATCTTGATATTCGTGGTGTTTCCAGCTGGGATATGCATTTTCTGCGATAATAGTGGTGAGACATCAGTCAGAAGTATGCAGAATCTTCGAGAACGCTCTTTTCGAGCTACTTAAAGCGAGAAACACGTTTTCTGGTGTATTCACCACTCCACAGTACGTTTGACATGCAGAACCGAAGATATCTTGGTTTCGGTCGGGTTTCAAGCTGAGACATGCATTTTCTGCGATAATCTTGGTGATTCTTCTGTCAGAAGTATGCAGAAGCATCGAGTACGCTCTTTTCGAGCTGTTTAATGCGAGAAACACGTTATCTGGCGTTTTCACCACTCCACAGTGCGTTTGATATGCAGAACCGGCGACATCTTGGCTTTCGTCGGGTATCAAGCTGGGATATGCATTTTCTACGATAATCTTGGTGAGACTTCTGTCAGAAGTATGCAGAATCATCGGGAACGCTCTTTTCGAGCTATTTAATGCGAGAAACTCGTTATCTGGTTGTTTTCACCACTCCACAGTGCGTTTGATATGCAGAACCGGCGTCAACTTGATTTTCGTGAGGTTTCAAGGTGAGATATGCATTTTCTGCGATTATCTTGGTGAGACTTCTGTCAGAAGTATGCAGAATCATCGAGATCGCTCTTTTCGAGCTACTTAATTCGAGAAACACGTTATCTGGTGTTTTCGCCACTCCACAGTGCGTTTGACATGCAGAACCGCAGATATCTTGGTTACGTTCGGGATTCAAGCTGAGATATGCATTTTCTGCGATAATCTTGGTGAGACTTCAGTCAGAAGTATGCAGAATCGTCTAGATCGCTCTTGTCGAGCTATTTAACGCGAGAAACACGTTATATGGTGTTTTCACCACTCCACAGTGCGTTTGATATGCAGAACCGGCGACATCTTGGCTTTAGTCGGGGTTCAAACTGAGATATGCATTTTTTGCGATAATATTGGTGAGACTTCAGTCAGAAGTATGCAGAATCATCTAGATCGCTCGTTTCGTGCTAATTAATGGAGAAACACGTTATCTGGTGTATTGACCACTCCACAGTGCGTTTGATATGCGGAACCGGCGCCATCTTGATTTTCGTGAGGTTTCAAGGTGAGATATGCATTTTCTGCGATTATCTTGGTGAGACTTCTGTCAGAAGTATGCAGAATCATCGAGATCGCTCTTTTCGAGCTACTTAATTCGAGAAACACGTTATCTGGTGTTTTCGCCACTCCACAGTGCGTTTGACATGCAGAACCGCAGATATCTTGGTTACGTTCGGGATTCAAGCTGAGATATGCATTTTCTGCGATAATCTTGGTGAGACTTCAGTCAGAAGTATGCAGAATCGTCTAGATCGCTCTTGTCGAGCTATTTAACGCGAGAAACACGTTATATGGTGTTTTCACCACTCCACAGTGCGTTTGATATGCAGAACCGGCGACATCTTGGCTTTAGTCGGGGTTCAAACTGAGATATGCATTTTTTGCGATAATATTGGTGAGACTTCAGTCAGAAGTATGCAGAATCATCTAGATCGCTCGTTTCGTGCTAATTAATGCGGCAAACACGTTATCTGGTGCTTTCAGCACTCCACAGTGCGTTTGATATGAAGAACCAGCGATATCTTGGATTTCGTGGGGTTTCAAGCTGAGATATGCATTTTTTACGATAATCTTGGTGAGACTTCTGCCCGAAGTATGCTTAATCATCGTGATCGCTCGTTTCTAGCTATTTAATGCGAGAAACACGTTATCTGGTGTTTTCACCACTCCACAGTGCGTTTGATATGCAGAACCGGCGACATCATGGCTGTCGTCGGGCATCAAGCTGAGATATGCATTTTCTGCGATAATCTTGGTGAGACATCAGTCAGAAGTTTGCAGAATCATCGATATCGCTCTTTTCGAGCTATTTAATGGAGAAACACGTTATCTGGTGTATTGACCACTCCACAGTGCGTTTGATATGCGGAACCGGCGCCATCTTGATTTTCGTGAGGTTTCAACCTGAGATATGCATTTTCTGCGATAATATTGGTGAGAGTTCAGTCAGAAGTATGCAGGATCATCTAGATCGCTCGTTTCGAGCTATTTAATGCGAGAAACACGTTGTCTGGTTGTTTTCACCACTCCACGGTGCGTTTGATATGCAGAACCGGCGACATCTTGATTTTCGTGACGTTTCTAGCTGAGATATGCATTTTCTGCGATAATATTGGTGAGACATCATTCAGAAGTATGCAGAATCATCTAGATTGCACTTTTCGAGCCATTTAATGCGAGAAACACGTTTTCTGGTGTATTCACCACTCCACAGAGCGTTTGATATGCAGAACCGGCGATATCTTGATATTCGTGGTGTTTCCAGCTGAGATATGCATTTTCTGCGATAATAGTGGTGAGACATCAGTCAGAAGTATGCAGAATCTTCGAGAACGCTCTTTTCGAGCTACTTAATGCGAGAAACACGTTTTCTGGTGTATTCACCACTCCACAGTACGTTTGACATGCAGAACCGAAGATATCTTGGGTTCGGTCGGGTTTCAAGCTGAGACATGCATTTTCTGCGATAATCTTGGTGATTCTTCTGTCAGAAGTATGCAGAAGCATCGAGTACGCTCTTTTCGAGCCGTTTAATGCGAGAAACACGTTATCTGGTGTTTTCACCACTCCACAGTGCGTTTGATATGCAGAACCGGCGACATCTTGGCTTTAGTCGGGGTTCAAACTGAGATATGCATTTTTTGCGATAATATTGGTGAGACTTCAGTCAGAAGTATGCAGAATCATCTAGATCGCTCGTTTCGTGCTAATTAATGCGGCAAACACGTTATCTGGTGCTTTCAGCACTCCACAGTGCGTTTGATATGCAGAACCAGCGATATCTTGGATTTCGTGGGGTTTCAAGCTGAGATATGCATTTTTTACGATAATCTTGGTGAGACTCCTGTCCGAAGTATGCTTAATCATCGAGATCGCTCGTTTCGAGCTATTTAATGCGAGAAACACGTTATCTGGTGTTTTCACCACTCCACAGTGCGTATGATATGCAGAACCGGCGTCAACTTGATTTTCGTGAGGTTTCAAGGTGAGATATGCATTTTCTGCGATTATCTTGGTGAGACTTCTGTCAGAAGTATGCAGAATCATCGAGATCGCTCTTTTCGAGCTACTTAATTCGAGAAACACGTTATCTGGTGTTTTCGCCACTCCACAGTGCGTATGATATGCAGAACCGGCGATATCTTGGTTTTCGTGGGGTTTCAATCTGAGATATGCATTTTCTGCGATAATCTTGGTGAGACATCAGTCAGAAGTATGCAGAATCATCGAGATCGCTCTTTTCGAGCTATTTAATGGAGAAACACGTTATCTGGTGTATTGACCACTCCACGGTGCGTTTGATATGCAGAACCGGCGACATCTTGATTTTCGTGACGTTTCTAGCTGAGATATGCATTTTCTGCGATAATATTGGTGAGACTTCATTCAGAAGTATGCAGAATCATCTAGATTGCACTTTTCGAGCCATTTAATGCGAGAAACACGTTTTCTGGTGTATTCACCACTCCACAGAGCGTTTGATATGCAGAACCGGCGATATCTTGATATTCGTGGTGTTTCCAGCTGAGATATGCATTTTCTGCGATAATAGTGGTGAGACATCAGTCAGAAGTATGCAGAATCTTCGAGAACGCTCTTTTCGAGCTACTTAATGCGAGAAACACGTTTTCTGGTGTATTCACCACTCCACAGTACGTTTGACATGCAGAACCGAAGATATCTTGGGTTCGGTCGGGTTTCAAGCTGAGACATGCATTTTTTACGATAATCTTGGTGAGACTCCTGTCCGAAGTATGCTTAATCATCGAGTACGCTCTTTTCGAGCCGTTTAATGCGAGAAACACGTTATCTGGTGTTTTCACCACTCCACAGTGCGTTTGATATGCAGAACCGGCGACATCTTGGCTTTAGTCGGGGTTCAAACTGAGATATGCATTTTTTGCGATAATATTGGTGAGACTTCAGTCAGAAGTATGCAGAATCGTCTAGATCGCTCTTGTCGAGCTATTTAACGCGAGAAACACGTTATATGGTGTTTTCACCACTCCACAGTGCGTTTGATATGCAGAACCGGCGACATCTTGGCTTTAGTCGGGGTTCAAACTGAGATATGCATTTTTTGCGATAATATTGGTGAGACTTCAGTCAGAAGTATGCAGAATCATCTAGATCGCTCGTTTCGTGCTAATTAATGCGGCAAACACGTTATCTGGTGCTTTCAGCACTCCACAGTGCGTTTGATATGCAGAACCAGCGATATCTTGGATTTCGTGGGGTTTCAAGCTGGGATATGCATTTTTTACGATAATCTTGGTGAGACTCCTGTCCGAAGTATGCTTAATCATCGAGATCGCTCGTTTCGAGCTATTTAATGCGAGAAACACGTTATCTGGTGTTTTCACCACTCCACAGTGCGTATGATATGCAGAACCGGCGATATCTTGGTTTTCGTGGGGTTTCAATCTGAGATATGCATTTTCTGCGATAATCTTGGTGAGACATCAGTCAGAAGTATGCAGAATCATCGAGATCGCTCTTTTCGAGCTATTTAATGGAGAAACACGTTATCTGGTGTATTGACCACTCCACAGTGCGTTTGATATGCGGAACCGGCGCCATCTTGATTTTCGTGAGGTTTCAAGGTGAGATATGCATTTTCTACGATAATCTTGGTGAGACTTCTGTCCGAAGTAAGCAGAATCATCGAGATCGCTCTTTTCGAGCTACTTAATGCGAGAAACACGTTTTCTGGTGTATTCACCACTCCACAGTACGTTTGACATGCAGAACCGGAGATATCCTGGTTTCGGTCGGGTTTCAAGCTGAGATATGCTTTTCTACGATAATCTTGGTGAGACTTCTGTCAGTAGTATGCAGAATCTTCGAGAACGCTTTTTTCGAGCTACTTAATGCGAGAAACACGTTATCTGGTTGTTTTCACCACTCCACAGTGCGTTTGATATGCAGAACCGGCGACATCTTGATTTTCGTGACGTTTCTAGCTGAGATATGCATTTTCTGCGATAATATTGGTGAGACTTCATTCAGAATTATGCAGAATCATCTAGATCGCTCTTGTTGAGCTATTTAATAAAAAAAAACAAGTTTCCCGGTGTTTTCAACATTCCACAGTGCGTTTGATATGCAGAACCGGCGTCAACTTGATTTTCGTGAGGTTTCAAGGTGAGATATGCATTTTCTGCGATTATCTTGGTGAGACTTCTGTCAGAAGTATGCAGAATCATCGAGATCGCTCTTTTCGAGCTACTTAATTCGAGAAACACGTTATCTGGTGTTTTCGCCACTCCACAGTGCGTTTGACATGCAGAACCGCAGATATCTTGGTTACGTTCGGGATTCAAGCTGAGATATGCATTTTCTGCATTAATCTTGGTGAGACATCAGTCAGAAGTATGCAGAATCATCGGGATCGCTCTTTTCGAGCTATTTAATGCGAGAAACTCGTTATCTGGTTGTTTTCACCACTCCACAGTGCGTTTGATATGCAGAACCGGCGTCATCTTGATTTTCGTGAGGTTTCAAGGTGAGATATGCATTTTCTGCGATTATCTTGGTGAGACTTCTGTCCGAAGTATGCAGAATCATCGAGATCGCTCTATTCGAGCTATTTAATGCGGCAAACACGTTATCTGGTGCTTTCAGCACTCCACAGTGCGTATGATATGCAGAACCAGCGATATCTTGGTTTTCGTGGGGTTTCAAGCTGAGATATGCATTTTTTACGATAATCTTGGTGAGACTTCTGCCCGAAGTATGCTTAATCATCGTGATCGCTCGTTTCTAGCTATTTAATGCGAGAAACACGTTATCTGGTGTTTTCACCACTCCACAGTGCGTTTGATATGCAGAACCGGCGACATCATGGCTGTCGTCGGGCATCAAGCTGAGATATGCATTTTCTGCGATAATCTTGGTGAGCCATCAGTCAGAAGTATGCAGAATCATCGAGATCGCTCTTTTCGAGCTATTTAATGGAGAAACACGTTATCTGGTGTATTGACCACTCCACAGTGCGTTTGATATGCGGAACCGGCGCCATCTTGATTTTCGTGAGGTTTCAAGCTGAGATATGCATTTTCTGCGATAATATTGGTGAGAGTTCAGTCAGAAGTATGCAGGATCATCTAGATCGCTCGTTTCGAGCTATTTAATGCGAGAAACACGTTGTCTGGTTGTTTTCACCACTCCACGGTGCGTTTGATATGCAGAACCGGCGACATCTTGGGTTTCGTCGGGGTTCGAGCTGAGAAATGCATTTTCTGCGATAATATTGGTGAGTCTTCTGTCAGAAGTATGCAGAATCATCTAGATTGCACTTTTCGAGTTATTTAATGCGAGAAACACATTTTCTGGTGTATTCACCACTCCACAGAGCGTCTGATATGCAGAACTGGCGATATCTTGATATTCGTGGTGTTTCCAGCTGAGATATGCATTTTCTGCGATAATCTTGGTGAGACTGCTGTCCGAAGTATGCAGAATCACCGAGATCGCTCTTTTCGAGCTATTTAATGCGAGAAACACGTTTTCTGGTGTATTCATCACTCCACAGAGCGTTTGATATGCAGAACCGGCGATATCTTGATATTCGTGGTGTTTCCAGCTGAGATATGCATTTTCTGCGATAATCTTGGTGAGTCTTCTGTCAGAAGTATGCAGAATCATCTAGATTTCACTTTTCGAGCTATTTAATGCGACAAACACGTTATCTGGTGTTTTCACCACTCCACAGTGCGTTTGATATGCAGAACCGGCGACATCTTGGCTTTCGTCGGGTTTCAAGCTGAGATATGCATTTTCTGCATTAATCTTGGTGAGACATCAGTCAGAAGTATGCAGAATCATCTAGATCGCTCGTTTCGAGCTGCTTAATGCGAGAAACACGTTTTCTGGTGTTTTCACCGCTCCTCAGTGCGTTTGATATGCAGAACCGGCGACATCTTGGGTTCCGTCGGGGTACAAGCTGAGATATGCATTTTCTGCGATAATATTGGTGAGACTTCAGTCAGAAGTATGCAGAATCATCTAGATCGCTCGTTTCTAGCTATTTAATGCGAGAAACACGTTATCTGGTGTTTTCACCACTCCACAGTGCGTTTGATATGCAGAACCGGCGACATCATGGCTGTCGTCGGGCATCAAGCTGAGATATGCATTTTCTGCGATAATCTTGGTGAGACATCAGTCAGAAGTATGCAGAATCATCGAGATCGCTCTTTTCGAGCTATTTAATGGAGAAACACGTTATCTGGTGTATTGACCACTCCACAGTGCGTTTGATATGCGGAACCGGCGCCAGCTTGATTTTCGTGAGGTTTCAAGCTGAGATATGCATTTTCTGCGATAATATTGGTGAGAGTTCAGTCAGAAGTATGCAGGATCATCTAGATCGCTCGGTTCGAGCTATTTAATGCGAGAAACACGTTGTCTGGTTGTTTTCACCACTCCACGGTGCGTTTGATATGCAGAACCGGCGATATCTTGATTTTCGTGGTGTTTCCAGCTGAGATATGCATTTTCTTCGATAATCTTGGTGAGTCTTCTGTCAGCAGTATGCAGAATCATCGAGATCGCTCTATTCGAGCTATTTAATGCGAGAAACACGTTATCTGGTGTATTGACCACTCCACAGTGCCTTTGATATGCGGAACCGGCGCCATCTTGATTTTCGTGAGGGTTCAAGCTGAGATATGCATTTTCTGCGATAATATTGGTGAGAGTTCAGTCAGAAGTATGCAGGATCATCTACATCGCTCGTTTCGAGATATTTAATGCGAGAAACACGTTTTCTGGTGTTTTCACCACTCCACAGTACGTTTGACATGCAGAACCGGCGATGTTTGGTTTTCGTCGGGTTTCAAGCGGAGTTATGCATTTTCTACGATAATCTTGGTGAGACTTCTGTCCGAAGTAAGCAGAATCATCGAGATCGCTCTTTTCGAGCTACTTAATGCGAGAAACACGTTTTCTGGTGTATTCACCACTCCACAGTACGTTTGACATGCAGAACCGGAGATATCCTGGTTTCGGTCGGGTTTCAAGCTGAGATATGCTTTTCTACGATAATCTTGGTGAGACTTCTGTCAGAAGTATGCAGAATCTTCGAGAACGCTTTTTTCGAGCTACTTAATGCGAGAAACACGTTATCTGGTTGTTTTCACCACTCCACAGTGCGTTTGATATGCAGAACCGGCGACATCTTGATTTTCGTGACGTTTCTAGCTGAGATATGCATTTTCTGCGATAATATTGGTGAGACTTCATTCAGAAGTATGCAGAATCATCTAGATTGCACTTTTCGAGCCATTTAATGCGAGAAACACGTTTTCTGGTGTATTCACCACTCCACAGAGCGTTAGATATGCAGAACCGGCGATATCTTGATATTCGTGGTGTTTCCAGCTGAGATATGCATTTTCTGCGATAATAGTGGTGAGACATCAGTCAGAAGTATGCAGAATCATCGGGATCGCTCTTTTCGAGCTATTTAATGCGGCAAACACGTTATCTGGTGCTTTCAGCACTCCACAGTGCGTATGATATGCAGAACCAGCGATATCTTGGTTTTCGTGGGGTTTCAAGCTGAGATATGCATTTTTTACGATAATCTTGGTGAGACTTCTGCCCGAAGTATGCTTAATCATCGTGATCTCTCGTTTCTAGCTATTTAATGCGAGAAACACGTTATCTGGTGTTTTCACCACCCCACAGTGCGTTTGATATGCAGAACCGGCGACATCATGGCTGTCGTCGGGCATCAAGCTGAGATATGCATTTTCTGCGATAATCTTGGTGAGACATCAGTCAGAAGTATGCAGAATCATCGAGATCGCTCTTTTCGAGCTATTTAATGGAGAAACACGTTATCTGGTGTATTGACCACTCCACAGTGCGTTTGATATGCGGAACCGGCGCCATCTTGATTTTCGTGAGGTTTCAAGCTGAGATATGCATTTTCTGCGATAATATTGGTGAGAGTTCAGTCAGAAGTATGCAGGATCATCTAGATCGCTCGTTTCGAGCTATTTAATGCGAGAAACACGTTGTCTGGTTGTTTTCACAACTCCACGGTGCGTTTGATATGCAGAACCGGCGACATCTCGATTTTCGTGACGTTTCTAGCTGAGATATGCATTTTCTGCGATAATATTGGTGAGACTTCAGTCAGAAGTATGCAGAATCATCTAGATCGTTCGTTTCGAGCTATTTAATGCGAAAAAACAAGTTTTCTGGTGTTTTGACCACTCCACAGTGCGTTTGATATGTAGAGCCGCCGATAACTTGGTTTTCGTGGGGTTTCCAGCTGAAATATGCATTTTCTGCGATAATCTTTGTGTTTCATCAATGAGAAGTATGCAGAATCATCCAGAACGCTCTTTTCGAGCTAGTTAATGCGAGTAACACGTTTTCTGGTGTTTTCACCACTCCACAGTGCGTCTGATATGCAGAACCGACGATATCTTGGTTTTCGTGGGGTTTCCAAATGAAATATGCATTTTCTGCGATAATCTTTGTGTTTCATCAATGAGAAGTATGCAGAATCATCCAGAACGCTCTTTTCGAGCTATTTAATGCGAGAAACACGTTATCTGGTGTTTTCACCACTCCACAGTGCGTTTGATATGCAGAACCGGCGACATCATGGCTGTCGTCGGGCATCAAGCTGAGATATGCATTTTCTGCGATAATCTTTGTGTTTCATCAATGAGAAGTATGCAGAACCATCCAGAACGCACTTTTCGAGCTAGTTAATGCGAGTAACACGTTTTCTGGTGTTTTCACCACTCCACAGTGCGTCTGATATGCAGAACCGGCGATATCTTGGTTTTCGTGGGGTTTCCAGCTGAGATATGCATTTTCTGCGATAATCGTGGTGAGACTTCATTCAGAAGTATGCAGAATCATCTAGATCGCTCTTGTCGAGATACTTAATGCAAAAAAACAAGTTTCCCGGTGTTTTCAACATTCCACAGTGCGTTTGATATGCAGAACTGGCGATATCTTGATTTTCGTGGTGTTTCCAGCTGAGATATGCATTATCTGCGATAATCTTAGTGAGTCTTCTGTCAGAAGTATGCAGAATCATCTAAATTGCACTTTTCGAGCCATTTAATGCGAGAAACACGTTTTCTGGTGTATTCACCACTCCACAGAGCGTTTGATATGCAGAACCGGCGATATCTTGATATTCGTGGTGTTTCCAGCTGAGATATGCATTTTCTGCGATAATCTTGGTAAGACTTCAGTCAGAAGTATGCAGAATCGTCTAGATCGCTCTTGTCGAGCTATTTAACGCGAGAAACACGTTATATGGTGTTTTCACCACTCCACAGTGCGTTTGATATGCAGAACCGGCGACATCTTGGCTTTAGTCGGGGTTCAAACTGAGATATGCATTTTTTGCGATAATATTGGTGAGACTTCAGTCAGAAGTATGCAGAATCATCTAGATCGCTCGTTTCGTGCTAATTAATGCGGCAAACACGTTATCTGGTGCTTTCAGCACTCCACAGTGCGTTTGATATGCAGAACCAGCGATATCTTGGATTTCGTGGGGTTTCAAGCTGAGATATGCATTTTTTACGATAATCTTGGTGAGACTCCTGTCCGAAGTATGCTTAATCATCGAGATCGCTCGTTTCGAGCTATTTAATGCGAGAAACACGTTATCTGGTGTTTTCACCACTCCACAGTGCGTATGATATGCAGAACCGGCGATATCTTGGTTTTCGTGGGGTTTCAATCTGAGATATGCATTTTCTGCGATAATCTTGGTGAGACATCAGTCAGAAGTATGCAGAATCATCGAGATCGCTCTTTTCGAGCTATTTAATGGAGAAACACGTTATCTGGTGTATTGACCACTCCACAGTGCGTTTGATATGCGGAACCGGCGCCATCTTGATTTTCGTGAGGTTTCAAGGTGAGATATGCATTTTCTGCGATTATCTTGGTGAGACTTCTGTCAGAAGTATGCAGAATCATCGAGATCGCTCTTTTCGAGCTACTTAATTCGAGAAACACGTTATCTGGTGTTTTCGCCACTCCACAGTGCGTTTGACATGCAGAACCGCAGATATCTTGGTTACGTTCGGGATTCAAGCTGAGATATGCATTTTCTGCGATAATCTTGGTGAGACTTCAGTCAGAAGTATGCAGAATCATCTAGATCGCTCTCTTCGAGCTATTTAATGTGAGAAACACGTTTTCTGGTGTATTCACCACCCCACAGTACGTTTGACATGCAGAACCAGCGATATCTTGGTTTTCGTGGGGTTTCAAGCTGAGATATGCATTTTTTACGATAATCTTGGTGAGACTTTTGTCAGAAGTATGCAGAATCATCTAGATCGCTCTTTTCGAGCTATTTGATGCGAGAAACACGTTTTCTGGTGTTTTCACCACGCCACAGTGCGTTTGATATGCAGAACCGGCGACGTCTTGGCTTTCGTCGGGTATCAACCTGAGATATGCATTTTCTGCGATAACCTTGGTGAGAATTCATTTAGAAGTATGCAGAATCATCGAGATCGCTCTTTTAGAGCTATATAATGCGAGAAACACGTTATCTGGTGTTTTGACCACTCCACAGTGCGTATGATGTGCAGAACCGACGATATCCTGGTTTTCGTGGTGTTTCCAGCTGAGATATGCATTCTCTGCGATACTCTTGGTGAGACTTCAGTCAGAAGTATGCAGAATCATCGAGATCGCTCGTTTCGAGCTATTTAATGCGAAAAAACAAGTTTTCTGGTGTTGTCAACATTCCACAGTGCGTTTTATATGCAGAACCGGCGATATCTTGATTTTCGTGGTGTTTCCAGCTGAGATATGCATTTTCTGCTATAATATTGGTGAGTCTTCTGTCAGTAGGATGCATAATCATCGAGACCCCTCTTTTCGAGCTATTTAATGCGAGAAACACGTTTTCTGGTGTTTTCACCACGCCACAGTGCGTTTGATATGCAGAACCGGCGACGTCTTGGCTTTCGTCGGGTATCAACCTGAGATATGCATTTTCTGCGATAACCTTGGTGAGAATTCATTTAGAAGTATGCAGAATCATCGAGATCGCTCTTTTAGAGCTATATAATGCGAGAAACACGTTATCTGGTGTTTTGACCACTCCACAGTGCGTATGATGTGCAGAACCGACGATATCCTGGTTTTCGTGGGGTTTCAAGCTGAGATATGCATTTTCTACGATAATCTTGGTGAGACTTCTGTCAGAAGTATGCAGAATCATCAAGATCGCACTTTTCGAGCTATTTTATGCGAGAAACACGTTAACTGGTGTTTTCACCACTCCACAGTGCGTTTGACATGCATAACCGGCGATATCTAGATTTTCGTGGTGTTTCCAGCTGAGATATGCATTCTCTGCGATACTCTTGGTGAGACTTCAGTCAGAAGTATGCAGAATCATCGAGATCGCTCGTTTCGAGCTATTTAATGCGAAAAAACAAGTTTTCTGGTGTTGTCAACATTCCACAGCGCGTTTTATGTGCAGAACCGGCGATATCTTGATTTTCGTGGTGTTTCCAGCTGAGATATGCATTTTCTGCGATAATCTTGGTGAGTCTTCTGTCAGAAGTATGTAGAATCATCTAGATCGCTCTTTTCGAGCTATTTAATGCGAGAAACACGTTTTCTGGTGTATTCACTACTCCACAGTACGTTTGACATGCAGAACAGGAGATATCTTGGTTTAGGTCGGGTATCAAGCTGAGATATGCATTTTCAACGATAATCTTGGTGAGACTTCTGTCAGAAGTGTGCAGAATCATCGGGATCGCTCTTTTCGAGCTATTTAATGCGAGAAACACGTTGTCTGGTTGGTTTCACGACTCCACAGTGCGTTTGATATGCAGAACAGGCGACATCTTAATTTTTGTGAGATTTCAAGCTGCGATATGCATTTTCTACGATAACCATGGTGAGTCTTCTGTCAGAAGTATGCAGAATCATCTAGATCGCTCTCTTCGAGCTATTTAATGTGAGAAACACGTTTTCTGGTGTATTCACCACCCCACAGTACGTTTGAAATGCAGAACCAGCGATATCTTGGTTTTCGTGGGGTTTCAAGCTGAGATATGCATTTTTTACGATAATCTTGGTGAGACTTTTGTCAGAAGTATGCAGAATCATCTAGATCGCTCTTTTCGAGCTATTTGATGCGAGAAACACGTTTTCTGGTGTTTTCACCACGCCACAGTGCGTTTGATATGCAGAACCGGCGACGTCTTGGCTTTCGTCGGGTATCAACCTGAGATATGCATTTTCTGCGATAACCTTGGTGAGAATTCATTTAGAAGTATGCAGAATCATCGAGATCGCTCTTTTAGAGCTATATAATGCGAGAAACACGTTATCTGGTGTTTTGACCACTCCACAGTGCGTATGATGTGCAGAACCGACGATATCCTGGTTTTCGTGGTGTTTCCAGCTGAGATATGCATTCTCTGCGATACTCTTGGTGAGACTTCAGTCAGAAGTATGCAGAATCATCGAGATCGCTCGTTTCGAGCTATTTAATGCGAAAAAACAAGTTTTCTGGTGTTGTCAACATTCCACAGTGCGTTTTATATGCAGAACCGGCGATATCTTGATTTTCGTGGTGTTTCCAGCTGAGATATGCATTTTCTGCTATAATATTGGTGAGTCTTCTGTCAGTAGGATGCATAATCATCGAGACCCCTCTTTTCGAGCTATTTAATGCGAGAAACACGTTTTCTGGTGTTTTCACCACGCCACAGTGCGTTTGATATGCAGAACCGGCGACGTCTTGGCTTTCGTCGGGTATCAACCTGAGATATGCATTTTCTGCGATAACCTTGGTGAGAATTCATTTAGAAGTATGCAGAATCATCGAGATCGCTCTTTTAGAGCTATATAATGCGAGAAACACGTTATCTGGTGTTTTGACCACTCCACAGTGCGTATGATGTGCAGAACCGACGATATCCTGGTTTTCGTGGGGTGTCAAGCTGAGATATGCATTTTCTACGATAATCTTGGTGAGACTTCTGTCAGAAGTATGCAGAATCATCAAGATCGCACTTTTCGAGCTATTTTATGCGAGAAACACGTTAACTGGTGTTTTCACCACTCCACAGTGCGTTTGACATGCATAACCGGCGATATCTAGATTTTCGTGGTGTTTCCAGCTGAGATATGCATTCTCTGCGATACTCTTGGTGAGACTTCAGTCAGAAGTATGCAGAATCATCGAGATCGCTCGTTTCGAGCTATTTAATGCGAAAAAACAAGTTTTCTGGTGTTGTCAACATTCCACAGCGCGTTTTATGTGCAGAACCGGCGATATCTTGATTTTCGTGGTGTTTCCAGCTGAGATATGCATTTTCTGCGATAATCTTGGTGAGTCTTCTGTCAGAAGTATGTAGAATCATCTAGATCGCTCTTTTCGAGCTATTTAATGCGAGAAACACGTTTTCTGGTGTATTCACTACTCCACAGTACGTTTGACATGCAGAACAGTAGATATCTTGGTTTTCGTGGGGTTTCAAGCTGAAATATGCATTTTCTGCGATAATCTTGTTGAGACTTCCGTTCGAAGTATGCAGAATCATCGAGATCGCACTTTTCGAGCTATTTAATGCGAGAAACACGTTATCTGGGGTTTTCACCACTCCACAGTTGGTTTGATATGCAGAACCGGCGATATCTTGGTTTTCGTGGGGTTTCAAGCTGAGATATGCGTTTTCTGCGATAATCGCGGTGAGAATTCTATCAGAAGTAAGCGGAAACATCGAGATCCCTCTTTTCGAGCTCTTTAATGCGAGAAGCACGTTATCTGGTGTTTTCACCTCTCCACAGTGCGTTTGATACGCAGAACCGGCGACATCTTGGCTTTCGTCGGGTATCAACCTGAGATATGCATTTTCTGCGATAATCTTGGTGAGACTTCAGTCAGAAGTATGCAGAATCATCGAGATCGCTCTTTTCGAGCTAGTTAATGCGAGAAAAACCTTATCCGGTGTTTTCACCACTCCACAGTGCGTTTGATATGCAGAACCAGCGATATGTTGGCTTTCGTGGGGTTTCAAGCTGAGATATGCATTTTTTACGATAATCTTGGTGAGACTTCTGTCCGAAGTATGCTTAATCATCGAGATCGCTCGTTTCGAGCTATTTAATGCGAGAAACACGTTATCTGGTGTTTTCACCACTCCACAGTGCGTTTGATATGCAGAACCGGCGACATCTTCATTTTCGTGAGAATTCAACCTGAGATATGCTTTTTCGGCGATAATCTTGGTGAGTCTTCTGTCAGTACTATGCAGAATCATCGAGACCCCTCTTTTCGAGCTATTTAATGCGAGAGACACGTTATCTGGTGTTTTCACCACTCCACAGTGCGTTTGATATGCAGAACAGGCGACATCTTAATTTTTGTGAGATTTCAAGCTGCGATATGCATTTTCTACGATAACCATGGTGAGTCTTCTGTCAGAAGTATGCAGAATCATCTAGATCGCTCTCTTCGAGCTATTTAATGTGAGAAACACGTTTTCTGGTGTATTCACCACCCCACAGTACGTTTGACATGCAGAACCAGCGATATCTTGGTTTTCGTGGGGTTTCAAGCTGAGATATGCATTTTTTACGATAATCTTGGTGAGACTTTTGTCAGAAGTATGCAGAATCATCTAGATCGCTCTTTTCGAGCTATTTGATGCGAGAAACACGTTTTCTGGTGTTTTCACCACGCCACAGTGCGTTTGATATGCAGAACCGGCGACGTCTTGGCTTTCGTCGGGTATCAACCTGAGATATGCATTTTCTGCGATAACCTTGGTGAGAATTCATTTAGAAGTATGCAGAATCATCGAGATCGCTCTTTTAGAGCTATATAATGCGAGAAACACGTTATCTGGTGTTTTGACCACTCCACAGTGCGTATGATGTGCAGAACCGACGATATCCTGGTTTTCGTGGTGTTTCCAGCTGAGATATGCATTCTCTGCGATACTCTTGGTGAGACTTCAGTCAGAAGTATGCAGAATCATCGAGATCGCTCGTTTCGAGCTATTTAATGCGAAAAAACAAGTTTTCTGGTGTTGTCAACATTCCACAGTGCGTTTTATATGCAGAACCGGCGATATCTTGATTTTCGTGGTGTTTCCAGCTGAGATATGCATTTTCTGCTATAATATTGGTGAGTCTTCTGTCAGTAGGATGCATAATCATCGAGACCCCTCTTTTCGAGCTATTTAATGCGAGAAACACGTTTTCTGGTGTTTTCACCACGCCACAGTGCGTTTGATATGCAGAACCGGCGACGTCTTGGCTTTCGTCGGGTATCAACCTGAGATATGCATTTTCTGCGATAACCTTGGTGAGAATTCATTTAGAAGTATGCAGAATCATCGAGATCGCTCTTTTAGAGCTATATAATGCGAGAAACACGTTATCTGGTGTTTTGACCACTCCACAGTGCGTATGATGTGCAGAACCGACGATATCCTGGTTTTCGTGGGGTTTCAAGCTGAGATATGCATTTTCTACGATAATCTTGGTGAGACTTCTGTCAGAAGTATGCAGAATCATCAAGATCGCACTTTTCGAGCTATTTTATGCGAGAAACACGTTAACTGGTGTTTTCACCACTCCACAGTGCGTTTGACATGCATAACCGGCGATATCTAGATTTTCGTGGTGTTTCCAGCTGAGATATGCATTCTCTGGGATACTCTTGGTGAGACTTCAGTCAGAAGTATGCAGAATCATCGAGATCGCTCGTTTCGAGCTATTTAATGCGAAAAAACAAGTTTTCTGGTGTTGTCAACATTCCACAGCGCGTTTTATGTGCAGAACCGGCGATATCTTGATTTTCGTGGTGTTTCCAGCTGAGATATGCATTTTCTGCGATAATCTTGGTGAGTCTTCTGTCAGAAGTATGTAGAATCATCTAGATCGCTCTTTTCGAGCTATTTAATGCGAGAAACACGTTTTCTGGTGTATTCACTACTCCACAGTACGTTTGACATGCAGAACAGTAGATATCTTGGTTTTCGTGGGGTTTCAAGCTGAAATATGCATTTTCTGCGATAATCTTGTTGAGACTTCCGTTCGAAGTATGCAGAATCATCGAGATCGCACTTTTCGAGCTATTTAATGCGAGAAACACGTTATCTGGGGTTTTCACCACTCCACAGTTGGTTTGATATGCAGAACCGGCGATATCTTGGTTTTCGTGGGGTTTCAAGCTGAGATATGCGTTTTCTGCGATAATCGCGGTGAGAATTCTATCAGAAGTAAGCGGAAACATCGAGATCCCTCTTTTCGAGCTCTTTAATGCGAGAAGCACGTTATCTGGTGTTTTCACCTCTCCACAGTGCGTTTGATACGCAGAACCGGCGACATCTTGGCTTTCGTCGGGTATCAACCTGAGATATGCATTTTCTGCGATAATCTTGGTGAGACTTCAGTCAGAAGTATGCAGAATCATCGAGATCGCTCTTTTCGAGCTAGTTAATGCGAGAAAAACCTTATCCGGTGTTTTCACCACTCCACAGTGCGTTTGATATGCAGAACCAGCGATATGTTGGCTTTCGTGGGGTTTCAAGCTGAGATATGCATTTTTTACGATAATCTTGGTGAGACTTCTGTCCGAAGTATGCTTAATCATCGAGATCGCTCGTTTCGAGCTATTTAATGCGAGAAACACGTTATCTGGTGTTTTCACCACTCCACAGTGCGTTTGATATGCAGAACCGGCGACATCTTCATTTTCGTGAGAATTCAACCTGAGATATGCTTTTTCGGCGATAATCTTGGTGAGTCTTCTGTCAGTACTATGCAGAATCATCGAGACCCCTCTTTTCGAGCTATTTAATGCGAGAGACACGTTATCTGGTGTTTTCACCACTCCACAGTGCGTTTGATATGCAGAACAGGCGACATCTTAATTTTTGTGAGATTTCAAGCTGCGATATGCATTTTCTACGATAACCATGGTGAGTCTTCTGTCAGAAGTATGCAGAATCATCTAGATCGCTCTCTTCGAGCTATTTAATGTGAGAAACACGTTTTCTGGTGTATTCACCACCCCACAGTACGTTTGACATGCAGAACCAGCGATATCTTGGTTTTCGTGGGGTTTCAAGCTGAGATATGCATTTTTTACGATAATCTTGGTGAGACTTTTGTCAGAAGTATGCAGAATCATCTAGATCGCTCTTTTCGAGCTATTTGATGCGAGAAACACGTTTTCTGGTGTTTTCACCACGCCACAGTGCGTTTGATATGCAGAACCGGCGACGTCTTGGCTTTCGTCGGGTATCAACCTGAGATATGCATTTTCTGCGATAACCTTGGTGAGAATTCATTTAGAAGTATGCAGAATCATCGAGATCGCTCTTTTAGAGCTATATAATGCGAGAAACACGTTATCTGGTGTTTTGACCACTCCACAGTGCGTATGATGTGCAGAACCGACGATATCCTGGTTTTCGTGGTGTTTCCAGCTGAGATATGCATTCTCTGCGATACTCTTGGTGAGACTTCAGTCAGAAGTATGCAGAATCATCGAGATCGCTCGTTTCGAGCTATTTAATGCGAAAAAACAAGTTTTCTGGTGTTGTCAACATTCCACAGTGCGTTTTATATGCAGAACCGGCGATATCTTGATTTTCGTGGTGTTTCCAGCTGAGATATGCATTTTCTGCTATAATATTGGTGAGTCTTCTGTCAGTAGGATGCATAATCATCGAGACCCCTCTTTTCGAGCTATTTAATGCGAGAAACACGTTTTCTGGTGTTTTCACCACGCCACAGTGCGTTTGATATGCAGAACCGGCGACGTCTTGGCTTTCGTCGGGTATCAACCTGAGATATGCATTTTCTGCGATAACCTTGGTGAGAATTCATTTAGAAGTATGCAGAATCATCGAGATCGCTCTTTTAGAGCTATATAATGCGAGAAACACGTTATCTGGTGTTTTGACCACTCCACAGTGCGTATGATGTGCAGAACCGACGATATCCTGGTTTTCGTGGGGTGTCAAGCTGAGATATGCATTTTCTACGATAATCTTGGTGAGACTTCTGTCAGAAGTATGCAGAATCATCAAGATCGCACTTTTCGAGCTATTTTATGCGAGAAACACGTTAACTGGTGTTTTCACCACTCCACAGTGCGTTTGACATGCATAACCGGCGATATCTAGATTTTCGTGGTGTTTCCAGCTGAGATATGCATTCTCTGCGATACTCTTGGTGAGACTTCAGTCAGAAGTATGCAGAATCATCGAGATCGCTCGTTTCGAGCTATTTAATGCGAAAAAACAAGTTTTCTGGTGTTGTCAACATTCCACAGCGCGTTTTATGTGCAGAACCGGCGATATCTTGATTTTCGTGGTGTTTCCAGCTGAGATATGCATTTTCTGCGATAATCTTGGTGAGTCTTCTGTCAGAAGTATGTAGAATCATCTAGATCGCTCTTTTCGAGCTATTTAATGCGAGAAACACGTTTTCTGGTGTATTCACTACTCCACAGTACGTTTGACATGCAGAACAGGAGATATCTTGGTTTAGGTCGGGTATCAAGCTGAGATATGCATTTTCAACGATAATCTTGGTGAGACTTCTGTCAGAAGTGTGCAGAATCATCGGGATCGCTCTTTTCGAGCTATTTAATGCGAGAAACACGTTGTCTGGTTGGTTTCACGACTCCACAGTGCGTTTGATATGCAGAACAGGCGACATCTTAATTTTTGTGAGATTTCAAGCTGCGATATGCATTTTCTACGATAACCATGGTGAGTCTTCTGTCAGAAGTATGCAGAATCATCTAGATCGCTCTCTTCGAGCTATTTAATGTGAGAAACACGTTTTCTGGTGTATTCACCACCCCACAGTACGTTTGACATGCAGAACCAGCGATATCTTGGTTTTCGTGGGGTTTCAAGCTGAGATATGCATTTTTTACGATAATCTTGGTGAGACTTTTGTCAGAAGTATGCAGAATCATCTAGATCGCTCTTTTCGAGCTATTTGATGCGAGAAACACGTTTTCTGGTGTTTTCACCACGCCACAGTGCGTTTGATATGCAGAACCGGCGACGTCTTGGCTTTCGTCGGGTATCAACCTGAGATATGCATTTTCTGCGATAACCTTGGTGAGAATTCATTTAGAAGTATGCAGAATCATCGAGATCGCTCTTTTAGAGCTATATAATGCGAGAAACACGTTATCTGGTGTTTTGACCACTCCACAGTGCGTATGATGTGCAGAACCGACGATATCCTGGTTTTCGTGGTGTTTCCAGCTGAGATATGCATTCTCTGCGATACTCTTGGTGAGACTTCAGTCAGAAGTATGCAGAATCATCGAGATCGCTCGTTTCGAGCTATTTAATGCGAAAAAACAAGTTTTCTGGTGTTGTCAACATTCCACAGTGCGTTTTATATGCAGAACCGGCGATATCTTGATTTTCGTGGTGTTTCCAGCTGAGATATGCATTTTCTGCTATAATATTGGTGAGTCTTCTGTCAGTAGGATGCATAATCATCGAGACCCCTCTTTTCGAGCTATTTAATGCGAGAAACACGTTTTCTGGTGTTTTCACCACGCCACAGTGCGTTTGATATGCAGAACCGGCGACGTCTTGGCTTTCGTCGGGTATCAACCTGAGATATGCATTTTCTGCGATAACCTTGGTGAGAATTCATTTAGAAGTATGCAGAATCATCGAGATCGCTCTTTTAGAGCTATATAATGCGAGAAACACGTTATCTGGTGTTTTGACCACTCCACAGTGCGTATGATGTGCAGAACCGACGATATCCTGGTTTTCGTGGGGTTTCAAGCTGAGATATGCATTTTCTACGATAATCTTGGTGAGACTTCTGTCAGAAGTATGCAGAATCATCAAGATCGCACTTTTCGAGCTATTTTATGCGAGAAACACGTTAACTGGTGTTTTCACCACTCCACAGTGCGTTTGACATGCATAACCGGCGATATCTAGATTTTCGTGGTGTTTCCAGCTGAGATATGCATTCTCTGCGATACTCTTGGTGAGACTTCAGTCAGAAGTATGCAGAATCATCGAGATCGCTCGTTTCGAGCTATTTAATGCGAAAAAACAAGTTTTCTGGTGTTGTCAACATTCCACAGCGCGTTTTATGTGCAGAACCGGCGATATCTTGATTTTCGTGGTGTTTCCAGCTGAGATATGCATTTTCTGCGATAATCTTGGTGAGTCTTCTGTCAGAAGTATGTAGAATCATCTAGATCGCTCTTTTCGAGCTATTTAATGCGAGAAACACGTTTTCTGGTGTATTCACTACTCCACAGTACGTTTGACATGCAGAACAGGAGATATCTTGGTTTAGGTCGGGTATCAAGCTGAGATATGCATTTTCAACGATAATCTTGGTGAGACTTCTGTCAGAAGTGTGCAGAATCATCGGGATCGCTCTTTTCGAGCTATTTAATGCGAGAAACACGTTGTCTGGTTGGTTTCACGACTCCACAGTGCGTTTGATATGCAGAACCGGCGACATCTTGATTTTCGTGAGGTTTCAAGATGAGATATGCATTTTCTGCTATAATATTGGTGAGTCTTCTGTCAGTAGGATGCAGAATCATCGAGACCCCTCTTTTCGAGCTATTTAATGCGAGAAACACGTTATCTGGTGTTTTCACCACTCCACAGTGCGTTTGATATGCAGAACAGGCGACATCTTGATTTTCGTGAGATTTCAAGCTGAGATATGCATTTTCTACGATAACCATGGTGAGTCTTCTGTCAGGAGTATGCAGAATCATCTAGATCGCTCTTTTCGAGCTATTTAATGCGAGAAACACGTTATATGGTTGTTTTCACCACTCCACAGTGCGTTTGATATGCAGAACCAGCGATATCTTGGTTTTCGTGGGGTTTCAAGCTGAGATATGCATTTTTTACGATAATCTTGGTGAGACTTCTGTTCGAAGTATGCTTAATCATCGAGATCGCTCGTTTCGAGCTATTTAATGCGAGAAACACGTTATCTGGTGTTTTCACCACTCCACAGTGCGTATGATATGCAGAACCGGCGATATCTTGGTTTTCGTGGGGTTTCAAGCTGAGATATACATTTTCTGCGGTAATCTTGGTGAGACTTCTGTCCGAAGTATGCTGAATCATCGAGATCGCTCTTTTCGAGCTAGTTAGTGCGAGAAACACGTTATCTGGTGTTTTCACCACACCACAGTGCGTTTGATATGCAGAACAGTAGATATCGTGGTTTCCGTGGGGTTTCAAGCTGAAATATGCATTTTCTGCGATAATCTTGTTGAGACTTCTGTTCGAAGTATGCAGAATCATCGAGATCCCTCTTTTCGAGCTCTTTAATGCGAGAAACACGTTATCTGGTGTTTTCACCACTCCACAGTGCGTTTGATATGCAGAACCGGCGACATCTTGATTTTCGTGAGATTTCAACCTGAGATATGCATTTTCGTCGATAATCCTGGTGAGTCTTCTGTCAGTACTATGCAGAATCATCGAGACCCCTCTTTTCGAGCTATTTAATGCGAGAGACACGTTATCTGGTGTTTTCACCACTCCACAGTGCGTTTGATATGCAGAACAGGCGACATCTTAATTTTCGTGAGATTTCAAGCTGCGATATGCATTTTCTACGATAACCATGGTGAGTCTTCTGTCAGAAGTATGCAGAATCATCTAGATCGCTCTCTTCGAGCTATTTAATGTGAGAAACACGTTTTCTGGTGTATTCACCACCCCACAGTACGTTTGACATGCAGAACCGGATATATCTTGGTTTCGGTCGGGTTTCAAGCTGAGATATGCATTTTCTACGATAATCTTGGTGAGACTTCTGTTCGAAGTATGCTTAATCATCGAGATCGCTCGTTTCGAGCTATTTAATGCGAGAGACACGTTATCTGGTGTTTTCACCACTCCACAGTGCGTTTGATATGCAGAACAGGCGACATGTTAATTTTCGTGAGATTTCAAGCTGCGATATGCATTTTCTACGATAACCATGGTGAGTCTTCTGTCAGAAGTATGCAGAATCATCTAGATCGCTCTCTTCGAGCTATTTAATGTGAGAAACACGTTTTCTGGTGTATTCACCACCCCACAGTACGTTTGACATGCAGAACCGGATATATCTTGGTTTCGGTCGGGTTTCAAGCTGAGATATGCATTTTCTACGATAATCTTGGTGAGACTTCTGTCAGAAGTATGCAGAATCATCGGGATCGCTCTTTTCGAGCTATTTAATGCGAGAAACACGTTTTCTGGTGTATTCAACACTCCACAGTGCGTTTGATATGCAGAACAGGCGACATCTTGATTTTCGTGAGATTTCAAGCTGAGATATGCATTTTCTACGATAACCATGGTGAGTCTTCTGTCAGGAGTATGCAGAATCATCGGGATCGCTCTTTTCGAGCTATTTAATGCGAGAAACACGTTGTCTGGTTGGTTTCTCGACTCCACAGTGCGTTTGATATGCAGAACCGGCGACATCTCGATTTTCGTGAAGTTTCAAGCTGAGATATGCATTTTCTGCTATAATATTGGTGAGTCTTCTGTCAGTAGGATGCAGAATCATCGAGACCCCTCTTTTCGAGCTATTTAATGCGAGAAACACGTTATCTGGTGTTTTCACCACTCCACAGTGCGTTTGATATGCAGAACAGGCGACATCTTGATTTTCGTGAGATTTCAAGCTGAGATATGCATTTTCTACGATAACCATGGTGAGTCTTCTGTCAGGAGTATGCAGAATCATCTAGATCGCTCTTTCCGAGCTATTTAATGCGAGAAACACGTTATATGGTTGTTTTCACCACTCCACAGTGCGTTTGATATGCAGAACCAGCGATATCTTGGTTTTCGTGGGGTTTCAAGCTGAGATATGCAGTTTTTACGATAATCTTGGTGAGACTTCTGTTCGAAGTATGCTTAATCATCGAGATCGCTCGTTTCGAGCTATTTAATGCGCGAAACACGTTATCTGGTGTTTTCACCACTCCACAGTGCGTATGATATGCAGAATAGTAGATATCTTGGTTTTCGTGGGGTTTCAAGCTGAGATATGCGTTTTCTGCGATAATCTTGGTGAGACTTCTATCAGAAGTAAGCGGAAACATCGAGATCCCTCTTTTCCAGCTCTTTAATGCGAGAAACACGTTATCTGGTGTTTTCACCTCTCCACAGTGCGTTTGATATGCAGAACCGGCGACATCTTGGCTTTCGTCGGGTATCAACCTGAGATATGCATTTTCTGCGATAATCTTGGTGAGAATTCATTTAGAAGTATGCAGAATCATCGAGATCGCTCTTTGCGAGCTAGTTAGTGCGAGAAACACGTTATCTGGTGTTTTCACCACACCACAGTGCGTTTGATATGCAGAACAGTAGATATCTTGGTTTTCGTGGGGTTTCAAGCTGAAATATGCATTTTCTGCGATAATCTTGTTGAGACTTCTGTTCGAAGTATGCAGAATCATCGAGATCGCACTTTTCGAGCTATTTAATGCGAGAAACACGTTATCTGGGGTTTTCACCACTCCA
The DNA here is from genome assembly GCA_951804975.1 of Anthophora plumipes. Taxonomy (NCBI): domain Eukaryota; kingdom Metazoa; phylum Arthropoda; class Insecta; order Hymenoptera; family Apidae; genus Anthophora; species Anthophora plumipes. Next base: position 23,131,924 of record OX638118.1, read on the forward strand.
CAGTTGGTTTGATATGCAGAACCGGCGATATCTTGGTTTTCGTGGGGTTTCAAGCTGAGATATGCGTTTTCTGCGATAATCTTGGTGAGACTTCTATCAGAAGTAAGCGGAAACATCGAGATCCCTCTTTTCCAGCTCTTTAATGCGAGAAACACGTTATCTGGTGTTTTCACCTCTGCACAGTGCGTTTGATATGCAGAACCGGCGACATCTTGGCTTTCGTCGGGTATCAACCTGAGATATGCATTTTCTGCGATAATCTTGGTGAGAATTCATTTAGAAGTATGCAGAATCATCGAGATCGCTCTTTTAGAGCTATATAATGCGAGAAACACGTTATCTGGTGTTTTGACCACTCCACAGTGCGTATGATGTGCAGAACCGACGATATCCTGGTTTTCGTGGGGTTTCAAGCTCAGATATGCATTTTGTGCGATAATATTGGAGAGACTTCAGACAGAAGTATGCAGAATCATCAAGATCGAACTTTTCGAGCTATTTTATGCGAGAAACACGTTAACTGGTGTTTTCACCACTCCACAGTGCGTTTGATATGCAGATTTGGCGACATCTTGGATTTCGTCAGGGGTTCAAGCTGAGATTTGCAATTCCTGCGATAATCTTGGTGAGACTTCTGTCCGAAGTATGCTTAATCATCGAGAACGCTCTTTTCGAGCTAGTTAATGCGAGAAACACGTTATCTGGTGTTTTCAGCACTCCACAGTGCGTTTGATATGCAGAACCGGCGATATCTTGGTTTTCGTGGGGTTTCCAGCTGAGATATGCATTTTCTGCGATAATCTTGGTGAGTCTTCTGTCAGAAGTATGCAGAATCATCTAGATCGCTCTTTTCGAGCTATTTGATGCGAGAAACACGTTTTCTGGTGTTTTCACCACGCCACAGTGCGTTTGATATGCAGAACCGGCGACATCGTGGTTTTCGTCGGGTTTCAAGCTGAGATATGCATTTTCTGCGATCATATTGGTGAGACTTCAGTCAGAAGTATGCAGAATCATCTAGATCGCTCGTTTCGAGCTATTTAAAGCGAGAAACACGTTATCTGGTTGTTTTGACCACTCCACAGTGCGTTTGATATGTAGAGCCGCCGATAACTTGGTTTTCGTGGGGTTTCCAGCTGAAATATGCATTTTCTGCGATAATCTTGGTGTTTCATCTATGAGAAGTATGCAGAATCATCGAGAACGCTCTTTTCGAGCTAGTTAATGCGAGATACACGTTATCTGATGTTTTCACCACTCCATAGTGCGTCTGATATGCAGAACCGGCGATATCTTGGTTTTCGTGGGGTTTCCAGCTGAGATATGCAATTTCTGTGATAATCTTGGTGAGTCTTCTGTCAGAAGTATGCAGAATCATCGAGATCCCTCTTTTCGAGCTCTTTAATGCGAGAAACACGTTATCTGGTGTTTTCACCACTCCACAGTGCGTTTGATATGCAGAACCGGCGACATCTTGATTTTCGTGAGATTTCAACATGAGATATGCATTTTCGTCGATAATCTTGGTGAGTCTTCTGTCAGTACTATGCAGAATCATCGAGACCCCTCTTTTCGAGCTATTTAATGCGAGAGACACGTTATCTGGTGTTTTCACCACTCCACAGTGCGTTTGATATGCAGAACAGGCGACATCTTAATTTTCGTGAGATTTCAAGCTGCGATATGCATTTTCTACGATAACCATGGTGAGTCTTCTGTCAGAAGTATGCAGAATCATCTAGATCGCTCTCTTCGAGCTATTTAATGTGAGAAACACGTTTTCTGGTGTATTCACCACCACACAGTACGTTTGACATGCAGAACCGGATATATCTTGGTTTCGGTCGGGTTTCAAGCTGAGATATGCATTTTCTACGATAATCTTGGTGAGACTTCTGTCAGACGTATGCAGAATCATCGGGATCGCTCTTTTCGAGCTATTTAATGCGAGAAACACGTTTTCTGGTGTATTCACCACTCCACAGTACGTTTGACATGCAGAACAGGAGATATCTTGGTTTAGGTCGGGTATCAAGCTGAGATATGCATTTTCAACGATAATCTTGGTGAGACTTCTGTCAGAAGTATGCAGAATCATCGGTATCGCTCTTTTCGAGCTATTTAATGCGAGAAACACGTTATCTGGTTGGTTTCACGACTCCACAGTGCGTTTGATATGCAGAACCGGCGACATCTTGATTTTCGTGAGGTTTCAAGCTGAGATATGCATTTTCTGCTATAATATTGGTGAGTCTTCTGTCAGTAGGATGCAGAATCATCGAGACCCCTCTTTTCGAGCTATCTAATGCGAGAAACACGTTATCTGGTGTTTTCACCACTCCACAGTGCGTTTGATATGCAGAACAGGCGACATCTTGATTTTCGTGAGATTTCAAGCTGAGATATGCATTTTCTACGATAACCATGGTGAGTCTTCTGTCAGGAGTATGCAGAATCATCTAGATCGCTCTTTTCGAGATATTTAATGCGAGAAACACGTTATATGGTTGTTTTCACCACTCCACAGTGCGTTTGATATGCAGAACCAGCGATATCTTGGTTTTCGTGGGGTTTCAAGCTGAGATATGCATTTTTTACGATAATCTTGGTGAGACTTCTGTTCGAAGTATGCTTAATCATCGAGATCGCTCGTTTCGAGCTATTTAATGCGCGAAACACGTTATCTGGTGTTTTCACCACTCCACAGTGCGTACGATATGCAGAACCGGCGATATCTTGGTTTTCGTGGGGTTTCAAGCTGAGATATACATTTTCTGCGGTAATCTTGGTGAGACTTCTGTCCGAAGTATGCTGAAACATCGAGATCTCTCGTTTCGAGCTATTTAAAGCGAGAAACACGATATCTGGAGTTTTCACCACTCCACAGTAGGTTTGATATGCAGAACCGGCGATATCTTGGTTTTCGTGGGGTTTCAAGCTGAGATATGCGTTTTCTGCGATAATCTTGGTGAGACTTCTATCAGAAGTAAGCAGAATCATCGAGATCCCTCTTTTCGAGCTCTTTAATGCGAGAAACACGTTATCTGGTGTTTTCACCACTCCACAGTGCGTTTGATATGCAGAACCGGCGACATCTTCATTTTCGTGAGATTTCAACCTGAGATATGCTTTTTCGGCGATAATCTTGGTGAGTCTTCTGTCAGTACTATGCAGAATCATCGAGACCCCTCTTTTCGAGCTATTTAATGCGAGAGACACGTTATCTGGTGTTTTCACCACTCCACAGTGCGTTTGAAATGCAGAACAGGCGACATCTTAATTTTTGTGAGATTTCAAGCTGCGATATGCATTTTCTACGATAACCATGGTGAGTCTTCTGTCAGAAGTATGCAGAATCATCTAGATCGCTCTCTTCGAGCTATTTAATGTGAGAAACACGTTTTCTGGTGTATTCACCACCCCACAGTACGTTTGACATGCAGAACCGGATATATCTTAGTTTCGGTCGGGTTTCAAGCTGAGATATGCATTTTCTACGATAATCTTGGTGAGACTTCTGTCAGAAGTATGCAGAATCATCGGGATCGCTCTTTTCGAGCTATTTAATGCGAGAAACACATTATATGGTTGTTTTCACCACTCCACAGTGCGTTTGATATGCATAACCGGCGATATCTAGATTTTCGTGGTGTTTCCAGCTGAGATATGCATTCTCTGCGATACTCTTGGTGAGACTTCAGTCAGAAGTATGCAGAATCATCGAGATCGCTCGTTTCGAGCTATTTAATGCGAAAAAACAAGTTTTCTGGTGTTGTCAACATTCCACAGTGCGTTTTATATGCAGAACCGGCGATATCTAGATTTTCGTGGTGTTTCCAGCTGAGATATGCATTTTCTGCTATAATATTGGTGAGTCTTCTGTCAGTAGGATGCATAATCATCGAGACCCCTCTTTTCGAGCTATTTAATGCGAGAAACACGTTATCTGGTGTTTTCACCACTCCAGAGTGCGTTTGATATGCAGAACAGGCGACATCTTGATTTTCGTGAGATTTCAAGCTGAGGTATGCATTTTCTACGATAACCATGGTGAGTCTTCTGTCAGGAGTATGCAGAATCATCTAGATCGCTCTTTTCGAGCTATTTAATGCGAGAAACACGTTATATGGTTGTTTTCACCACTCCACAGTGCGTTTGATATGCAGAACCAGCGATATCTTGGTTTTCGTGGGGTTTCAAGCTGAGATATGCATTTTTTACGATAATCTTGGTGAGACTTCTGTCAGAAGTATGCAGAATCATCTAGATCGCTCTTTTCGAGCTATTTGATGCGAGAAACACGTTTTCTGGTGTTTTCACCACGCCACAGTGCGTTTGATATGCAGAACCGGCGACGTCTTGGCATTCGTCGGGTATCAACCTGAGATATGCATTTTCTGCGATAACCTTGGTGAGAATTCATTTAGAAGTATGCAGAATCATCGAGATCGCTCTTTTAGAGCTATATAATGCGAGAAACACGTTATCTGGTGTTTTGACCACTCCACAGTGCGTATGATGTGCAGAACCGACGATATCCTGGTTTTCGTGGGGTTTCAAGCTGAGATATGCATTCTCTGCGATACTCTTGGTGAAACTTCAGTCAGAAGTATGCAGAATCATCGAGATCGCTCGTTTCGAGCTATTTAATGCGAAAAAACAAGTTTTCTGGTGTTGTCAACATTCCACAGCGCGTTTTATGTGCAGAACCGGCGATATCTTGATTTTCGTGGTGTTTCCAGCTGAGATATGCATTTTCTGCGATAATCTTGGTGAGTCTTCTGTCAGAAGTATGTAGAATCATCTAGATCGCTCTTTTCGAGCTATTTAATGCGAGAAACACGTTTTCTGGTGTATTCACCACTCCACAGTACGTTTGACATGCAGAACAGGAGATATCTTGATTTTCGTGAGATTTCAAGCTGAGATATGCATTTTCTACGATAACCATGGTGAGTCTTCTGTCAGGAGTATGCAGAATCATCTAGATCGCTCTTTTCGAGCTATTTAATGCGAGAAACACGTTATATGGTTGTTTTCACCACTCCACAGTGCGTTTGATATGCAGAACCAGCGATATCTTGGTTTTCGTGGGGTTTCAAGCTGAGATATGCATTTTTTACGATAATCTTGGTGAGACTTCTGTTCGAAGTATGCTTAATCATCGAGATCGCTCGTTTCGAGCTATTTAATGCGAGAAACACGTTATCTGGTGTTTTCACCACTCCACAGTGCGTATGATATGCAGAACCGGCGATATCTTGGTTTTCGTGGGGTTTCAAGCTGAGATATACATTTTCTGCGGTAATCTTGGTGAGACTTCTGTCCGAAGTATGCTGAATCATCGAGATCGCTCTTTTCGAGCTAGTTAGTGCGAGAAACACGTTATCTGGTGTTTTCACCACACCGCAGTGCGTTTGATATGCAGAACAGTAGATATCGTGGTTTCCGTGGGGTTTCAAGCTGAGATATGCATTTTCTACGATAATCTTGGTGAGACTTCTGTCAGAAGTATGCAGAATCATCGGGATCGCTCTTTTCGAGCTATTTAATGCGAGAAACACGTTTTCTGGTGTATTCAACACTCCACAGTGCGTTTGATATGCAGAACAGGCGACATCTTGATTTTCGTGAGATTTCAAGCTGAGATATGCATTTTCTACGATAACCATGGTGAGTCTTCTGTCAGGAGTATGCAGAATCATCGGGATCGCTCTTTTCGAGCTATTTAATGCGAGAAACACGTTGTCTGGTTGGTTTCACGACTCCACAGTGCGTTTGATATGCAGAACCGGCGACATCTTGATTTTCGTGAAGTTTCAAGCTGAGATATGCATTTTCTGCTATAATATTGGTGAGTCTTCTGTCAGTAGGATGCAGAATCATCGAGACCCCTCTTTTCGAGCTATTTAATGCGAGAAACACGTTATCTGGTGTTTTCACCACTCCACAGTGCGTTTGATATGCAGAACAGGCGACATCTTGATTTTCGTGTGATTTCAAGCTGAGATATGCATTTTCTACGATAACCATGGTGAGTCTTCTGTCAGGAGTATGCAGAATCATCTAGATCGCTCTTTCCGAGCTATTTAATGCGAGAAACACGTTATATGGTTGTTTTCACCACTCCACAGTGCGTTTGATATGCAGAACCAGCGATATCTTGGTTTTCGTGGGGTTTCAAGCTGAGATATGCATTTTTTACGATAATCTTGGTGAGACTTCTGTTCGAAGTATGCTTAATCATCGAGATCGCTCGTTTCGAGCTATTTAATGCGCGAAACACGTTATCTGGTGTTTTCACCACTCCACAGTGCGTATGATATGCAGAACCGGCGATATCTTGGTTTTGGTGGGGTTTCAAGCTGAGATATACATTTTCTGCGGTAATCTTGGTGAGACTTCTGTCCGAAGTATGCTGAAACATCGAGATCGCTCTTTTCGAGCTAGTTAATGCGAGAAACACCTTATCCGGTGTTTTCACCACTCCACAATTCGTTTGATATGCAGAACCAGCGATATCTTGGCTTTCGTGGGGTTACAAGCTGAGATACGCATTTTTTACGATAATCTTGGTGAGACTTCTGTCCGAAGTATGCTGAATCATCGAGATCGCTCTTTGCGAGCTAGTTTGTGCGAGAAACACGTTATCTGGTGTTTTCACCACACCACAGTGCGTTTGATATGCAGAACAGTAGATATCTTGGTTTTCGTGGGGTTTCAAGCTGAAATATGCATTTTCTGCGATAATCTTGTTGAGACTTCTGTTCGAAGTATGCAGAATCATCGAGATCGCACTTTTCGAGCTATTTAATGCGAGAAACACGTTATCTGGGGTTTTCACCACTCCACAGTTGGTTTGATATGCAGAACCGGCGATATCTTGGTTTTCGTGGGGTTTCAAGCTGAGATATGCGTTTTCTGCGATAATCTTGGTGAGACTTCTATCAGAAGTAAGCGGAAACATCGAGATCCCTCTTTTCCAGCTCTTTAATGCGAGAAACACGTTATCTGGTGTTTTCACCTCTCCACAGTGCGTTTGATATGCAGAACCGGCGACATCTTGGCTTTCGTCGGGTATCAACCTGAGATATGCATTTTCTGCGATAATCTTGGTGAGAATTCATTTAGAAGTATGCAGAATCATCGAGATCGCTCTTTTAGAGCTATATAATGCGAGAAACACGTTATCTGGTGTTTTGACCACTCCACAGTGCGTATGATGTGCAGAACCGACGATATCCTGGTTTTCGTGGGGTTTCAAGCTCAGATATGCATTTTGTGCGATAATATTGGAGAGACTTCAGACAGAAGTATGCAGAATCATCAAGATCGAACTTTTCGAGCTATTTTATGCGAGAAACACGTTAACTGGTGTTTTCACCACTCCACAGTGCGTTTGATATGCAGATCCGGCGACATCTTGGATTTCGTCAGGGGTTCAAGCTGAGATTTGCAATTCCTGCGATAATCTTGGTGAGACTTCTGTCCGAAGTATGCTTAATCATCGAGAACGCTCTTTTCGAGCTAGTTAATGCGAGAAACACGTTATCTGGTGTTTTCAGCACTCCACAGTGCGTTTGATATGCAGAACCGGCGATATCTTGGTTTTCGTGGGGTTTCCAGCTGAGATATGCATTTTCTGCGATAATCTTGGTGAGTCTTCTGTCAGAAGTATGCAGAATCATCTAGATCGCTCTTTTCGAGCTATTTGATGCGAGAAACACGTTTTCTGGTGTTTTCACCACGCCACAGTGCGTTTGATATGCAGAACCGGCGACATCGTGGTTTTCGTCGGGTTTCAAGCTGAGATATGCATTTTCTGCGATCATATTGGTGAGACTTCAGTCAGAAGTATGAAGAATCATCTAGATCGCTCGTTTCGAGCTATTTAAAGCGAGAAACACGTTATCTGGTTGTTTTGACCACTCCACAGTGCGTTTGATATGTAGAGCCGCCGATAACTTGGTTTTCGTGGGGTTTCCAGCTGAAATATGCATTTTCTGCGATAATCTTGGTGTTTCATCTATGAGAAGTATGCAGAATCATCGAGAACGCTCTTTTCGAGCTAGTTAATGCGAGATACACGTTTTCTGATGTTTTCACCACTCCATAGTGCGTCTGATATGCAGAACCGGCGATATCTTGGTTTTCGTGGGGTTTCCAGCTGAGATATGCAATTTCTGTGATAATCTTGGTGAGTCTTCTGTCAGAAGTATGCAGAATCATCGAGATCCCTCTTTTCGAGCTCTTTAATGCGAGAAACACGTTATCTGGTGTTTTCACCACTCCACAGTGCGTTTGATATGCAGAACCGGCGACATCTTGATTTTCGTGAGATTTCAACCTGAGATATGCATTTTCGTCGATAATCTTGGTGAGTCTTCTGTCAGTACTATGCAGAATCATCGAGACCCCTCTTTTCGAGCTATTTAATGCGAGAGACACGTTATCTGGTGTTTTCACCACTCCACAGTGCGTTTGATATGCAGAACAGGCGACATCTTAATTTTCGTGAGATTTCAAGCTGCGATATGCATTTTCTACGATAACCATGATGAGTCTTCTGTCAGAAGTATGCAGAATCATCTAGATCGCTCTCTTCGAGCTATTTAATGTGAGAAACACGTTTTCTGGTGTATTCACCACCCCACAGTACGTTTGACATGCAGAACCGGATATATCTTGGTTTCGGTCGGGTTTCAAGCTGAGATATGCATTTTCTACGATAATCTTGGTGAGACTTCTGTCAGACGTATGCAGAATCATCGGGATCGCTCTTTTCGAGCTATTTAATGCGAGAAACACGTTTTCTGGTGTATTCACCACTCCACAGTACGTTTGACATGCAGAACAGGAGATATCTTGGTTTAGGTCGGGTATCAAGCTGAGATATGCATTTTCAACGATAATCTTGGTGAGACTTCTGTCAGAAGTATGCAGAATCATCGGGATCGCTCTTTTCGAGCTATTTAATGCGAGAAACACGTTGTCTGGTTGGTTTCACGACTCCACAGTGCGTTTGATATGCAGAACCGGCGACATCTTGATTTTCGTGAGGTTTCAAGCTGAGATATGCATTTTCTGCTATAATATTGGTGAGTCTTCTGTCAGTAGGATGCAGAAACATCGAGACCCCTCTTTTCGAGCTATCTAATGCGAGAAACACGTTATCTGGTGTTTTCACCACTCCACAGTGCGTTTGATATGCAGAACAGGCGACATCTTGATTTTCGTGAGATTTCAAGCTGAGATATGCATTTTCTACGATAACCATGGTGAGTCTTCTGTCAGGAGTATGCAGAATCATCTAGATCGCTCTTTTCGAGATATTTAATGCGAGGAACACGTTATATGGTTGTTTTCACCACTCCACAGTGCGTTTGATATGCAGAACCAGCGATATCTTGGTTTTCGTGGGGTTTCAAGCTGAGATATGCATTTTTTACGATAATCTTGGTGAGACTTCTGTTCGAAGTATGCTTAATCATCGAGATCGCTCGTTTCGAGCTATTTAATGCGCGAAACACGTTATCTGGTGTTTTCACCACTCCACAGTGCGTACGATATGCAGAACCGGCGATATCTTGGTTTTCGTGGGGTTTCAAGCTGAGATATACATTTTTTGCGGTAATCTTGGTGAGACTTCTGTCCGAAGTATGCTGAAACATCGAGATCGCTCTGTTCGAGCTAGTTAATGCGAGAAAAACCTTATCCGGTGTTTTCACCACTCCACAGTTCGTTTGATATGCAGAACCAGCGATATCTTGGCTTTCGTGGGGTTTCAAGCTGAGATATGCATTTTTTACGATAATCTTGGTGAGACTTCTGTCAGAAGTATGCAGAATCATCTAGATCGCTCTTTTCGAGCTATTTGATGCGAGAAACACGTTTTCTGGTGTTTTCACCACGCCACAGTGCGTTTGATATGCAGAACCGGCGACATCGTGGTTTTCGCCGGGTTTCAAGTTGAGATATGCATTTTCTGCGATCATATTGGTGAGACTTCAGTCAGAAGTATGCAGAATCATCGAGATCGCTCTATTCGAGCTATTTAATGCGAGAAACACGTTATCTGGTTGTTTTCACCACTCAACAGTGCGTTTGATATGCAGATCCGGCGACATCTTGGATTTCGTCGGGGTTCAAGCTGAGATTTGCAATTCCTGCGATAATCTTGGTGAGACTTCTGTCCGAAGTATGATTAATCATCGAGAACGCTCTTTTCGAGCTGGTTAATGCGAGAAACACGTTATCTGGTGTTTTCAGCACTCCACAGTGCGTTTGATATGCAGAACCGGCGATATCTTGGTTTTCGTGGGGTTTCCAGCTGAGATATGCATTTTCTGCGATAATCTTGGTGAGACATCATGTCAGAAATATGCAGAATCTTCTATATCGCTCTTTTCGAGCTATTTAATGCGAAAAAACAAGTTTTCTGGTGTTTTCAACATTCCACAGTGCGTTTGATATGCAGAACCGGCGATATCTTGATTTTCGTGGTGTTTCCAGCTGAAATATGCATTTTCTACGATAATCTTGGTGAGACGTCTGTCAGAAGTATGCAGAATCTTCGAGATCGTTCTTTTCGAGCTACTTAATGCGAGAAACACGATATCTGGTTGTTGTCACCACTCCACAGTGCGTTTGATATGCAGAACGGGCGACATCTTGATTTTCGTGAGGTTTCAAGCTGAGATATGCATTTTCTGCGATAATCTTGGTGAGACTTCAGTCAGAAATATGCAGAATTTTCTAGATCGCTCTTTTCGAGCTATTTAATGCGAAAAAACAAGTTTTCTGGTGTTTTCAACATTCCACAGTGCGTTTGATATGCAGAACCGATGATATCTTGATTTTCGTGGTGTTTCCAGCTGAGATATGCATTTTCTGCGATAATCTTGGTGAGTCTTCTGTCAGAAGTATGCAGAATCATCGAGATCCCTCTTTTCGAGCTAGTTAATGCGAGAAACAAGTTATCTGGTGTTTTCACCACTCCACAGTGCGTTTAATATGCAGAACCGGCTACATCTTGGCTGTCGTAGGGTATCAAGTTGAGATATGCATTTTCTGCGATAATCATGGTGGGACTTCTGTCAGAAGTATGCAGAATCATCGGGATCGCTCTTTTCGAGCTATTTAATGCGAGAAACACGTTTTCTGGGGTTTTCACAACTCCACATTTCGTTGGATATGCAGAACAGGAGATATCTTGGTTTTCGTGGGGTTTCTAGCAGAGAAATGCATTTTCTGCGATAATCATGGTGAGACTTCTGTTAGAAGTATGCAGAATCATCGAGATCGCACATTTCGATCTATTTAATGCGAGAAACACGTTATCTGGTGTTTTCACCACTCCACAGTGCGTTTGATATGCAGAACCAGCGATATCTTGGTTTTCGTGGGATTTCAAGCTGAGATATGCATTTTTTACGATAATCATGGTGAGACTTCTGTCCGAAGTATGCAGAATCATCGAGATCGCACTTTTCGAGCTATTTAATGCGAGAATCACGTTTTCTGGGGAATTCACCACACCACAGTTCGTTGGATATGCAGATCCGGAGATATCTTGGTTTTCCTGGGGTTTCAAGCTGAGATATGCATTTTCTGCGACAATCTTGGTGAGACTTCTGTCAGAAGTATGCAGAATCTTCGAGATCGTTCTTTTCGAGCTACTTAATGCGAGAAACACGATATCTGGTTGTTGTCACCACTCCACAGTGCGTTTGATATGCAGAACGGGCGACATCTTGATTTTCGTGAGGTTTCAAGCTGAGATATGCATTTTCTGCGATAATCTTGGTGAGACTTCAGTCAGAAATATGCAGAATTTTCTAGATCGCTCTTTTCGAGCTATTTAATGCGAAAAAACAAGTTTTCTGGTGTTTTCAACATTCCACAGTGCGTTTGATATGCAGAACCGATGATATCTTGATTTTCGTGGTGTTTCCAGCTGAGATATGCATTTTCTGCGATAATCTTGGTGAGTCTTCTGTCAGAAGTATGCAGAATCATCGAGATCCCTCTTTTCGAGCTAGTTAATGCGAGAAACAAGTTATCTGGTGTTTTCACCACTCCACAGTGCGTTTAATATGCAGAACCGGCTACATCTTGGCTGTCGTAGGGTATCAAGTTGAGATATGCATTTTCTGCGATAATCATGGTGAGACTTCTGTCAGAAGTATGCAGAATCATCGGGATCGCTCTTTTCGAGCTATTTAATGCGAGAAACACGTTTTCTGGGGTTTTCACAACTCCACATTTCGTTGGATATGCAGAACAGGAGATATCTTGGTTTTCGTGGGGTTTCTAGCAGAGAAATGCATTTTCTGCGATAATCATGGTGAGACTTCTGTTAGAAGTATGCAGAATCATCGAGATCGCACATTTCGATCTATTTAATGCGAGAAACACGTTATCTGGTGTTTTCACCACTCCACAGTGCGTTTGATATGCAGAACCAGCGATATCTTGGTTTTCGTGGGATTTCAAGCTGAGATATGCATTTTCTGCGATAATCTTGGTGAGTCTTCTGTCAGAAGTATGCAGAATCATCGAGATCCCTCTTTTCGAGCTAGTTAATGCGAGAAACAAGTTATCTGGTGTTTTCACCACTCCACAGTGCGTTTAATATGCAGAACCGGCTACATCTTGGCTGTCGTAGGGTATCAAGTTGAGATATGCATTTTCTGCGATAATCATGGTGAGACTTCTGTCAGAAGTATGCAGAATCATCGGGATCGCTCTTTTCGAGCTATTTAATGCGAGAAACACGTTTTCTGGGGTTTTCACAACTCCACATTTCGTTGGATATGCAGAACAGGAGATATCTTGGTTTTCGTGGGGTTTCTAGCAGAGAAATGCATTTTCTGCGATAATCATGGTGAGACTTCTGTTAGAAGTATGCAGAATCATCGAGATCGCACATTTCGATCTATTTAATGCGAGAAACACGTTATCTGGTGTTTTCACCACTCCACAGTGCGTTTGATATGCAGAACCAGCGATATCTTGGTTTTCGTGGGATTTCAAGCTGAGATATGCATTTTTTACGATAATCATGGTGAGACTTCTGTCCGAAGTATGCAGAATCATCGAGATCGCACTTTTCGAGCTATTTAATGCGAGAATCACGTTTTCTGGGGAATTCACCACACCACAGTTCGTTGGATATGCAGATCCGGAGATATCTTGGTTTTCCTGGGGTTTCAAGCTGAGATATGCATTTTCTGCGACAATCTTGGTGAGACTTCTGTCAGAAGTATGCAGAATCTTCGAGATCGTTCTTTTCGAGCTACTTAATGCGAGAAACACGATATCTGGTTGTTGTCACCACTCCACAGTGCGTTTGATATGCAGAACGGGCGACATCTTGATTTTCGTGAGGTTTCAAGCTGAGATATGCATTTTCTGCGATAATCTTGGTGAGACTTCAGTCAGAAATATGCAGAATTTTCTAGATCGCTCTTTTCGAGCTATTTAATGCGAAAAAACAAGTTTTCTGGTGTTTTCAACATTCCACAGTGCGTTTGATATGCAGAACCGATGATATCTTGATTTTCGTGGTGTTTCCAGCTGAGATATGCATTTTCTGCGATAATCTTGGTGAGTCTTCTGTCAGAAGTATGCAGAATCATCGAGATCCCTCTTTTCGAGCTAGTTAATGCGAGAAACAAGTTATCTGGTGTTTTCACCACTCCACAGTGCGTTTAATATGCAGAACCGGCTACATCTTGGCTGTCGTAGGGTATCAAGTTGAGATATGCATTTTCTGCGATAATCATGGTGAGACTTCTGTCAGAAGTATGCAGAATCATCGGGATCGCTCTTTTCGAGCTATTTAATGCGAGAAACACGTTTTCTGGGGTTTTCACAACTCCACATTTCGTTGGATATGCAGAACAGGAGATATCTTGGTTTTCGTGGGGTTTCTAGCAGAGAAATGCATTTTCTGCGATAATCATGGTGAGACTTCTGTTAGAAGTATGCAGAATCATCGAGATCGCACATTTCGATCTATTTAATGCGAGAAACACGTTATCTGGTGTTTTCACCACTCCACAGTGCGTTTGATATGCAGAACCAGCGATATCTTGGTTTTCGTGGGATTTCAAGCTGAGATATACATTTTTTACGATAATCATGGTGAGACTTCTGTCCGAAGTATGCAGAATCATCGAGATCGCACTTTTCGAGCTATTTAATGCGAGAATCACGTTTTCTGGGGAATTCACCACACCACAGTTCGTTGGATATGCAGATCCGGAGATATCTTGGTTTTCCTGGGGTTTCAAGCTGAGATATGCATTTTCTGCGACAATCTTGGTGAGACTTCTGTCCGAAGTATGCAGAATCATCGGGATCGCTCTTATCGAGCTATTTAATGCGAGAAACACGTTTTCTGGCGATTTCACCACAACACAGTGGGTTTGATATGCAGAACTGGCAACATCTTGGTTTTCGTGGGGTTTCCAGCTGAGACATACATTTTCTGCGATAATCATGGTGAGACTTCTGTCCGAAGTATGCAGAGTCATCGAGATCGTACTTTTCGAGCTATTTAATGCGAGAAATACGTTTTCTGGGGTTTTCACCACTCCACAGTTGGTTTGATATGCAGAACCGGCGATGTTTGGTTTTCGTCGGGTTTCAAGTTGAGATATGCCTTTTCTACGATAATCTTGGAGAAACATCTGTCCGAAGTATGCAGAATCATCAAGATCGCTCTTTTCGAGCTATTTAATGCGAAAAAACAAGTTTTCTGGTGTTTTCACCACTCCACAGTGCGTTTGATATGCAGAACCGGCGACATCTTGGATTTCGTCGGGGTTCAAGCTGAGATATGCAATTCCTGCGATAATCTTGGTGAGACTTCTGTCCGAAGTATGCTGAATCATCGAGATTGCTCGTTTCGAGCTATTTAATGCGAGAAACACGTTATCTGGTGTTTTCAGCACTCCACAGTGCGCTTGATATGCAGAACCGGCGACATCTTGATTTTCGTGAGGTTTCAAGCTGAGATATGCATTTTCTGCGATAATATTGGTGAGACTTCTGTCCGAAGTATGCAGAATCATCGATATCGCTCTTTTAGAGCTATTTAAAGCGAGCAACACGTTATCTGGTGTTTTGACCACTCCACAGTGCGTTTGATATGTAGAACCGCCGATAACTTGGTTTTCGTGGGGTTTCCAGCTGAAATATGCATTGTCTGCGATAATCTTGGTGTTTCATCTATGAGAAGTATGCAGAATCATCAAGAACGCTCTTTTCGAGCTAGTTAATGCGAGAAACACGTTATCTGGTGTTTTAACCACTCCACAGTGCGTATGATATGCAGAACCGACGATATCCTGGTTTTCGTGGGGTTTCAAGCTCAGATGTGCATTTTCTGCGATAATCTTGGTGAGACTTCTGTCCGAAGTATGCAGAGTCATCGAGATCGTACTTTTCGAGATATTTAATGCGTGAAACACGTTTTCTGGGGTTTTCACCATTCCACAGTTCGTTGGATATGCAGAACAGGAGATATCTTGGTTTTCGTGGAGTTTCTAGCAGAGTTATGCATTTTCTGCGATAATCATGGTGAGACTTCTGTTACAAGTATGCAGAATCATCGAGATCGCACATTTCGATCTATTTAATGCGAGAAACACGTTATCCGGTGTTTTCACCACTCCACAGTGGGTTTGACATGCAGAACTGGCGACATCTTGGATTTCGTCGGGTTTCAAGCTGAGATATGCATTTTCTACGATAATCTTGGTGAGACTTCTGTCCGATGTATGCAGAATCATCGAGATCGATCTTTTCGAGCTATTTAATGCGAGAAACACGTTATCCGGTGTTTTCACCACTCCACAGTGGGTTTGATATGCAGAACTGGCGACATCTTGGTTTTCGTGGGGTTTCCAGCTGAGACATACATTTTCTGCGATAATCATGGTGAGTCTTCTGTCAGAAGTATGCAGAATCTTCGAGATCGCTCTATTCGAGCTATTTAATGCGAGAAACACGTTATCTGGTTGTTTTCACCACTCCACAGTGCGTTTGATATGCAGAACCGGCGACATCTTGATTTTCGTGGGGTTTCTAGCTGAGATATGCATTTTCTGCGAAAATATTGGTGAGACTTCTGTCCGAAGTATGCAGAGTCATCGAGATCGTACTTTTCGAGCTATTTAATGCGAGAAACACGTTTTCTGGGGTTTTCACCACTCCACAGTTGGTTTGATATGCAGAACCGGCGATGTTTGGTTTTCGTCGGGTTTCAAGTTGAGATATGCATTTTCTACGATAATCTTGGAGAAACATCTGTCCGAAGTATGCAGAATCATCAAGATCGCTCTTTTCGAGCTTTTTAATGCGAAAAAACAAGTTTTCTGGTGTTTTCACCACTCCACAGTGCGTTTGATATGCAGAACCGGCGACATCTTGGATTTCGTCGGGGTTCAAGCTGAGATATGCAATTCCTGCGATAATCTTGGTGAGAAATCTGTCCGAAGTATGCTTAATCATCGAGATCGCTCGTTTCCAGCTATTTAATGCGAGAAACACGTTATCTGGTGTTTTCACCACTCCACAGTGCGTGTGATATGCAGAACCGACGATATCCTGGTTTTCGTGGGGTTTCAAGCTCAGATGTGCATTTTCAGCGATAATCTTGGTGAGAGTTCTGTCCGAAGTATGCAGAATCATCGAGATCGCTCTATTCGAGCTATTTAACGCGACAAAACGTTATCTGGTGTTTTCAGCACTCCACAGTGTGTTTGATATGCAGAACCAGCGATATCTTGGTTTTCGTGGGGTTTCAAGCTGAGATATGCCTTTTCTCCGATAAACATGGAGAGACTTCTGTCCGAATTAGGCTGAATCATCGAGATCGCTCTTTTCGAGCTAGTTAATGCGAGAAAAACCTTGTCAGGGGTTTTCACCACTCCACAGTGCGTTTGATATGCAGAACCAGCGATATCTTGGCTTTCGTTGGGTTTCAAGCTGAGATATGCATTTTTTACGATAATCTTGGTGTCTTCTGTCCGAAGTATGCAGAATCATCGAGATCGCTCTTTTCGAGCTATTTGATGCGAGAAACACGTTAACTGGTGTTTCCACCACTCCACAGTGCGTTTGATATGCAGAACCGGCGACATCTTGGATTTCGTCGGGGTTCAAGCTGAGATATGCATTTTCTACGATAATCTTGGTGAGACTTCTGTCAGAAGTATGCAGAATCATCGGGATCGCTTTTTTCGAGATATCTAATGCGAGAAACACGTTATCTGGTGTTTTCACCACTCCGCAGTGCGTTTGATATGTAGAACCAGCGATATCTGGGCTTTCGTGGGGTTTCAAGCTGAGATATGCATTTTCTGCGATAATCTTGGTGAGACTTCTGTCCGAAGTATGCAGAAACATCGAGAGCGCTCTTTTCGAGCTATTTAATGCGAGAAACACGTTTTCTGGGGTTTTCACCACACCACTGTTCGTTGGATATGCAGAACCGGAGATATCTTGGTTTTCGTGGGGTTTGAAGCTGAGATATGCATTTTTTACGATAATCTTGGTGTCTTCTGTCCGAAGTATGCAGAATCATCGAGATCGCCCTTTTCGAGCTATTTAATGCGAGAGACACGTTAACTGGTGTTTTCACCACTCCACAGTGCGTATGATGTGCAGAACCGACGATATCCTGGTTTTCGTGGGGTTTCAAGCTCAGATATGCATTTTCTGCGATAATATTGGTGAGACTTCAGACAGAAGTATGCAGAATCATCTAGATCACTCTTTTCGAGCTATTTAATGCGAGAAACACGTTATCCGGTGTTTTCACCACTCCACAGTGGGTTTGATATGCAGAACTGGCGACATCTTGGATTTCGTCGGGTTTCAAGCTGAGATATGCATTTTCTACGATAATCTTGGTGAGACTTCGGTCAGAAGTTTGCAGAATCATCTAGATCGCTCGTTTCGAGATATTTAATGCGAAAAAACAAGTTTTCTGGTGTTTTCACCACTCCACAGTGCGTCTGATATGCAGAACCGGCGATATCTTGGTTTTCGTGGGGTTTCCAGCTGAGACATACATTTTCTGCGATAATCTTGGTGAGTCTTCTGTCCGAAGTATGCAGAATCTTCGAGATCGCTCTATTCGAGCTATTTAATGCGAGAAACACGTTATCTGGTTGTTTTCACCACTCCACAGTGCGTTTGATATGCAGAACCGGCGACATCTTGATTTTCGTGGGGTTTGTAGCTGAGATATGCATTTTCTGCGAAAATATTGGTGAGACTTCTGTCCGAAGTATGCAGAGTCATCGAAATCGTACTTTTCGAGCTATTTAATGCGAGAAACACGTTTTCTGGGGTTTTCACCACTCCACAGTTGGTTTGATATGCAGAACCGGCGATGTTTGGTTTTCGTCGGGTTTCAAGTTGAGATATGCATTTTCTACGATAATCTTGGTGAAACATCTGTCCGAAGTATGCAGAATCATCAAGATCGCTCTTTTCGAGCTATTTAATGCGAAAAAACAAGTTTTCTGGTGTTTTCACCTCTCCACAGTGCGTTTGATATGCAGAACCGGCGACATCTTGGATTTCGTCGGGGTTCAAGCTGAGATATGCAATTCCTGCGATAATCTTGGTGAGACTTCTGTCCGAAGTATGCTGAATCATCGAGATCGCTCGTTTCGAGCTATTTAATGCGAGAAACACGTTATCTGGTGTTTTCTCCACTCCACAGTGCGTATGATGTGCAGAACCAACGATATCCTGCTTTTCGTGGGGTTTCAAGCTCAGATATGCATTTTGTGCGATAATATTGGGGAGACTTCAGACAGAAGTATGCAGAATCTTCGAGATCACACTTTTCGAGCTATTTAATGCGAGAAACACGTTATCTGGTGTTTTCACTACTCCACAGTTGGTTTGATATGCAGAACCGGAGATAATTTGGTTTTCGTGTGGTTTCAAGCTGAGATATGCATTTTCTGCGATAATCTTGGTGAGACTTCTGTCCGTAGTATGCAGAATCATCGCGATCGCTCTTATCGAGCTATTTAATGCGAGAAACACGTTATCTGGTGTTTTCAGCACTCCACAGTGCGTTTGATATGCAGAACCGGCGACATCTTGATGTTCGTGAGGTTTCAAGCTGAGATATGCATTTTCTGCGATAATATTGGTGAGACTTCTGTCCGAAGTATGCAGAATCATCGATATCGCTCTTTTAGAGCTATTTAATGCGAGCAACACGTTATGTGGTGTATTCACCACTCCACAGTACGTTAGACATGCAGAACCGGAGGTATCTTCGTTTCGGTCGGGTTTCAAGCTGAGGTATGCATTTTCTACGACAATATTGGTGAGACCTCTGTCAGAAGTATGCAGAACCTTCGAGAACGCTCTTTTCGAGCTACTTAATGCGAGAAACACGTTTTCTGGTGTTTTCACCACCCCACAGTGCGTTTGATATGCAAAACCGGAGATATCTTGGTTTTCCTGGGGTTTCAAGCTGAGATCTGCATTTTCTGCGTCAATCTTGGTGAGACTCCTGTCCGAAGTATGCAGAATCATCGGGATCGCTCTTATCGAGCTATTTAATGCGAGAGACACGTTATCTGGTGTTTTCACCACTCCACAGTGCGTTTGATATGCATAACCGGCGACATCTTGATTTTCGTGAGATTTCAACCTGAGATATGCATTTTCGTCGATAATCTTGGTGAGTCTTCTGTCAGTACTATGCAGAATCATCGAGACCCCTCTTTTCGAGCTATTTAATGCGAGAGACACGTTATCTGGTGTTTTCACCACTCCACAGTGCGTTTGATATGCAGAACAGGCGACATCTTAATTTTCGTGAGATTTCAAGCTGCGATATGCATTTTCTACGATAACCATGGTGAGTCTTCTGTCAGAAGTATGCAGAATCATCTAGATCGCTCTCTTCGAGCTATTTAATGTGAGAAACACGTTTTCTGGTGTATTCACCACCCCACAGTACGTTTGACATGCAGAACCGGATATATCTTGGTTTCGGTCGGGTTTCAAGCTGAGATATGCATTTTCTACGATAATCTTGGTGAGACTTCTGTCAGACGTATGCAGAATCATCGGGATCGCTCTTTTCGAGCTATTTAATGCGAGAAACACGTTTTCTGGTGTATTCACCACTCCACAGTACGTTTGACATGCAGAACAGGAGATATCTTGGTTTAGGTCGGGTATCAAGCTGAGATATGCATTTTCGACGATAATCTTGGTGAGACTTCTGTCAGAAGTATGCAGAATCATCGGGATCGCTCTTTTCGAGCTATTTAATGCGAGAAACACGTTGTCTGGTTGGTTTCACGACTCCACAGTGCGTTTGATATGCAGAACCGGCGACATCTTGATTTTCGTGAGGTTTCAAGCTGAGATATGCATTTTCTGCTATAATATTGGTGAGTCTTCTGTCAGTAGGATGCAGAATCATCGAGACCCCTCTTTTCGAGCTATCTAATGCGAGAAACACGTTATCTGGTGTTTTCACCGCTCCACAGTGCGTTTGATATGCAGAACAGGCGACATCTTGATTTTCGTGAGATTTCAAGCTGAGATATGCATTTTCTACGATAACCATGGTGAGTCTTCTGTCAGGAGTATGCAGAATCATCCAGATCGCTCTTTTCGAGATATTTAATGCGAGAAACACGTTATATGGTTGTTTTCACCACTCCACAGTGCGTTTGATATGCAGAACCAGCGATATCTTGGTTTTCGTGGGGTTTCAAGCTGAGATATGCATTTTTTACGATAATCTTGGTGAGACTTCTGTTCGAAGTATGCTTAATCATCGAGATCGCTCGTTTCGAGCTATTTAATGCGCGAAACACGTTATCTGGTGTTTTCACCACTCCACAGTGCGTACGATATGCAGAACCGGCGATATCTTGGTTTTCGTGGGGTTTCAAGCTGAGATATACATTTTCTGCGGTAATCTTGGTGAGACTTCTGTCCGAAGTATGCTGAAACATCGAGATCGCTCTGTTCGAGCTAGTTAATGCGAGAAAAACCTTATCCGGTGTTTTCACCACTCCACAGTTCGTTTGATATGCAGAACCAGCGATATCTTGGCATTCGTGGGGTTTCAAGCTGAGATATGCATTTTTTACGATAATCTTGGTGAGACTTCTGTCAGAAGTATGCAGAATCATCTAGATCGCTCTTTTCGAGCTATTTGATGCGAGAAACACGTTTTCTGGTGTTTTCACCACGCCACAGTGCGTTTGATATGCAGAACCGGCGACATCGTGGTTTTCGCCGGGTTTCAAGCTGAGATATGCATTTTCTGCGATCATATTGGTGAGACTTCAGTCAGAAGTATGCAGAATCATCGAGATCGCTCTATTCGAGCTATTTAATGCGAGAAACACGTTATCTGGTTGTTTTCACCACTCCAGAGTGCGTTTGATATGCAGATCCGGCGACATCTTGGATTTCGTCGGGGTTCAAGCTGAGATTTGCAATTCCTGCGATAATCTTGGTGAGACTTCTGTCCGAAGTATGATTAATCATCGAGAACGCTCTTTTCGAGCTGGTTAATGCGAGAAACACGTTATCTGGTGTTTTCAGCACTCCACAGTGCGTTTGATATGCAGAACCGGCGATATCTTGGTTTTCGTGGGGTTTCCAGCTGAGATATGCATTTTCTGCGATAATCTTGGTGAGACATCATGTCAGAAATATGCAGAATCTTCTATATCGCTCTTTTCGAGCTATTTAATGCGAAAAAACAAGTTTTCTGGTGTTTTCAACATTCCACAGTGCGTTTGATATGCAGAACCGGCGATATCTTGATTTTCGTGGTGTTTCCAGCTGAAATATGCATTTTCTACGATAATCTTGGTGAGACGTCTGTCAGAAGTATGCAGAATCTTCGAGATCGTTCTTTTCGAGCTACTTAATGCGAGAAACACGATATCTGGTTGTTGTCACCACTCCACAGTGCGTTTGATATGCAGAACGGGCGACATCTTGATTTTCGTGAGGTTTCAAGCTGAGATATGCATTTTCTGCGATAATCTTGGTGAGACTTCAGTCAGAAATATGCAGAATTTTCTAGATCGCTCTTTTCGAGCTATTTAATGCGAAAAAACAAGTTTTCTGGTGTTTTCAACATTCCACAGTGCGTTTGATATGCAGAACCGATGATATCTTGATTTTCGTGGTGTTTCCAGCTGAGATATGCATTTTCTGCGATAATCTTGGTGAGTCTTCTGTCAGAAGTATGCAGAATCATCGAGATCCCTCTTTTCGAGCTAGTTAATGCGAGAAACAAGTTATCTGGTGTTTTCATCACTCCACATTTCGTTGGATATGCAGAACAGGAGATATCTTGGTTTTCGTGGGGTTTCTAGCAGAGAAATGCATTTTCTGCGATAATCATGGTGAGACTTCTGTTAGAAGTATGCAGAATCATCGAGATCGCACATTTCGATCTATTTAATGCGAGAAACACGTTATCTGGTGTTTTCACCACTCCACAGTGCGTTTGATATGCAGAACCAGCGATATCTTGGTTTTCGTGGGATTTCAAGCTGAGATATGCATTTTTTACGATAATCATGGTGAGACTTCTGTCCGAAGTATGCAGAATCATCGAGATCGCACTTTTCGAGCTATTTAATGCGAGAAACAGGATATCTGGTGTTTTCAGCACTCCACAGTGCGTTTGATATGCAGAACCAGCGATATCTAGGTTTTCGTGGGGTTTCAAGCTGAGATATGCAATTTCTGCGATAATCTTGGTGAGACTTATGTCCGAAGTATGCAGAGTCATCGAGATCGTACTTTTCGAGCTATTTAATGCGAGAAACACGTTTTCTGGGGCTTTCACCACTCCACAGTTCGTTGGATATGCAGAACAGGAGATATCTTGGTTTTCGTGGGTTTTCTAGCAGAGATATGCATTTTCTGCGGTAATCATGGTGAGACTTCTGTTAGAAGTATGCAGAATCATCGAGATCGCACTTTTCGATCTATTTCATGCGAGAAACACGTTGTCTGGTGTTTTCACCACTCCACAGTTGGTTTGATATGCAGAACCCGCGATGTTTGGTTTTCGTCGGGTTTCAAGTTGAGATATGCATTTTCTGCGACAATCTTGGTGAGACTTCTGTCCGAAGTATGCAGAATCATCGGGATCGCTCTTTTCGAGCTATTTAATGCGAGAAACACGTTTTCTGGCGATTTCACCACACCACTGTTCGTTGGATATGCAGAACCGGAGATATCTTGGTTTTCGTGGGGTTTCAAGCTGAAATATGCATTTTCTGCGATAATCTTGGTGAGACTTCTGTCCGATGTATGCAGAATCATCGAGATCGCTCTTTTCGAGCTATTTAATGCGAGAAACACGTTATCCGGTGTTTTCACCACTCCACAGTGGGTTTGATATGCAGAACTGGCGACATCTTGGATTTCGTCGGGTTTCAAGCTGAGATATGCATTTTCTACGATAATCTTGGTGAGACTTTTGTCAGAAGTTTGCAGAATCATCTAGATCGCTCTTTTCGAGCTATTTAATGCGAGAAACACGTTAACTGGTGTTTTCACCACTCCGCAGTGCGTTTGATATGTAGAACCAGCGATATCTGGGTTTTCGTGGGGTTTCAAGCTGAGATATGCATTTTCTGCGATAATCTTGGTGAGACTTCTGTCCGAAGTATGCAGAAACATCGAGAGCACTCTTTTCGAGCTATTTAATGCGAGAATCACGTTTTCTGGGGTTTTCACCACACCACAGTTCGTTGGATATGCAGAACCGGAGATATCTTGGTTTTCGTGGGGTTTCAAGCTGAGATATGCATTTTCTGCAATAATCTTGTTGAGACTTCTGTCCGAAGTATGCATAAAAATCGAGAGCGCTCTTTTCGAGCTATTTAATGCGAGAAACACGTTTTCTGGGGTTTTCACCACACCTCTGTTCGTTGGATATGCAGAACCGGAGATATCTTGGTTTTCCTGGGGTTTCAAGCTGAGATATGCATTTTCTGCGACAATCTTGGTGAGACTTCTGTCCGAAGTATGCAGAATCATCGGGATCGCTCCTATCGAGCTATTTAATGCGAGAATCACGTTTTCTGGGGAATTCACCACACCACAGTTCGTTGGATATGCAGATCCGGAGATATCTTGGTTTTCCTGGGGTTTCAAGCTGAGATATGCATTTTCTGCGACAATCTTGGTGAGACTTCTGTCCGAAGTATGCAGAATCATCGGGATCGCTCTTATCGAGCTATTTAATGCGAGAAACACGTTTTCTGGCGATTTCACCACAACACAGTGGGTTTGATATGCAGAACTGGCAACATCTTGGTTTTCGTGGGGTTTCCAGCTGAGACATACATTTTCTGCGATAATCATGGTGAGTCTTCTGTCAGAAGTATGCAGAATCTTCGAGATCGTACTTTTCGAGCTATTTAATGCGAGAAATACGTTTTCTGGGGTTTTCACCACTCCACAGTTGGTTTGATATGCAGAACCGGCGATGTTTGGTTTTCGTCGGGTTTCAAGTTGAGATATGCATTTTCTACGATAATCTTGGAGAAACATCTGTCCGAAGTATGCAGAATCATCAAGATCGCTCTTTTCGAGCTATTTAATGCGAAAAAACAAGTTTTCTGGTGTTTTCACCACTCCACAGTGCGTTTGATATGCAGAACCGGCGACATCTTGGATTTCGTCGGGGTTCAAGCTGAGATATGCAATTCCTGCGATAATCTTGGTGAGACTTCTGTCCGAAGTATGCTGAATCATCGAGATTGCTCGTTTCGAGCTATTTAATGCGAGAAACACGTTATCTGGTGTTTTCTCCACTCCACAGTGCGTATGATGTGCAGAACCAACGATATCCTGCTTTTCGTGGGGTTTCAAGCTCAGATATGCATTTTGTGCGATAATATTGGTGAGACTTCTGTCCGAAGTATGCAGAATCATCGATATCGCTCTTTTAGAGCTATTTAATGCGAGAAACACGTTATCTGGTGTTTTCACTACTCCACAGTTGGTTTGATATGCAGAACCGCAGATAATTTGGTTTTCGTGGGGTTTCAAGCTGAGATATGCATTTTCTGCGATAATCTTGGTGAGACTTCTGTCCGTAGTATGCAGAATCATCGAGATCGCTCTTTTCGAGCTATTTAATGCGAGAAACACGTTATCTGGTGTTTTCAGCACTCCACAGTGCGCTTGATATGCAGAACCGGCGACATCTTGATTTTCGTGAGGTTTCAAGCTGAGATATGCATTTTCTGCGATAATATTGGTGAGACTTCTGTCCGAAGTATGCAGAATCATCGATATCGCTCTTTTAGAGCTATTTAATGCGAGCAACACGTTATCTGGTGTTTTGACCACTCCACAGTGCGTTTGATATGTAGAACCGCCGATAACTTGGTTTTCGTGGGGTTTCCAGCTGAAATATGCATTGTCTGCGATAATCTTGGTGTTTCATCTATGAGAAGTATGCAGAATCATCAAGAACGCTCTTTTCGAGCTAGTTAATGCGAGAAACACGTTATCTGGTGTTTTAACCACTCCACAGTGCGTATGATATGCAGAACCGACATTATCCTGGTTTTCGTGGGGTTTCAAGCTCAGATGTGCATTTTCTGCGATAATCTTGGTGAGACTTCTGTCCGAAGTATGCAGAGTCATCGAGATCGTACTTTTCGAGCTATTTAATGCGTGAAACACGTTTTCTGGGGTTTTCACCATTCCACAGTTCGTTGGATATGCAGAACAGGAGATATCTTGGTTTTCGTGGAGTTTCTAGCAGAGTTATGCATTTTCTGCGATAATCATGGTGAGACTTCTGTTACAAGTATGCAGAATCATCGAGATCGCACATTTCGATCTATTTAATGCGAGAAACACGTTATCCGGTGTTTTCACCACTCCACAGTGGGTTTGACATGCAGAACTGGCGACATCTTGGATTTCGTCGGGTTTCAAGCTGAGATATGCATTTTCTACGATAATCTTGGTGAGACTTCTGTCCGATGTATGCAGAATCATCGAGATCGATCTTTTCGAGCTATTTAATGCGAGAAACACGTTATCCGGTGTTTTCACCACTCCACAGTGGGTTTGATATGCAGAAATGGCGACATCTTGGTTTTCGTGGGGTTTCCAGCTGAGACATACATTTTCTGCGATAATCATGGTGAGTCTTCTGTCAGAAGTATGCAGAATCTTCGAGATCGCTCTATTCGAGCTATTTAATGCGAGAAACACGTTATCTGGTTGTTTTCACCACTCCACAGTGCGTTTGATATGCAGAACCGGCGACATCTTGGATTTCGTCGGGGTTCAAGCTGAGATATGCAATTCCTGCGATAATCTTGGTGAGAAATCTGTCCGAAGTATGCTTAATCATCGAGATCGCTCGTTTCCAGCTATTTAATGCGAGAAACACGTTATCTGGTGTTTTCACCACTCCACAGTGCGTGTGATATGCAGAACCGACGATATCCTGGTTTTCGTGGGGTTTCAAGCTCAGATGTGCATTTTCAGCGATAATCTTGGTGAGAGTTCTGTCCGAAGTATGCAGAATCATCGAGATCGCTCTATTCGAGCTATTTAACGCGACAAAACGTTATCTGGTGTTTTCAGCACTCCACAGAGTGTTTGATATGCAGAACCAGCGATATCTTGGTTTTCGTGGGGTTTCAAGCTGAGATATGCCTTTTCTCCGATAAACATGGAGAGACTTCTGTCCGAATTAGGCTGAATCATCGAGATCGCTCTTTTCGAGCTAGTTAATGCGAGAAAAACCTTGTCAGGGGTTTTCACCACTCCACAGTGCGTTTGATATGCAGAACCAGCGATATCTTGGCTTTCGTTGGGTTTCAAGCTGAGATATGCATTTATTACGATAATCTTGGTGTCTTCTGTCCGAAGTATGCAGAATCATCGAGATCGCTCTTTTCGAGCTATTTGATGCGAGAAACACGTTAACTGGTGTTTCCACCACTCCACAGTGCGTTTGATATGCAGAACCGGCGACATCTTGGATTTCGTCGGGGTTCAAGCTGAGATATGCATTTTCTACGATAATCTTGGTGAGACTTCTGTCAGAAGTATGCAGAATCATCGGGATCGCTTTTTTCGAGATATCTAATGCGAGAAACACGTTATCTGGTGTTTTCACCACTCCGCAGTGCGTTTGATATGTAGAACCAGCGATATCTGGGCTTTCGTGGGGTTTCAAGCTGAGATATGCATTTTCTGCGATAATCTTGGTGAGACTTCTGTCCGAAGTATGCAGAAACATCGAGAGCGCTCTTTTCGAGCTATTTAATGCGAGAAACACGTTTTCTGGGGTTTTCACCACACCACTGTTCGTTGGATATGCAGAACCGGAGATATCTTGGTTTTCGTGGGGTTTCAAGCTGAAATATGCATTTTCTGCGATAATCTTGGTGAGACTTCTGTCCGATGTATGCAGAATCATCGAGATCGCTCTTTTCGAGCTATTTAATGCGAGAGACACGTTAACTGGTGTTTTCACCACTCCACAGTGCGTATGATGTGCAGAACCGACGATATCCTGGTTTTCGTGGGGTTTCAAGCTCAGATATGCATTTTCTGCGATAATATTGGTGAGACTTCAGACAGAAGTATGCAGAATCATCTAGATCACTCTTTTCGAGCTATTTAATGCGAGAAACACGTTATCCGGTGTTTTCACCACTCCACAGTGGGTTTGATATGCAGAACTGGCGACATCTTGGATTTCGTCGGGTTTCAAGCTGAGATATGCATTTTCTACGATAATCTTGGTGAGACTTCGGTCAGAAGTTTGCAGAATCATCTAGATCGCTCGTTTCGAGATATTTAATGCGAAAAAACAAGTTTTCTGGTGTTTTCACCACTCCACAGTGCGTCTGATATGCAGAACCGGCGATATCTTGGTTTTCGTGGGGTTTCCAGCTGAGACATACATTTTCTGCGATAATCTTGGTGAGTCTTCTGTCAGAAGTATGCAGAATCTTCGAGATCGCTCTATTCGAGCTATTTAATGCGAGAAACACGTTATCTGGTGTTTTCACTACTCCACAGTTGGTTTGATATGCAGAACCGGCGATGTTTGGTTTTCGTCGGGTTTCAAGTTGAGATATGCATTTTCTACGATAATCTTGGTGAAACATCTGTCCGAAGTATGCAGAATCATCAAGATCGCTCTTTTCGAGCTATTTAATGCGAAAAAACAAGTTTTCTGGTGTTTTCACCTCTCCACAGTGCGTTTGATATGCAGAACTGGCGACATCTTGGATTTCGTCGGGTTTCAAGCTGAGATATGCATTTTCTACGATAATCTTGGTGAGACTTCGGTCAGAAGTTTGCAGAATCATCTAGATCGCTCGTTTCGAGATATTTAATGCGAAAAAACAAGTTTTCTGGTGTTTTCACCACTCCACAGTGCGTTTGATATGCAGAACCGGCGACATCTTGATTTTCGTGGGGTTTGTAGCTGAGATATGCATTTTCTGCGAAAATATTGGTGAGACTTCTGTCCGAAGTACGCAGAGTCATCGAAATCGTACTTTTCGAGCTATTTAATGCGAGAAACACGTTTTCTGGGGTTTTCACCACTCCACAGTTGGTTTGATATGCAGAACCGGCGATGTTTGGTTTTCGTCGGGTTTCAAGTTGAGATATGCATTTTCTACGATAATCTTGGTGAAACATCTGTCCGAAGTATGCAGAATCATCAAGATCGCTCTTTTCGAGCTATTTAATGCGAAAAAACAAGTTTTCTGGTGTTTTCACCTCTCCACAGTGCGTTTGATATGCAGAACCGGCGACATCTTGGATTTCGTCGGGGTTCAAGCTGAGATATGCAATTCCTGCGATAATCTTGGTGAGACTTCTGTCCGAAGTATGCTGAATCATCGAGATCGCTCGTTTCGAGCTATTTAATGCGAGAAACACGTTATCTGGTGTTTTCTCCACTCCACAGTGCGTATGATGTGCAGAACCAATGATATCCTGCTTTTCGTGGGGTTTCAAGCTCAGATATGCATTTTGTGCGATAATATTGGGGAGACTTCAGACAGAAGTATGCAGAATCATCGAGATCACACTTTTCGAGCTATTTAATGCGAGAAACACGTTATCTGGTGTTTTCACTACTCCACAGTTGGTTTGATATGCAGAACCGGAGATAATTTGGTTTTCGTGTGGTTTCAAGCTGAGATATGCATTTTCTGCGATAATCTTGGTGAGACTTCTGTCCGTAGTATGCAGAATCATCGCGATCGCTCTTATCGAGCTATTTAATGCGAGAAACACGTTATCTGGTGTTTTCAGCACTCCACAGTGCGTTTGATATGCAGAACCGGCGACATCTTGATGTTCGTGAGGTTTCAAGCTGAGATATGCATTTTCTGCGATAATATTGGTGAGACTTCTGTCCGAAGTATGCAGAATCATCGATATCGCTCTTTTAGAGCTATTTAATGCGAGCAACACGTTATGTGGTGTATTCACCACTCCACAGTACGTTAGACATGCAGAACCGGAGGTATCTTCGTTTCGGTCGGGCTTCAAGCTGAGGTATGCATTTTCTACGACAATATTGGTGAGACCTCTGTCAGAAGTATGCAGAACCTTCGAGAACGCTCTTTTCGAGCTACTTAATGCGAGAAACACGTTTTCTGGTGTTTTCACCACCCCACAGTGCGTTTGATATGCAAAACCGGAGATATCTTGGTTTTCGTGGGGTTTCAAGCTGAGATATGCATTTTCTGCAATAATCTTGTTGAGACTTCTGTCCGAAGTATGCAGAAAAATCGAGAGCGCTCTTTTCGAGCTATTTAATGCGAGAAACACGTTTTCTGGGGTTTTCACCACACCTCTGTTCGTTGGATATGCAGAACCGGAGATATCTTGGTTTTCCTGGGGTTTCAAGCTGAGATCTGCATTTTCTGCGACAATCTTGGTGAGACTTCTGTCCGAAGTATGCAGAATCATCGGGATCGCTCTTATCGAGCTATTTAATGCGAGAAACACGTTTTCTGGCGATTTCACCACACCACTGTTCGTTGGATATGCAGAACCGGAGATATCTTGGTTTTCGTGGGGTGTCAAACTGAAATATGCATTTTCTGCGATAATCTTGGTGAGACTTCTGTCCGATGTATGCAGAATCATCGAGATCGATCTTTTCGAGCTATTTAATGCGAGAAACACGTTATCCGGTGTTTTCACCACTCCACAGTGGGTTTGATATGCAGAACCGGCGACATCTTGATTTTCGTGGGGTTTCTAGCTGAGATATGCATTTTCTGCGAAAATATTGGGGAGACTTTTGTCCGAAGTATGCAGAGTCATCGAGATCGTACTTTTCGAGCTATTTAATGCGAGAAACACGTTTTCTGGGGTTTTCACCACTCCACAGTTGGTTTGATATGCAGAACCGGCGATGTTTGGTTTTCGTCGGATTTCAAGTTGAGATATGCATTTTCTACGATAATCTTGGAGAAACATCTGTCCGAAGTATGCAGAATCATCAAGATCGCTCTTTTCGAGCTATTTAATGCGAAAAAACAAGTTTTCTGGTGTTTTCACCACTCCACAGTGCGTTTGATATGCAGAACCGGCGACATCTTGGATTTCGTCGGGGTTCAAGCTGAGATATGCAATTCCTGCGATAATCTTGGTGAGACTTCTGTCCGAAGTATGCTGAATCATCGAGATCGCTCGTTTCGAGCTATTTAATGCGAGAAACACGTTATCTGGTGTTTTCTCCACTCCACAGTGCGTATGATGTGCAGAACCAATGATATCCTGCTTTTCGTGGGGTTTCAAGCTCAGATATGCATTTTGTGCGATAATATTGGGGAGACTTCAGACAGAAGTATGCAGAATCATCGAGATCACACTTTTCGAGCTATTTAATGCGAGAAACACGTTATCTGGTGTTTTCACTACTCCACAGTTGGTTTGATATGCAGAACCGGCGATGTTTGGTTTTCGTCGGATTTCAAGTTGAGATATGCATTTTCTACGATAATCTTGGAGAAACATCTGTCCGAAGTATGCAGAATCATCAAGATCGCTCTTTTCGAGCTATTTAATGCGAAAAAACAAGTTTTCTGGTGTTTTCACCACTCCACAGTGCGTTTGATATGCAGAACCGGCGACATCTTGGATTTCGTCGGGGTTCAAGCTGAGATATGCAATTCCTGCGATAATCTTGGTGAGAAATCTGTCCGAAGTATGCTTAATCATCGAGATCGCTCGTTTCCAGCTATTTAATGCGAGAAACACGTTATCTGGTGTTTTCACCACTCCACAGTTCGTTGGATGTGCAGAACCGGAGATATCTTGGTTTTCGCGGGGATTCTAGCAGAGATATGCATTTTCTGCGATAATCATGGAGAGACTTCTGTCCGAATTAGGCTGACTCATCGAGATCGCTCTTTTCGAGCTAGTTAATGCGAGAAAAACCTTGTCAGGGGTTTTCACCACTCCACAGTGCGTTTGATATGCAGAACCAGCGATATCTTGGCTTTCGTTGGGTTTCAAGCTGAGATATGCATTTTTTACGATAATCTTGGTGAGACTTCTGTCCGAAGTATGCAGAATCATCGAGATCGCTCTTTTCGAGCTATTTGATGCGAGAAACACGTTAACTGGTGTTTCCACCACTCCACAGTGCGTTTGATATGCAGAACCGGCGACATCTTGGATTTCGTCGGGGTTCAAGCTGAGATATGCATTTTCTACGATAATCTTGGTGAGACTTCTGTCAGAAGTATGCAGAATCATCGGGATCGCTTTTTTCGAGATATCTAATGCGAGAAACACGTTATCTGGTGTTTTCACCACTCCGCAGTGCGTTTGATATGTAGAACCAGCAGATATCTGGGTTTTCGTGGGGTTTCAAGCTGAGATATGCATTTTCTGCGATAATCTTGGTGAGACTTCTGTCCGAAGTATGCAGAAACATCGAGAGCGCTCTTTTCGAGCTATTTAATGCGAGAAACACGTTTTCTGGGGTTTTCACCACACCACAGTTCGTTGGATATGCAGAACCGGAGATATCTTGGTTTTCGTGGGGTTTCAAGCTGAGATATGCATTTTCTGCAATAATCTTGTTGAGACTTCTGTCCGAAGTATGCAGAAAAATCGAGAGCGCTCTTTTCGAGCTATTTAATGCGAGAAACACGTTTTCTGGGGTTTTCACCACACCACTGTTCGTTGGATATGCAGAACCGGAGATATCTTGGTTTTCGTGGGGTTTCAAGCTGAAATATGCATTTTCTGCGATAATCTTGGTGAGACTTCTGTCCGATGTATGCAGAATCATCGAGATCGCTCTTTTCGAGCTATTTAATGCGAGAGACACGTTAACTGGTGTTTTCACCACTCCACAGTGCGTATGATGTGCAGAACCGACGATATCCTGGTTTTCGTGGGGTTTCAAGCTCAGATATGCATTTTCTGCGATAATATTGGTGAGACTTCAGACAGAAGTATGCAGAATCATCTAGATCACTCTTTTCGAGTTCTTTAATGCGAGAAACAGGTTATCCGGTGTTTTCACCACTCCACAGTGGGTTTGATATGCAGAACTGGCGACATCTTGGATTTCGTCGGGTTTCAAGCTGAGATATGCATTTTCTACGATAATCTTGGTGAGACTTCTGTCAGAAGTTTGCAGAATCATCTAGATCGCTCGTTTCGAGATATTTAATGCGAAAAAACAAGTTTTCTGGTGTTTTCACCACTCCACAGTGCGTCTGATATGCAGAACCGCCGATATCTTGGTTTTCGTGGGGTTTCCAGCTGAGACATGCATTTTCTGCGATAATCTTGGTGAGTCTTCTGTCAGAAGTATGCAGAATCTTCGAGATCGCTCTATTCGAGCTATTTAATGCGAGAAACACGTTATCTGGTTGTTTTCACCACTCCACAGTGCGTTTGATATGCAGAACCGGCGACATCTTGATTTTCGTGGGGTTTCTAGCTGAGATATGCATTTTCTGCGAAAATATTGGTGAGACTTCTGTCCGAAGTATGCAGAGTCATCGAGATCGTACTTTTCGAGCTATTTAATGCGAGAAACACGTTTTCTGGGGTTTTCACCACTCCACAGTTGGTTTGATATGCAGAACCGGCGATGTTTGGTTTTCGTCGGGTTTCAAGTTGAGATATGCATTTTCTACGATAATCTTGGTGAAACATCTGTCCGAAGTATGCAGAATCATCAAGATCGCTCTTTTCGAGCTATTTAATGCGAAAAAACAAGTTTTCTGGTGTTTTCACCACTCCACAGTGCGTTTGATATGCAGAACCGGCGACATCTTGGATTTCGTCGGGGTTCAAGCTGAGATATGCAATTCCTGCGATAATCTTGGTGAGACTTCTGTCCGAAGTATGCTGAATCATCGAGATCGCTCGTTTCGAGCTATTTAATGCGAGAAACACGTTATCTGGTGTTTTCTCCACTCCACAGTGCGTATGATGTGCAGAACCAACGATATCCTGCTTTTCGTGGGGTTTCAAGCTCAGATATGCATTTTGTGCGATAATATTGGGGAGACTTCAGACAGAAGTATGCAGAATCATCGAGATCTCACTTTTCGAGCTATTTAATGCGAGAAGCACGTTATCTGGTGTTTTCACTACTCCACAGTTGGTTTGATATGCAGAACCGGAGATAATTTGGTTTTCGTGGGGTTTCAAGCTGTGATATGCATTTTCTGCGATAATCTTGGTGAGACTTCTGTCCGTAGTATGCAGAATCACCGCGATCACTCTTATCGAGCTATTTAATGCGAGAAACACGTTATCTGGTGTTTTCAGCACTCCACAGTGCGTTTGATATGCAGAACCGGCGACATCTTGATGTTCGTGAGGTTTCAAGCTGAGATATGCATTTTCTGCGATAATATTGGTGAGACTTCTGTCCGAAGTATGCAGAATCATCTAGATCGCTCGTTTCGAGATATTTAATGCGAAAAAACAAGTTTTCTGGTGTTTTCACCACTCCACAGTGCGTCTGATATGCAGAACCGGCGACATCTTGATTTTCGTGGTGTTTCCACCTGGGATATGCATTTTCTGCGATAATCTTGGTGAGACTTCACTCAGAAGTATGCAGAAAAATCGAGAGCGCTCTTATCGAGCTATTTAATGCGAGAAACACGTTATCTGGTGTTTTCAGCACTCCACAGTGCGTTTGATATGCAGAACCGGCGACATCTTGATGTTCGTGAGGTTTCAAGCTGAGATATGCATTTTCTGCGATAATATTGGTGAGACTTCTGTCCGAAGTATGCAGAATCATCGATATCGCTCTTTTAGAGCTATTTAATGCGAGCAACACGTTATGTGGTGTATTCACCACTCCACAGTACGTTAGACATGCAGAACCGGAGGTATCTTCGTTTCGGTCGGGTTTCAAGCTGAGGTATGCATTTTCTACGACAATATTGGTGAGACCTCTGTCAGAAGTATGCAGAACCTTCGAGAACGCTCTTTTCGAGCTACTTAATGCGAGAAACACGTTTTCTGGTGTTTTCACCACCCCTCAGTGCGTTTGATATGCAGAACCGGCGACATCGTGGTTTTCGTCGGGTTTCAAGCTGAGATATGCATTTTCTGCGATAATATTGGTGAGACTTCTGTCCGAAGTATGCAGAATCATCGATATCGCTCTTTTCGAGCTATTTAATGCGAGAAACACGTTGTCTGGTGTTTTGACCACTCCACAGTGCGTTTGATATGTAGAGCCGCCGATAACTTGGTTTTCGTGGGGTTTCCAGCTGAAATATGCATTTTCTGCGATAATCTTGGTGTTTCATCTATGAGAAGTATGCAGAATCATCGAGAACGCTCCTTTCGAGCTAGTTAATGCGAGAAACACGTTTTCTGGTGTTTTCACCACTCCACAGTGCGTCTGATATGCAGAACCGGCGATATCTTGATTTTCGTGGTGTTTCCAGCTGAGATATGCATTTTCTGCGATAATCTTGGTGAGACTTCAGTCAGAAGTACGCAGAATCATCTAGATCGCTCGTTTCGAGCTATTTAATGCGAGAAACCCGTTATCTGGTGGTTTTCACCACTCCATAGTGCGTTTGATATGCAGAACCGGCGACATCTTGATTTTCGTGAGGTTTCTAGATGAGATATGCATTTTCTGCGATAATATTGGTGAGACGTCAGTCAGAAGTATGCAGAATCATCTAGATCGCTCGTTTGGAGCTATTTAATGCGAGAAACACGTTATCTGGTGTTTTCACCACTCCACAGTGCGTTTGATATGCAGAACCGGCGACATCTTGATTTTCGTGGTGTTTCCAGCTGGGATATGCATTTTCTGCGATAATCTTGGTGAGACTTCAGTCAGAAGTATGCAGAAAAATCGAGAGCGCTCTTTTCGAGCTATTTAATGCGAGAAACACGTTTTCTGGGGTTTTCACCACACCTCTGTTCGTTGGATATGCAGAACCGGAGATATCTTGGTTTTCCTGGGGTTTCAAGCTGAGATATGCATTTTCTGCGATAATCTTGGTGAGACTTTAGTCAGAACTATGCAGAATCATCTAGATCGCTCGTTTCGAGCTATTTAATGCGAGAAACACGTTATCTGGTGTTTTCACCACTCCACAGTGCGTTTGATATGCAGAACCGGCGACATCTTGATTTTCGTGGTGTTTCCAGCTGGGATATGCATTTTCTGCGATAATCTTGGTGAGACTTCAGTCAGAAGTATGCAGAAAAATCGAGAGCGCTCTTTTCGAGCTATTTAATGCGAGAAACACGTTTTCTGGGGTTTTCACCACACCTCTGTTCGTTGGATATGCAGAACCGGAGATATCTTGGTTTTCCTGGGGTTTCAAGCTGAGATATGCATTTTCTGCGATCATATTGGTGAGACTTCAGTCAGAAGTATGCAGAATCTCCTAGATCGCTCGTTTCGAGCTATTTAATGCGAGAAACACGTTATCTGGTGTTTTCACCACTCCACAGTGCGTTTAACTTGCAGAACCGGCGACATCTTGGATTTCGTCGGGGTTCAAGCTGGGATATGCATTTTCAACGATAATCTTGGTAAGAATTCTGTCAGAAGTATGCAGTATCATCTAGATCGCTCTTTTCGAGCTACTTAATGCGAGAAACACGTTTTCTGGTGTTTTGACCACTCCACAGTGCGTTTGATATGCAGAACAGTCGACATCGTGGTTTTCGTCGGGTTTCAAGCTGAGATATGCATTTTCTGCTATCATATTGGTGAGTCTTCTGTCAGAAGTATGCAGAATCATCTAGATCGCTCTTTTCGAGCTATTTGATGCGAGAAACACGTTTTCTGGTGTTTTCACCACGCCACAGTGCGTTTGATATGCAGAACCGGCGACATCGTGGTTTTCGTCGGGCTTCAAGCTGGGATATGCATTTTCAACGATAATCTTGGTAAGAATTCTGTCAGAAGTATGCAGTATCATCTAGATCGCTCTTTTCGAGCTACTTAATGCGAGAAACACGTTTTCTGGTGTTTTGACCACTCCACAGTGCGTTTGATATGCAGAACCGGCGACATCTTGATTTTCGTGAGGTTTCAAGCTGAGATATGCATTTTCTGCGATAATCTTGGTGAGTCTTCTATCAGAAGTATGCAGAATCATCTAGATCGCTCTTTTCGAGCTATTTAATGCGAGAAACAGGTTTTCTGGTGTTTTCACCACGCCACAGTGCGGTTGATATGCAGAACCGGCGATATCTTGGTTTTCGTGGGTTTCCAGCTGAAATATGCATTTTCTGCGATAATCTTGGGGTTTCATCTATGAGAAGTATGCAGAATCATCGAGAACGCTCTTTTCGAGCTAGTTAATGCGAGATACACGTTTTCTGGTGTTTTCACCACTCCATAGTGCGTCTGATATGCAGAACCGGCGATATCTTGGTTTTCGTGGGGTTTCCAGCTGAGATATGCATTTTCCGCGATAATCTTGGTGAGTCTTCTGTCAGAAGTATGCAGAATCATCGAGATCGCTCTATTCGAGCTATTTAATGCGAGAAACACGTTATCTGGTTGTTTTCACCACTCCACAGTGCGTTTGATATGCAGAACCGGCGATATCTTGGTTTTCGTGGGGTTTCCAGCTGAGATATGCAATTTCTGTGATAATCTTGGTGAGTCTTCTGTCAGAAGTATGCAGAATCATCTAGATCGCTCTTTTCGAGCTATTTAATGCGAGAAACACGTTTTCTGGTGTTTTCACCACGCCACAGTGCGTTTGTTATGCAGAACCGGCGACATCGTGGTTTTCGTCGGGTTTCAAGCTGAGATATAGCATTTTCTGCGATAATATTGGTGAGACTTCAGTCAGAAGTATGCAGAATCATCTAGATCGCTCGTTTCGAGCTATTTAAAGCGAGAAACACGTTATCTGGTTGTTTTCACCACTCCACAGTGTGTTTGATATGCAGAACCGGCGATATCTTGGTTTTCGTGGGGTTTCCAGCTGAGATATGCATTTTCAGCGATAATCTTGGTGAGACTTTAGTCAGAACTATGCAGAATCATCTAGATCGCTCTTTTCGAGCTATTTGATGCGAGAAACACGTTTTCTGGTGTTTTCACCACGCCACAGTGCGTTTGATATGCAGAACCGGCGACATCGTGGTTTTCGTCGGGTTTCAAGCTGAGATATGCATTTTCTGCGATCATATTGGTGAGACTTCAGTCAGAAGTATGCAGAATCATCTAGATCGCTCGTTTCGAGCTATTTAAAGCGCGAAACACGTTATCTGGTTGTTTTGACCACTCCACAGTGCGTTTGATATGTAGAGCCGCCGATAACTTGGTTTTCGTGGGGTTTCCAGCTGAAATATGCATTTTATGCGATAATCTTGGTGTTTCATCTATGAGAAGTATGCAGAATCATCGAGAACCCTCTTTTCGAGCTGGTTAATGCGAGATACACGTTTTCTGATGTTTTCACCACTCCATAGTGCGTCTGATATGCAGAACCGGCGATATCTTGGTTTTCGTGGGGTTTCCAGCTGAGATATGCAATTTCTGTGATAATCTTGGTGAGTCTTCTGTCAGAAGTATGCAGAATCATCTAGATCGCTCTTTTCGAGCTATTTAATGCGAGAAACACGTTTTCTGGTGTTTTCACCACGCCACAGTGCGTTTGTTATGCAGAACCGGCGACATCGTGGTTTTCGTCGGGTTTCAAGCTGAGATATAGCATTTTCTGCGATAATTTTGGTGAGACTTCAGTCAGAAGTATGCAGAATCATCTAGATCGCTCGTTTCGAGCTATTTAAAGCGAGAAACACGTTATCTGGTTGTTTTCACCACTCCACATTGCGTTTTATATGCAGAACCGGCGATATCTTGGTTTTCGTGGGGTTTCCAGCTGAGATATGCATTTTCTGCGATACTCTTGGTGAGACTTTAGTCAGAAGTATGCAGAATCATCTAGATCGCTCGTTTCGAGCTACTTAATGCGAGAAACACGTTATCTGGTGTTTTCACCACTCCACAGTGCGTTTAACTTGCAGAACCGGCGACATCTTGGATTTCGTCGGAGTTCAAGCTGGGATATGCATTTTCAACGATAATCTTGGTAAGAATTCTGTCAGAAGTATGCAGTATCATCTAGATCGCTCTTTTCGAGCTACATAATGCGAGAAACACGTTTTCTGGTGTGTTGACCACTCCACAGTGCGTTTGATATGTAGAACCGCCGATAACTTGGTTTTCGTGGGGATTCCAGCTGAAATATGCATTTTCTGCGATAATATTGGTGAGACTTCAGTCAGAAGTATGCAGAATCATCTAGATCGCTCGTTTCGAGCTATTTAAAGCGCGAAACACGTTATCTGGTTGTTTTGACCACTCCACAGTGCGGTTGATATGTAGAGCAGCCGATAACTTGGTTTTCGTGGGGTTTCCAGCTGAAAGATGCATTTTCTGCGATAATCTTGGTAAGTCTTCTGTCAGAAGTATGCAGAATCATCTAGATCGCTCTTTTCGAGCTATTTGATGCGAGAAACACGTTTTCTGGTGTTTTCACCACGCCACAGTGCGTTTGATATGCAGAACCGGCGACATCGTGGTTTTCGTCGGGTTTCAAGCTGAGATATGCATTTTCTGCGATCATATTGGTGAGACTTCAGTCAGAAGTATGCAGAATCATCTAGATCGCTCGTTTCGAGCTATTTAAAGCGCGAAACACGTTATCTGGTTGTTTTCACCACTCCATAGTGCGTCTGATATGCAGAACCGGCGATATCTTGGTTTTCGTGGGGTTTCCAGCTGAGATATGCATTTTCCGCGATAATCTTGGTGAGTCTTCTGTCAGAAGTATGCAGAATCATCTAGATCGCTCTTTTCGAGCTATTTGATGCGAGAAACACGTTTTCTGGTGTTTTCACCACGCCACAGTGCGTTTGATATGCAGAACCGGCGACATCGTGGTTTTCGTCGGGTTTCAAGCTGAGATATGCATTTTCTGCGATCATATTGGTGAGACTTCAGTCAGAAGTATGCAGAATCATCTAGATCGCTCGTTTCGAGCTATGTAAAGCGCGAAACACGTTATCTGGTTGTTTTGACCACTCCACAGTGCGTTTGATATGTAGAGCCGCCGATAACTTGGTTTTCGTGGGGTTTCCAGCTGAAATATGCATTTTCTGCGATAATCTTGGTGTTTCATCTATGAGAAGTATGCAGAATCATCGAGAACGCTCTTTTCGAGCTGGTTAATGCGAGATACACGTTTTCTGATGTTTTCACCACTCCATAGTGCGTCTGATATGCCGAACCGGCGATATCTTGGTTTTCGTGGGGTTTCCAGCTGAGATATGCAATTTCTGTGATAATCTTGGTGAGTCTTCTGTCAGAAGTATGCAGAATCATCTAGATCGCTCTTTTCGAGCTATTTAATGCGAGAAACACGTTTTCTGGTGTTTTCACCACGCCACAGTGCGTTTGATATGCAGAACCGGCGACATCGTGGTTTTCGTCGGGTTTCAAGCTGAGATATAGCATTTTCTGCGATAATATTGGTGAGACTTCAGTCAGAAGTAAGCAGAATCATCTAGATCGCTCGTTTCGAGCTATTTAAAGCGAGAAACACGTTATCTGGTTGTTTTCACCACTCCACAGTGCGTTTGATATGCAGAACCGGCGATATCTTGGTTTTCGTGGGGTTTCCAGCTGAGATATGCATTTTCTGCGATAATCTTGGTGAGAATTTAGTCAGAACTATGCAGAATCATCTAGATCGCTCGTTTCGAGCTATTTAATGCGAAAAAACAAGTTTTCTGGTGTTTTGACCACTCCTCAGTGCGTTTGATATGTAGAGCCGCCGATAACTTGGTTTTCGTGGGGCTTCCAGCTGAAATATGCATTTTCTGCGATAATCTTTGTGTTTCATCTATGAGAAGTATGCAGAATCATCTAGATCGCTCTTTTCGAGCTATTTAAATCGAGAAACACGTTTTCTGGTGTATTCACCACCCCACAGTGCGTTTGATATGCAGAACCGGCGACATCGTGGTTTTGGTCGGAGTTCAAGCTGGGATATGCATTTTCAACGATAATCTTGGTAAGAATTCTGTCAGAAGTATGCAGTATCATCTAGATCGCTCTTTTCGAGCTACTTAATGCGAGAAACACGTTTTCTGGTGTTTTGACCACTCCACAGTGCGTTTGATATGTAGAACCGCCGATAACTTGGTTTTCGTGGGGATTCCAGCTGAAATATGCATTTTCTGCGATAATATTGGTGAGACTTCAGTCAGAAGTATGCAGAATCATCTAGATCGCTCGTTTCGAGTTATTTAATGCGAGAAACACGTTATCTGGTTGTTTTCACCACTCCACAGTGCGTTTGATATGCAGAACCGGCGACATCTTGATTTTCGTGAGGTTTCAAGCTGAGATATGCATTTTCTGCGATAATCTTGGTGAGTCTTCTGTCAGAAGTATGCAGAATCATCTAGATGGCTCTTTTCGAGCTATTTGATGCGAGAAACACGTTTTCTGGTGTTTTCACCACGCCACAGTGCGTTTGATATGCAGAACCGGCGACATCGTGGTTTTCGTCGGGTTTCAAGCTGAGATATAGCATTTTCTGCGATAATATTGGTGAGACTTCAGTCAGAAGTATGCAGAATCATCTAGATCGCTCGTTTCGAGCTATTTAAAGCGAGAAACACGTTATCTGGTTGTTTTCACCACTCCACAGTGCGTTTGATATGCAGAACCGGCGATATCTTGGTTTTCGTGGGGTTTCCAGCTGAGATATGCATTTTCTGCGATAATCTTGGTGAGACTTTAGTCAGAACTATGCAGAATCATCTAGATCGCTCGTTTCGAGCTATTTAATGCGAAAAAACAAGTTTTCTGGTGTTTTGACCACTCCTCAGTGCGTTTGATATGTAGAGCCGCCGATAACTTGGTTTTCGTTGGGCTTCCAGCTGAAATATGCATTTTCTGCGATAATCTTTGTGTTTCATCTATGAGAAGTATGCAGAATCATCTAGATCGCTCTTTTCGAGCTATTTAAATCGAGAAACACGTTTTCTGGTGTATTCACCACCCCACAGTGCGTTTGATATGCAGAACCGGCGACATCGTGGTTTTGGTCGGAGTTCAAGCTGGGATATGCATTTTCAACGATAATCTTGGTAAGAATTCTGTCAGAAGTATGCAGTATCATCTAGATCGCTCTTTTCGAGCTACTTAATGCGAGAAACACGTTTTCTGGTGTTTTGACCACTCCACAGTGCGTTTGATATGTAGAACCGCCGATAACTTGGTTTTCGTGGGGATTCCAGCTGAAATATGCATTTTCTGCGATAATATTGGTGAGACTTCAGTCAGAAATATGCAGAATCATCTAGATCGCTCGTTTCGAGTTATTTAATGCGAGAAACACGTTATCTGGTTGATTTCACCACTCCACAGTGCGTTTGATATGCAGAACCGGCGACATCTTGATTTTCGTGAGGTTTCAAGCTGAGATATGCATTTTCTGCGATAATCTTGGTGAGTCTTCTGTCAGAAGTATGCAGAATCATCTAGATCGCTCTTTTCGAGCTATTTGATGCGAGAAACACGTTTTCTGGTGTTTTCACCACTCCACAGTGCGTTTGATATGCAGAACAGTCGACATCGTGGTTTTCGTCGGGTTTCAAGCTGAGATATGCATTTTCTGCGATCATATTGGTGAGTCTTCTGTCAGAAGTATGCAGAATCATCTAGATCGCTCTTTTCGAGCTATTTGATGCGAGAAACACGTTTTCTGGTGTTTTCACCACTCCACAGTGCGTTTGATATGCAGAACCGGCGACATCTTGATTTCCGTGAGGTTTCAAGCTGAGATATGCATTTTCTGCGATAATCTTGGTGAGTCTTCTGTCAGAAGTATGCAGAATCATCTAGATCGCTCTTTTCGAGCTATTTGATGCGAGAAACACGTTTTCTGGTGTTTTCACCACTCCACAGTTCGTTTGATATGCAGAACCGGCGACATCGTGTTTTTCGTCGGGTTTCAAGCTGAGATATGCATTTTCTGCGATCATATTGGTGAGACTTCAGTCAGAAGTATGCAGAATCACCTAGATCGCTCGTTTCGAGCTATTTAATGCGCGAAACACGTTATCTGGTTGTTTTCACCACTCCACAGTGCGTTTGATATGCAGAACCGGCGACATCTTGGTTTTCCTGGGGTTTCCAGCTGAGATATGCATTTTCTGTGATAATCTTGGTGAGTCTTCTGTCAGAAGTATGCAGAATCATCTAGATCGCTCTTTTCGAGCTGTTTAATGCGAGAAACAGGTTTTCTGGTGTTTTCACCACGCCACAGTGCGTT
Organism: Anthophora plumipes; assembly: GCA_951804975.1. NCBI lineage: Eukaryota > Metazoa > Arthropoda > Insecta > Hymenoptera > Apidae > Anthophora > Anthophora plumipes. The sequence continues at coordinate 23,174,823 of OX638118.1, forward strand.
TGATATGCAGAACCGGCGATATCTTGGTTTTCGTGCGGTTTCCAGCTGAGATATGCATTTTCTGTGATAATCTTGGTGAGTCTTCTGTCAGAAGTATGCAGAATCATCTAGATCGCTCTTTTCGAGCTGTTTAATGCGAGAAACAGGTTTTCTGGTGTTTTCACCACGCCACAGTGCGTTTGATATGCAGAACCGGCGATATCTTGGTTTTCGTGGGGTTTCCAGCTGAAATATGCATTTTCTGCGATAATCTTGGTGTTTCATCTATGAGAAGTATGCAGAATCATCGAGAACGCTCTTTTCGAGCTAGTTAATGCGAGATACACGTTTTCTGGTGTTTTCACCACTCCATAGTGCGTCTGATATGCAGAACCGGCGATATCTTGGTTTTCGTGGGGTTTCCAGCTGAGATATGCATTTTCCGCGATAATCTTGGTGAGTCTTCTGTCAGAAGTATGCAGAATCATCTAGATCGCTCTTTTCGAGCTATTTAATGCGAGAAACACGTTATCTGGTTGTTTTCACCACTCCACAGTGCGTTTGATATGCAGAAACGGAGATATCTTGGTTTCGGTCGGATTTCAAGCTGAGATATGCATTTTCTGCGATAATCTTGGTGAGTCTTCTGTCAGAAGTATGCAGAATCATCGCGATCGCTCTATTCGAGCTATTTAATGCGAGAAACACGTTTTCTGGTGTTTTCACCACGCCACAGTGCGTTTGATATGCAGAACCGGCGACATCGTGGTTTTCGTCGGGTTTCAAGCTGAGATATGCATTTTCTGCGATCATATTGGTGAGACTTCAGTCAGAAGTATGCAGAATCATCTAGATCGCTCGTTTCGAGCTATTTAAAGCGAGAAACACGTTATCTGGTTGTTTTGACCACTCCACAGTGCGTTTGATATGTAGAGCCGCCGATAACTTGGTTTTCGTGGGGTTTCCAGCTGAAATATGCATTTTCTGCGATAATCTTGGTGTTTCATCTATGAGAAGTATGCAGAATCATCGAGAACGCTCTTTTCGAGCTAGTTAATGCGAGATACACGTTTTCTGATGTTTTCACCACTCCATAGTGCGTCTGATATGCAGAACCGGCGATATCTTGGTTTTCGTGGGGTTTCCAGCTGAGATATGCAATTTCTGTGATAATCTTGGTGAGTCTTCTGTCAGAAGTATGCAGAATCATCTAGATCGCTCTTTTCGAGCTATTTAATGCGAGAAACACGTTTTCTGGTGTTTTCACCACGCCACAGTGCGTTTGATATGCAGAACCGGCGACATCGTGGTTTTCGTCGGGTTTCAAGCTGAGATATAGCATTTTCTGCGATAATATTGGTGGGACTTCAGTCAGAAGTATGCAGAATCATCTAGATCGCTCGTTTCGAGCTATTTAAAGCGAGAAACACGTTATCTGGTTGTTTTCACCACTCCACAGTGCGTTTGATATGCAGAACCGGCGATATCTTGGTTTTCGTGGGGTTTCCAGCTGAGATATGCATTTTCTGCGATAATCTTGGTGAGACTTCAGTCAGAAGTATGCAGAATCATCTAGATCGCTCGTTTCGAGCTATTTAAAGCGAGAAACACGTTATCTGGTTGTTTTGACCACTCCACAGTGCGTTTGATATGTAGAGCCGCCGATAACTTGGTTTTCGTGGGGCTTCCAGCTGAAATATGCATTTTCTGCGATAATCTTTGTGTTTCATCTATGAGAAGTATGCAGAATCATTTAGATCGCTCTTTTCGAGCTATTTAATTCGAGAAACACGTTTTCTGGTGTATTCACCACCCCACTGTGCGTTTGATATGCAGAACCGGCGACATCGTGGTTTTGGTCGGGTTTCAAGCTGAGATATGCATTTTCTGCGATAATCTTGGTGAGACTTTAGTCAGAAGTATGCAGAATAATCTAGATCGCTCGTTTCGAGCTACTTAATGCGAGAAACACGTTATCTGGTGTTTTCACCACTCCACAGTGCGTTTAACTTGCAGAACCGTCGACATCTTGGATTTCGTCGGGGTTCAAGCTGGGATATGCATTTTCAACGATAATCTTGGTAAGAATTCTGTCAGAAGTATGCAGAATCATCGAGATCGCTCTATTCGAGCTATTTAATGCGAGAAACACGTTATCTGGTGTTTTCATCACTCCACAGGGCGTTTGATATGCAGAACCGGCGATATCTTGGTTTTCGTGGGGTTTCCAGCTGAGATATGCATTTTCTGCGATAATCTTGGTGAGACTTTAGTCAGAACTATGCAGAATCATCTAGATCGCTCGTTTCGAGCTATTTAATGCGAAAAAACAAGTTTTCTGGTGTTTTGACCACTCCACAGTGCGTTTGATATGTAGAGCCGCCGATAACTTGGTTTTCGTGGGGCTTCCAGCTGAAATATGCATTTTCTGCGATAATCTTTGTGTTTCATCTATGAGAAGTATGCAGAATCATCTAGATCGCTCTTTTCGAGCTATTTAAATCGAGAAACACGTTTTCTGGTGTATTCACCACCCCACAGTGCGTGTGATATGCAGAACCGGCGACATCGTGGTTTTGGTCGGGTTTCAAGCTGAGATATGCATTTTCTGCGATAATCTTGGTGAGACTTTAGTCAGAAGTATGCAGAATCATCTAGATCGCTCGTTTCGAACTACTTAATGCGAGAAACACGTTATCTGGTGTTTTCACCACTCCACAGTGCGTTTAACTTGCAGAACCGGCGACATCTTGATTTTCGTGAGGTTTCAAGCTGAGATATGCATTTTCTGCGATAATCTTGGTGAGTCTTCTGTCAGAAGTATGCAGAATCATCTAGATCGCTCTTTTCGAGCTATTTGATGCGAGAAACACGTTTTCTGGTGTTTTCACCACTCCACAGTTCGTTTGATATGCAGAACCGGCGACATCGTGTTTTTCGTCGGGTTTCAAGCTGAGATATGCATTTTCTGCGATCATATTGTTGAGACTTCAGTCAGAAGTATGCAGAATCACCTAGATCGCTCGTTTCGAGCTATTTGATGCGAGAAACACGTTTTCTGGTGTTTACACCACTCCACAGTGCGTTTGATATGCAGAACCGGCGACATCGTGGTTTTCGTCGGGTTTCAAGCTGAGATATGCATTTTCTGCGATCATATTGGTGAGACTTCAGTCAGAAGTATGCAGAATCACCTAGATCGCTCTATTCGAGCTATTTAATGCGAGAAACACGTTATCTGGTTGTTTTCACCACTCCACAGTGCGTTTGATATGCAGAACCGGCGACATCTTGGTTTTCGTGGGGTTTCCAGCTGAAATATTCATTTTCTGCGATAATATTGGTGAGACTTCAGTCAGAAGTATGCAGAATCATCTAGATCGCTCTTTTCGAGCTACTTAATGCACGAAACACGTTTCTGGTGTTTTCACCACTCCACAGTGCGTTTGATATCCAGAACCGGCGACATCTTGATTTTCGTGAGGTTTCTAGCTGAGATATGCATTTTCTGCGATAATATTGGTGAGACTTCAGTCAGAAGTATGCAGAATCATCCAGAACGCTCTTATCGAGCTAGTTAATGCGAGTAACACGTTTTCTGGTGTTTTCACCACTCAACGGAGCGTCCGATACGCAGAACCGGCGACATCTTGGTTTTCGTCGGGTTTCAAGCTGAGATATGCATTTTCGGCGATAATCTTGGTGAGTCTTCTGTCAGAAGTATGCAGAAGCATCTAGATCGCTCTTTTCGAGCTATTTAATGCGAGAAACACGTTTGCTGGTGTTTTCACCACTCCACAGTGCGTCTGATATGCAGAACTGGCGACACCTTGGTTTTCGTGGGGTTTCTAGCTGGGATATGCATTTTCTGCGATAATCTTGTTGAGACTTCTGTCCGAAGTATGCAGAATCATCGAGATCGCTCGTTTCGAGCTATTTAATGCGAGAAACACGTTATCTGGTTGTTTTCACCACTCCACAGTGCGTTTGATATGCAGAACCGGCGACATCTTGATTTTCGTGAGGTTTCAAGCTGAGATATGCATTTTCTGCGATAATCTTGGTGAGTCTTCTGTCAGAAGTATGCAGAATCATCTAGATCGCTCTTTTCGAGCTATTTGATGCGAGAAACACGTTTTCTGGTGTTTTCACCACTCCACAGTGCGTTTGATATGCAGAACCGGCGACATCGTGTTTTTCGTCGGGTTTCGAGCTGAGATATGCATTTTCTGCGATCATATTGGTGAGACTCCAGTCAGAAGTATGCAGAATCACCTAGATCGCTTGTTTCGAGCTATTTAATGCGAGAAACACGTTATCTGGTTGTTTTCACCACTCCACAGTGCGTTTGATATGCAGAACCGGCGACATCTTGATTTTCGTAAGGTTTCAAGCTGAGATATGCATTTTCTGCGATAATCTTGGTGAGTCTTCTGTCAGAAGTATGCAGAATCATCTAGATCGCTTTTTTCGAGCTATTTGATGCGAGAAACACGTTTTCTGGTGTTTTCACCACTCCACAGTGCGTTTGATATGCAGAACAGTCGACATCGTGGTTTTCGTCGGGTTTCAAGCTGAGATATGCATTTTCTGCGATCATATTGGTGAGACTTCAGTCAGAAGTATGCAGAATCACCTAGATCGCTCGTTTCGAGCTATTTAATGCGAGAAACACGTTATCTGGTGTTTTCACCACTCCACAGTGCGTTTGATATGCAGAACCGGCGACATCTTGATTTTCGTGAGGTTTCAAGCTGAGATATGCATTTTCTGCGATAATCTTGGTGAGTCTTCTGTCAGAAGTATGCAGAATCATCTAGATCGCTCTTTTCGAGCTATTTGTTGCGAGAAACACGTTTTCTGGTGTTTACACCACTCCACAGTGCGTTTGATATGCAGAACAGGCGACATCGTGGTTATCGTCGGGTTTCAAGCTGAGATATGCATTTTCTGCGATCATATTGGTGAGACTTCAGTCAGAAGTATGCAGAATCACCTAGATCGCTCTATTCGAGCTATTTAATGCGAGAAACACGTTATCTGGTTGTTTTCACCACTCCACAGTGCGTTTGATATGCAGAACCGGCGACATCTTGATTTTCGTGAGGTTTCAAGCTGAGATATGCATTTTCTGCGATAATCTTGGTGAGTCTTCTGTCAGAAGTATGCAGAATCATCTAGATCGCTCTTTTCGAGCTATTTGATGCGAGAAACACGTTTTCTGGTGTTTACACCACTCCACAGTGCGTTTGATATGCAGAACCGGCGACATCTTGATTTTCGTGAGGTTTCTAGCTGAGATATGCATTTTCTGCGATAATATTGGTGAGACTTCAGTCAGAAGTATGCAGAATCATCCAGAACGCTCTTTTCGAGCTAGTTAATGCGAGTAACACGTTTTCTGGTGTTTTCACCACTCAACGGAGCGTCTGTTACGCAGAACCGGCGACATCTTGGTTTTCGTCGGGTTTCAAGCTGAGATATGCATTTTCGGCGATAATCTTGGTGAGTCTTCTGTCAGAAGTATGCAGAAGCATCTAGATCGCTCTTTTCGAGCTATTTAATGCGAGAAACACGTTTTCTGGTGTTTTCGCCATTCCACAGTGCGTCTGATATGCAGAACTGGCGACACCTTGGTTTTCGTGGGGTTTCCAGCTGGGATATGCATTTTCTGCGATAATCTTGTTGAGACTTCTGTCCGAAGTATGCAGAATCATCGAGATCGCTCGTTTCGAGCTATTTAATGCGAGAAACACGTTATCTGGTTGTTTTCACCACTCCACAGTGCGTTTGATATGCAGAACCGGCGACATCTTGGTTTTCGTGGGGTTTCCAGCTGAAATATTCATTTTCTGCGATAATATTGGTGAGACTTCAGTCAGAAGTATGCAGAATCATCTAGATCGCTCTTTTCGAGCTACTTAATGCACGAAACACGTTTTCTGGTGTTTTCACCACTCCACAGTGCGTTTGATATGCAGAACCGGCGACATCTTGATTTTCGTGAGGTTTCTAGCTGAGATATGCATTTTCTGCGATAATATTGGTGAGACTTCAGTCAGAAGTATGCAGAATCATCCAGAACGCTCTTTTCGAGCTAGTTAATGCGAGTAACACGTTTTCTGGTGTTTTCACCACTCAACGGAGCGTCTGATACGCAGAACCGGCGACATCTTGGTTTTCGTCGGGTTTCAAGCTGAGATATGCATTTTCGGCGATAATCTTGGTGAGTCTTCTGTCAGAAGTATGCAGAAGCATCTAGATCGCTCTTTTCGAGCTATTTAATGCGAGAAACACGTTTTCTGGTGTTTTCACCACTCCACAGTGCGTCTGATATGCAGAACTGGCGACACCTTGGTTTTCGTGGGGTTTCCAGCTGGGATATGCATTTTCTGCGATAATCTTGTTGAGACTTCTGTCCGAAGTATGCAGAATCATCGAGATCGCTCGTTTCGAGCTATTTAATGCGAGAAACACGTTATCTGGTGTTTTCACCACTCCACAGTGCGTATGATATGCAGAACCGGCGATATCTTGGTTTGCGTGGGGTTTCAAGCAGAGATATGCATTTTCTGCGATAATCTTGGTGAGACTTCTGTTAGAAGGATGCAGAATCATCGAGATCGCACTTTTCGAGCTATTTAATGCGAGAAACACGTAATAATTTTATTAAGTAGATTTATTTCTAAAATAGGATTGATTTTAATAATTTTGTTTGTTTTAATTCAAAATATTTCAGTAATTTTAGAATTGTGTATATCATTTATTCAAGCTTATGTATTTTCAACTTTAAGAGTATTGTATTTTTCGGAATTTAAATAAATAAAATGATAATAAGAAATTTTCCTTTTCATTTAGTAACAGTTAGACCATGACCTTTTTTGATATCTATGAGATTAATAAATTCAATATTAGGTTTTATTAATTGATTTTATTTAAATGATTTTGAATTTATTTTTCTTAATTTATTTATTAATTTATTAATTATATATCAATGATGACGAGATTTTATTCGAGAGAGTTTATATCAAGGATTTCATACTTTTATAGTTTATGGGTTTTTAAAGTTTAGGATAATTTTATTTATTATTTCAGAAATATTTTTTTTTATTTCTTTTTTTTGAACTTATTTTCATAGATGTATTTCTTTAAGAATTGAATTAGGATATATTTGACCTCCTAAAATAATTAGTCAATTTAATCCTTATAATATTCCTTTATTAAATTCTGTTATTTTAATTTCTTCAGGATTATCAGTTTCTTGAAGTCATTGTAGATTGTTAAATAATAATTTTAATATAGTTAATTTAAGATTATTTTGTACAGTTATTTTAGGTATTTATTTTACTTTAATTCAATTTATTGAATATTTAGAATCTTCTTTTAGAATTAATGATGGAATTTTTGGTTCTATTTTTTATATAAGGACTGGATTTCATGGTCTTCATGTTATTGTAGGAACTTTAATATTGATATTTTCTTTATTTCGATTGAATATAAATCATTTTAGAAAAATTCATCATTTTAATTTTGAAGGTTCTTTATGATATTGACATTTTGTTGATGTTATTTGATTATTTTTATATATTTTTATTTATTGATGAATATATTATATATATAGTATTATTTAATACAGTTAACTTCCAATTAACAAATTTCTATTTTAGTAATATATATAGTGATGTTAATGGTGTTATCTTATATTAGATTAATTCTTTTAATTATAATTTTAATTTATTTATTAAATGTGTTTTCTTCTATTTTTAAGATTTCTGATAAGGAAAAAAAAAGTTCTTATGAATGTGGGTTTAATTCAATTACTAAGGCTTTTATTCCATTTTCAGTACCTTTTTATTTAATAGCTTTAATATTTTTAGTATTTGATATTGAAATTATTTTAATTGTTCCATTTATTTTATTAGTTAAGTATATAGGTTTTAGTTACATATTTATTATTTTTTTATTATTTTTTTTTATTATACTTTTTTCTTTAGTTTATGAATGATGTATAAATTATTTATTGTGAATATTTTAATTTGAATATATGGATTATTAGTTAATCAATATTTAAGTCGAAATTAAATTGTAATTTTTTACTTCATATATTATTTAATTTATATAATTTAATATAAATTTTAATTAAAGCCAAATAGAGGCATTTTATTGTTAATAAGATTATTGAATAATTTATTCTAATTAAAGAAATAATTGAAAATAGAATTTCTAATTCTGTAGAGATATTAATTTATCATATTTCTTTTAATAGGTTTATATAGTTTAATTAAAACTTTATATTTTCAGTATAAAAATATTAATATACATATTTATTTATAAATAAATGTATAAAGATATATATATATATATTTAAAAATAATAAATTATTTCTTTAATATTTTCAATATTATGCTCTTATATAAGCTATTTAAATTTAATAGATAAATAATATTAATAATATAAATAGAAAAAAAGAGGAAATTATATAGTTGAAGTTAAATATACTAAATTTAATAATTGTTAAATAATATAGAATATTTTTTATTAATTTTCCTATAAGTATTTCAAATAATCTTTTTTCAATAAATTTTTCATAGTTTAAAATGATTTTTACTGGTATTTTATAAATATGGGTATAGTAGATATTTATAAGTATTATTCTTTCAGTTAAATTAATTAATAGATAATTTTTTTTATATGATTTAAAGATTTGATAGCCAATAATTATACCAATAATTAATAATTTAATAATTATTAATTTATATACTTTAGGTAGATTAATATTTTAATCTAAGTAAATTATATTTAGATAAATTTTACTAAAAAATAGTGATATAATAAATATAATTAATATTCTAAAATTTATTATATTATTTTCTTTTAAATTTAAATTATTGTAGAAAGGTAAATTTTGGGGTAGTAAAGTTAAAATTAAACGAGTTGAATATGCAACTGTAAAGATAGTTCCAAGTATTAAATTTAATAATCTTATAAAATTTAATTTGTTATAAAAAAAAAATTCTATAATTAAGTCTTTGGAGTAAAATCCACATAAAAATGGGAATCCACATAGAGATAAAATTGAAAATATTATAATTAATCTTTTAAATGGGTAGATTATAAATATTCCTTTATAATCACGTATATCTTGACTTCTATTTATATAATGAATAAATCTTCCTGAACATAGAAATATTAAAGATTTAAATATTGCATGAATGATTAAATGAAAAAAGGCTAAGTTTTCTAAACCTAGAAATAAAATTCTTATTATAAATCCTAGTTGTCTTAAGGTAGATAAAGCAATAATTTTTTTAAAATCTATTTCAAATATAGCTATTAATCCGGCAATTAGTATAGTTAATCTTGAAATAATTAATAAATATTGATTTAAATTTGTATTTATAATTAAAGTATTGTATCGAATTAAGATATATACTCCGGCAGTTACTAATGTAGATGAATGAACTAAAGAAGATACAGGAGTGGGAGCTATTATAGCAGCAGGTAATCAATTTCTAAAAGGAATTTGTGCTCTTTTTGTAAAGGTTATAATTACAATAAGAATAAATATTGGTAAATTTAAATTATAAAGTATTAAGTTTCATGAATTAAATTTTATTATAAAGCAAATTAATATTAAAAGACAAATATCTCCAATTCGATTTAAAATAATAGTTAATAATCCTGCTCTATAAGCTTTATTGTTATTATAATAAATAATTAAACAATAAGAGATTAATCCTAAACCATCTCATCCTAATAAAATAGTTAATATATTAGGTCTTAAAATTATAAATACTATTGATAAATAAAATAATAAAGTTAAGTATAAAAATTTATTTATAAGATTGTTATTTAATTTTATATATTCAGTTCTATAAATTAGAACTATTGCTGTAATTAATCTGACTATTATAATAAAAAATAATGTTTTATTATCAATTAAAATAAATAAATTAAATTTTATTGAATTAAAATTTAAGATTAATCATTCAATAATAATAATTTTATTAATTATAATTAAATAACAAGCAGTTATAAAAGATAAGATTCTTCATATTGTTAAAATGATTCTAAAAATTATTATTTTGATAATAATTTAAAGTAATATATATATATACATTTTTGATATCACGAATCAATATTTTAGTTAAATTATTTAAATAAATAATATTTAAATTTATAATTATTAGATTGATTGGAATTCAATGTAATATTAAAGTAAGAAAATTAATTAAATTATTAATTTTGATAGTATAAAAATTTAATATATTAGTAAATCCATGTTGAATATATCTATATAAATATAAAGTATAAATAAATCTTATTAAACAATAGATAATTATAATATAAATTAAATATTTACATCAATTAAATAATCTCATTAGTAAAGTGATTTCACTAATTAAATTTAAAGATATAGGAGCAGCTATATTTGATGATCTTAATAAGAATCATATTAAAGCTATAGAAGGTATAAGAATTATTATACCTTTATTTAAAATTATTAATCGTCTATTAGTTTGTTTATAGATAATATTAATTAGATAAAAAAGTCCTGATGAACATAAACCATGAGCAATTATTATATAAATACCTCCTTTTATTCCAATATAAGATAGTGTTATTATTCCTCTAATTATTAAAGCTATATGAATAATTGAAGATATAGCAACAATGATTTTTATATCAATTTGTCGTAAACATGAAAGTCTTAAAATTAATCTTCCAATTATTCTTAAGTAAATTAAATAAATTCTTAATTTATTTAAATTTTTTAAAATTATAATTATTCGTAATAAGCCATATCTTCCAAGTTTTAATATGATAGAAGCTAAAATTATAGATCCAATATATGAGGCTTCTACATGGGCTTTTAATAATCAATTGTGAAGTGTAAATATAGGAATTTTTACTATAAAAGATATTAGTAAATAAATTAAAATATATATAGATAATTTAAGTTTTTTAATTTCTATACAAGGAAAAGATAAATTTTTTCTATATTTTAATATGTAAAATATAATTATTAATAAAGGTAATATAAAACTGTGGGCTGTTATGTTGACGGAGGATAGAAGGCGGAGGAATGATAGAGAGGATCGTAGGAAAAGGAAAGGTTGCGTTTCGTCCTGGGCCTCCTAGTGGACTCGTCAGTAAGGCATTCTAGGAGACCCGTGCCTTAGACGCGGGGGACTGAAGGAGTTAGGTTGGAAGGTGTATATATACAAACAGGACCTCTCGGGAGCGCTAGCGAGAATGGTCTCCTGTGTCTCTGTCCCTCTAGCGGTGGTAGACAGAAGGGTCGCCACAAAACTAAAGTATAAAATATCAAATAATATCTTGCTAATATTCGAAATATACCATATCCTCAGAAAATGACTATAAAGAAAATTAATAATAAATTTATTTCAAATATTAAATAAAAAATAAAAAAATGTATAGCTATGAAATTTAAGATTAAGGATATTAATATTATTATAGTTAAATTGGTGTATATATTTATATTATTTTCGTACTTTATATTTATTATAATTATTCTGAAAATTCATAAAGTTAAAATAATTAAATTATAAGAATATATATTAAATCTTAAATTATTAGAGATTATTCATCAATTTATTAAATTTAGTTTAAATAATATAATAAATGTTAATATATAAGAATTATTTCTTAATAGATATAAACATTTATTTATATTAAATTGTATTATTATATAAGTAATGAATATAATTATTTCGAACATAAATTTATTAAATTAATGTTTTGATGGCCATGTGTTTAATTTATTCTAATTAGTAAAGCTAATCCTACAATAGATTCACATACTGCGAAAATAATATAGATAATAAAAATTCATCTATTTAAATTATTTAATAGGATAATAGTAATTAAAGTTAAAATAAAATATTCTAAAGTAATTAAAAAATTAATAAATTGTTTTCTAGATTTTCAAAGAATTAAGGTGATAATAACTAATAAAATAATTATGTAAATAAATTTAAAATATTATATAATTTAAGTTAAAATAATAATTTTGTAAATTATTAATGAATTGTGAATATTCTATAATAAAGTTTAAATTTCAAAAAAAATTAATATAAATTTTTTATAATTCCCAGAATTATTGTTTTATGAATAAACTATTTTTTGTTTAAATTAATGTTTTATTAATTATAATTTTATTTTATTTATAATTTGATAATATATATATATAAAATTTTTATGTTAGACGAGAATTGGGCCTCAAAAAAATGTGTTTTTGGTTAGTTTTATTAAATAAATAAATCAAAAATTAAAAATTATATAAAATGTCCATAGAATTTCTAAATTATATATTAAAGTTTTTTTTAATATTTTTATATTTTTTATCTTTATATTTGATTTTTTTTATTTTAATTACTGGGGATAAAATTCATCCTATAAAGAATTTAATATATTTTTTATTATATATAGTTATTTTATGTTTAATTTTATATTTATTTAAATTTAAATCTTTATTTATTTATATAATTATAATTATTTTTATTAGAGGATTAATAATTTTATTTGCTTATTTTGTTAGATTAAATAATCAATCTATGATGAATTATTTTAAATATATAAATTTTTTTATTATTGGTTTATTAATAATTAATATTATATATTTTTTGTCTAATTATTTAATTGAAAATTTTGATAGAATAATTTATTCAATAAATCTATATCGGGATAAAAATATTAATTTATCTTTTATTTATCAATATTCAAATTTGTTTTTATTATTTTTTATAATTTTATTTTTAGTTTTTGTTTTAATTATAAGATATAAAATAAGATATCCTAAAAAAAAAGCTTATCAATCTAAATCTAAATTTTTAGAAGAGTTAGATAAAAAATATAAGTTTTAAACTTTATCCTGTTAATTTATTTTACTTAATTTTATTCTTAATTTGTTTTATTTAATTTTAATGTCAATAAAATTTTTAAGTTTATTAAATAAAGACAAAATTCGTAATATATTTTTTTATTCATTATTGATATTACCTACTCCCTTTAATATTAATATTTGATGAAGTTTTGGATCAATATTAGGGGTATTTTTGGTAATTCAAATTCTGTCTGGATTATTTTTATCAATACATTATTGTCCTAATATTGATTATGCTTTTAATAGAATTATTCATATTATAAAAGATGTTAATTCTGGTTGATTAATTCGTTTAATTCATATAAATGGAGCATCTTTTTATTTTATTATAATATATATTCATATTAGACGAAATATTTATTATCAATCTTTTAAATTAGTTCATGTATGATTAATTGGAGTTAGAATTTTATTTTTGTCAATAGCAACAGCTTTTATAGGATATGTTTTACCTTGAGGGCAAATATCTTTTTGAGGAGCAACTGTTATTACTAATTTAATATCTGCTATTCCTTATATTGGGCAATTATTAGTTGAATGAATTTGAGGGGGTTATTCTATTAATAATGCTACATTAAATCGATTTTTTTCTATTCATTTTATTTTACCTTTAATTATTTTATTAATAGTAGTTTTACATATTTTTTTTTTACATTTAACAGGTTCTACTAATCCTTTAGGATTTTCTAGAAATTTATATAAAGTTCCTTTTCATCCTTATTTTGTTATTAAAGATATTTTTATATTTATTTGAATTCTAATAATTTTTATATTATTAATTTGTCAATTACCTTATTTTTTAGGAGATCCTGATAATTTTAAAATTGCTAATAGAATAAGGACACCAGTTCATATTAAACCAGAGTGATATTTTTTATTTGCTTATTCAATTTTACGGGCAATTCCTAATAAATTGGGGGGGGGGTATTTATATTATTATTATCTATTTTAATTTTATATTTTATACCTTTATATAAAAATAATATTAAAACAAATAAATTTTATCCATTAAGTCAATTATTTTATTGATTTTTTATTAATAGATTTATTATATTAACTTGATTAGGTGGTCAGTTAATTGAATATCCTTATATTCAATTGAATAATATATTTACAATTATATATTTTTTTTTTCTTTATTGTTTCTCCTGGATTATATTATTATTGAGATAATATTATTTATTAAATTAATAAATAGTTAATGAACTTGAATAAGTTTATATTTTGAAAATATATCATAGAAATAGCATTTTCTATTAACTTTTTAATTTTATTTTAAATATGTATAAAAATTACTTTTGTTATATATACAAATATATTATAAATTAATACTAAAATTAAAAAATCAGTTCAACATATGTATATTAAATTATCATAACGGATTCGTGGTAATACACCTCGTAATCATAAAATTAAAATCATATGAATATTTATAAAAATTAAAAATTTTATTCTGGGTATTTTAAAACCTATAAATATTAAAGTTATAACAAATCTTATAAATAAAATATTTGAATATTCTGATAAAAAAATTAATACAAAAAATCTTCTGTAGTATTCTACATTAAATCCTGAAACTAATTCAGATTCTCCTTCAATTAGGTCAAAAGGGGTTCGGTTTAATTCAATTAATATACTAATAAAAAAGATTATATAAATTGGTGTTAATAAAATTCTAAATTTTATATATTCTTGATATTTATATAATTGATTTAATGAATAACCTTCAGTTAAAATTATAATTAAAAAAAATATTAAAAAAAGACTAATTTCAAATGAAATTATTTGTGCTAAAGATCGAATAGCCCCTAATATAGAATAATTATTATTTGAAATTCACCCAATTAAAATAATTGGATAAGTATTAAGACCTAATAAAGTGATAAAGAATATTAAATTGTAATTTGTTATTATTAAATTAGTTCAAGGATATAAAATTCATAATAATATGGCAAATATAAATATAAATATTGGTCTTAATATATAAATTAAATAATTTAAATTTAAAAATAGTCATTCTTTAGAGATTAATTTAATAGCATCTGAAAAAGGTTGAAGCATTCCTTTATATCCTACTTTATTAGGTCCTTTTCGTGTTTGAATATATCTTAAGATTTTTCGTTCTAATAAGGTTAAAAAAGATACTCTAAGTAATATACAAATTATAGTTAAAATTATAATAATTACAAAGATTATTACCTATATATAATTTATTATATGTATATATATTATTAAATTCTAACTTTAATGCACTTTTCTGCCAAGATAATTTTTAATAAATATTAATTTAATTAAATGATTATATTTATATAAATAATTTTAGTCCTTTCGTACAAAAAATTATAGGTTTTTTATAGATAGAAACCGATCTGACTTACGTCGATCTGAACTCAAATCATGTAAGATTTTAAAAGTCGAACAGACTTAATTTTTAAACTCCTGCATTTAAATTATATCTTAATTCAACATCGAGGTCGTAATCATCTTTATAAATTTGGTCTTTCAAAAGATATTACGCTGTTATCCCTAAGGTAATTTATTTTTTTAATTTTTAATAAAAGATCTTTTAAATTTTCTATAATTTAAGATTTTTTAAATTAAAGTTTTTTAAATTTAATAACCCTCCCAGTTAAATATGTTATAATTATTATTATTTAGAATAAAATTTAAATTTATAATAATTATAAATATGAAATTCTATAGGGTCTTATCGTCCCATAAAAAAATTTAAGAATTTTAACTTAAAACTTAATTTCATAAAATAATATTGAGACAGTATATATTTCATTAATTCTTTCATACAAGTCTTTAATTAGAAGACAATTTATTATGCTACCTTTGTACAGTCAGGTATACTGCAGCCATTTAATAAGAATCATTGGGCAGATTTATCTAAAATTATTATTTCTATAGACAATGTTTTTGTTAAACAGTTGAATATATTATTTTAATTTGCCTAATTCCTTAAATTTATATATTATTTCTTTAATAATTTTTACAATTTTTACTATTTATTTAATCATTATAAAATTAATTTATTTATTTAATTAGTTTTTTTATAATTAATTTTATATTAATATTTTAAATTTTTAATTCATATTTTTAAATTATAAAATATTTTATTATAATTTCAAATTTTAAGAATATAATAATATATTCTTAAAATTTAATTTTTTTTAATTAATTTTTTTTATAATATATTCTTATTTCGCGCCCAGGTGCGAAACATTTCTTCAAATGTTTTAAAAATTCCGGTACGTTTGCAAACGATTTTCCTTGCACTCGTGTTCTTGCCGCACCGGTGAGTTTTGTATAAACCATCGCGAGATACTCAGGTTCTGTGTCTCGCGGAATTAGTGTTAGACCGTCCTCGACGCGTTGCGCGAAAGTCGACAAAGGCGGATTCTCGCCGTCGAATATTGGTAAAGAGGAAACGGCTGATTGCAAGCAGCTACGCTGCGTAAGTATGGCCATAGAGTTTGCCATTGAAATGGTAAGGTTCGCGATTTCGTCGGGCGAAAGCGAAGCTTGTTGCCTTGCCATCCTGAATAATTAAAATTGTAACGTTTTTATATAGCTAATCCCACCGCTGTCACCAGTTTGTTAAGGCGTGGGCGTATGATCGCCCCGGTTTCGCCTTTTAGTAAGGGTTACGGTTCGCGTTCCGAACGGTCGTCAGTCTGACTGTTAGGTGCATGCGGAATTTGTCCGTTATCACCAGCCTCGTGACGTCGTTCGGGGTTTTGGTCCTAATACAAACGCGCGTTGCCCGATTCGCGGTAGTTAGAGGTATAGACAGGAGGGTTCGGACGAACCTCCGTATGGCTAACGGAGGGAGCCGAAGGAGGTGGACCACTAGCGTATAGTCAACGCCGCGTGATCCCGGATGTGAAGGTGTCTAGGTGTAAGACAGGAGGGTTCGGACGAACCTCCGTATGGCTAACGGAGGGAGCCGAAGGAGATGGTCTATTCGGGAATAGATAACGACGCGTGACACACGAGGATGTGTCGGTGTATTATAGGAGGGTTCGGACGAACCTCCGTATGGCTAACGGAGGGAGCCGAAGGAAGTGGACCAGTAGCGTATGATTAACGCTGCGTGCCACCGGACAGTGTGTCTTTGGTGAGATAGGAAGTCTCGGACGAACCTCCGTATGGCTAACGGAGGGAGCCGAAGGAGATGGATCACTAGCGTATGGTTAACGCCGTGTTCCACCGGATATCAAGGTATTTTGGTATTCGCGAGTCGTAGTCGTTGATATACCTCGAGCGGTAAAGGTATATCTGTCGTGGGGTTAGCTAGTACGTTACTAAATTAGTCAGGATAGGTTTAATTGAATATAGACACGAAATGGATTCTATATCACTATATTCTAATATAATTACAAGGACTAATTGGTACAAGGTTATAGTTAGTCGATTCTTGACTCGGCAAGAATCTTCCTTCTCGACTTTAACGCGGTGAGAACGCGGAGGAGTCAGTACAGTATTATCTGATAGACACTTACGAAGTACGTTCGCGACGTTAGTATGCTCGAAGGGGACTGGAACCCGATCTTGCTCGTATCTATACTCTGACGGACAGAGTAACGTTATGCTCAGAAAACTGGATTTGAGACTGCCCCCGAGCGTCGAAAATCATGCCCTTTTATACACCGAAAAACTAAGATTTTTGGTGGTGGGGAACGTTTGATTTCCGTGGGAATGGAATGTTCTTCCATCCCCTGGCTAGACGACTGTCGGGGGGTGCGTGCTAGACTAAACATTAGGCGCCACACGTTTCGGGTAAGACGCGTACGTAACAACCCTGATACAAAAGGTACTAAATTTATTTAAAATTTTTTAAATTTAGATAAGTTCATTTACATTACTTTTAACTTTTAAAAAAATTATTTTTTAATAAATAATTACTGAAATAATTGTTATTTGATAAAATTTTATTTATATAAAATTGATTAATTTATAATATTTTTTATTATTTTAATTAAAATAAAATTTTAATTAAATTAATCTTTTCAGTGTAAATGAAAAATTTTATTTCAGTTTAAACTAAAATTTTTAGTTCCTAATTACACTTTCCAGTACAATTACTATGTTACGACTTATTTCATTTTGGTGAAATTGACGGGCGATTTGTACGCTTATTAGCATATAGTTCAATTTAATTAATTAAAGTAAATTTACTTTTAAATTTTCTTTCAAAATAATTTTAAAATTATTTATTCAAAATATAATATTATATTATAACTCTTAATATCTTAAATGCACTACATATTTACTTGAATTTTAATTTATTAAAATTTATTAACATTATCAATTAAAAAAAATTTGTAAACAGCTATATATAAATGTAATTTAAGTGAGTCTTATCGTGGAATATCGATTAAATTATAAGTTCCTCTAATGGAATTAATAAGCCGCCATATTTATTAATTTTAATGATTTACATTTAATAGTTAATTTTTTATTTAATTTTATACTAGGGTATCTAATCCTAGTTTTTTTATAAAATTTATCAATTAATTTAATAATAAATTTTAATTATTTGAACTAAATTGTATATTTCACTAAAAATTTAATTTTTTAATTAAAATATATTAATTTTTAAGTAATTAAAATATTATGATTAATTAATTTATAAAATTGGTTTAACCGCTGTTGCTGGCACCGAAATTTACCATTATTAAAATTTATTTCCGAATAAAATTTTTATTTAGTTTTGCAGATTTTATTATTAATAACAAATTATTTTTTAATCTAATTATATATATAAAATAAATTTAATTAATTTGTAACTTAAATTCAATTTTATTGATTTGAATTTATTTAAAAATTTTAAATAAATTAAAGTTTTGATTTTTCTATAGAAGGTATCAATTTCTATAATGTAATTAATTTTTAATTAGATATACACCTATCTATAGGTAAATCTAATCTTTATAATAGTTAACCCCCCAATTAACTATTTAAAGCTTTGATTTTTCTATAGAAGGTATCAATTTCTATAATGTAATTAATTTTTAATTAGATATACACCTATCTATAGGTAAATCTAATCTTTATAATAGCTAACCCCTTAATTAACTATTTAAAGCTTTGATTTTTCTATAGAAGGTATCAATTTCTATAATGTAATTAATTTTTAATTAGATATACACCTATCTATAGGTAAATCTAATCTTTATAATAGTTAACCCCCCAATTAACTATTTAAAGCTTTGATTTTTCTATAGAAGGTATCAATTTCTATAATGTAATTAATTTTTTAATTAAATATACAAAGATTAATCTATCTATAGGTAAATCTAATCTTTATAATGGTTAACCCCCCAATTAACTATTTAAAGCTTTGATTTTTCTATAGAAGGTATCAATTTCTATAATGTAATTAATTTTTTAATTAAATATACAAAGATTAATCTATCTATAGGTAAATCTAATCTTTATAATGGTTAACCCCCCAATTAACTATTTAAAGCTTTGATTTTTCTATAGAAGGTATCAATTTCTATAATGTAATTAATTTTTTAATTAAATATACAAAGATTAATCTATCTATAGGTAAATCTAATCTTTATAATAGTTAACCCCCCCAATTAACTATTTAAAGCTTTGATTTTTCTATAGAAGGTATCAATTTCTATAATGTAATTAATTTTTTAATTAAATATACAAAGATTAATCTATCTATAGGTAAATCTAATCTTTATAATAGTTAACCCCCCAATTAACTATTTAAAGCTTTGATTTTTCTATAGTAGGTATCAATTTCTATAATGTAATTAATTTTTTAATTAAATATACAAAGATTAATCTATCTATAGGTAAATCTAATCTTTATAATAGTTAACCCCTTAATTAACTATTTAAAGCTTTGATTTTTCTATAGAAAATTATAAATAATAAAAAAATTAATTTTTATATAAAAAAAATTATATAGAAATAAATTGTTATTAAATAGCCCTAAAATATTATTAATTATATTAGATTAAAATTTTAATACAAAATTTTTAATAATAAAGACTATTATAATAGTAGTATATATATATATATATATATATATATATATATATATATATTGATTAATAAATTATTTATATATATATACACATCTTAATATTAATATATATATCTATTAATTAATAAATTATTTATATATATACATATTTATATACTATTATAAATAGATGGAGGCCAACTGATAAATATATATACATTTTATATATAACAAGATATATATATAAATATTACAATATATAAATCTGAGAATATATATACATTTATAAATATATCCTAAGGTAGGATTAAATTATGATTATTTATGCTTTTATATAATTTATAAATTATTTAATAACTTATAAATGCGCTATGTTTAATAAATCAATTAATGTTTAATAAGCGCATATAAATTTTTTATTTATTTATATATAACCTATGAATCATAAATTATTTATTAATTAATAAATACCTATTAATATACATAAATATGTTATTATATATTTAAATATCTATTAATTAATAAATAATTTATATATTTATATATATATATATATCTTTATTTAATAATTTATGGTACTCTAATGTATTTATAATATAATTTACATATATCATAGATGTAACATAGTATATATAATTATATAAATATTTAATTAATTAATATTAATATTAATATATAAAGGTTAATATAATCTTTTATAAACTTGTGAACTCACCTATGATTTATATATATATAGATATATTGATTAATAAATTATTTATATATATATATACATCTTAATATTAATATATATATCTATTAATTAATAAATTATTTATATATATATATATTTATATACTATTATAAATTGATGGAGGCCAACTGATAAATATATATACATTTTATATATAACAAGATATATATATAAATATTACAATATATAAATCTGAGAATATATATACATTTATAAATATATCCTAAGGTAGAATTAAATTATGATTATTTATGCTTTCATATAATTTATAAATTATTTAATAACTTATAAATGCACTATATTTAATAAATTGATTACAATTTAATAAATATATATATATGTATATATATAGATTTATATATATATATATAATAAATATATATATATGTATATATATAGATTTATATATATATATATATATATATATATATATATATATATATATATAAATATTTATTAATTAATAAATAATTTTTATATTTATATTTATATTTCTTTTCTTTTCAATAATTTATTATAATCTAATGTATTCATAATATAATTTACATATATTATAGATATAAAATAATATATATGATTATATAAATATTTAATTAATTAATATTAATATTAATATATAAAGGTTAATATAATCTTTTATAAATTTTGGAACCCACCTATGATTTATATATATATAAATATATTTGTTAATAAATTATTTATATATATATATACATTTTAATATTAATATATATATATATATATTAATAAAAAATTTTTCAAATTAAAAATTGATTTTATTTACTTATATTTAAATTTATTATGTAATAAAATTATAGTTTAATATTATTAATAAGATTATAGCGTTACTTAATAACAAAAAAAAATTAAAAATTTTTATTTATGAATTAAATAAAATTATTAATTATTGGGGGGGGGGGTATTTATATATAATTTATATATAATTTATAATTAAATTTGTATCTTAGAGAATTTAATTAATAAATAAATTTATTATTAATAGTCGATTTTAGTTTATTTCAATGGCTTTATTTTTCCCTTAAAGATGAATATATTGAAATAAACCTTTCAATTCTACTTTAGTTTGAATTTATTTAAATAGTTTTATTTGTTTTTATAAGTAGAGAATTTAATTAATAAATAAATTTATTATTAATAGTCGATTTTAGTTTAATTCAATGGTTTCATTCTTTCCCTAAGAATGAATATATTGAAATAAACCTTTCAATTCTACTTTAGTTTGAATTTATTTAAATAGTTTTATTTGTTTTTTATAAGTAGAGAATTTAATTAATAAATAAATTTATTATTAATAGTTGATTTTAGTTTATTTCAATGGCTTTATTTTTCCCTTAAAGATGAATATATTGAAATAAACCTTTCAATTCTACTTTAGTTTGAATTTATTTAAATAGTTTTATTTGTTTTTATAAGTAGAGAATTTAATTAATAAATAAATTTATTATTAATAGTCGATTTTAGTTTAATTCAATGGTTTCATTCTTTCCCTAAGAATGAATATATTGAAATAAACCTTTCAATTCTACTTTAGTTTGAATTTATTTAAATAGTTTTATTTGTTTTTATAAGTAGAGAATTTAATTAATAAATAAATTTATTATTAATATTCGATTTTAGTTTATTTCAATGGTTTCATTCTTTCCCTAAGAATGAATATATTGAAATAAACCTTTTAATTCTACTTTAGCTTGAATTTATTTAAATAGCTTCATTTGTCCCTTGTAAGTAGAGGATTTGGATATTAACCTTTCGAATTTACATTAGCTTTAGTTTATTTCAATGGCTTCACTCTTTCCCTAAGGATGAATATATTGAAATAAACCTTTCAATTCTACTTTAGCTTGAATTTATTTAAATAGCCTCATTTGTCCCTTGTAAGTAGAGGATTTGGATATTAACCTTTCGAATTTACATTAGCTTTAGTTTATTTCAATGGCTTCACTCTTTCCCTAAGGATGAATATATTGAAATAAACCTTTCAATTCTACTTTAGCTTGAATTTATTTAAATAGCCTCATTTGTCCCTTGCAAGTAGAGGATTTGGATATTAACCTTTCGAATTTACATTAGCTTTAGTTTATTTCAATGGCTTCACTCTTTCCCTAAGGATGAATATATTGAAATAAACCTTTCAATTCTACTTTAGCTTGAATTTATTTAAATAGCCTCATTTGTCCCATGTAAGTAGAGGATTTGGATATTAACCTTTCGAATTTACATTAGCTTTAGTTTATTTCAATGGCTTCACTCTTTCCCTAAGGATGAATATATTGAAATAAACCTTTCAATTCTACTTTAGCTTGAATTTATTTAAATAGCCTCATTTGTCCCTTGCAAGTAGAGGATTTGGATATTAACCTTTCGAATTTACATTAGCTTTAGTTTATTTCAATGGCTTCACTCTTTCCCTAAGGATGAATATATTGAAATAAACCTTTCAATTCTACTTTAGCTTGAATTTATTTAAATAGCCTCATTTGTCCCATGTAAGTAGAGGATTTGGATATTAACCTTTCGAATTTACATTAGCTTTAGTTTATTTCAATGGCTTCACTCTTTTCCTAAGGATGAATATATTGAAATAAACCTTTCAATTCTACTTTAGCTTGAATTTATTTAAATAGCCTCATTTGTCCCTTGCAAGTAGAGGATTTGGATATTAACCTTTCAATTCTACTTTAGCTTGAATTTATTTAAATAACCTCATTTGTCCCTCGCAAGTAGAGGATTTTGGATATTAACCTTTCGAATTTACCTTAGCTTTAGTTTATTTCAATGGCTTCATTCTTTCCCTAAGGATGAATATATTGAAATAAACCTTTCAATTCTACTTTAGCTTGAATTTATTTAAATAGCCTCATTTGTCCCTCGCAAGTAGAGGATTTTGGATATTAACCTTTCGAATTTACCTTAGCTTTAGTTTATTTCAATGGCTTCATTCTTTCCCTAAGGATGAATATATTGAAATAAACCTTTCAATTCTACTTTAGCTTGAATTTATTTAAATAGCCTCATTTGTCCCTTGCAAGTAGAGGATTTTGGATATTAACCTTTCGAATTTACCTTAGCTTTAGTTTATTTCAATGGCTTCATTCTTTCCCTAAGGATGAATATAAATATATATCCATATATAAAGATATATATATATATCTTTAAATGGATATTAGTTAATTTTAATCTATAATATTTAATTTGCAATTAAAAGTAATTTTTAAATATATCTATATAAATAAGCTAAGTTTAAAGCTGGTAGGTTCATACCCTAGTTATAGATTATATGTATCTTTTATATATTTTATATATATATGTATTAAAGTAATATGCCTGATTAAAGGATTATTTTGATAAGATACTTAAATAAATTTTATATTTATTGTTACTAATTGATTTTTTTTATATTTATTAATTTTATTAATACTTTAAATTTCAAAAATTTAGGTGCTTTGACACTAAAATATAATAGGTAAAAATTTTAGTATTATAAACTATTTAATTTTTAATTAAAAGATAATTTTGAATTGGTTTTTTGTGAAGAAAGTAATATTTAAAAATGTAATATGTCTTAGATATATTATTATTAATTATTTAATCATTCTTTTTGTAAGAGATTTATTTTTTATGTGATTAATTTATGAAGTTATAACATTAGTTTTAATTATTTATATAAATTTAACTAGAGATTCAAAATATGCTAGTGTTTTTTATTATATAGTATCAGTAGTAAGAAGGTTAGTTTTTATTATAAGATTGTATTTTTATGTATCTATGAAAGAAGTAAGAGTTTTTTTTGAAATTTTTATTCAATTAATTATGTTAGTAAAATTAGGAATATTTCCTTTTCATCAATGATCTATTTATATTCATAGATATATGTGTTGAACAAGAATTTTTATATTTTCAACAGTTATAAAAATAGTACCTATATATTTTTTAGCTAATGTGAGTGGTGTAAATTTTTTTTTTATAGGTTGAATTTTATTAAATTTAATTTTTATTCCTATTATAATGAAAGTTTATAATTCTATAAAAATATTTATTAGATCTTCTTCTATTATTCAATCAACTTTTTTATTAATAATTATATATGTAAATGTAAAAATTTATTTGGAATATTTTTCTTTTTATGCAGTTATTTTTTATATATTGTTATATTTTTTTGAAAAATTTGATGTGGTAACTTTTAATGATTTGGGGTTTTTATTAGTTGATAAATATTTGAAGGTATATTTTATTATTATAGTTTTAATTTATTCTTCTTTACCTCCATTTTTGGCTTTAGTGTTAAAGTGAATTTTGAATTATTATTTTTTAGAGGATTATGTTAATTTTTATGTTTTATTATTTATTATGATATTAGCATCAGTTATAATTATTTGAAATTATTTTAGATTATTATTATATATTAGTAGGAATTATCCTAGAGCTAAAAAATATTTTTGTAAGAGTTAGATATTTAAGTCTTATATTGTTTTATTTATTATTATGTTATTTTTTTTTAGGTTTTTATTGGTTAATGTTTATGTTACTTAAAGGTTTTAATTTAATATAATTTAAGTATTGATCAATTTGTTAAATTTAATATAGTGTGAGATATTTATGATTAATATTTTCTAATAATTATTTATATTTTAAAATTTGCAATTTTAAGTTTTTTTTAAACTATAGAAAATTAGTATCAGTAAGTTTTTCTTACATGTTTAAATTTACAATTTAATTCTTTTATCAGACATGATACTTTTTTTGATTTGAAGATTTTAAGTTAAAATAAACTTTTAATTTTCAAAGTTAAATATATATATATATATATATATATATATATATATATATATATATATATATATATATATATATATATATATTGATTTATAATAAATCTTATAATATATAAATATATTTATTAATATTTAAATATTATATAATTATGTTTTATTTATGTTTGATAAATGATTTTATTCTACTAATCATAAAAATATTGGTATAATTTATTTTGTGTTTGCTTTATGATCAGGGATAATTGGAACTTCTATGAGAATAATTATTCGTATGGAGTTAAGTACCCCAGGTATATGAATTAATAATGTTCAAGTTTATAATTCAATTGTTACTGTTCATGCATTTTTAATAATTTTTTTTATAGTAATACCATTTATAATTGGTGGATTTGGTAATTGATTAGTTCCATTAATATTAGGATCTCCAGATATGGCATTTCCTCGTATAAATAATATTAGATTTTGATTATTACCGCCATCATTAACATTATTACTTTCAAGAAATTTATTTCAAGTTAGACCAGGGACTGGTTGAACGGTTTATCCTCCTTTATCTTCATATTTATTTCATTCTTCTCCTTCTGTTGATATTACTATTTTTTCTTTACATTTATCAGGAATTTCTTCAATTATTGGGGCAATAAATTTTATAGTAACTATTATAATAATAAAAAATTTATCTTTAAATTATGATCAAATAGCTTTATTTCCTTGATCAGTGTTTATTACAGCTATTTTATTATTATTATCATTGCCAGTTTTAGCTGGAGCAATTACAATATTAATTTTTGATCGAAATATTAATACTTCGTTTTTTGATCCTTTAGGGGGAGGTGATCCAATTTTATATCAACATTTATTTTGATTTTTTGGGCATCCTGAAGTTTATATTTTAATTTTACCGGGGTTTGGGTTGATTTCACATATTATTATAAATGAGAGGGGTAAAAAAGAGGTATTTGGTAATTTAGGAATGATTTATGCTATATTAGGAATTGGATTTTTAGGATTTATTGTATGAGCACATCATATATTTACAGTTGGGTTAGATGTAGATACTCGAGCTTATTTTACTTCAGCAACTATAGTTATTGCAGTTCCTACAGGAATTAAAGTTTTTAGTTGATTAGCTACTTATCATGGAGCTAAATTAGGTTATAATAATTCAATTTTATGATCATTAGGATTTGTTATAATATTTATTATTGGTGGATTGACGGGTATTGTATTATCAAATTCTTCTATTGATATTATTTTACATGATACTTATTATGTTGTTGGTCATTTTCATTATGTTTTATCTATAGGAGCAGTTTTTGCAATTGTTGGAAGATTTATTCATTGATTTCCTTTACTTTTTGGTGTTGTTATACATCAGAATTGATTGAAAATTCAGTTTTATATAATGTTTATTGGTGTTAATATAACTTTTTTTCCTCAATATTTTTTAGGATTAATGGGTATACCTCGACGATATTCAGATTATCCTGATGCATATTATTGTTGGAATTTATTTTCTTCAATTGGTTCATTAATTTCTTAAAATAGATTAATTTTATTAATTTTTTTAATTTTAGAAAGATTTATTTCAATACGGTTAGTAGTTTTTAAATTTAATAGTTCATTAGAATGAATTGGTTTTATACCTCCTTTAGATCATGTATATTTAGAAGTACCTATTGTGTTAAATAATAAAAAGGAATTATTTTTGAATATTTAATAATGTTGAGTTTTAATGATTGATTTAATTTTTATTTTTAATATTTTATTTTATTTAATATGGCAGATAAGTGCGATAGATTTAAGATTTATTTATAAAAATATATTATTTTTTATTAAAAATTGCAACATGATTTATATATAGATTTCAAGATTCTAATTCACCTTATTCTGACAATTTAATTTCTTTTCATAATTTAGTTATAATATTAATGTTAGTTATTATTGTATTTTCAATATTAATTATTTTAGATATTATTACTAATAAGTATGTTAATCGGTATTTATTGAAGAATCATTTATTGGAAATTATTTGAACTATTATTCCAATTTTTATTTTAATAACAATTTGTTTTCCTTCTTTAAAGATTTTATATTATATTGATGAAATTTTAAATCCTTATTTTACAATTAAAATTATAGGTCATCAGTGATTTTGGTCTTATGAATATTCAGAATTTAAAGATTTGGAATTTGATTCTTATATATTATCTGATAGGGTTATGAATAGTTTTCATTTATTAAATGTTGATAATCGTATGGTCATTCCAATAAATTTTCCGATTCGATTATTATTATCATCAACTGATGTAATTCATTCATGAGCTATTCAATCAGTTGGAATTAAAGTTGATGCTGTTCCTGGACGTATTAATCAATCAAATTTATATTGTATGCGACCAGGATTACTTTTTTAAGATTTTGTTTTCACCACTCCACAGTGCGTTTGATATGCAGAACCGGCGACATCTTTGATTTCGTCGGGGTTCAAGCTGAGATATGCTTTTTCTACGATAATCTTGGTGAGACTTCTGTCCGAAGTATGCTGAATCATCGAGATCGCTCTATTCGAGCTATTTAATGCGACAAACACGTTATCTGGTGTTTTCAGCACTCCACAGTGCGTTTGATATGCAGAACAGTAGATATCCTGGTTTTCGTGGGGTTTCCAGCTGAGATATGCATTTTCTGCGATAATATTGGTGAGACTTCAGTCAGAAGTATGCAGAATCACCGAGATCCCTCTTTTCGAGCTTTTTAATGCGAGATACACGTTATCTGGCTGTTTTCACCACTACACAGTTCGTTTGATATGCAGAACCGGCGATATCTTGATTTTCGTGGTGTTTCCAGGTGAGATATGCATTTTCTGCGATAATCTAGGTGAGTCTTCTGTCAGAAGTATGCAGAATCATCGAGATCGCTCTTTTCGAGCTAGTTAATGCGAGAAAGACGTTATCTGGTTGCTTTCACCACTCTACAGTGCGTTTGATATGCAGAACCGGCGACGTCTTGATTTTCGTGAGGTTTCAAGCTGAGATATGCATTTTCTGCGATAATCTTGGTGAGACTTCAGTCAGAAGTATGCAGAATCATCTAGATCGCTCTTTTCGAGCTATTTAATGCGAAAAAACAAGTTTTCTGGTGTTTTCAACATTCCACAGTGCGTTTGATATGCAGAACCGGCGATATCTTGATTTTCGTGGTGTTTCCAGCTGAGATATGCATTTTCTGCGATAATCTTGGTGAGTCTTCTGTCAGAAGTATGCAGAATCACCGAGATCCCTCTTTTCGAGCTTTTTAATGCGAGATACACGTTATCTGGCTGTTTTCACCACTACACAGTTCGTTTGATATGCAGAACCGGCGATATCTTGATTTTCGTGGTGTTTCCAGGTGAGATATGCATTTTCTGCGATAATCTAGGTGAGTCTTCTGTCAGAAGTATGCAGAATCATCGAGATCGCTCTTTTCGAGCTAGTTAATGCGAGAAAAACCTTGTCTGGTGTTTTTACCACTCCACAGTGCGTTTGATATGCAGAACCAGCGATATCTTGGCTTTCGTTGGGTTTCAAGCTGAGATATGCATTTTTTACGATAATCTTGGTGAGACTTCTGTCCGAAGTATGCAGATTCATCGCGATCGCTCTTTTCGAGCTGTTTAATGCGAGAAACACGTTATCTGGTGTTTTCACCACTCCACAGTGCGTTTGATATGCAGTACCAGCGATATCTTGGTTTTCGTGGGGTTTCAAGCCGAGATATGCATTTTTTACGATAATCTTGGTGAGACTTCTGTCCGAAGTATGCAGATTCATCGAGATCGCTCTTTTCGAGCTATTTAATGCGAGAAACACGTTATCTGGTGTTTTCACCACTCCACAGTGCGTTTGATATGCAGAACCAGCGATATCTCAGTTTTCGTGGGGTTTCAAGCTGAGATATACACTTTTTACGATAATCTTGGTGAGACTTCTGTCCGAAGTATGCTTAATCATCGAGATCGCTCTATTCGAGCTATTTAATGTGAGAAACACGTTATCTGGTGTTTCCAGCACTCAACACTGCGTTTAATATGCAGAACCAGCGATATCTAGGTTTTCGTGGGGTTTCAAGCTGAGATATGCAATTTCTGCGATAATCTTGGTGAGACATCTGTCCGAAGTATGCTTAATCATCGAGATCGCTCGTTTCGAGCTATTTAATGCGAGAAACACGTTATCTGGTGCTTTCACCACTCCACAGTGCGTATGATATGCAGAACCGACGATATCCTGGTTTGCGTGTGGTTTCAAGCTCAGATATGCATTTTCTGCGATAATCTTGGTGAGACTTCAGTCCGAAGTATGCAGAGTCATCTAGATCGCTCTTTTCGAGCTATTTAATGCGAAAAAACAAGGTTTCTGGTGTTTTCAACATTCCACAGTGCGTTTGATATGCAGAACCGGCGATATCTTGATTTTCGTGGTGTTTCCAGCTGAGATATGCATTTTCTGCGATAATCTAGGTGAGTCTTCTGCCAGAAGTATGCAGAATCATCTAGATCGCTCTTTTCGAGCTATTTAATGCGAGAAAGACGTTATCTGGTTGTTTTCACCACTCTACAGTGCGTTTGATATGCAGAACCGGCGACGTCTTGATTTTCGTGAGGTTTCAAGCTGAGATATGCATTTTCTGCGATAATCTTGGTGAGACTTCAGTCAGAAGTATGCAGAATCATCTAGATCGCTCTTTTCGAGCTATTTAATGCGAAAAAACAAGTTTTCTGGTGTTTTCAACATTCCACAGTGCGTTTGATATGCAGAACCGGCGATATCTTGATTTTCGTGGTGTTTCCAGCTGAGATATGCATTTTCTGCGATAATCTTGGTGAGTCTTCTGTCAGAAGTATGCAGAATCACCGAGATCCCTCTTTTCGAGCTTTTTAATGCGAGATACACGTTATCTGGCTGATTTCACCACTCCACAGTTCGTTTGATATGCAGAACCGGCGATATCTTGATTTTCGTGGTGTTTCCAGGTGAGATATGCATTTTCTGCGATAATCTAGGTGAGTCTTCTGTCAGAAGTATGCAGAATCATCGAGATCGCTCTTTTCGAGCTAGTTAATGCGAGAAAAACCTTGTCTGGTGTTTTTACCACTCCACAGTGCGTTTGATATGCAGAACCAGCGATATCTTGGCTTTCGTTGGGTTTCAAGCTGAGATATGCATTTTTTACGATAATCTTGGTGAGACTACTGTCCGAAGTATGCAGATTCATCGCGATCGCTCTTTTCGAGCTGTTTAATGCGAGAAACACGTTATCTGGTGTTTTCACCACTCCACAGTGCGTTTGATATGCAGTACCAGCGATATCTTGGTTTTCGTGGGGTTTCAAGCCGAGATATGCATTTTTTACGATAATCTTGGTGAGACTTCTGTCCGAAGTATGCAGATTCATCGAGATCGCTCTTTTCGAGCTATTTAATGCGAGAAACACGTTATCTGGTGTTTTCACCACTCCACAGTGCGTTTGATATGTAGAGCCACCGATAAATTGGTTTTCGTGGGGTTTCCAGCTGAAATATGCATTTTCTGCGATAATCTTTGTGTTTCATCTATGAGAAGTATGCAGAATCATCCAGAACGCTCTTTTCGAGCTAGTTAATGCGAGTAACACGTTTTCTGGTGTTTTCACCACCCCACAGTGCGTTTGATATGCAGAACCGGCGACATCTTGGTTTTCGTGGTGTTTCAAGCTGAGATATGCATTTTCTGCGATAATATTGGTGAGACTTCAGTCAGAAGTATGCAGAATCATCTAGATCGCTCTTCTCGAGCTATTTAATTCGACAAACACGTTTTCTGGTGTATTGACCACTCCACAGTACGTTTGACATGCAGAACCGGCGACATCTTGGATTTCGTCGGGTTTCAAGCTGAGATATGCATTTTCTGCGGCAATCTTGGTGAGCCTTCTGTCCGAAGTATGCAGAATCTTCGAGAACGCTCTTTTCGAGATACTTAATGCGAGAAACACGTTTTCTGGTGTTTCACCACTCCACAGTGCGTCTGAAATGCAGAACCGGCGATATCTTGGTTTTCGTGGGGTTTGTAGATGAGATATGCATTTTCTGCGTTAATCTTGGTGCGTCGTCTGTCAGAAGTATGCAGAACCATCTAGATCTCTCTTCTCGAGCTATTTAATGCGAGAAACACGTTTTCTTGTGTTTTCACCACCCCACAGTGCGTTTGATATGCAGAACCGGAGATATCTTGGTTTTCGTGGGGTTTGTAGCTGAGATATGCATTTTCTGCGATAATCTTGGTGAGTCTTCTGTCAGAAGTATGCAGAATCTTCGAGAACGCTCTTTTCGAGATACTTAATGCGAGAAACACGTTTTCTGGTGTTTCACCACTCCACAGTGCGTCTGAAATGCAGAACCGGCGATATCTTGGTTTTCGTGGGGTTTGTAGATGAGATATGCATTTTCTGCGTTAATCTTGGTGAGTCTTCTGTCAGAAGTATGCAGAACCATCTAGATCTCTCTTCTCGAGCTATTTAATACCGAGAAACACGTTGTCTGGTGTTTTCACCACTCCACAGTTGGTTTGATATGCAGAACCGGCGATGTTTGGTTTTCGTCGGGTTTCAAGCTGAGAAATGCATTTTCTGCGATAATCTTGGTGAGACTTCAGTCAGAAGTTTGCAGAAACTTCGAGTTCGCTCTTTTCGAGCAACTTAATGCGAGAAACACGTTATCTGGTTGTTTTCACCACTCCACAGTTCGTTTGATATGCAGAACCGGCGATATCTTGATTTTCGTGGTTTTTCGTGCTGAGATATGCATTTTCAGCGATAATCTTGGTGAGTCTTCTGTCAGAAGTATGCAGAATCATCGAGATCCCTCTTTTCGAGCTATTTAATGCGAGAAACACGTTATCTGGTTGTTTTCACCACTCCACAGTTCGTTTGATATGCAGAACCGGCGATATCTTGATTTTCGTGGTTTTTCGTGCTGAGATATGCATTTTCAGCGATAATCTTGGTGAGACTTCAGTCAGAGGTATGCAGAATCTACGAGATCGCTCATTTCGAGCTAGTTAATGCGAGAAACACGTTATCTGGTGTTTTCACCACTCCACAGTTCGTTGTATATGCAGAACAGGAGATATCTTGGTTTTCGTGGGGTTTCCAGCTGAAATATGCATTTTCTGCGATAATCTTTGTGTTTCATCTATGAGAAGTATGCAGAATCATCCAGAACGCTCTTTTCGATCTATTTAATGCGAGAAACACGTTGTCTGGTTTTTTCACCACTCCACAGTTGGTTTGATATGCAGAACCGGCGATGTTTGGTTTTCGTCGGGTTTCAAGCTGAGATATGCATTTTCTGCGATAATCTTGGTGAGACTTCAGTCAGAGGTATGCAGAATCTACGAGATCGCTCATTTCGAGCTAGTTAATGCGAGAAACACGTTATCTGGTGTTTTCACCACTCCACAGTTCGTTGTATATGCAGAACAGGAGATATCTTGGTTTTCGTGGGGTTTCCAGCTGAAATATGCATTTTCTGCGATAATCTTTGTGTTTCATCTATGAGAAGTATGCAGAATCATCCAGAACGCTCTTTTCGATCTATTGAATGCGAGAAACACGTTGTCTGGTGTTTTCACCACTCCACAGTTGGTTTGATATGCAGAACCGTCGATATCTGGGTTTTCGTGGGGTTTCAAGCTGAGATATGCATTTTCTGCGGCAATCTTGGTGAGACTTCAGTCAGAAGTATGCAGAATAATCGAGATCGCTCTTTTCGAGCTACTTAATGCGAGAAACACGTTATCGGGTGTTTTCGGCACTCCACAGTGCGTTTGACATGCAGAACCGGAGATATCTTGGTTACGGTCGGGATTCAAGCTGAGATATGCATTTTCTACGATAATCTTGGCGAGACTTCAGTCAGAAGTATGCAGAATCATCGGGATCGCTCTTTTCGAGCTATTTAATGCGAGAAACACGTTATCTGGTGTCTTCACCACTCCACAGTGCGTTTGATATGCAGAACCGGCGACATCTTGGCTTTCGTCGGGGTTCAAGCTGAGATATGCATTTTCTGCGATAATCTTGGTGAGTCTTCTGTCAGAAGTATGCAGAACCATCTAGATCTCTCTTTTCGAGCTATTTAATGCGAGAAACACGTTTTCTTGTGTTTTCACCACCCCACAGTGCGTTTGATATGCAGAACCGGAGATATCTTGGTTTTCGTGGGGTTTGTAGCTGAGATATGCATTTTCTGCGATAATCTTGGTGAGTCTTCTGTCAGAAGTATGCAGAATCATCTAGATCGCTCTTTTCGAGCTATTTAATGCGAAAAACACGTTTTCTTGTGTTTTCACCACCCCACAGTGCGTTTGATATGCAGAACCGGAGATATCTTGGTTTTCGTGGGGTTTGTAGCTGAGATATGCATTTTCTGCGATAATCTTGGTGAGTCTTCCGTCAGAAGTATGCAGAATCATCTAGATCGCTCTTTTCGAGCTATTTAATGCGAGAAACACGTTTTCTTGTGTTTTCAACACTCCACAGTTCGTTTGATATGCAGAACCGGCGATATCTTGATTTTCGTGGTTTTTCCTGCTGAGATATGCATTTTCAGCGATAATCTTGGTGAGTCTTCTGTCAGAAGTATGCAGAATCATCGAGATCCCTCTTTTCGAGCTATTTAATGCGAGAAACACGTTATCTGGTTGTTTTCACCACTCCACAGTTCGTTTGATATGCAGAACCGGCGATATCTTGATTTTCGTGGTTTTTCGTGCTGAGATATGCATTTTCAGCGATAATCTTGGTGAGTCTTCTGTCAGAAGTATGCAGAATCATCGAGATCCCTCTTTTCGAGCTATTTAATGCGAGAAACACGTTATCTGGTTGTTTTCACCACTCCACAGTTCGTTTGATATGCAGAACCGGCGATATCTTGATTTTCGTGGTTTTTCGTGCTGAGATATGCATTTTCAGCGATAATCTTGGTGAGACTTCAGTCAGAGGTATGCAGAATCTACGAGATCGCTCATTTCGAGCTAGTTAATGCGAGAAACACGTTATCTGGTGTTTTCACCACTCCACAGTTCGTTGTATATGCAGAACAGGAGATATCTTGGTTTTCGTGGGGTTTCCAGCTGAAATATGCATTTTCTGCGATAATCTTTGTGTTTCATCTATGAGAAGTATGCAGAATCATCCAGAACGCTCTTTTCGATCTATTGAATGCGAGAAACACGTTGTCTGGTGTTTTCACCACTCCACAGTTGGTTTGATATGCAGAACCGGCGATATCTGGGTTTTCGTGGGGTTTCAAGCTGAGATATGCATTATCTGCGATAATCATGGTGAGACTTCTGTCAGAAGTATGCAGAATCTTCGAGAACGCTCTTTTCGAGATACTTAATGCGAGAAACACGTTTTCTGGTGTTTCACCACTCCACAGTGCGTCTGAAATGCAGAACCGGCGATATCTTGGTTTTCGTGGGGTTTGTAGATGAGATATGCATTTTCTGCGTTAATCTTGGTGAGTCTTCTGTCAGAAGTATGCAGAACCATCTAGATCTCTCTTCTCGAGCTATTTAATACCGAGAAACACGTTGTCTGGTGTTTTCACCACTCCACAGTTGGTTTGATATGCAGAACCGGCGATGTTTGGTTTTCGTCGGGTTTCAAGCTGAGAAATGCATTTTCTGCGATAATCTTGGTGAGACTTCAGTCAGAAGTTTGCAGAAACTTCGAGTTCGCTCTTTTCGAGCAACTTAATGCGAGAAACACGTTATCTGGTTGTTTTCACCACTCCACAGTTCGTTTGATATGCAGAACCGGCGATATCTTGATTTTCGTGGTTTTTCGTGCTGAGATATGCATTTTCAGCGATAATCTTGGTGAGTCTTCTGTCAGAAGTATGCAGAATCATCGAGATCCCTCTTTTCGAGCTATTTAATGCGAGTAACACGTTATCTGTTGTTTTCACCACTCCACAGTTCGTTTGATATGCAGAACCGGCGATATCTTGATTTTCGTGGTTTTTCGTGCTGAGATATGCATTTTCAGCGATAATCTTGGTGAGACTTCAGTCAGAGGTATGCAGAATCTACGAGATCGCTCATTTCGAGCTAGTTAATGCGAGAAACACGTTATCTGGTGTTTTCACCACTCCACAGTTCGTTGTATATGCAGAACAGGAGATATCTTGGTTTTCGTGGGGTTTCCAGCTGAAATATGCATTTTCTGCGATAATCTTTGTGTTTCATCTATGAGAAGTATGCAGAATCATCCAGAACGCTCTTTTCGATCTATTTAATGCGAGAAACTCGTTGTCTGGTTTTTTCACCACTCCACAGTTGGTTTGATATGCAGAACCGGCGATGTTTGGTTTTCGTCGGGTTTCAAGCTGAGATATGCATTTTCTGCGATAATCTTGGTGAGACTTCAGTCAGAGGTATGCAGAATCTACGAGATCGCTCATTTCGAGCTAGTTAATGCGAGAAACACGTTATCTGGTGTTTTCACCACTCCACAGTTCGTTGTATATGCAGAACAGGAGATATCTTGGTTTTCGTGGGGTTTCCAGCTGAAATATGCATTTTCTGCGATAATCTTTGTGTTTCATCTATGAGAAGTATGCAGAATCATCCAGAACGCTCTTTTCGATCTATTGAATGCGAGAAACATGTTGTCTGGTGTTTTCACCACTCCACAGTTGGTTTGATATGCAGAACCGGCGATATCTGGGTTTTCGTGGGGTTTCAAGCTGAGATATGCATTTTCTGCGGCAATCTTGGTGAGACTTCAGTCAGAAGTATGCAAAATAATCGAGATCGCTCTTTTCGAGCTACTTAATGCGAGAAACACGTTATCGGGTGTTTTCGGCACTCCACAGTGCGTTTGACATGCAGAACCGGAGATATCTTGGTTACGGTCGGGATTCAAGCTGAGATATGCATTTTCTACGATAATCTTGTCGAGGCTTCTGTCAGAAGTATGCAGAATCATCGGGATCGCTCTTTTCGAGCTATTTAATGCGAGAAACACGTTATCTGGTGTCTTCACCACTCCACAGTGCGTTTGATATGCAGAACTGGCGACATCTTGGCTTTCGTCGGGGTTCAAGCTGAGATATGCATTTTCTGCGATAATCTTGGTGAGTCTTCTGTCAGAAGTATGCAGAACCATCTAGATCTCTCTTTTCGAGCTATTTAATGCGAGAAACACGTTTTCTTGTGTTTTCACCACCCCACAGTGCGTTTGATATGCAGAACCGGAGATATCTTGGTTTTCGTGGGGTTTGTAGCTGAGATATGCATTTTCTGCGATAATCTTGGTGAGTCTTCTGTCAGAAGTATGCAGAATCATCTAGATCGCTCTTTTCGAGCTATTTAATGCGAGAAACACGTTTTCTTGTGTTTTCACCACCCCACAGTGCGTTTGATATGCAGAACCGGAGATATCTTGGTTTTCGTGGGGTTTGTAGCTGAGATATGCATTTTCTGCGATAATCTTGGTGAGTCTTCCGTCAGAAGTATGCAGAATCATCTAGATCGCTCTTTTCGAGCTATTTAATGCGAGAAACACGTTTTCTTGTGTTTTCAACACTCCACAGTTCGTTTGATATGCAGAACCGGCGATATCTTGATTTTCGTGGTTTTTCCTGCTGAGATATGCATTTTCAGCGATAATCTTGGTGAGTCTTCTGTCAGAAGTATGCAGAATCATCGAGATCCCTCTTTTCGAGCTATTTAATGCGAGAAACACGTTATCTGGTTGTTTTCACCACTCCACAGTTCGTTTGATATGCAGAACCGGCGATATCTTGATTTTCGTGGTTTTTCGTGCTGAGATATGCATTTTCAGCGATAATCTTGGTGAGTCTTCTGTCAGAAGTATGCAGAATCATCGAGATCCCTCTTTTCGAGCTATTTAATGCGAGAAACACGTTATCTGGTTGTTTTCACCACTCCACAGTTCGTTTGATATGCAGAACCGGCGATATCTTGATTTTCGTGGTTTTTCGTGCTGAGATATGCATTTTCAGCGATAATCTTGGTGAGACTTCAGTCAGAGGTATGCAGAATCTACGAGATCGCTCATTTCGAGCTAGTTAATGCGAGAAACACGTTATCTGGTGTTTTCACCACTCCACAGTTCGTTGTATATGCAGAACAGGAGATATCTTGGTTTTCGTGGGGTTTCCAGCTGAAATATGTATTTTCTGCGATAATCTTTGTGTTTCATCTATGAGAAGTATGCAGAATCATCCAGAACGCTCTTTTCGATCTATTTAATGCGAGAAACACGTTGTCTGGTTTTTTCACCACTCCACAGTTGGTTTGATATGCAGAACCGGCGATGTTTGGTTTTCGTCGGGTTTCAAGCTGAGATATGCATTTTCTGCGATAATCTTGGTGAGACTTCAGTCAGAGGTATGCAGAATCTACGAGATTGCTCATTTCGAGCTAGTTAATGCGAGAAACACGTTATCTGGTGTTTTCACCACTCCACAGTTCGTTGTATATGCAGAACAGGAGATATCTTGGTTTTCGTGGGGTTTCCAGCTGAAATATGCATTTTCTGCGATAATCTTTGTGTTTCATCTATGAGAAGTATGCAGAATCATCCAGAACGCTCTTTTCGATCTATTGAATGCGAGAAACACGTTGTCTGGTGTTTTCACCACTCCACAGTTGGTTTGATATGCAGAACCGGCGATATCTGGGTTTTCGTGGGGTTTCAAGCTGAGATATGCATTATCTGCGATAATCATGGTGAGACTTCTGTTAGAAGTATGCAGAATCATCGAGATCGCACTTTTCGATCTATTTAATGCGAGAAACACGTTGTCTGGTGTTTTCACCACTCCACAGTTGGTTTGATATGCAGAACCGGCGATGTTTGGTTTTCGTCGGGTTTCAAGCTGAGAAATGCATTTTCTGCGATAATCTTGGTGAGACTTCAGTCAGAAGTATGCAGAATCTTCGAGTTCGCTCTTTTCGAGCAACTTAATGCGAGAAACACGTTATCTGGTTGTTTTCACCACTCCACAGTTCGTTTAATATGCAGAACCGGCGATATCTTGATTTTCGTGGTTTTTCGTGCTGAGATATGCATTTTCAGCGATAATCTTGGTGAGTCTTCTGTCAGAAGTATGCAGAATCATCGAGATCCCTCTTTTCGAGCTATTTAATGAGAGAAACACGTTATCTGGTTGTTTTCACCACTCCACAGTTCGTTTGATATGCAGAACCGGCGATATCTTGATTTTCGTGGTGTGTCCAGCTGAGATATGCAATTTTCTGCGATAATCTTGGTGAGTCTTCTGTCAGAAGTATGCAGAATCATCGAGATCGCTCATTTCGAGCTAGTTAATGCGAGAAACACGTTATCTGGTGTTTTCACCACTCCACAGTTCGTTGTATATGCAGAACAGGAGATATCTTGGTTTTCGTGGGGTTTCTAGCAGAGATATGCATTTTCTGCGATAATCTATGTGAGTCTTCTGCCAGAAGTATGCAGAATCATCTAGATCGCTCTTTTCGAGCTATTTAATGCGAGAAACACGATATCTGGTGTTTTCAGCACTCCACAGTGCGTATGATATGCAGAACCGGCGATATCTTGGTTTTCGTGGGGTTTCAAGCTGAAATATGCATTTTCTGCGATGATCTTGGTGAGACTTCAGTCAGAAGTATGCAGAATCGTCGAGATCGCTCATTTCGAGCTAGTTAATGCGAGAAACACGTTATCTGGTGTTTTCAACATTCCACAGTGCGTTTGATATGCAGAACCGGCGATATCTTGATTTTCGTGGTGTTTCCAGCTGAGATATGCATTTTCTGCGATAATCTAGGTGAGTCTTCTGCGAGAAGTATGCAGAATCATCTAGATCGCTCTTTTCGAGCTATTTAATGCGAGAAAGACGTTATCTGGTTGCTTTCACCACTCTACAGTGCGTTTGATATGCAGAACCGGCGACGTCTTGATTTTCGTGAGGTTTCAAGCTGAGATATGCATTTTCTGCGATAATCTTGGTGAGACTTCAGTCAGAAGTATGCAGAATCATCTAGATCGCTCTTTTCGAGCTATTTAATGCGAGAAAGACGTTATCTGGTTGCTTTCACCACTCTACAGTGCGTTTGATATGCAGAACCGGCGACGTCTTGATTTTCGTGAGGTTTCAAGCTGAGATATGCATTTTCTGCGATAATCTTGGTGAGACTTCAGTCAGAAGTATGCAGAATCATCGCGATCGCTCTTTTCGAGCTGTTTAATGCGAGAAACACGTTATCTGGTGTTTTCACCACTCCACAGTGCGTTTGATATGCAGTACCAGCGATATCTTGGTTTTCGTGGGGTTTCTAGCAGAGATATGCATTTTCTGCGATAATCTATGTGAGTCTTCTGCCAGAAGTATGCAGAATCATCTAGATCGCTCTTTTCGAGCTATTTAATGCGAGAAACACGATATCTGGTGTTTTCAGCACTCCACAGTGCGTATGATATGCAGAACCGGCGATATCTTGGTTTTCGTGGGGTTTCAAGCTGAAATATGCATTTTCTGCGATGATCTTGGTGAGACTTCAGTCAGAAGTATGCAGAATCGTCGAGATCGCTCATTTCGAGCTAGTTAATGCGAGAAACACGTTATCTGGTGTTTTCAACATTCCACAGTGCGTTTGATATGCAGAACCGGCGATATCTTGATTTTCGTGGTGTTTCCAGCTGAGATATGCATTTTCTGCGATAATCTTGGTGAGTCTTCTGTCAGAAGTATGCAGAATCACCGAGATCCCTCTTTTCGAGCTTTTTAATGCGAGATACACGTTATCTGGCTGTTTTCACCACTCCACAGTTCGTTTGATATGCAGAACCGGCGATATCTTGATTTTCGTGGTGTTTCCAGGTGAGATATGCATTTTCTGCGATAATCTAGGTGAGTCTTCTGTCAGAAGTATGCAGAATCATCGAGATCGCTCTTTTCGAGCTAGTTAATGCGAGAAAAACCTTGTCTGGTGTTTTTACCACTCCACAGTGCGTTTGATATGCAGAACCAGCGATATCTTGGCTTTCGTTGGGTTTCAAGCTGAGATATGCATTTTTTACGATAATCTTGGTGAGACTTCTGTCCGAAGTATGCAGATTCATCGCGATCGCTCTTTTCGAGCTGTTTAATGCGAGAAACACGTTATCTGGTGTTTTCACCACTCCACAGTGCGTTTGATATGCAGTACCAGCGATATCTTGGTTTTCGTGGGGTTTCAAGCCGAGATATGCATTTTTTACGATAATCTTGGTGAGACTTCTGTCCGAAGTATGCAGATTCATCGAGATCGCTCTTTTCGAGCTATTTAATGTGAGAAACACGTTATCTGGTGTTTCCAGCACTCAACACTGCGTTTAATATGCAGAACCAGCGATATCTAGGTTTTCGTGGGGTTTCAAGCTGAGATATGCAATTTCTGCGATAATCTTGGTGAGACATCTGTCCGAAGTATGCTTAATCATCGAGATCGCTCGTTTCGAGCTATTTAATGCGAGAAACACGTTATCTGGTGCTTTCACCACTCCACAGTGCGTATGATATGCAGAACCGACGATATCCTGGTTTTCGTGTGGTTTCAAGCTCAGATATGCATTTTCTGCGATAATCTTGGTGAGACTTCAGTCCGAAGTATGCAGACTCATCTAGATCGCTCTTTTCGAGCTATTTAATGCGAAAAAACAAGGTTTCTGGTGTTTTCAACATTCCACAGTGCGTTTGATATGCAGAACCGGCGATATCTTGATTTTCGTGGTGTTTCCAGCTGAGATATGCATTTTCTGCGATAATCTTGGTGAGTCTTCTGTCAGAAGTATGCAGAATCACCGAGATCCCTCTTTTCGAGCTTTTTAATGCGAGATACACGTTATCTGGCTGTTTTCACCACTCCACAGTTCGTTTGATATGCAGAACCGGCGATATCTTGATTTTCGTGGTGTTTCCAGCTGAGATATGCATTTTCTGCGATAATCTTGGTGAGTCTTCTGTCAGAAGTATGCAGAATCACCGAGATCCCTCTTTTCGAGCTTTTTAATGCGAGATACACGTTATCTGGCTGTTTTCACCACTCCACAGTTCGTTTGATATGCAGAACCGGCGATATCTTGATTTTCGTGGTGTTTCCAGGTGAGATATGCATTTTCTGCGATAATCTAGGTGAGTCTTCTGTCAGAAGTATGCAGAATCATCGAGATCGCTCTTTTCGAGCTAGTTAATGCGAGAAAAACCTTGTCTGGTGTTCTTACCACTCCACAGTGCGTTTGATATGCAGAACCAGCGATATCTTGGCTTTCGTTGGGTTTCAAGCTGAGATATGCATTTTTTACGATAATCTTGGTGAGACTACTGTCCGAAGTATGCAGATTCATCGCGATCGCTCTTTTCGAGCTGTTTAATGCGAGAAACACGTTATCTGGTGTTTTCACCACTCCACAGTGCGTTTGATATGCAGTACCAGCGATATCTTGGTTTTCGTGGGGTTTCAAGCCGAGATATGCATTTTTTACGATAATCTTGGTGAGACTTCTCTCCGAAGTATGCAGATTCATCGAGATCGCTCTTTTCGAGCTATTTAATGCGAGAAACACGTTATCTGGTGTTTTCACCACTCCACAGTGCGTTTGATATGTAGAGCCACCGATAAATTGGTTTTCGTGGGGTTTCCAGCTGAAATATGCATTTTCTGCGATAATCTTTGTGTTTCATCTATGAGAAGTATGCAGAATCATCCAGAACGCTCTTTTCGAGCTAGTTAATGCGAGTAACACGTTTTCTGGTGTTTTCACCACCCCACAGTGCGTTTGATATGCAGAACCGGCGACATCTTGGTTTTCGTGGTGTTTCAAGCTGAGATATGCATTTTCTGCGATAATATTGGTGAGACTTCAGTCAGAAGTATGCAGAATCATCTAGATCGCTCTTCTCGAGCTATTTAATTCGACAAACACGTTTTCTGGTGTATTGACCACTCCACAGTACGTTTGACATGCAGAACCGGCGACATCTTGGAATTCGTCGGGTTTCAAGCTGAGATATGCATTTTCTGCGGCAATCTTGGTGAGCCTTCTGTCCGAAGTATGCAGAATCTTCGAGAACGCTCTTTTCGAGATACTTAATGCGAGAAACACGTTTTCTGGTGTTTCACCACTCCACAGTGCGTCTGAAATGCAGAACCGGCGATATCTTGGTTTTCGTGGGGTTTGTAGATGAGATATGCATTTTCTGCGTTAATCTTGGTGAGTCTTCTGTCAGAAGTATGCAGAACCATCTAGATCTCTCTTCTCGAGCTA
Source organism: Anthophora plumipes (assembly GCA_951804975.1). NCBI lineage: Eukaryota > Metazoa > Arthropoda > Insecta > Hymenoptera > Apidae > Anthophora > Anthophora plumipes. Next base: position 23,217,584 of record OX638118.1, read on the forward strand.
TTTAATGCGAGAAACACGTTTTCTTGTGTTTTCACCACCCCACAGTGCGTTTGATATGCAGAACCGGAGATATCTTGGTTTTCGTGGGGTTTGTAGCTGAGATATGCATTTTCTGCGATAATCTTGGTGAGTCTTCTGTCAGAAGTATGCAGAATCTTCGAGAACACTCTTTTCGAGATACTTAATGCGAGAAACACGTTTTCTGGTGTTTCACCACTCCACAGTGCGTCTGAAATGCAGAACCGGCGATATCTTGGTTTTCGTGGGGTTTGTAGATGAGATATGCATTTTCTGCGTTAATCTTGGTGAGTCTTCTGTCAGAAGTATGCAGAACCATCTAGATCTCTCTTCTCGAGCTATTTAATACCGAGAAACACGTTGTCTGGTGTTTTCACCACTCCACAGTTGGTTTGATATGCAGAACCGGCGATGTTTGGTTTTCGTCGGGTTTCAAGCTGAGAAATGCATTTTCTGCGATAATCTTGGTGAGACTTCTGTCAGAAGTTTGCAGAAACTTCGAGTTCGCTCTTTTCGAGCAACTTAATGCGAGAAACACGTTATCTGGTTGTTTTCACCACTCCACAGTTCGTTTGATATGCAGAACCGGCGATATCTTGATTTTCGTGGTTTTTCGTGCTGAGATATGCATTTTCAGCGATAATCTTGGTGAGTCTTCTGTCAGAAGTATGCAGAATCATCGAGATCCCTCTTTTCGAGCTATTTAATGCGAGAAACACGTTATCTGGTTGTTTTCACCACTCCACAGTTCGTTTGATATGCAGAACCGGCGATATCTTGATTTTCGTGGTTTTTCGTGCTGAGATATGCATTTTCAGCGATAATCTTGGTGAGTCTTCTGTCAGAAGTATGCAGAATCATCTAGATCGCTCTTTTCGAGCTATTTAATGCGAGAAACACGTTATCTGGTATTTTCACCACTTCACAGTGCGTTTGATATGCAGAACCGGCGATATCTTGATTTTCGTGGTGTGTCCAGCTGAGATATGCATTTTCTGCGATAATCTTGGTGAGTCTTCTGTCAGAAGTATGCAGAATCATCGAGATCCCTCTTTTCGAGCTATTTAATGCGAGAAACACGTTATCTGGTTGTTTTCACCACTCCACAGTTCGTTTGATATGCAGAACCGGCGATATCTTGATTTTCGTGGTTTTTCGTGCTGAGATATGCATTTTCAGCGATAATCTTGGTGAGTCTTCTGTCAGAAGTATGCAGAATCATCTAGATCGCTCTTTTCGAGCTATTTAATGCGAGAAACACGTTATCTGGTATTTTCACCACTTCACAGTGCGTTTGATATGCAGAACCGGCGATATCTTGGTTTTCGTGGGGTTTCTAGCAGAGATATGCATTATCTGCGATAATCATGGTGAGACTTCTGTTAGAAGTATGCAGAATCATCGAGATCGCACTTTTCGATCTATTTAATGCGAGAAACACGTTGTCTGGTTTTTTCACCACTCCACAGTTGGTTTGATATGCAGAACCGGCGATGTTTGGTTTTCGTCGGGTTTCAAGCTGAGATATGCATTTTCTGCGATAATCTTGGTGAGACTTCAGTCAGAGGTATGCAGAATCTACGAGATCGCTCATTTCGAGCTAGTTAATGCGAGAAACACGTTATCGGGTGTTTTCGGCACTCCACAGTGCGTTTGACATGCAGAACCGGAGATATCTTGGTTACGGTCGGGATTCAAGCTGAGATATGCATTTTCTACGATAATCTTGGCGAGACTTCTGTCAGAAGTATGCAGAATCATCGGGATCGCTCTTTTCGAGCTGTTTAATGCGAGAAACACGTTATCTGGTGTCTTCACCACTCCACAGTGCGTTTGATATGCAGAACCGGCGACATCTTGGCTTTCGTCGGGGTTCAAGCTGAGATATGCATTTTCTGCGATAATCTTGGTGAGTCTTCTGTCAGAAGTATGCAGAACCATATAGATCTCTCTTTTCGAGCTATTTAATGCGAGAAACACGTTTTCTTGTGTTTTCACCACCCCACAGTGCGTTTGATATGCAGAACCGGAGATATCTTGGTTTTCGTGGGGTTTGTAGCTGAGATATGCATTTTCTGCGATAATCTTGGTGAGTCTTCTGTCAGAAGTATGCAGAATCATCTAGATCGCTCTTTTCGAGCTATTTAATGCGAGAAACACGTTTTCTTGTGTTTTCACCACCCCACAGTGCGTTTGATATGCAGAACCGGAGATATCTTGGTTTTCGTGGGGTTTGTAGCTGAGATATGCATTTTCTGCGATAATCTTGGTGAGTCTTCCGTCAGAAGTATGCAGAATCATCGAGATCGCACTTTTCGATCTATTTAATGCGAGAAACACGTTGTCTGGTGTTTTCACCACTCCACAGTTGGTTTGATATGCAGAACCGGCGATGTTTGGTTTTCGTCGGGTTTCAAGCTGAGAAATGCATTTTCTGCGATAATCTTGGTGAGACTTCAGTCAGAAGTATGCAGAATCTTCGAGTTCGCTCTTTTCGAGCAACTTAATGCGAGAAACACGTTATCTGGTTGTTTTCACCACTCCACAGTTCGTTTAATATGCAGAACCGGCGATATCTTGATTTTCGTGGTTTTTCGTGCTGAGATATGCATTTTCAGCGATAATCTTGGTGAGTCTTCTGTCAGAAGTATGCAGAATCATCGAGATCCCTCTTTTCGAGCTATTTAATGAGAGAAACACGTTATCTGGTTGTTTTCACCACTCCACAGTTCGTTTGATATGCAGAACCGGCGATATCTTGATTTTCGTGGTGTGTCCAGCTGAGATATGCAATTTTCTGCGATAATCTTGGTGAGTCTTCTGTCAGAAGTATGCAGAATCATCGAGAGCGCTCATTTCGAGCTAGTTAATGCGAGAAACACGTTATCTGGTGTTTTCACCACTCCACAGTTCGTTGTATATGCAGAACAGGAGATATCTTGGTTTTCGTGGGGTTTCCAGCTGAAATATGCATTTTCTGCGATAATCTTTGTGTTTCATCTATGAGAAGTATGCAGAATCATCCAGAACGCTCTTTTCGATCTATTGAATGCGAGAAACACGTTGTCTGGTGTTTTCACCACTCCACAGTTGGTTTGATATGCAGAACCGGCGATATCTGGGTTTTCGTGGGGTTTCAAGCTGAGATATGCATTTTCTGCGGCTATCTTGGTGAGACTTCAGTCAGAAGTATGCAGAATAATCGAGATCGCTCTTTTCGAGCTACTTAATGCGAGAAACACGTTATCGGGTGTTTTCGGCACTCCACAGTGCGTTTGACATGCAGAACCGGAGATATCTTGGTTACGGTCGGGATTCAAGCTGAGATAAGCATTTTCTACGATAATCTTGGCGAGACTTCTGTCAGAAGTATGCAGAATCATCGGGATCGCTCTTTTCGAGCTATTTAATGCGAGAAACACGTTATCTGGTGTCTTCACCACTCCACAGTGCGTTTGATATGCAGAACCGGCGACATCTTGGCTTTCGTCGGGGTTCAAGCTGAGATATGCATTTTCTGCGATAATCTTGGTGAGTCTTCTGTCAGAAGTATGCAGAACCATCTAGATCTCTCTTTTCGAGCTATTTAATGCGAGAAACACGTTTTTTTGTGTTTTCACCACCCCACAGTGCGTTTGATATGCAGAACCGGAGATATCTTGGTTTTCGTGGGGTTTCTAGCAGAGATATGCATTTTCTGCGATAATCTAGGTGAGTCTTCTGCCAGAAGTATGCAGAATCTTCGAGATCGTTCTTTTCGAGCAACTTAATGCGAGAAACACGATATATGGTTGTTTTCACCACTCCACAGTGCGTTTGATATGCAGAACGGGCGACATCTTGATTTTCGTGAGGTTTCAAGCTGAGATATGCATTTTCTGCGATAATCTTGGTGAGACTTCAGTCAGAAATATGCAGAATCTTCTAGATCGCTCTTTTCGTGCTATTTAATGCGAAAAAACAAGTTTTCTGGTGTTTTCAACATTCCACAGTGCGTTTGATATGCAGAACCGGTGATATCTTGTTTTTCGTGGTGTTTCCAGCTGAGATATGCATTTTCTGCGACAAACTTGGTGAGTCTTCTGTCAGAAGTATGCAGAATCATCGAGATCCCTCTTTTCGAGCTATTTAATGCGAGAAACACGTTAATTGGTGTTTTCACCACTCCACAGTGCGTTTGATATGCAGAACCAGCGATATCCTGGTTTTCGTGGGGTTTCAAGCTCAGATATGCATTTTATGCGATAATCTTGGTGAGGCTTCTGTCCGAAGTATGCAGAGTCATCGAGATCGTACTTTTCGAGCTATTTAATGCGAGAAACACGTTTTCTGGGGTTTTCACCACACCACAGTTCGTTGGATATGCAGAACAGGTGATATCTTGGTTTTCGTGGGGTTTCAAGCTGAGATATGCACTTTTTACGATAATCTTGGTGAGACTTCTGTCCGAAGTATGCTTAATCATCGAGATCGCTCTATTCGAACTATTTAATGCGACAAAACGTTATCTGGTGTTTTCAGCACTCCACAGTGCGTTTGATATGCAGAACCGGTGATACCTCAGTTTTCGTGGGGTTTCAAGCTGAGATATGCATTTTCTACGATAATCTTGGTGAGACTTCTCTCAGAAGGATGCTGAATCTTCGAGATCGCTCTTTTCGAGCTACTTAATGCGAGATACACGTTATCTGGTGTTTTCACCACTCCACAGTGCGTTTGACATGCAGTACCGGCGACATCTTGGATTTCGTCGGGGTTCAAGCTGAGATATGCATTTTCTGCGATAATCTTGGTGAGACTTCTCTCAGAAGTATGCAGAATCGTCGAGTTCGCTCTTTTCGAGCAACTTAATGCGAGAAACACGTTATCTGGTTGTTTTCACCACTCCACAGTTCGTTTGATATGCAGAACCGGCGATATCTTGATTTTCGTGGTTTTTCGTGCTGAGATATGCATTTTCAGCGATAATCTTGGTGAGTCTTCTGTCAGAAGTATGCAGAATCATCGAGATCCCTCTTTTCGAGCTATTTAATGAGAGAAACACGTTATCTGGTTGTTTTCACCACTCCACAGTTCGTTTGATATGCAGAACCGGCGATATCTTGATTTTCGTGGTTTTTCGTGCTGAGATATGCATTTTCAGCGATAATCTTGGTGAGTCTTCTGTCAGAAGTATGCAGAATCATCTAGATCGCTCTTTTCGAGCTAGTTAATGCGAGAAACACGTTATCTGGTGTTTTCACCACTCCACAGTTCGTTGTATATGCAGAACAGGAGATATCTTGGTTTTCGTGGGGTTTCTAGCAGAGATATGCATTTTCTGCGATAATCTATGTGAGTCTTCTGCCAGAAGTATGCAGAATCATCTAGATCGCTCTTTTCGAGCTATTTAATGCGAGAAACACGATATCTGGTGTTTTCAGCACTCCACAGTGCGTATGATATGCAGAACCGGCGATATCTTGGTTTTCGTGGGGTTTCAAGCTGAAATATGCATTTTCTGCGATAATCTTGGTGAGACTTCAGTCAGAAGTATGCAGAATCGTCGAGATCGCTCATTTCGAGCTAGTTAATGCGAGAAACACGTTATCTGGTGTTTTCCCCACTCCACAGTTCGTTGTATATGCAGAACAGGAGATATCTTGGTTTTCGTGGGGTTTCTAGCAGAGATATGCATTTTCTGCGATAATCTAGATGAGTCTTCTGCCAGAAGTATGCAGAATCATCTAGATCGCTCTTTTCGAGCTATTTAATGCGAGAAACACGATATATGGTTGTTTTCACCACTCCACAGTGCGTTTGATATGCAGAACGGTCGACATCTTGATTTTCGTGAGGTTTCAAGCTGAGATATGCATTTTCTGCGATAATCTTGGTGAGACTTCAGTCAGAAATATGCAGAATCTTCTAGATCGCTCTTTTCGTGCTATTTAATGCGAAAAAACAAGTTTTCTGGTGTTTTCAACATTCCACAGTGCGTTTGATATGCAGAACCGATGATATCTTGTTTTTCGTGGTGTTTCCAGCTGAGATATGCATTTTCTGCGATAAACTTGGTGAGTCTTCTGTCAGAAGTATGCAGAATCATCGAGATCCCTCTTTTCGAGCTATTTAATGCGAGAAACACGTTAATTGGTGTTTTCACCACTCCACAGTGCGTTTGATATGCGGAACCAGCGACATCTTGGATTTCGTCGGGTTTCAAGCTGAGACATGCATTTTCTGCGATAATGTTGGTGAGTCTTCTGTCAGAAGTATGCAGAATCATCGAGATCCCTCTTTTCGAGCTAGTTAATGCGAGAAACACGTTATCTGGTGTTTTCACCACTCCACAGTGCGTTTAATATGCAGAACCGGCGACATCTTGGCTGTCGTAGGGTATCAAGCTGAGATATGCATTTTCTGCGATAATCATGGTGAGACTTCTGTCAGAAGTATGCAGAATCATCGAGATCGCACATTTCGATCTATTTAATGCGAGAAACACGTTATCTGGTGTTTTCACCACTCCACAGTGCGTTTGATATGCAGAACCAGCGATATCTTGGTTTTCGTGGGGTTTCAAGCTGAGATATGCATTTTTTACGATAATCATGGTGAGAATTCTGTCCGAAGTATGCAGAATCATCGAGATCGCACTTTTCGTGCTATTTAATGCGAGAAACAGGATATCTGGTGTTTTCAGCACTCCACAGTGCGTATGATATGCAGAACCGGCGATATCTTGGTTTTCGTGGGGTTTCAAGCTGAGATGTGCATTGTCTGCGATAATCTTGGTGAGACATCTGTCCGAAGTGGGCAGAATCATCGAGATCGCACTTTTTGAGCTATTTAATGCGAGAAAAACCTTATCTGGTGTTTTCACCACCCCACAGTGCGTTTGATATGCAGAACCGGCGATATCTGGGTTTTCGTGGGGTTTCAAGCTGAGATATGCATTTTCTGCGATAATCTTGGTGAGACCTCTGTCCGAAGTATGCAGAAACATCGAGATCGCTCTTTTCGACATATTTAATGCGAGAAACACGTTATCTGGTGATTTCACCACTCCACAGTGCGTTTGATATGCAGAACCAGCGATATCCTGGTTTTCGTGGGGTTTCAAGCTCAGATATGCATTTTATGCGATAATCTTGGTGAGGCTTCTGTCCGAAGTATGCAGAGTCATCGAGATCGTACTTTTCGAGCTATTTAATGCGAGAAACACGTTTTCTGGGGTTTTTACCACACCACAGTTCGTTGGATATGCAGAACCGGCGATATCTGGGTTTTCGTGGGGTTTCAAGCTGAGATATGCATTTTCTGCGATAATCTTGGTGAGACTTCAGTCAGAAGTATGCAGAATCTTCGAGATCGCTCATTTCGAGCTAGTTAATGCGAGAAACACGTTATCTGGTGTTTTCACCACTCCACAGTTCGTTGTATATGCAGAACAGGAGATATCTTGGATTGCGTGGGGTTTCTAGCAGAGATATGCATTTTCTGCGATAATCTAGGTGAGTCTCCTGCCAGAAGTATGCAGAATCATCTAGATCGCTCTTTTCGAGCTATTTAATGCGAGAAACACGATATCTGGTGTTTTCAGCACTCCACAGTGCGTATGATATGCAGAACCGGCGATATCTTGGTTTTCGTGGGGTTTCAAGCAGAGATATGCATTGTCTGCGATAATCTTGGTGAGACTTCTGTCCGAAGTATGCAGAGTCATCGACATCGTACTTTTCGAGCTATTTAATGCGAGAAACACGTTTTCAGGGGTTTTCACCACTCCACAGTTCGTTGGATATGCAGATCAGGAGATATCTTGGTTTTCGTGGAGTTTCTAGCAGAGATATGCATTTTCTGCGATAATCATGGTGAGACTTCTGTTAGAAGTATGCAGAATCATCGAGATCGCACATTTCGATCTATTTAATGCGAGAAACACGTTGTCTGGTGTTTTCACCACTCCACAGTTGGTTTGATATGCAGAACCGGCGATATCTGGGTTTTCGTGGGGTTTCAAGCTGAGATATGCATTTTCTGCGATAATCTTGGTGAGACTTCAGTCAGAAGTATGCAGAATCTTCGAGATCGCTCATTTCGAGCTAGTTAATGCGAGAAACACGTTATCTGGTGTTTTCACCACTCCACAGTTCGTTGTATATGCAGAACAGGAGATATCTTGGTTTGCGTGGGGTTTCTAGCAGAGATATGCATTTTCTGCGATAATCTAGGTGAGTCTCCTGCCAGAAGTATGCAGAATCATCTAGATCGCTCTTTTCGAGCTATTTAATGCGAGAAACACGATATCTGGTGTTTTCAGCACTCCACAGTGCGTATGATATGCAGAACCGGCGATATCTTGGTTTTCGTGGGGTTTCATGCTGAAATATGCATTTTCGGCGATAATCTTGGTGAGACTTCAGTCAGAAGTATGCAGAATCTTCGAGATCGCTCATTTCGAGCTAGTTAATGCGAGAAACACGTTATCTGGTGTTTTCACCACTCCACAGTGCGTTTGATATGCGGAACCAGCGACATCTTGGATTTCGTCGGTTTTCAAGCTTAGACATGCATTTTCTGCGATAATCTTGGTGAGTCTTCTGTCAGAAGTATGCAGAATCATCGAGATCCCTCTTTTCGAGCTAGTTAATGCGAGAAACACGTTATCTGGTGTTTTCACCACTCCACAGTGCGTTTAATATGCAGAACCGGCTACATCTTGGCTGTCGTAGGGTATCAAGTTGAGATATGCATTTTCTGCGATAATCATGGTGAGACTTCTGTTAGAAGTATGCAGAATCATCGAGATCGCACTTTTCGATCTATTTCATGCGAGAAACACGTTGTCTGGTGATTTCACCACTCCACAGTTGGTTTGATATGCAGAACCGGCGATATCTGGGTTTTCGTGGGGTTTCAAGCTGAGATATGCATTTTCTGCGATAATCTTGGTGAGTCTTCTGTCAGAAGTATGCAGAATCATCGAGATCGCACATTTCGATCTATTTAATGCGAGAAACACGTTTTCTGGGGTTTTCACCACTCCACAGTTCGTTGGATATGCAGAACAGGAGATATCTTGGTTTTCGTGGGGTTTCTAGCAGAGATATGCATTTTCTGCGATAATCATGGTGAGACTTCTGTTAGAAGTATGCAGAATCATCGAGATCGCACTTTTCGATCTATTTCATGCGAGAAACACGTTGTCTGGTGTTTTCACCACTCCACAGTTGGTTTGATATGCAGAACCCGCGATGTTTGGTTTTCGTCGGGTTTCAAGTTGAGATATGCATTTTCTGCGACAAACTTGGTGAGACTTCTGTCCGAAGTATGCAGAATCATCGGGATCGCTCTTTTCGAGCTATTTAATGCGAGAAACACGTTTTCTGGCGATTTCACCACACCACTGTTCGTTGGATATGCAGAACCGGAGATATCTTGGTTTTCGTGGGGTTTCAAGCTGAAATATGCATTTTCTGCGATAATCTTGGTGAGACTTCTGTCCGATGTATGCAGAATCATCGAGATCGCTCTTTTCGAGCTATTTAATGCGAGAAACACGTTATCCGGTGTTTTCACCACTCCACAGTGGGTTTGATATGCAGAACTGGCGACTTCTTGGATTTCGTCGGGTTTCAAGCTGAGATATGCATTTTCTACGATAATCTTGGTGAGACTTCTGTCAGAAGTTTGCAGAATCATCTAGATCGCTCTTTTCGAGCTATTTAATGCGAGAAACACGTTAACTGGTGTTTTCACCACTCCGCAGTCCGCTTGATATGTAGAACCAGCGATATCTGGGTTTTCGTGGGGTTTCAAGCTGAGATATGCATTTTCTGCGACAATCTTGGTGAGACTTCTGTCCGAAGTATGCAGAATCATCGGTATCGCTCTTATCGAGCTATTTAATGCGAGAATCACGTTTTCTGGGGTTTTCACCACACCACAGTTCGTCGGATATGCAGAACCGGAGATATCTTGGTTTTCCTGGGGTTTCAAGCTGAGATATGCATTTTCTGCGACAATCCTGGTGAGACTTCTGTCCGAAGTATGCAGAATCATCGGGATCGCTCTTATCGAGCTATTTAATGCGAGAATCACGTTTTCTGGGGTTTTCACCACACCACAGTTCGTTGGATATGCAGAACCGGAGATATCTTGGTTTTCCTGGGGTTTCAAGCTGAGATATGCATTTTTTGCGACAATCTTGGTGAGACTTCTGTCCGAAGTATGCAGAATCATCGGGATCGCTCTTATCGAGCTATTTAATGCGAGAATCACGTTTTCTGGGGTTTTCACCACACAACAGTTCGTTGGATATGCAGAACCGGAGATATCTTGGTTTTCCTGGGGTTTCAAGCTGAGATATGCACTTTTTACGATAATCTTGGTGAGACTTCTGTCCGAAGTATGCTTAATCATCGAGATCGCTCTATTCGAACTATTTAATGCGACAAAACGTCATCTGGTGTTTTCAGCACTCCACAGTGCGTTTGATATGCAGAACCAGTGATACCTCAGTTTTCGTGGGGTTTCAAGCTGAGATATGCATTTTCTACGATAATCTTGGTGAGACTTCTCTCAGAAGGATGCAGAATCTTCGACATCGCTCTTTTCGAGCTACTTAATGCGAGATACACGTTATCTGGTGTTTTCACCACTCCACAGTGCGTTTGACATGCAGTACCGGCGACATCTTGGATTTCGTCGGGGTTCAAGCTGAGATATGCATTTTCTACGATAATCTTGGTGAGACTTCTGTCAGAAGTATGCAGAATAATCTAGATCGTTCTTTTCGAGCTATTTAATTCGAGAAACACGTTATCTGGTTGTTTTCACCACTCCACAGTGCGTTTGATATGCAGAAGCGGCGACATCTTGATTTTCGTGGGGTTTCAAGCTCAGATATGCATTTTCTGCGATAAGCTTGGTGAGACTTCTGTTAGAAGTATGCAGAATCATCTAGATCGCACTTTTCAAGCTATTTAATGCGAGAAACACGATATCTGGTGTTTTCGGCACTCCACAGTGCGTATGATATGCAGAACCGGCGATATCTTGGTTTTCGTGGAGTTTCAAGCTGAGATATGCATTGTCTGCGATAATCTTGGTGAGACTTCTGTCCGAAGTATGCAGAGTCATCGAGATCGTACTTTTCGAGCTATTTAATGCGAGAAACACGTTTTCTGGGGTTTTCACCACTCCTCAGTTCGTTGTATATGCAGAACAGGAGATATCTTGGTTTTCGTGGGGTTTCTAGCAGAGATATGCATTTTCTGCGATAATCTTGGTGAGACTTCAGTCAGAGGTATGCAGAATCTACGAGATCGCTCATTTCGAGCTAGTTAATGCGAGAAACACGTTATCTGGTGTTTTCACCACTCCACAGTTCGTTGTATATGCAGAACAGGAGATATCTTGGTTTGCGTGGGGTTTCTAGCAGAGATATGCATTTTCTGCGATAATCTAGGTGAGTCTTCTGCCAGAAGTATGCAGAATCATCTAGATCGCTCTTTTCGAGCTATTTAATGCGAGAAACACGATATCTGGTGTTTTCAGCACTCCACAGTGCGTATGATATGCAGAACCGGCGATATCTTGGTTTTCGTGGGGTTTCAAGCTGAAATATGCATTTTCTGCGATAATCTTGGTGAGACTTCAGTCAGAAGTATGCAGAATCATCGGGATCGCTCTTTTCGAGCTATTTAATGCGAGAAACACGTTGTCTGGCGATTTCACCACACCACTGTTCGTTGGATATGCAGAACCGGAGATATCTTGGTTTTCGTGGGGTTTCAAGCTGAAATATGCATTTTCTGCGATAATCTTGGTGAGACTTCTGTCCGATGTATGCAGAATCATCGAGATCGCTCTTTTCGAGCTATTTAATGCGAGAAACACGTTATCCGGTGTTTTCACCACTCCACAGTGGGTTTGATATGCAGAACTGGCGACATCTTGGATTTCGTCGGGTTTCAAGCTGAGATATGCATTTTCTACGATAATCTTGGTGAGACTTCTGTCAGAAGTTTGCAGAATCATCTAGATCGCTCTTTTCGAGCTATTTAATGCGAGAAACACGTTAACTGGTGTTTTCACCACTCCGCAGTCCGCTTGATATGTAGAACCAGCGATATCTGGGTTTTCGTGGGGTTTCAAGCTGAGATATGCATTTTCTGCGATAATCTTGGTGAGACTTCTGTCCGAAGTATGCAGAAACATCGAGAGCACTCTTTTCGAGCTATTTAATGCGAGAATCACGTTTTCTGGGGTTTTCACCACACCACAGTTCGTTGGATATGCAGAACCGGAGATATCTTGGTTTTCGTGGGGTTTCAAGCTGAGATATGCATTTTCTGCGACAATCTTGGTGAGACTTCTGTCCGAAGTATGCAGAATCATCGGGATCGCTCTTATCGAGCTATTTAATGCGAGAATCACGTTTTCTGGGGTTTTCACCACACCACAGTTCGTTGGATATGCAGAACCGGAGATATCTTGGTTTTCCTGGGGTTTCAAGCTGAGATATGCACTTTTTACGATAATCTTGGTGAGACTTCTGTCCGAAGTATGCTTAATCATCGAGATCGCTCTATTCGAACTATTTAATGCGACAAAACGTTATCTGGTGTTTTCAGCACTCCACAGTGCGTTTGATATGCAGAACCAGTGATACCTCAGTTTTCGTGGGGTTTCAAGCTGAGATATGCATTTTCTACGATAATCTTGGTGAGACTTCTCTCAGAAGGATGCAGAATCTTCGAGATCGCTCTTTTCGAGCTACTTAATGCGAGATACACGTTATCTGGTGTTTTCACCACTCCACAGTGCGTTTGACATGCAGTACCGGCGACATCTTGGATTTCGTCGGGGTTCAAGCTGAGATATGCATTTTCTACGATAATCTTGGTGAGACTTCTGTCCGAAGTATGCAGAATAATCTAGATCGTTCTTTTCGAGCTATTTAATTCGAGAAACACGTTATCTGGTTGTTTTCACCACTCCACAGTGCGTTTGATATGCAGAAGCGGCGACATCTTGATTTTCGTGGGGTTTCAAGCTCAGATATGCATTTTCTGCGATAAGCTTGGTGAGACTTCTGTTAGAAGTATGCAGAATCATCTAGATCGCACTTTTCGAGCTATTTAATGCGAGAAACACGATATCTGGTGTTTTCAGCACTCCACAGTGCGTATGATATGCAGAACCGGCGATATCTTGGTTTTCGTGGGGTTTCAAGCTGACATATGCATTGTCTGCGATAATCTTGGTGAGACTTCTGTCCGAAGTATGCAGCGTCATCGAGATCGTACTTTTCGAGCTATTTAATGCGAGAAACACGTTTTCTGGGGTTTTCACCACTCCACAGTTCGTTGGATATGCAGATCAGGAGATATCTTGGTTTTCGTGGAGTTTCTAGCAGAGATATGCATTTTCTGCGATAATCATGGTGAGACTTCTGTTAGAAGTATGCAGAATCATCGAGATCGCACATTTCGATCTATTTAATGCGAGAAACACGTTGTCTGGTGTTTTCACCACTCCACAGTTGGTTTGATATGCAGAACCGGCGATATCTGGGTTTTCGTGGGGTTTCAAGCTGAGATATGCATTTTCTGCGATAATCTTGGTGAGACTTCAGTCAGAAGTATGCAGAATCTTCGAGATCGCTCATTTCGAGCTAGTTAATGCGAGAAACACGTTATCTGGTGTTTTCACCACTCGACAGTGCGTTTGATATGCAGAACCAGCGATATCTTGGTTTTCGTGGGGTTTCAAGCTGAGATATGCATTTTCTGCGATAATCTTGGTGAGACTTCAGTCAGAAGTATGCAGAATCTTCGAGATCGCTCATTTCGAGCTAGTTAATGCGAGAAACACGTTATCTGGTGTTTTCGCCACTCCACAGTGCGTTTAATATGCAGAACCGGCTACATCTTGGCTGTCGTAGGGTATCAAGTTGAGATATGCATTTTCTGCGATAATCATGGTGAGACTTCTGTCAGAAGTATGCAGAATCATCGGGATCGCTCTTTTCGAGCTATTTAATGCGAGAAACACGTTTTCTGGGGTTTTCACCACTCCACATTTCGTTGGATATGCAGAACAGCAGATATCTTGGTTTTCGTGGGGTTTCTAGCAGAGAAATGCATTTTCTGCGATAATCATGGTGAGACTTCTGTTAGAAGTATGCAGAATCATCGAGATCGCACATTTCGATCTATTTAATGCGAGAAACACGTTATCTGGTGTTTTCACCACTCGACAGTGCGTTTGATATGCAGAACCAGCGATATCTTGGTTTTCGTGGGGTTTCAAGCTGAGATATGCATTTTTTACGACAATCATGGTGAGACTTCTGTCCGAAGTATGCAGAATCATCGAGATCGCACTTTTCGAGCTATTTAATGCGAGAAACAGGATATCTGGTGTTTTCAGCACTCCACAGTGCGTTTGATATGCAGAACCAGCGATATCTAGGTTTTCGTGGGGTTTCAAGCTGAGATATGCAATTTCTGCGATAATCTTGGTGAGACTTATGTCCGAAGTATGCAGAGTCATCGAGATCGTACTTTTCGAGCTATTTAATGCGAGAAACACGTTTTCTGGGGTTTTCACCACTCCACAGTTCGTTGGATATGCAGAACAGGAGATATCTTGGTTTTCGTGGGGTTTCTAGCAGAGATATGCATTTTCTGCGATAATCATGGTGAGACTTCTGTTAGAAGTATGCAGAATCATCGAGATCGCACTTTTCGATCTATTTCATGCGAGAAACACGTTGTCTGGTGTTTTCACCACTCCACAGTTGGTTTGATATGCAGAACCCGCGATGTTTGGTTTTCGTCGGGTTTCAAGTTGAGATATGCATTTTCTGCGACAATCTTGGTGAGACTTCTGTCCGAAGTATGCAGAATCATCGGGATCGCTCTTTTCGAGCTATTTAATGCGAGAAACACGTTTTCTGGCGATTTCACCACACCACTGTTCGTTGGATATGCAGAACCGGAGATATCTTGGTTTTCGTGGGGTTTCAAGCTGAAATATGCATTTTCTGCGATAATCTTGGTGAGACTTCTGTCCGATGTATGCAGAATCATCGAGATCGCTCTTTTCGAGCTATTTAATGCGAGAAACACGTTATCCGGTGTTTTCACCACTCCACAGTGGGTTTGATATGCAGAACTGGCGACATCTTTGATTTCGTCGGGTTTCAAGCTGAGATATGCATTTTCTACGATAATCTTGGTGAGACTTCTGTCAGAAGTTTGCAGAATCATCTAGATCGCTCTTTTCGAGCTATTTAATGCGAGAAACACGTTAACTGGTGTTTTCACCACTCCGCAGTCCGCTTGATATGTAGAACCAGCGATATCTGGGTTTTCGTGGGGTTTCAAGCTGAGATATGCATTTTCTGCGACAATCTTGGTGAGACTTCTGTCCGAAGTATGCAGAATCATCGGGATCGCTCTTATCGAGCTATTTAATGCGAGAATCACGTTTTCTGGGGTTTTCACCACACCACAGTTCGTCGGATATGCAGAACCGGAGATATCTTGGTTTTCCTGGGGTTTCAAGCTGAGATATGCATTTTCTGCGACAATCCTGGTGAGACTTCTGTCCGAAGTATGCAGAATCATCGGGATCGCTCTTATCGAGCTATTTAATGCGAGAATCACGTTTTCTGGGGTTTTCACCACACCACAGTTCGTTGGATATGCAGAACCGGAGATATCTTGGTTTTCCTGGGGTTTCAAGCTGAGATATGCATTTTCTGCGACAATCTTGGTGAGACTTCTGTCCGAAGTATGCAGAATCATCGGGATCGCTCTTATCGAGCTATTTAATGCGAGAATCACGTTTTCTGGGGTTTTCACCACACCACAGTTCGTTGGATATGCAGAACCGGAGATATCTTGGTTTTCCTGGGGTTTCAAGCTGAGATATGCACTTTTTACGATAATCTTGGTGAGACTTCTGTCCGAAGTATGCTTAATCATCGAGATCGCTCTATTCGAACTATTTAATGCGACAAAACGTTATCTGGTGTTTTCAGCACTCCACAGTGCGTTTGATATGCAGAACCAGTGATACCTCAGTTTTCGTGGGGTTTCAAGCTGAGATATGCATTTTCTACGATAATCTTGGTGAGACTTCTCTCAGAAGGATGCAGAATCTTCGAGATCGCTCTTTTCGAGCTACTTAATGCGAGATACACGTTATCTGGTGTTTTCACCACTCCACAGTGCGTTTGACATGCAGTACCGGCGACATCTTGGATTTCGTCGGGGTTCAAGCTGAGATATGCATTTTCTACGATAATCTTGGTGAGACTTCTGTCAGAAGTATGCAGAATAATCTAGATCGTTCTTTTCGAGCTATTTAATTCGAGAAACACGTTATCTGGTTGTTTTCACCACTCCACAGTGCGTTTGATATGCAGAAGCGGCGACATCTTGATTTTCGTGGGGTTTCAAGCTCAGATATGCATTTTCTGCGATAAGCTTGGTGAGACTTCTGTTAGAAGTATGCAGAATCATCTAGATCGCACTTTTCGAGCTATTTAATGCGAGAAACACGATATCTGGTGTTTTCAGCACTCCACAGTGCGTATGATATGCAGAACCGGCGATATCTTGGTTTTCGTGGGGTTTCAAGCTGAGATATGCATTTTCTACGATAATCTTGGTGAGACTTCTGTCCGAAGTATGCAGAATAATCTAGATCGTACTTTTCGAGCTATTTAATGCGAGAAACACGTTTTCTGGGGTTTTCACCACTCCACAGTTCGTTGGATATGCAGATCAGGAGATATCTTGGTTTTCGTGGAGTTTCAAGCTCAGATATGCATTTTCTGCGATAAGCTTGGTGAGACTTCTGTTAGAAGTATGCAGAATCATCTAGATCGCACTTTTCGAGCTATTTAATGCGAGAAACACGATATCTGGTGTTTTCAGCACTCCACAGTGCGTATGATATGCAGAACCGGCGATATCTTGGTTTTCGTGGGGTTTCAAGCTGACATATGCATTGTCTGCGATAATCTTGGTGAGACTTCTGTCCGAAGTATGCAGAGTCATCGAGATCGTACTTTTCGAGCTATTTAATGCGAGAAACACGTTTTCTGGGGTTTTCACCACTCCACAGTTCGTTGGATATGCAGATCAGGAGATATCTTGGTTTTCGTGGAGTTTCTAGCAGAGATATGCATTTTCTGCGATAATCATGGTGAGACTTCTGTTAGAAGTATGCAGAATCATCGAGATCGCACATTTCGATCTATTTAATGCGAGAAACACGTTGTCTGGTGTTTTCACCACTCCACAGTTGGTTTGATATGCAGAACCGGCGATATCTGGGTTTTCGTGGGGTTTCAAGCTGAGATATGCATTTTCTGCGATAATCTTGGTGAGACTTCAGTCAGAAGTATGCAGAATCTTCGAGATCGCTCATTTCGAGCTAGTTAATGCGAGAAACACGTTATCTGGTGTTTTCACCACTCCACAGTTCGTTGTATATGCAGAACAGGAGATATCTTGGTTTTCGTGGGGTTTCTAGCAGAGATATGCATTTTCTGCGATAATCTTGGTGAGACTTCAGTCAGAGGTATGCAGAATCTACGAGATCGCTCATTTCGAGCTAGTTAATGCGAGAAACACGTTATCTGGTGTTTTCACCACTCCACAGTTCGTTGTATATGCAGAACAGGAGATATCTTGGTTTGCGTGGGGTTTCTAGCAGAGATATGCATTTTCTGCGATAATCTAGGTGAGTCTTCTGCCAGAAGTATGCAGAATCATCTAGATCGCTCTTTTCGAGCTATTTAATGCGAGAAACACGATATCTGGTGTTTTCAGCACTCCACAGTGCGTATGATATGCAGAACCGGCGATATCTTGGTTTTCGTGGGGTTTCAAGCTGAAATATGCATTTTCTGCGATAATCTTGGTGAGACTTCAGTCAGAAGTATGCAGAATCTTCGAGATCGCTCATTTCGAGCTAGTTAATGCGAGAAACACGTTATCTGGTGTTTTCGCCACTCCACAGTGCGTTTAATATGCAGAACCGGCTACATCTTGGCTGTCGTAGGGTATCAAGTTGAGATATGCATTTTCTGCGATAATCATGGTGAGACTTCTGTCAGAAGTATGCAGAATCATCGGGATCGCTCTTTTCGAGCTATTTAATGCGAGAAACACGTTTTCTGGGGTTTTCACCACTCCACATTTCGTTGGATATGCAGAACAGCAGATATCTTGGTTTTCGTGGGGTTTCTAGCAGAGAAATGCATTTTCTGCGATAATCATGGTGAGACTTCTGTTAGAAGTATGCAGAATCATCGAGATCGCACATTTCGATCTATTTAATGCGAGAAACACGTTATCTGGTGTTTTCACCACTCGACAGTGCGTTTGATATGCAGAACCAGCGATATCTTGGTTTTCGTGGGGTTTCAAGCTGAGATATGCATTTTTTACGACAATCATGGTGAGACTTCTGTCCGAAGTATGCAGAATCATCGGGATCGCTCTTTTCGAGCTATTTAATGCGAGAAACACGTTTTCTGGCGATTTCACCACACCACTGTTCGTTGGATATGCAGAACCGGAGATATCTTGGTTTTCGTGGGGTTTCAAGCTGAAATATGCATTTTCTGCGATAATCTTGGTGAGACTTCTGTCCGATGTATGCAGAATAATCTAGATCGTTCTTTTCGAGCTATTTAATTCGAGAAACACGTTATCTGGTTGTTTTCACCACTCCACAGTGCGTTTGATATGCAGAAGCGGCGACATCTTGATTTTCGTGGGGTTTCAAGCTCAGATATGCATTTTCTGCGATAAGCTTGGTGAGACTTCTGTTAGAAGTATGCAGAATCATCTAGATCGCACTTTTCGAGCTATTTAATGCGAGAAACACGATATCTGGTGTTTTCAGCACTCCACAGTGCGTATGATATGCAGAACCGGCGATATCTTGGTTTTCGTGGGGTTTCAAGCTGAGATATGCATTTTCTACGATAATCTTGGTGAGACTTCTGTCCGAAGTATGCAGAATAATCTAGATCGTACTTTTCGAGCTATTTAATGCGAGAAACACGTTTTCTGGGGTTTTCACCACTCCACAGTTCGTTGGATATGCAGATCAGGAGATATCTTGGTTTTCGTGGAGTTTCAAGCTCAGATATGCATTTTCTGCGATAAGCTTGGTGAGACTTCTGTTAGAAGTATGCAGAATCATCTAGATCGCACTTTTCGAGCTATTTAATGCGAGAAACACGATATCTGGTGTTTTCAGCACTCCACAGTGCGTATGATATGCAGAACCGGCGATATCTTGGTTTTCGTGGGGTTTCAAGCTGACATATGCATTGTCTGCGATAATCTTGGTGAGACTTCTGTCCGAAGTATGCAGAGTCATCGAGATCGTACTTTTCGAGCTATTTAATGCGAGAAACACGTTTTCTGGGGTTTTCACCACTCCACAGTTCGTTGGATATGCAGATCAGGAGATATCTTGGTTTTCGTGGAGTTTCTAGCAGAGATATGCATTTTCTGCGATAATCATGGTGAGACTTCTGTTAGAAGTATGCAGAATCATCGAGATCGCACATTTCGATCTATTTAATGCGAGAAACACGTTGTCTGGTGTTTTCACCACTCCACAGTTGGTTTGATATGCAGAACCGGCGATATCTGGGTTTTCGTGGGGTTTCAAGCTGAGATATGCATTTTCTGCGATAATCTTGGTGAGACTTCAGTCAGAAGTATGCAGAATCTTCGAGATCGCTCATTTCGAGCTAGTTAATGCGAGAAACACGTTATCTGGTGTTTTCACCACTCCACAGTTCGTTGTATATGCAGAACAGGAGATATCTTGGTTTTCGTGGGGTTTCTAGCAGAGATATGCATTTTCTGCGATAATCTTGGTGAGACTTCAGTCAGAGGTATGCAGAATCTACGAGATCGCTCATTTCGAGCTAGTTAATGCGAGAAACACGTTATCTGGTGTTTTCACCACTCCACAGTTCGTTGTATATGCAGAACAGGAGATATCTTGGTTTGCGTGGGGTTTCTAGCAGAGATATGCATTTTCTGCGATAATCTAGGTGAGTCTTCTGCCAGAAGTATGCAGAATCATCTAGATCGCTCTTTTCGAGCTATTTAATGCGAGAAACACGATATCTGGTGTTTTCAGCACTCCACAGTGCGTATGATATGCAGAACCGGCGATATCTTGGTTTTCGTGGGGTTTCAAGCTGAAATATGCATTTTCTGCGATAATCTTGGTGAGACTTCAGTCAGAAGTATGCAGAATCTTCGAGATCGCTCATTTCGAGCTAGTTAATGCGAGAAACACGTTATCTGGTGTTTTCGCCACTCCACAGTGCGTTTAATATGCAGAACCGGCTACATCTTGGCTGTCGTAGGGTATCAAGTTGAGATATGCATTTTCTGCGATAATCATGGTGAGACTTCTGTCAGAAGTATGCAGAATCATCGGGATCGCTCTTTTCGAGCTATTTAATGCGAGAAACACGTTTTCTGGGGTTTTCACCACTCCACATTTCGTTGGATATGCAGAACAGCAGATATCTTGGTTTTCGTGGGGTTTCTAGCAGAGAAATGCATTTTCTGCGATAATCATGGTGAGACTTCTGTTAGAAGTATGCAGAATCATCGAGATCGCACATTTCGATCTATTTAATGCGAGAAACACGTTATCTGGTGTTTTCACCACTCGACAGTGCGTTTGATATGCAGAACCAGCGATATCTTGGTTTTCGTGGGGTTTCAAGCTGAGATATGCATTTTTTACGACAATCATGGTGAGACTTCTGTCCGAAGTATGCAGAATCATCGGGATCGCTCTTTTCGAGCTATTTAATGCGAGAAACACGTTTTCTGGCGATTTCACCACACCACTGTTCGTTGGATATGCAGAACCGGAGATATCTTGGTTTTCGTGGGGTTTCAAGCTGAAATATGCATTTTCTGCGATAATCTTGGTGAGACTTCTGTCCGATGTATGCAGAATCATCGAGATCGCTCTTTTCGAGCTATTTAATGCGAGAAACACGTTATCCGGTGTTTTCACCACTCCACAGTGGGTTTGATATGCAGAACTGGCGACATCTTGGATTTCGTCGGGTTTCAAGCTGAGATATGCATTTTCTACGATAATCTTGGTGAGACTTCTGTCAGAAGTTTGCAGAATCATCTAGATCGCTCTTTTCGAGCTATTTAATGCGAGAAACACGTTAACTGGTGTTTTCACCACTCCGCAGTCCGCTTGATATGTAGAACCAGCGATATCTGGGTTTTCGTGGAGTTTCTAGCAGAGATATGCATTTTCTGCGATAATCATGGTGAGACTTCTGTTAGAAGTATGCAGAATCATCGAGATCGCACATTTCGATCTATTTAATGCGAGAAACACGTTGTCTGGTGTTTTCACCACTCCACAGTTGGTTTGATATGCAGAACCGGCGATATCTAGGTTTTCGTGGGGTTTCAAGCAGAGATATGCATTTTCTGCGATAATCTTGGTGAGACTTCAGTCAGAAGTATGCAGAATCTTCGAGATCGCTCATTTCGAGCTAGTTAATGCGAGAAACACGTTATCTGGTGTTTTCACCACTCCACAGTTCGTTGTATATGCAGAACAGGAGATATCTTGGTTTTCGTGGGGTTTCTAGCAGAATTATGCATTTTCTGCGATAATCTTGGTGAGACTTCAGTCAGAGGTATGCAGAATCTACGAGATCGCTCATTTCGAGCTAGTTAATGCGAGAAACACGTTATCTGGTGTTTTCACCACTCCACAGTTCGTTGTATATGCAGAACAGGAGATATCTTGGTTTGCGTGGGGTTTCTAGCAGAGATATGCATTTTCTGCGACAATCTTGGTGAGACTTCTGTCCGAAGTATGCAGAATCATCGGGATCGCTCTTATCGAGCTATTTAATGCGAGAATCACGTTTTCTGGGGTTTTCACCACACCACAGTTCGTTGGATATGCAGAACCGGAGATATCTTGGTTTTCCTGGGGTTTCAAGCTGAGATATGCACTTTTTACGATAATCTTGGTGAGACTTCTGTCCGAAGTATGCTTAATCATCGAGATCGCTCTATTCGAACTATTTAATGCGACAAAACGTTATCTGGTGTTTTCAGCACTCCACAGTGCGTTTGATATGCAGAACCAGTGATACCTCAGTTTTCGTGGGGTTTCAAGCTGAGATATGCATTTTCTACGATAATCTTGGTGAGACTTCTCTCAGAAGGATGCAGAATCTTCGAGATCGCTCTTTTCGAGCTACTTAATGCGAGATACACGTTATCTGGTGTTTTCACCACTCCACAGTGCGTTTGACATGCAGTACCGGCGACATCTTGGATTTCGTCGGGGTTCAAGCTGAGATATGCATTTTCTACGATAATCTTGGTGAGACTTCTGTCAGAAGTATGCAGAATAATCTAGATCGTTCTTTTCGAGCTATTTAATTCGAGAAACACGTTATCTGGTTGTTTTCACCACTCCACAGTGCGTTTGATATGCAGAAGCGGCGACATCTTGATTTTCGTGGGGTTTCAAGCTCAGATATGCATTTTCTGCGATAAGCTTGGTGAGACTTCTGTTAGAAGTATGCAGAATCATCTAGATCGCACTTTTCGAGCTATTTAATGCGAGAAACACGATATCTGGTGTTTTCAGCACTCCACAGTGCGTATGATATGCAGAACCGGCGATATCTTGGTTTTCGTGGGGTTTCAAGCTGAGATATGCATTGTCTGCGATAATCTTGGTGAGACTTCTGTCCGAAGTATGCAGAGTCATCGAGATCGTACTTTTCGAGCTATTTAATGCGAGAAACACGTTTTCTGGGGTTTTCACCACTCCACAGTTCGTTGGATATGCAGATCAGGAGATATCTTGGTTTTCGTGGAGTTTCTAGCAGAGATATGCATTTTCTGCGATAATCATGGTGAGACTTCTGTTAGAAGTATGCAGAATCATCGAGATCGCACATTTCGATCTATTTAATGCGAGAAACACGTTGTCTGGTGTTTTCACCACTCCACAGTTGGTTTGATATGCAGAACCGGCGATATCTAGGTTTTCGTGGGGTTTCAAGCAGAGATATGCATTTTCTGCGATAATCTTGGTGAGACTTCAGTCAGAAGTATGCAGAATCTTCGAGATCGCTCATTTCGAGCTAGTTAATGCGAGAAACACGTTATCTGGTGTTTTCACCACTCCACAGTTCGTTGTATATGCAGAACAGGAGATATCTTGGTTTTCGTGGGGTTTCTAGCAGAATTATGCATTTTCTGCGATAATCTTGGTGAGACTTCAGTCAGAGGTATGCAGAATCTACGAGATCGCTCATTTCGAGCTAGTTAATGCGAGAAACACGTTATCTGGTGTTTTCACCACTCCACAGTTCGTTGTATATGCAGAACAGGAGATATCTTGGTTTGCGTGGGGTTTCTAGCAGAGATATGCATTTTCTGCGATAATCTAGGTGAGTCTTCTGCCAGAAGTATGCAGAATCATCTAGATCGCTCTTTTCGAGCTATTTAATGCGAGAAACACGATATCTGGTGTTTTCAGCACTCCACAGTGCGTATGATATGCAGAACCGGCGATATCTTGGTTTTCGTGGGGTTTCAAGCTGAAATATGCATTTTCTGCGATAATCTTGGTGAGACTTCAGTCAGAAGTATGCAGAATCATCGGGATCGCTCTTTTCGAGCTATTTAATGCGAGAAACACGTTTTCTGGCGATTTCACCACACCACTGTTCGTTGGATATGCAGAACCGGAGATATCTTGGTTTTCGTGGGGTTTCAAGCTGAAATATGCATTTTCTGCGATAATCTTGGTGAGACTTCTGTCCGATGTATGCAGAATCATCGAGATCGCTCTTTTCGAGCTATTTAATGCGAGAAACACGTTATCCGGTGTTTTCACCACTCTACAGTGGGTTTGATATGCAGAACTGGCGACATCTTGGATTTCGTCGGGTTTCAAGCTGAGATATGCATTTTCTACGATAATCTTGGTGAGACTTCTGTCAGAAGTTTGCAGAATCATCTAGATCGCTCTTTTCGAGCTATTTAATGCGAGAAACACGTTAACTGGTGTTTTCACCACTCCGCAGTCCGCTTGATATGTAGAACCAGCGATATCTGGGTTTTCGTGGGGTTTCAAGCTGAGATATGCATTTTCTGCGATAATCTTGGTGAGACTTCTGTCCGAAGTATGCAGAAACATCGAGAGCACTCTTTTCGAGCTATTTAATGCGAGAATCACGTTTTCTGGGGTTTTCACCACACCACAGTTCGTTGGATATGCAGAACCGGAGATATCTTGGTTTTCGTGGGGTTTCAAGCTGAGATATGCATTTTCTGCGACAATCTTGGTGAGACTTCTGTCCGAAGTAGGCAGAATCATCGGGATCGCTCTTATCGAGCTATTTAATGCGAGAATCACGTTTTCTGGGGTTATCACCACACCACAGTTCGTTGGATATGCAGAACCGGAGATATCTTGGTTTTCCTGGGGTTTCAAGCTGAGATATGCACTTTTTACGATAATCTTGGTGAGACTTTTGTCCGAAGTATGCTTAATCATCGAGATCGCTCTATTCGAACTATTTAATGCGACAAAACGTTATCTGGTGTTTTCAGCACTCCACAGTGCGTTTGATATGCAGAACCAGTGATACCTCAGTTTTCGTGGGGTTTCAAGCTGAGATATGCATTTTCTACGATAATCTTGGTGAGACTTCTCTCAGAAGGATGCAGAATCTTCGAGATCGCTCTTTTCGAGCTACTTAATGCGAGATACACGTTATCTGGTGTTTTCACCACTCCACAGTGCGTTTGACATGCAGTACCGGCGACATCTTGGATTTCGTCGGGGTTCAAGCTGAGATATGCATTTTCTACGATAATCTTGGTGAGACTTCTGTCAGAAGTATGCAGAATAATCTAGATCGTTCTTTTCGAGCTATTTAATTCGAGAAACACGTTATCTGGTTGTTTTCACCACTCCACAGTGCGTTTGATATGCAGAAGCGGCGACATCTTGATTTTCGTGGGGTTTCAAGCTCAGATATGCATTTTCTGCGATAAGCTTGGTGAGACTTCTGTTAGAAGTATGCAGAATCATCTAGATCGCACTTTTCGAGCTATGTAATGCGAGAAACACGATATCTGGTGTTTTCAGCACTCCACAGTGCGTATGATATGCAGAACCGGCGATATCTTGGTTTTCGTGGGGTTTCAAGCTGAGATATGCATTGTCTGCGATAATCTTGGTGAGACTTCTGTCCGAAGTATGCAGAGTCATCGAGATCGTACTTTTCGAGCTATTTAATGCGAGAAACACGTTTTCTGGGGTTTTCACCACTCCACAGTTCGTTGGATATGCAGATCAGGAGATATCTTGGTTTTCGTGGAGTTTCTAGCAGAGATATGCATTTTCTGCGATAATCATGGTGAGACTTCTGTTAGAAGTATGCAGAATCATCGAGATCGCTCATTTCGAGCTAGTTAATGCGAGAAACACGTTATCTGGTGTTTTCACCACTCCACAGTTCGTTGTATATGCAGAACAGGAGATATCTTGGTTTTCGTGGGGTTTCTAGCAGAGATATGCATTTTCTGCGATAATCTTGGTGAGACTTCAGTCAGAGGTATGCAGAATCTACGAGATCGCTCATTTCGAGCTAGTTAATGCGAGAAACACGTTATCTGGTGTTTTCACCACTCCACAGTTCGTTGTATATGCAGAACAGGAGATATCTTGGTTTTCGTGGGGTTTCTAGCAGAGATATGCATTTTCTACGATAATCTTGGTGAGACTTCTGTCAGAAGTTTGCAGAATCATCTAGATCGCTCTTTTCGAGCTATTTAATGCGAGAAACACGTTAACTGGTGTTTTCACCACTCCGCAGTCCGCTTGATATGTAGAACCAGCGATATCTGGGTTTTCGTGGGGTTTCAAGCTGAGATATGCATTTTCTGCGACAATCTTGGTGAGACTTCTGTCCGAAGTATGCAGAATCATCGGGATCGCTCTTATCGAGCTATTTAATGCGAGAATCACGTTTTCTGGGGTTTTCACCACACCACAGTTCGTCGGATATGCAGAACCGGAGATATCTTGGTTTTCCTGGGGTTTCAAGCTGAGATATGCATTTTCTGCGACAATCCTGGTGAGACTTCTGTCCGAAGTATGCAGAATCATCGGGATCGCTCTTATCGAGCTATTTAATGCGAGAATCACGTTTTCTGGGGTTTTCACCACACCACAGTTCGTTGGATATGCAGAACCGGAGATATCTTGGTTTTCCTGGGGTTTCAAGCTGAGATATGCATTTTCTGCGACAATCTTGGTGAGACTTCTGTCCGAAGTATGCAGAATCATCGGGATCGCTCTTATCGAGCTATTTAATGCTAGAATCACGTTTTCTGGGGTTTTCACCACACCACAGTTCGTTGGATATGCAGAACCGGAGATATCTTGGTTTTCCTGGGGTTTCAAGCTGAGATATGCACTTTTTACGATAATCTTGGTGAGACTTCTGTCCGAAGTATGCTTAATCATCGAGATCGCTCTATTCGAACTATTTAATGCGACAAAACGTTATCTGGTGTTTTCAGCACTCCACAGTGCGTTTGATATGCAGAACCAGTGATACCTCAGTTTTCGTGGGGTTTCAAGCTGAGATATGCATTTTCTACGATAATCTTGGTGAGACTTCTCTCAGAAGGATGCAGAACCTTCGAGATCGCTCTTTTCGAGCTACTTAATGCGAGATACACGTTATCTGGTGTTTTCACCACTCCACAGTGCGTTTGACATGCAGTACCGGCGACATCTTGTATTTCGTCGGGGTTCAAGCTGAGATATGCATTTTCTACGATAATCTTGGTGAGACTTCTGTCAGAAGTATGCAGAATAATCTAGATCGTTCTTTTCGAGCTATTTAATTCGAGAAACACGTTATCTGGTTGTTTTCACCACTCCACAGTGCGTTTGATATGCAGAAGCGGCGACATCTTGATTTTCGTGTGGTTTCAAGCTCAGATATGCATTTTCTGCGATAAGCTTGGTGAGACTTCTGTTAGAAGTATGCAGAATCATCTAGATCGCACTTTTCGAGCTATTTAATGCGAGAAACACGATATCTGGTGTTTTCAGCACTCCACAGTGCGTATGATATGCAGAACCGGCGATATCTTGGTTTTCGTGGGGTTTCAAGCTGAGATATGCATTGTCTGCGATAATCTTGGTGAGACTTCTGTCCGAAGTATGCAGAGTCATCGAGATCGTACTTTTCGAGCTATTTAATGCGAGAAACACGTTTTCTGGGGTTTTCACCACTCCACAGTGCGTTTGACATGCAGTACCGGCGACATCTTGGATTTCGTCGGGGTTCAAGCTGAGATATGCATTTTCTACGATAATCTTGGTGAGACTTCTGTCAGAAGTATGCAGAATAATCTAGATCGTTCTTTTCGAGCTATTTAATTCGAGAAACACGTTATCTGGCTGTTTTCACCACTCCACAGTGCGTATGATATGCAGAACCGGCGATATCTTGGTTTTCGTGGGGTTTCAAGCTGAAATATGCATTTTCTGCGATAATCTTGGTGAGACTTCAGTCAGAAGTATGCAGAATCTTCGAGATCGCTCATTTCGAGCTAGTTAATGCGAGAAACACGTTATCTGGTGTTTTCACCACTCCACAGTTCGTTGTATATGCAGAACAGGAGATATCTTGGTTTTCGTGGGGTTTCTAGCAGAGATATGCATTTTCTGCGATAATCTAGGTGAGTCTTCTGCCAGAAGTATGCAGAATCTTCGAGATCGTTCTTTTCGAGCAACTTAATGCGAGAAACACGATATCTGGTTGTTTTCACCACTCCACAGTGCGTTTGATATGCAGAACGGGCGACATCTTGATTTTCGTGAGGTTTCAAGCTGAGATATGCATTTTCTGCGATAAGCTTGGTGAGACATCATGTCAGAAATATGCAGAATCTTCTATATCGCTCTTTTCGAGCTATTTAATGCGAAAAAACAAGTTTTCTGGTGTTTTCAACATTCCACTGTGCGTTTGATATGCAGAACCGGCGATATCTTGATTTTCGTGGTGTTTCCAGCTGAAATATGCATTTTCTACGATAAACCTGGTGAGACGTCTGTCAGAAGTATGCAGAATCTTCGAGATCGTTCTTTTCGAGCTACTTAATGCGAGAAACACGATATCTGGTTGTTTTCACCACTCCACAGTGCGTTTGATATGCAGAACGGGCGACATCTTGATTTTCGTGAGGTTTCAAGCTGAGATATGCATTTTCTGCGATAATCTTGGTGAGACTTCAGTCAGAAATATGCAGAATTTTCTAGATCGCTCTTTTCGAGCTATTTAATGCGAAAAAACAAGTTTTCTGGTGTTTTCAACATTCCACAGTGCGTTTGATATGCAGAACCGATGATATCTTGATTTTCGTGGTGTTTCCAGCTGAGATATGCATTTTCTGCGATAATCTTGGTGAGTCTTCTGTCAGAAGTATGCAGAATCATCGAGATCCCTCTTTTCGAGCTATTTAATGCGAGAAACACGTTAATTGGTGTTTTCACCACTCCACAGTGCGTTTGATATGCGGAACCAGCGACATCTTGGATTTCGTCGGTTTTCAAGCTGAGACATGCATTTTCTGCGATAATCTTGGTGAGTCTTCTGTCAGAAGTATGAAGAATCATCGTGATCCCTCTTTTCGAGCTAGTTAATGCGAGAAACACGTTATCTGGTGTTTTCACCACTCCACAGTGCGTTTAATATGCAGAACCGGCTACATCTTGGCTGTCGTAGGGTATCAAGTTGAGATATGCATTTTCTGCGATAATCATGGTGAGACTTCTGTCAGAAGTATGCTTAATCATCGAGATCGCTCTATTCGAACTATTTAATGCGACAAAACGTTATCTGGTGTTTTCAGCACTCCACAGTGCGTTTGATATGCAGAACCAGTGATACCTCAGTTTTCGTGGGGTTTCAAGCTGAGATATGCATTTTCTACGATAATCTTGGTGAGACTTCTCTCAGAAGGATGCAGAATCTTCGAGATCGCTCTTTTCGAGCTACTTAATGCGAGATACACGTTATCTGGTGTTTTCACCACTCCACAGTGCGTTTGACATGCAGTACCGGCGACATCTTGGATTTCGTCGGGGTTCAAGCTGAGATATGCATTTTCTACGATAATCTTGGTGAGACTTCTGTCAGAAGTATGCAGAATAATCTAGATCGTTCTTTTCGAGCTATTTAATTCGAGAAACACGTTATCTGGTTGTTTTCACCACTCCACAGTGCGTTTGATATGCAGAAGCGGCGACATCTTGATTTTCGTGGGGTTTCAAGCTCAGATATGCATTTTCTGCGATAAGCTTGGTGAGACTTCTGTTAGAAGTATGCAGAATCATCTAGATCGCACTTTTCGAGCTATGTAATGCGAGAAACACGATATCTGGTGTTTTCAGCACTCCACAGTGCGTATGATATGCAGAACCGGCGATATCTTGGTTTTCGTGGGGTTTCAAGCTGAGATATGCATTGTCTGCGATAATCTTGGTGAGACTTCTGTCCGAAGTATGCAGAGTCATCGAGATCGTACTTTTCGAGCTATTTAATGCGAGAAACACGTTTTCTGGGGTTTTCACCACTCCACAGTTCGTTGGATATGCAGATCAGGAGATATCTTGGTTTTCGTGGAGTTTCTAGCAGAGATATGCATTTTCTGCGATAATCATGGTGAGACTTCTGTTAGAAGTATGCAGAATCATCGAGATCGCTCATTTCGAGCTAGTTAATGCGAGAAACACGTTATCTGGTGTTTTCACCACTCCACAGTTCGTTGTATATGCAGAACAGGAGATATCTTGGTTTTCGTGGGGTTTCTAGCAGAGATATGCATTTTCTGCGATAATCTTGGTGAGACTTCAGTCAGAGGTATGCAGAATCTACGAGATCGCTCATTTCGAGCTAGTTAATGCGAGAAACACGTTATCTGGTGTTTTCACCACTCCACAGTTCGTTGTATATGCAGAACAGGAGATATCTTGGTTTTCGTGGGGTTTCTAGCAGAGATATGCATTTTCTACGATAATCTTGGTGAGACTTCTGTCAGAAGTTTGCAGAATCATCTAGATCGCTCTTTTCGAGCTATTTAATGCGAGAAACACGTTAACTGGTGTTTTCACCACTCCGCAGTCCGCTTGATATGTAGAACCAGCGATATCTGGGTTTTCGTGGGGTTTCAAGCTGAGATATGCATTTTCTGCGACAATCTTGGTGAGACTTCTGTCCGAAGTATGCAGAATCATCGGGATCGCTCTTATCGAGCTATTTAATGCGAGAATCACGTTTTCTGGGGTTTTCACCACACCACAGTTCGTCGGATATGCAGAACCGGAGATATCTTGGTTTTCCTGGGGTTTCAAGCTGAGATATGCATTTTCTGCGACAATCCTGGTGAGACTTCTGTCCGAAGTATGCAGAATCATCGGGATCGCTCTTATCGAGCTATTTAATGCGAGAATCACGTTTTCTGGGGTTTTCACCACACCACAGTTCGTTGGATATGCAGAACCGGAGATATCTTGGTTTTCCTGGGGTTTCAAGCTGAGATATGCATTTTCTGCGACAATCTTGGTGAGACTTCTGTCCGAAGTATGCAGAATCATCGGGATCGCTCTTATCGAGCTATTTAATGCTAGAATCACGTTTTCTGGGGTTTTCACCACACCACAGTTCGTTGGATATGCAGAACCGGAGATATCTTGGTTTTCCTGGGGTTTCAAGCTGAGATATGCACTTTTTACGATAATCTTGGTGAGACTTCTGTCCGAAGTATGCTTAATCATCGAGATCGCTCTATTCGAACTATTTAATGCGACAAAACGTTATCTGGTGTTTTCAGCACTCCACAGTGCGTTTGATATGCAGAACCAGTGATACCTCAGTTTTCGTGGGGTTTCAAGCTGAGATATGCATTTTCTACGATAATCTTGGTGAGACTTCTCTCAGAAGGATGCAGAATCTTCGAGATCGCTCTTTTCGAGCTACTTAATGCGAGATACACGTTATCTGGTGTTTTCACCACTCCACAGTGCGTTTGACATGCAGTACCGGCGACATCTTGGATTTCGTCGGGGTTCAAGCTGAGATATGCATTTTCTACGATAATCTTGGTGAGACTTCTGTCAGAAGTATGCAGAATAATCTAGATCGTTCTTTTCGAGCTATTTAATTCGAGAAACACGTTATCTGGTTGTTTTCACCACTCCACAGTGCGTTTGATATGCAGAAGCGGCGACATCTTGATTTTCGTGTGGTTTCAAGCTCAGATATGCATTTTCTGCGATAAGCTTGGTGAGACTTCTGTTAGAAGTATGCAGAATCATCTAGATCGCACTTTTCGAGCTATTTAATGCGAGAAACACGATATCTGGTGTTTTCAGCACTCCACAGTGCGTATGATATGCAGAACCGGCGATATCTTGGTTTTCGTGGGGTTTCAAGCTGAGATATGCATTGTCTGCGATAATCTTGGTGAGACTTCTGTCCGAAGTATGCAGAGTCATCGAGATCGTACTTTTCGAGCTATTTAATGCGAGAAACACGTTTTCTGGGGTTTTCACCACTCCACAGTTCGTTGGATATGCAGATCAGGAGATATCTTGGTTTTCGTGGAGTTTCTAGCAGAGATATGCATTTTCTGCGATAATCATGGTGAGACTTCTGTTAGAAGTATGCAGAATCATCGAGATCGCACATTTCGATCTATTTAATGCGAGAAACACGTTGTCTGGTGTTTTCACCACTCCACAGTTCGTTGTATATGCAGAACAGGAGATATCTTGGTTTGCGTGGGGTTTCTAGCAGAGATATGCATTTTCTGCGATAATCTAGGTGAGTCTTCTGCCAGAAGTATGCAGAATCTACGAGATCGCTCATTTCGAGCTAGTTAATGCGAGAAACACGTTATCTGGTGTTTTCACCACTCCACAGTGCGTTTGACATGCAGTACCGGCGACATCTTGGATTTCGTCGGGGTTCAAGCTGAGATATGCATTTTCTACGATAATCTTGGTGAGACTTCTGTCAGAAGTATGCAGAATAATCTAGATCGTTCTTTTCGAGCTATTTAATTCGAGAAACACGTTATCTGGCTGTTTTCACCACTCCACAGTGCGTTTGATATGCAGAAGCGGCGACATCTTGATTTTCGTGGGGTTTCAAGTTCAGATATGCATTTTCTGCGATAAGCTTGGTGAGACTTCTGTTAGAAGTATGCAGAATCATCTAGATCGCACTTTTCGAGCTATTTAATGCGAGAAACACGATATCTGGTGTTTTCAGCACTCCACAGTGCGTATGATATGCAGAACCGGCGATATCTTGGTTTTCGTGAGGTTTCAAGCTGAGATATGCATTTTCTGCGATAAGCTTGGTGAGACATCATGTCAGAAATATGCAGAATCTTCTATATCGCTCTTTTCGAGCTATTTAATGCGAAAAAACAAGTTTTCTGGTGTTTTCAACATTCCACTGTGCGTTTGATATGCAGAACCGGCGATATCTTGATTTTCGTGGTGTTTCCAGCTGAAATATGCATTTTCTACGATAAACCTGGTGAGACGTCTGTCAGAAGTATGCAGAATCTTCGAGATCGTTCTTTTCGAGCTACTTAATGCGAGAAACACGATATCTGGTTGTTTTCACCACTCCACAGTGCGTTTGATATGCAGAACGGGCGACATCTTGATTTTCGTGAGGTTTCAAGCTGAGATATGCATTTTCTGCGATAATCTTGGTGAGACTTCAGTCAGAAATATGCAGAATTTTCTAGATCGCTCTTTTCGAGCTATTTAATGCGAAAAAACAAGTTTTCTGGTGTTTTCAACATTCCACAGTGCGTTTGATATGCAGAACCGATGATATCTTGATTTTCGTGGTGTTTCCAGCTGAGATATGCATTTTCTGCGATAATCTTGGTGAGTCTTCTGTCAGAAGTATGCAGAATCATCGAGATCCCTCTTTTCGAGCTATTTAATGCGAGAAACACGTTAATTGGTGTTTTCACCACTCCACAGTGCGTTTGATATGCGGAACCAGCGACATCTTGGATTTCGTCGGTTTTCAAGCTGAGACATGCATTTTCTGCGATAATCTTGGTGAGTCTTCTGTCAGAAGTATGAAGAATCATCGTGATCCCTCTTTTCGAGCTAGTTAATGCGAGAAACACGTTATCTGGTGTTTTCACCACTCCACAGTGCGTTTAATATGCAGAACCGGCTACATCTTGGCTGTCGTAGGGTATCAAGTTGAGATATGCATTTTCTGCGATAATCATGGTGAGACTTCTGTCAGAAGTATGCAGAATCATCGGGATCGCTCTTTTCGAGCTATTTAATGCGAGAAACACGTTTTCTGAGGTTTTCACCACTCCACATTTCGTTGGATATGCAGAACAGGAGATATCTTGGTTTTCGTGGGGTTTCTAGCAGAGAAATGCAATTTCTGCGATAATCTTGGTGAGACTTATGTCCGAAGTATGCAGAGTCAACGAGATCGTACTTTTCGAGCTATTTAATGCGAGAAACACGTTTTCTGGGGATTTCACCACTCCACAGTTCGTTGGATATGCAGAACAGGAGATATCTTGGTTTTCGTGGGGTTTCTAGCAGAGATATGCATTTTCTGCGATAATCATGGTGAGACTTCTGTTAGAAGTATGCAGAATCATCGAGATCGCACTTTTCGATCTATTTCATGCGAGAAACACGTTGTCTGGTGTTTTCACCACTCCACAGTTGTTTGATATGCAGAACCCGCGATGTTTGGTTTTCGTCGGGTTTCAAGTTGAGATATGCATTTTCTGCGACAATCTTGGTGAGACTTCTGTCCGAAGTATGCAGAATCATCGGGATCGCTCTTTTCGAGCTATTTAATGCGAGAAACACGTTTTCTGGCGATTTCAGCACACCACTGTTCGTTGTATATGCAGAACCGGAGATATCTTGGTTTTCGTGGGGTTTCAAGCTGAAATATGCATTTTCTGCGATAATCTTGGTGAGACTTCTGTCCGATGTATGCAGAATCATCGAGATCGCTCTTTTCGAGCTATTTAATGCGAGAAACACGTTATCCGGTGTGTTCACCACTCCACAGTGGGTTTGATATGCAGAACTGGCGACATCTTGGATTTCGTCGGGTTTCAAGCTGAGATATGCATTTTCTGCAATAATCTTGTTGAGACTTCTGTCCGAAGTATGCAGAAAAATCGAGAGCGCTCTTTTCGAGCTATTTAATGCGAGAAACACGTTTTTTGGGGTTTTCACCACACCTCTGTTCGTTGGATATGCAGAACCGGAGATATCTTGGTTTTCGTGGGGTTTCAAGCTGAGATATGCATTTTCTGCAATAATCTTGTTGAGACTTCTGTCCGAAGTATGCAGAAAAATCGAGAGCGCTCTTTTCGAGCTATTTAATGCGAGAAACACGTTTTTTGGGGTTTTCACCACACCTCTGTTCGTTGGATATGCAGAACCGGAGATATCTTGGTTTTCCTGGGGTTTCAAGCTGAGATATGCATTTTCTGCGACAATCTTGGTGAGACTTCTGTCCGAAGTATGCAGAATCATCTAGATCGCTCTTTTCGAGCTACTTAATGCACGAAACACGTTTTCTGGTGTTTTCACCACTCCACAGTACGTTTGACATGCAGAACCGGAGATATCTTGGTTTCGGTCGGGTTTCAAGCTGAGATATGCATTTTCTACGATAATCCTGGTGAGACTTCTGTCAGAAGTATGCAGAATCTTCGAGAACGCTCTTATCGAGCTATTTAATGCGAGAATCACGTTTTCTGGGGTTTTCACCACACCACAGTTCGTTGGATATGCAGAACCGGAGATATCTTGATTTCCTGGGGTTTCAAGCTGAGATATGCATTTTCTGCGACAATCTTGGTGAGACTTCTGTCCGAAGTATGCAGAATCATCGGGATCGCTCTTATCGAGCTATTTAATCCGAGAAACACGTTTTCTGGCGATTTCACCACACCACTGTTCGTTGGATATGCAGAACCGGAGATATCTTGGTTTTCGTGGGGTTTCAAGCTGAAATGTGCATTTTCTGCGATAATCTTGGTGAGACTTCTGTCCGATGTATGCAGAATCATCGAGATCGATCTTTTCGAGCTATTTAATGCGAGAAACACGTTATCCGGTGTTTTCACCACTCCACAGTGGGTTTGATATGCAGAACTGGCGACATCTTGGATTTCGTCGGGTTTCAAGCTGAGATATGCATTTTCAACGATAATCTTGGTGAGACTTCTGTCCGATGTATGCAGAATCATCGAGATCGATCTTTTCGAGCTATTTAATGCGAGAAACACGTTATCCGGTGTTTTCACCACTCCACAGTGGGTTTGATATGCAGAACTGGCATCATCTTGGTTTTCGTCGGGTTTCAAGTTGAGATATGCATTTTCTACGATAATCTTGGAGAAACATCTGTCCGAAGTATGCAGAATCATCAAGATCGCTCTTTTCGAGCTATTTAATGCGAAAAAACAAGTTTTCTGGTGTTTTCACCACTCCACAGTGCGTTTGATATGCAGAACCGGCGACATCTTGGATTTCGTCGGGGTTCAAGCTGAGATATGCAATTCCTGCGATAATCTTGGTGAGACTTCTGTCCGAAGTATGCTGAATCATCGAGATTGCTCGTTTCGAGCTATTTAATGCGAGAAACACGTTATCTGGTGTTTTCAGCACTCCACAGATGGTTTGATATGCAGAACCGGAGATAATTTGGTTTTCGTGGGGTTTCAAGCTGAGATATGCATTTTCTGCGATAATCTTGGTGAGACTTCTGTCCGTAGTATGCAGAATCATCGAGATCGCTCTTTTCGAGCTATTTAATGCGAGAAACACGTTATCTGGTGTTTTCAGCACTCCACAGTGCGTTTGATATGCAGAACCGGCGACATCTTGATTTTCGTGAGGTTTCAAGCTGAGATAAGCATTTTCTGCGATAATATTGGTGAGACTTCTGTCCGAAGTATGCAGAATCATCGATATCGCTCTTTTAGAGCTATTTAATGCGAGCAACACGTTATCTGGTGTTTTGACCACTCCACAGTGCGTTTGAAATGTAGAACCGCCGATAACTTGGTTTTCGTGGGGTTTCCAGCTGAAATACGCATTGTCTGCGATAATCTTGGTGTTTCATCTATGAGAAGTATGCAGAATCATCAAGAACGCTCTTTTCGAGCTAGTTAATGCGAGAAACACGTTATCTGGTGTTTTAACCACTCCACAGTGCGTATGATATGCAGAACCGACGATATCCTGGTTTTCGTGGGGTTTCAAGCTCAGATGTGCATTTTCTGCGATAATCTTGGTGAGACTTCTGTCCGAAGTATGCAGAGTCATCGAGATCGTACTTTTCGAGCTATTTAATGCGTGAAACACGTTTTCTGGGGTTTTCACCACTCCACAGTTCGTTGGATATGCAGAACCGGCGACATCTTGGATTTCGTCGGGGTTCAAGCTGAGATATGCAATTCCTGCGATAATCTTGGTGAGAAATCTGTCCGAAGTATGCTTAATCATCGAGATCGCTCGTTTCCAGCTATTTAATGCGAGAAACACGTTATCTGGTGTTTTCACCACTCCACAGTTGGTTTGATATGCAGAACCGGCGATGTTTGGTTTTCGTCGGGTTTCAAGTTGAGATATGCTTTTTCTACGATAATCTTGGTGAAACATCTGTCCGAAGTATGCAGAAACATCAAGAGCGCTCTTTTCGAGCTATTTAATGCGAGAAACACGTTTTCTGGGGTTTTCACCACACCACAGTTCGTTGGATGTGCAGAACCGGAGATATCTTGGTTTTCGTGGGGTTTCTAGCAGAGATATGCATTTTCTGCGATAATCATGGTGAGACTTCGGTTAGAAGTATGCAGAATCATCGAGATCGCACTTTTCGATCTATTTAATGCGAGAAACACGTTGTCTGGTGTTTTCACCACTCCACAGTTGGTTTGATATGCAGAACCGGCGATATCTGGGTTTTCGTGGGGTTTCAAGCTGAGATATGCATTTTCAGCGATAATCATGGTGAGACTTCTGTTAGAAGTATGCAGAATCATCGAGATCGCACATTTCGATCTATTTAATGCGAGAAACACGTTATCTGGTGTTTTCACCACTCCACAGTGCGTTTGATATGCAGAACCAGCGATATCTTGGTTTTCGTGGGGTTTCAAGCTGAGATATGCATTTTTTACGATAATCATGGTGAGACTTCTGTCCGAAGTATGCAGAATCATCGAGATCGCACTTTTCGAGCTATTTAATGCGAGAAACAGGATATCTGGTGTTTTCAGCACTCCACAGTGCGTTTGATATGCAGAACCAGCGATATCTAGGTTTTCGTGGGGTTTCAAGCTGAGATATGCAATTTCTGCGATAATCTTGGTGAGACTTATGTCCGAAGTATGCAGAGTCATCGAGATCGTACTTTTCGAGCTATTTAATGCGAGAAACACGTTTTCTGGGGTTTTCACCACTCCACAGTTCGTTGGATATGCAGAACAGGAGATATCTTGGTTTTCGTGGGGTTTCTAGCAGAGATATGCATTTTCTGCGATAATCATTGTGAGACTTCTGTTAGAAGTATGCAGAATCATCGAGATCGCACTTTTCGATCTATTTCATGCGAGAAACACGTTGTCTGGTGTTTTCACCACTCCACAGTTGTTTGATATGCAGAACCCGCGATGTTTGGATTTCGTCGGGTTTCAAGTTGAGATATGCATTTTCTGCGACAATCTTGGTGAGACTTCTGTCCGAAGTATGCAGAATCATCTAGATCGCTCTTTTCGAGCTACTTAATGCACGAAACACGTTTTCTGGTGTTTTCACCACTCCACAGTACGTTTGACATGCAGAACCGGAGATATCTTGGTTTCGGTCGGGTTTCAAGCTGAGATATGCATTTTCTACGATAATCCTGGTGAGACTTCTGTCAGAAGTATGCAGAATCTTCGAGAACGCTCTTATCGAGCTATTTAATGCGAGAATCACGTTTTCTGGGGTTTTCACCACACCACAGTTCGTTGGATATGCAGAACCGGAGATATCTTGATTTCCTGGGGTTTCAAGCTGAGATATGCATTTTCTGCGACAATCTTGGTGAGACTTCTGTCCGAAGTATGCAGAATCATCGGGATCGCTCTTATCGAGCTATTTAATCCGAGAAACACGTTTTCTGGCGATTTCACCACACCACTGTTCGTTGGATATGCAGAACCGGAGATATCTTGGTTTTCGTGGGGTTTCAAGCTGAAATATGCATTTTCTGCGATAATCTTGGTGAGACTTCTGTCCGATGTATGCAGAATCATCGAGATCGCTCTTTTCGAGCTATTTAATGCGAGAAACACGTTATCCGGTGTGTTCACCACTCCACAGTGGGTTTGATATGCAGAACTGGCGACATCTTGGATTTCGTCGGGTTTCAAGCTGAGATATGCATTTTCTACGATAATCTTGGTGAGACTTCTGTCAGAAGTTTGCAGAATCATCTAGATCGCTCTTTTCGAGCTATTTAATGCGAGAAACACGTTAACTGGTGTTTTCACCACTCCGCAGTCCGTTTGATATGTAGAACCAGCGATATCTGGGTTTTCGTGGGGTTTCAAGCTGAGATATGCATTTTCTGCGATAATCTTGGTGAGACTTCTGTCCGAAGTATGCAGAAACATCGAGAGCACTCTTTTCGAGCTATTTAATGCGAGAATCACGTTTTCTGGGGTTTTCACCACACCACAGTTCGTTGGATATGCAGAACCGGAGATATCTTGGTTTTCGTGGGGTTTCAAGCTGAGATATGCATTTTCTGCAATAATCTTGTTGAGACTTCTGTCCGAAGTATGCAGAAAAATCGAGAGCGCTCTTTTCGAGCTATTTAATGCGAGAAACACGTTTTCTGGGGTTTTCACCACACCTCTGTTCGTTGGATATGCAGAACCGGAGATATCTTGGTTTTCCTGGGGTTTCAAGCTGAGATATGCATTTTCTGCGACAATCTTGGTGAGACTTCTGTCCGAAGTATGCAGAATCATCGGGATCGCTCTTATCGAGCTATTTAATGCGAGAATCACGTTTTCTGGGGTTTTCACCACACCACAGTTCGTTGGATATGCAGAACCGGAGATATCTTGATTTCCTGGGGTTTCAAGCTGAGATATGCATTTTCTGCGACAATCTTGGTGAGACTTCTGTCCGAAGTATGCAGAATCATCGGGATCGCTCTTATCGAGCTATTTAATCCGAGAAACACGTTTTCTGGCGATTTCACCACACCACTGTTCGTTGGATATGCAGAACCGGAGATATCTTGGTTTTCGTGGGGTTTCAAGCTGAAATGTGCATTTTCTGCGATAATCTTGGTGAGACTTCTGTCCGATGTATGCAGAATCATCGAGATCGATCTTTTCGAGCTATTTAATGCGAGAAACACGTTATCCGGTGTTTTTACCACTCCACAGTGGGTTTGATATGCAGAACTGGCGACATCTTGGATTTCGTCGGGTTTCAAGCTGAGATATGCATTTTCAACGATAATCTTGGTGAGACTTCTGTCCGATGTATGCAGAATCATCGAGATCGATCTTTTCGAGCTATTTAATGCGAGAAACACGTTATCCGGTGTTTTCACCACTCCACAGTGGGTTTGATATGCAGAACTGGCAACATCTTGGTTTTCGTGGGGTTTCCAGCTGAGACATACATTTTCTGCGATAATCATGGTGAGTCTTCTGTCAGAAGTATGCAGAATCTTCGAGATCGCTCTATTCGAGCTATTTAATGCGAGAAACACGTTATCTGGTTGTTTTCACCACTCCACAGTGCGTTTGATATGCAGAACCGGCGACATCTTGATTTTCGTGGGGTTTCTAGCTGAGATATGCAATTCCTGCGATAATCTTGGTGAGACTTCTGTCCGAAGTATGCAGAGTCATCGAGATCGTACTTTTCGAGCTATTTAATGCGTGAAACACGTTTTCTGGGGTTTTCACCACTCCACAGTTCGTTGGATATGCAGAACCGGCGACATCTTGGATTTCGTCGGGGTTCAAGCTGAGATACGCATTTTCTGCGATAATCTTGGTGAGACTTCTGTCCGTAGTATGCAGAATCATCGAGATCGCTCTTTTCGAGCTATTTAATGCGAGAAACACGTTATCTGGTGTTTTCAGCACTCCACAGTGCGTTTGATATGCAGAACCGACGATCTCCTGGTTTTCGTGGGGTTTCAAGCTCAGATGTGCATTTTCTGCGATAATCTTGGTGAGACTTCTGTCCGAAGTATGCAGAGTCATCGAGATCGTACTTTTCGAGCTATTTAATGCGTGAAACACGTTTTCTGGGGTTTTCACCACTCCACAGTTCGTTGGATATGCAGAACCGGCGACATCTTGGATTTCGTCGGGGTTCAAGCTGAGATATGCAATTCCTGCGATAATCTTGGTGAGAAATCTGTCCGAAGTATGCTTAATCATCGAGATCGCTCGTTTCCAGCTATTTAATGCGAGAAACACGTTATCTGGTGTTTTCACCACTCCACAGTGCGTTTGATATGCAGAACCAGCGATATCTTGGTTTTCGTGGGGTTTCAAGCTGAGATATGCATTTTCTCCGATAAACATGGAGAGACTTCTGTCCGAATTAGGCTGAATCATCGAGATCGCTCTTTTCGAGCTAGCTAATGCGAGAAAAACCTTGTCAGGGGTTTTCACCACTCCACAGTGCGTTTGATATGCAGAACCAGCGATATCTTGGCTTTCGTTGGGTTTCAAGCTGAGATATGCATTTTTTACGATAATCTTGGTGAGACTTCTGTCCGAAGTATGCAGAATCATCGAGATCGCTGTTTTCGAGCTATTTGATGCGACAAACACGTTAACTGGTGTTTTCACCACTCCACAGTGCGTATGATGTGCAGAACCGACGATATCCTGGTTTTCGTGGGGTTTCAAGCTCAGATATGCATTTTCTGCGATAATATTGGTGAGACTTCAGACAGAAGTATGCAGAATCATCTAGATCACTCTTTTCGAGCTATTTAATGCGAGAAACACGTTATCCGGTGTTTTCACCACTCCACAGTGGGTTTGATATGCAGAACTGGCGACATCTTGGATTTCGTCGGGTTTCAAGCTGAGATATGCATTTTCTACGATAATCTTGGTGAGACTTCTGTCAGAAGTTTGCAGAATCATCTAGATCGCTCGTTTCGAGATATTTAATGCGAAAAAACAAGTTTTCTGGTGTTTTCACCACTCCACAGTGCGTCTGATATGCAGAACCGGCGATATCTTGGTTTTCGTGGGGTTTCCAGCTGAGACATACATTTTCTGCGATAATCTTGGTGAGTCTTCTGTCAGAAGTATGCAGAATCTTCGAGATCGCTCTATTCGAGCTATTTAATGCGAGAAACACGTTATCTGGTTGTTTTCACCACTCCACAGTGCGTTTGATATGCAGAACCGGCGACATCTTGATTTTCGTGGGGTTTCTAGCTGAGATATGCATTTTCTGCGAAAATATTGGTGAGACTTCTGACCGAAGTATGCAGAGTCATCGAGATCGTACTTTTCGAGCTATTTAATGCGAGAAACACGTTTTCTGGGGTTTTCACCACTCCACAGTTGGTTTGATATGCAGAACCGGCGATGTTTGGTTTTCGTCGGGTTTCTAGCTGAGATATGCATTTTCTGCGATAATCTTGGTGAGACTTCTGTCCGTAGTATGCAGAATCATCGCGATCGCTCTTATCGAGCTATTTAATGCGAGAAACACGTTATCTGGTGTTTTCAGCACTCCACAGTGCGTTTGATATGCAGAACCGGCGACATCTTGATGTTCGTGAGGTTTCAAGCTGAGATATGCATTTTCTGCGATAATATTGGTGAGACTTCTGTCCGAAGTATGCAGAATCATCGATATCGCTCTTTTAGAGCTATTTAATGCGAGCAACACGTTATGTGGTGTATTCACCACTCCACAGTACGTTAGACATGCAGAACCGGAGGTATCTTCGTTTCGGTCGGGTTTCAAGCTGAGGTATGCATTTTCTACGACAATATTGGTGAGACCTCTGTCAGAAGTATGCAGAACCTTCGAGAACGCTCTTTTCGAGCTACTTAATGCGAGAAACACGTTTTCTGGTGTTTTCACCACCCCACAGTGCGTTTGATATGCAAAACCGGAGATATCTTGGTTTTCGTGGGGTTTCAAGCTGAGATATGCATTTTCTGCAATAATCTTGTTGAGACTTCTGTCCGAAGTATG
Source organism: Anthophora plumipes (assembly GCA_951804975.1). NCBI lineage: Eukaryota > Metazoa > Arthropoda > Insecta > Hymenoptera > Apidae > Anthophora > Anthophora plumipes. The sequence continues at coordinate 23,260,046 of OX638118.1, forward strand.
CAGAAAAATCGAGAGCGCTCTTTTCGAGCTATTTAATGCGAGAAACACGTTTTCTGGGGTTTTCACCACACCTCTGTTCGTTGGATATGCAGAACCGGAGATATCTTGGTTTTCCTGGGGTTTCAAGCTGAGATATGCATTTTCTGCGACAATCTTGGTGAGACTTCTGTCCGAAGTATGCAGAATCGTCGGGATCGCTCTTATCGAGCTATTTAATGCGAGAAACACGTTTTCTGGCGATTTCACCACACCACTGTTCGTTGGATATGCAGAACCGGAGATATCTTGGTTTTCGTGGGGTGTCAAGCTGAAATATGCATTTTCTGCGATAATCTTGGTGAGACTTCTGTCCGATGTATGCAGAATCATCGAGATCGATCTTTTCGAGCTATTTAATGCGAGAAACACGTTATCCGGTGTTTTCACCACTCCACAGTGGGTTTGATATGCAGAACCGGCGACATCTTGATTTTCGTGGGGTTTCTAGCTGACATATGCATTTTCTGCAAAAATATTGGTGAGACTTCTGTCCGAAGTATGCAGAGTCATCGAGATCGTACTTTTCGAGCTATTTAATGCGAGAAACACGTTTTCTGGGGTTTTCACCACTCCACAGTTGGTTTGATATGCAGAACCGGCGATGTTTGGTTTTCGTCGGGTTTCAAGTTTAGATATGCATTCTCTACGATAATCTTGGAGAAACATCTGTCCGAAGTATGCAGAATCATCAAGATCGCTCTTTTCGAGCTATTTAATGCGAAAAAACAAGTTTTCTGGTGTTTTCACCACTCCACAGTGCGTTTGATATGCAGAACCGGCGATGTTTGGTTTTCGTCGGGTTTCAAGTTGAGATATGCTTTTTCTACGATAATCTTGGTGAAACATCTGTCCGAAGTATGCAGAAACATCAAGAGCGCTCTTTTCGAGCTATTTAATGCGAGAAACACGTTTTCTGGGGTTTTCACCACACCACAGTTCGTTGGATGTGCAGAACCGGAGATATCTTGGTTTTCGTGGGGTTTCAAGCTGAAATGTGCATTTTCTGCGATAATCTTGGTGAGACTTCTGTCCGATGTATGCAGAATCATCGAGATCGATCTTTTCGAGCTATTTAATGCGAGAAACACGTTATCCGGTGTTTTCACCACTCCACAGTGTGTTTGATATGCAGAACTGGCGACATCTTGGATTTCGTCGGGTTTCAAGCTGAGATATGCATTTTCAACGATAATCTTGGTGAGACTTCTGTCCGATGTATGCAGAATCATCGAGATCGATCTTTTCGAGCAATTTAATGCGAGAAACACGTTATCCGGTGTTTTCACCACTCCACAGTGGGTTTGATATGCAGAACTGGCAACATCTTGGTTTTCGTGGGGTTTCCAGCTGAGACATACATTTTCTGCGATAATCATGGTGAGACTTCTGTCAGAAGTATGCAGAATCTTCGAGATCGCTCTATTCGAGCTATTTAATGCGAGAAACACGTTATCTGGTTGTTTTCACCACTCCACAGTGCGTTTGATATGCAGAACCGGCGACATCTTGATTTTCGTGGGGTTTCTAGCTGAGATATGCATTTTCTGCGAAAATATTGGTGAGACTTCTGTCCGAAGTATGCAGAGTCATCGAGATCGTACTTTTCGAGCTATTTAATGCGAGAAACACGTTTTCTGGGGTTTTCACCACTCCACAGTTGGTTTGATATGCCGAACCGGCGATGTTTGGTTTTCGTCGGGTTTCAAGTTGAGATATGCATTTTCTACGATAATCTTGGAGAAACATCTGTCCGAAGTATGCAGAATCATCAAGATCGCTCTTTTCGAGCTATTTAATGCGAAAAAACAAGTTTTCTGGTGTTTTCACCACTCCACAGTGCGTTTGATATGCAGAACCGGCGACATCTTGGATTTCGTCGGGATTCAAGCTGAGATATGCAATTCCTGCGATAATCTTGGTGAGACTTCTGTCCGAAGTATGCTGAATCATCGAGATTGCTCGTTTCGAGCTATTTAATGCGAGAAACACGTTATCTGGTGTTTTCTCCACTCCACAGTGCGTATGATGTGCAGAACCAACGATATCCTGCTTTTCGTGGGGTTTCAAGCTCAGATATGCATTTTGTGCGATAATATTGGTGAGACTTCTGTCCGAAGTATGCAGAATCATCGATATCGCTCTTTTAGAGCTATTTAATGCGAGAAACACGTTATCTGGTGTTTTCACTACTCCACAGTTGGTTTGATATGCAGAACCGGAGATAATTTGGTTTTCGTGGGGTTTCAAGCTGAGATATGCATTTTCTGCGATAATCTTGGTGAGACTTCTGTCCGTAGTATGCAGAATCATCGAGATCGCTCTTTTCGAGCTATTTAATGCGAGAAACACGTTATCTGGTGTTTTCAGCACTCCACAGTGCGTTTGATATGCAGAACCGGCGACATCTTGATTTTCGTGAGGTTTCAAGCTGAGATAAGCATTTTCTGCGATAATATTGGTGAGACTTCTGTCCGAAGTATGCAGAATCATCGATATCGCTCTTTTAGAGCTATTTAATGCGAGCAACACGTTATCTGGTGTTTTGACCACTCCACAGTGCGTTTGATATGTAGAACCGCCGATAACTTGGTTTTCGTGGGGTTTCCAGCTGAAATATGCATTGTCTGCGATAATCTTGGTGTTTCATCTATGAGAAGTATGCAGAATCATCAAGAACGCTCTTTTCGAGCTAGTTAATGCGAGAAACACGTTATCTGGTGTTTTAACCACTCCACAGTGCGTATGATATGCAGAACCGACGATATCCTGGTTTTCGTGGGGTTTCAAGCTCAGATGTGCATTTTCTGCGATAATCTTGGTGAGACTTCTGTCCGAAGTATGCAGAGTCATCGAGATCGTACTTTTCGAGCTATTTAATGCGTGAAACACGTTTTCTGGGGTTTTCACCACTCCACAGTTCGTTGGATATGCAGAACCGGCGACATCTTGGATTTCGTCGGGGTTCAAGCTGAGATATGCAATTCCTGCGATAATCTTGGTGAGAAATCTGTCCGAAGTATGCTTAATCATCGAGATCGCTCGTTTCCAGCTATTTAATGCGAGAAACACGTTATCTGGTGTTTTCACCACTCCACAGTGCGTGTGAAATGCAGAACCGACGATATCCTGGTTTTCGTGGGGTTTCAAGCTCAGATGTGCATTTTCTGCGATAATCTTGGTGAGAAATCTGTCCGAAGTATGCTTAATCATCGAGATCGCTCGTTTCCAGCTATTTAATGCGAGAAACACGTTATCTGGTGTTTTCACCACTCCACAGTTGGTTTGATATGCAGAACCGGCGATGTTTGGTTTTCGTCGGGTTTCAAGTTGAGATATGCTTTTTCTACGATAATCTTGGTGAAACATCTGTCCGAAGTATGCAGAAACATCAAGAGCGCTCTTTTCGAGCTATTTAATGCGAGAAACACGTTTTCTGGGGTTTTCACCACACCACAGTGCGTTGGATGTACAGAACCGGAGATATCTTGGTTTTCGTGGGGTTTCTAGCAGAGATATGCATTTTCTGCGATAATCATGGTGAGACTTCGGTTAGAAGTATGCAGAATCATCGAGATCGCACTTTTCGATCTATTTAATGCGAGAAACACGTTGTCTGGTGTTTTCACCACTCCACAGTTGGTTTGATATGCAGAACCGGCGATATCTGGGTTTTCGTGGGGTTTCAAGCTGAGATATGCATTTTCAGCGATAATCTTGGTGAGAGTTCTGTCCGAAGTATGCAGAATCATCGAGATCGCTCTATTCGAGCTATTTAACGCGACAAAACGTTATCTGGTGTTTTCAGCACTCCACAGTGCGTTTGATATGCAGAACCAGCGATATCTTGGTTTGCGTGGGGTTTCAAGCTGAGATATGCATTTTCTCCGATAAACATGGAGAGACTTCTGTCCGAATTAGGCTGAATCATCGAGATCGCTCTTTTCGAGCTAGCTAATGCGAGAAAAACCTTGTCAGGGGTTTTCACCACTCCACAGTGCGTTTGATATGCAGAACCAGCGATATCTTGGCTTTCGTTGGGTTTCAAGCTGAGATATGCATTTTTTACGATAATATTGGTGAGACTTCTGTCCGAAGTATGCAGAATCATCGAGATCGCTCTTTTCGAGCTATTTGATGCGACAAACATGTTAACTGGTGTTTTCACCACTCCACAGTGCGTATGATGTGCAGAACCGACGATATCCTGGTTTTCGTCGGGTTTCAAGCTGAGATATGCATTTTCTACGATAATCTTGGTGAGACTTCTGTCAGAAGTTTGCAGAATCATCTAGATCGCTCGTTTCGAGATATTTAATGCGAAAAAACAAGTTTTCTGGTGTTTTCACCACTCCACAGTGCGTCTGATATGCAGAACCGGCGATATCTTGGTTTTCGTGGGGTTTCCAGCTGAGACATACATTTTCTGCGATAATCTTGGTGAGTCTTCTGTCAGAAGTATGCAGAATCTTCGAGATCGCTCTATTCGAGCTATTTAATGCGAGAAACACGTTATCTGGTTGTTTTCACCACTCCACAGTGCGTTTGATATGCAGAACCGGCGACATCTTGATTTTCGTGGGGTTTCTAGCTGAGATATGCATTTTCTGCGAAAATATTGGTGAGACTTCTGACCGAAGTATGCAGAGTCATCGAGATCGTACTTTTCGAGCTATTTAATGCGAGAATCACGTTTTCTGGGGTTTTCACCACTCCACAGTTGGTTTGATATGCAGAACCGGCGATGTTTGGTTTTCGTCGGGTTTCTAGCTGAGATATGCATTTTCTGCGATAATCTTGGTGAGACTTCTGTCCGTAGTATGCAGAATCATCGCGATCGCTCTTATCGAGCTATTTAATGCGAGAAACACGTTATCTGGTGTTTTCAGCACTCCACAGTGCGTTTGATATGCAGAACCGGCGACATCTTGATGTTCGTGAGGTTTCAAGCTGAGATATGCATTTTCTGCGATAATATTGGTGAGACTTCTGTCCGAAGTATGCAGAATCATCGATATCGCTCTTTTAGAGCTATTTAATGCGAGCAACACGTTATGTGGTGTATTCACCACTCCACAGTACGTTAGACATGCATAACCGGAGGTATCTTCGTTTCGGTCGGGTTTCAAGCTGAGGTATGCATTTTCTACGACAATATTGGTGAGACCTCTGTCAGAAGTATGCAGAACCTTCGAGAACGCTCTTTTCGAGCTACTTAATGCGAGAAACACGTTTTCTGGTGTTTTCACCACCCCCCGGGCGTTTGATATGCAAAACCGGAGATATCTTGGTTTTCGTGGGGTTTCAAGCTGAGATATGCATTTTCTGCAATTATCTTGTTGAGACTTCTGTCCGAAGTATGCAGAAAAATCGAGAGCGCTCTTTTCGAGCTATTTAATGCGAGAAACACGTTTTCTGGGGTTTTCACCACACCTCTGTTCGTTGGATATGCAGAACCGGAGATATCTTGGTTTTCCTGGGGTTTCAAGCTGAGATATGCATTTTCTGCGACAATCTTGGTGAGACTTCTGTCCGAAGTATGCAGAATCATCGGGATCGCTCTTATCGAGCTATTTAATGCGAGAAACACGTTTTCTGGCGATTTCACCACACCACTGTTCGTTGGATATGCAGAACCGGAGATATCTTGGTTTTCGTGGGGTGTCAAGCTGAAATATGCATTTTCTGCGATAATCTTGGTGAGACTTCTGTCCGATGTATGCAGAATCATCGAGATCGATCTTTTCGAGCTATTTAATGCGAGAAACACGTTATCCGGTGTTTTCACCACTCCACAGTGGGTTTGATATGCAGAACCGGCGACATCTTGATTTTCGTGGGGTTTCTAGCTGAGATATGCATTTTCTGCAAAAATATTGGTGAGACTTCTGTCCGAAGTATGCAGAGTCATCGAGATCGTACTTTTCGAGCTATTTAATGCGAGAAACACGTTTTCTGGGGTTTTCACCACTCCACAGTTGGTTTGATATGCAGAACCGGCGATGTTTGGTTTTCGTCGGGTTTCAAGTTTAGATATGCATTCTCTACGATAATCTTGGAGAAACATCTGTCCGAAGTATGCAGAATCATCAAGATCGCTCTTTTCGAGCTATTTAATGCGAAAAAACAAGTTTTCTGGTGTTTTCACCACTCCACAGTGCGTTTGATATGCAGAACCGGCGACATCTTGGATTTCGTCGGGGTTCAAGCTGAGATATGCAATTCCTGCGATAATCTTGGTGAGAAATCTGTCTGAAGTATGCTTAATCATCGAGATCGCTCGTTTCCAGCTATTTAATGCGAGAAACACGTTATCTGGTGTTTTCACCACTCCACAGTGCGTGTGATATGCAGAACCGACGATATCCTGGTTTTCGTGGGGTTTCAAGCTCAGATGTGCATTTTCTGCGATAATCTTGGTGAGAAATCTGTCCGAAGTATGCTTAATCATCGAGATCGCTCGTTTCCAGCTATTTAATGCGAGAAACACGCTTTCTGGTGTTTTCACCACTCCACAGTTGGTTTGATATGCAGAACCGGCGATGTTTGGTTTTCGTCGGGTTTCAAGTTGAGATATGCTTTTTCTACGATAATCTTGGTGAAACATCTGTCCGAAGTATGCAGAAACATCAAGAGCGCTCTTTTCGAGCTATTTAATGCGAGAAACACGTTTTCTGGGGTTTTCACCACACCACAGTTCGTTGGATGTGCAGAACCGGAGATATCTTGGTTTTCGCGGGGTTTCTAGCAGAGATATGCATTTTCTGCGATAATCATGGTGAGACTTCGGTTAGAAGTATGCAGAATCATCGAGATCGCACTTTTCGATCTATTTAATGCGAGAAACACGTTGTCTGGTGTTTTCACCACTCCACAGTTGGTTTGATATGCAGAACCGGCGATATCTGGGTTTTCGTGGGGTTTCAAGCTGAGATATGCATTTTCAGCGATAATCTTGGTGAGACTTCTGTCCGAAGTATGCAGAATCATCGAGATCGCTCTATTCGAGCTATTTAACGCGACAAAACGTTATCTGGTGTTTTCAGCACTCCACAGTGCGTTTGATATGCAGAACCAGCGATATCTTGGTTTTCGTGGGGTTTCAAGCTGAGATATGCATTTTCTGCGATAAACATGGAGAGACTTCTGTCCGAATTAGGCTGAATCATCGAGATCGCTCTTTTCGAGCTAGTTAATGCGAGAAAAACCTTGTCAGGGGTTTTCACCACTCCACATTGCGTTTGATATGCAGAACCAGCGATATCTTGGCTTTCGTTGGGTTTCAAGCTGAGATATGCATTTTTTACGATAATCTTGGTGAGACTTCTGTCCGAAGTATGCAGAATCATCGAGATCGCTCTTTTCGAGCTACTTGATGCGAGAAACACGTTAACTGGTGTTTCCACCACTCCACAGTGCGTTTGATATGCAGAACCGGCGACATCTTGGATTTCGTCGGGGTTCAAGCTGAGATATGCATTTTCTACGATAATCTTGGTGAGACTTCTGTCCGAAGTATGCAGAATCATCGATATCGCTCTTTTAGAGCTATTTAATGCGAGCAACACGTTATGTGGTGTATTCACCACTCCACAGTACGTTAGACATGCAGAACCGGAGGTATCTTCGTTTCGGTCGGGTTTCAAGCTGAGGTATGCATTTTCTACGACAATATTGGTGAGACCTCTGTCAGAAGTATGCAGAACCTTCGAGAACGCTCTTTTCGAGCTACTTAATGCGAGAAACACGTTTTCTGGTGTTTTCACCACCCCACAGTGCGTTTGATATGCAGAACCGGCGACATCGTGGTTTTCGTCGGATTTCAAGCTGAGATATGCATTTTCTGCGATAATATTGGTGAGACTTCTGTCCGAAGTACGCAGAATCATCGGGATCGCTCTTTTCGAGCTATTTAATGCGAGGAACACGTTTTCTGGCGTTTTCACCACACCACTGTTCGTTGGATATGCAGAACCGGAGATATCTTGGTTTTCGTGGGGTTTCAAGCTGGAATATGCATTTTCTGCGATAATCTTGGTGAGACTTCAGTCAGAAGTATGCAGAAAAATCGAGAGCGCTCTTTTCGAGCTATTTAATGCGAGAAAGACGTTTTCTGGGGTTTTCACCAAACCTCTGTTCGTTGGATATGCAGAACCGGAGATATCTTGGTTTTCCTGGGGTTTCAAGCTGAGATATGCATTTTCTGCGATAATCTTGGTGAGACTTCTGTCCGAAGTATGCAGAATCATCGGGATCGCTCTTTTCGAGCTATTTAATGCGAGGAACACGTTTTCTGGCGTTTTCACCACACCACTGTTCGTTGGATATGCAGAACCGGAGATATCTTGGTTTTCGTGGGGTTTCAAGCTGGAATATGCATTTTCTGCGATAATCTTAGTGAGACATCTGTCCGAAGTATGCAGAATCATCGAGATCGCTCTTTTCGAGCTATTTAATGCACGAAACACGTTAACTGGTGTTTTCACCACTCCACAGTGCGTATGATGTGCAGAACCGGCAACATCTTGATTTTCGTGAGGTTTCGAGCTGAGATATGCATTATCTGCGATAATATTGGTGAGACTTCAGTAAGAAGTATGCAGAATCATCTAGATCGCTCTTTTAGAGCTATTTAATGCGAGAAACACGTTATCTGGTGTTTTCACCACTCCACAGTGCGTTTGATATGCAGAACCGGCGACATCATGGCTGTCGTCGGGCATCAAGCTGAGATATGCATTTTCTGCGATAATCTTGGTGAGACATCAGTCAGAAGTATGCAGAATCATCGAGATCGCTCTTTTCGAGCTATTTAATGGAGAAACACGTTATCTGGTGTATTGACCACTCCACAGTGCGTTTGATATGCGGAACCGGCGCCAGCTTGATTTTCGTGAGGTTTCAAGCTGAGATATGCATTTTCTGCGATAATATTGGTGAGAGTTCAGTCAGAAGTATGCAGGATCATCTAGATCGCTCGTTTCGAGCTATTTAATTCGAGAAACACGTTATCTGGTGTTTTCACCACTCCACAGTGCGTTTGATATGCAGAACCGGCGACATCATGGCTGTCGTCGGGTATCAAGCTGGGATATGCATTTTCTACGATAATCTTGGTGAGACTTCTGTCAGAAGTATGCAGAATCATCGGGAACGCTCTTTTCGAGCTATTTAATGCGAGAAACTCGTTATCTGGTTGTTTTCACCACTCCACAGTGCGTTTGATATGCAGAACCGGCGTCAACTTGATTTTCGTGAGGTTTCAAGGTGAGATATGCATTTTCTGCGATAATCTTGGTGAGACTTCTGTCAGAAGTATGCAGAATCATCGAGATCGCTCTTTTCGAGCTACTTAATTCGAGAAACACGTTATCTGGTGTTTTCGCCACTCCACAGTGCGTTTGACATGCAGAACCGCAGATATCTTGGTTACGTTCGGGATTCAAGCTGAGATATGCATTTTCTGCGATAATCTTGGTGAGACTTCAGTCAGAAGTATGCAGAACCGTCTAGATCGCTCTTGTCGAGCTATTTAACGCGAGAAACACGTTTTCTGGTGTATTCACCACCCCACAGTACGTTTGACATGCAGAACCGGATATATCTTGGTTTCGGTCGGGTTTCAAGCTGAGATATGCATTTTCTACGATAATCTTGGTGAGACTTCTGTCAGACGTATGCAGAATCATCGGGATCGCTCTTTTCGAGCTATTTAATGGGAGAAACACGTTTTCTGGTGTATTCACCACTCCACAGTACGTTTGACATGCAGAACAGGAGATATCTTGGTTTAGGTCGGGTATCAAGCTGAGATATGCATTTTCAACGATAATCTTGGTGAGACTTCTGTCAGAAGTATGCAGAATCATCGGGATCGCTCTTTTCGAGCTATTTAATGCGAGAAACACGTTTTCTGGTGTTTTCACCACGCCACAGTGCGTTTGATATGCAGAACCGGCGACATCGTGGTTTTCGTCGGGTTTCAAGCTGAGATATAGCATTTTCTGCGATAATATTGGTGAGACTTCAGTCAGAAGTATGCAGAATCATCTAGATCGCTCGTTTCGAGCTATTTAAAGCGAGAAACACGTTATCTGGTTGTTTTCCCCACTCCACAGTGCGTTTGATATGCAGAACCGGCGATATCTTGGTTTTCGTATGGGTTTCCAGCTGAGATATGCATTTTCTGCGATAATCTTGGTGAGTCTTCTGTCAGAAGTATGCAGAATCATCGAGATCGCTCTATTCGAGCTATTTAATGCGAGAAACACGTTATCTGGTTGTTTTCACCACTCCACAGTGCGTTTGATATGCAGAACCGGCGATATCTTGGTTTTCGTGGGGTTTCCAGCTGAGATATGCATTTTCTGCGATAATCTTGGTGAGTCTTCTGTCAGAAGTATGCAGAATCATCGAGATCGCTCTATTCGATCTATTTAATGCGAGAAACACGTTATCTGGTGGTTTTCACCACTCCACAGTGCGTTTGATATGCAGAAACGGAGATATCTTGGTTTCGGTCGGGTTTCAAGCTGAGATATGCATTTTCTGCGATAATCTTGGTGAGTCTTCTGTCAGAAGTATGCAGAATCATCTAGATCGCTCGTTTCGAGCTACTTAATGCGAGAAACATGTTATCTGGTGTTTTCACCACTCCACAGTGCGTTTAACTTGCAGAACCGGCGATATCTTGGTTTTCGTGGTGTTTCAATCTGAGATATGCATATTCTGCGATTATCTTGGTGAGACTTCTGTCAGAAGTATGCAGAATCATCGAGATCGCTCTTTTCGAGCTACTTAATTCGAGAAACACGTTATCTGGTGTTTTCGCCACTCCACAGTGCGTTTGACATGCAGAACCGCAGATATCTTGGTTACGTTCGGGATTCAAGCTGAGATATGCATTTTCTGCGATAATCTTGGTGAGACTTCAGTCAGAAGTATGCAGAATCGTCTAGAACGCTCTTGTCGAGCTATTTAACGCGAGAAACACGTTATATGGTGTTTTCACCACTCCACAGTGCGTTTGATATGCAGAACCGGCGACATCTTGGCTTTAGTCGGGGTTCAAACTGAGATATGCATTTTTTGCGATAATATTGGTGAGACTTCAGTCAGAAGTAAGCAGAATCATCTAGATCGCTCGTTTCGTGCTAATTAATGCGGCAAACACGTTATCTGGTGCTTTCAGCACTCCACAGTGCGTTTGATATGAAGAACCAGCGATATCTTGGATTTCGTGGGGTTTCAAGCTGAGATATGCATTTTTTACGATAATCTTGGTGAGACTTCTGCCCGAAGTATGCTTAATCATCGTGATCGCTCGGTTCTAGCTATTTAATGCGAGAAACACGTTATCTGGTGTTTTCACCACTCCACAGTGCGTTTGATATGCAGAACCGGCGACATCATGGCTGTCGTCGGGCATCAAGCTGAGATATGCATTTTCTGCGATAATCTTGGTGAGACATCAGTCAGAAGTTTGCAGAATCATCGATATCGCTCTTTTCGAGCTATTTAATGGAGAAACACGTTATCTGGTGTATTGACCACTCCACAGTGCGTTTGATATGCGGAACCGGCGCCATCTTGATTTTCGTGAGGTTTCAACCTGAGATATGCATTTTCTGCGATAATATTGGTGAGAGTTCAGTCAGAAGTATGCAGGATCATCTAGATCTCTCGTTTCGAGCTATTTAATGCGAGAAACACGTTGTCTGGTTGTTTTCACCACTCCACGGTGCGTTTGATATGCAGAACCGGCGACATCTTGATTTTCGTGACGTTTCTAGCTGAGATATGCATTTTCTGCGATAATATTGGTGAGACTTCAGTCAGAAGTATGCAGAATCATCTAGATCGTTCGTTTCGAGCTATTTAATGCGAAAAAACAAGTTTTCTGGTGTTTTGACCACTCCACAGTGCGTTTGATATGTAGAGCCGCCGATAACTTGGTTTTCGTGGGGTTTCCAGCTGAAATATGCATTTTCTGCGATAATCTTTGTGTTTCATCAATGAGAAGTATGCAGAATCATCCAGAACGCACTTTTCGAGCTAGTTAATGCGAGTAACACGTTTTCTGGTGTTTTCACCACTCCACAGTGCGTCTGATATGCAGAACCGACGATATCTTGGTTTTCGTGGGGTTTCCAACTGAAATATGCATTTTCTGCGATAATCTTTGTGTTTCATCAATGAGAAGTATGCAGAATCATCCAGAACGCTCTTTTCGAGCTATTTAATGCGAGAAACACGTTATCTGGTGTTTTCACCACTCCACAGTGCGTTTGATATGCAGAACCGGCGACATCTTGGCTTTAGTCGGGGTTCAAACTGAGATATGTATTTTTTGCGATAATATTGGTGAGACTTCAGTCAGAAGTATGCAGAATCATCTAGATCGCTCGTTTCGTGCTAATTAATGCGGCAAACACGTTATCTGGTGCTTTCAGCACTCCACAGTGCGTTTGATATGCAGAACCAGCGATATCTTGGATTTCGTGGGGTTTCAAGCTGAGATATGCATTTTTTACGATAATCTTGGTGAGACTCCTGTCCGAAGTATGCTTAATCATCGAGATCGCTCGTTTCGAGCTATTTAATGCGAGAAACACGTTATCTGGTGTTTTCACCACTCCACAGTGCGTATGATATGCAGAACCGGCGTCAACTTGATTTTCGTGAGGTTTCAAGGTGAGATATGCATTTTCTGCGATAATCTTGGTGACACATCAGTCAGAAGTTTGCAGAATCATCGAGATCGCTCTTTTCGAGCTGTTTAATGCGACAAACACGTTATCTGGTGTTTTCACCACTCCACAGTGCGTTTGATATGCAGAACCGGCGACATCTTGGCTTTCGTCGGTGAATCAAGCTGGGATATGCATTTTCTACGATAATCTTGGTGAGACTTCTGTCAGAAGTATGCAGAATCAGCGGGATCGCTCTTTTCGAGCTATTTAATGCGAGAAACTCGTTATCTGGTTGTTTTCACCACTCCACAGTGCGTTTGATATGCAGAACCGGCGTCATCTTGATTTTCGTGAGGTTTCAAGGTGAGATATGCATTTTCTGCGATAATCTTGGTGAGACTTCTGTCCGAAGTATGCAGAATCATCTAGATCGCTCTTTTCGAGCTATTTAATGCGAGAAACACGTTGTCTGGTGTTTTCACAACTCCACAGTTGCATTGATATGCAGAACCGGCGATATCTGGGTTTTCGTGGGGTTTCAAGCTGAGATATGCATTTTTTACGATAATCTTGGAGAGACTTCTGTCCGAAGTATGCTTAATCATCGAGATCGCTCGTTTCGAGCTATTTAATGCGAGAAACACGATATCTGGAGTTTTCACCACTCCACAGTGCGTATGATATGCAGAACCGGCGAAATCTTGGTTTTCGTAGGGTTTCAAGCTGAGATATGCATTTTCTGCGATAATCTTGGTGAGACTTCTGTCCGAAGTATGCTGAATCATCGAGATCGCTCTTTTCGAGCTAGTTAGTGCGAGAAACACGATATCTGTAATTTTCACCACTCCACAGTTGGTTTGATATGCAGATCCGGCGATATCTTGGTTTTCGTGGGGTTTCAAGCTGAGATATGCGTTTTCTACGATAATCTTGGTGAGACTTCTGTCCGAAGTATGGTGAATCATCTAGATCGCTCGTTTCGAGCTATTTAATGCGAAAAAACAAGTTTTCTGGTGTTTTCAACATTCCACAGTGCGTTTGATATACAGAACCTGCGATATCTTGATTTTCGGGGTGTTTCCAGCTGAGATATGCATTTTCTGCGCTAAGCTTGGTGAGTCTTCTGCCAGAAGTATGCAGAATCATCTAGATCGCTCTTTTCGAGCTATTTAATGCGAGAAACACGTTTTCTGGTGTTTTCACCACTCCACAGTACGATTGACATGCAGAACCGGAGATATCTTGGTTTCGGCCGGGTTTCAAGCTGAGATATGCATTTTCTACGATAATCTTGGTGAAACATCTGTCCGAAGTATGCAGAACCATCGAGAGCGCTCTTTTCGAGCTATTTAATGCGAGAAACACGTTATCTGGTGTTTTCACCACTCCACAGTGCGTTTGATATGCAGAACCGGCGACATCATGGCTGTCGTCGGGCATCAAGCTGAGATATGCATTTTCTGCGATAATCTTGGTGAGACATCAGTCAGAAGTTTGCAGAATCATCGATATCGCTCTTTTCGAGCTATTTAATGGAGAAACACGTTATCTGGTGTATTGACCACTCCACAGTGCGTTTGATATGCGGAACCGGCGCCATCTTGATTTTCGTGAGGTTTCAACCTGAGATATGCATTTTCTGCGATAATATTGGTGAGAGTTCAGTCAGAAGTATGCAGGATCATCTAGATCTCTCGTTTCGAGCTATTTAATGCGAGAAACACGTTGTCTGGTTGTTTTCACCACTCCACGGTGCGTTTGATATGCAGAACCGGCGACATCTTGATTTTCGTGACGTTTCTAGCTGAGATATGCATTTTCTGCGATAATATTGGTGAGACTTCAGTCAGAAGTATGCAGAATCATCTAGATCGTTCGTTTCGAGCTATTTAATGCGAAAAAACAAGTTTTCTGGTGTTTTGACCACTCCACAGTGCGTTTGATATGTAGAGCCGCCGATAACTTGGTTTTCGTGGGGTTTCCAGCTGAAATATGCATTTTCTGCGATAATCTTTGTGTTTCATCAATGAGAAGTATGCAGAATCATCCAGAACGCACTTTTCGAGCTAGTTAATGCGAGTAACACGTTTTCTGGTGTTTTCACCACTCCACAGTGCGTCTGATATGCAGAACCGACGATATCTTGGTTTTCGTGGGGTTTCCAACTGAAATATGCATTTTCTGCGATAATCTTTGTGTTTCATCAATGAGAAGTATGCAGAATCATCCAGAACGCTCTTTTCGAGCTATTTAATGCGAGAAACACGTTATCTGGTGTTTTCACCACTCCACAGTGCGTTTGATATGCAGAACCGGCGACATCTTGGCTTTAGTCGGGGTTCAAACTGAGATATGTATTTTTTGCGATAATATTGGTGAGACTTCAGTCAGAAGTATGCAGAATCATCTAGATCGCTCGTTTCGTGCTAATTAATGCGGCAAACACGTTATCTGGTGCTTTCAGCACTCCACAGTGCGTTTGATATGCAGAACCAGCGATATCTTGGATTTCGTGGGGTTTCAAGCTGAGATATGCATTTTTTACGATAATCTTGGTGAGACTCCTGTCCGAAGTATGCTTAATCATCGAGATCGCTCGTTTCGAGCTATTTAATGCGAGAAACACGTTATCTGGTGTTTTCACCACTCCACAGTGCGTATGATATGCAGAACCGGCGTCAACTTGATTTTCGTGAGGTTTCAAGGTGAGATATGCATTTTCTGCGATAATCTTGGTGACACATCAGTCAGAAGTTTGCAGAATCATCGAGATCGCTCTTTTCGAGCTGTTTAATGCGACAAACACGTTATCTGGTGTTTTCACCACTCCACAGTGCGTTTGATATGCAGAACCGGCGACATCTTGGCTTTCGTCGGTGAATCAAGCTGGGATATGCATTTTCTACGATAATCTTGGTGAGACTTCTGTCAGAAGTATGCAGAATCAGCGGGATCGCTCTTTTCGAGCTATTTAATGCGAGAAACTCGTTATCTGGTTGTTTTCACCACTCCACAGTGCGTTTGATATGCAGAACCGGCGTCATCTTGATTTTCGTGAGGTTTCAAGGTGAGATATGCATTTTCTGCGATAATCTTGGTGAGACTTCTGTCCGAAGTATGCAGAATCATCTAGATCGCTCTTTTCGAGCTATTTAATGCGAGAAACACGTTGTCTGGTGTTTTCACAACTCCACAGTTGCATTGATATGCAGAACCGGCGATATCTGGGTTTTCGTGGGGTTTCAAGCTGAGATATGCATTTTTTACGATAATCTTGGAGAGACTTCTGTCCGAAGTATGCTTAATCATCGAGATCGCTCGTTTCGAGCTATTTAATGCGAGAAACACGATATCTGGAGTTTTCACCACTCCACAGTGCGTATGATATGCAGAACCGGCGAAATCTTGGTTTTCGTAGGGTTTCAAGCTGAGATATGCATTTTCTGCGATAATCTTGGTGAGACTTCTGTCCGAAGTATGCTGAATCATCGAGATCGCTCTTTTCGAGCTAGTTAGTGCGAGAAACACGATATCTGTAATTTTCACCACTCCACAGTTGGTTTGATATGCAGATCCGGCGATATCTTGGTTTTCGTGGGGTTTCAAGCTGAGATATGCGTTTTCTACGATAATCTTGGTGAGACTTCTGTCCGAAGTATGGTGAATCATCTAGATCGCTCGTTTCGAGCTATTTAATGCGAAAAAACAAGTTTTCTGGTGTTTTCAACATTCCACAGTGCGTTTGATATACAGAACCTGCGATATCTTGATTTTCGGGGTGTTTCCAGCTGAGATATGCATTTTCTGCGCTAAGCTTGGTGAGTCTTCTGCCAGAAGTATGCAGAATCATCTAGATCGCTCTTTTCGAGCTATTTAATGCGAGAAACACGTTTTCTGGTGTTTTCACCACTCCACAGTACGATTGACATGCAGAACCGGAGATATCTTGGTTTCGGCCGGGTTTCAAGCTGAGATATGCATTTTCTACGATAATCTTGGTGAAACATCTGTCCGAAGTATGCAGAACCATCGAGAGCGCTCTTTTCGAGCTATTTAATGCGAGAAACTCGTTTTCTGGGGTTTTCACCACTCCACAGTTCGTTGGATATGCAGAACCGGAGATATCTTGGTTTTCGTGGGGTTTCAAGCTGAGAAATGCATTTCCTGCGATAATCTTGGTGAGACTTCTGTAAGAAGTGTGCAGAATCTTCGAGAACGCTCTTTTCGAGCTGCTTAATGCGCGAAACACGTTTTCTGGTGTTTTCACCACTCCACGGTACGTTTGATGTGCAGAACAGGCGATATCTTGATTTTCGTGGTGTTTCCAGCTGAGATATGCATTTTCTGCGATAATCTTGGTGGGTCTTTTGTCAGAAGTATGCAGAAACATCGAGAGCGCTCTTTTCGAGCTATTTAATGTGAGAAACTCGTTTTCTGGGGTTTTCACCACTCCACAGTTCGTTGGATATGCAGAACCGGAGATATTTTGGTTTTCGTCGGGTTTCAAGCCGAGATATGCATTTTCTAATATAAGCTTGGTGAAACATCTGTCCGAAGTATGCAGAAACGTCGAGAGCGCTCTTTTCGAGCTATTTAATGCTAGATACACGTTTTCTGGGGTTTTCACCACTCCACAGTTCGTTGGATATGCAGAACCGGAGATATCTTGGTTTTCGTGGGGTTTCAAGCTGCGATATGCATTTCCTGCGATAATCTTGGTGAGACTTCTGTCCGAAGTATGCTGAATCATCGGGATCGCACTTTTCGAGCTATTTAATGCGAGAAACTCGTTTTCTGGGGTTTTCACCACTCCACAGTTCGTTGGATATGCAGAACCGGAGATATCTTGGTTTTCGTGGGGTTTCAAGCTGAGATATGCATTTCCTGCGATAATCTTGGTGAGACTTCTGTCCGAAGTATGGTGAATCATCTAGATCGCTCGTTTCGAGCTATTTAATGCGAAAAAACAAGTTTTCTGGTGTTTTCAACATTCCACAGTGCGTTTGATATACAGAACCTGCGATATCTTGATTTTCGGGGTGTTTCCAGCTGAGATATGCATTTTCTGCGATTAGCTTGGTGAGTCTTCTGCCAGAAGTATGCAGAATCATCTAGATCGCTCTTTTCGAGCTATTTCATGTGAGAAACTCGTTTTCTGGGGTTTTCACCACTCCACAGTTCGTTGGATATGCAGAACCGGAGATATCTTGGTTTTCGTGGGGTTTCAAGCTGAGATATGCATTTCCTGCGATAATCTTGGCGAGACTTCTGTAAGAAGTGTGCAGAATCTTCGAGAACGCTCTTTTCGAGCTGCTTAATGCGCGAAACACGTTTTCAGGTGTTTTCACCACTCCACGGTACGTTTGATGTGCAGAACAGGCGATATCTTGATTTTCGTGGTGTTTCCAGCTGAGATATGCATTTTCTGCGATAATCTTGGTGGGTCTTTTGTCAGAAGTATGCAGAAACATCGAGAGCGCTCTTTTCGAGCTATTTAATGTGAGAAACTCGTTTTCTGGGGTTTTCACCACTCCACAGTTCGTTGGATATGCAGAACCGGAGATATTTTGGTTTTCGTCGGGTTTCAAGCCGAGATATGCATTTTCTACGATAAGCTTGGTGAAACATCTGTCCGAAGTATGCAGAAACATCGAGAGCGCTCTTTTCGAGCTATTTAATGCGAGATACACGTTTTCTGGGGTTTTCACCACTCCACAGTTCGTTGGATATGCAGAACCGGAGATATCTTGGTTTTCGTGGGGTTTCAAGCTGCGATATGCATTTCCTGCGATAATCTTGGTGAGACTTCTGTCCGAAGTATGCTGAATCATCGGGATCGCACTTTTCGAGCTATTTAATGCGAGAAACACGTTCTCTGGTTGTTTTCACCACTCCACAGTGCGTTTGATGTGCAGAACAGGCGATATCTTGATTTTCGTGGTGTTTCCAGCTGAGATATGCATTTTCGGCGATAATCTTGGTGGGTCTTTTGTCAGAAGTATGCAGAAACATCGAGAGCGCTCTTTTCGAGCTATTTAATGTGAGAAACTCGTTTTCTGGGGTTTTCACCACTCCGCAGTGCGTTTGATATGCAGAACCAGCGATATCTTGGTTTTCGTGGGGCTTCAAGCTGAGATATGCATTTCCTGCAATAATATTGGTGAGACTTCAGTCAGAAGTATGCAGAATCATCGAGATCGCACTTTTCTAGCTATTTAATGCGAAAAAACAAGTTTTCAGGGTCTTTGACCACTCCACAGTGCGTTTGATATGTAGAGCCGCCGATAACTTGGTTTTCATGGGGTTTCCAGCTGAAATATGCATTTTCTGCGATAATCTTGGTGTTTCATCTATACGAAGTATGCAGAATCATCGAGAACGCTCGTTTCGTGCTACTTAATGCGAGAAACACGTTATCTGGTGTTTTCACCACTCCACAGTGCGTTTGATATGCAGAACCAGCGATATCTTGGCTTTCGTGGGGTTTCAAGCTGAGATATGCATTTTCTGCGATAATCTTGTTGAGACTTCTGTCCGAAGTATGCAGAATCATCGAGATCGCTCTTTTCGTGCTAGTTAGTGCGAGAAACACGTTATCTTGTGTTTTCACAACTCCACAGTGCGTTGGATATGCAGAACCGGAGATATTTTGGTATTCGTCGGGTTTCAAGCTGAGATATGCATTTTCTACGATAAGCTTGGTGAGACTTCTGTCCGAAGTATGCTGAAACATCGAGATCGCTCTTTTCGACCTAGTTAATGCGAGAAAAAACTTATCCGGTGTTTTCACCACTCCACAGTGCGTTTGATATGCAGAACCAGCGATATCTTGGTTTTGTTGGGGTTTCAAGCTGAGATATGCATTTTTTACGATAATCTTCGTGAGACTTCTGTCCGAAGTATGCTTAATCATCGAGATCGCTCGTTTCGAGCTATTTAATGCGAGATACACGTTATCTGGTGTTTTCACCACTCCAGAGTGCTTTGGATATGCAGAACCGTAGATATCTTGGTTTTCGTGGGGTTTCAAGCTGGGATATGCATTTTTTACGATAATCTTGGTTAGACTTCTGTCCGAAGTATGCTTAATCATCGAGATAGCTCGTTTCGAGCTATTTAATGCGAGAAACACGTTATCTGGTGTTTTCACCACTCCACAGTGCGTTGGATATGCAGAACCGGAGATATCTTGGTTTCGGTCGGGTTTCAAGCTGAGATATGCATTTTCTACGATAATCCTGGTGAGACTTCTGTCAGAAGTATGCAGAATATTCGAGATCGCTCTTTTCGAGCTAGCTAGTGCGAGAAACACGTTATCTGGGGGTTTCACCACTCCACAGTTCGTTGGATATGCAGAACAGTAGATATCTTGGTTTTCGTGGGGTTTCAAGCAGAGATATGCATTTTCTGCGATAATCTTGGTGAGACTTCTGTTAGAAGTATGCAGAATCATCGAGATCGCTCTTTTCGAGCTAGTTAGTGCGAGAAACACGTTATCTGGTGTTTTCACCACTCCACAGAGCGTTTGATATGCAGAACAGTAGATATCTTGGTTTTCGTGGGGTTTCAAGCTGAGATATGCATTTTCTGCGATAATCTTGTTGAGACTTCTGTCCGAAGTAGGCTGAAACATCGAGATCGCTCTTTTCGAGCTAGTTAATGCGAGAAAAAACTTATCCGCTGTTTTCACCACTGCACAGTGCGTTTGATATGCAGAACCAGCGATATCTTGGCTTTCGTGGGGTTTCAAGCTGAGATATGCATTTTCTACGATAATCTTGGTGAGACTTCTGTCAGAAGTATGCAGAATCATCGTGATCGGCCTTTTCGAGCTATTTAACGCGAGAAACACGTTCTCTGGTTGTTTTCACCACTCCACAGTGCGTTTGATATGCAGAACCGGCGATATCTTGGTTTTCGTGGGGTTTCATGCTGAGATATGCATTTTCTGCGATAATCTTGGTGAGACTTCTGTCCGAAGTAGGCTGAAACATCGAGATCGCTCTTTTCGAGCTAGTTAATGGGAGAAAAAACTTATCCGCTGTTTTCACCACTCCACAGTGCGTTTGATATCCAGAACCAGCGATATCTTGGCTTTCGTGGGGTTTTTCAGCTGAGATATGCATTTTTTACGGTAATCTTGGTGAGACTTCTGTCCGAAGTATGAAGAATCATCGAGATCGCTCTACTCGAGCTATTTAATGCGAGAAACACGTTTTCTGGGGTTTTCAGCACTCCACAGTGCGTTTGATATGCAGAACACAGCGATATCTTGGTTTTCGTGGGGTTTCAAGCTGAGATATGCATTTTTTACGATAATTTTGGTGAGACTTCTGTCCGAAGTATCCAGAATCATCGAGATCGCTAGTTTCGAGCTACTTAATGCGAGAAACACGTTATCTGGTGTTTCACCACTCCACAGTGCGTTTGATATGCAGAACCGGCGATATCTTGGTTTTCGTGGGGATTCAAGCTGAGATATGTATTTTCTGTGATAATCTTGGTGAGACTTCTGTCCGAAGTATGCTGAATCATCGAGATCGCTCTTTTCGAGCTAGCTAGTGCGAGAAACACGTTATCTGGGGGTTTCACCACTCCACAGTTCGTTGGATATGCAGAACAGTAGATATCTTGGTTTTCGTGGGGTTTCAAGCAGAGATATGCATTTTCTGCGATAATCTTGGTTAGACTTCTGTTAGAAGTATGCAGAATCATCGAGATCGCTCTTTTCGTGCTAGTTAGTGCGAGAAACACGTTATCTTGTGTTTTCACCACTCCACAGTGCGTTTGATATGCAGAACAGTAGATATCTTGGTTTTCGGGGGGTTTCAAGCTGAGATATGCATTTTCTGCGATAATATTGATGAGACTTCAGTCAGAAGTATGCAGAATCATCTAGATCGCTCTTTTCGAGCTACTTAATGCACGAAACACGCTTTCAGGTGTTTTCACCACTCCACAGTACGTTTGACATGCAGAACCGCAGATATCTTGGTTTCGGTCGGGTTTCAAGCTGAGATATGCTTTTCCTGCGATATTCTTGGTGAGACTTCTGTCCGAAGTATGCTGAATCATTGGGATAGCCCTTTTCGAGCAATTTAATGCGAGAAACACGTTCTCTGGTTGTTTTCACCACTCCACAGTGCGTTTGATGTGCAGAACAGGCGATATCTTGAGTTTTGTGGTGTTTCCAGCAGAGATATGCATTTTCTGCGATAATCTTGGTGGGTCTTTTGTCAGAAGGATGCGGAATCATCTAGATCGCTCTTTTCGAGCTACTTAATGCACGAAACACGTTTTCTGTTGTTTTCACCACTCCACGGTACGTTTGACATGCAGAACCGGCGACATCTTGATTTTCGTGACGTTTCTAGCTGAGATATGCATTTTCTGCGATAATATTGGTGAGACTTCAGTCAGAAGTATGCAGAATCATCTAGATCGTTCGTTTCGAGCTATTTAATGCGAAAAAACAAGTTTTCTGGTGTTTTGACCACTCCACAGTGCGTTTGATATGTAGAGCCGCCGATAACTTGGTTTTCGTGGGGTTTCCAGCTGAAATATGCATTTTCTGCGATAATCTTTGTGTTTCATCAATGAGAAGTATGCAGAATCATCCAGAACGCACTTTTCGAGCTAGTTAATGCGAGTAACACGTTTTCTGGTGTTTTCACCACTCCACAGTGCGTCTGATATGCAGAACCGACGATATCTTGGTTTTCGTGGGGTTTCCAACTGAAATATGCATTTTCTGCGATAATCTTTGTGTTTCATCAATGAGAAGTATGCAGAATCATCCAGAACGCTCTTTTCGAGCTATTTAATGCGAGAAACACGTTATCTGGTGTTTTCACCACTCCACAGTGCGTTTGATATGCAGAACCGGCGACATCTTGGCTTTAGTCGGGGTTCAAACTGAGATATGTATTTTTTGCGATAATATTGGTGAGACTTCAGTCAGAAGTATGCAGAATCATCTAGATCGCTCGTTTCGTGCTAATTAATGCGGCAAACACGTTATCTGGTGCTTTCAGCACTCCACAGTGCGTTTGATATGCAGAACCAGCGATATCTTGGATTTCGTGGGGTTTCAAGCTGAGATATGAATTTTTTACGATAATCTTGGTGAGACTCCTGTCCGAAGTATGCTTAATCATCGAGATCGCTCGTTTCGAGCTATTTAATGCGAGAAACACGTTATCTGGTGTTTTCACCACTCCACAGTGCGTATGATATGCAGAACCGGCGTCAACTTGATTTTCGTGAGGTTTCAAGGTGAGATATGCATTTTCTGCGATAATCTTGGTGACACATCAGTCAGAAGTTTGCAGAATCATCGAGATCGCTCTTTTCGAGCTATTTAATGGAGAAACACGTTATCTGGTGCTTTCAGCACTCCACAGTGCGTTTGATATGCAGAACCAGCGATATCTTGGTTTTCGTGGGGTTTCAAGGTGAGATATGCATTTTCTGCGATAATCTCGGTGAGACTTCTGTCCGAATTATGCAGAATCATCTAGATCGCTCTTTTCGAGCTGTTTAATGCGACAAACACGTTATCTGGTGTTTTCACCACTCCACAGTGCGTTTGATATGCAGAACCGGCGACATCTTGGCTTTCGTCGGGTATCAAGCTGGGATATGCATTTTCTACGATAATCTTGGTGAGACTTCTGTCAGAAGTATGCAGAATCATCGGGATCGCTCTTTTCGAGCTATTTAATGCGAGAAACTCGTTATCTGGTTGTTTTCACCACTCCACAGTGCGTTTGATATGCAGAACCGGCGTCATCTT
The DNA here is from genome assembly GCA_951804975.1 of Anthophora plumipes. Lineage (NCBI taxonomy): Eukaryota > Metazoa > Arthropoda > Insecta > Hymenoptera > Apidae > Anthophora > Anthophora plumipes. The sequence continues at coordinate 23,283,569 of OX638118.1, forward strand.
GATTTTCGTGAGGTTTCAAGGTGAGATATGCATTTTCTGCGATAATCTTGGTGAGACTTCTGTCCGAAGTATGCAGAATCATCTAGATCGCTCTTTTCGAGCTATTTAATGCGAGAAACACGTTGTCTGGTGTTTTCACAACTCCACAGTTGCATTGATATGCAGAACCGGCGATATCTGGGTTTTCGTGGGGTTTCAAGCTGAGATATGCATTTTTTACGATAATCTTGGAGAGACTTCTGTCCGAAGTATGCTTAATCATCGAGATCGCTCGTTTCGAGCTATTTAATGCGAGAAACACGATATCTGGAGTTTTCACCACTCCACAGTGCGTATGATATGCAGAACCGGCGAAATCTTGGTTTTCGTAGGGTTTCAAGCTGAGATATGCATTTTCTACGATAATCTTGGTGAAACATCTGTCCGAAGTATGCAGAACCATCGAGAGCGCTCTTTTCGAGCTATTTAATGCGAGAAACTCGTTTTCTGGGGTTTTCACCACTAAACAGTTCGTTGGATATGCAGAACCGGAGATATCTTGGTTTTCGTGGGGTTTCAAGCTGAGATATGCATTTCCTGCGATAATCTTGGTGAGACTTCTGTAAGAAGTGTGCAGAATCTTCGAGAACGCTCTTTTCGAGCTGCTTAATGCGCGAAACACGTTTTCTGGTGTTTTCACCACTCCACGGTACGTTTGATGTGCAGAACAGGCGATATCTTGATTTTCGTGGTGTTTCCAGCTGAGATATGCATTTTCTGCGATAATCTTGGTGGGTCTTTTGTCAGAAGTATGCAGAAACATCGAGAGCGCTCTTTTCGAGCTATTTAATGTGAGAAACTCGTTTTCTGGGGTTTTCACCACTCCACAGTTCGTTGGATATGCAGAACCGGAGATATCTTGGTTTCGGTCGGGTTTCAAGCTGAGATATGCATTTTCTACGATAATCCTGGTGAGACTTCTGTCAGAAGTATGCAGAATATTCGAGATCGCTCTTTTCGAGCTAGTTAATGCGAGAAAAACCTTATCCGGTGTTTTCACCACTCCACAGTGCGTTTGATATGCAGAACAGGAGATATCTTGGTTTTCGTGGGGATTCAAGCTGAGATATGTATTTTCTGTGATAATCTTGGTGAGACTTCTGTCCGAAGTATGCTGAATCATCGAGATCGCTCTTTTCGAGCTAGCTAGTGCGAGAAACACGTTATCTGGGGGTTTCACCACTCCACAGTTCGTTGGATATGCAGAACAGTAGATATCTTGGTTTTCGTGGGGTTTCAAGCAGAGATATGCATTTTCTGCGATAATCTTGGTGAGACTTCTGTTAGAAGTATGCAGAATCATCGAGATCGCTCTTTTCGAGCTAGTTAGTGCGAGAAACACGTTATCTGGTGTTTTCACCACTCCACAGAGCGTTTGATATGCAGAACAGTAGATATCTTGGTTTTCGTGGGGTTTCAAGCTGGGATATGCATTTTCTGCGATAATCTTGTTGAGACTTCTGTCCGAAGTAGGCTGAAACATCGAGATCGCTCTTTTCGAGCTAGTTAATGCGAGAAAAAACTTATCCGCTGTTTTCACCACTGCACAGTGCGTTTGATATGCAGAACCAGCGATATCTTGGCTTTCGTGGGGTTTCAAGCTGAGATATGCATTTTCTACGATAATCTTGGTGAGACTTCTGTCAGAAGTATGCAGAATCATCGTGATCGGCCTTTTCGAGCTATTTAACGCGAGAAACACGTTCTCTGGTTGTTTTCACCACTCCACAGTGCGTTTGATATGCAGAACCGGCGATATCTTGGTTTTCGTGGGGTTTCATGCTGAGATATGCATTTTCTGCGATAATCTTGGTGAGACTTCTGTCCGAAGTAGGCTGAAACATCGAGATCGCTCTTTTCGAGCTAGTTAATGGGAGAAAAAACTTATCCGCTGTTTTCACCACTCCACAGTGCGTTTGATATCCAGAACCAGCGATATCTTGGCTTTCGTGGGGTTTTTCAGCTGAGATATGCATTTTTTACGGTAATCTTGGTGAGACTTCTGTCCGAAGTATGAAGAATCATCGAGATCGCTCTACTCGAGCTATTTAATGCGAGAAACACGTTTTCTGGGGTTTTCACCACTCCACAGTGCGTTTGATATGCAGAACACAGCGATATCTTGGTTTTCGTGGGGTTTCAAGCTGAGATATGCATTTTTTACGATAATTTTGGTGAGACTTCTGTCCGAAGTATCCAGAATCATCGAGATCGCTAGTTTCGAGCTACTTAATGCGAGAAACACGTTATCTGGTGTTTCACCACTCCACAGTGCGTTTGATATGCAGAACCGGCGATATCTTGGTTTTCGTGGGGATTCAAGCTGAGATATGTATTTTCTGTGATAATCTTGGTGAGACTTCTGTCCGAAGTATGCTGAATCATCGAGATCGCTCTTTTCGAGCTAGCTAGTGCGAGAAACACGTTATCTGGGGGTTTCACCACTCCACAGTTCGTTGGATATGCAGAACAGTAGATATCTTGGTTTTCGTGGGGTTTCAAGCAGAGATATGCATTTTCTGCGATAATCTTGGTTATACTTCTGTTAGAAGTATGCAGAATCATCGAGATCGCTCTTTTCGTGCTAGTTAGTGCGAGAAACACGTTATCTTGTGTTTTCACCACTCCACAGTGCGTTTGATATGCAGAACAGTAGATATCTTGGTTTTCGGGGGGTTTCAAGCTGAGATATGCATTTTCTGCGATAATATTGATGAGACTTCAGTCAGAAGTATGCAGAATCATCTAGATCGCTCTTTTCGAGCTACTTAATGCACGAAACACGCTTTCAGGTGTTTTCACCACTCCACAGTACGTTTGACATGCAGAACCGCAGATATCTTGGTTTCGGTCGGGTTTCAAGCTGAGATATGCTTTTCCTGCGATATTCTTGGTGAGACTTCTGTCCGAAGTATGCTGAATCATTGGGATAGCCCTTTTCGAGCAATTTAATGCGAGAAACACGTTCTCTGGTTGTTTTCACCACTCCACAGTGCGTTTGATGTGCAGAACAGGCGATATCTTGAGTTTTGTGGTGTTTCCAGCAGAGATATGCATTTTCTGCGATAATCTTGGTGGGTCTTTTGTCAGAAGTATGCAGAATCATCTAGATCGCTCTTTTCGAGCTACTTAATGCACGAAACACGTTTTCTGTTGTTTTCACCACTCCACGGTACGTTTGACATGCAGAACCGGAGATATCTTTGTTTCGGTCGGGTTTCAAGCAGAGATATGCATTCTCTACGATAATCTTAGTGAAACATCTGTCAGAAGTATGCAGAAACATCAACAGCGCTCTTTTCGAGCTATTTGATGCGAGAAACTCAATTTCTGGGGTTTTCACCACTCCACAGTTCGTTGGATATGCAGAACCGGAGATATTTTGGTTTTCGTCGGGTTTCAAGCTGAGATATGCATTTTCTACGATAAGCTTGGTGAAACATCTGTCCGAAGTATGCAGAAACGTCGAGAGCGCTCTTTTCGAGCTATTTAAAGCGAGAAACTCGTTTTCTAGGGTTTTCACCACTCCGCAGTGCGTTTGATATGCAGAACCAGCGATATCTTGGTTTTCGTGGGGCTTCAAGCTGAGATATGCATTTCCTGCAATAATATTGGTGAGACTTCTGTCCGAAGTATGAAGAATCATCGAGATCGCTCTACTCGAGCTATTTAATGCGAGAAACACGTTTTCTGGGGTTTTCACCACTCCACAGTGCGTTTGATATGCAGAACACAGCGACATCTTGATTTTCGTGACGTTTCTAGCTGAGATATGCATTTTCTGCGATAATATTGGTGAGACTTCAGTCAGAAGTATGCAGAATCATCTAGATCGTTCGTTTCGAGCTATTTAATGCGAAAAAACAAGTTTTCTGGTGTTTTGACCACTCCACAGTGCGTTTGATATGTAGAGCCGCCGATAACTTGGTTTTCGTGGGGTTTCCAGCTGAAATATGCATTTTCTGCGATAATCTTTGTGTTTCATCAATGAGAAGTATGCAGAATCATCCAGAACGCACTTTTCGATCTAGTTAATGCGAGTAACACGTTTTCTGGTGTTTTCACCACTCCACAGTGCGTCTGATATGCAGAACCGACGATATCTTGGTTTTCGTGGGGTTTCCAACTGAAATATGCATTTTCTGCGATAATCTTTGTGTTTCATCAATGAGAAGTATGCAGAATCATCCAGAACGCTCTTTTCGAGCTATTTAATGCGAGAAACACGTTATCTGGTGTTTTCACCACTCCACAGTGCGTTTGATATGCAGAACCGGCGACATCTTGGCTTTAGTCGGGGTTCAAACTGAGATATGTATTTTTTGCGATAATATTGGTGAGACTTCAGTCAGAAGTATGCAGAATCATCTAGATCGCTCGTTTCGTGCTAATTAATGCGGCAAACACGTTATCTGGTGCTTTCAGCACTCCACAGTGCGTTTGATATGCAGAACCAGCGATATCTTGGATTTCGTGGGGTTTCAAGCTGAGATATGCATTTTTTACGATAATCTTGGTGAGACTCCTGTCCGAAGTATGCTTAATCATCGAGATCGCTCGTTTCGAGCTATTTAATGCGAGAAACACGTTATCTGGTGTTTTCACCACTCCACAGTGCGTATGATATGCAGAACCGGCGTCAACTTGATTTTCGTGAGGTTTCAAGGTGAGATATGCATTTTCTGCGATAATCTTGGTGACACATCAGTCAGAAGTTTGCAGAATCATCGAGATCGCTCTTTTCGAGCTATTTAATGGAGAAACACGTTATCTGGTGTTTTCACCACTCCACAGTGCGTTTGATATGCAGAACCGGCGACATCTTGGCTTTAGTCGGGGTTCAAACTGAGATATGTATTTTTTGCGATAATATTGGTGAGACTTCAGTCAGAAGTATGCAGAATCATCTAGATCGCTCGTTTCGTGCTAATTAATGCGGCAAACACGTTATCTGGTGCTTTCAGCACTCCACAGTGCGTTTGATATGCAGAACCAGCGATATCTTGGTTTTCGTGGGGTTTCAAGGTGAGATATGCATTTTCTGCGATAATCTCGGTGAGACTTCTGTCCGAATTATGCAGAATCATCTAGATCGCTCTTTTCGAGCTGTTTAATGCGACAAACACGTTATCTGGTGTTTTCACCACTCCACAGTGCGTTTGATATGCAGAACCGGCGACATCTTGGCTTTCGTCGGGTATCAAGCTGGGATATGCATTTTCTACGATAATCTTGGTGAGACTTCTGTCAGAAGTATGCAGAATCATCGGGATCGCTCTTTTCGAGCTATTTAATGCGAGAAACTCGTTATCTGGTTGTTTTCACCACTCCACAGTGCGTTTGATATGCAGAACCGGCGTCATCTTGATTTTCGTGAGGTTTCAAGGTGAGATATGCATTTTCTGCGATAATCTTGGTGAGACTTCTGTCCGAAGTATGCAGAATCATCTAGATCGCTCTTTTCGAGCTATTTAATGCGAGAAACACGTTGTCTGGTGTTTTCACAACTCCACAGTTGCATTGATATGCAGAACCGGCGATATCTGGGTTTTCGTGGGGTTTCAAGCTGAGATATGCATTTTTTACGATAATCTTGGAGAGACTTCTGTCCGAAGTATGCTTAATCATCGAGATCGCTCGTTTCGAGCTATTTAATGCGAGAAACACGATATCTGGAGTTTTCACCACTCCACAGTGCGTATGATATGCAGAACCGGCGAAATCTTGGTTTTCGTAGGGTTTCAAGCTGAGATATGCATTTTCTGCGATAATCTTGGTGAGACTTCTGTCCGAAGTATGCTGAATCATCGAGATCGCTCTTTTCGAGCTAGTTAGTGCGAGAAACACGATATCTGTAATTTTCACCACTCCACAGTTGGTTTGATATGCAGATCCGGCGATATCTTGGTTTTCGTGGGGTTTCAAGCTGAGATATGCGTTTTCTACGATAATCTTGGTGAGACTTCTGTCCGAAGTATGGTGAATCATCTAGATCGCTCGTTTCGAGCTATTTAATGCGAAAAAACAAGTTTTCTGGTGTTTTCAACATTCCACAGTGCGTTTGATATACAGAACCTGCGATATCTTGATTTTCGGGGTGTTTCCAGCTCAGATATGCATTTTCTGCGATAAGCTTGGTGAGTCTTCTGCCAGAAGTATGCAGAATCATCTAGATCGCTCTTTTCGAGCTATTTAATGCGAGAAACACGTTTTCTGGTGTTTTCACCACTCCACAGTACGATTGACATGCAGAACCGGAGATATCTTGGTTTCGGCCGGGTTTCAAGCTGAGATATGCATTTTCTACGATAATCTTGGTGAAACATCTGTCCGAAGTATGCAGAACCATCGAGAGCGCTCTTTTCGAGCTATTTAATGCGAGAAACTCGTTTTCTGGGGTTTTCACCACTAAACAGTTCGTTGGATATGCAGAACCGGAGATATCTTGGTTTTCGTGGGGTTTCAAGCTGAGATATGCATTTCCTGCGATAATCTTGGTGAGACTTCTGTAAGAAGTGTGCAGAATCTTCGGGAACGCTCTTTTCGAGCTGCTTAATGCGCGAAACACGTTTTCTGGTGTTTTCACCACTCCACGGTACGTTTGATGTGCAGAACAGGCGATATCTTGATTTTCGTGGTGTTTCCAGCTGAGATATGCATTTTCTGCGATAATCTTGGTGGGTCTTTTGTCAGAAGTATGCAGAAACATCGAGAGCGCTCTTTTCGAGCTATTTAATGTGAGAAACTCGTTTTCTGGGGTTTTCACCACTCCACAGTTCGTTGGATATGCAGAACCGGAGATATTTTGGTTTTCGTCGGGTTTCAAGCCGAGATATGCATTTTCTAATATAAGCTTGGTGAAACATCTGTCCGAAGTATGCAGAAACGTCGAGAGCGCTCTTTTCGAGCTATTTAATGCTAGATACACGTTTTCTGGGGTTTTCACCACTCCACAGTTCGTTGGATATGCAGAACCGGAGATATCTTGGTTTTCGTGGGGTTTCAAGCTGCGATATGCATTTCCTGCGATAATCTTGGTGAGACTTCTGTCCGAAGTATGCTGAATCATCGGGATCGCACTTTTCGAGCTATTTAATGCGAGAAACTCGTTTTCTGGGGTTTTCACCACTCCACAGTTCGTTGGATATGCAGAACCGGAGATATCTTGGTTTTCGTGGGGTTTCAAGCTGAGATATGCATTTCCTGCGATAATCTTGGTGAGACTTCTGTCCGAAGTATGGTGAATCATCTAGATCGCTCGTTTCGAGCTATTTAATGCGAAAAAACAAGTTTTCTGGTGTTTTCAACATTCCACAGTGCGTTTGATATACAGAACCTGCGATATCTTGATTTTCGGGGTGTTTCCAGCTGAGATATGCATTTTCTGCGATAAGCTTGGTGAGTCTTCTGCCAGAAGTATGCAGAATCATCTAGATCGCTCTTTTCGAGCTATTTAATGTGAGAAACTCGTTTTCTGGGGTTTTCACCACTCCACAGTTCGTTGGATATGCAGAACCGGAGATATCTTGGTTTTCGTGGGGTTTCAAGCTGAGATATGCATTTCCTGCGATAATCTTGGCGAGACTTCTGTAAGAAGTGTGCAGAATCTTCGAGAACGCTCTTTTCGAGCTGCTTAATGCGCGAAACACGTTTTCTGGTGTTTTCACCACTCCACGGTACGTTTGATGTGCAGAACAGGCGATATCTTGATTTTCGTGGTGTTTCCAGCTGAGATATGCATTTTCTGCGATAATCTTGGTGGGTCTTTTGTCAGAAGTATGCAGAAACATCGAGAGCGCTCTTTTCGAGCTATTTAATGTGAGAAACTCGTTTTCTGGGGTTTTCACCACTCCACAGTTCGTTGGATATGCAGAACCGGAGATATTTTGGTTTTCGTCGGGTTTCAAGCCGAGATATGCATTTTCTACGATAAGCTTGGTGAAACATCTGTCCGAAGTATGCAGAAACATCGAGAGCGCTCTTTTCGAGCTATTTAATGCGAGATACACGTTTTCTGGGGTTTTCACCACTCCACAGTTCGTTGGATATGCAGAACCGGAGATATCTTGGTTTTCGTGGGGTTTCAAGCTGCGATATGCATTTCCTGCGATAATCTTGGTGAGACTTCTGTCCGAAGTATGCTGAATCATCGGGATCGCACTTTTCGAGCTATTTAATGCTAGAAACACGTTCTCTGGTTGTTGTCACCACTCCACAGTGCGTTTGATGTGCAGAACAGGCGATATCTTGGCTTTCGTGGGGTTTCAAGCTGAGATATGCATTTTCTACGATAATCTTGGTGAGACTTCTGTCAGAAGTATGCAGAATCATCGTGATCGGCCTTTTCGAGCTATTTAATGTGAGAAACTCGTTTTCTGGGGTTTTCACCACTCCACAGTGCGTTTGATATGCAGAACCGGCGATATCTTGGTTTTCGTGGGGTTTCATGCTGAGATATGCATTTTCTGCGATAATCTTGGTGAGACTTCTGTCCGAAGTAGGCTGAAACATCGAGATCGCTCTTTTCGAGCTAGTTAATGGGAGAAAAAACTTATCCGCTGTTTTCACCACTCCACAGTGCGTTTGATATCCAGAACCAGCGATATCTTGGCTTTCGTGGGGTTTTTCAGCTGAGATATGCATTTTTTACGGTAATCTTGGTGAGACTTCTGTCCGAAGTATGAAGAATCATCGAGATCGCTCTACTCGAGCTATTTAATGCGAGAAACACGTTTTCTGGGGTTTTCACCACTCCACAGTGCGTTTGATATGCAGAACACAGCGATATCTTGGTTTTCGTGGGGTTTCAAGCTGAGATATGCATTTTTTACGATAATTTTGGTGAGACTTCTGTCCGAAGTATCCAGAATCATCGAGATCGCTAGTTTCGAGCTACTTAATGCGAGAAACACGTTATCTGGTGTTTCACCACTCCACAGTGCGTTTGATATGCAGAACCGGCGATATCTTGGTTTTCGTGGGGATTCAAGCTGAGATATGTATTTTCTGTGATAATCTTGGTGAGACTTCTGTCCGAAGTATGCTGAATCATCGAGATCGCTCTTTTCGAGCTAGCTAGTGCGAGAAACACGTTATCTGGGGGTTTCACCACTCCACAGTTCGTTGGATATGCAGAACAGTAGATATCTTGGTTTTCGTGGGGTTTCAAGCAGAGATATGCATTTTCTGCGATAATCTTGGTTATACTTCTGTTAGAAGTATGCAGAATCATCGAGATCGCTCTTTTCGTGCTAGTTAGTGCGAGAAACACGTTATCTTGTGTTTTCACCACTCCACAGTGCGTTTGATATGCAGAACAGTAGATATCTTGGTTTTCGGGGGGTTTCAAGCTGAGATATGCATTTTCTGCGATAATATTGATGAGACTTCAGTCAGAAGTATGCAGAATCATCTAGATCGCTCTTTTCGAGCTACTTAATGCACGAAACACGCTTTCAGGTGTTTTCACCACTCCACAGTACGTTTGACATGCAGAACCGCAGATATCTTGGTTTCGGTCGGGTTTCAAGCTGAGATATGCTTTTCCTGCGATATTCTTGGTGAGACTTCTGTCCGAAGTATGCTGAATCATTGGGATAGCCCTTTTCGAGCAATTTAATGCGAGAAACACGTTCTCTGGTTGTTTTCACCACTCCACAGTGCGTTTGATGTGCAGAACAGGCGATATCTTGAGTTTTGTGGTGTTTCCAGCAGAGATATGCATTTTCTGCGATAATCTTGGTGGGTCTTTTGTCAGAAGTATGCAGAATCATCTAGATCGCTCTTTTCGAGCTACTTAATGCACGAAACACGTTTTCTGTTGTTTTCACCACTCCACGGTACGTTTGACATGCAGAACCGGAGATATCTTTGTTTCGGTCGGGTTTCAAGCAGAGATATGCATTCTCTACGATAATCTTAGTGAAACATCTGTCAGAAGTATGCAGAAACATCAACAGCGCTCTTTTCGAGCTATTTGATGCGAGAAACTCAATTTCTGGGGTTTTCACCACTCCACAGTTCGTTGGATATGCAGAACCGGAGATATTTTGGTTTTCGTCGGGTTTCAAGCTGAGATATGCATTTTCTACGATAAGCTTGGTGAAACATCTGTCCGAAGTATGCAGAAACGTCGAGAGCGCTCTTTTCGAGCTATTTAAAGCGAGAAACTCGTTTTCTAGGGTTTTCACCACTCCGCAGTGCGTTTGATATGCAGAACCAGCGATATCTTGGTTTTCGTGGGGCTTCAAGCTGAGATATGCATTTCCTGCAATAATATTGGTGAGACTTCTGTCCGAAGTATGAAGAATCATCGAGATCGCTCTACTCGAGCTATTTAATGCGAGAAACACGTTTTCTGGGGTTTTCACCACTCCACAGTGCGTTTGATATGCAGAACACAGCGACATCTTGATTTTCGTGACGTTTCTAGCTGAGATATGCATTTTCTGCGATAATATTGGTGAGACTTCAGTCAGAAGTATGCAGAATCATCTAGATCGTTCGTTTCGAGCTATTTAATGCGAAAAAACAAGTTTTCTGGTGTTTTGACCACTCCACAGTGCGTTTGATATGTAGAGCCGCCGATAACTTGGTTTTCGTGGGGTTTCCAGCTGAAATATGCATTTTCTGCGATAATCTTTGTGTTTCATCAATGAGAAGTATGCAGAATCATCCAGAACGCACTTTTCGATCTAGTTAATGCGAGTAACACGTTTTCTGGTGTTTTCACCACTCCACAGTGCGTCTGATATGCAGAACCGACGATATCTTGGTTTTCGTGGGGTTTCCAACTGAAATATGCATTTTCTGCGATAATCTTTGTGTTTCATCAATGAGAAGTATGCAGAATCATCCAGAACGCTCTTTTCGAGCTATTTAATGCGAGAAACACGTTATCTGGTGTTTTCACCACTCCACAGTGCGTTTGATATGCAGAACCGGCGACATCTTGGCTTTAGTCGGGGTTCAAACTGAGATATGTATTTTTTGCGATAATATTGGTGAGACTTCAGTCAGAAGTATGCAGAATCATCTAGATCGCTCGTTTCGTGCTAATTAATGCGGCAAACACGTTATCTGGTGCTTTCAGCACTCCACAGTGCGTTTGATATGCAGAACCAGCGATATCTTGGATTTCGTGGGGTTTCAAGCTGAGATATGCATTTTTTACGATAATCTTGGTGAGACTCCTGTCCGAAGTATGCTTAATCATCGAGATCGCTCGTTTCGAGCTATTTAATGCGAGAAACACGTTATCTGGTGTTTTCACCACTCCACAGTGCGTATGATATGCAGAACCGGCGTCAACTTGATTTTCGTGAGGTTTCAAGGTGAGATATGCATTTTCTGCGATAATCTTGGTGACACATCAGTCAGAAGTTTGCAGAATCATCGAGATCGCTCTTTTCGAGCTATTTAATGGAGAAACACGTTATCTGGTGTTTTCACCACTCCACAGTGCGTTTGATATGCAGAACCGGCGACATCTTGGCTTTAGTCGGGGTTCAAACTGAGATATGTATTTTTTGCGATAATATTGGTGAGACTTCAGTCAGAAGTATGCAGAATCATCTAGATCGCTCGTTTCGTGCTAATTAATGCGGCAAACACGTTATCTGGTGCTTTCAGCACTCCACAGTGCGTTTGATATGCAGAACCAGCGATATCTTGGTTTTCGTGGGGTTTCAAGGTGAGATATGCATTTTCTGCGATAATCTCGGTGAGACTTCTGTCCGAATTATGCAGAATCATCTAGATCGCTCTTTTCGAGCTGTTTAATGCGACAAACACGTTATCTGGTGTTTTCACCACTCCACAGTGCGTTTGATATGCAGAACCGGCGACATCTTGGCTTTCGTCGGGTATCAAGCTGGGATATGCATTTTCTACGATAATCTTGGTGAGACTTCTGTCAGAAGTATGCAGAATCATCGGGATCGCTCTTTTCGAGCTATTTAATGCGAGAAACTCGTTATCTGGTTGTTTTCACCACTCCACAGTGCGTTTGATATGCAGAACCGGCGTCATCTTGATTTTCGTGAGGTTTCAAGGTGAGATATGCATTTTCTGCGATAATCTTGGTGAGACTTCTGTCCGAAGTATGCAGAATCATCTAGATCGCTCTTTTCGAGCTATTTAATGCGAGAAACACGTTGTCTGGTGTTTTCACAACTCCACAGTTGCATTGATATGCAGAACCGGCGATATCTGGGTTTTCGTGGGGTTTCAAGCTGAGATATGCATTTTTTACGATAATCTTGGAGAGACTTCTGTCCGAAGTATGCTTAATCATCGAGATCGCTCGTTTCGAGCTATTTAATGCGAGAAACACGATATCTGGAGTTTTCACCACTCCACAGTGCGTATGATATGCAGAACCGGCGAAATCTTGGTTTTCGTAGGGTTTCAAGCTGAGATATGCATTTTCTGCGATAATCTTGGTGAGACTTCTGTCCGAAGTATGCTGAATCATCGAGATCGCTCTTTTCGAGCTAGTTAGTGCGAGAAACACGATATCTGTAATTTTCACCACTCCACAGTTGGTTTGATATGCAGATCCGGCGATATCTTGGTTTTCGTGGGGTTTCAAGCTGAGATATGCGTTTTCTACGATAATCTTGGTGAGACTTCTGTCCGAAGTATGGTGAATCATCTAGATCGCTCGTTTCGAGCTATTTAATGCGAAAAAACAAGTTTTCTGGTGTTTTCAACATTCCACAGTGCGTTTGATATACAGAACCTGCGATATCTTGATTTTCGGGGTGTTTCCAGCTCAGATATGCATTTTCTGCGATAAGCTTGGTGAGTCTTCTGCCAGAAGTATGCAGAATCATCTAGATCGCTCTTTTCGAGCTATTTAATGCGAGAAACACGTTTTCTGGTGTTTTCACCACTCCACAGTACGATTGACATGCAGAACCGGAGATATCTTGGTTTCGGCCGGGTTTCAAGCTGAGATATGCATTTTCTACGATAATCTTGGTGAAACATCTGTCCGAAGTATGCAGAACCATCGAGAGCGCTCTTTTCGAGCTATTTAATGCGAGAAACTCGTTTTCTGGGGTTTTCACCACTAAACAGTTCGTTGGATATGCAGAACCGGAGATATCTTGGTTTTCGTGGGGTTTCAAGCTGAGATATGCATTTCCTGCGATAATCTTGGTGAGACTTCTGTAAGAAGTGTGCAGAATCTTCGGGAACGCTCTTTTCGAGCTGCTTAATGCGCGAAACACGTTTTCTGGTGTTTTCACCACTCCACGGTACGTTTGATGTGCAGAACAGGCGATATCTTGATTTTCGTGGTGTTTCCAGCTGAGATATGCATTTTCTGCGATAATCTTGGTGGGTCTTTTGTCAGAAGTATGCAGAAACATCGAGAGCGCTCTTTTCGAGCTATTTAATGTGAGAAACTCGTTTTCTGGGGTTTTCACCACTCCACAGTTCGTTGGATATGCAGAACCGGAGATATTTTGGTTTTCGTCGGGTTTCAAGCCGAGATATGCATTTTCTAATATAAGCTTGGTGAAACATCTGTCCGAAGTATGCAGAAACGTCGAGAGCGCTCTTTTCGAGCTATTTAATGCTAGATACACGTTTTCTGGGGTTTTCACCACTCCACAGTTCGTTGGATATGCAGAACCGGAGATATCTTGGTTTTCGTGGGGTTTCAAGCTGCGATATGCATTTCCTGCGATAATCTTGGTGAGACTTCTGTCCGAAGTATGCTGAATCATCGGGATCGCACTTTTCGAGCTATTTAATGCGAGAAACTCGTTTTCTGGGGTTTTCACCACTCCACAGTTCGTTGGATATGCAGAACCGGAGATATCTTGGTTTTCGTGGGGTTTCAAGCTGAGATATGCATTTCCTGCGATAATCTTGGTGAGACTTCTGTCCGAAGTATGGTGAATCATCTAGATCGCTCGTTTCGAGCTATTTAATGCGAAAAAACAAGTTTTCTGGTGTTTTCAACATTCCACAGTGCGTTTGATATACAGAACCTGCGATATCTTGATTTTCGGGGTGTTTCCAGCTGAGATATGCATTTTCTGCGATAAGCTTGGTGAGTCTTCTGCCAGAAGTATGCAGAATCATCTAGATCGCTCTTTTCGAGCTATTTAATGTGAGAAACTCGTTTTCTGGGGTTTTCACCACTCCACAGTTCGTTGGATATGCAGAACCGGAGATATCTTGGTTTTCGTGGGGTTTCAAGCTGAGATATGCATTTCCTGCGATAATCTTGGCGAGACTTCTGTAAGAAGTGTGCAGAATCTTCGAGAACGCTCTTTTCGAGCTGCTTAATGCGCGAAACACGTTTTCTGGTGTTTTCACCACTCCACGGTACGTTTGATGTGCAGAACAGGCGATATCTTGATTTTCGTGGTGTTTCCAGCTGAGATATGCATTTTCTGCGATAATCTTGGTGGGTCTTTTGTCAGAAGTATGCAGAAACATCGAGAGCGCTCTTTTCGAGCTATTTAATGTGAGAAACTCGTTTTCTGGGGTTTTCACCACTCCACAGTTCGTTGGATATGCAGAACCGGAGATATTTTGGTTTTCGTCGGGTTTCAAGCCGAGATATGCATTTTCTACGATAAGCTTGGTGAAACATCTGTCCGAAGTATGCAGAAACATCGAGAGCGCTCTTTTCGAGCTATTTAATGCGAGATACACGTTTTCTGGGGTTTTCACCACTCCACAGTTCGTTGGATATGCAGAACCGGAGATATCTTGGTTTTCGTGGGGTTTCAAGCTGCGATATGCATTTCCTGCGATAATCTTGGTGAGACTTCTGTCCGAAGTATGCTGAATCATCGGGATCGCACTTTTCGAGCTATTTAATGCTAGAAACACGTTCTCTGGTTGTTGTCACCACTCCACAGTGCGTTTGATGTGCAGAACAGGCGATATCTTGATTTTCGTGGTGTTTCCAGCTGAGATATGCATTTTCGGCGATAATCTTGGTGGGTCTTTTGTCAGAAGTATGCAGAAACATCGAGAGCGCTCTTTTCGAGCTATTTAATGTGAGAAACTCGTTTTCTGGGGTTTTCACCACTCCGCAGTGCGTTTGATATGCAGAACCAGCGATATCTTGGTTTTCGTGGGGCTTCAAGCTGAGATATGCATTTCCTGCAATAATATTGGTGAGACTTCAGTCAGAAGTATGCAGAATCATCGAGATCGCACTTTTCTAGCTATTTAATGCGAAAAAACAAGTTTTCTGGGTCTTTGACCACTCCACAGTGCGTTTGATATGTAGAGCCGCCGATAACTTGGTTTTCATGGGGTTTCCAGCTGAAATATGCATTTTCTGCGATAATCTTGGTGTTTCATCTATACGAAGTATGCAGAATCATCGAGAACGCTCGTTTCGAGCTACTTAATGCGAGAAACACGTTATCTGGTGTTTTCACCACTCCACAGTGCGTTTGATATGCAGAACCAGCGATATCTTGGCTTTCGTGGGGTTTCAAGCTGAGATATGCATTTTCTGCGATAATCTTGTTGAGACTTCTGTCCGAAGTATGCAGAATCATCGAGATCGCTCGTTTCGAGCTATCTAATGCGAGAAACACGTTATCTAGTGTTTTCACAACTCCACAGTGCGTTGGATATGCAGAACCGGAGATATTTTGGTATTCGTCGGGTTTCAAGCTGAGATATGCATTTTCTACGATAAGCTTGGTGAGACTTCTGTCCGAAGTATGCTGAAACATCGAGATCGCTCTTTTCGACCTAGTTAATGCGAGAAAAAACTTATCCGGTGTTTTCACCACTCCACAGTGCGTTTGATATGCAGAACCAGCGATATCTTGGTTTTGTTGGGGTTTCAAGCTGAGATATGCATTTTTTACGATAATCTTCGTGAGACTTCTGTCCGAAGTATGCTTAATCATCGAGATCGCTCGTTTCGAGCTATTTAATGCGAGATACACGTTATCTGGTGTTTTCACCACTCCAGAGTGCTTTGGATATGCAGAACCGTAGATATCTTGGTTTTCGTGGGGTTTCAAGCTGGGATATGCATTTTTTACGATAATCTTGGTTAGACTTCTGTCCGAAGTATGCTTAATCATCGAGATAGCTCGTTTCGAGCTATTTAATGCGAGAAACACGTTATCTGGTGTTTTCACCACTCCACAGTGCGTTGGATATGCAGAACCGGAGATATCTTGGTTTCGGTCGGGTTTCAAGCTGAGATATGCATTTTCTACGATAATCCTGGTGAGACTTCTGTCAGAAGTATGCAGAATATTCGAGATCGCTCTTTTCGAGCTAGTTAATGCGAGAAAAACCTTATCCGGTGTTTTCACCACTCCACAGTGCGTTTGATATGCAGAACAGGAGATATCTTGGTTTTCGTGGGGATTCAAGCTGAGATATGTATTTTCTGTGATAATCTTGGTGAGACTTCTGTTAGAAGTATGCAGAATCATCGAGATCGCTCTTTTCGAGCCAGTTAGTGCGAGAAACACGTTATCTGGTGTTTTCACCACTCCACAGAGCGTTTGATATGCAGAACAGTAGATATCTTGGTTTTCGTGGGGTTTCAAGCTGAGATATGCATTTTCTGCGATAATCTTGTTGAGACTTCTGTCCGAAGTAGGCTGAAACATCGAGATCGCTCTTTTCGAGCTAGTTAATGCGAGAAAAAACTTATCCGCTGTTTTCACCACTGCACAGTGCGTTTGATATGCAGAACCAGCGATATCTTGGCTTTCGTGGGGTTTCAAGCTGAGATATGCATTTTCTACGATAATCTTGGTGAGACTTCTGTCAGAAGTATGCAGAATCATCGTGATCGGCCTTTTCGAGCTATTTAACGCGAGAAACACGTTCTCTGGTTGTTTTCACCACTCCACAGTGCGTTTGATATGCAGAACCGGCGATATCTTGGTTTTCGTGGGGTTTCATGCTGAGATATGCATTTTCTGCGATAATCTTGGTGAGACTTCTGTCCGAAGTAGGCTGAAACATCGAGATCGCTCTTTTCGAGCTAGTTAATGGGAGAAAAAACTTATCCGCTGTTTTCACCACTCCACAGTGCGTTTGATATCCAGAACCAGCGATATCTTGGCTTTCGTGGGGTTTTTCAGCTGAGATATGCATTTTTTACGGTAATCTTGGTGAGACTTCTGTCCGAAGTATGAAGAATCATCGAGATCGCTCTACTCGAGCTATTTAATGCGAGAAACACGTTTTCTGGGGTTTTCACCACTCCACAGTGCGTTTGATATGCAGAACACAGCGATATCTTGGTTTTCGTGGGGTTTCAAGCTGAGATATGCATTTTTTACGATAATTTTGGTGAGACTTCTGTCCGAAGTATCCAGAATCATCGAGATCGCTAGTTTCGAGCTACTTAATGCGAGAAACACGTTATCTGGTGTTTCACCACTCCACAGTGCGTTTGATATGCAGAACCGGCGATATCTTGGTTTTCGTGGGGATTCAAGCTGAGATATGTATTTTCTGTGATAATCTTGGTGAGACTTCTGTCCGAAGTATGCTGAATCATCGAGATCGCTCTTTTCGAGCTAGCTAGTGCGAGAAACACGTTATCTGGGGGTTTCACCACTCCACAGTTCGTTGGATATGCAGAACAGTAGATATCTTGGTTTTCGTGGGGTTTCAAGCAGAGATATGCATTTTCTGCGATAATCTTGGTTAGACTTCTGTTAGAAGTATGCAGAATCATCGAGATCGCTCTTTTCGTGCTAGTTAGTGCGAGAAACACGTTATCTTGTGTTTTCACCACTCCACAGTGCGTTTGATATGCAGAACAGTAGATATCTTGGTTTTCGGGGGGTTTCAAGCTGAGATATGCATTTTCTGCGATAATATTGATGAGACTTCAGTCAGAAGTATGCAGAATCATCTAGATCGCTCTTTTCGAGCTACTTAATGCACGAAACACGCTTTCAGGTGTTTTCACCACTCCACAGTACGTTTGACATGCAGAACCGCAGATATCTTGGTTTCGGTCGGGTTTCAAGCTGAGATATGCTTTTCCTGCGATATTCTTGGTGAGACTTCTGTCCGAAGTATGCTGAATCATTGGGATAGCCCTTTTCGAGCAATTTAATGCGAGAAACACGTTCTCTGGTTGTTTTCACCACTCCACAGTGCGTTTGATGTGCAGAACAGGCGATATCTTGAGTTTTGTGGTGTTTCCAGCAGAGATATGCATTTTCTGCGATAATCTTGGTGGGTCTTTTGTCAGAAGGATGCAGAATCATCTAGATCGCTCTTTTCGAGCTACTTAATGCACGAAACACGTTTTCTGTTGTTTTCACCACTCCACGGTACGTTTGACATGCAGAACCGGAGATATCTTTGTTTCGGTCGGGTTTCAAGCAGAGATATGCATTCTCTACGATAATCTTAGTGAAACATCTGTCAGAAGTATGCAGAAACATCAACAGCGCTCTTTTCGAGCTATTTGATGCGAGAAACTCAATTTCTGGGGTTTTCACCACTCCACAGTTCGTTGGATATGCAGAACCGGAGATATTTTGGTTTTCGTCGGGTTTCAAGCTGAGATATGCATTTTCTACGATAAGCTTGGTGAAACATCTGTCCGAAGTATGCAGAAACGTCGAGAGCGCTCTTTTCGAGCTATTTAATGCGAGAAACTCGTTTTCTAGGGTTTTCACCACTCCGCAGTGCGTTTGATATGCAGAACCAGCGATATCTTGGTTTTCGTGGGGCTTCAAGCTGAGATATGCATTTCCTGCAATAATATTGGTGAGACTTCAGTCAGAAGTATGCTGAAACATCGAGATCGCTCTTTTCGACCTAGTTAATGCGAGAAAAAACTTATCCGGTGTTTTCACCACTCCACAGTGCGTTTGATATGCAGAACCAGCGATATCTTGGTTTTGGTGGGGTTTCAAGCTGAGATATGCATTTTTTACGATAATCTTCGTGAGACTTCTATCCGAAGTATGCTTAATCATCGAGATCGCTCGTTTCGAGCTATTTAATGCGAGATACACGTTATCTGGTGTTTTCACCACTCCACAGTGCGTTTGATATGCAGAACCAGCGATATCTTGGCTTTCGTGGGGTTTCAAGCTGAGATATGCATTTTCTGCGATAATCTTGTTGAGACTTCTGTCCGAAGTATGCAGAATCATCGAGATCGCTCGTTTCGAGCTATCTAATGCGAGAAACACGTTATCTAGTGTTTTCACAACTCCACAGTGCGTTGGATATGCAGAACCGGAGATATTTTGGTATTCGTCGGGTTTCAAGCTGAGATATGCATTTTCTACGATAAGCTTGGTGAGACTTCTGTCCGAAGTATGCTGAAACATCGAAATCGCTCTTTTCGACCTAGTTAATGCGAGAAAAAACTTATCCGGTGTTTTCACCACTCCACAGTGCGTTTGATATGCAGAACCAGCGATATCTTGGTTTTGGTGGGGTTTCAAGCTGAGATATGCATTTTTTACGATAATCTTCGTGAGACTTCTGTCCGAAGTATGCTTAATCATCGAGATCGCTCGTTTCGAGCTATTTAATGCGAGATACACGTTATCTGGTGTTTTCACCACTCCAGAGTGCTTTGGATATGCAGAACCGTAGATATCTTGGTTTTCGTGGGGTTTCAAGCTGGGATATGCATTTTTTACGATAATCTTGGTTAGACTTCTGTCCGAAGTATGCTTAATCATCGAGATCGCTCGTTTCGAGCTATTTAATGCGAGAAACACGTTATCTGGTGTTTTCACCACTCCACAGTGCGTTGGATATGCAGAACCGGAGATATCTTGGTTTCGGTCGGGTTTCAAGCTGAGATATGCATTTTCTACGATAATCCTGGTGAGACTTCTGTCCGAAGTATGCTGAATCATCGAGATCGCTCTTTTCGAGCTAGTTAGTGCGAGAAACACGATATCTGTAATTTTCACCACTCCACAGTTGGTTTGATATGCAGATCCGGCGATATCTTGGTTTTCGTGGGGTTTCAAGCTGAGATATGCGTTTTCTACGATAATCTTGGTGAGACTTCTGTCCGAAGTATGGTGAATCATCTAGATCGCTCGTTTCGAGCTATTTAATGCGAAAAAACAAGTTTTCTGGTGTTTTCAACATTCCACAGTGCGTTTGATATGCAGAACCGGCGATATCTTGGTTTTCGTGGGGTTTCATGCTGAGATATGCATTTTCTGCGATAATCTTGGTGAGACTTCTGTCCGAAGTAGGCTGAAACATCGAGATCGCTCTTTTCGAGCTAGTTAATGGGAGAAAAAACTTATCCGCTGTTTTCACCACTCCACAGTGCGTTTGATATCCAGAACCAGCGATATCTTGGCTTTCGTGGGGTTTTTCAGCTGAGATATGCATTTTTTACGGTAATCTTGGTGAGACTTCTGTCCGAAGTATGAAGAATCATCGAGATCGCTCTACTCGAGCTATTTAATGCGAGAAACACGTTTTCTGGGGTTTTCACCACTCCACAGTGCGTTTGATATGCAGAACACAGCGATATCTTGGTTTTCGTGGGGTTTCAAGCTGAGATATGCATTTTTTACGATAATTTTGGTGAGACTTCTGTCCGAAGAATCCAGAATCATCGAGATCGCTAGTTTCGAGCTACTTAATGCGAGAAACACGTTATCTGGTGTTTCACCACTCCACAGTGCGTTTGATATGCAGAACCGGCGATATCTTGGTTTTCGTGGGGATTCAAGCTGAGATATGTATTTTCTGTGATAATCTTGGTGTGACTTCTGTCCGAAGTATGCTGAATCATCGAGATCGCTCTTTTCGAGCTAGCTAGTGCGAGAAACACGTTATCTGGGGGTTTCACCACTCCACAGTTCGTTGGATATGCAGAACAGTAGATATCTTGGTTTTCGTGGGGTTTCAAGCAGAGATATGCATTTTCTGCGATAATCTTGGTTAGACTTCTGTTAGAAGTATGCAGAATCATCGAGATCGCTCTTTTCGTGCTAGTTAGTGCGAGAAACACGTTATCTTGTGTTTTCACCACTCCACAGTGCGTTTGATATGCAGAACAGTAGATATCTTGGTTTTCGGGGGGTTTCAAGCTGAGATATGCATTTTCTGCGATAATATTGACGAGACTTCAGTCAGAAGTATGCAGAATCATCTAGATCGCTCTTTTCGAGCTACTTAATGCACGAAACACGCTTTCAGGTGTTTTCACCACTCCACAGTACGTTTGACATGCAGAACCGCAGATATCTTGGTTTCGGTCGGGTTTCAAGCTGAGATATGCTTTTCCTGCGATATTCTTGGTGAGACTTCTGTCCGAAGTATGCTGAATCATTGGGATAGCCCTTTTCGAGCAATTTAATGCGAGAAACACGTTCTCTGGTTGTTTTCACCACTCCACAGTGCGTTTGATGTGCAGAACAGGCGATATCTTGAGTTTTGTGGTGTTTCCAGCAGAGATATGCATTTTCTGCGATAATCTTGGTGGGTCTTTTGTCAGAAGGATGCAGAATCATCTAGATCGCTCTTTTCGAGCTACTTAATGCACGAAACACGTTTTCTGTTGTTTTCACCACTCCACGGTACGTTTGACATGCAGAACCGGAGATATCTTTGTTTCGGTCGGGTTTCAAGCAGAGATATGCATTCTCTACGATAATCTTAGTGAAACATCTGTCAGAAGTATGCAGAAACATCAACAGCGCTCTTTTCGAGCTATTTGATGCGAGAAACTCAATTTCTGGGGTTTTCACCACTCCACAGTTCGTTGGATATGCAGAACCGGAGATATTTTGGTTTTCGTCGGGTTTCAAGCTGAGATATGCATTTTCTACGATAAGCTTGGTGAAACATCTGTCCGAAGTATGCAGAAACGTCGAGAGCGCTCTTTTCGAGCTATTTAATGCGAGAAACTCGTTTTCTAGGGTTTTCACCACTCCGCAGTGCGTTTGATATGCAGAACCAGCGATATCTTGGTTTTCGTGGGGCTTCAAGCTGAGATATGCATTTCCTGCAATAATATTGGTGAGACTTCAGTCAGAAGTATGCTGAAACATCGAGATCGCTCTTTTCGACCTAGTTAATGCGAGAAAAAACTTATCCGGTGTTTTCACCACTCCACAGTGCGTTTGATATGCAGAACCAGCGATATCTTGGTTTTGGTGGGGTTTCAAGCTGAGATATGCATTTTTTACGATAATCTTCGTGAGACTTCTATCCGAAGTATGCTTAATCATCGAGATCGCTCGTTTCGAGCTATTTAATGCGAGATACACGTTATCTGGTGTTTTCACCACTCCACAGTGCGTTTGATATGCAGAACCAGCGATATCTTGGCTTTCGTGGGGTTTCAAGCTGAGATATGCATTTTCTGCGATAATCTTGTTGAGACTTCTGTCCGAAGTATGCAGAATCATCGAGATCGCTCGTTTCGAGCTATCTAATGCGAGAAACACGTTATCTAGTGTTTTCACAACTCCACAGTGCGTTGGATATGCAGAACCGGAGATATTTTGGTATTCGTCGGGTTTCAAGCTGAGATATGCATTTTCTACGATAAGCTTGGTGAGACTTCTGTCCGAAGTATGCTGAAACATCGAAATCGCTCTTTTCGACCTAGTTAATGCGAGAAAAAACTTATCCGGTGTTTTCACCACTCCACAGTGCGTTTGATATGCAGAACCAGCGATATCTTGGTTTTGGTGGGGTTTCAAGCTGAGATATGCATTTTTTACGATAATCTTCGTGAGACTTCTGTCCGAAGTATGCTTAATCATCGAGATCGCTCGTTTCGAGCTATTTAATGCGAGATACACGTTATCTGGTGTTTTCACCACTCCAGAGTGCTTTGGATATGCAGAACCGTAGATATCTTGGTTTTCGTGGGGTTTCAAGCTGGGATATGCATTTTTTACGATAATCTTGGTTAGACTTCTGTCCGAAGTATGCTTAATCATCGAGATCGCTCGTTTCGAGCTATTTAATGCGAGAAACACGTTATCTGGTGTTTTCACCACTCCACAGTGCGTTGGATATGCAGAACCGGAGATATCTTGGTTTCGGTCGGGTTTCAAGCTGAGATATGCATTTTCTACGATAATCCTGGTGAGACTTCTGTCAGAAGTATGCAGAATATTCGAGATCGCTCTTTTCGAGCTAGTTAATGCGAGAAAAACCTTATCCGGTGTTTTCACCACTCCACAGTGCGTTTGATATGCAGAACAGGAGATATCTTGGTTTTCGTGGGGATTCAAGCTGAGATATGTATTTTCTGTGATAATCTTGGTGAGACTTCTGTCCGAAGTATGCTGAATCATCGAGATCGCTCTTTTCGAGCTAGCTAGTGCGAGAAACACGTTATCTGGGGGTTTCACCACTCCACAGTTCGTTGGATATGCAGAACAGTAGATATCTTGGTTTTCGTGGGGTTTCAAGCAGAGATATGCATTTTCTGCGATAATCTTGGTGAGACTTCTGTTAGAAGTATGCAGAATCATCGAGATCGCTCTTTTCGAGCCAGTTAGTGCGAGAAACACGTTATCTGGTGTTTTCACCACTCCACAGAGCGTTTGATATGCAGAAAAGTAGATATCTTGGTTTTCGTGGGGTTTCAAGCTGAGATATGCATTTTCTGCGATAATCTTGTTGAGACTTCTGTCCGAAGTAGGCTGAAACATCGAGATCGCTCTTTTCGAGCTAGTTAATGCGAGAAAAAACTTATCCGCTGTTTTCACCACTGCACAGTGCGTTTGATATGCAGAACCAGCGATATCTTGGCTTTCGTGGGGTTTCAAGCTGAGATATGCATTTTCTACGATAATCGTGGTGAGACTTCTGTCAGAAGTATGCAGAATCATCGTGATCGGCCTTTTCGAGCTATTTAACGCGAGAAACACGTTCTCTGGTTGTTTTCACCACTCCACAGTGCGTTTGATATGCAGAACCGGCGATATCTTGGTTTTCGTGGGGTTTCATGCTGAGATATGCATTTTCTGCGATAATCTTGGTGAGACTTCTGTCCGAAGTAGGCTGAAACATCGAGATCGCTCTTTTCGAGCTAGTTAATGGGAGAAAAAACTTATCCGCTGTTTTCACCACTCCACAGTGCGTTTGATATCCAGAACCAGCGATATCTTGGCTTTCGTGGGGTTTTTCAGCTGAGATATGCATTTTTTACGGTAATCTTGGTGAGACTTCTGTCCGAAGTATGAAGAATCATCGAGATCGCTCTACTCGAGCTATTTAATGCGAGAAACACGTTTTCTGGGGTTTTCACCACTCCACAGTGCGTTTGATATGCAGAACACAGCGATATCTTGGTTTTCGTGGGGTTTCAAGCTGAGATATGCATTTTTTACGATAATTTTGGTGAGACTTCTGTCCGAAGTATCCAGAATCATCGAGATCGCTAGTTTCGAGCTACTTAATGCGAGAAACACGTTATCTGGTGTTTCACCACTCCACAGTGCGTTTGATATGCAGAACCGGCGATATCTTGGTTTTCGTGGGGATTCAAGCTGAGATATGTATTTTCTGTGATAATCTTGGTGTGACTTCTGTCCGAAGTATGCTGAATCATCGAGATCGCTCTTTTCGAGCTAGCTAGTGCGAGAAACACGTTATCTGGGGGTTTCACCACTCCACAGTTCGTTGGATATGCAGAACAGTAGATATCTTGGTTTTCGTGGGGTTTCAAGCAGAGATATGCATTTTCTGCGATAATCTTGGTTAGACTTCTGTTAGAAGTATGCAGAATCATCGAGATCGCTCTTTTCGTCCTAGTTAGTGCGAGAAACACGTTATCTTGTGTTTTCACCACTCCACAGTGCGTTTGATATGCAGAACAGTAGATATCTTGGTTTTCGGGGGGTTTCAAGCTGAGATATGCATTTTCTGCGATAATATTGATGAGACTTCAGTCAGAAGTATGCAGAATCATCTAGATCGCACTTTTCGAGCTACTTAATGCACGAAACACGCTTTCAGGTGTTTTCACCACTCCACAGTACGTTTGACATGCAGAACCGCAGATATCTTGGTTTCGGTCGGGTTTCAAGCTGAGATATGCTTTTCCTGCGATATTCTTGGTGAGACTTCTGTCCGAAGTATGCTGAATCATTGGGATAGCCCTTTTCGAGCAATTTAATGCGAGAAACACGTTCTCTGGTTGTTTTCACCACTCCACAGTGCGTTTGATGTGCAGAACAGGCGATATCTTGAGTTTTGTGGTGTTTCCAGCAGAGATATGCATTTTCTGCGATAATCTTGGTGGGTCTTTTGTCAGAAGGATGCAGAATCATCTAGATCGCTCTTTTCGAGCTACTTAATGCACGAAACACGTTTTCTGTTGTTTTCACCACTCCACGGTACGTTTGACATGCACAACCGGAGATATCTTTGTTTCGGTCGGGTTTCAAGCAGAGATATGCATTCTCTACGATAATCTTAGTGAAACATCTGTCAGAAGTATGCAGAAACATCAACAGCGCTCTTTTCGAGCTATTTGATGCGAGAAACTCAATTTCTGGGGTTTTCACCACTCCACAGTTCGTTGGATATGCAGAACCGGAGATATTTTGGTTTTCGTCGGGTTTCAAGCTGAGATATGCATTTTCTACGATAAGCTTGGTGAAACATCTGTCCGAAGTATGCAGAAACGTCGAGAGCGCTCTTTTCGAGCTATTTAATGCGAGAAACTTGTTTTCTAGGGTTTTCACCACTCCGCAGTGCGTTTGATATGCAGAACCAGCGATATCTTGGTTTTCGTGGGGCTTCAAGCTGAGATATGCATTTCCTGCAATAATATTGGTGAGACTTCAGTCAGAAGTATGCTGAAACATCGAGATCGCTCTTTTCGACCTAGTTAATGCGAGAAAAAACTTATCCGGTGTTTTCACCACTCCACAGTGCGTTTGATATGCAGAACCAGCGATATCTTGGTTTTGGTGGGGTTTCAAGCTGAGATATGCATTTTTTACGATAATCTTCGTGAGACTTCTATCCGAAGTATGCTTAATCATCGAGATCGCTCGTTTCGAGCTATTTAATGCGAGATACACGTTATCTGGTGTTTTCACCACTCCACAGTGCGTTTGATATGCAGAACCAGCGATATCTTGGCTTTCGTGGGGTTTCAAGCTGAGATATGCATTTTCTGCGATAATCTTGTTGAGACTTCTGTCCGAAGTATGCAGAATCATCGAGATCGCTCGTTTCGAGCTATCTAATGCGAGAAACACGATATCTAGTGTTTTCACAACTCCACAGTGCGTTGGATATGCAGAACCGGAGATATTTTGGTATTCGTCGGGTTTCAAGCTGAGATATGCATTTTCTACGATAAGCTTGGTGAGACTTCTGTCCGAAGTATGCTGAAACATCGAAATCGCTCTTTTCGACCTAGTTAATGCGAGAAAAAACTTATCCGGTGTTTTCACCACTCCACAGTGCGTTTGATATGCAGAACCAGCGATATCTTGGTTTTGGTGGGGTTTCAAGCTGAGATATGCATTTTTTACGATAATCTTCGTGAGACTTCTGTCCGAAGTATGCTTAATCATCGAGATCGCTCGTTTCGAGCTATTTAATGCGAGATACACGTTATCTGGTGTTTTCACCACTCCAGAGTGCTTTGGATATGCAGAACCGTAGATATCTTGGTTTTCGTGGGGTTTCAAGCTGGGATATGCATTTTTTACGATAATCTTGGTTAGACTTCTGTCCGAAGTATGCTTAATCATCGAGATCGCTCGTTTCGAGCTATTTAATGCGAGAAACACGTTATCTGGTGTTTTCACCACTCCACAGTGCGTTGGATATGCAGAACCGGAGATATCTTGGTTTCGGTCGGGTTTCAAGCTGAGATATGCATTTTCTACGATAATCCTGGTGAGACTTCTGTCAGAAGTATGCAGAATATTCGAGATCGCTCTTTTCGAGCTAGTTAATGCGAGAAAAAACTTATCCGCTGTTTTCACCACTGCACAGTGCGTTTGATATGCAGAACCAAGCGATATCTTGGCTTTCGTGGGGTTTCAAGCTGAGATATGCATTTTCTACGATAA
This sequence comes from Anthophora plumipes, assembly GCA_951804975.1. NCBI lineage: Eukaryota > Metazoa > Arthropoda > Insecta > Hymenoptera > Apidae > Anthophora > Anthophora plumipes. Next base: position 23,310,640 of record OX638118.1, read on the forward strand.
TCTTGGTGAGACTTCTGTCAGAAGTATGCAGAATCATCGTGATCGGCCTTTTCGAGCTATTTAACGCGAGAAACACGTTCTCTGGTTGTTTTCACCACTCCACAGTGCGTTTGATATGCAGAACCGGCGATATCTTGGTTTTCGTGGGGTTTCATGCTGAGATATGCATTTTCTGCGATAATCTTGGTGAGACTTCTGTCCGAAGTAGGCTGAAACATCGAGATCGCTCTTTTCGAGCTAGTTAATGGGAGAAAAAACTTATCCGCTGTTTTCACCACTCCACAGTGCGTTTGATATCCAGAACCAGCGATATCTTGGCTTTCGTGGGGTTTTTCAGCTGAGATATGCATTTTTTACGGTAATCTTGGGGAGACTTCTGTCCGAAGTATGAAGAATCATCGAGATCGCTCTACTCGAGCTATTTAATGCGAGAAACACGTTTTCTGGGGTTTTCACCACTCCACAGTGCGTTTGATATGCAGAACACAGCGATATCTTGGTTTTCGTGGGGTTTCAAGCTGAGATATGCATTTTTTACGATAATTTTGGTGAGACTTCTGTCCGAAGTATCCAGAATCATCGAGATCGCTCGTTTCGAGCTACTTAATGCGAGAAACACGTTATCTGGTTGTTCACCACTCCACAGTGCGTTTGATATGCAGAACCGGCGATATCTTGGTTTTCGTGGGGATTCAAGCTGAGATATGTATTTTCTGTGATAATCTTGGTGAGACTTCTGTCCGAAGTATGCTGAATCATCGAGATCGCTCTTTTCGAGCTAGCTAGTGCGAAAAAAAACTTATCCGGTGTTTTCACCACCCCACAGTGCGTTTGATATGCAGAACCAGCGATATCTTGGTTTTGGTGGGGTTTCAAGCTGAGATATGCATTTTTTACGATAATCTTCGTGAGACTTCTGTCCGAAGTATGCTTAATCATCGAGATCGCTCGTTTCGAGCTATTTAATGCGAGATACACGTTATCTGGTGTTTTCACCACTCCACAGTTCCTTGGATATGCAGAACAGTAGATATCTTGGTTTTCGTGAGGTTTCAAGCAGAGATATGCATTTTCTGCGATAATCTTGGTGAGACTTCGGTCAGAAGTATGCAGAATCATCTAGATCGCTCTTTTCGAGCTACTTAATGCACGAAACACGCTTTCAGGTGTTTTCACCACTCCACAGTACGTTTAACATGCAGAACCGCAGATATCTTGGTTTCGGTCGGGTTTCAAGCTGAGATATGCTTTTCCTGCGATATTCTTGGTGAGACTTCTGTCCGAAGTATGCTGAATCATTGGGATAGCCCTTTTCGAGCAATTTAATGCGAGAAACACGTTCTCTGGTTGTTTTCACCACTCCACAGTGCGTTTGATGTGCAGAACAGGCGATATCTTGAGTTTTGTGGTGTTTCCAGCAGAGATATGCATTTTCTGCGATAATCTTGGTGGGTCTTTTGTCAGAAGGATGCAGAATCATCTAGATCGCTCTTTTCGAGCTACTTAATGCACGAAACACGTTTTCTGTTGTTTTCACCACTCCACGGTACGTTTGACATGCAAAACTGGAGATATCTTGGTTTCGGTCGGGTTTCAAGCAGAGATATGCATTCTCTACGATAATCTTAGTGAAACATCTGTCAGAAGTATGCAGAAACATCAACAGCGCTCTTTTCGAGCTATTTGATGCGAGAAACTCAATTTCTGGGGTTTTCACCACTCCACAGTTCGTTGGATATGCAGAACAGTAGATATCTTGGTTTTCGTGGGGTTTTAAGCAGAGATATGCATTTTCTGCGATATTCTTGGTGAGACTTCTGTTAGAAGTATGCAGAATCATCGAGATCGCACTTTTCGAGCTATTTAATGCGAGAAATACGTTATCTGGTGTTTTCACCACTCCACAGTTGGTTTGATATGCAGAACCGGCGATACTTTGGTTTTCGTCGGGTTTCAAGCTGAGATATGCATTTTCTACGATAATCTTGGTGAAACATGTGTCCGAAGTATGCAGAAACAGCAAGAGCGCTCTTTTCGAGCTATTTAATGCGAGAAACTCGTTTTCTGGGGTTTTCACCACTCAACAGTTCGTTGGATATGCAGAACCGGAGATATCTATGTTTTCGTGGGGTTTCAAGCTGAGATATGCACTTCCTGCGATAATCTTGGTGAGACTCCTGTTCGAAGTTTGCTGAATCATCGGGACCGCTCTTTTCGAGCTATTTAATGCGTGAAACACGTTCTCTGGTTGTTTTCACCACTCCACAGTGCGTTTGATATGCAGAACCGGCAACATCTTGATTTTCATGAGGTTTCGAGCTGAGATATGCATTTTCTGCGATAATATTGGTGAGACTTCAGTCAGAAGTATGCAGAATCATCTAGATCGCTCTTTTCGAGCTACTTAATGCACGAAACACGTTTTCTGGTGTTTTCACCACTCCACAGTACGTTAGACATGCAGAACCGGAGATATCTTGGTTTCGGTCGGGTTTCAAGCTGAGATATGCATTTCCTGCGATAATCTTGGTGAGACTTCTGTCCGAAGTATGCTGAAGCATCGGGATCGCTCTTTTCGAGCTATTTAATGCGAGAAACACGTTCTCTGGTTGTTTTCACCACTCCACAGTGCGTTTGATGTGCAGAACAGGCGATATCTTGATTTTCGTGGAGTTTCCAGCTGAGATATGCATTTTCTGCGCTAATCTTGGTGGGTCTTTTGTCAGAAGTATGCAGAATCATCTAGATCGCTCTTTTCGAGCTACTTAATGCACGAAACACGTTTTCTGGTGTTTTCACCACTCCACAGTACCTTTGACATGCAGAACCGGAGATATCTTGGTTTCGGTCGGGTTTCAAGCTGAGATATGCATTTTCTACGATAACCCTGGTGAGACTTCTGTCAGAAGTATGCAGAATCTTCGAGAACGCTCTTTTCGAGCTACTTAATGCGCGAAACACGTTTGCTGGTGTTTTCACCACTCCACGGTACGTTTGATGTGCAGAACCGGGGATAACTCGGTTTCGGTCGGGTTTCAAGCTGAGATATGCATTTTCTACGATAATCTTGGTGAGACTTCTGTCAGAAGTATGCAGGATCTTCGAGAACGCTCTTTTCGAGCTACTTAATGCGAGAAACACGTTTTCTGGTGTTTTCACCACTCCACAGTGCGTTTAATATGCAGAACCGGCGACATCTTGGTTTTCGTGGGGTTTCAAGCTGAGATATGCATTTTCTGCGATAATCTTGGTGAGACTTCTGTACGAAGTATGCTGAAACATCGAGATCGCTCTTTTCGAGCTAGATAATGCGAGAAAAACCATATCCGGTGTTTTCACCACTCCACAGTGCGTTTGATATGCAGAACCAGCGATATCTTGGCTTTCGTGGGGTTTCAAGCTGAGATATGCATTTTTTACGATAATCTTGGTGAAACATCAGTCCGAAGCATGCAGAATCATCGAGATCGCTCTATTCAAGCTATTTAATGCGAGAAAAACGTTCTCTGGTTGTTTTCACCACTCCACAGTGCGTTTGATATGCAGAGCCGCCGATAACTTGGTTTTCGTGGGGTTTCCAGCTGAAATATGCATTTTCTGCGATAATCTTGGTGGGTCTTTTATCAGAAGTATGCAGAATCATCTAGATCGCGCTTTTCGAAATAGTTAATGCGAGAAACACGTTTTCTGGTGTTTTCACCACCCCACAGTGCGTTTGATATGCAGAACAGGCGACATCGTGGTTTTCATCGGGTTTCAAGCAGAGATATGCATTTTCTGCGATAATATTGGTGAGACTTCAGTCAGAAGTATGCAGAATCATCGATATTGCTCTTTTCGAGCTATTTAATGCGAGTAACACGTTATCTGGTGTTTTGACCACTCCACAGTGCGTTTGATATGTAGAGCCGCCGATAACTTGGTTTTCGTGGGGTTTCCAGCTGAAATATGCATTTACTGCGATAGTCTTGGTGGGTCTTTTGTCTGAAGTATGCAGAAACATCTAGATCGCGCTTTTCGAGCTATTTAATGCGAGAAACACGTTATCTGGTGTTTTCACCACTCCACAGTTGGTTTGATATGCAGAACCGGCGGTATTTTGGTTATCGTCGGGTTTCAAGCTGAGATATGCATTTTCTACGATAATCTTGGTGAAACATCAGTCCGAAGTATGCAGAATCATCGAGATCGCTCTATTCAAGCTATTTAATGCGAGAAAAACGTTCTCTGGTTGTTTTCACCACTCCACAGTGCGTTTGATATGCAGAACCGGCAACATCTTGATTTTCGTGAGGTTTCGAGCTGAGATATGCATTTTCTGCGATAATATTGGTGATACTTCAGTCAGAAGTATGCAGAATCACCTAGATCGCTCTTTTCGAGCTACTTAATGCACGAAACACGTTTTCTGGTGTTTGCACCACTCCACAGTACGTTTGACATGCAGAACCGGAGATATCTTGGTTTCGGTCGGGTTTCAAGCTGAGATATGCATTTTCTACGATAACACTGGTGAGAATTCTGTCAGAAGTATGCAGAATCTTCGAGAACGCTCTTTTCGAGCTTCTTAATGCGCGAAACACGTTTTCTGGTGTTTTCAACACTCCACGGTACGTTTGATGTGCAGAACCGGAGATAACTCGGTTTTCGTCGGGTTTCAAGCTGAGATATGCATTTTCTACGATAATCTTGGTGAGACTTCTGTCAGAAGTATGCAGGATCTTCGAGAACGCTCCTTTCGAGCTATTTAATGCAAGAAACACGTTATCTGCTATTTGTACCACTCCACAGTGCGTTTGATATGCGGAAACTGCGATATCTTCGTTTTCGTGGGGTTTCCAGCTGAGACATGCATTTTCTGCGATAATCTTGGATATTCTTCTGTGAGAAGTATGGAGAATCACCGAAATCGCAGTTTTCGTGCTATTGAATGCGAAAAACACGTTTTATGGTGTTTTCAGCACCCCACAGTGCGTTTGATGTGCAGAACCGGCGACATCTTGATTTTCGTGAGGTTTCAAGCAGAGATATGCATTTTCTGCGATAATATTGGTGAGACTTCTGTCCGAAGTATGCAGAATTATCGATATCGCTCTTTTCGAGCTATTTAATGCGAGAAACACGTTATCTGGTGTTTTGACCACTCCACAGTGCGTTTGATATGTAGAGCCGCCGATAACTTGGTTTTCGTGGGGTTTCCAGCTGAAATATGCATTTTCTGCGATACTCTCGGTGTTTCATCTATGAGAAGTATGCAGAATCATCGAGAACGCTCCTTTCGAGCTAGTTAACGCGAAAAACACGTTTTCTGGTGTTTTAACCACTCCACAGTGCGTCTGTTATGTAGAACCGGCGATATCTTGGTTTTCGTAGGGTTTCCAGCTGAGATATGCATTTTCTGCGATAATTCGGTGAGTCTTCTGTCAGAAGTATGCAGAATCATCTAGATCGCTCTTTTCGAGCTATTTAATGCGAGAAACATGTTTTCTGGTGTTTTCACCACTCCACAGTACGTTTGATGTGCAGAACCGGCGTCATCTTGATTTTCGTGAGGTTTCAAGCTGAGATATGCATTTTCTGCGATAATATTGGTGAGACTTCAGTCAGAAGTATGCAGAATCACCTAGATCGCGGGTTTCGAGCTATTTAATGCGAGCAACACGTTATCTGGTTGTTTTCACCACTCCACAGTGCGTTTGATATGCAGAACCGGCGTCATCTTGATATTCGTGAGGTTTCAAGCTGAGATATGCATTTTCTGCGATAATATTGGTGGGACTTCTGTCCGAAGTATGCAGAATTATAGATATCGCTCTTTTCGAGCTATTTAATGCGAGATACACGTTATCTGGTGTTTTGACCACTCCACAGTGCGTTTGATATGTAGAGCCGCCGATAACTTGGTTTTCGTGGGGTTTCCAGCTGAAATATGCATTTTCTGCGATAATCTTGGTGCTTCATCTATGAGAAGTATGCAGAATCATCGAGAACGCTCATTTCGAGCTAGTTAACGCGAAAAACACGTTTTCTGGTGTTTTAACCACTCCACAGTGCGTCTGTTATGTAGAACCGGCGATATCTTGGTTTTCGTAGGGTTTCCAGCTGAGATATGCATTTTCTGCGATAATTTGGTGAGTCTTCTGTCAGAAGTATGCAGAATCATCTAGATCGCTCATTTCGAGCTATTTAATGCGAGAAACACGTTTTCTGGTGTTTTCACCACTCCACAGTACGTTTGATGTGCAGAACCGGTGATATCTTGGTTTTCGTGAGGTTACAAGCTGAGATATGCACCTTCTGCGATAATCGTGGTGAGTCTTCTGTCAGAAGTATGCAGAATCATCTAGATCGCTCTTTTCGAGCTATTTAATGCGAGTAACAGGTTTTCTGGTGTTTTCACCACTCCACAGTACGTTTGATGTGCAGAACCGGCGTCATCTTGATTTTCGTGAGGTTTCAAGCTGAGATATGCATTTTCTGCGATAATATTGGTGAGACTTCAGTCAGAAGTATGCAGAATCACCTAGATCGCGGGTTTCGAGCTATTTAATGCGAGCAACACGTTATCTGGTTGTTTTCACCACTCCACAGTGCGTTTGATATGCAGAACCGGCGTCATCTTGATTTTCGTGAGGTTTCAAGCTGAGATATGCATTTTCTGCGATAATATTGGTGAGACTTCTGTCCGAAGTATGCAGAATTATAGATATCGCTCTTTTCGAGCTATTTAATGCGAGATACACGTTATCTGGTGTTTTGACCACTCCACAGTGCGTTTGATATGTAGAGCCGCCGATAACTTGGTTTTCGTGGGGTTTCCAGCTGAAACATGCATTTTCTGCGATAATCTTGGTGCTTCATCTATGAGAAGTATGCAGAATCATCGAGAACGCTCATTTCGAGCTAGTTAACGCGAAAAACACGTTTTCTGGTGTTTTAACCACTCCACAGTGCGTCTGTTATGTAGAACCGGCGATATCTTGGTTTTCGTAGGGTTTCCAGCTGAGATATGCATTTTCTGCGATAATTTGGTGAGTCTTCTGTCAGAAGTATGCAGAATCATCTAGATCGCTCATTTCGAGCTATTTAATGCGAGAAACACGTTTTCTGGTGTTTTCACCACTCCACAGTACGTTTGATGTGCAGAACCGGTGATATCTTGGTTTTCGTGAGGTTACAAGCTGAGATATGCACCTTCTGCGATAATCGTGGTGAGTCTTCTGTCAGAAGTATGCAGAATCATCTAGATCGCTCTTTTCGAGCTATTTAATGCGAGTAACAGGTTTTCTGGTGTTTTCACCACTCCACAGTACGTTTGATGTGCAGAACCGGCGTCATCTTGATTTTCGTGAGGTTTCAAGCTGAGATATGCATTTTCTGCGATAATATTGGTGAGACTTCAGTCAGAAGTATGCAGAATCACCTAGATCGCGGGTTTCGAGCTATTTAATGCGAGCAACACGTTATCTGGTTGTTTTCACCACTCCACAGTGCGTTTGATATGCAGAACCGGCGTCATCTTGATTTTCGTGAGGTTTCAAGCTGAAATATGCATTTTCTGCGATAATATTGGTGAGACTTCTGTCCGAAGTATGCAGAATTATAGATATCGCTCTTTTCGAGCTATTTAATGCGAGATACACGTTATCTGGTGTTTTGACCACTCCACAGTGCGTTTGATATGTAGAGCCGCCGATAACTTGGTTTTCGTGGGGTTTCCAGCTGAAACATGCATTTTCTGCGATAATCTTGGTGCTTCATCTATGAGAAGTATGCAGAATCATCGAGAACGCTCATTTCGAGCTAGTTAACGCGAAAAACACGTTTTCTGGTGTTTTAACCACTCCACAGTGCGTCTGTTATGTAGAACCGGCGATATCTTGGTTGTCGTAGGGTTTCCAGCTGAGATATGCATTTTCTGCGATAATTTGGTGAGTCTTCTGTCAGAAGTATGCAGAATCATCTAGATCGCTCTTTTCGAGCTATTTAATGCGAGAAACACGTTTTCTGGTGTTTTCACCACTCCACAGTACGTTTGATGTGCAGAACCGGTGATATCTTGGTTTTCGTGAGGTTACAAGCTGAGATATGCACCTTCTGCGATAATCGTGGTGAGTCCTCTGTCAGAAGTATGCAGAATCATCTAGATCGCTCTTTTCGAGCTATTTAATGCGAGTAACAGGTTTTCTGGTGTTTTCACCACCCCACAGTGCGTTTGATATGTAGAGCCGCCGATAACTTGGTTTTCGTGGGGTTTCCAGCTGAAATATGCATTTTCTGCGATAATCTTGGTGTTTCATCTATGAGAAGTATGCAGAATCATCGAGAGCGCCCTTTTCGAGCTATTTAATGCGAGAAACACGTTGTCTGGTGTTTTCACCACTCCACAGTGCGTATGATATGCAGAACCGGCGGTATCTTGGTTTTCGTGGGGTTTCCAGCTGAGATATGCATTTTCTGCGATAATCTTGGTGAGACTTCTTTCCGAAGTATGCTGAAACATCGAGATCGCTCTTTTCGAGCTAGTTAATGCGAGAAAAATCTTATCCGGTGTTTCCACCACTCCACAGTGCGTTTGATATGCAGAACCAGCGATATCTTGATTTTCGTGGTGTTTCCAGCTGAGATATGCATTTTCTGCGATAATCTTGGTGAGTCTTCTGTCAGAAGTATGCAGAATCATCTAGATCGCTCTTTTCGAGCTATTTAATGCGAGAAACACGTTTTCTGGTGTATTCACCACTCCAGTGTACGTTTGACATGCAGAACCGGAGATATCTTGGTTTCGGTCGAGTTTCAAGCTGAGATATGCATTTTCTACGATAGTATTGGTGAGACCTCGGTCAGAAGTATGCAGAATCTTCGAGAACGCTCTTTTCGAGCTATTTAATGCGAGAAACACGTTATCTGGTGTATTGAACACTCCACAGTGCGTTTGATATGTAGAGCCGCCGATAACTTGGTTTTCGTGGGGTTTCCAGCTGAAATATGCATTTTCTGCGATAATCCTGGTGAGTCTTCTGTCAGAAGTATGCATAATCATCGATATCGCTCTTTGCGAGTTATTTAATGCGAGAAACACGTTATCTGGTGTTTTGACCACTCCACAGTGCGTTTGATATGTAGAGCCGCCGATAACTTGGTTTTCGTGGGGTTTCCAGCTGAAATATGCATTTTCTGCGATAATCTTGGTGTTTCATCTATGAGAAGTATGCAGAATCATCGAGAACGCTCTTTTCGAGCTAGTTAATGCGAGAAACACGTTTTCTGGTGTTTTCACCACTCCACAGTGCGTCTGTTATGGAGAACCGGCGATATCTTGGTTTTCGTAGGGTTTCCAGCTGAGATATGCATTTTCTGCGATACTCTTGGTGAGACTTCAGTCAGAAGTATGCAGAATAATCTAGATCGTTCGTTTCGAGCTATTTAATGCGAGAAACACGTTATCTGGTGTATTGACCACTCCACACTGCGTTTGATATGCAGAACCGGCGTCATCTTGATTTTCGTGAGGTTTCAAGCTGAGATATGCATTTTCTGCGATAATCTTGTTGAGACTTCTGTCCGAAGTATGCAGAATCATCGAGATCGCTCGTTTCGAGCTAGTTAGTGCGAGAAACACGTTATCTGGTGTTTTCAACACTCCACAGTGCGTTTGATATGCAGAACAGTACATATCTTGGTTTTCGTGGGGTTTCAAGCTGAGATATGCATTTTCTGCGATACTCTTGGTGAGACTTCAGTCAGAAGTATGCAGAATAATCTAGATCGTTCGTTTCGAGCTATTTAATGCGAGAAACACGTTATCTGGTGTATTGACCACTCCACACTGCGTTTGATATGCAGAACCGGCAATATCTTGATTTTCGTGGTGTTTCCAGCTGAGATATGCATTTTCTGCGATAATCTTGGTGAGTCTTCTGTCAGAAGTATGCAGAATCATCTAGATCGCTCTTTTCGAGCTATTTAATGCGAGAAACACGTTTTCTGGTGTATTCACCACTCCAGTGTACGTTTGACATGCAGAACCGGAGATATCTTGGTTTCGGTCGAGTTTCAAGCTGAGATATGCATTTTCTACGATAGTATTGGTGAGACCTCGGTCAGAAGTATGCAGAATCTTCGAGAACGCTCTTTTCGAGCTACTTAATGCGCGAAACACGTTTTCTGGTGTTTTCACCAGTCCAAGGTACGTTTAGTGTGCAGAACCGGAGATAACTCGGTTTTCGTCGGGTTTCAAGCTGAGATATGCATTTTCTACGATAATCTTGGTGAGACTTCTGTCAGAAGTATGCAGAATAATCTAGATCGTTCGTTTCGAGCTATTTAATGCGAGAAACACGTTGTCTGGTGTTTTCACCACTCCACAGTGCGTATGATATGCAGAACCGGCGATATCTTGGTTTTCGTGGGGTTTCAAGCTGAGATATGCATTTTCTGCTATAATCTTGGTGAGACTTCGGTCCGAAGTATGCTGAAACATCGAGATCGCTCTTTTCGAGCTAGTTAATCCGAGAAAAACCTTATCCGGTGTTTTCACCACTCCACAGTGCTTTTGACATGCAGAACCAGCGATATCTTGGCTTTCGTGGGGTTTTCTAGCTGAGGTATGCATTTTTTACGATAATCTTGTTGAGCCTTCTGTCCGAAGTATGCAGAATCATCGAGATCGCTAGTTTCGAGCTACTTAACGCGAGAAACACGTTATCTGGTGTTTTCGCCACTCCACAGTGCGTTGGATATGCAGAACCGGAGATATTTTGGTTTTTACGTCGGGTTTCAAGCTGAGATATGCATTTTCTGCGAAAATATTGGTGAGACTTCAGTCAGAAGTATGCAGAATCACCTAGATCGCTCGTTTCGAGCTATTTAATGCGAGAAACACGTTATCTGGTTGTTTTCACCACTCCACAGTGCGTTTGATATGCAGAACCGGCGTCATCTTGATTTTCGTGAGGTTTCAAGCTGAGATATGCATTTTCTGCGATAATCTTTTTGAGGCTTCTGTCCGAAGTATGCAGAATCATCGAGATCGCTAGTTTAGAGCTACTTAATGCGAGAAACACGTTATCTGGTGTTTTCACCACTCCACAGTGCGTTGGATATGCAGAACCGGAGATATTTTGGTTTTCGTCGGGTTTCAAGCTGAGATATGCATTTTCTACGATAAGCTTGGCGAAACATCTGTCCAAAGTATGCAGAAACATCGAGAGCGCTCTTTTCGAGCTACTTAATGCGAGAAACACGTTTTCTGGTGTTTTCACCACTCCACAGTGCGTTGGATATGCAGAACCGGAGATATTTTGGTTTTAGTCGAGTTTCAAGCTGAGATATGCATTTTCTGCGATAATATTGGTGAGACTTCAGTCAGAAGTATGCAGAATCACCTAGATCGCGGGTTTCGAGCTATTTAATGCGAGCAACACGTTATCTGGTTGTTTTCACCAATCCACAGTACGTTTGATATGCAGAACCGGCGTCATCTTGATTTTCGTGAGGTTTCAAGCTGAGATATGCATTTTGTACGATAATCTTGTTGAGACTTCTGTCCGAAGTATGAAGAATCATCGAGATCGCTCTATTCGAGCTATTTAATGCGAGAAACACGTTTTCTGGTGTTTTGACCACTCCACAGTGCGTTTGATATGTAGAGCCGCCGATAACTTGGTTTTCGTGGGGTATCCAGTTGAAATATGCATTTTCTGCGATACTCTTGGTGTTTCATCAATGAGAAGTATGCAGAATCATCGAGAACGCTCTTTTCGACATAGTTAATGCGAGAAACACGTTTTCTGGTGTTTTCAACATTCCACAGTGCGTCTGATATGCAGAACCGACGATATCTTGGTTTTCGTCGGGTTTCAAGCTGAGATATGCATTTTCTGCGATAATATTGGTGAGACTTCAGTCAGAAGTATGCAGAATCACCTAAATCGCTCGTTTCGAGCTATTTAATGCGAGAAACACGTTATCTGGTTGTTTTCACCACTCCACAGTGCGTGTGATATGCAGAACCGGCGTCATCTTGATTTTCGTGAGGTTTCAAGCTGAGATATGCATTTTCTGCGATAATATTGGTGAGACTTCTGTCCGAAGTATGCAGAATTATAGATATCGCTCTTTTCGAGCTATTTAATGCGAGATACACGTTATCTGGTGTTTTGACCACTCCACAGTGCGTTTGATATGTAGAGCCGCCGATAACTTGGTTTTCGTGGGGTTTCCAGCTGAAATATGCATTTTCTGCGATAATCTTGGTGCTTCATCTATGAGAAGTATGCAGAATCATCGAGAACGCTCTTTTCGAGCTAGTTAACGCGAAAAACACGTTTTCTGGTGTTTTAACCACTCCACAGTGCGTCTGTTATGTAGAACCGGCGATATCTTGGTTTTCGTAGGGTTTCCAGCTGAGATATGCATTTTCTGCGATAATTTGGTGAGTCTTCTGTCAGAAGTATGCAGAATCATCTAGATCGCTCTTTTCGAGCTATTTAATGCGAGAAACACGTTTTCTGGTGTTTTCACCACTCCACAGTACGTTTGATGTGCAGAACCGGTGATATCTTGGTTTTCGTGAGGTTACAAGCTGAGATATGCACCTTCTGCGATAATCTTGGTGAGTCTTCTGTCAGAAGTATGCAGAATCACCTAAATCGCTCGTTTCTAGCTAGTTAACGCGAAAAACACGTTTTCTGGTGTTTTAACCACTCCACAGTGCGTCTGATATGCAGAACCGACGATATCTTGGTTTTCGCCGGGTTTCAAGCTGAGATATGCATTTTCTGCGATAATATTGGTGAGACTTCAGTCAGAAGTATGCAGAATCACCTAAATCGCTCGTTTCGAGCTATTTAATGCGAGAAACACGTTATCTGGTTGTTTTCACCACTCCACAGTGCGTTTGATATGCAGAACCGGCGTCATCTTGATTTTCGTGAGGTTTCAAGCTGAGATATGCATTTTCTGCGATAATATTGGTGAGACTTCTGTCCGAAGTATGCAGAATTATAGATATCGCTCTTTTCGAGCTATTTAATGCGAGATACACGTTATCTGGTGTTTTGACCACTCCACAGTGCGTTTGATATGTAGAGCCGCCGATAACTTGGTTTTCGTGGGGTTTCCAGCTGAAATATGCATTTTCTGCGATAATCTTGGTGCTTCATCTATGAGAAGTATGCAGAATCATCGAGAACGCTCTTTTCGAGCTAGTTAACGCGAAAAACACGTTTTCTGGTGTTTTAACCACTCCACAGTGCGTTTGATATGCAGAAACAGCGATATCTTGGCTTTCGTGGGGTTTCAAGCTGAGATATGCATTTTCTGCGATAATATTGGTGAGACTTCTGTCCGAAGTATGCAGAATTATAGATATCGCTCTTTTCGAGCTATTTAATGCGAGAAACACGTTATCTGGTGTATTGAACACTCCACAGTGCGTTTGATATGTAGAGCCGCCGATAACTTCGTTTTGGTGGGGTTTCCAGCTGAAATATGCATTTTCTGCGATAATCTTGGTGAGTCTTCTGTCAGAAGTATGCATAATCATCGATATCGCTCTTTTCGAGTTATTTAATGCGAGAAACACGTTATCTGGTGTTTTGACCACTCCACAGTGCGTTTGATATGTAGAGCCGCCGATAACTTGGTTTTCGTGGGGTTTCCAGCTGAAATTAGCATTTTCTGCAATAATCTTGGTGTTTCATCTATGAGAAGTATGCAGAATCATCGAGAACGCTCTTTTCGAGCTAGTTAATGCGAGAAACACGTTTTCTGGTGTTTTCACCACTCCACAGTGCGTCTGTTATGGAGAACCGGCGATATCTTGGTTTTCGTAGGGTTTCCAGCTGAGATATGCATTTTCTGCGATACTCTTGGTGAGACTTCAGTCAGAAGTATGCAGAATAATCTAGATCGTTCGTTTCGAGCTATTTAATGCGAGAAACACGTTATCTGGTGTATTGACCACTCCACACTGCGTTTGATATGCAGAACCGGCGTCATCTTGATTTTCGTGAGGTTTCAAGCTGAGATATGCATTTTCTGCGATAATCTTGTTGAGACTTCTGTCCGAAGTATGCAGAATCATCGAGATCGCTCGTTTCGAGCTAGTTAGTGCGAGAAACACGTTATCTGGTGTTTTCAACACTCCACAGTGCGTTTGATATGCAGAACAGTACATATCTTGGTTTTCGTGGGGTTTCAAGCTGAGATATGCATTTTCTGCGATACTCTTGGTGAGACTTCAGTCAGAAGTATGCAGAATAATCTAGATCGTTCGTTTCGAGCTATTTAATGCGAGAAACACGTTATCTGGTGTATTGACCACTCCACACTGCGTTTGATATGCAGAACCGGCAATATCTTGATTTTCGTGGTGTTTCCAGCTGAGATATGCATTTTCTGCGATAATCTTGGTGATTCTTCTGTCAGAAGTATGCAGAATCATCTTGATCGCTCTTTTCGAGCTATTTAATGCGAGAAAGACGTTTTCTGGTGTATTCACCACTCCAGTGTACGTTTGACATGCAGAACCGGAGATATCTTGGTTTCGGTCGAGTTTCAAGCTGAGATATGCATTTTCTACGATAGTATTGGTGAGACCTCGGTCAGAAGTATGCAGAATCTTCGAGAACGCTCTTTTCGAGCTACTTAATGCGCGAAACACGTTTTCTGGTGTTTTCACCAGTCCAAGGTACGTTTAGTGTGCAGAACCGGAGATAACTCGGTTTTCGTCGGGTTTCAAGCTGAGATATGCATTTTCTACGATAATCTTGGTGAGACTTCTGTCAGAAGTATGCAGAATAATCTAGATCGTTCGTTTCGAGCTATTTAATGCGAGAAACACGTTGTCTGGTGTTTTCACCACTCCACAGTGCGTATGATATGCAGAACCGGCGATATCTTGGTTTTCGTGGGGTTTCAAGCTGAGATATGCATTTTCTGCTATAATCTTGGTGAGACTTCGGTCCGAAGTATGCTGAAACATCGAGATCGCTCTTTTCGAGCTAGTTAATCCGAGAAAAACCTTATCCGGTGTTTTCACCACTCCACAGTGCTTTTGACATGCAGAACCAGCGATATCTTGGCTTTCGTGGGGTTTTCTAGCTGAGGTATGCATTTTTTACGATAATCTTGTTGAGCCTTCTGTCCGAAGTATGCAGAATCATCGAGATCGCTAGTTTCGAGCTACTTAACGCGAGAAACACGTTATCTGGTGTTTTCGCCACTCCACAGTGCGTTGGATATGCAGAACCGGAGATATTTTGGTTTTTACGTCGGGTTTCAAGCTGAGATATGCATTTTCTGCGAAAATATTGGTGAGACTTCAGTCAGAAGTATGCAGAATCACCTAGATCGCTCGTTTCGAGCTATTTAATGCGAGAAACACGTTATCTGGTTGTTTTCACCACTCCACAGTGCGTTTGATATGCAGAACCGGCGTCATCTTGATTTTCGTGAGGTTTCAAGCTGAGATATGCATTTTCTGCGATAATCTTTTTGAGGCTTCTGTCCGAAGTATGCAGAATCATCGAGATCGCTAGTTTAGAGCTACTTAATGCGAGAAACACGTTATCTGGTGTTTTCACCACTCCACAGTGCGTTGGATATGCAGAACCGGAGATATTTTGGTTTTCGTCGGGTTTCAAGCTGAGATATGCATTTTCTACGATAAGCTTGGCGAAACATCTGTCCAAAGTATGCAGAAACATCGAGAGCGCTCTTTTCGAGCTACTTAATGCGAGAAACACGTTTTCTGGTGTTTTCACCACTCCACAGTGCGTTGGATATGCAGAACCGGAGATATTTTGGTTTTAGTCGAGTTTCAAGCTGAGATATGCATTTTCTGCGATAATATTGGTGAGACTTCAGTCAGAAGTATGCAGAATCACCTAGATCGCGGGTTTCGAGCTATTTAATGCGAGCAACACGTTATCTGGTTGTTTTCACCAATCCACAGTACGTTTGATATGCAGAACCGGCGTCATCTTGATTTTCGTGAGGTTTCAAGCTGAGATATGCATTTTGTACGATAATCTTGTTGAGACTTCTGTCCGAAGTATGAAGAATCATCGAGATCGCTCTATTCGAGCTATTTAATGCGAGAAACACGTTTTCTGGTGTTTTGACCACTCCACAGTGCGTTTGATATGTAGAGCCGCCGATAACTTGGTTTTCGTGGGGTATCCAGTTGAAATATGCATTTTCTGCGATACTCTTGGTGTTTCATCAATGAGAAGTATGCAGAATCATCGAGAACGCTCTTTTCGACATAGTTAATGCGAGAAACACGTTTTCTGGTGTTTTCAACATTCCACAGTGCGTCTGATATGCAGAACCGACGATATCTTGGTTTTCGTCGGGTTTCAAGCTGAGATATGCATTTTCTGCGATAATATTGGTGAGACTTCAGTCAGAAGTATGCAGAATCACCTAAATCGCTCGTTTCGAGCTATTTAATGCGAGAAACACGTTATCTGGTTGTTTTCACCACTCCACAGTGCGTGTGATATGCAGAACCGGCGTCATCTTGATTTTCGTGAGGTTTCAAGCTGAGATATGCATTTTCTGCGATAATATTGGTGAGACTTCTGTCCGAAGTATGCAGAATTATAGATATCGCTCTTTTCGAGCTATTTAATGCGAGATACACGTTATCTGGTGTTTTGACCACTCCACAGTGCGTTTGATATGTAGAGCCGCCGATAACTTGGTTTTCGTGGGGTTTCCAGCTGAAATATGCATTTTCTGCGATAATCTTGGTGCTTCATCTATGAGAAGTATGCAGAATCATCGAGAACGCTCTTTTCGAGCTAGTTAACGCGAAAAACACGTTTTCTGGTGTTTTAACCACTCCACAGTGCGTCTGTTATGTAGAACCGGCGATATCTTGGTTTTCGTAGGGTTTCCAGCTGAGATATGCATTTTCTGCGATAATTTGGTGAGTCTTCTGTCAGAAGTATGCAGAATCATCTAGATCGCTCTTTTCGAGCTATTTAATGCGAGAAACACGTTTTCTGGTGTTTTCACCACTCCACAGTACGTTTGATGTGCAGAACCGGTGATATCTTGGTTTTCGTGAGGTTACAAGCTGAGATATGCACCTTCTGCGATAATCTTGGTGAGTCTTCTGTCAGAAGTATGCAGAATCACCTAAATCGCTCGTTTCTAGCTAGTTAACGCGAAAAACACGTTTTCTGGTGTTTTAACCACTCCACAGTGCGTCTGATATGCAGAACCGACGATATCTTGGTTTTCGCCGGGTTTCAAGCTGAGATATGCATTTTCTGCGATAATATTGGTGAGACTTCAGTCAGAAGTATGCAGAATCACCTAAATCGCTCGTTTCGAGCTATTTAATGCGAGAAACACGTTATCTGGTTGTTTTCACCACTCCACAGTGCGTTTGATATGCAGAACCGGCGTCATCTTGATTTTCGTGAGGTTTCAAGCTGAGATATGCATTTTCTGCGATAATATTGGTGAGACTTCTGTCCGAAGTATGCAGAATTATAGATATCGCTCTTTTCGAGCTATTTAATGCGAGATACACGTTATCTGGTGTTTTGACCACTCCACAGTGCGTTTGATATGTAGAGCCGCCGATAACTTGGTTTTCGTGGGGTTTCCAGCTGAAATATGCATTTTCTGCGATAATCTTGGTGCTTCATCTATGAGAAGTATGCAGAATCATCGAGAACGCTCTTTTCGAGCTAGTTAACGCGAAAAACACGTTTTCTGGTGTTTTAACCACTCCACAGTGCGTTTGATATGCAGAAACAGCGATATCTTGGCTTTCGTGGGGTTTCAAGCTGAGATATGCATTTTCTGCGATAATATTGGTGAGACTTCTGTCCGAAGTATGCAGAATTATAGATATCGCTCTTTTCGAGCTATTTAATGCGAGAAACACGTTATCTGGTGTATTGAACACTCCACAGTGCGTTTGATATGTAGAGCCGCCGATAACTTCGTTTTGGTGGGGTTTCCAGCTGAAATATGCATTTTCTGCGATAATCTTGGTGAGTCTTCTGTCAGAAGTATGCATAATCATCGATATCGCTCTTTTCGAGTTATTTAATGCGAGAAACACGTTATCTGGTGTTTTGACCACTCCACAGTGCGTTTGATATGTAGAGCCGCCGATAACTTGGTTTTCGTGGGGTTTCCAGCTGAAATTAGCATTTTCTGCAATAATCTTGGTGTTTCATCTATGAGAAGTATGCAGAATCATCGAGAACGCTCTTTTCGAGCTAGTTAATGCGAGAAACACGTTTTCTGGTGTTTTCACCACTCCACAGTGCGTCTGTTATGGAGAACCGGCGATATCTTGGTTTTCGTAGGGTTTCCAGCTGAGATATGCATTTTCTGCGATACTCTTGGTGAGACTTCAGTCAGAAGTATGCAGAATAATCTAGATCGTTCGTTTCGAGCTATTTAATGCGAGAAACACGTTATCTGGTGTATTGACCACTCCACACTGCGTTTGATATGCAGAACCGGCGTCATCTTGATTTTCGTGAGGTTTCAAGCTGAGATATGCATTTTCTGCGATAATCTTGTTGAGACTTCTGTCCGAAGTATGCAGAATCATCGAGATCGCTCGTTTCGAGCTAGTTAGTGCGAGAAACACGTTATCTGGTGTTTTCAACACTCCACAGTGCGTTTGATATGCAGAACAGTACATATCTTGGTTTTCGTGGGGTTTCAAGCTGAGATATGCATTTTCTGCGATACTCTTGGTGAGACTTCAGTCAGAAGTATGCAGAATAATCTAGATCGTTCGTTTCGAGCTATTTAATGCGAGAAACACGTTATCTGGTGTATTGACCACTCCACACTGCGTTTGATATGCAGAACCGGCAATATCTTGATTTTCGTGGTGTTTCCAGCTGAGATATGCATTTTCTGCGATAATCTTGGTGATTCTTCTGTCAGAAGTATGCAGAATCATCTTGATCGCTCTTTTCGAGCTATTTAATGCGAGAAAGACGTTTTCTGGTGTATTCACCACTCCAGTGTACGTTTGACATGCAGAACCGGAGATATCTTGGTTTCGGTCGAGTTTCAAGCTGAGATATGCATTTTCTACGATAGTATTTGTGAGACCTCTGTCAGAAGTATGCAGAATCTTCGAGAACGCTCTTTTCGAGCTACTTAATGCGAGAAACACGTTATCTGGTGTTTTGACCACTCCACAGTGCGTTTGATATGTAGAGCCGCCGATAACTTGGTTTTCGTGGGGTTTCCAGCTGAAATATGCATTTTCTGCGATAATCTTGGTGTTTCATCTTTGAGAAGTATGCAGAATAATCGAGAACGCTCTTTTCGAGCTAGTTAATGCGAGAAACACGTTTTCTGGTGTTTTCAGCACTCCACAGTGCGTCTGATATGCAGAACCGGCGATATCTTGATTTTCGTGGTGTTACCAGCTGAGATATGCATTTTCTGCGATAATCTTGGTGGGTCTTTTGTCAGAAGTATGCAGAATCATCTTGATCGCTCTTTTCGAGCTACTTAATGCAAGAAACACGTTTTCTGGTGTTTTCACCACTCCACAGTACGTTTGACATGCAGAACCGGAGATATCTTGGTTTCGGTCGGGTTTAAGGCTGAGATATGCATTTTCTACGATAACCCTGGTGAGACTTCTGTCAGAAGTATGCAGAATCTTCGAGAACGCTCTTTTCGAGCTAGTTAGTGCGAGAAACACGTT
Organism: Anthophora plumipes; assembly: GCA_951804975.1. Classification (NCBI taxonomy): domain Eukaryota; kingdom Metazoa; phylum Arthropoda; class Insecta; order Hymenoptera; family Apidae; genus Anthophora; species Anthophora plumipes. The sequence goes on from OX638118.1 coordinate 23,330,357, forward strand.
ATCTGGTGTTTTCACCACTCCACAGTGCGTTTGATATGCAGAACAGTACATATCTTGGTTTTCGTGGGGTTTCAAGCTGAGATATGCATTTTCTGCGATAATCTTGTTGAGACTTCTGTCCGAAGTATGCAGAATCATCGAGATCGCTCGTTTCGAGCTAGTTAGTGCGAGAAACACGTTATCTGGTGTTTTCAACACTCCACAGTGCGTTTGATATGCAGAGCAGTACATATCTTGGTTTTCGTGGGGTTTCAAGCTGAGATATGCATTTTCTGCGATAATCTTGTGGAGACTTCTGTCCGAAGTATGCAGAAATGTCGAGAGCGCTCTTTTCGAGCTATTTAATGCTAGAAACACGTTTTCTGGGGTTTTCACCACTCCACAGTTCGTTGGATATGCAGAACAGTAGATATCTTGGTTTTCGTGGGGTTTCAAGCAGAGATATGCATTTTCTGCGATAATCTTGGTGAGACTTCTGTTTGAAGTATGCAGAATCATCGAGATCGCACTTTTCGAGCTATTTAATGCGAGAAACACGTTATCTGGTGTTTTCACCACTCCACAGTTGGTTTGATATGCAGAACCGGAGATATTTTGGTTTTCGTCGGGTTTCAAGCTGAGATATGCATTTTCTACGATAATCTTGGTGAAACATCTGTCCGAAGTATGCAGAAACATCGAGAGCGCTCTTTGCGAGCTATTTAATGCGAGAAACACGTTCTCTGGTTGTTTTCACCACTCCGCAGTGCGTTTGATATGCAGAACAGGCTATATCCTGATTTTCGTGGTGTTTCCAACTGAGATATGCATTTTCTGCGATAATCTTGGTGTGTCTTTTGTCAGAAGGATGCAGAATCATCTTGATCGCTCTTTTCGAGCTACTTAATGCACGAAACAGGTTTTGCTGGTGTTTTCACCACTCCACAGTACGTTTGAAATGCAGAACCGGAGATATCTTGGTTTCGGTCGGGTTTTTGGCTGAGATATGCATTTTCTACGATAACCCTGGTGAGACTTCTGTCAGAAGTATGCAGAATCTTCGAGAACGCTCTTTTCGAGCTACTTAATGCGCGAAACACGTTTTCTGGTGTTTTCACCAGTCCAAGGTACGTTTGGTGTGCAGAACCGGAGATAACTCGGTTTTCGTCGGGTTTCAAGCTGAGATATGCATTTTTTACGATAATCTTGGTGAGACTTCTGTCAGAAGTATGCAGAATAATCTAGATCGTTCGTTTCGAGCTATTTAATGCGAGAAACACGTTGTCTGGTGTTTTCACCACTCCACAGTGCGTATGATATGCAGAACCGGCGATATCTTGGTTTTCGTGGGGTTTCAAGCTGAGATATGCATTTTCTGCTATAATCTTGGTGAGACTTCGGTCCGCAGTATGCTGAAACATCGAGATCGCTCTTTTCGAGCTAGTTAATGCGAGAAAAACCTTATCCGGTGTTTTCACCAGTCCACAGTGCGTTTGACATGCAGAACCAGCGATATCTTGGCTTTCGTGGGGTTTTCTAGCTGAGATATGCATTTTTTACGATAATCTTGTTGAGCCTTCTGTCTGAAGTATGCAGATTCATCGAGATCGCTAGTTTCGAGCTACTTAATGCGAGAAACACGTTATCTGGTGTTTTCACCACTCCACAGTGCGTTGGATATGCAGAACCGGAGATATTTTGGTTTTTACGTCGGGTTTCAAGCTGAGATATGCATTTTCTGCGAAAATATTGGTGAGACTTCAGTCAGAAGTATGCAGAATCACCTAGATCGCTCGTTTCGAGCTATTTAATGCGAGAAACACGTTATCTGGTTGTTTTCACCACTCCACAGTGCGTTTGATATGCAGAACCGGCGTCATCTTGATTTTCGTGAGGTTTCAAGCTGAGATATGCATTTTCTGCGATAATCTTTTTGAGGCTTCTGTCCGAAGTATGCAGAATCATCGAGATCGCTAGTTTCGAGCTACTTAATGCGAGAAACACGTTATCTGGTGTTTTCACCACTCCACAGTGCGTTGGATATGCAAAACCGGAGATATTTTGGTTATCGTCGGGTTTCAAGCTGAGGTATGCATTTTCTACGATAAGCTTGGCGAAACATCTGTCCAAAGTATGCAGTATCATCGAGAACGCTCTTTTCGAGATAGTTAATGCGAGAAACACATTTTCTGGTGTTTTCAACATTCCACAGTGCGTCTGATATGCAGAACCGACGATATCTTGGTTTTCGTCGGGTTTCAAGCTGAGATATGCATTTTCTGCGATAATATTGGTGAGACTTCAGTCAGAAGTATGCAGAATCACCTAAATCGCTCGTTTCGAGCTATTTAATGCGAGAAACACGTTATCTGGTTGTTTTCACCACTCCACAGTGCGTTTGATATGCAGAACCGGCGTCATCTTGATTTTCGTGAGGTTTCAAGCTGAGATGTGCATTTTCTGCGATAATATTGGTGAGACTTCTGTCCGAAGTATGCAGAATTATAGATATCGCTCTTTTCGAGCTATTTAATGAGAGATACACGTTATCTGGTGTTTTGACCACTCAACAGTGCGTTTGATATGTAGAGCCGCCGATAACTTGGTTTTCGTGGGGTTTCCAGCTGAAATATGCATTTTCTGCGATAATCTTGGTGCTTCATCTATGAGAAGTATGCAGAATCATCGAGAACGCTCTTTTCGAGCTAGTTAACGCGAAAAACACGTTTTCTGGTGTTTTAACCACTCCACAGTGCGTCTGTTATGTAGAACCGGCGATATCTTGGTTTTCGTAGGGTTTCCAGCTGAGATATGCATTTTCTGCGATAATTTGGTGAGTCTTCTGTCAGAAGTATGCAGAATCATCTAGATCGCTCTTTTCGAGCTATTTAATGCGAGAAACACGTTTTCTGGTGTTTTCACCACTCCACAGTACGTTTGATGTGCAGAACCGGTGATATCTTGGTTTTCGTGAGGTTACAAGCTGAGATATGCACCTTCTGCGATAACCTTGGTGTGTCTTCTGTCAGAAGTATGCAGAATCATCTAGATCGCTCTTTTCGAGCTATTTAATGCGAGTAACAGGTTTTCTGGTGTTTTCACCACCCCACAGTGCGTTTGATATGCAGAACCGTCGACATCTTGGTTTTCGTCGGGTTTCAAGCTGAGATATGCATTTTCTGCGATAATATTGGTGAGACTTCAGTCAGAAGTATGCAGAATCATCGATATCGCTCTTTTCGAGCTATTTAATGCGAGAAACACGTTATCTGGTGTTTTGACCACTCCACAGTGCGTTTGATATGTAGAGCCGCCGATAACTTGGTTTTCGTGGGGTTTCCAGCTGAAATATGCATTTTCTGCGATAATCTTGGTGTTTCATCTATGAGAAGTATGCAGAATCATCGAGAACGCTCTTTTCGAGCTAGCTAACGCGAAAAACACGTTTTCTGGTGTTTTAACCACTCCACAGTGCGTCTGATATGCAGAACCGACGATATCTTGGTTTTCGTCGGGTTTCAAGCTGAGATATGCATTTTCTGCGATAATATTGGTGGGACTTCAGTCAGAAGTATGCAGAATCACCTAAATCGCTCGTTTCGAGCTATTTAATGCGAGAAACACGTTATCTGGTTGTTTTCACCACTCCACAGTGCGTTTGATATGCAGAACCGGCGTCATCTTGATTTTCGTGAGGTTTCAAGCTGAGATATGCATTTTCTGCGATAATATTGGTGAGACTTCTGTCCGAAGTATGCAGTATCATCGAGAACGCTCTTTTCGAGATAGTTAATGCGAGAAACACATTTTCTGGTGTTTTCAACATTCCACAGTGCGTCTGATATGCAGAACCGACGATATCTTGGTTTTCGTCGGGTTTCAAGCTGAGATATGCATTTTCTGCGATAATATTGGTGAGACTTCAGTCAGAAGTATGCAGAATCACCTAAATCGCTCGTTTCGAGCTATTTAATGCGAGAAACACGTTATCTGGTTGTTTTCACCACTCCACAGTGCGTTTGATATGCAGAACCGGCGTCATCTTGATTTTCGTGAGGTTTCAAGCTGAGATGTGCATTTTCTGCGATAATATTGGTGAGACTTCTGTCCGAAGTATGCAGAATTATAGATACCGCTCTTTTCGAGCTATTTAATGAGAGATACACGTTATCTGGTGTTTTGACCACTCAACAGTGCGTTTGATATGTAGAGCCGCCGATAACTTGGTTTTCGTGGGGTTTCCAGCTGAAATATGCATTTTCTGCGATAATCTTGGTGCTTCATCTATGAGAAGTATGCAGAATCATCGAGAACGCTCTTTTCGAGCTAGTTAACGCGAAAAACACGTTTTCTGGTGTTTTAACCACTCCACAGTGCGTCTGTTATGTAGAACCGGCGATATCTTGGTTTTCGTAGGGTTTCCAGCTGAGATATGCATTTTCTGCGATAATTTGGTGAGTCTTCTGTCAGAAGTATGCAGAATCATCTAGATCGCTCTTTTCGAGCTATTTAATGCGAGAAACACGTTTTCTGGTGTTTTCACCACTCCACAGTACGTTTGATGTGCAGAACCGGTGATATCTTGGTTTTCGTGAGGTTACAAGCTGAGATATGCACCTTCTGCGATAACCTTGGTGTGTCTTCTGTCAGAAGTATGCAGAATCATCTAGATCGCTCTTTTCGAGCTATTTAATGCGAGTAACAGGTTTTCTGGTGTTTTCACCACCCCACAGTGCGTTTGATATGCAGAACCGTCGACATCTTGGTTTTCGTCGGGTTTCAAGCTGAGATATGCATTTTCTGCGATAATATTGGTGAGACTTCAGTCAGAAGTATGCAGAATCATCGATATCGCTCTTTTCGAGCTATTTAATGCGAGAAACACGTTATCTGGTGTTTTGACCACTCCACAGTGCGTTTGATATGTAGAGCCGCCGATAACTTGGTTTTCGTGGGGTTTCCAGCTGAAATATGCATTTTCTGCGATAATCTTGGTGTTTCATCTATGAGAAGTATGCAGAATCATCGAGAACGCTCTTTTCGAGCTAGCTAACGCGAAAAACACGTTTTCTGGTGTTTTAACCACTCCACAGTGCGTCTGATATGCAGAACCGACGATATCTTGGTTTTCGTCGGGTTTCAAGCTGAGATATGCATTTTCTGCGATAATATTGGTGGGACTTCAGTCAGAAGTATGCAGAATCACCTAAATCGCTCGTTTCGAGCTATTTAATGCGAGAAACACGTTATCTGGTTGTTTTCACCACTCCACAGTGCGTTTGATATGCAGAACCGGCGTCATCTTGATTTTCGTGAGGTTTCAAGCTGAGATATGCATTTTCTGCGATAATATTGGTGAGACTTCTGTCCGAAGTATGCAGTATCATCGAGAACGCTCTTTTCGAGATAGTTAATGCGAGAAACACATTTTCTGGTGTTTTCAACATTCCACAGTGCGTCTGATATGCAGAACCGACGATATCTTGGTTTTCGTCGGGTTTCAAGCTGAGATATGCATTTTCTGCGATAATATTGGTGAGACTTCAGTCAGAAGTATGCAGAATCACCTAAATCGCTCGTTTCGAGCTATTTAATGCGAGAAACACGTTATCTGGTTGTTTTCACCACTCCACAGTGCGTTTGATATGCAGAACCGGCGTCATCTTGATTTTCGTGAGGTTTCAAGCTGAGATGTGCATTTTCTGCGATAATATTGGTGAGACTTCTGTCCGAAGTATGCAGAATTATAGATATCGCTCTTTTCGAGCTATTTAATGAGAGATACACGTTATCTGGTGTTTTGACCACTCAACAGTGCGTTTGATATGTAGAGCCGCCGATAACTTGGTTTTCGTGGGGTTTCCAGCTGAAATATGCATTTTCTGCGATAATCTTGGTGCTTCATCTATGAGAAGTATGCAGAATCATCGAGAACGCTCTTTTCGAGCTAGTTAACGCGAAAAACACGTTTTCTGGTGTTTTAACCACTCCACAGTGCGTCTGTTATGTAGAACCGGCGATATCTTGGTTTTCGTAGGGTTTCCAGCTGAGATATGCATTTTCTGCGATAATTTGGTGAGTCTTCTGTCAGAAGTATGCAGAATCATCTAGATCGCTCTTTTCGAGCTATTTAATGCGAGAAACACGTTTTCTGGTGTTTTCACCACTCCACAGTACGTTTGATGTGCAGAACCGGTGATATCTTGGTTTTCGTGAGGTTACAAGCTGAGATATGCACCTTCTGCGATAACCTTGGTGTGTCTTCTGTCAGAAGTATGCAGAATCATCTAGATCGCTCTTTTCGAGCTATTTAATGCGAGTAACAGGTTTTCTGGTGTTTTCACCACCCCACAGTGCGTTTGATATGCAGAACCGTCGACATCTTGGTTTTCGTCGGGTTTCAAGCTGAGATATGCATTTTCTGCGATAATATTGGTGAGACTTCAGTCAGAAGTATGCAGAATCATCGATATCGCTCTTTTCGAGCTATTTAATGCGAGAAACACGTTATCTGGTGTTTTGACCACTCCACAGTGCGTTTGATATGTAGAGCCGCCGATAACTTGGTTTTCGTGGGGTTTCCAGCTGAAATATGCATTTTCTGCGATAATCTTGGTGTTTCATCTATGAGAAGTATGCAGAATCATCGAGAACGCTCTTTTCGAGCTAGCTAACGCGAAAAACACGTTTTCTGGTGTTTTAACCACTCCACAGTGCGTCTGATATGCAGAACCGACGATATCTTGGTTTTCGTCGGGTTTCAAGCTGAGATATGCATTTTCTGCGATAATATTGGTGGGACTTCAGTCAGAAGTATGCAGAATCACCTAAATCGCTCGTTTCGAGCTATTTAATGCGAGAAACACGTTATCTGGTTGTTTTCACCACTCCACAGTGCGTTTGATATGCAGAACCGGCGTCATCTTGATTTTCGTGAGGTTTCAAGCTGAGATATGCATTTTCTGCGATAATATTGGTGAGACTTCTGTCCGAAGTATGCAGAATTATAGATATCGCTCTTTTCGAGCTATTTAATGCGAGATACACGTTATCTGGTGTTTTGACCACTCCACAGTGCGTTTGATATGTAGAGCCGCCGATAACTTGGTTTTCGTGGGGTTTCCAGCTGAAATATGCATTTTCTGCGATAATCTTGGTGCTTCATCTATGAGAAGTATGCAGAATAATCGAGAACGCTCTTTTCGAGATAGTTAATGCGAGAAACACGTTTTCTGGTGTTTTCAACATTCCACAGTGCGTCTGATATGCAGAACCGACGATATCTTGGTTTTCGTCGGGTTTCAAGCTGAGATATGCATTTTCTGCGACAATATTGGTGAGACTTCTGTCCGAAGTATGCTTAATCATCGAGATCGCTCTTTTCGAGCTATTTAATGCGAGAAACACGTTTTCGGGGGTTTTCACCACACCACAGTTCGTTGGATATGCAGAACAGGTGATATCTTGGTTTTCGAGGGGTTTCAAGCTGAGATATGCATTTTCTGCGATAAACTTGGAGAGACTCCTGTCCGAAGTATGCTGAATCATCGAGATCGCTCTTTTCGAGCTGGTTAATGCGAGAAAAACCATATCTGGTGTTTTCACCACTCCACAGAGCGTTGGATATGCAGAACCGGAGATATTTTGGTTTTCGTCGGGTTTCAAGCTGAGATATGCATTTTCAACGATAATCTTGGTGTTTCATCTATGAGAAGTATGCAGAAACATCGAGATCGTTCTTTTCGAGCTAGTTAATGCGAGAAACACGTTTTCACGTGTTTTCAACATTCCACAGTGCGTTTGATATGCAGAACCGGCGATATCTTGATTTTCGTGGTGTTTCCAGCTGAGATATGCATTTTCTGCGATAATCTTGGTGAGTCTTCAGTCAGAAGTATGCAGAATCATCTAGAACGTTCTTTTCGAGCTATTTAATGCGAAAAAACAAGTTTTCTAGTGTTTTGACCACTCCACAGAGCGTTTGATATGTAGAGCCGCCGATCACATGGTTTTCGTGGGGTTTCCAGCTGAAATATGTATTTTCTGCGATAATCTTGGTGAGACTTTTGTCCGAAGTATGCTTAATCATCGAGATCGCTCTGTTCGAGCTATTTAATGCGCGAAACACGTTATCTGGTGTTTTCAGCACTCCACAGTGCGTTTGATATGCAGAACTAGCGATATCCAGGTTTTCGTGGGGATTCAAGCTGAGATATGCATTTTCTGCGATAATCTTGGTGAGACTTCTGTCCGAAGTATGCTTAATCATCGAGATCGCTCGTTTCGTGCTATTGAATGCGAGAAACACGTTATCTGGTGTTTTCACCACTCCACAGTGCGTATGATATGCAGAACCGACGATATCTTGGTTTTCGTGGGGTTTCAAGCTCAGATATGCATTGTCTGCGATAATCTTGGTGAGACCTCAGTCCGAAGTGTGCCGAATCATCGAGATCGCTCTTTTCGAGCTATTTAATGCGAGAAACACGTTTTCGGGGGTTTTCACCACACCACAGTTCGTTGGATATGCAGAACAGGTGATATCTTGGTTTTCGAGGGGTTTCAAGCTGAGATATGCATTTTCTGCGATAAACTTGGAGAGACTCCTGTCCGAAGTATGCTGAATCATCGAGATCGCTCTTTTCGAGCTGGTTAATGCGAGAAAAACCATATCTGGTGTTTTCACCACTCCACAGAGCGTTGGATATGCAGAACCGGAGATATTTTGGTTTTCGTCGGGTTTCAAGCTGAGATATGCATTTTCAACGATAATCTTGGTGTTTCATCTATGAGAAGTATGCAGATACATCGAGATCGCTCTATTCAAGCTATTTAATGCGCGAAACACGTTATCCGGTGTTTTCACCACTCCACAGTGCGTTGGATATGCAGAACCGGAGATATATTGGTTTTCGTCGGGTTTCAAGCTGAGATATGCATTTTCAACGATAATGTTGGTGTTTCATCTATGAGAAGTATGCAGAAACATCGAGATCGTTCTTTTCGAGCTAGTTAATGCGAGAAACACGTTTTCACGTGTTTTCAACATTCCACAGTGCGTTTGATATGCAGAACCGGCGATATCTTGATTTTCGTGGTGTTTCCAGCTGAGATATGCATTTTCTGCGATAATCTTGGTGAGTCTTCAGTCAGAAGTATGCAGAATCATCTAGAACGTTCTTTTCGAGCTATTTAATGCGAAAAAACAAGTTTTCTAGTGTTTTGACCACTCCACAGAGCGTTTGATATGTAGAGCCGCCGATCACATGGTTTTCGTGGGGTTTCCAGCTGAAATATGTATTTTCTGCGATAATCTTGGTGAGACTTTTGTCCGAAGTATGCTTAATCATCGAGATCGCTCTGTTCGAGCTATTTAATGCGCGAAACACGTTATCTGGTGTTTTCAGCACTCCACAGTGCGTTTGATATGCAGAACTAGCGATATCCAGGTTTTCGTGGGGATTCAAGCTGAGATATGCATTTTCTGCGATAATCTTGGTGAGACTTCTGTCCGAAGTATGCTTAATCATCGAGATCGCTCGTTTCGTGCTATTGAATGCTAGAAACACGTTATCTGGTGTTTTCACCACTCCACAGTGCGTATGATATGCAGAACCGACGATATCTTGGTTTTCGTGGGGTTTCAAGCTCAGATATGCATTGTCTGCGATAATCTTGGTGAGACCTCTGTCCGAAGTGTGCCGAATCATCGAGATCGCTCTTTTCGAGCTATTTAATGCGAGAAACACGTTTTCGGGGGTTTTCACCACACCACAGTTCGTTGGATATGCAGAACAGGTGATATCTTGGTTTTCGAGGGGTTTCAAGCTGAGATATGCATTTTCTGCGATAAACTTGGAGAGACTCCTGTCCGAAGTATGCTGAATCATCGAGATCGCTCTTTTCGAGCTGGTTAATGCGAGAAAAACCATATCTGGTGTTTTCACCACTCCACAGAGCGTTGGATATGCAGAACCGGAGATATTTTGGTTTTCGTCGGGTTTCAAGCTGAGATATGCATTTTCAACGATAATCTTGGTGTTTCATCTATGAGAAGTATGCAGAAACATCGAGATCGTTCTTTTCGAGCTAGTTAATGCGAGAAACACGTTTTCACGTGTTTTCAACATTCCACAGTGCGTTTGATATGCAGAACCGGCGATATCTTGATTTTCGTGGTGTTTCCAGCTGAGATATGCATTTTCTGCGATAATCTTGGTGAGTCTTCAGTCAGAAGTATGCAGAATCATCTAGAACGTTCTTTTCGAGCTATTTAATGCGAAAAAACAAGTTTTCTAGTGTTTTGACCACTCCACAGAGCGTTTGATATGTAGAGCCGCCGATCACATGGTTTTCGTGGGGTTTCCAGCTGAAATATGTATTTTCTGCGATAATCTTGGTGAGACTTTTGTCCGAAGTATGCTTAATCATCGAGATCGCTCTGTTCGAGCTATTTAATGCGCGAAACACGTTATCTGGTGTTTTCAGCACTCCACAGTGCGTTTGATATGCAGAACTAGCGATATCCAGGTTTTCGTGGGGATTCAAGCTGAGATATGCATTTTCTGCGATAATCTTGGTGAGACTTCTGTCCGAAGTATGCTTAATCATCGAGATCGCTCGTTTCGTGCTATTGAATGCGAGAAACACGTTATCTGGTGTTTTCACCACTCCACAGTGCGTATGATATGCAGAACCGACGATATCTTGGTTTTCGTGGGGTTTCAAGCTCAGATATGCATTGTCTGCGATAATCTTGGTGAGACCTCTGTCCGAAGTGTGCCGAATCATCGAGATCGCTCTTTTCGAGCTATTTAATGCGAGAAACACGTTTTCGGGGGTTTTCACCACACCACAGTTCGTTGGATATGCAGAACAGGTGATATCTTGGTTTTCGAGGGGTTTCAAGCTGAGATATGCATTTTCTGCGATAAACTTGGAGAGACTCCTGTCCGAAGTATGCTGAATCATCGAGATCGCTCTTTTCGAGCTGGTTAATGCGAGAAAAACCATATCTGGTGTTTTCACCACTCCACAGAGCGTTGGATATGCAGAACCGGAGATATTTTGGTTTTCGTCGGGTTTCAAGCTGAGATATGCATTTTCAACGATAATCTTGGTGTTTCATCTATGAGAAGTATGCAGAAACATCGAGATGGCTCTTTTCGAGCTATTTATTGCGCGAAACACGTTATCCGGTGTTTTCACCACTCCACAGTGCGTTGGATATGCAGAACCGGAGATATATTGGTTTTCGTCGGGTTTCAAGCTGAGATATGCATTTTCAACGATAATGTTGGTGTTTCATCTATGAGAAGTATGCAGAAACATCGAGATCGTTCTTTTCGAGCTAGTTAATGCGAGAAACACGTTTTCACGTGTTTTCAACATTCCACAGTGCGTTTGATATGCAGAACCGGCGATATCTTGATTTTCGTGGTGTTTCCAGCTGAGATATGCATCTTCTGCGATTATCTTGGTGAGTCTTCAGTCAGAAGTATGCAGAATCATCTAGAACGTTCTTTTCGAGCTATTTAATGCGAAAAAACAAGTTTTCTAGTGTTTTGACCACTCCACAGAGCGTTTGATATGTAGAGCCGCCGATCACATGGTTTTCGTGGGGTTTCCAGCTGAAATATGTATTTTCTGCGATAATCTTGGTGAGACTTTTGTCCGAAGTATGCTTAATCATCGAGATCGCTCTGTTCGAGCTATTTAATGCGCGAAACACGTTATCTGGTGTTTTCAGCACTCCACAGTGCGTTTGATATGCAGAACTAGCGATATCCAGGTTTTCGTGGGGATTCAAGCTGAGATATGCATTTTCTGCGATAATCTTGGTGAGACTTCTGTCCGAAGTATGGTTAATCATCGAGATCGCTCGTTTCGTGCTATTGAATGCGAGAAACACGTTATCTGGTGTTTTCACCACTCCACAGTGCGTATGATATGCAGAACCGACGATATCTTGGTTTTCGTGGGGTTTCAAGCTCAGATATGCATTGTCTGCGATAATCTTGGTGAGACCTCTGTCCGAAGTGTGCCGAATCATCGAGATCGCTCTTTTCGAGCTATTTAATGCGAGAAACACGTTTTCGGGGGTTTTCACCACACCACAGTTCGTTGGATATGCAGAACAGGTGATATCTTGGTTTTCGAGGGGTTTCAAGCTGAGATATGCATTTTCTGCGATAAACTTGGAGAGACTCCTGTCCGAAGTATGCTGAATCATCGAGATCGCTCTTTTCGAGCTGGTTAATGCGAAAAAAACCATATCTGGTGTTTTCACCACTCCACAGAGCGTTGGATATGCAGAACCGGAGATATTTTGGTTTTCGTCGGGTTTCAAGCTGAGATATGCATTTTCAACGATAATCTTGGTGTTTCATCTATGAGAAGTATGCAGAAACATCGAGATCGCTCTTTTCGAGCTAGTTAAAGCGAGAAACACGTTTTCATGTGTTTTCAACATTCCACAGTGCGTTTGATATGCAGAACCGGCGATATCTTGATTTTCGTGGTGTTTCCAGCTGAGATATGCATTTTCTGCGATAATCTTGGTGAGTCTTCAGTCAGAAGTATGCAGAATCATCTAGAACGTTCTTTTCGAGCTATTTAATGCGAAAAAACAACTTTTCTAGTGTTTTGACCACTCCACAGAGCGTTTGATATGTAGAACCGCCGATCACATGGTTTTCGTGGGGTTTCCAGCTGAAATATGTATTTTCTGCGATAATCTTGGTGATACTTTTGTCCGAAGTATGCTGAATCATCGAGATCGCTCTTTTCGAGCAGGTTAATGCGAGAAAAACCATATCTGGTGTTTTCACCACTCCACAGAGCGTTTGATATGCAGAAACAGCGATATCTTGGCTTTCGTGGGGTTTTAAGCTGAGATATGCATTTTTTACGATAATCTTGGTGAGACTTCTGTCCGATGTATGCAGAATCATCGAGATCGCTCTTTTCGAGCTATTTAATGCGAGAAACACGTTATCTGGTGTTTTCACTACTCCACAGAGCGTTTGATATGCAGTACCAGCGATATCTTGGTTTTCGTGGGGTTTCAAGCTGAGATATGCATTTTTTACGATAATCTTGGTGAGACTTCTGTCCGAAGTATGCAGAATCATCGAGATCGCTCTGTTCGAGCTATTTAATGCGAGAAACACGTTATCTGGTGTTTTCACCACTCCACAGAGCGTTTGATATGCAGAACCAGCGATATCTTGGTTTTCGTGGGGTTTCGAGCTGAGATATGCATTTTCTGCGATAATCTTGGTGAGACTTCTGTCCGAAGTATGCAGAATCATCGAGATCGCTCGTTTCGAGCTATTTAATGCGAGAAACACGTTTTCTGGGGTTTTCTCCACTCCACAGTTCGTTGGATATGCAGAACAGTAGATATCTTGGTTTTCGTGGGGTTTTCTTGCAGAGATATGCATTTTCTGCGATAATCATGGTCAGACTTCTGTTAGAAGTACGCAGAATCATCGAGATCGCACTTTTCGAGCTATTTAATGCGAGAAACACGTTATCTGGTGTTTTCACCACTCCACAGTGCGTTATATATGCAGAACCGGAGATATTTTGGTTTTCGTCGGGTTTCAAGCTGAGATATGCATTTTCTACGGTAAGCTTGGTGAGTCATCTGTCCGAAGTATGCGGAATCATCGAGATCGCTCTTTTCGAGCTATTTAATGCGAGAAACACGTTTTCTGGGGTTTCACCACTCCACAGAGCGTTTGATATGCAGAACCAGCGATATCTTGGTTTTCGTGGGGTTTCAAGCTGAGATATGCATTTTCTACGGTAAGCTTGGTGAGACATCTGTCCGAAGTATGCGGAATCATCGAGATCGCTCTTTTCGAGCTATTTAATGCGAGAAACACGTTATCTGGTGTTTTCACTACTCCACAGAGCGTTTGATATGCAGTACCAGCGATATCTTGGTTTTCGTGGGGTTTCAAGCTGAGATATGCATTTTTTACGATAATCTTGGTGAGACTTCTGTCCGATGTATGCAGAATCATCGAGATCGCTCTTTTCGAGCTATTTAATGCGAGAAACACGTTATCTGGTGTTTTCACTACTCCACAGTGCGTTTGTTAAGCAGAACCAGCGATATCTTGGTTTTCGTGTGGTTTCAAGCTGAGATATGCATTTTTTACGATAATCTTGGTGAAACTTCTGTCCGAAGTATGCAGAAACATCAAGAGCGCTCTTCTCGAGCTATTTAATGCGAGAAACACGTTTTCTGGGGTTTTCACCACTCCACAGTTCGTTGGATATGCAGAACAGGAGATATCTTGGATTTCGTGGGGTTTTCTTGCAGAGATATGCATTTTCTGCGATAATCATGGTGAGACTTCTGTTAGAAGTATGCAGAATCATCGAGATCGCACTTTTCGATCTATTTAATGCGAGAAACACGTTGTCTGGTGTTTTCACCACTCCACAGTTGGTTTGATATGCAGAACCGGCGATGTTTGGTTTTCGTCGGGTTTCAAGTTGAGATATGCATTTTCTGCGATAATCATGGTGAGACTTCTGTCCGAAGTATGCAGAATCATCGAGATCGCTCTTTTCGAGCTATTTAATGCGAGAAACACGTTATCTGGTGTTTTCACCACTCCACAGAGCGTTTGATATGTAGTACCAGCGATATCTTGGTTTTCGTGTGGTTTCAAGCTGAGATATGCATTTTTTACGATAATCTTGGTGAGACTTCTGTCCGAAGTATGCAGAATCATCGAGATCGCTCTTTTCGAGCTATTTAATGCGAGAAACACGTTATCTGGTGTTTTCACCACTCCACAGAGCGTTTGATATGCAGTACCAGCGATATCTTGGTTTTCGTGGGGTTTCAAGCTGAGATATGCATTTTCTGCGATAATCTTGGTGAGACTTCTGTCCGAAGTATGCTGAATCATCTAGATCGCTCTTTTCGAGCTATTTATTGCGAGAAACACGTTATCTGGTGTTTTCACCACTCCACAGTGCGTTTGTTAAGCAGAACCAGCGATATCTTGGTTTTCGTGTGGTTTCAAGCTGAGATATGCATTTTTTACGATAATCTTGGTGAAACTTCTGTCCGAAGTATGCAGAAACATCAAGAGCGCTCTTCTCGAGCTATTTAATGCGAGAAACACGTTTTCTGGGGTTTTCACCACACCACAGTTCGTTGGATATGCAGAACAGGAGATATCTTTGTTTTCGGGGGGTTTCAAGCTGAGATCTGCATTTTCTGCGATGAACTTGGTGAGACTTCTGTCCGAAGTATGCAGAATCATCGAGATCGCTCTTTCCGAGCTATTTAATGCGAGAAACACGTTATCTGGTGTTTTCACCACTCCACAGAGCGTTTGATATGCAGTACCAGCGATATCTTGGTTTTCGTGGGGTTTCAAGCTGAGATATGCATTTTCTGCGATAATCTTGGTGAGACTTCTGTCCGAAGTATGCAGAATCATCGAGATCGCTCTATTCGAGCTATTTAATGCGACAAAACGTTTTCCGGTGTTTTCACCACTCCACAGTGCGTATGATATGCAGAACCGACGATATCTCGGTTTTCGTGGGGTTTCAAGCTCAGATATGCATTTTCTGCGATAATCTTGGTGAGACTTCTGTCCGAAGTATGCAGAATCATCGATATCGCTCTTTTCGAGCTATTTAATGCGAGAAACACGTTATCTGGTGTTTTCAGCACTCCACAGTGCGTTTGATATGCAGTACCAGCGATATCTTGGTTTTCGTGGTGTTTCAAGCTGAGATATGCATTTTTTACGATAATCTTGGTGAGACTTCTGTCGAAGTATGCAGAATCATCGAGATCGCTCTATTCGAGCTATTTAATGCGACAAACACGTTATGTGGTGTTTTCACCACTCCACAGTGCGTATGATATGCAGAACCAGCGATATCTTGGCTTTCGTGGGGTTTCAAGCTGAGATATGCATTTTCTGCGATAAGCTTGGTGAGACGTTTGTCCGAAGTATGCAGAAGCATCGAGAGCGCTCTTTTCGACCTATTTAATGCGAGAAACACGTTTTCTGGGGTTTTCACCACTCCACAGTTCTTTGGATATGCAGAACAGGAGATATCTTGGTTTGCGTGGGGTGTCAAGCAGAGATATGCATTTTCTGCGATAATCTCGGTGAGACTTCTGTTAGAAGTATGCAGAATCATCGAGATCACTCTTTTCGATCTATTTAATGCGAGAAACACGTTATCTGGTGTTTTCACGAATCCACAGTGCGTATGATATGCAGAACCGGCGATATCATGGTTTTCGTGGGGTTTCAAGCTGACATATGTATTTTTTACGATAATATTGGTGAGACTTCAGTTAGAAGTATGCAGAATCATCGAGATCGCTCTATTCGAGCTATTTAATGCGAGAAACACGTTATCTGGTGTTTTCATCACTCCACAGGGCGTTTGATATGCAGAACCGGCGATATCTTGGTTTTCGTGGGGTTTCCATCTGAGATATGCATTTCCTGCGATAATCTTGGTGAGACTTCAGTCTGAAGTATGCAGAATCATCTAGATCGCTCGTTTCGAGCTATTTAATGGGAAAAAACAAGTTTTCTGGTGTTTTGACCACTCCACAGTACGTTTGACATGCAGAAACGGAGATACCTTGGTTTCGGTCGGGTTTCAAGCTGAGATATGCATTTTCTGCGATAATATAGGTGAGACTTCAGTTAGAAGTATGCAGAATCATCGAGATCGCTCTATTCGAGCTATTTAATGCGAGAAACACGTTATCTGGTGTTTTCATCACTCCACAGGGCGTTTGATATGCAGAACCGGCGATATCTTGGTTTTCGTGGGGTTTCCATCTGAGATATGCATTTCCTGCGATAATCTTGGTGAGACTTCAGTCAGAAGTATGCAGAATCATCTAGATCGCTCGTTTCGAGCTACTTAATGCGAAAAAACAAGTTTTCTGGTGTTCTGACCACTCCACAGTACGTTTGACATGCAGAAACGGAGATACCTTGGTTTCGGTCGGGTTTCAAGCTGAGATATGCATTTTCTGCGATAAAATTGGTGAGACTTCAGTTAGAAGTATGCAGAATCATCGAGATCGCTCGATTCGAGCTATTTAATGCGAGAAACACGTTATCTGGTGTTTTCACCACTCCACAGTGCGTTTGATATGCAGTACCAGCGATATCTTGGTTTTCGTGGGGTTTCAAGCTGAGATATGAATTTTTTAGGATAATCTTGGTGAGACTTCTGTCCGAACTATGCGGAATCATCGAGATCGCTCTTTTCGAGCTATTTAATGCGAGAAACACGTTTTCTGGTGTTTTCACCACCCCACAGTGCGTTTGATATGCAGAACCGGCGACATCTTTTTTTTCGACGGGTTTCAAGCTGAGATATGCATTTTCTGCGATAATATTGGTGAGACTTCAGTCAGAAGTATGCAGAATCATCTTGTTCGCTCGTTTCGAGCTATTTAAAGCGAGAAACACGTTATCTGGTTGCTTTCACCACTCCACAGTGCGTTTGATATGCAGAACCGGCGACATCTTGATTTTCGTGAGGTTTCAAGCTGAGATATGCATTTTCTGCGATAATATTGGTGAGACTTCTGTCCGAAGTAGGCAGAATCATCTAGATCGCTCTTTTCGAGCTATTTAATGCGAGAAACACGTTTTCTGGTGTATTCACCACTGCACAGTACGTTTGACATGCAGAAACGGAGATACCTTGGTTTCGGTCGGGTTTCAAGCTGAGATATGCATTTTCTGCGATAAAATAGGTGAGACTTCAGTTAGAAGTATGCAGAATCATCGATATCGCTCTATTCGAGCTATTTAATGCGAGAAACACGTTTTCTGGTGTATTCACCACTCCACAGTGCGTATGATATGCAGAACCGGCGATATCTTGGTTTTCGTGGGGTTTCAAGCTGAGATATGCATTATCTGCGATAATCTTGGTGAGTCATCTGTCCGAAGTATGCGGAATCATCGAGATCGCTCTTTTCGAGCTATTTAATGCGAGAAACACGTTTTCTGGGGTTTCACCACTCCACAGAGCGTTTGATATGCAGAACCAGCGATATCTTGGTTTTCGTGGGGTTTCAAGCTGAGATATGCATTTTCTACGGTAAGCTTGGTGAGACATCTGTCCGAAGTATGCGGAATCATCGAGATCGCTCTTTTCGAGCTATTTAATGCGAGAAACACGTTATCTGGTGTTTTCACTACTCCACAGAGCGTTTGATATGCAGTACCAGCGATATCTTGGTTTTCGTGGGGTTTCAAGCTGAGATATGCATTTTTTACGATAATCTTGGTGAGACTTCTGTCCGATGTATGCAGAATCATCGAGATCGCTCTTTTCGAGCTATTTAATGCGAGAAACACGTTATCTGGTGTTTTCACTACTCCACAGTGCGTTTGTTAAGCAGAACCAGCGATATCTTGGTTTTCGTGTGGTTTCAAGCTGAGATATGCATTTTTTACGATAATCTTGGTGAAACTTCTGTCCGAAGTATGCAGAAACATCAAGAGCGCTCTTCTCGAGCTATTTAATGCGAGAAACACGTTTTCTGGGGTTTTCACCACTCCACAGTTCGTTGGATATGCAGAACAGGAGATATCTTGGATTTCGTGGGGTTTTCTTGCAGAGATATGCATTTTCTGCGATAATCATGGTGAGACTTCTGTTAGAAGTATGCAGAATCATCGAGATCGCACTTTTCGATCTATTTAATGCGAGAAACACGTTGTCTGGTGTTTTCACCACTCCACAGTTGGTTTGATATGCAGAACCGGCGATGTTTGGTTTTCGTCGGGTTTCAAGTTGAGATATGCATTTTCTGCGATAATCATGGTGAGACTTCTGTCCGAAGTATGCAGAATCATCGAGATCGCTCTTTTCGAGCTATTTAATGCGAGAAACACGTTATCTGGTGTTTTCACCACTCCACAGAGCGTTTGATATGTAGTACCAGCGATATCTTGGTTTTCGTGTGGTTTCAAGCTGAGATATGCATTTTTTACGATAATCTTGGTGAGACTTCTGTCCGAAGTATGCAGAATCATCGAGATCGCTCTTTTCGAGCTATTTAATGCGAGAAACACGTTATCTGGTGTTTTCACCACTCCACAGAGCGTTTGATATGCAGTACCAGCGATATCTTGGTTTTCGTGGGGTTTCAAGCTGAGATATGCATTTTCTGCGATAATCTTGGTGAGACTTCTGTCCGAAGTATGCTGAATCATCTAGATCGCTCTTTTCGAGCTATTTATTGCGAGAAACACGTTATCTGGTGTTTTCACCACTCCACAGTGCGTTTGTTAAGCAGAACCAGCGATATCTTGGTTTTCGTGTGGTTTCAAGCTGAGATATGCATTTTTTACGATAATCTTGGTGAAACTTCTGTCCGAAGTATGCAGAAACATCAAGAGCGCTCTTCTCGAGCTATTTAATGCGAGAAACACGTTTTCTGGGGTTTTCACCACACCACAGTTCGTTGGATATGCAGAACAGGAGATATCTTTGTTTTCGGGGGGTTTCAAGCTGAGATCTGCATTTTCTGCGATGAACTTGGTGAGACTTCTGTCCGAAGTATGCAGAATCATCGAGATCGCTCTTTCCGAGCTATTTAATGCGAGAAACACGTTATCTGGTGTTTTCACCACTCCACAGAGCGTTTGATATGCAGTACCAGCGATATCTTGGTTTTCGTGGGGTTTCAAGCTGAGATATGCATTTTCTGCGATAATCTTGGTGAGACTTCTGTCCGAAGTATGCAGAATCATCGAGATCGCTCTATTCGAGCTATTTAATGCGACAAAACGTTTTCCGGTGTTTTCACCACTCCACAGTGCGTATGATATGCAGAACCGACGATATCTCGGTTTTCGTGGGGTTTCAAGCTCAGATATGCATTTTCTGCGATAATCTTGGTGAGACTTCTGTCCGAAGTATGCAGAATCATCGATATCGCTCTTTTCGAGCTATTTAATGCGAGAAACACGTTATCTGGTGTTTTCAGCACTCCACAGTGCGTTTGATATGCAGTACCAGCGATATCTTGGTTTTCGTGGTGTTTCAAGCTGAGATATGCATTTTTTACGATAATCTTGGTGAGACTTCTGTCGAAGTATGCAGAATCATCGAGATCGCTCTATTCGAGCTATTTAATGCGACAAACACGTTATGTGGTGTTTTCACCACTCCACAGTGCGTATGATATGCAGAACCAGCGATATCTTGGCTTTCGTGGGGTTTCAAGCTGAGATATGCATTTTCTGCGATAAGCTTGGTGAGACGTTTGTCCGAAGTATGCAGAAGCATCGAGAGCGCTCTTTTCGACCTATTTAATGCGAGAAACACGTTTTCTGGGGTTTTCACCACTCCACAGTTCTTTGGATATGCAGAACAGGAGATATCTTGGTTTGCGTGGGGTGTCAAGCAGAGATATGCATTTTCTGCGATAATCTCGGTGAGACTTCTGTTAGAAGTATGCAGAATCATCGAGATCACTCTTTTCGATCTATTTAATGCGAGAAACACGTTATCTGGTGTTTTCACGAATCCACAGTGCGTATGATATGCAGAACCGGCGATATCATGGTTTTCGTGGGGTTTCAAGCTGACATATGTATTTTTTACGATAATATTGGTGAGACTTCAGTTAGAAGTATGCAGAATCATCGAGATCGCTCTATTCGAGCTATTTAATGCGAGAAACACGTTATCTGGTGTTTTCATCACTCCACAGGGCGTTTGATATGCAGAACCGGCGATATCTTGGTTTTCGTGGGGTTTCCATCTGAGATATGCATTTCCTGCGATAATCTTGGTGAGACTTCAGTCTGAAGTATGCAGAATCATCTAGATCGCTCGTTTCGAGCTATTTAATGGGAAAAAACAAGTTTTCTGGTGTTTTGACCACTCCACAGTACGTTTGACATGCAGAAACGGAGATACCTTGGTTTCGGTCGGGTTTCAAGCTGAGATATGCATTTTCTGCGATAATATAGGTGAGACTTCAGTTAGAAGTATGCAGAATCATCGAGATCGCTCTATTCGAGCTATTTAATGCGAGAAACACGTTATCTGGTGTTTTCATCACTCCACAGGGCGTTTGATATGCAGAACCGGCGATATCTTGGTTTTCGTGGGGTTTCCATCTGAGATATGCATTTCCTGCGATAATCTTGGTGAGACTTCAGTCAGAAGTATGCAGAATCATCTAGATCGCTCGTTTCGAGCTACTTAATGCGAAAAAACAAGTTTTCTGGTGTTCTGACCACTCCACAGTACGTTTGACATGCAGAAACGGAGATACCTTGGTTTCGGTCGGGTTTCAAGCTGAGATATGCATTTTCTGCGATAAAATTGGTGAGACTTCAGTTAGAAGTATGCAGAATCATCGAGATCGCTCGATTCGAGCTATTTAATGCGAGAAACACGTTATCTGGTGTTTTCACCACTCCACAGTGCGTTTGATATGCAGTACCAGCGATATCTTGGTTTTCGTGGGGTTTCAAGCTGAGATATGAATTTTTTAGGATAATCTTGGTGAGACTTCTGTCCGAACTATGCGGAATCATCGAGATCGCTCTTTTCGAGCTATTTAATGCGAGAAACACGTTTTCTGGTGTTTTCACCACCCCACAGTGCGTTTGATATGCAGAACCGGCGACATCTTTTTTTTCGACGGGTTTCAAGCTGAGATATGCATTTTCTGCGATAATATTGGTGAGACTTCAGTCAGAAGTATGCAGAATCATCTTGTTCGCTCGTTTCGAGCTATTTAAAGCGAGAAACACGTTATCTGGTTGCTTTCACCACTCCACAGTGCGTTTGATATGCAGAACCGGCGACATCTTGATTTTCGTGAGGTTTCAAGCTGAGATATGCATTTTCTGCGATAATATTGGTGAGACTTCTGTCCGAAGTAGGCAGAATCATCTAGATCGCTCTTTTCGAGCTATTTAATGCGAGAAACACGTTTTCTGGTGTATTCACCACTGCACAGTACGTTTGACATGCAGAAACGGAGATACCTTGGTTTCGGTCGGGTTTCAAGCTGAGATATGCATTTTCTGCGATAAAATAGGTGAGACTTCAGTTAGAAGTATGCAGAATCATCGATATCGCTCTATTCGAGCTATTTAATGCGAGAAACACGTTTTCTGGTGTATTCACCACTCCACAGTGCGTATGATATGCAGAACCGGCGATATCTTGGTTTTCGTGGGGTTTCAAGCTGAGATATGCATTATCTGCGATAATCTTGGTGAGACTTCTGTCCGAAGTGTGCAGAATCATCGAGATCGCTCTTTTCACGCTATTTAATGCGAGAAACAAGTTTTCTGGGGCTTTCACCACACCACAGTTCGTTGGATATGCAGAACAGGTGATATCTTGGGTTTCGAGGGGTTTCAAGTTGAGATATGCATTATCTGCGATAATCTTGGTGAGACTTCTGTCTGAAGTGTGCAGAATCATCGAGATCGCTCTATTCGAGCTATTTAATGCGACAAAACGTTATCCGGTGTTTTCACCACTCCACAGTGCGTATGATATGCAGAACCGACGATATCTTGGTTTTCGTGGGGTTTCAAGCTCAGATATGCATTTTCTGCGATAATCTTGGTGAGACTTCTGTCCGAAGTATGCAGAATCATCGAGATCGCTCTTTTCGAACTATTTAATGCGAGAAACACGTTATCTGGTGTTTTCACCACTCCACAGTGCGTTTGATATGCAGAACCGGCGATATCTTGGCTTTCGTGGGGTTTCAAGCAGAGATATGCATTTTCTGCGATAACCTTGGTGAGACTTCTGTTAGAAGTATGCAGAATCATCGAGATCGCTCTTTTCGAGCTATTTAATGCGAGAAACACGTTATCTGGTGTTTTCATCACTCCACAGGGCGTTTGATATGCAGAACCAGCGATATCTTGGCTTTCGTGGGGTTTCAAGCTGAGATATGCATTTTCTGCGATAAGCTTGGTGAGACATTTGTCCGAAGTATGCAGAAACATCGGGAGCGCTCTTTTCGAGCTATTTAATGCGCGAAACACGTTTTCTGGGTTTTTCACCACTCCACAGTTCTTTGGATATGCAGAAGAGGAGATATCTTGGTTTGCGTGGGGGTTCAAGCAGAGATATGCATTTTCTGCGATAACCTTGGTGAGACTTCTGTTAGAAGTATGCAGAATCATCGAGATCGCTCTTTTCGAGCTATTTAATGCGAGAAACACGTTATCTGGTGTTTTCACCACACCACAGTGCGTATGATATGCAGAACCGGCGATATCTTGGTTTTCGTGGGGTTTCAAGCTGAGATATGCATTATCTGCGATAATCTTGGTGAGACTTCTGTCCGAAGTGTGCAGAATCATCGAGATCGCACTTTTCAAGCTATTTAATGCGAGAAACACGTGTTCTGGGGCTTTCACCACACCACAGTTCGTTGGATATGCAGAACAGGTGATATCTTGGGTTTCGAGGGGTTTCAAGCTGAGATATGGATTTTCTGCGATAAACTTGGTGAGACTTCAGTCAGAAGTATGCAGAATCATCTAGTTCGCTCGTTTCGAGCTATTTAATGTGAGAAACACGTTATCTGGTTGCTTTCACCACTCCACGGTGCGTTTGATATGCAGAACCGGCGACATCTTGATTTTCGTGAGGTTTCAAGCTGAGATATGCATTTTCTGCGATAATATTGGTGAGACATTTGTCCGAAGTATGCAGAAACATCGGGAGCGCTCTTTTCGAGCTATTTAATGCGCGAAACACGTTTTCTGGGTTTTTCACCACTCCACAGTTCTTTGGATTTGCAGAAGAGGAGATATCTTGGTTTGCGTCGGGTTTCAAGCAGAGATATGCATTTTCTGCGATAACCTTGGTGAGACTTCTGTTAGAAGTATGCAGAATCATCGAGATCGCTCTTTTCGAGCTATTTAATGCGAGAAACACGTTATCTGGTGTTTTCACCACACCACAGTGCGTATGATATGCAGAACCGGCGATATCTTGGTTTTCGTGGGGTTTCAAGCTGAGATATGCATTTTTTACGATAATCTTGGTGAGACTTCTGTCCGAAGTATGCAGAATCATCGAGATCGCTCTATTCGAGCTATTTAATGCGACAAAACGTTATCCGGTGTTGTCACTACTCCACAGTGCGTATGATACGCAGAACCGACGATATCTTGGTTTTCGTGGGGTATCAAGCTGAGATATGCATTTTCTGCGATAATCTTGGTGAGACTTCTGTCCGAAGTATGCAGAATCTTCGAGATCGCTCTTTTGGAGCTATTTAATGCGAGAAACACGTTTTCTGGTGTTTTCACCACCCCACAGTGCGTTTGATATGCAGAACCGGCGACATCTTTTTTTTCGACGGGTTTCAAGCTGAGATATGCATTTTCTGCGATAATATTGGTGAGACTTCAGTCAGAAGTATGCAGAATGATCTAGTTCTCTCGTTTCGAGCTATTTAATGCGAGAAACACGTTATCTGGTTGCTTTCACCACTCCACAGTGCGTTTGATATGCAGAACCGGCGACATCTTGATTTTCGTGAGGTTTCAAGCTGAGATATGCATTTTCTGCGATAATATTGGTGAGACTTCTGTCCGAAGTATGCAGAATCATCTAGATCGCTCTTTTCGAGCTGCTTAATGCGAGAAACACGTTTTCTGGAGTATTCACCACTCCACAGTACGTTTGACATGCAGAAACGGAGATACCTTGATTTCGGTCGGGTTTCAAGCTGAGATATGCATTTTCTGCGATAATATTGGTGAGACTTCAGTTAGAAGTATGCAGAATCATCGAGATCGCTCTATTCGAGCTATTTAATGCGAGAAACACGTTATCTGGTGTTTTCTTCACTCCACAGTACGTTTGACATGCAGAAACGGAGATACCTTGATTTCGGTCGGGTTTCAAGCTGAGATATGCATTTTCTGCGATAATATTGGTGAGACTTCAGTTAGAAGTATGCAGAATCATCGAGATCGCTCTATTCGAGCTATTTAATGCGACAAAACGTTTTCCGGTGTTTTCACCACTCCACAGTGCGTATGATATGCAGAACCGACGATATCTCGGTTTTCGTGGGGCTTCAAGCTCAGATATGCATTTT
The DNA here is from genome assembly GCA_951804975.1 of Anthophora plumipes. Taxonomy (NCBI): domain Eukaryota; kingdom Metazoa; phylum Arthropoda; class Insecta; order Hymenoptera; family Apidae; genus Anthophora; species Anthophora plumipes. The sequence goes on from OX638118.1 coordinate 23,355,483, forward strand.
CTGCGATAATCTTGGTGAGACTTCTGTCCGAAGTATGCAGAATCATCGATATCGCTCTTTTCGAGCTATTTAATGCGAGAAACACGTTATCTGGTGTTTTCAGCACTCCACAGTGCGTTTGATATGCAGTACCAGCGATATCTTGGTTTTCGTGGTGTTTCAAGCTGAGATATGCATTTTTTACGATAATCTTGGTGAGACTTCTGTTAGAAGTATGCAGAATCATCGAGATCGCTCTTTTCGATCTATTTAATGCGAGAAACACGTTATCTGGTGTTTTCACCAATCCACAGTGCGTATGATATGCAGAACCGGCGATATCATGGTTTTCGTGGGGTTTCAAGCTGACATATGTATTTTTTACGATAATATTGGTGAGACTTCAGTTAGAAGTATGCAGAATCATCGAGATCGCTCGTTTCGTGCTATTGAATGCGAGAAACACGTTATCTGGTGTTTTCACCACTCCACAGTGCGTATGATATGCAGAACCGACGATATCTTGGTTTTCGTGGGGTTTCAAGCTCAGATATGCATTGTCTGCGATAATCTTGGTGAGACCTCTGTCCGAAGTGTGCCGAATCATCGAGATCGCTCTTTTCGAACTATTTAATGCGAGAAACACGTTTTCGGGGGTTTTCACCACACCACAGTTCGTTGGATATGCAGAACAGGTGATATCTTGGTTTTCGAGGGGTTTCAAGCTGAGATATGCATTTTCTGCGATAAACTTGGAGAGACTCCTGTCCAAAGTATGCTGAATCATCGAGATCGCTCTTTTCGAGCTGGTTAATGCGAGAAAAACCATATCTGGTGTTTTCACCACTCCACAGAGCGTTGGATATGCAGAACCGTAGATATTTTGGTTTTCGTCGGGTTTCAAGCTGAGATATGCATTTTCAACGATAATCTTGGTGTTTCATCTATGAGAAGTATGCAGAAACATCGAGATCGCTCTTTTCGAGCTATTTATTGCGCGAAACACGTTATCCGGTGTTTTCACCACTCCACAGTGCGTTGGATATGCAGAACCGGAGATATATTGGTTTTCGTCGGGTTTCAAGCTGAGATATGCATTTTCAACGATAATGTTGGTGTTTCATCTATGAGAAGTATGCAGAAACATCGAGATCGTTCTTTTCGAGCTAGTTAATGCGAGAAACACGTTTTCACGTGTTTTCAACATTCCACAGTGCGTTTGATATGCAGAACCGGCGATATCTTGATTTTCGTGGTGTTTCCAGCTGAGATATGCATTTTCTGCGATAATCTTGGTGAGTCTTCAGTCAGAAGTATGCAGAATCATCTAGAACGTTCTTTTCGAGCTATTTAATGCGAAAAAACAAGTTTTCTAGTGTTTTGACCACTCCACAGAGCGTTTGATATGTAGAGCCGCCGATCACATGGTTTTCGTGGGGTTTCCTGCTGAAATATGTATTTTCTGCGATAATCTTGGTGAGACTTTTGTCCGAAGTATGCTTAATCATCGAGATCGCTCTGTTCGAGCTATTTAATGCGCGAAACACGTTATCTGGTGTTTTCAGCACTCCACAGTGCGTTTGATATGCAGAACTAGCGATATCCAGGTTTTCGTGGGGATTCAAGCTGAGATATGCATTTTCTGCGATAATCTTGGTGAGACTTCTGTCCGAAGTATGCTTAATCATCGAGATCGCTCGTTTCGTGCTATTGAATGCGAGAAACACGTTATCTGGTGTTTTCACCACTCCACAGTGCGTATGATATGCAGAACCGACGATATCTTGGTTTTCGTGGGGTTTCAAGCTCAGATATGCATTGTCTGCGATAATCTTGGTGAGACCTCTGTCCCAAGTGTGCCGAATCATCGAGATCGCTCTTTTCGAGCTATTTAATGCGAGAAACACGTTTTCGGGGGTTTTCACCACACCACAGTTCGTTGGATATGCAGAACAGGTGATATCTTGGTTTTCGAGGGGTTTCAAGCTGAGATATGCATTTTCTGCGATAAACTTGGAGAGACTCCTGTCCGAAGTATGCTGAATCATCGAGATCGCTCTTTTCGAGCTAGTTAAAGCGAGAAACACGTTTTCATGTGTTTTCAACATTCCACAGTGCGTTTGATATGCAGAACCGGCGATATCTTGATTTTCGTGGTGTTTCCAGCTGAGATATGCATTTTCAACGATAATCTTGGTGTTTCATCTATGAGAAGTATGCAGAAACATCGAGATCGCTCTTTTCGAGCTAGTTAAAGCGAGAAACACGTTTTCATGTGTTTTCAACATTCCACAGTGCGTTTGATATGCAGAACCGGCGATATCTTGATTTTCGTGGTGTTTCCAGCTGAGATATGCATTTTCTGCGATAATCTTGGTGAGTCTTCAGTCAGAAGTATGCAGAATCATCTAGAACGTTCTTTTCGAGCTATTTAATGCGAAAAAACAAGTTTTCTAGTGTTTTGACCACTCCACAGAGCGTTTGATATGTAGAGCCGCCGATCACATGGTTTTCGTGGGGTTTCCAGCTGAAATATGTATTTTCTGCGATAATCTTGGTGAGACTTTTGTCCGAAGTATGCTTAATCATCGAGATCGCTCTGTTCGAGCTATTTAATGCGCGAAACACGTTATCTGGTGTTTTCAGCACTCCACAGTGCGTTTGATATGCAGAACTAGCGATATCCAGGTTTTCGTGGGGATTCAAGCTGAGATATGCATTTTCTGCGATAATCTTGGTGAGACTTCTGTCCGAAGTATGCTTAATCATCGAGATCGCTCGTTTCGTGCTATTGAATGCGAGAAACACGTTATCTGGTGTTTTCACCACTCCACAGTGCGTATGATATGCAGAACCGGAGATATTTTGGTTTTCGTCGGGTTTCAAGCTGAGATATGCATTTTCAACGATAATCTTGGTGTTTCATCTATGAGAAGTATGCAGAAACATCGAGATCGCTCTTTTCGAGCTAGTTAAAGCGAGAAACACGTTTTCATGTGTTTTCAACATTCCACAGTGCGTTTGATATGCAGAACCGGCGATATCTTGATTTTCGTGGTGTTTCCAGCTGAGATATGCATTTTCTGCGATAATCTTGGTGAGTCTTCAGTCAGAAGTATGCAGAATCATCTAGAACGTTCTTTTCGAGCTATTTAATGCGAAAAAACAAGTTTTCTAGTGTTTTGACCACTCCACAGAGCGTTTGATATGTAGAACCGCCGATCACATGGTTTTCGTGGGGTTTCCAGCTGAAATATGTATTTTCTGCGATAATCTTGGTGATACTTTTGTCCGAAGTATGCTGAATCATCGAGATCGCTCTTTTCGAGCTGGTTAATGCGAGAAAAACCATATCTGGTGTTTTCACCACTCCACAGAGCGTTTGATATGCAGAAACAGCGATATCTTGGCTTTCGTGGGGTTTTAAGCTGAGATATGCATTTTTTACGATAATCTTGGTGAGACTTCTGTCCGATGTATGCAGAATCATCGAGATCGCTCTTTTCGAGCTATTTAATGCGAGAAACACGTTATCTGGTGTTTTCACCACTCCACAGAGCGTTTGATATGCAGTACCAGCGATATCTTGGTTTTCGTGGGGTTTCAAGCTGAGATATGCATTTTTTACGATAATCTTGGTGAGACTTCTGTCCGAAGTATGCAGAATCATCGAGATCGCTCTGTTCGAGCTATTTAATGCGAGAAACACGTTATCTGGTGTTTTCACCACTCCACAGAGCGTTTGATATGCAGAACCAGCGATATCTTGGTTTTCGTGGGGTTTCGAGCTGAGATATGCATTTTCTGCGATAATCTTGGTGAGACTTCTGTCCGAAGTATGCAGAATCATCGAGATCGCTCGTTTCGAGCTATTTAATGCGAGAAACACGTTTTCTGGGGTTTTCTCCACTCCACAGTTCGTTGGATATGCAGAACAGTAGATATCTTGGTTTTCGTGGGGTTTTCTTGCAGAGATATGCATTTTCTGCGATAATCATGGTCAGACTTCTGTTAGAAGTACGCAGAATCATCGAGATCGCACTTTTCGAGCTATTTAATGCGAGAAACACGTTATCTGGTGTTTTCACCACTCCACAGTGCGTTATATATGCAGAACCGGAGATATTTTGGTTTTCGTCGGGTTTCAAGCTGAGATATGCATTTTCTACGGTAAGCTTGGTGAGTCATCTGTCCGAAGTATGCGGAATCATCGAGATCGCTCTTTTCGAGCTATTTAATGCGAGAAACACGTTTTCTGGGGTTTCACCACTCCACAGAGCGTTTGATATGCAGAACCAGCGATATCTTGGTTTTCGTGGGGTTTCAAGCTGAGATATGCATTTTCTACGGTAAGCTTGGTGAGACATCTGTCCGAAGTATGCGGAATCATCGAGATCGCTCTTTTCGAGCTATTTAATGCGAGAAACACGTTATCTGGTGTTTTCACGACTCCACAGTGCGTTTGTTAAGCAGAACCAGCGATATCTTGGTTTTCGTGTGGTTTCAAGCTGAGATATGCATTTTTTACGATAATCTTGGTGAAACTTCTGTCCGAAGTATGCAGAAACATCAAGAGCGCTCTTCTCGAGCTATTTAATGCGAGAAACACGTTTTCTGGGGTTTTCACCACTCCACAGTTCGTTGGATATGCAGAACAGGAGATATCTTGGTTTTCGTGGGGTTTTCTTGTAGAGATATGCATTTTCTGCGATAATCATGGTGAGACTTCTGTTAGAAGTATGCAGAATCATCGAGATCGCACTTTTCGATCTATTTAATGCGAGAAACACGTTGTCTGGTGTTTTCACCACTCCACAGTTGGTTTGATATGCAGAACCGGCGATGTTTGGTTTTCGTCGGGTTTCAAGTTGAGATATGCATTTTCTGCGATAATCATGGTGAGACTTCTGTCCGAAGTATGCAGAATCATCGAGATCGCTCTTTTCGAGCTATTTAATGCGAGAAACACGTTATCTGGTGTTTTCACCACTCCACAGAGCGTTTGATATGTAGTACCAGCGATATCTTGGTTTTCGTGTGGTTTCAAGCTGAGATATGCATTTTTTACGATAATCTTGGTGAGACTTCTGTCCGAAGTATGCAGAATCATCGAGATCGCTCTTCTCGAGCTATTTAATGCGAGAAACACGTTATCTGGTGTTTTCACCACTCCACAGAGCGTTTGATATGCAGTACCAGCGATATCTTGGTTTTCGTGGGGTTTCAAGCTGAGATATGCATTTTCTGCGATAATCTTGGTGAGACTTCTGTCCGAAGTATGCTGAATCATCTAGATCGCTCTTTTCGAGCTATTTATTGCGAGAAACACGTTATCTGGTGTTTTCACCACTCCACAGTGCGTTTGTTAAGCAGAACCAGCGATATCTTGGTTTTCGTGTGGTTTCAAGCTGAGATATGCATTTTTTACGATAATCTTGGTGAAACTTCTGTCCGAAGTATGCAGAAACATCAAGAGCGCTCTTCTCGAGCTATTTAATGCGAGAAACACGTTTTCTGGGGTTTTCACCACACCACAGTTCGTTGGATATGCAGAACAGGAGATATCTTTGTTTTCGGGGGGTTTCAAGCTGAGATCTGCATTTTCTGCGATGAACTTGGTGAGACTTCTGTCCGAAGTATGCAGAATCATCGAGATCGCTCTTTTCGAGCTATTTAATGCGAGAAACACGTTATCTGGTGTTTTCACCACTCCACAGAGCGTTTGATATGCAGTACCAGCGATATCTTGGTTTTCGTGGGGTTTCAAGCTGAGATATGCATTTTCTGCGATAATCTTGGTGAGACTTCTGTCCGAAGTATGCAGAATCATCGAGATCGCTCTATTCGAGCTATTTAATGCGACAAAACGTTTTCCGGTGTTTTCACCACTCCACAGTGCGTATGATATGCAGAACCGACGATATCTCGGTTTTCGTGGGGTTTCAAGCTCAGATATGCATTTTCTGCGATAATCTTGGTGAGACTTCTGTCCGAAGTATGCAGAATCATCGATATCGCTCTTTTCGAGCTATTTAATGCGAGAAACACGTTATCTGGTGTTTTCAGCACTCCACAGTGCGTTTGATATGCAGTACCAGCGATATCTTGGTTTTCGTGGTGTTTCAAGCTGAGATATGCATTTTTTACGATAATCTTGGTGAGACTTCTGTCGAAGTATGCAGAATCATCGAGATCGCTCTATTCGAGCTATTTAATGCGACAAACACGTTATCTGGTGTTTTCACCACTCCACAGTGCGTATGATATGCAGAACCAGCGATATCTTGGCTTTCGTGGGGTTTCAAGCTGAGATATGCATTTTCTGCGATAAGCTTGGTGAGACGTTTGTCCGAAGTATGCAGAAGCATCGAGAGCGCTCTTTTCGACCTATTTAATGCGAGAAACACGTTTTCTGGGGTTTTCACCACTCCACAGTTCTTTGGATATGCAGAACAGGAGATATCTTGGTTTGCGTGGGGTGTCAAGCAGAGATATGCATTTTCTGCGATAATCTCGGTGAGACTTCTGTTAGAAGTATGCAGAATCATCGAGATCGCTCTTTTCGATCTATTTAATGCGAGAAACACGTTATCTGGTGTTTTCACCAATCCACAGTGCGTATGATATGCAGAACCGGCGATATCATGGTTTTCGTGGGGTTTCAAGCTGACATATGTATTTTTTACGATAATATTGGTGAGACTTCAGTTAGAAGTATGCAGAATCATCGAGATCGCTCTATTCGAGCTATTTAATGCGAGAAACACGTTATCTGGTGTTTTCATCACTCCACAGGGCGTTTGATATGCAGAACCGGCGATATCTTGGTTTTCGTGGGGTTTCCATCTGAGATATGCATTTCCTGCGATTATCTTGGTGAGACTTCAGTCTGAAGTATGCAGAATCATCTAGATCGCTCGTTTCGAGCTACTTAATGCGAAAAAACAAGTTTTCTGGTGTTCTGACCACTCCACAGTACGTTTGACATGCAGAAACGGAGATACCTTGGTTTCGGTCGGGTTTCAAGCTGAGATATGCATTTTCTGCGATAAAATTGGTGAGACTTCAGTTAGAAGTATGCAGAATCATCGAGATCGCTCGATTCGAGCTATTTAATGCGAGAAACACGTTATCTGGTGTTTTCACCACTCCACAGTGCGTTTGATATGCAGTACCAGCGATATCTTGGTTTTCGTGGGGTTTCAAGCTGAGATATGCATTTTTTAGGATAATCTTGGTGAGACTTCTGTCCGAACTATGCGGAATCATCGAGATCGCTCTTTTCGAGCTATTTAATGCGAGAAACACGTTTTCTGGTGTTTTCACCACCCCACAGTGCGTTTGATATGCAGAACCGGCGACATCTTTTTTTTCGACGGGTTTCAAGCTGAGATATGCATTTTCTGCGATAATATTGGTGAGACTTCAGTCAGAAGTATGCAGAATCATCTTGTTCGCTCGTTTCGAGCTATTTAAAGCGAGAAACACGTTATCTGGTTGCTTTCACCACTCCACAGTGCGTTTGATATGCAGAACCGGCGACATCTTGATTTTCGTGAGGTTTCAAGCTGAGATATGCATTTTCTGCGATAATATTGGTGAGACTTCTGTCCGAAGTAGGCAGAATCATCTAGATCGCTCTTTTCGAGCTATTTAATGCGAGAAACACGTTTTCTGGTGTATTCACCACTGCACAGTACGTTTGACATGCAGAAACGGAGATACCTTTGTTTCGGTCGGGTTTCAAGCTGAGATATGCATTTTCTGCGATAAAATAGGTGAGACTTCAGTTAGAAGTATGCAGAATCATCGATATCGCTCTATTCGAGCTATTTAATGCGAGAAACACGTTTTCTGGTGTATTCACCACTCCACAGTGCGTATGATATGCAGAACCGGCGATATCTTGGTTTTCGTGGGGTTTCAAGCTGAGATATGCATTATCTGCGATAATCTTGGTGAGACTTCTGTCCGAAGTGTGCAGAATCATCGAGATCGCTCTTTTCACGCTATTTAATGCGAGAAACAAGTTTTCTGGGGCTTTCACCACACCACAGTTCGTTGGATATGCAGAACAGGTGATATCTTGGGTTTCGAGGGGTTTCAAGTTGAGATATGCATTATCTGCGATAATCTTGGTGAGACTTCTGTCTGAAGTGTGCAGAATCATCGAGATCGCTCTATTCGAGCTATTTAATGCGACAAAACGTTATCCGGTGTTTTCACCACTCCACAGTGCGTATGATATGCAGAACCGACGATATCTTGGTTTTCGTGGGGTTTCAAGCTCAGATATGCATTTTCTGCGATAATCTTGGTGAGACTTCTGTCCGAAGTATGCAGAATCATCGAGATCGCTCTTTTCGAGCTATTTAATGCGCGAAACACGTTTTCTGGGTTTTTCACCACTCCACAGTTCTTTGGATATGCAGAAGAGGAGATATCTTGGTTTGCGTGGGGGTTCAAGCAGAGATATGCATTTTCTGCGATAACCTTGGTGAGACTTCTGTTAGAAGTATGCAGAATCATCGAGATCGCTCTTTTCGAGCTATTTAATGCGAGAAACACGTTATCTGGTGTTTTCACCACACCACAGTGCGTATGATATGCAGAACCGGCGATATCTTGGTTTTCGTGGTGTTTCAAGCTGAGATATGCATTTTTTACGATAATCTTGGTGAGACTTCTGTCCGAAGTATGCAGAATCATCGAGATCGCTCTATTCGAGCTATTTAATGCGAGAAACACGTTTTCTGGTGTATTCACCACTGCACAGTACGATTGACATGCAGAAACGGAGATACCTTGGTTTCGGTCGGGTTTCAAGCTGAGATATGCATTTTCTGCGATAAAATAGGTGAGACTTCAGTTAGAAGTATGCAGAATCATCGATATCGCTCTATTCGAGCTATTTAATGCGAGAAACACGTTATCTGGTGTTTTCACCACTCCACAGTGCGTATGATATGCAGAACCGGCGATATCTTGGTTTTCGTGGGGTTTCAAGCTGAGATATGCATTATCGGCGATAATCTTGGTGAGACTTCTGTCCGAAGTGTGCAGAATCATCGAGATCGCTCTTTTCACGCTATTTAATGCGAGAAACAAGTTTTCTGGGGCTTTCACCACACCACAGTTCGTTGGATATGCAGAACAGGTGATATCTTGGGTTTCGAGGGGTTTCAAGTTGAGATATGCATTATCTGCGATAATCTTGGTGAGACTTCTGTCTGAAGTATGCAGAATCATCGAGATCGCTCTATTCGAGCTATTTAATGCGACAAAACGTTATCCGGTGTTTTCACCACTCCACAGTGCGTACGATATGCAGAACCGACGATATCTTGGTTTTCGTGGGGTTTCAAGCTCAGATATGCATTTTCTGCGATAATCTTGGTGAGACTTCTGTCCGAAGTATGCAGAATCATCGAGATCGCTCTTTTCGAACTATTTAATGCGAGAAACACGTTATCTGGTGTTTTCACCACTCCACAGTGCGTTTGATATGCAGAACCGGCGATATCTTGGCTTTCGTGGGGTTTCAAGCAGAGATATGCATTTTCTGCGATAACCTTGGTGAGACTTCTGTTAGAAGTATGCAGAATCATCGAGATCGCTCTTTTCGAGCTATTTAATGCGAGAAACACGTTATCTGGTGTTTTCACCACACCACAGTGCGTATGATATGCAGAACCGGCGATATCTTGGTTTTTGTGGGGTTTCAAGCTGAGATATGCATTATCTGCGATAATCGTGGTGAGACTTCTGTCCGAAGTGTGCAGAATCATCGAGATCGCACTTTTCAAGCTATTTAATGCGAGAAACACGTTATCTGGTGTTTTCATCACTCCACAGGGCGTTTGATATGCAGAACCAGCGATATCTTGGCTTTCGTGGGGTTTCAAGCTGAGATATGCATTTTCTGCGATAAGCTTGGTGAGACATTTGTCCGAAGTATGCAGAAACATCGGGAGCGCTCTTTTCGAGATATTTAATGCGCGAAACACGTTTTCTGGGTTTTTCACCACTCCACAGTTCTTTGGATATGCAGAAGAGGAGATATCTTGGTTTGCGTGGGGTTTCAAGCAGAGATATGCATTTTCTGCGATCACCTTGGTGAGACTTCTGTTAGAAGTATGCAGAATCATCGAGATCGCTCTTTTCGAGCTATTTAATGCGAGAAACACGTTATCTGGTGTTTTCACCACACCACAGTGCGTATGATATGCAGAACCGGCGATATCTTGGTTTTCGTGGGGTTTCAAGCTGAGATATGCATTATCTGCGATAATCTTGGTGAGACTTCAGTCAGAAGTATGCAGAATCATCTAGTTCGCTCGTTTCGAGCTATTTAATGTGAGAAACACGTTATCTGGTTGCTTTCACCACTCCACAGTGCGTTTGATATGCAGAACCGGCGACATCTTGATTTTCGTGAGGTTTCAAGCTGAGATATGCATTTTCTGCGATAATATTGGTGAGACTTCTGTCCGAAGTATGCAGAATCATCTAGATCGCTCTTTTCCAGCTACTTAATGCGAGAAACACGTTTTCTGGTGTATTCACCACTCCACAGTACGTTTGACATGCAGAAACGGAGATACCTTGATTTCGGTCGGGTTTCAAGCTGAGATATGCATTTTCTGCGATAATATTGGTGAGACTTCAGTTAGAAGTATGCAGAATCATCGAGATCGCTCTATTCGAGCTATTTAATGCGAGAAACACGTTATCTGGTGTTTTCATCACTCCACAGGGCGTTTGATATGCAGAACCGGCGATATCTTGGTTTTCGTGGGGTTTCCATCTGAGATATGCATTTCCTGCGATAATCTTGGAGAGACATCAGTCAGATGTATGCAGAATCATCTAGATCGCTCGTTTCGAGCTATTCAATGCGAAAAAACAAGTTTTGTGGTGTTATGACCACTCAACAGTACGTTTGACATGCAGAAACGGAGATACCTTGGTTTCGGTCGGGTTTCAAGCTGAGATATGCATTTTCTGCGATAATATTGGTGAGACTTCAGTTAGAAGTATGCAGAATCATCGAGATCGCTCTATTCGAGCTATTTAATGCGAGAAACACGTTTTCTGGGGTTTTCACCACACCACAGTGCGTTTGATATGCAGAACCAGCGATATCTTGGCTTTCGTGGGGTTTCAAGCTGAGATATGCATTTTCTGCGATAAGCATGGTGAGACATTTGTCCGAAGTATGCAGAAACATCGGGAGCGCTCTTTTCGAGCTATTTAATACGAGAAACACGTTTTCTGGTTTTTTCACCACTCCACAGTTCTTTGGATATGTAGAACAGGAGATATCTTGGTTTGCGTGGGTTTTCAAGCAGAGATATGCATTTTCTGAGATAATCTTGGTGAGACTTCTGTCCGAAGTGTGCAGAATCATCGAGATCGCACTTTTCAAGCTATTTAATGCGAGAAACACGTTTTCTGGGGCTTTCACCACACCACGGTTCGTTGGATATGCAGAACAGGTGATATCTTGGGTTTGGAGGGGTTTCAAGCTGAGATATGGATTTTCTGCGATAAGCTTGGTGAGACTTCTGTCCGAAGTATGCAGAATCATCTAGATCGCTCTTTTCGAGCTACTTAATGCGAGAAACACGTTTTCTGGTGTATTCACCACTCCACAGTACGTTTGACATGCAGAAACGGAGATACCTTGATTTCGGTCGGGTTTCAAGCTGAGATATGCATTTTCTGCGATAATATTGGTGAGACTTCAGTTAGAAGTATGCAGAATCATCGAGATCGCTCGTTTCGAGCTATTTAATGCGAGAAACACGTTATCTGGTGCTTTCACCACTCCACAGTGCGCATGATATGCAGAACCGGAGATATCTTGGTTTTCGTAGGGTTTCAAGCTGAGATATGGATTTTCTGCGATAAGCTTGGTGAGACTTCTGTCCGAAGTATGCAGAATCATCGACATCGCTCTTTTCGAGCTATTTAATGCGAGAAACTCGTTATCTGGTGTTTTCACCACTCCACAGTGCGTTTGATATGCAGTACCAGCGATATCTTGGTTTTCGTGGGGTTTCAAGCTGAGAAATGAATTTTTTAGGATAATCTTGGTGAGACTTCTGTCCGAAGTATGCAGAATTATCGAGATCGCTCTATTCGAGCTATTTAATGCGAGAAACACGTTTTCTGGTGTATTCGCCACTCCACAGTGCGTTTGATATGCAGAACCAGCGATATCTTGGCTTTCGTGGGGTTTCAAGCTGAGATATGCATTTTCTGCGATAAGCTTGGTGAGACATTTGTCCGAAGTATGCAGAAACATCGGGAGCGCTCTTTTCGAGCTATTTAATGCGAGAAACACGTTTTCAGGTTTTTTCACCACTCCACAGTTCTTTGGATATTTAGAACAGGAGATATCTTGGTTTGCGTGGGTTTTCAAGCAGAGATATGCATTTTCTGAGATAACCTTTGTGAGACTTCTGTTAGAAGTATGCAGAATCATCGAGATCGCTCTTTTCGAGCTATTTAATGCGAGAAACACGTTATCTGGTGTTTTCACCACTCCTCAGTGCGCATGATATGCAGAACCGGAGATATCTTGGTTTTCGTAGGGTTTCAAGCTGAGATATGCATTATCTGCGATAATCTTGGTGAGACTTCTGTCCGAAGTGTGCAGAATCATCGATATCGCACTTTTCAAGCTATTTAATGCGAGAAACACGTTTTCTGGGGCTTTCACCACACCACAGTTCGTTGGATATGCAGAACAGGTGATATCTTGGGTTTGGAGGGGTTTCAAGCTGAGATATGGGTTTTCTGCGATAAGCTTGGTGAGACTTCTGTCCGAAGTATGCAGAATCATCTAGATCGCTCTTTTCGAGCTACTTAATGCGAGAAACACGTTTTCTGGTGTATTCACCACTCCACAGTACGTTTGACATGCAGAAACGGAGATACCTTGATTTCGGTCGGGTTTCAAGCTGAGATATGCATTTTCTGCGATAATATTGGTGAGACTTCAGTTAGAAGTATGCAGAATCATCGAGATCGCTCGTTTCGAGCTATTTAATGCGAGAAACACGTTATCTGGTGCTTTCACCACTCCACAGTGCGCATGATATGCAGAACCGGAGATATCTTGGTTTTCGTAGGGTTTCAAGCTGAGATATGCATTATCTGCGATAATCTTGGTGAGACTTCTGTCCGAAGTGTGCAGAATCATCGAGATCGCACTTTTCAAGCTATTTAATGCGAGAAACACGTTTTCTGGGGCTTTCACCACTCCACAGTGCGCATGATATGCAGAACCGGAGATATCTTGGTTTTCGTCGGGTTTCAAGCTGAGATATGCATTTTCTGCGATAATCTTGGTGAGACTTCTGTCCGATGTATGCTTAATCATCTAGATCGTTCGTTTCGAGCTATTTAATGCGAAAAAACAAGTTTTCTGGTGTTTTGACCACTCCACAGTGCGTTTGATATGGAGAGCCGCCGATAACTTGGTTTTCTTGGGGATTCCAGCTGAAATATGCATTTTCTGCGATAATCTTGGTGAGTCTTCTGTCAGAAGTATGCAGAATCATCTAGATTGCACTTTTCGAGCCATTTAATGCGAGAAACACGTTTTCTGGTGTATTCACCACTCCACAGTGCGTTTGACATGCAGAACCGGAGATATCTTGGTTTCGGTCGGGTTTCAAGCTGAGATATGCTTTTCTAGGATAATCTTGGTGAGACTTCTGTCAGAAGTATGCAGAATCTTCGAGAACGCTCTTTTCGAGCTACTTAATGCGAGAAACACGTTTTCTGGTGTTTTCACCACTCCACAGTGCGTTTGATATGCAGAACCGGCGTCATCTTGATTTTCGTGAGGTTTCAAGGTGAGATATGCATTTTCTGCGATAATCGTGGTATGACTTCATTCAGAAGTATGCAGAATCATCTAGGTTGCACTTTTCGAGCAATTTAATGCGAGAAACACGTTTTCTGGTGTATTCACCACTCCACAGAGCGTTTTTGATATGCAGAACCGGCGATATCTTGATATTCGTGGTGTTTCCAGCTGAGATATGCATTTTCTGCGATAATAGTGGTGAGACATCAGTCAGAAGTATGCAGAATCTTCGAGAACGCCCTTTTCGAGCTACTTAATGCGAGAAACACGTTTTCTGGTGTATTCACCACTCCACAGTACGTTTGACATGCAGAACCGAAGATATCTTGGATTTCGTCGGGTTTCAAGCTGAGATATGCATTTTCTACGATAATCTTGGTGAGACTTCTGTCAGAAGTATGCAGAATCATCGGGATCGCTCTTTTCGAGCTACTTAATGCGAGAAACACGTTTTCTGGTGTTTTCACCACTCCACAGAACGTTTTATGTGCAGAACCGGCGACATCTTGGATTTCGTCGGGTTTCAAGCTGAGATATGCATTTTCTGCGATTATCTTGGGGAGACTTCTGTCAGAAGTATGCAGAATCATCGAGATCGCTCTTTTCGAGCTACTTAATGCGAGAAACACGTTAGCTGGTGTTTTCGCCACTCCACAGTGCGTTTGACATGCAGAACCGCAGATATCTTGGTTACGTTCGGGATTCAAGCTGAGATATGCATTTTCTGCGATAATCTTGGTGAGACTTCAGTCAGAAGTATGCAGAATCATCTAGATCGCTCTTGCCGAGCTATTTAACGCGAGAAACACGTTATCTGGTGTTTTCACCACTCCACAGTGCGTTTGACATGCAGAACCGCAGATATCTTGGTTACGTTCGGGATTCAAGCTGAGATATGCATTTTCAGCGATAATCTTGGTGAGACTTCAGTCAGAAGTATGCAGAATCATCTAGATCGCTCTTGTCGAGCTATTTAACGCGAGAAACACGTTATCTGGTGCTTTCACCACTCCACAGTGCGTTTGATATGCAGAACCGGCGACATCTTGGCTTTAGTCGGGGTTCAAACTGAGACATGCATTTTCTGCGATAATCCTGGTGATTCTTCTGTCAGAAGTAAGCAGAATCATCGAGAACGCTCTTTCCGAGCTGTTTAATGAGAGACACACGTTATCTGGTGTTTTCACCACTCCACAGTGCGTTTGATATGCAGAACCGGCGACATCTTGGATTTCGTCGGGTTTCAAGCTGAGATATGCATTTTCTGCGATTATCTTGGTGAGACTTCAGTCAGAAGTATGCAGAATCATCTAGATCGCTCTTGTCGAGCTATTTAATGCAAAAAAACAAGTTTCCTGGTGTTTTCAACATTCCACAGTGCGTTTGATATTCAGAACCGGCGATATCTCGATTTTCGTGGTGTTTCCAGTAGAGATATGCATTTTCTGCGATAATCTTGGTGAGTCTTCTGTCAGAAGTATGCAGAATCATCGAGATCCCTCTTTTCGGGCTATTTAATGCGAGAAACACGTTATCTGGTGTTTTCACCACTCCACAGTGCGTTCGATATGCAGAACCGGCGATATCTTGATTTTCGTGGTGTTTCCAGCTGCGATATGCATTTTCTGCGATAATCTTGGTGAGTCTTCTGTCAGAAGTATGCAGAATCATCTAGATCGCTCGTTCCGAGCTACCTAATGCGAGAAACACGATTTCTGGTGTTTTCACCACTCCACAGTGCGTTTGATATGCAGAACCGGCGACATCGTGGCTTTCGTCGGGTATCAAGCTGAGATATGCATTTTCTACGATAATCTTGGTGAGACTTCTGTCAGAAGTATGCAGAATAATCGAGAACCCTCTTTTCGAGTTATTTGATGCGAGAAACACGTTATCTGGTGTTTCACCATTCCACAGTGCGTTTAATATGCAGAACCGGCGATAACTTGAATTTCGTGGTGTTTCCAGTTGAGATATGCATTTTCTGCGATAATCTTTGTGAGTCTCCTGTCAGAAGTATGCAGAATCATCGAGAACCCTCTTTTCGAGTTATTTAATGCGAGAAACACATTATCTGGTGTATTCACCACTGCACAGTACGTTTGACATGCAGAACCGGCGACATCGTGGCTTTCGTCGGGTATCAAGCTGAGATATGCATTTTCTACGATAATCTTGGTGAGACTTCTGTCAGAAGTATGCAGAATAATCGAGAACCCTCTTTTCGAGTTATTTGATGCGAGAAACACGTTATCTGGTGTTTCACCATTCCACAGTGCGTTTAATATGCAGAACCGGCGATAACTTGAATTTCGTGGTGTTTCCAGTTGAGATATGCATTTTCTGCGATAATCTTGGTGAGTCTCCTGTCAGAAGTATGCAGAATCATCGAGAACCCTCTTTTCGAGTTATTTAATGCGAGAAACACATTATCTGGTGTATTCACCACTCCACAGTACTTTTGACATGCAGAACCGGAAATATCTTGGCTTTCGTCGGATTTCAAGCTGGGATATGCATTTTCTACGATAATCTTGGTGAGACTTCTGTCAGAAGTATGCAGAATCATCTAGATCGACCGTTTCGAGCTACTTAATGCGAGATACACGTTTTCTGGTGTTTTCGCCACTCCACAGTGCGTTTGACATGCAGAACCGCAGATATCTTGGTTACGGTGGGATTCAAGCTGAGATATGCATTTTCTGCGATAATCTTGGTGAGACGTCAGTCAGAAGTATGCAGAATCATCTAGATCGCTCTTGTCGAGCTATTTAATGCAAAAAAACAAGTTTCCTGGTGTTTTTAACATTCCACAGTGCGTTTGATATGCAGAGCCGGCGATATCTTGGTTTCCGTGGTGTTTCCAGTTGAGATATGCATTTTCTGCGATAATCTGGGTGAGTCTTCTGTCAGAAGTATGCAGAATCATCGAGATCCCTCATTTCGGGCTATTTAATGCGAGAAACACGTTATCTGGTGTTTTCACCACTCCACAGTGCGTTTGATATGCAGAACCGGCGACATCTTGGCTTTCGTCGGGTATCAAGCTGAGATATGCATTTTCTACGATAATCTTGGTGAGACTTCTATCAGTAGTATGCAGAATCATCGAGATCCCTCTTTTCGAGCTCTTTAATGCGAGAAACACGTTATCTGGTGTTTTCACTACTCCACAGTGCGTTTGATATGCAGACCCGGCGACATCGTGGCTTTCGTCGGGTATCAAGCTGAGATATGCATTTTCTACGATAATCTTGGCGAGACTTCTGTCAGAAGTATGCAGAATAATCGGGATCGCTCTTTTCGAGCTATTTAATGCGAGAAACACGTTATCTGGTGTTTTCACCACTCCACAGTGCGTTTGATATGCAGAACCGGCGACATCTTGGTTTTCGTCGGGGTTCAAGCTGAGATATGCATTTTCTGCGATAATCTTGGTGAGACATCAGTCAGAAGTATGCAGAATCATCGAGAACCCTCTTTTCGAGTTATTTAATGGGAGAAACACGTTATCTGGTGTATTCACCACTCCACAGTACGTTTGACATGCAGAACCGGAAATATCTTGGTTTCGGTTCGGGTTTCAAGCTGAGATATGCATTTTCTGCGATAATCTTGGTGAGACTTCAGTCAGAAGTATGCAGAGTCATCTAGATCGCTCGTTTCGAGCTACTTAATGCGAGAAACACGTTATCTGGTGTTCTCACCACTCCACAATGCGTTTGATATGCAGAACCGGCGACATCTTTGATTTCGTCGGGGTTCAAGCTGACATATGCATTTTCTGCGATAATAGTGGTGAGACTTCAGTCAGAAGTATGCAGAATCATCTAGATCGTTCGTTTAGAGCTATTTAATGCGAGAAACACGCTATCTGGTGTTTTCACCACTCCACTGTGCGTTTGATATGCAGAACCGACAATATCTTGGTTTTCGTGGGGTTTCAAGCTCAGATATGCATTTTCTGCGAAAATCTTGGTGAGACTTCTGTCCGAAGTATGCTTAATCATCGAGATCGCTCTATTCGAGCTATTTAATGCGAGAAACACGTTGTCTGGTGTTTTCACCACTCCACAGTTGGTTTGATATGCAGAACCGGCGATGTTTGGTTTTCGTCGGGTTTCAAGCTGAGATATGCATTTTTTACGATAATCTTGATGAGACTTCTGTCCGAAGCATGCTTAATCATCGAGATCGCTCTTTTCGACCTATTTAATGCAAGAAACACGTTATCTGGTGTTTTCAGCACGCCACAGTGCGTTTGATATGCAGAACCAGCGATATCTTGGTTTTCGTGGGGTTTCAAGCTCAGATATGCATTTTCTGTGATAATCTTGGTGAGACTTCTGTCCGAAGTATGCAGAGTCTTCGAGATCGCTCTTTTCGAGCTATTTAATGCGAAAAAACACGTTATCTGGTGTTTTCAGCACGCCACAGTGCGTTTGATATGCAGAACCAGCGATATCTTGGTTTTCGTGGGGTTTTAAGCTCAGATATGCATTTTCTGCGATAATCTTGGTGAGACTTCTGTCCCAAGTATGCAGAGACATCGAGATCGCTCGTTTCGACCTATTTAATGCGAGAAACACGTTATCTGGTGTTTTCAACACTCCACAGTGCGTATGATATGCAGAACCTGCGATATCTTGGTTTTCGTGGGGTTTCAAGCTGAGATATGAATTATCTGCGATAATCTTGGTGAGACTTCTGTCCGAAGTGTGCAGAACCATCGAGATCGCTCTTTTCGAGCGATTTAATGCGAGAAACAAGTTATCTGGAGTTTTCACCACTCCACAGTGCGTTTGATATGCAGAACCGGCGATATCTTGGTTTTCGTGGGGTTTCAAGCTGAGATATGCATTTTCTGCGATAATCTTGGTGAGACTTCTGTCCGAAGTATGCAGAATCATCGAGATCGCTCGTTTCGAGCTATTTAATGCGAGAAACACGTTATCTGGTGTTTTCACCACTCCACAGTGCGTTGGATATGCAGAACCAGCGATATCTGGGTTTTCGTGGGGTTTCAAGCTGAGATATGCATTTTTTACGATAATCTTGGTGAGACTTCTGTCCGAAGTATGCTTAATCATCGAGATCGCTTGTTTCGACCTATTTAATGCGAGAAACACGTTATCTGGTGTTTTCACCACTCCACAGTGCGTATGATATGCAGAACCGGCGATATCTTGGTTTTCGTGGGGTTTCAAGCTGAGATCTGCATTTTCTGCGATAATCTTGGTGAGACTGCTGTCCGAAGTGTGCAGAATCATCGATATCGCTCTTTTCGAGCTATTTAATGCGAGAAACACGTTTTTTGGTGTTTTCACCACTCCACAGTACGTTTGATGTGCAGAACCGGCGACATCTTGATTTTCCTGAGGTTTCAAGCTGAGATATGCATTTTCTGCGATAATATTGGTGAGACTTCTGTCCGAAGTATGCAGAACCATCGATATCGCTATTTTCGAGCTATTTTTTGCAAAAAAACAAGTTTTCTTGTGTTTTGACCACTCCACAGTGCGTTTGATATGTAGAGCCGCCGATAGCTTGTTTTTCGTGGGGTTTCCAGCTGAAATATGCATTTTCTGCGATAATCTTGCTGATTCATCTATGAGAAGTATGCAGAATCATCGAGAACGCTCTTTTCGGGTTAGTTAATACGAGAAACACGTTTTCTGGTGTTTTCAACATTCCACAGTGCGTCTGATATGCAGAACCGACGATATCTTGGTTTTCGTGGGGTTTCCAGCTGAGATATGCATTTTCTGCGATAATCTTGCTGATTCATCTATGAGAAGTATGCAGAATCATCGAGAACGCTCTTTTCGGGTTAGTTAATACGAGAAACACGTTTTCTGGTGTTTTCAACATTCCACAGTGCGTCTGATATGCAGAACCGACGATATCTTGGTTTTCGTGGGGTTTCCAGCTGAGATATGCATTTTCTGCGATAATCTTGGTGAGTGTTCTGTCAGAAGTATGCAGAATCATCGAGATCGCTCGTTTCGAGCTATTTGATGCGAGAAACACGTTATTTGGTTGTTTTCACCACTCCACAGTGCGTTTGATATGCAGAACCGGCGACATCTTGGCTTTCGTCGGTTTTCAAGATGAGATATGCATTTTCTGCGATAATCTTGGTGAGTGTTCTGTCAGAAGTATGCAGAATCATCGAGAACTCTCTTTTCGAGCTATTTAATGCGAAAAAACAAGTTTTCTGGTGTTTTGACCACTCCACAGTGCGTTCGATGTGTAGAGCCGCCGATAGCTTGGTTTTCGTGGGGTTTCCAGCTGAAATATGCATTTTCTGCGATAATCTTGCTGATTCATCTATGAGAAGTATGCAGAATCATCGAGAACGCTCTTTTCGAGTTAGTTAATACGAGAAACACGTTTTCTGGTGTTTTCAACATTCCACAGTGCGTCTGATATGCAGAACCGACGATATCTTGGTTTTCGTGGGGTTTCCAGCTGAGATATGCATTTTCTGCGATAATCTTGGTGAGTGTTCTGTCAGAAGTATGCAGAATCATCGAGATCGCTCGTTTCGAGCTATTTAATGCGAGAAACACGTTATTTGGTTGTTTTCACCACTCCACAGTGCGTTTGATATGCAGAACCGGCGACATCTTGGATTTCGTCGGGTTTCAAGATGAGATATGCATTTTCTGCGATAATCTTGGGGAGTGTTCTGTCAGAAGTATGCAGAATCATCGAGATCGCTCGTTTCGAGCTATTTAATGCGAGAAACACGTTATTTGGTTGTTTTCACCACTCTACAGTGCGTTTGATATGCAGAACCGGCGACATCTTGGATTTCGTCGGGTTTCAAGCTGAGATCTGCATTTTCTGCGATAATCTTGGTGAGACTGCTGTCCGAAGTGTGCAGAATCATCGATATCGCTCTTTTCGAGCTATTTAATGCGAGAAACACGTTTTTTGGTGTTTTCACCACTCCACAGTACGTTTGATGTGCAGAACCGGCGACATCTTGATTTTCCTGAGGTTTCAAGCTGAGATATGCATTTTCTGCGATAATATTGGTGAGACTTCTGTCCGAAGTATGCAGAACCATCGATATCGCTATTTTCGAGCTATTTTTTGCAAAAAAACCAGTTTTCTTGTGTTTTGACCACTCCACAGTGCGTTTGATATGTAGAGCCGCCGATAGCTTGTTTTTCGTGGGGTTTCCAGCTGAAATATGCATTTTCTGCGATAATCTTGCTGATTCATCTATGAGAAGTATGCAGAATCATCGAGAACGCTCTTTTCGGGTTAGTTAATACGAGAAAATCGTTTTCTGGTGTTTTCAACATTCCACAGTGCGTCTGATATGCAGAACCGACGATATCTTGGTTTTCGTGGGGTTTCCAGCTGAGATATGCATTTTCTGCGATAATCTTGCTGATTCATCTATGAGAAGTATGCAGAATCATCGAGAACGCTCTTTTCGGGTTAGTTAATACGAGAAACACGTTTTCTGGTGTTTTCAACATTCCACAGTGCGTCTGATATGCAGAACCGACGATATCTTGGTTTTCGTGGGGTTTCCAGCTGAGATATGCATTTTCTGCGATAATCTTGGTGAGTGTTCTGTCAGAAGTATGCAGAATCATCGAGATCGCTCGTTTCGAGCTATTTGATGCGAGAAACACGTTATTTGGTTGTTTTCACCACTCCACAGTGCGTTTGATATGCAGAACCGGCGACATCTTGGCTTTCGTCGGTTTTCAAGATGAGATATGCATTTTCTGCGATAATCTTGGTGAGTGTTCTGTCAGAAGTATGCAGAATCATCGAGAACTCTCTTTTCGAGCTATTTAATGCGAAAAAACAAGTTTTCTGGTGTTTTGACCACTCCACAGTGCGTTCGATGTGTAGAGCCGCCGATAGCTTGGTTTTCGTGGGGTTTCCAGCTGAAATATGCATTTTCTGCGATAATCTTGCTGATTCATCTATGAGAAGTATGCAGAATCATCGAGAACGCTCTTTTCGAGTTAGTTAATACGAGAAACACGTTATCTGGTGTTTTCACAACTCCACAGTGCGTTTGATATGCAGAACCAGCGAAATCTTGGTTTTCGTGGGGTTTCTAGCAGAGATATGCATTATCTGCGATAATCATGTTGAGACTTCTGTCAGAAGTATGCAGAATCATCGGGATCGCTCTTTTCGAGCTATTTAACGCGAGAGACACGTTTTCTGGGGTTTTCCCCAATCCACAGTTCGTTGGATATGCAGAACAGTCGATATCTTGGTTTTCGTGGGGTTTCAAGCTGAGATATGCATTTTCTGCGATAATCTTGGTGAGTGTTCTGTCAGAAGTATGCAGAATCATCGAGATCGCTCGTTTCGAGCTATTTGATGCGAGAAACACGTTATTTGGTTGTTTTCACCACTCCACAGTGCGTTTGATATGCAGAACCGGCGACATCTTGGCTTTCGTCGGTTTTCAAGATGAGATATGCATTTTCTGCGATAATCTTGGTGAGTGTTCTGTCAGAAGTATGCAGAATCATCGAGAACTCTCTTTTCGAGCTATTTAATGCGAAAAAACAAGTTTTCTGGTGTTTTGACCACTCCACAGTGCGTTCGATGTGTAGAGCCGCCGATAGCTTGGTTTTCGTGGGGTTTCCAGCTGAAATATGCATTTTCTGCGATAATCTTGCTGATTCATCTATGAGAAGTATGCAGAATCATCGAGAACGCTCTTTTCGAGTTAGTTAATACGAGAAACACGTTATCTGGTGTTTTCACAACTCCACAGTGCGTTTGATATGCAGAACCAGCGAAATCTTGGTTTTCGTGGGGTTTCAAGCTGAGATATGCACTTTTTACGATAATCTTGGTGAGACTTCTGTCCGAAGTATGCTTAATCATCGAGATCGCTCTATTCGAACTATTTAATGCGACAAAACGTTATCTGGTGTTTTCAGCACTCCACAGTGCGTTTGATATGCAGAACCAGCGATATCTCAGTTTTCGTGGGGTTTCCAGCTGAGATATGCATTTTCTGAGATAATCTAGGTGAGACCTCTGTCCGAAGTATGCAGAAACATCGAGATCGCTCTTTTCGACCTATTTAATGCGAGAAACACGTTATCTGGTGTTTTCACCAGTCCACAGTGCGTTTGATATGCAGAACCAGCGATATCTTGGTTTTCGTGGGGTTTCAAGCTGAGATATGCATTTTTTACGATAATCATGGTGAGACTTCTGTCCGAAGTATGCAGAATCATCGAGATCGCACTTTTCGAGCTATTTAATGCGAGAAACACGACATCTGGTGTTTTCAGCAATCCACAGTGCGTATGATATGCAGAACCGGCGATATCTTGGTTTTCGTGGGGTTTCAAGCTGAGATATGCATTGTCTGCGATAATCTTGGTGAGACTTCTGTCAGAAGTATGCAGAATCATCGGGATCGCTCTTTTCGAGCTATTTAACGCGAGAGACACGTTTTCTGGGGTTTTCCCCACTCCACAGTTCGTTGGATATGCAGAACAGTCGATATCTTGGTTTTCGTGGGGTTTCAAGCTGAGATATGCATTTTCTAGGATAATCTTGGTGAGACTTCTTTCCGAAGTATGCTGAATCATCTAGATCGCTCTTTTCGAGCAATTTAATGCGAGAAACACGTTATCTGGTGTTTTCACCACTCCACAGTGCGTTTGATATGCAGAACCGGCGACATCTTGGCTGTCGTAGGGTATCAAGCTGAGATATGCATTTTCTACGATAATCTTGGTGAGACTTCTGTCAGAAGTATGCAGAATCATCGGGAGCGCTCTTTTCGAGCTACTTAATGCGAGAAACACGTTTTCTGGGGTTTCACCACTCCACAGTTCGTTGGATATGCAGAACCGGAGATATCTTGGTTTTCGTGGGGTTTCAAGCTGAGATATGCATTTCCTGCGATAATCTTGGTGAGACTTCTGTCCGAAGTATGCTGAATCATATTGATCGCTCTTTTCGAGCTATTTAATGCGAGAAACACGTTTTCTGGTGTTTTCACCACTCCACAGTGCGTTTGATATGCAGAACCGGCGACATCTCGGTTTTCGTGGGGTTTCAAGCTGAGATATGCATTTTCTGCGATAATCTTGTTGAGACTTCTGTCCGATGTATGCAGAATCATCGAGAGCGCTCTTTTCTAGCTATTTAATGCGAGAAACACGTTATCTGGTGTTTTCACCACTCCACTGTGCGTTTGATATGCAGTACCAGCGATATCTTGGTTTTCGTGGGGTTTCATGCTGAGATATGCATTTTTTACGATAATCTTGGTTAGACTTCTGTCCGAAGTATGCTGAATCATATTGATCGCTCTTTTCGAGCTATTTAATGCGAGAAACACGTTGTCTGGTGTTTTCACCACTCCACAGTGCGTATGATATGCAGAACCGGCGATATCTTGGTTTTCGTGGGGTTTCAAGCTGAGATATGCATTTTCTGCTATAATCTTGGTGAGACTTCGGTCCAAAGTATGCTGAAACATCGAGATCGCTCTTTTCGAGCTACTTAATGCACGAAACACGTTTTCTGGAGTTTTCACCACTCCACAGTACGTTTGACATGCAGAACCGGAGATATCTTGGTTTCGGTCGGGTTTCAAGCTGAGATATGCATTTTCTACGATAATCTTGGTGAAACATCTGTCCGAAGTATGCAGAAACATCGAGAGCGCTCTTTTCGAGCTATTTAATGCGAGAAACTCGTTTTCTGGGGTTTTCACCACTCCACAGTTCGTTGGATATGCAGAACCGGAGATATCTTGGTCTTCGGGGGTTTCAAGCTGAGATATGCATTTTCTGCGATAATCTTGTTGAGACTTCTGGCCGAAGTGTGCAGAATCATCGAGATCGCTCGTTTCGAGCTACTTAATGCACGAAACACGTTTTCTGGAGTTTTCACCACTCCACAGTATGTTTGACATGCAGAACCGGAGATATCTTGGTTTCGGTCGGGTTTCAAGCTGAGATATGCATTTTCTACGATAATCTTGGTGAAACATCTGTCCGAAGTATGCAGAAACATCGAGAGCGCTCGTTTCGAGCTAGTTATTGCGAGAAAAACATTATGCGGTGTTTTCACCACTCCACAGTGCGTTTGATATGCAGAACCAGCGATATCTTGGTTTTCGTGGGGTTTCAAGCTGAGATATGCATTTTTTACGATAATTTTGGTGAGACTTCTGTCCGAAGTATGCAGAAGCATCGAGATCGCTCGTTTCGAGCTATTTAATGCGAGAAACACGTTATCTGGTGTTTTCACCACTCCACAGTGCGTTTGATATGCAAAACCGGCGACATCTTGGTTTTCGTGTGGTTTCAAGCTGAGATATGCATTTTCTGCGATAATCTTCGTGAGACTTCTGTTGGAAGTATGCAGAATCATCGAGATCGCACTTTTCGAGCTATTTAATGCGAGAAACACGTTATCTGGTGTTTTCACCACTCCACAGTGCGTTTGATATGCAGAACCGGCGACATCTTGGTTTTCGTGTGGTTTCAAGCTGAGATATGCATTTTCTGCGATAATCTTGGTGAGACTTCTGTCCGAAGTATGCTGAATCATCGAGATCGCTCTTATCGAGCTAGTTAGTGCGGGAAACACGTTTTGTGGGGTTTTCTCCACTCCACAGTTCGTTGGATATGCAGAACAGTAGATATCTTGGTTTTCGTGGGGTTTCAAGCAGAGATATGCATTTTCTGCGATAATCTTGGTGAGACTTCTGTTAGAAGTATGCAGCATCATCGAGATCGCACTTTTCGAGCTATTTAATGCGAGAAACACGTTATCTGGTGTTTTCACCACTCCACAGTGCGTTTGATATGCAGAACAGGCGATATCTTGATTTTCGTGGTGTTTCCAGCTGAGATATGCATTTTGTGCGATAATCTTGGTGGGTCTTTTGTCAGAAGTATGCAGAACCATCTAGATCGCTCTTTTCGAGCTACTTAATGCACGAAACACGTTTTCTGGAGTTTTCACCACTCCACAGTACGTTTGACATGCAGAACCGGAGATATCTTGGTTTCGGTCGGGTTTCAAGCTGAGATATGCATTTTCTGCGATAATCTTGGTGAGACTTCTGTCCGAAGTATGCTGAATCATCGATATCGCTCCTTTCGAGCTAGTTAGTGCGAGAAACACGTTATCTGGTGTTTGCACCACTCCACAGTGCGTTCGATATGCAGAACAGTACATATCTTGGTTTTCGTGGGGTTTCAAGCTGAGATATCCATTTTCTGCGATAATCTTGTTGAGACTTCTGTCCGAAGTATGCAGAAAGGTCGAGAGCGCTCTTTTCGAGCTATTTACTATTAGAAACACGTTTTCTGGGGTTTTCACCACTCGACATTTCGTTGGATATGCAGAACAGTAGATATCTTGGTTTTCGTGGGGTTTCAAGCAGAGATATGCATTTTCTGCGATAATCTTGGTGAGACTTCTGTTAGAAGTATGCAGAAGCATCGAGATCGCTCGTTTCGAGCCATTTAATGCGAGAAACACGTTATCTGGTGTTATCACCACACCACAGTGCGTTTGATATGCAGAACCGGCGATATCTTGGTTTTCGTGGGGTTTCAAGCTGAGATATGCATTTTCTGCGATAATCTTGGTGAGACTTCTGTCCGAAGGATGCTGAATCATCGATATCGCTCTTTTCGAGCTAGTTAGTGCGAGAAACACGTTATCTGGTGTTTTCGCCACTCCACAGTGCGTTCGATATGCAGAACAGTACATATCTTGGTTTTCGTGGGGTTTCAAGCTGAGATATGCATTTTCTGCGATAATCTTGTTGAGACTTCTGTCCGAAGTATGCAGAAAGGTCGAGAGCGCTCTTTTCGAGATATTTACTGCTAGAAACACGTTTTCTGGGGTTTTCACCACTCCACGGTACGTTTGATGTGCAGAACCGGAGATAACTCGGTTTTCGTGAGGTTTCAAGCTGAGATATGCATTTTCTGCGATAATCTTGGTGAGACTTTTGTCCGAAGTATGCTGAATCATCGAGATCGCTCTTTTCGAGCTAGTTAGTGCGAGAAACACGTTATCTGGTGTTTTCACCACTCCACCGTGCGTTTGATATGCAGAACAGTACATATCTTGATTTTCGTGGGGTTTCAAGCTGAGATATGCATTTTCTGCGATAATCTTGTTGAGACTTCTGGCCGAAGTATGCAGAATCATCGAGATCGCTCGTTTCGAGCTAGTTAGTGCGAGAAACACGTTATCTGGTGTTTTCACCACTCCACAGTGCGTTTGATATGCAGAACAGTACATATCTTGGTTTTCGAGGGGTTTCAAGCAGAGATATGCATTTTCTGCGATAATCTTGGTGAGACTTCTGTTAGAAGTATGCAGAATCATCGAGATCGCACTTTTCGAGCTATTTAATGCGAGAAACACGTTATCTGGTGTTTTCACCGCTCCACAGTGCGTTTGATATGCAGAACAGGCGATATCTTGATTTTCGTCGGGTTTCAAGCTGAGATATGCATTTTCTACGATAAACTTGGTGAAACATCTGTCCAAAGTATGCAGAAACATCGAGAGCGCTCTTTTCGAGCTACTTAATGCGAGAAACACGTTTTCTGGGGTTTCACCACTCCACAGTTCGTTGGATATGCAGAACCGGAGATATCTTGGTTTTCGTGGGGTTTCAAGCTGAGATATGCATTTCCTGCGATAATCTTGGTGAGACTTCTGTCCGAAGTATGCTGAATCATATTGATCGCTCTTTTCGAGCTATTTAATGCGAGAAACACGTTTTCTGGTGTTTTCACCACTCCACAGTGCGTTTGATATGCAGAACCGGCGACATCTCGGTTTTCGTGGGGTTTCAAGCTGAGATATGCATTTTCTGCGATAATCTTGTTGAGACTTCTGTCCGATGTATGCAGAATCATCGAGAGCGCTCTTTTCTAGCTATTTAATGCGAGAAACACGTTGTCTGGTGTTTTCACCACTCCACAGTGCGTATGATATGCAGAACCGGCGATATCTTGGTTTTCGTGGGGTTTCAAGCTGAGATATGCATTTTCTGCTATAATCTTGGTGAGACTTCGGTCCAAAGTATGTTGAAACATCGAGATCGCTCTTTTCGAGCAAGTTAATACGAGAAAAACCTTATCCGGTGTTTTCACCACTCCACAGTGCGTTTGACATGCAGAACCAGCGATATCTTGGCTTTCGTGGGGTTTTCTAGCTGAGATATGCATTTTTTACGATAATCTTGTTGAGCCTTCTGTCCGAAGTATGCAGAATCATCGAGATCGGTCTTTTCGAGCTATTTAATGCGAGAAACACGTTGTCTGGTGTTTTCACCACTCCACAGTGCGTATGATATGCAGAACCGGCGATATCTTGATTTTCGTGAGGTTTCAAGCTGAGGTATGCATTTTCTGCGATAATCTTTTTGAGGCTTCTGTCCGAAGTATGCAGAATCATCGAGATCGCTAGTTTCGAGCTGCTTAATGCGAGAAACACGTTATCTGGTGTTTTCACCACTCCACAGTGCGTTGGATATGCAGAACCGGAGATATTTTGGTTTTCGTCGGGTTTCAAGCTGAGATATGCATTTTCTACGATAAGCTTGGCGAAACATCGGTCCAAAGTATGCAGAAACATCGAGAGCGCTCTTTTCGAGCTACTTAATGCGAGAAACACGTTTTCTGGTGTTTTCACCACTCCACAGTGCGTTGGATATGCAGAACCGGAGATATTTTGGTTTTAGTCGAGTTTCAAGCTGAGATATGCATTTTCTGCGATAATATTGGTGAGACTTCAGTCAGAAGTATGCAGAATCACCTAGATCGCGGGTTTCGAGCTATTTAATGCGAGCAACACGTTATCTGGTTGTTTTCACCACTCCACAGTGCGTTTGATATGCAGAACCGGCGTCATCTTGATTTTCGTGAGGTTTCAAGCTGAGATATGCAGTTTGTACGATAATCTTGTTGAGACTTCTGTCCGAAGTATGAAGAATCATCGAGATCGCTCTATTCGTGCTATTTAATGCGAGAAACACGTTTTCTGGTGTTTTGACCACTCCACAGTGCGTTTGATATGTAGAGCCGCCGATAACTTGGTTTTCGTGGGGTATCCGGTTGAAATATGCATTTTCTGCGATACTCTTGGTGTTTCATCTATGAGAAGTATGCAGAATCATCGAGAACGCTCTTTTCGAGATAGTTAATGCGAGAAACACGTTTTCTGGTGTTTTCAACATTCCACAGTGCGTCTGATATGCAGAACCGACGATATCTTGGTTTTCGTCGGGTTTCAAGCTGAGATAGGCATTTTCTGCGATAATATTGGTGAGACTTCAGTCAGAAGTATGCAGAATCACCTAAATCGCTCGTTTCGAGCTATTTAATGCGAGAAACACGTTATCTGGTTGTTTTCACCACTCCACAGTGCGTTTGATATGCAGAACCGGCGTCATCTTGATTTTCGTGAGGGTTCAAGCTGAGATATGCATTTTCTGCGATAATATTGGTGAGACTTCTGTCCGAAGTATGCAGAATTATAGATATCGCTCTTTTCGAGCTATTTAATGCGAGATACACGTTATCTGGTGTTTTGACCACTCCACAGTGCGTCTGTTATGGAGAACCGGCGATATCTTGGTTTTCGTAGAGTTTCCAGCTGAGATATGCATTTTCTGCGATAATATTGGTGAGACTTCAGTCAGAAGTATGCAGAATCACCTAGATCGCGGGTTTCGAGCTATTTAATGTGAGCAACACGTTATCTGGTTGTTTTCACCACTCCACAGTGCGTTTGATATGCAGAACCGGCGTC
This sequence comes from Anthophora plumipes, assembly GCA_951804975.1. NCBI lineage: Eukaryota > Metazoa > Arthropoda > Insecta > Hymenoptera > Apidae > Anthophora > Anthophora plumipes. The sequence continues at coordinate 23,385,157 of OX638118.1, forward strand.
ATCTTGATTTTCGTGAGGTTTCAAGCTGAGATATGCAGTTTGTACGATAATATTGGTGAGACTTCAGTCAGAAGTATGCAGAATCACCTAGATCGCGGGTTTCGAGCTATTTAATGCGAGCAACACGTTATCTGGTTGTTTTCACCACTCCACAGTGCGTTTGATATGCAGAACCGGCGTCATCTTGATTTTCGTGAGGTTTCAAGCTGAGATATGCAGTTTGTACGATAATCTTGTTGAGACTTCTGTCCGAAGTATGAAGAATCATCGAGATCGCTCTATTGGAGCTCTTTAATGCGAGAAACACGTTTTCTGGTGTTTTGACCACTCCACAGTGCGTTTGATATGTAGAGCCGCCGATAACTTGGTTTTCGTGGGGTTTCCAGTTGAAATATGCATTTTCTGCGATACTCTTGGTGTTTCATCTATGAGAAGTATGCACAATCATCGAGAACGCTCTTTTCGAGATAGTTAATGCGAGAAACACGTTTTCTGGTGTTTTCAACATTCCACAGTGCGTCTGATATGCAGACCCGACGATATCTTGGTTTTCGCCGGGTTTCAAGCTAAGATATGCATTTTCTGCGATAATATTGGTGAGACTTCAGTCAGAAGTATGCAGAATCACCTAGATCGCTCGTTTCGAGCTATTTAATGCGAGAAACACGTTATCTGGTTGTTTTCACCACTCCACAGTGCGTTTGATATGCAGAACCGGCGGCATCTTGATTTTCGTGAGGTTTCAAGCTGAGATATGCATTTTCTGCGATAATATTGGTGAGACTTCTGTCCGAAGTATGCAGAATTATAGATATCGCTCTTTTCGAGCTATTTAATGCGAGATACACGGTATCTGGTGTTTTGACCACTCCACAGTGCGTTGGTATGTAGAGCCGCCGATAACTTGGTTTTCGTGGGGTTTCCAGCTGAAATATGCATTTTCTGCGATAATCTTGGTGAGTCTTCTGTCAGAAGTATGCATAATCATCGATATCGCTCTTTTCGAGTTATTTAATGCGAGAAACACGTTATCTGGTGTTTTGACCACTCCACAGTGCGTTTGATATGTAGAGCCGCCGATAACTTGGTTTTCGTGGGGTTTCCAGCTGAAATATGCATTTTCTGCGATAATCTTGGTGTTTCATCTATGAGAAGTATGCAGAATCATCGAGAACGCTCTTTTCGAGCTAGTTAATGCGAGAAACACGTTTTCTGGTGTTTTCACCACTCCACAGTGCGTCTGTTATGGAGAACCGGCGATATCTTGGTTTTCGTAGAGTTTCCAGCTGAGATATGCATTTTCTGCGATAATATTGGTGAGACTTCAGTCAGAAGTGTGCAGAATCACCTAGATCGCGGGTTTCGAGCTATTTAATGCGAGCAACACGTTATCTGGTGTTTTCACCACTCCACAGTGCGTTTGATATGCAGAACCGGCGTCATCTTGATTTTCGTGGGGTTTCAAGCAGAGATATGCATTTTCTGCGATAATCTTGTTGAGACTTCTGTCCGAAGTATGAAGAATCATCGAGATCGCTCTATTCGTGCTATTTAATGCGAGAAACACGTTTTCTGGTGTTTTGACCACTCCACAGTGCGTTTGATATGTAGAGCCGCCGATAACTTGGTTTTCGTGGGGTATCCAGTTGAAATATGCATTTTCTGCGATTCTCTTGGTGTTTCATCTATGAGAAGTATGCAGAATCATCGAGAACGCTCTTTTCGAGATAGTTAATGCGAGAAACACGTTTTCTGGTGTTTTCAACATTCCACAGTGCGTCTGATATGCAGAACCGACGATATCTTGGTTTTCGTCGGGTTTCAAGCTGAGATATGCATTTTCTGCGATAATATTGGTGAGACTTCAGTCAGAAGTATGCAGAATCACCTAAATCGCTCGTTTCGAGCTATTTAATGCGAGAAACACGTTATCTGGTTGTTTTCACCACTCCACAGTGCGTTTGATATGCAGAACCGGCGTCATCTTGATTTTCGTGAGGTTTCAAGCTGAGATATGCATTTTCTGCGATAATATTGGTGAGACTTCTGTCCGAAGTATGCAGAATTATAGATATCGCTCTTTTCGAGCTATTTAATGCGAGATACACGGTATCTGGTGTTTTGACCACTCCACAGTGCGTTTGATATGTAGAGCCGCCGATAACTTGGTTTTCGTGGGGTTTCCAGCTGAAATATGCATTTTCTGCGATAATCATGGTGCTTCATCTATGAGAAGTATGCAGAATCATCGAGAACGCTCTTTTCGAGCTAGTTAACGCGAAAAACACGTTTTCTGGTGTTTTAACCACTCCACAGTGCGTCTGTTATGTAGAACCGGCGATATCTTGGTTTTCGTAGGGTTTCCAGCTGAGATATGCATTTTCTGCGATAATTTGGTGAGTCTTCTGTCAGAAGTATGCAGAATCATCGAGATCGCTCTTTTCGAGCTAGTTAATGCGAGAAAAATCTTATCCGGTGTTTCCACCACTCCACAGTGCGTTTGATATGCAGAACCAGCGATATCTTGGCTTTCGTGGGGTTTCAAGCTGAGATATGCATTTTGTACGATAATCTTGTTGAGACTTCTGTGCGAAGTATGAAGAATCATCGAGATAGCTCTATTGGAGCTCTTTAATGCGAGAAACACGTTTTCTGGTGTTTTGACCACTCCACAGTGCGTTTGATATGTAGAGCCGCCGATAACTTGGTTTTCGTGGGGTTTCCAGTTGAAATATGCATTTTCTGCGATACTCTTGGTGTTTCATCTATGAGAAGTATGCACAATCATCGAGAACGCTCTTTTCGAGATAGTTAATGCGAGAAACACGTTTTCTGGTGTTTTCAACATTCCACAGTGCGTCTGATATGCAGAACCGACGATATCTTGGTTTTCGTCGGGTTTCAAGCTGAGATATGCATTTTCTGCGATAATATTGGTGAGACTTCTGTCCGAAGTATGCAGAATTATAGATATCGCTCTTTTCGAGCTATTTAATGCGAGAAACACGTTATCTGGTGTATTGAACACTCCACAGTGCGTTTGATATGTAGAGCCGCCGATAACTTGGTTTTCGTGGGGTTTCCAGCTGAAATATGCATTTTCTGCGATAATCTTGGTGAGTCTTCTGTCAGAAGTATGCATAAACATCGATATCGCTCTTTTCGAGTTATTTAATGCGAGAAACACGTTATCTGGTGTTTTGACCACTCCACAGTGCGTTTGATATGTAGAGCCGCCGATAACTTGGTTTTCGTGGGGTTTCCAGCTGAAATATGCATTTTCTGCGATAACCTTGGTGTTTCATCTATGAGAAGTATGCAGAATCATCGAGAACGCTCTTTTCGAGCTAGTTAATGCGAGAAACACGTTTTCTGGTGTTTTCACCACTCCACAGTGCGTCTGTTATGGAGAACCGGCGATATCTTGGTTTTCGTAGAGTTTCCAGCTGAGATATGCATTTTCTGCGATAATCTTGGTGAGTCTTCTGTCAGAAGTATGCAGAATCATCTAGATCGCTCTTTTCGAACTATTTAATGCGAGTAACACGTTTTCTGGTGTTTTCACCACCCCACAGTGCGTTTGATATGCAGAACCGGCGACATCTTGATTTTCGTGGTGTTTCGAGCTGAGATATGCATTTTCTGCGATAATCTTGGTGAGTCTTCTGTCAGAAGTATGCATAATCATCGATATCGCTCTTTTCGAGTTATTTAATGCGAGAAACACGTTATCTGGTGTTTTGACCACTCCACAGTGCGTTTGATATGTAGAGCCGCCGATAACTTGGTTTTCGTGGGGTTTCCAGCTGAAATATGCATTTTCTGCGATAACCTTGTTGAGACTTCTGTCCGAAGTATGCTGAATCATCGATATCGCTCTTTTCGAGCTATTTAATGCGAGAAACACGTTCTCTGGTTGTTTTCACCACTCCACAGTGCGTTTGATCTGCAGAACAGGCGATATCTTGATTTTCGTGGTGTTTCCAACTGAGATATGCATTTTTTGCGATAATCTTTGTGGGTCTTTTGTCAGAAGTATGCAGAATCATCTTGATCGCTCGTTTCGAGCTAGTTAGTGCGAGAAACACGTTCTCTGGTTGTTTTCACCACTCCACAGTGCGTTTGATCTGCAGAACAGGCGATATCTTGATTTTCGTGGTGTTTCCAACTGAGATATGCATTTTTTGCGATAATCTTTGTGGGTCTTTTGTCAGAAGTATGCAGAATCATCTTGATCGCTCGTTTCGAGCTAGTTAGTGCGAGAAACACGTTATCTGGTGTTTTCAACACTCCACAGTGCGTTTGATATGCAGAACAGTACATATCTTGGTTTTCGTGGGGTTTCAAGCTGAGATATGCATTTTCTGCGATAATCTTGGTGTGTCTTTTGTCAGAAGAATGCAGAATCATCTTGATCGCTCTTTTCGAGCTACTTAATGCACGAAACAGGTTTTCTGGTGTTTTCACCACTCCACAGTACGTTAGAAATGCAGAACCGGAGATATCTTGGTTTCGGTCGTGTTTTAGGCTGAGATATGCATTTTCTACGATAACCCTGGTGAGACTTCTGTCAGAAGTATGCAGAATCTTCGAGAACGCTCTTTTCGAGCTACTTAATGCGCGAAACACGTTTTCTGGTGTTTTCACCAGTCCAAGGTACGTTTGGTGTGCAGAACCGGAGATAACTCGGTTTTCGTCGGGTTTCAAGCTGAGATATGCATTTTCTACGATAATCTTGGTGAGACTTCTGTCAGAAGTATGCAGAATAATCTAGATCGTTCGTTTCGAGCTATTTAATGCGAGAAACACGTTATCTGGTGTATTGACCACTCCACACTGCGTTTGATATGCAGTACCAGCGATATCTTGGTTTTCATGGGGTTTCAAGCTGAGATATGCATTTTTTACGATAATCTTGGTGAGACTTCTGTCCGAAGTATGCTGAATCATCGATATCGCTCTTTTCGAGCTATTTAATGCGAGAAACACGTTCTCTGGTTGTTTTCACCACTCCACAGTGCGTTTGATCTGCAGAACAGGCGATATCTTGATTTTCGTGGTGTTTCCAACTGAGATATGCATTTTTTGCGATAATCTTTGTGGGTCTTTTGTCAGAAGTATGCAGAATCATCTTGATCGCTCTTTTCGAGCTACTTAATGCACGAAACACGTTTTCTGTTGTTTTCACCACATCACAGTACGTTTGACATGCAGAACCGGAGATATCTTGGTTTCGGTCGGGTTTCAAGCTGAGATATGCATTTTCTACGATAACACTGGTGAGAATTCTGTCAGAAGTATGCAGAATCTTCGAGAACGCTCTTTTCGAGCTTCTTAATGCGCGAAACACGTTTTCTGGTGTTTTCACCACTCCACGGTACGTTTGATGTGCAGAACCGGAGATAACTCGGTTTTCGTCGGGTTTCAAGCTGAGATATGCATTTTCTTCGATAATCTTGGTGAGACTTCTGTCAGAAGTATGCAGGATCTTCGAGAACGCTCCTATCGAGCTATTTAATGCAAGAAACACGTTATCTGCTATTTTTACCACTCCACAGTGCGTTTGATATGCGGAAACTGCGATATCTTCGTTTTCGTGGGGTTTCCAGCTGAGACATGCATTTTCTGCGATAATCTTGGATATTCTTCTGTGAGAAGTATGGAGAATCACCGAAATCGCCGTTTTCGTGCTATTGAATGCGAAAAACACGTTTTATGGTGTTTTCAGCACCCCACAGTGCGTTTGATGTGCAGAACCGGCGACATCTTGATTTTCGTGAGGTTTCAAGCTGAGATATGCATTTTCTGCGATAATATTGATGAGACTTCTGTCCGAAGTATGCAGAATTATCGATATCGCTCTTTTCGAGCTATTTAATGCGAGAAACACGTTATCTGGTGTTTTGACCACTCCACAGTGCGTTTGATATGTAGAGCCGCCGATAACTTGGTTTTCGTGGGGTTTCCAGCTGAAATATGCATTTTCTGCGATAACATTGGTGAGACTTCAGTCCGAAGTATGCAGAATCATCTAGATCGCTCTTTGCGAGCTACTTAATGCAAGAAACACGTTTTCTGGTGTTTTCACCACTCCACGGTACGTTTGATGTGCAGAACCGGAGATAACTCGGTTTCGGTCGGGTTTCAAGCTGAGATATGCATTTTCTACGATAATCTTGGTGAGACTTCTGACAGAAGTATGCAGGATCTTCGAGAACGCTCTTTTCGAGCTACTTAATGCGAGAAACACGTTTTCTGGTGTTTTCACCACTCCACAGTGCGTTTGATATGCAGAACCGGCGACATCTTGGTTTTCGTGGGGTTTCAAGCTGAGATATGCATTTTCTGCGATAATCTTTTTGAGACTTCTGTCCGAAGTATGCAGAATCATCGAGATCGCTAGTTTCGAGGTACTTAATGCGAGAAACACGTTATCTGGTGTTTTCACCACTCCACAGTGCGTTTGATATGCAGAACCGGCGACATCTCGGTTTTCGTGGGGGTTCAAGCTGAGATATGCATTTTCTGCGATAATCTTGGTGAGACTTCTGTCCGATGTATGCAGAATCATCGACAGCGCTCTTTTCTAGCTATTTAATGCGAGAAACACGTTATCTGGTGTTTTCACCACTCCACTGTGCGTTTGATATGCAGTACCAGCGATATCTTGGTTTTCGTGGGGTTTCATGCTGAGATATGCATTTTTTACGATAATCTTGGTTAGACATCTGTCCGAAGTATGCTGAATCATATTGATCGCTCTTTTCGAGCTATTTAATGCGAGAAACACGTTGTCTGGTGTTTTCACCACTCCACAGTGCGTATGATATGCAGAACCGGCGATATCTTGGTTTTCGTGGGGTTTCAAGCTGAGATATGCATTTTCTGCTATAATCTTGGTGAGACTTCGGTCCAAAGTATGCTGAAACATCGAGATCGCTCTTTTCGAGCAAGTTATTGCGAGAAAAACCTTATCCGGTGTTTTCACCACTCCACAGTGCGTTTGACATGCAGAACCAGCGATATCTTGGCTTTCGTGGGGTTTTCTAGCTGAGATATGCATTTTTTACGATAATCTTGTTGAGCCTTCTGTCCGAAGTATGCAGAATCATCGAGATCGGTCTTTTCGAGCTATTTAATGCGAGAAACACGTTGTCTGGTGTTTTCACCACTCCACAGTGCGTATGATATGCAGAACCGGCGATATCTTGATTTTCGTGAGGTTTCAAGCTGAGATATGCATTTTCTGCGATAATCTTTTTGAGGCTTCTGTCCGAAGTATGCAGAATCATCGAGATCGCTAGTTTCGAGCTGCTTAATGCGAGAAACACGTTATCTGGTGTTTTCACCACTCCACAGTGCGTTGGATATGCAGAACCGGAGATATTTTGGTTTTCGTCGGGTTTCAAGCTGAGATATGCATTTTCTACGATAAGCTTGGCGAAACATCTGTCCAAAGTATGCAGAAACATCGAGAGCGCTCTTTTCGAGCTACTTAATGCGAGAAACACGTTTTCTGGTGTTTTCACCACTCCACAGTGCGTTGGATATGCAGAACCGGAGATACCTTGGTTTTAGTCGAGTTTCAAGCTGAGATATGCATTTTCTGCGATAATATTGGTGAGACTTCAGTCAGAAGTATGCAGAATCACCTAGATCGCGGGTTTCGAGCTATTTAATGCGAGCAACACGTTATCTGGTTGTTTTCACCACTCCACAGTGCGTTTGATATGCAGAACCGGAGTCATCTTGATTTTCGTGAGGTTTCAAGCTGAGATATGCAGTTTGTACGATAATCTTGTTGAGACTTCTGTCCGAAGTATGAAGAATCATCGAGATCGCTCTATTCGAGCTATTTAATGCGAGAAACACGTTTTCTGGTGTTTTGACCACTCCACAGTGCGTTTGATATGTAGAGCCGCCGATAACTTGGTTTTCGTGGGGTATCCAGTTGAAATATGCATTTTCTGCGATACTCTTGGTGTTTCAATTATGAGAAGTATGCAGAATCATCGAGAACGCTCTTTTCGAGATAGTTAATGCGAGAAACACGTTTTCTGGTGTTTTCAACATTCCACAGTGCGTCTGATATGCAGAACCGACGATATCTTGGTTTTCGTCGGGTTTCAAGCTGAGATATGCATTTTCTGCGATAATATTGGTGAGACTTCAGTCAGAAGGATGCAGAATCACCTAAATCGCTCGTTTCGAGCTATTTAATGCGAGAAACACGTTATCTGGTTGTTTTCACCACTCCACAGTGCGTTTGATATGCAGAACCGGCGTCATCTTGATTTTCGTGAGGTTTCAAGCTGAGATATGCATTTTCTGCGATAATATTGGTGAGACTTCTGTCCGAAGTATGCAGAATTATAGATATCGCTCTTTTCGAGCTATTTAATGCGAGATACACGTTATCTGGTGTTTTGACCACTACACAGTGCGTTTGATATGTAGAGCCGCCGATAACTTGGTTTTCGTGGGGTTTCCAGCTGAAATATGCATTTTCTGCGATAATCTTGGTGCTTCATCTATGAGAAGTATGCAGAACCATCGAGAACGCTCTTTTCGAGCTAGTTAACGCGAAAAACACGTTTTCTGGTGTTTTAACCACTCCACAGTGCGTCTGTTATGTAGAACCGGCGATATCTTGGTTTTCGTAGGGTTTCCAGCTGAGATATGCATTTTCTGCGATAATTTGGTGAGTCTTCTGTCAGAAGTATGCAGAATCATCGAGATCGCTCTTTTCGAGCTAGTTAATGCGAGAAAAATCTTATCCGGTGTTTCCACCACTCCACAGTGCGTTTGATATGCAGAACCAGCGATATCTTGGCTTTCGTGGGGTTTCAAGCTGAGATATGCATTTTGTACGATAATCTTGTTGAGTCTTCTGTCCGAAGTATGAAGAATCATCGAGATAGCTCTATTGGAGCTCTGTAATGCGAGAAACACGTTTTCTGGTGTTTTGACCACTCCACAGTGCGTTTGATATGTAGAGCCGCCGATAACTTGGTTTTCGTGGGGTTTCCAGTTGAAATATGCATTTTCTGCGATACTCTTGGTGTTTCATCTATGAGAAGTATGCACAATCATCGAGAACGCTCTTTTCGAGATAGTTAATGCGAGAAACACGTTTTCTGGTGTTTTCAACGTTCCACAGTGCGTCTGATATGCAGAACCGACGATATCTTGGTTTTCGTCGGGTTTCAAGCTGAGATATGCATTTTCTGCGATAATATTGGTGAGACTTCAGTCAGAAGTATGCAGAATCACCTAGATCGATCGTTTCGAGCTATTTAATGCGAGAAACACGTTATCTGGTTGTTTTCACCACTCCACAGTGCGTTTGATATGCAGAACCGGCGTCATCTTGATTTTCGTGAGGTTTCAAGCTGAGATATGCATTTTCTGCGATAATATTGGTGAGACTTCTGTCCGAAGTATGCAGAATTATAGATATCGCTCTTTTCGAGCTATTTAATGCGAGAAACACGTTATCTGTTGTATTGAACACTCCACAGTGCGTTTGATATGTAGAGCCGCCGATAACTTGGTTTTCGTGGGGTTTCCAGCTGAAATATGCATTTTCTGCGATAATCTTGGTGAGTCTTCTGTCAGAAGTATGCATAATCATCGATATCGCTCTTTTCGAGTTATTTAATGCGAGAAACACGTTATCTGGTGTTTTGACCACTCCACAGTGCGTTTGATATGTAGAGCCGCCGATAACTTGGTTTTCGTGGGGTTTCCAGCTGAAATATGCATTTTCTGCGATAATCTTGGTGTTTCATCTATGAGAAGTATGCAGAATCATCGAGAACGCTCTTTTCGAGCTAGTTAATGCGAGAAACACGTTTTCTGGTGTTTTCACCACTCCACAGTGCGTCTGTTATGGAGAACCGGCGATATCTTGGTTTTCGTAGAGTTTCCAGCTGAGATATGCATTTTCTGCGATAATCTTGGTGAGTCTTCTGTCAGAAGTATGCAGAATCATCTAGATCGCACTTTTCGAACTATTTAATGCGAGAAACACGTTATCTGGTGTATTGACCACTCCACACTGCGTTTGATATGCAGAACCGGCGTCATCTTAATTTTCGTGAGGTTTCAAGCTGAGATATGCATTTTCTGCGATAATCTTGTTGAGACTTCTGTCCGAAGTATGCAGAATCATCGAGATCGCTCGTTTCGAGCTAGTTAGTGCGAGAAACACGTTATCTGGTGTTTTCAACACTCCACAGTGCGTTTGATATGCAGAACAGTACATATCTTGGTTTTCGTGGGGTTTCAAGCTGAGATATGCATTTTCTGCGATACTCTTGGTGAGACTTCAGTCAGAAGTATGCAGAATAATCTAGATCGTTCGTTTCGAGCTATTTAATGCGAGAAACACGTTATCTGGTGTATTGACCACTCCACACTGCGTTTGATATGCAGAACCGGCAATATCTTGATTTTCGTGGTGTTTCCAGCTGAGATATGCATTTTCTGCGATAATCTTGGTGAGTCTTCTGTCAGAAGTATGCAGAACCATCTAGATCGCTCTTTTCGAGCTATTTAATGCGAGAAACACGTTTTCTGGTGTATTCACCACTCCAGTGTACGTTTGACATGCAGAACCGGAGATATCTTGGTTTCGGTCGAGTTTCAAGCTGAGATATGCATTTTCTACGATAGTATTGGTGAGACCTCTGTCAGAAGTATGCAGAATCTTCGAGAACGCTCTATTCGAGCTACTTAATGCGAGAAACACGTTATCTGGTGTTTTGACCACTCCACTGTGCGTTTGATATGTAGAGCCGCCGATAACTTGGTTTTCGTGGGGTTTCCTGCTGAAATATGCATTTTCTGCGATAATCTTGGTGTTTCATCTTTGAGAAGGTTGCAGAATAATCGAGAACGCTCTTTTCGAGCTAGTTAATGCGAGAAACACGTTTTCTGGTGTTTTCAGCACTCCACAGTGCGTCTGATATGCAGAACCGGCGATATCTTGATTTTCGTGGTGTTACCAGCTGAGATATGCATTTTCTGCGATATTCTTGGTGGGTCTTTTGTCAGAAGAATGCAGAATCATCTTGATCGCTCGTTTCGAGCTAGTTAGTGCGAGAAACACGTTATCTGGTGTTTTCAATACTCCACAGTGCGTTTGATATGCAGAACAGTACATATCTTGGTTTTCGTGGGGTTTCAAGCTGAGATATGCATTTTCTGCGATAATCTTGGTGTGTCTTTTGTCAGAAGAATGCAGAATCATCTTGATCGCTCTTTTCGAGCTACTTAATGCATGAAACAGGTTTTCTGGTGTTTTCACCACTCCACAGTACGTTTGAAATGCAGAACCGGAGATATCTTGGTTTCGGTCGGGTTTTAGGCTGAGATATGCATTTTCTACGATAACCCTGGTGAGACTTCTGTCAGAAGTATGCAGAATCTTCGAGAACGCTCTTTTCGAGCTACTTAATGCGCGAAACACGTTTTCTGGTGTTTTCACCAGTCCAAGGTACGTTTGGTGTGCAGAACCGGAGATAACTCGGTTTTCGTCGGGTTTCAAGCTGAGATATACATTTTCTACGATAATCTTGGTGAGACTTCTGTCAGAAGTATGCAGAATAATCTAGATCGTTCGTTTCGAGCTATTTAATGCGAGAAACACGTTATCTGGTGTATTGACCACTCCACACTGCGTTTGATATGCAGTACCAGCGATATCTTGGTTTTCATGGGGTTTCAAGCTGAGATATGCATTTTTTACGATAATCTTGGTGAGACTTCTGTCCGAAGTATGCTGAATCATCGATATCGCTCTTTTCGAGCTATTTAATGCGAGAAACACGTTCTCTGGTTGTTTTCACCACTCCACAGTGCGTTTGATCTGCAGAACAGGCGATATCTTGATTTTCGTGGTGTTTCCAACTGAGATATGCATTTTTTGCGATAATCTTTGTGGGTCTTTTGTCAGAAGTATGCAGAATCATCTTGATCGCTCTTTTCGAGCTACTTAATGCACGAAACACGTTTTCTGTTGTTTTCACCACATCACAGTACGTTTGACATGCAGAACCGGAGATATCTTGGTTTCGGTCGGATTTCAAGCTGAGATATGCATTTTCTACGATAACCCTGGTGAGACTTCTGCAAGAAGTATGCAGAATCTTCGAGAACGCTCTTTGCGAGCTACTTAATGCGCGAAACACGTTTTCTGGTGTTTTCACCACTCCAAGGTACGTTTGGTGTGCAGAACCGGAGATAACTCGGTTTTCGTCGGGTTTCAAGCTGAGATATGCATTTTCTACGATAATCTTGGTGAGACTTCTGTCAGAAGTATGCAGGATCTTCGAGAACGCTCTTTTCGTGCTATTTAATGCGAGAAACACGTTATCTGGTGTTTTCACCACTCCACAGTGCGTTTGATATGCAGAACCGGCGATATCTTGATTTTCGTGGTGTTTCCAGCTGAGATATGCATTTTCTACGATAATGTTGGTGAGACTTCTGTCAGAAGTATGCAGAATCTTCGAGAACGCTCTTTTCGAGCTACTTAATGCGCGAAACACGTTTTCTGGTGTTTTCACCACTCCACGGTACGTTTGGTGTGCAGAACCGGCGTCATCTTGATTTTCGTGAGGTTTCAAGCTGAGATATGCATTTTCTGCGATAATATTGGTGAGACTTCTGTCCGAAGTATGCAGAATTATAGATATCGCTCTTTTCGAGCTATTTAATGCGAGATACACGTTATCTGGTGTTTTGACCACTCCACAGTGCGTTTGATATGCAGAACCGGCAACATCTTGATTTTCGTGAGGTTTCGAGCTGAGATATGCATTTTCTGCGATAATATTGGTGAGACTTCAGTCAGAAGTATCCAGAATCATCTAGATCGCTCTTTTCGAGCTATTTAATGCGAAAAAACAAGTTTTCTGGTGTTTTGACCACTCCACAGTGCGTTTGATATGTAGATCCGCCGATAACTTGGTTTTCATGGGGTTTCCAGCTGATATATGCATTTTCTGCGATAATCTTGGTGTTTCATCTATGAGACGTATGCAGAATCATCGAGAACGCTCGTTTCGAGCTACTTAATGCGAGAAACACGTTATCTGGTGTTTTCACCACTCCACAGTGCGTTTGATATGCAGAACCAGCGATATCTTGGCTTTCGTGGGGTTTCAAGCTGAGAAATGCATTTTCTGCGATAATATTGGTGAGACTTCAGTCAGAAGTATGCAGAATCACCTAAATCGCTCGTTTCGAGCTATTTAATGCGAGAAACACGTTATCTGGTTGTTTTCACCACTCCACAGTGCGTTTGATATGCAGAACCGGCGTCATCTTGATTTTCGTGAGGTTTCAAGCTGAGATATGCATTTTCTGCGATAATATTGGTGAGACTTCTGTCCGAAGTATGCAGAATTATAGATATCGCTCTTTTCGAGCTATTTAATGCGAGATACACGTTATCTGGTGTTTTGACCACTCCACAGTGCGTTTGATATGTAGAGCCGCCGATAACTTGGTTTTCGTGGGGTTTCCAGCTGAAATATGCATTTTCTGCGATAATCTTGGTGCTTCATCTATGAGAAGTATGCAGAACCATCGAGAACGCTCTTTTCGAGCTAGTTAACGCGAAAAACACGTTTTCTGGTGTTTTAACCACTCCACAGTGCGTCTGTTATGTAGAACCGGCGATATCTTGGTTTTCGTAGGGTTTCCAGCTGAGATATGCATTTTCTGCGATAATTTGGTGAGTCTTCTGTCAGAAGTATGCAGAATCATCGAGATCGCTCTTTTCGAGCTAGTTAATGCGAGAAAAATCTTATCCGGTGATTCCACCACTCCACAGTGCGTTTGATATGCAGAACCAGCGATATCTTGGCTTTCGTGGGGTTTCAAGCTGAGATATGCATTTTGTACGATAATCTTGTTGAGACTTCTGTCCGAAGTATGAAGAATCATCGAGATAGCTCTATTGGAGCTCTGTAATGCGAGAAACACGTTTTCTGGTGTTTTGACCACTCCACAGTGCGTTTGATATGTAGAGCCGCCGATAACTTGGTTTTCGTGGGGTTTCCAGCTGAAATATGCATTTTCTGCGATAATCTTGGTGAGTCTTCTGTCAGAAGTATGCATAATCATCGATATCGCTCTTTTCGAGTTATTTAATGCGAGAAACACGTTATCTGGTGTTTTGACCACTCCACAGTGCGTTTGATATGTAGAGCCGCCGATAACTTGGTTTTCGTGGGGTTTCCAGCTGAAATATGCATTTTCTGCGATAATCTTGGTGTTTCATCTATGAGAAGTATGCAGAATCATCGAGAACGCTCTTTTCGAGCTAGTTAATGCGAGAAACACGTTTTCTGGTGTTTTCACCACTCCACAGTGCGTCTGATATGCAGAACCGACGATATCTTGGTTTTCGTCGGGTTTCAAGCTGAGATATGCATTTTCTGCGATAATATTGGTGAGACTTCAGTCAGAAGTATGCAGAATCACCTAGATCGATCGTTTCGAGCTATTTAATGCGAGAAACACGTTATCTGGTTGTTTTCACCACTCCACAGTGCGTTTGATATGCAGAACCGGCGTCATCTTGATTTTCGTGAGGTTTCAAGCTGAGATATGCATTTTCTGCGATAATATTGGTGAGACTTCTGTCCGAAGTATGCAGAATTATAGATATCGCTCTTTTCGAGCTATTTAATGCGAGAAACACGTTATCTGTTGTATTGAACACTCCACAGTGCGTTTGATATGTAGAGCCGCCGATAACTTGGTTTTCGTGGGGTTTCCAGCTGAAATATGCATTTTCTGCGATAATCTTGGTGAGTCTTCTGTCAGAAGTATGCATAATCATCGATATCGCTCTTTTCGAGTTATTTAATGCGAGAAACACGTTATCTGGTGTTTTGACCACTCCACAGTGCGTTTGATATGTAGAGCCGCCGATAACTTGGTTTTCGTGGGGTTTCCAGCTGAAATATGCATTTTCTGCGATAATCTTGGTGTTTCATCTATGAGAAGTATGCAGAATCATCGAGAACGCTCTTTTCGAGCTAGTTAATGCGAGAAACACGTTTTCTGGTGTTTTCACCACTCCACAGTGCGTCTGTTATGGAGAACCGGCGATATCTTGGTTTTCGTAGAGTTTCCAGCTGAGATATGCATTTTCTGCGATAATCTTGGTGAGTCTTCTGTCAGAAGTATGCAGAATCATCTAGATCGCACTTTTCGAACTATTTAATGCGAGAAACACGTTATCTGGTGTATTGACCACTCCACACTGCGTTTGATATGCAGAACCGGCGTCATCTTAATTTTCGTGAGGTTTCAAGCTGAGATATGCATTTTCTGCGATAATCTTGTTGAGACTTCTGTCCGAAGTATGCAGAATCATCGAGATCGCTCGTTTCGAGCTAGTTAGTGCGAGAAACACGTTATCTGGTGTTTTCAACACTCCACAGTGCGTTTGATATGCAGAACAGTACATATCTTGGTTTTCGTGGGGTTTCAAGCTGAGATATGCATTTTCTGCGATACTCTTGGTGAGACTTCAGTCAGAAGTATGCAGAATAATCTAGATCGTTCGTTTCGAGCTATTTAATGCGAGAAACACGTTATCTGGTGTATTGACCACTCCACACTGCGTTTGATATGCAGAACCGGCAATATCTTGATTTTCGTGGTGTTTCCAGCTGAGATATGCATTTTCTGCGATAATCTTGGTGAGTCTTCTGTCAGAAGTATGCAGAACCATCTAGATCGCTCTTTTCGAGCTATTTAATGCGAGAAACACGTTTTCTGGTGTATTCACCACTCCAGTGTACGTTTGACATGCAGAACCGGAGATATCTTGGTTTCGGTCGAGTTTCAAGCTGAGATATGCATTTTCTACGATAGTATTGGTGAGACCTCTGTCAGAAGTATGCAGAATCTTCGAGAACTCTCTATTCGAGCTACTTAATGCGAGAAACACGTTATCTGGTGTTTTGACCACTCCACTGTGCGTTTGATATGTAGAGCCGCCGATAACTTGGTTTTCGTGGGGTTTCCTGCTGAAATATGCATTTTCTGCGATAATCTTGGTGTTTCATCTTTGAGAAGTATGCAGAATAATCGAGAACGCTCTTTTCGAGCTAGTTAATGCGAGAAACACGTTTTCTGGTGTTTTCAGCACTCCACAGTGCGTCTGATATGCAGAACCGGCGATATCTTGATTTTCGTGGTGTTACCAGCTGAGATATGCATTTTCTGCGATATTCTTGGTGGGTCTTTTGTCAGAAGAATGCAGAATCATCTTGATCGCTCGTTTCGAGCTAGTTAGTGCGAGAAACACGTTATCTGGTGTTTTCAACACTCCACAGTGCGTTTGATATGCAGAACAGTACATATCTTGGTTTTCGTGGGGTTTCAAGCTGAGATATGCATTTTCTGCGATAATCTTGGTGTGTCTTTTGTCAGAAGAATGCAGAATCATCTTGATCGCTCTTTTCGAGCTACTTAATGCACGAAACAGGTTTTCTGGTGTTTTCACCACTCCACAGTACGTTTGAAATGCAGAACCGGAGATATCTTGGTTTCGGTCGGGTTTTAGGCTGAGATATGCATTTTCTACGATAACCCTGGTGAGACTTCTGTCAGAAGTATGCAGAATCTTCGAGAACGCTCTTTTCGAGCTACTTAATGCGCGAAACACGTTTTCTGGTGTTTTCACCAGTCCAAGGTACGTTTGGTGTGCAGAACCGGAGATAACTCGGTTTTCGTCGGGTTTCAAGCTGAGATATACATTTTCTACGATAATCTTGGTGAGACTTCTGTCAGAAGTATGCAGAATAATCTAGATCGTTCGTTTCGAGCTATTTAATGCGAGAAACACGTTATCTGGTGTATTGACCACTCCACACTGCGTTTGATATGCAGTACCAGCGATATCTTGGTTTTCATGGGGTTTCAAGCTGAGATATGCATTTTTTACGATAATCTTGGTGAGACTTCTGTCCGAAGTATGCTGAATCATCGATATCGCTCTTTTCGAGCTATTTAATGCGAGAAACACGTTCTCTGGTTGTTTTCACCACTCCACAGTGCGTTTGATCTGCAGAACAGGCGATATCTTGATTTTCGTGGTGTTTCCAACTGAGATATGCATTTTTTGCGATAATCTTTGTGGGTCTTTTGTCAGAAGTATGCAGAATCATCTTGATCGCTCTTTTCGAGCTACTTAATGCACGAAACACGTTTTCTGTTGTTTTCACCACATCACAGTACGTTTGACATGCAGAACCGGAGATATCTTGGTTTCGGTCGGATTTCAAGCTGAGATATGCATTTTCTACGATAACCCTGGTGAGACTTCTGCAAGAAGTATGCAGAATCTTCGAGAACGCTCTTTGCGAGCTACTTAATGCGCGAAACACGTTTTCTGGTGTTTTCACCACTCCAAGGTACGTTTGGTGTGCAGAACCGGAGATAACTCGGTTTTCGTCGGGTTTCAAGCTGAGATATGCATTTTCTACGATAATCTTGGTGAGACTTCTGTCAGAAGTATGCAGGATCTTCGAGAACGCTCTTTTCGTGCTATTTAATGCGAGAAACACGTTATCTGGTGTTTTCACCACTCCACAGTGCGTTTGATATGCAGAACCGGCGATATCTTGATTTTCGTGGTGTTTCCAGCTGAGATATGCATTTTCTACGATAATGTTGGTGAGACTTCTGTCAGAAGTATGCAGAATCTTCGAGAACGCTCTTTTCGAGCTACTTAATGCGCGAAACACGTTTTCTGGTGTTTTCACCACTCCACGGTACGTTTGGTGTGCAGAACCGGAGATAACTCGGTTTTCGACGGGTTTCAAGCTGAGATATGCATTTTCTACGATAATCTTGGAGAGACTTCTGTCACAAGTATGCAGGATCTTCGAGAACGCTCTTTTCGAGCTATTTAATGCGAGAAACACGTTATCTGGTGTTTTCACCACTCCACAGTGCGTTTGATATGCAGTACCAGCGATATCTTGGTTTTCGTGGGGTTTCAAGCTGAGATATGCATTTTTTACGATAATCTTGGTGAGACTTCTGTCCGAAGTATGCAGAATCATCGAGATCGCTCTATTCGAGCTATTTAATGCGAGAAACACGTTCTCTGGTTGTTTTCACCACTCCACAGTGCGTTTGATATGCAGAACCGGCAACATCTTGATTTTCGTGAGGTTTCGAGCTGAGATATGCATTTTCTGCGATAATATTGGTGAGACTTCAGTCAGAAGTATCCAGAATCATCTAGATCGCTCTTTTCGAGCTATTTAATGCGAAAAAACAAGTTTTCTGGTGTTTTGACCACTCCACAGTGCGTTTGATATGTAGATCCGCCGATAACTTGGTTTTCATGGGGTTTCCAGCTGATATATGCATTTTCTGCGATAATCTTGGTGTTTCATCTATGAGACGTATGCAGAATCATCGAGAACGCTCGTTTCGAGCTACTTAATGCGAGAAACACGTTATCTGGTGTTTTCACCACTCCACAGTGCGTTTGATATGCAGAACCAGCGATATCTTGGCTTTCGTGGGGTTTCAAGCTGAGAAATGCATTTTCTGCGATAATATTGGTGAGACTTCAGTCAGAAGTATGCAGAATCATCTAGATCGCTCTTTTCGATCTATTTAATGCGAAAAAACACGTTTTCTGGTGTTTTCACCACTCCACAGTACGTTTGACATGCAGAACCGGAGATATCTTGGTTTCGGTCGGGTTTCAAGCTGAGATATGCATTTTCTACGATAACCTTGGTGAGACTTCTGTCAGAAGTATGCAGAATCTTCGAGAACGCTCTTTTCGAGCTACTTAATGCGCGAAACACGTTTTCTGGTGTTTTCCCCACTCCACGGTACGTTTGATGTGCAGAACCGGAGATAACTCGGTTTTCGTCAGGTTTCAAGCTGAGATATGCATTTTCTACGATAATCTTGGTGAGACTTCCGTCAGAAGTATGCAGGATCTTCGAGAACGCTCTTTTCGAGCTATTTAATGCGAGAAACACGTTATCTGGTGTTTTCACCACTCCACAGTGCGTTTGATATGCAGAACCGGCGATATCTCGGTATTTGTGGGGTTTCAAGCTGAGATATGCATTTTCTGCGATAATCTTGGTGAGACTTCTGTTAGAAGTATGCAGAATCATCGAGATCGCTCGTTTCGAGCTATTTAATGCGAGAAACACGTTATCTGGTGTTTTCACCACTCCACAGTGCGTTTGATATGCAAAACCGGCGACATCTTGGTTTTCGTGTGGTTTCAAGCTGAGATATGCATTTTCTGCGATAATCTTGGTGGGTCTTTTGTCAGAAGAATGCAGAATCATCTTGATCGCTCGTTTCGAGCTAGTTAGTGCGAGAAACACGTTATCTGGTGTTTTCAACACTCCACAGTGCGTTTGATATGCAGAACAGTACATATCTTGGTTTTCGTGGGGTTTCAAGCTGAGATATGCATTTTCTGCGATAATCTTGGT
This sequence comes from Anthophora plumipes, assembly GCA_951804975.1. Lineage (NCBI taxonomy): Eukaryota > Metazoa > Arthropoda > Insecta > Hymenoptera > Apidae > Anthophora > Anthophora plumipes. Next base: position 23,404,668 of record OX638118.1, read on the forward strand.
GTGTCTTTTGTCAGAAGAATGCAGAATCATCTTGATCGCTCTTTTCGAGCTACTTAATGCACGAAACAGGTTTTCTGGTGGTTTCACCACTCCACAGTACGTTTGAAATGCAGAACCGGAGATATCTTGGTTTCGGTCGGGTTTTAGGCTGAGATATGCATTTTCTACGATAACCCTGGTGAGACTTCTGTCAGAAGTATGCAGAATCTTCGAGAACGCTCTTTTCGAGCTACTTAATGCGCGAAACACGTTTTCTGGTGTTTTCACCAGTCCAAGGTACGTTTGGTGTGCAGAACCGGAGATAACTCGGTTTTCGTCGGGTTTCAAGCTGAGATATGCATTTTCTACGATAATCTTGGTGAGACTTCTGTCAGAAGTATGCAGAATAATCTAGATCGTTCGTTTCGAGCTATTTAATGCGAGAAACACGTTATCTGGTGTATTGACCACTCCACACTGCGTTTGATATGCAGTACCAGCGATATCTTGGTTTTCATGGGGTTTCAAGCTGAGATATGCAATTTTTACGATAATCTTGGTGAGACTTCTGTCCGAAGTATGCTGAATCATCGAGATCGCTCTTTTCGAGCTATTTAATGCGAGAAACACGTTCTCTGGTTGTTTTCACCACTCCACAGTGCGTTTGATCTGCAGAACAGGCGATATCTTGATTTTCGTGGTGTTTCCAACTGAGATATGCATTTTCTGCGATAATCTTGGTGGGTCTTTTGTCAGAAGTATGCAGAATCATCTTGATCGCTCTTTTCGAGCTACTTAATGCACGAAACACGTTTTCTGTTGTTTTCACCACATCACAGTACGTTTGACATGCAGAACCGGAGATATCTTGGTTTCGGTCGGATTTCAAGCTGAGATATGCATTTTCCACGATAACCCTGGTGAGACTTCTGCAAGAAGTATGCAGAATCTTCGAGAACGCTCTTTGCGAGCTACTTAATGCGCGAAACACGTTTTCTGGTGTTTTCACCACTCCACGGTACGTTTGGTGTGCAGAACCGGAGATAACTCGGTTTTCGACGGGTTTCAAGCTGAGATATGCATTTTCTACGATAATGTTGGAGAGACTTCTGTCACAAGTATGCAGGATCTTCGTGAACGCTCTTTTCGAGCTATCTAATGCGAGAAACACGTTATCTGGTGTTTTCACCACTCCACAGTGCGTTTGATATGCAGTACCAGCGATATCTTGGTTTTCGTGGGGTTTCAAGCTGAGATATGCATTTTTTACGATAATCTTGGTGAGACTTCTGTCCGAAGTATGCAGAATCATCGAGATCGCTCTGTTCGAGCTATTTAATGCGAGAAACACGTTCTCTGGTTGTTTTCACCACTCCACAGTGCGTTTGATATGCAGAACCAGCAACATCTTGGTTTTCATGGGGTTTCCAGCTGATATATGCATTTTCTGCGATAATCTTGGTGAGACTTCTGTCCGAAGGATGCTGAATCATCGATATCGCTCTTTTCGAGCTAGTTAGTGCGAGAAACACGTTATCTGGTGTTTTCGCCACTCCACAGTGCGTTCGATATGCAGAACAGTACATATCTTGGTTTTCGTGGGGTTTCAAGCTGAGATATGCATTTTCTGCGATAATCTTGTTGAGACTTCTGTCCGAAGTATGTAGAAAGGTCGAGAGCGCTCTTTTCGAGCTATTTACTGCTAGAAACACGTTTTCTGGGGTTTTCACCACACCACGGTACGTTTGATGTGCAGAACCGGAGATAACTCGGTTTTCGTGAGGTTTCAAGCTGAGATATGCATTTTCTGCGATAATCTTGGTGAGACTTTTGTCCGAAGTATGCTGAATCATCGAGATCGCTCTTTTCGAGCTAGTTAGTGCGAGAAACACGTTATCTGGTGTTTTCACCACTCCACAGTGCGTTTGATATGCAGAACAGTACATATCTTGATTTTCGTGGGGTTTCAAGCTGAGATATGCATTTTCTGCGATAATCTTGTTGAGACTTCTGGCCGAAGTATGCAGAATCATCGAGATCGCTCGTTTCGAGCTAGTTAGTGCGAGAAACACGTTATCTGGTGTTTTCACCACTCCACAGTGCGTTTGAAATGCAGAACAGTACATATCTTGGTTTTCGTGGGGTTTCAAGCTGAGATATGCATTTTCTGCGATAATCTTGTTGAGACTTCTGTCCGAAGTATGCAGAAAGGTCGAGAGCGCCCTTTTCGAGCTATTTAATGCTAGAAACACGTTTTGTGGGGTTTTCACCACTCCACAGTTCGATGGATATGCAGAACAGTAGATATCTTGGTTTTCGTGGGGTTTCAAGCAGAGATATGCATTTTCTGCGATAATCTTGGTGAGACTTCTGTCCGAAGGATGCTGAATCATCGATATCGCTCTTTTCGAGCTAGTTAGTGCGAGAAACACGTTATCTGGTGTTTTCGCCACTCCACAGTGCGTTCGATATGCAGAACAGTACATATCTTGGTTTTCGTGGGGTTTCAAGCTGAGATATGCATTTTCTGCGATAATCTTGTTGAGACTTCTGTCCGAAGTATGCAGAAAGGTCGAGAGCGCCCTTTTCGAGCTATTTAATGCTAGAAACACGTTTTGTGGGGTTTTCACCACTCCACAGTTCGATGGATATGCAGAACAGTAGTTATCTTGGTTTTCGTGGGGTTTCAAGCAGAGATATGCCTTTTCTGCGATAATCTTGGTGAGACTTCTGTTAGAAGTATGCAGAATCATCTAGATCGCTCTTTTCGAGCTACTTAATGCACGAAACACGTTTTCTGGAGTTTTCACCACTCCACAGTACGTTTGACATGCAGAACCGGAGATATCTTGGTTTCGGTCGGGTTTCAAGCTGAGATATGCATTTTCTACGATAATCTTGGTGAAACATCTGTCCGAAGTATGCAGAAACATCGAGAGCGCTCTTTTCGAGCTATTTAATGCGAGAAACACGTTATCTGGTGTTTTCACCACTCCACAGTGCGTATGATATGCAGAACCGGCGATATCTTGGTTTTCGTGGTGTTTCAATCTGAGATATGCATTTTCTGCGATAATCTTGGTGAGACATCAGTCAGAAGTATGCAGAATCATCGAGATCGCTCTTTTCGAGCTATTTAATGGAGAAACACGTTATCTGGTGTATTGACCACTCCACAGTGCGTTTGATATGCGGAACCGGCGCCATCTTGATTTTCGTGAGGTTTCAAGGTGAGATATGCATTTTCTGCGATTATCTTGGTGAGACTTCTGTCAGAAGTATGCAGAATCATCGAGATCGCTCTTTTCGAGCTACTTAATTCGAGAAACACGTTATCTGGTGTTTTCGCCACTCCACAGTGCGTTTGACATGCAGAACCGCAGATATCTTGGTTACGTTCGGGATTCAAGCTGAGATATGCATTTTCTGCGATAATCTTGGTGAGACTTCAGTCAGAAGTATGCAGAATCGTCTAGATCGCTCTTGTCGAGCTATTTAACGCGAGAAACACGTTATATGGTGTTTTCACCACTCCACAGTGCGTTTGATATGCAGAACCGGCGACATCTTGGCTTTAGTCGGGGTTCAAACTGAGATATGCATTTTTTGCGATAATATTGGTGAGACTTCAGTCAGAAGTATGCAGAATCATCTAGATCGCTCGTTTCGTGCTAATTAATGCGGCAAACACGTTATCTGGTGCTTTCAGCACTCCACAGTGCGTTTGATATGAAGAACCAGCGATATCTTGGATTTCGTGGGGTTTCAAGCTGAGATATGCATTTTTTCGATAATCTTGGTGAGACTTCTGCCCGAAGTATGCTTAATCATCGTGATCGCTCGGTTCTAGCTATTTAATGCGAGAAACACGTTATCTGGTGTTTTCACCACTCCACAGTGCGTTTGATATGCAGAACCGGCGACATCATGGCTGTCGTCGGGCATCAAGCTGAGATATGCATTTTCTGCGATAATCTTGGTGAGACATCAGTCAGAAGTTTGCAGAATCATCGATATCGCTCTTTTCGAGCTATTTAATGGAGAAACACGTTATCTGGTGTATTGACCACTCCACAGTGCGTTTGATATGCGGAACCGGCGCCATCTTGATTTTCGTGAGGTTTCAACCTGAGATATGCATTTTCTGCGATAATATTGGTGAGAGTTCAGTCAGAAGTATGCAGGATCATCTAGATCGCTCGTTTCGAGCTATTTAATGCGAGAAACACGTTGTCTGGTTGTTTTTACCACTCCACGGTGCGTTTGATATGCAGAACCGGCGACATCTTGATTTTCGTGACGTTTCTAGCTGAGATATGCATTTTCTGCGATAATATTGGTGAGACTTCAGTCAGAAGTATGCAGAATCATCTAGATCGTTCGTTTCGAGCTATTTAATGCGAAAAAACAAGTTTTCTGGTGTTTTGACCACTCCACAGTGCGTTTGATATGAAGAGCAGCCGATAACTTGGTTTTCGTGGGGTTTCCAGCTGAAATATGCATTTTCTGCGATAATCTTTGTGTTTCATCAATGAGAAGTATGCAGAATCATCCAGAACGCACTTTTCGAGCTAGTTAATGCGAGTAACACGTTTTCTGGTGTTTTCACCACTCCACAGTGCGTCTGATATGCAGAACCGACGATATCTTGGTTTTCGTGGGGTTTCCAACTGAAATATGCATTTTCTGCGATAATCTTTGTGTTTCATCAATGAGATGTATGCAGAATCATCCAGAACGCTCTTTTCGAGCTATTTAATGCGAGAAACACGTTATCTGGTGTTTTCACCACACCACAGTGCGTTTGATATGCAGAACCGGCGACATCATGGCTGTCGTCGGGCATCAAGCTGAGATATGCATTTTCTGCGATAATCTGTTTGTTTCATCAATGAGAAGTATGCAGAACCATCCAGAACGCACTTTTCGAGCTAGTTAATGCGAGTAACACGTTTTCTGGTGTTTTCACCACTCCACAGTGCGTCTGATATGCAGAACCGGCGATATCTTGGTTTTCGTGGGGTTTCCAGCTGAGATATGCATTTTCTGCGATAATCGTGGTGAGACTTCATTCAGAAGGATGCAGAATCATCTAGATCGCTCTTGTCGAGCTACTTAATGCAAAAAAACAAGTTTCCCGGTGTTTTCAACATTCCACAGTGCGTTTGATATGCAGAACTGGCGATATCTTGATTTTCGTGGTGTTTCCAGCTGAGATATGCATTATCTGCGATAATCTTAGTGAGACTTCTGTCAGAAGTATGCAGAATCATCTAGATTGCACTTTTCGAGCCATTTAATGCGAGAAACACGTTTTCTGGTGTATTCACCACTCCACAGAGCGTTTGATATGCAGAACCGGCGATATCTTGATATTCGTGGTGTTTCCAGCTGAGATATGCATTTTCTGCGATAATAGTGGTGAGACATCAGTCAGAAGTATGCAGAATCTTCGAGAACGCTCTTTTCGAGCTACTTAATGCGAGAAACACGTTTTCTGGTGTATTCACCACTCCACAGTACGTTTGACATGCAGAACCGAAGATATCTTGGTTTCGGTCGGGTTTCAAGCTGAGACATGCATTTTCTGCGATAATCTTGGTGATTCTTCTGTCAGAAGTATGCAGAAGCATCGAGTACTCTCTTTTCGAGCTGTTTAATGCGAGAAACACGTTATCTGGTGTTTTCACCACTCCACAGTGCGTTTGATATGCAGAACCGGCGACATCTTGGCTTTAGTCGGGGTTCAAACTGAGATATGTATTTTTTGCGATAATATTGGTGAGACTTCAGTCAGAAGTATGCAGAATCATCTAGATCGCTCGTTTCGTGCTAATTAATGCGGCAAACACGTTATCTGGTGCTTTCAGCACTCCACAGTGCGTTTGATATGCAGAACCAGCGATATCTTGGATTTCGTGGGGTTTCAAGCTGAGATATGCATTTTTTACGATAATCTTGGTGAGACTCCTGTCCGAAGTATGCTTAATCATCGAGATCGCTCGTTTCGAGCTATTTAATGCGAGAAACACGTTATCTGGTGTTTTCAATACTCCACAGTGCGTATGATATGCAGAACCGGCGTCAACTTGATTTTCGTGAGGTTTCAAGGTGAGATATGCATTTTCTGCGATTATCTTGGTGAGACTTCTGTCAGAAGTATGCAGAATCATCGAGATCGCTCTTTTCGAGCTACTTAATTCGAGAAACACGTTATCTGGTGTTTTCGCCACTCCACAGTGCGTTTGACATGCAGAACCGGCGACATCTTGGCTTTAGTCGGGGTTCAAACTGAGATATGCATTTTTTGCGATAATATTGGTGAGACTTCAGTCAGAAGTATGCAGAATCATCTAGATCGCTCGTTTCGTGCTAATTAATGCGGCAAACACGTTATCTGGTGCTTTCAGCACTCCACAGTGCGTTTGATATGCAGAACCAGCGATATCTTGGATTTCGTGGGGTTTCAAGCTGAGATATGCATTTTTTACGATAATCTTGGTGAGACTCCTGTCCGAAGTATGCTTAATCATCGAGATCGCTCGTTTCGAGCTATTTAATGCGAGAAACACGTTATCTGGTGTTTTTACCACTCCACAGTGCGTATGATATGCAGAACCGGCGATATCTTGGTTTTCGTGGGGTTTCAATCTGAGATATGCATTTTCTGCGATAATCTTGGTGAGACATCAGTCAGAAGTATGCAGAATCATCGAGATCGCTCTTTTCGAGCTATTTAATGGAGAAACACGTTATCTGGTGTATTGACCACTCCACAGTGCGTTTGATATGCGGAACCGGCGCCATCTTGATTTTCGTGAGGTTTCAAGGTGAGATATGCATTTTCTACGATAATCTTGGTGAGACTTCTGTCCGAAGTAAGCAGAATCATCGAGATCGCTCTTTTCGAGCTACTTAATGCGAGAAACACGTTTTCTGGTGTATTCACCACTCCACAGTACGTTTGACATGCAGAACTGGAGATATCCTGGTTTCGGTCGGGTTTCAAGCTGAGATATGCTTTTCTACGATAATCTTGGTGAGACTTCTGTCAGTAGTATGCAGAATCTTCGAGAACGCTTTTTTCGAGCTACTTAATGCGAGAAACACGTTATCTGGTTGTTTTCACCACTCCACAGTGCGTTTGATATGCAGAACCGGCGACATCTTGATTTTCGTGACGTTTCTAGCTGAGATATGCATTTTCTGCGATAATATTGGTGAGACTTCATTCAGAAGTATGCAGAATCATCTAGATCGCTCTTGTTGAGCTATTTAATAAAAAAAAACAAGTTTCCCGGTGTTTTCAACATTCCACAGTGCGTTTGATATGCCGAACTGGCGATATCTTGATTTTCGTGGTGTTTCCAGCTGAGATTTGCATTTTCTGCGATAATCTTGGTGAGTCTTCTGTCAGAAGTATGCAGAATCATCTAGATTGCACTTTTCGAGCCATTTAATGCGAGAAACACGTTTTCTGGTGTATTCACCACTCCACAGAGCGTTTGATATGCAGAACCGGCGATATCTTGATATTCGTGGTGTTTCCAGCTGAGATATGCATTTTCTGCGATAATAGTGGTGAGACATCAGTCAGAAGTATGCAGAATCATCGGGATCGCTTTTTTCGAGCTATTTAAAGCGAGAAACTCGTTGTCTGGTTGTTTTCACCACTCCACAGTGCGTTTGATATGCAGAACCGGCGTCATCTTGATTTTCGTGAGGTTTCAAGGTGAGATATGCATTTTCTGCGATTATCTTGGTGAGACTTCTGTCCGAAGTATGCAGAATCATCGAGATCGCTCTATTCGAGCTATTTAATGCGGCAAACACGTTATCTGGTGCTTTCAGCACTCCACAGTGCGTATGATATGCAGAACCAGCGATATCTTGGTTTTCGTGGGGTTTCAAGCTGAGATATGCATTTTTTACGATAATCTTGGTGAGACTTCTGCCCGAAGTATGCTTAATCATCGTGATCGCTCGTTTCTAGCTATTTAATGCGAGAAACACGTTATCTGGTGTTTTCACCACTCCACAGTGCGTTTGATATGCAGAACCGGCGACATCATGGCTGTCGTCGGGCATCAAGCTGAGATATGCATTTTCTGCGATAATCTTGGTGAGACATCAGTCAGAAGTATGCAGAATCATCGAGATCGCTCTTTTCGAGCTATTTAATGGAGAAACACGTTATCTGGTGTATTGACCACTCCACAGTGCGTTTGATATGCGGAACCGACGCCATCTTGATTTTCGTGAGGTTTCAAGCTGAGATATGCATTTTCTGCGATAATATTGGTGAGAGTTCAGTCAGAAGTATGCAGGATCATCTAGATCGCTCGTTTCGAGCTATTTAATGCGAGAAACACGTTGTCTGGTTGTTTTCACCACTCCACGGTGCGTTTGATATGCAGAACCGGCGACATCTTGGGTTTCGTCGGGGTTCGAGCTGAGAAATGCATTTTCTGCGATAATATTGGTGAGTCTTCTGTCAGAAGTATGCAGAATCATCTAGATTGCACTTTTCGAGTTATTTAATGCGAGAAACACATTTTCTGGTGTATTCACCACTCCACAGAGCGTCTGATATGCAGAACTGGCGATATCTTGATATTCGTGGTGTTTCCAGCTGAGATATGCATTTTCTGCGATTATCATGGTGAGTCTTCTGTCAGCAGTATGCAGAATCATCTAGATCGCTCGTTTCTAGCTATTTAATGCGAGAAACACGTTATCTGGTGTTTTCACCACTCCACAGTGCGTTTAATATGCAGAACCGGCGATATCTTGATTTTCGTGGTGTTTCCAGCTGAGATATGCATTTTCTGCGATAATCTTGGTGAGACTGCTGTCCGAAGTATGCAGAATCATCGAGATCGCTCTTTTCGAGCTATTTAATGCGAGAAACACGTTTTCAGGTGTATTCATCACTCCACAGAGCGTTTGATATGCAGAACCGGCGATATCTTGATATTCGTGGTGTTTCCAGCTGAGATATGCATTTTCTGCGATAATCTTGGTGAGTCTTCTGTCAGAAGTATGCAGAATCATCTAGATTGCACTTTTCGAGCTATTTAATGCGACAAACACGTTATCTGGTGTTTTCACCACTCCACAGTGCGTTTGATATGCAGAACCGGCGACATCTTGGCTTTCGTCGGGTTTCAAGCTGAGATATGCATTTTCTGCATTAATCTTGGTGAGACATCAGTCAGAAGTATGCAGAATCATCTAGATCGCTCGTTTCGAGCTGCTTAATGCGAGAAACACGTTTTCTGGTGTTTTCACCGCTCCTCAGTGCGTTTGATATGCAGAACCGGCGACATCATGGCTGTCGTCGGGCATCAAGCTGAGATATGCATTTTCTGCGATAATCTTGGTGAGAGTTCAGTCAGAAGTATGCAGGATCATCTAGATCGCTCGTTTCGAGCTATTTAATTCGAGAAACACGTTATCTGGTGTTTTCACCACTCCACAGTGCGTTTGATATGCAGAACCGGCGACATCATGGCTGTCGTCGGGCATCAAGCTGAGATATGCATTTTCTGCGGTAATCTTGATGAGACATCAGTCAGAAGTATGCAGAATCATCGAGATCGCTCTTTTCGAGCTATTTAATGGAGAAACACGTTATCTGGTGTATTGACCACTCCACAGTGCGTTTGATATGCGGAACCGGCGCCATCTTGATTTTCGTGAGGTTTCAAGCTGAGATATGCATTTTCTGCGATAATCTTGATGAGACATCAGTCAGAAGTATGCAGAATCATCGAGATCGCTCTTTTCGAGCTATTTAATGGAGAAACACGTTATCTGGTGTATTGACCACTCCACAGTGCGTTTGATATGCGGAACCGGCGCCATCTTGATTTTCGTGAGGTTTCAAGCTGAGATATGCATTTTCTGCGATAATATTGGTGAGAGTTCAGTCAGAAGTATGCAGGATCATCTAGATCGCTCGGTTCGAGCTATTTAATGCGAGAAACACGTTGTCTGGTTGTTTTCACCACTCCACGGTGCGTTTGATATGCAGAACCGGCGATATCTTGATTTTCGTGGTGTTTCCAGCTGAGATATGCATTTTCTTCGATAATCTTGGTGAGTCTTCTGTCAGCAGTATGCAGAATCATCGAGATCGCTCTATTCGAGCTATTTAATGCGAGAAACACGTTATCTGGTGTATTGACCACTCCACAGTGCCTTTGATATGCGGAACCGGCGCCATCTTGATTTTCGTGAGGTTTCAAGCTGAGATATGCATTTTCTGCGATAATATTGGTGAGAGTTCAGTCAGAAGTATGCAGGATCATCTAGATCGCTCGTTTCGAGATATTTAATGCGAGAAACACGTTTTCTGGTGTTTTCACCACTCCACAGTACGTTTGACATGCAGAACCGGCGATGTTTGGTTTTCGTCGGGTTTCAAGCTGAGATATGCATTTTCTACGATAATCTTGGTGAGACTTCTGTCCGAAGTAAGCAGAATCATCGAGATCGCTCTTTTCGAGCTACTTAATGCGAGAAACACGTTTTCTGGTGTATTCACCACTCCACAGTACGTTTGACATGCAGAACCGGAGATATCCTGGTTTCGGTCGGGTTTCAAGCTGAGATATGCTTTTCTACGATAATCTTGGTGAGACTTCTGTCAGAAGTATGCAGAATCTTTGAGAACGCTTTTTTCGAGCTACTTAATGCGAGAAACACGTTATCTGGTTGTTTTCACCACTCCACAGTGCGTTTGATATGCAGAACCGGCGACATCTTGATTTTCGTGACGTTTCTAGCTGAGATATGCATTTTCTGCGATAATCTTGGTGAGTCTTCTGTCAGAAGTATGCAGAATCATCTAGATTGCACTTTTCGAGCCATTTAATGCGAGAAACACGTTTTCTGGTGTATTCACCACTCCACAGAGCGTTTGATATGCAGAACCGGCGATATCTTGATATTCGTGGTGTTTCCAGCTGAGATATGCATTTTCTGCGATAATAGTGGTGAGACATCAGCCAGAAGTATGCAGAATCATCGGGATCGCTCTTTTCGAGCTATTTAATGCGGCAAACACGTTATCTGGTGCTTTCAGCACTCCACAGTGCGTATGATATGCAGAACCAGCGATATCTTGGTTTTCGTGGGGTTTCAAGCTGAGATATGCATTTTTTACGATAATCTTGGTGAGACTTCTGCCCGAAGTATGCTTAATCATCGTGATCGCTCGTTTCTAGCTATTTAATGCGAGAAACACGTTATCTGGTGTTTTCACCACTCCACAGTGCGTTTGATATGCAGAACCGGCGACATCATGGCTGTCGTCGGGCATCAAGCTGAGATATGCATTTTCTGCGATAATCTTGGTGAGACATCAGTCAGAAGTATGCAGAATCATCGAGATCGCTCTTTTCGAGCTATTTAATGGAGAAACACGTTATCTGGTGTATTGACCACTCCACAGTGCGCTTGATATGCGGAACCGGCGCCATCTTGATTTTCGTGAGGTTTCAAGCTGAGATATGCATTTTCTGCGATAATATTGGTGAGAGTTCAGTCAGAAGTATGCAGGATCATCTAGATCGCTCGTTTCGAGCTATTTAATGCGAGAAACACGTTGTCTGGTTGTTTTCACCACTCCACGGTGCGTTTGATATCCAGAACCGGCGACATCTTGATTTTCGTGACGTTTCTAGCTGAGATATGCATTTTCTGCGATAATATTGGTGAGACTTCAGTCAGAAGTATGCAGAATCATCTAGATCGTTCGTTTCGAGCTATTTAATGCGAAAAAACAAGTTTTCTGGTGTTTTGACCACTCCACAGTGCGTTTGATATGTAGAGCCGCCGATAACTTGGTTTTCGTGGGGTTTCCAGCTGAAATATGCATTTTCTGCGATAATCTTTGTGTTTCATCAATGAGAAGTATGCAGAATCATCCAGAACGCTCTTTTCGAGCTAGTTAATGCGAGTAACACGTTTTCTGGTGTTTTCACCACTCCACAGTGCGTCTGATATGCAGAACCGACGATATCTTGGTTTTCGTGGGGTTTCCAACTGAAATATGCATTTTCTGCGATAATCTTTGTGTTTCATCAATGAGAAGTATGCAGAATCACCCAGAACGCTCTTTTCGAGCTATTTAATGCGAGAAACACGTTATCTGGTGTTTTCACCACTCCACAGTGCGTTTGATATGCAGAACCGGCGACATCATGGCTGTCGTCGGGCATCAAGCTGAGATATGCATTTTCTGCGATAATCTTTGTGTTTCATCAATGAGAAGTATGCAGAACCATCCAGAACGCACTTTTCGAGCTAGTTAATGCGAGTAACACGTTTTCTGGTGTTTTCACCACTCCACAGTGCGTCTGATATGCAGAACCGGCGATATCTTGGTTTTCGTGGGGTTTACAGCTGAGATATGCATTTTCTGCGATAATCGTGGTGAGACTTCATTCAGAAGTATGCAGAATCATCTAGATCGCTCTTGTCGAGCTACTTAATGCAAAAAAACAAGTTTCCCGGTGTTTTCAACATTCCACAGTGCGTTTGATATGCAGAACTGGCGATATCTTGATTTTCGTGGTGTTTCCAGCTGAGATATGCATTATCTGCGATAATCTTAGTGAGTCTTCTGTCAGAAGTATGCAGAATCATCTAGATTGCACTTTTCGAGCCATTTAATGCGAGAAACACGTTTTCTGGTGTATTCACCACTCCAGAGAGCGTTTGATATGCAGAACCGGCGATATCTTGATATTCGTGGTGTTTCCAGCTGAGATATGCATTTTCTGCGATAATAGTGGTGAGACATCAGTCAGAAGTATGCAGAATCTTCGAGAACGCTCTTTTCGAGCTACTTAAAGCGAGAAACACGTTTTCTGGTGTATTCACCACTCCACAGTACGTTTGACATGCAGAACCGAAGATATCTTGGTTTCGGTCGGGTTTCAAGCTGAGACATGCATTTTCTGCGATAATCTTGGTGATTCTTCTGTCAGAAGTATGCAGAAGCATCGAGTACGCTCTTTTCGAGCTGCTTAATGCGAGAAACACGTTATCTGGTGTTTTCACCACTCCACAGTGCGTTTGATATGCAGAACCGGCGACATCTTGGCTTTCGTCGGGTATCAAGCTGGGATATGCATTTTCTACGATAATCTTGGTGAGACTTCTGTCAGAAGTATGCAGAATCATCGGGAACGCTCTTTTCGAGCTATTTAATGCGAGAAACTCGTTATCTGGTTGTTTTCACCACTCCACAGTGCGCTTGATATGCAGAACCGGCGACATCTTGGCTTTAGTCGGGGTTCAAACTGAGATATGCATTTTTTGCGATAATATTGGTGAGACTTCAGTCAGAAGTATGCAGAATCATCTAGATCGCTCGTTTCGTGCTAATTAATGCGGCAAACACGTTATCTGGTGCTTTCAGCACTCCACAGTGCGTTTGATATGCAGAACCAGCGATATCTTGGATTTCGTGGGGTTTCAAGCTGAGATATGCATTTTTTACGATAATCTTGGTGAGACTCCTGTCCGAAGTATGCTTAACCATCGAGATCGCTCGTTTCGAGCTATTTAATGCGAGAAACACGTTATCTGGTGTTTTCACCACTCCACAGTGCGTATGATATGCAGAACCGGCGATATCTTGGTTTTCGTGGGGTTTCAATCTGAGATATGCATTTTCTGCGATAATCTTGGTGAGACATCAGTCAGAAGTATGCAGAATCATCGAGATCGCTCTTTTCGAGCTATTTAATGGAGAAACACGTTATCTGGTGTATTGACCACTCCACAGTGCGTTTGATATGCGGAACCGGCGCCATCTTGATTTTCGTGAGGTTTCAAGGTGAGATATGCATTTTCTGCGATTATCTTGGTGAGACTTCTGTCAGAAGTATGCAGAATCATCGAGATCGCTCTTTTCGAGCTACTTAATTCGAGAAACACGTTATCTGGTGTTTTCGCCACTCCACAGTGCGTTTGACATGCAGAACCGCAGATATCTTGGTTACGTTCGGGATTCAAGCTGAGATATGCATTTTCTGCGATAATCTTGGTGAGACTTCAGTCAGAAGTATGCAGAATTGTCTAGATCGCTCTTGTCGAGCTATTTAACGCGAGAAACACGTTATATGGTGTTTTCACCACTCCACAGTGCGTTTGATATGCAGAACCGGCGACATCTTGGCTTTAGTCGGGGTTCAAACTGAGATATGCATTTTTTGCGATAATATTGGTGAGACTTCAGTCAGAAGTATGCAGAATCATCTAGATCGCTCGTTTCGTGCTAATTAATGCGGCAAACACGTTATCTGGTGCTTTCAGCACTCCACAGTGCGTTTGATATGAAGAACCAGCGATATCTTGGATTTCGTGGGGTTTCAAGCTGAGATATGCATTTTTTACGATAATCATGGTGAGACTTCTGCCCGAAGTATGCTTAATCATCGTGATCGCTCGTTTCTAGCTATTTAATGCGAGAAACACGTTATCTGGTGTTTTCACCACTCCACAGTGCGTTTGATATGCAGAACCGGCGACATCATGGCTGTCGTCGGGCATCAAGCTGAGATATGCATTTTCTGCGATAATCTTGGTGAGACATCAGTCAGAAGTTTGCAGAATCATCGATATCGCTCTTTTCGAGCTATTTAATGGAGAAACACGTTATCTGGTGTATTGACCACTCCACAGTGCGTTTGATATGCGGAACCGGCGCCATCTTGATTTTCGTGAGGTTTCTACCTAGGATATGCATTTTCTGCGATAATATTGGTGAGAGTTCAGTCAGAAGTATGCAGGATCATCTAGATCGCTCGTTTCGAGCTATTTAATGCGAGAAACACGTTGTCTGGTTGTTATCACCACTCCACGGTGCGTTTGATATGCAGAACCGGCGACATCTTGATTTTCGTGACGTTTCTAGCTGAGATATGCATTTTCTGCGATAATATTGGTGAGACTTCAGTCAGAAGTATGCAGAATCATCTAGATCGTTCGTTTCGAGCTATTTAATGCGAAAAAACAAGTTTTCTGGTGTTTTGACCACTCCACAGTGCGTTTGATATGTAGAGCCGCCGATAACTTGGTTTTCGTGGGGTTTCCAGCTGAAATATGCATTTTCTGCGATAATCTTTGTGTTTCATCAATGAGAAGTATGCAGAATCATCCAGAACGCTCTTTTCGAGCTATTTAATGCGAGAAACACGTTATCTGGTGTTTTCACCACTCCACAGTGCGTTTGATATGCAGAACCGGCGACATCATGGCTGTCGTCGGGCATCAAGCTGAGATATGCATTTTCTGCGATAATCTTTTTGTTTCATCAATGAGAAGTATGCAGAACCATCCAGAACGCACTTTTCGAGCTAGTTAATGCGAGTAACACGTTTTCTGGTGTTTTCACCACTCCACAGTGCGTCTGATATGCAGAACAGGCGATATCTTGGTTTTCGTGGGGTTTCCAGCTGAGATATGCATTTTCTGCGATAATCGTGGTGAGACTTCATTCAGAAGTATGCAGAATCATCTAGATCGCTCTTGTCGAGCTACTTAATGCAAAAAAACAAGTTTCCCGGTGTTTTCAACATTCCACAGTGCGTTTGATATGCAGAACTGGCGATATCTTGATTTTCGTGGTGTTTCCAGCTGAGATATGCATTATCTGCGATAATCTTAGTGAGTCTTCTGTCAGAAGTATGCAGAATCATCGAGAACGCTTTTTTCGAGCTATTTAATGGAGAAACACGTTTTCTGGTGTATTCACCACTCCACAGTACGTTTGACATGCAGACCCGAAGATATCTTGGTTTCGGTCGGGTTTCAAGCTGAGACATGCATTTTCTGCGATAATCTTGGTGATTCTTCTGTCAGAAGTATGCAGAAGCATCGAGTACGCTCTTTTCGTGCTGTTTAATGCGAGAAACACGTTATCTGGTGTTTTCACCACTCCACAGTGCGTTTGATATGCAGAACCGGCGACATCTTGATTTTCGTGAGGTTTCAAGCTGAGATATGCATTTTCTGCGATAATATTGGTGAGAGTTCAGTCAGAAGTATGCAGGATCATCTAGATCGCTCGTTTCGAGCTATTTAATGCGAGAAACACGTTGTCTGGTTGTTTTCACCACTCCACGGTGCGTTTGATATGCAGAACCGGCGACATCTTGATTTTCGTGACGTTTCTAGCTGAGATATGCATTTTCTGCGATAATATTGGTGAGACTTCAGTCAGAAGTATGCAGAATCATCTAGATCGTTCGTTTCGAGCTATTTAATGCGAAAAAACAAGTTTTCTGGTGTTTTGACCACTCCACAGTGCGTTTGATATGTAGAGCCGCCGATAACTTGGTTTTCGTGGGGTTTCCAGCTGAAATATGCATTTTCTGCGATAATCTTTGTGTTTCATCAATGAGAAGTATGCAGAATCATCCAGAACGCTCTTTTCGAGCTAGTTAATGCGAGTAACACGTTTTCTGGTGTTTTCACCACTCCACAGTGCGTCTGATATGCAGAACCGACGATATCTTGGTTTTCGTGGGGTTTCCAACTGAAATATGCATTTTCTGCGATAATCTTTGTGTTTCATCAATGAGAAGTATGCAGAATCATCCAGAACGCTCTTTTCGAGCTATTTAATGCGAGAAACACGTTATCTGGTGTTTTCACCACTCCACAGTGCGTTTGATATGCAGAACCGGCGACATCATGGCTGTCGTCGGGCATCAAGCTGAGATATGCATTTTCTGCGATAATCTTTGTGTTTCATCAATGAGAAGTATGCAGAACCATCCAGAACGCACTTTTCGAGCTAGTTAATGCGAGTAACACGTTTTCTGGTGTTTT
Organism: Anthophora plumipes; assembly: GCA_951804975.1. Classification (NCBI taxonomy): domain Eukaryota; kingdom Metazoa; phylum Arthropoda; class Insecta; order Hymenoptera; family Apidae; genus Anthophora; species Anthophora plumipes. The sequence goes on from OX638118.1 coordinate 23,421,498, forward strand.
CACCACTCCACAGTGCGTCTGATATGCAGAACCGGCGATATCTTGGTTTTCGTGGGGTTTACAGCTGAGATATGCATTTTCTGCGATAATCGTGGTGAGACTTCATTCAGAAGTATGCAGAATCATCTAGATCGCTCTTGTCGAGCTACTTAATGCAAAAAAACAAGTTTCCCGGTGTTTTCAACATTCCACAGTGCGTTTGATATGCAGAACTGGCGATATCTTGATTTTCGTGGTGTTTCCAGCTGAGATATGCATTATCTGCGATAATCTTAGTGAGTCTTCTGTCAGAAGTATGCAGAATCATCTAGATTGCACTTTTCGAGCCATTTAATGCGAGAAACACGTTTTCTGGTGTATTCACCACTCCAGAGAGCGTTTGATATGCAGAACCGGCGATATCTTGATATTCGTGGTGTTTCCAGCTGAGATATGCATTTTCTGCGATAATAGTGGTGAGACATCAGTCAGAAGTATGCAGAATCTTCGAGAACGCTCTTTTCGAGCTACTTAAAGCGAGAAACACGTTTTCTGGTGTATTCACCACTCCACAGTACGTTTGACATGCAGAACCGAAGATATCTTGGTTTCGGTCGGGTTTCAAGCTGAGACATGCATTTTCTGCGATAATCTTGGTGATTCTTCTGTCAGAAGTATGCAGAAGCATCGAGTACGCTCTTTTCGAGCTGCTTAATGCGAGAAACACGTTATCTGGTGTTTTCACCACTCCACAGTGCGTTTGATATGCAGAACCGGCGACATCTTGGCTTTCGTCGGGTATCAAGCTGGGATATGCATTTTCTACGATAATCTTGGTGAGACTTCTGTCAGAAGTATGCAGAATCATCGGGAACGCTCTTTTCGAGCTATTTAATGCGAGAAACTCGTTATCTGGTTGTTTTCACCACTCCACAGTGCGCTTGATATGCAGAACCGGCGACATCTTGGCTTTAGTCGGGGTTCAAACTGAGATATGCATTTTTTGCGATAATATTGGTGAGACTTCAGTCAGAAGTATGCAGAATCATCTAGATCGCTCGTTTCGTGCTAATTAATGCGGCAAACACGTTATCTGGTGCTTTCAGCACTCCACAGTGCGTTTGATATGCAGAACCAGCGATATCTTGGATTTCGTGGGGTTTCAAGCTGAGATATGCATTTTTTACGATAATCTTGGTGAGACTCCTGTCCGAAGTATGCTTAACCATCGAGATCGCTCGTTTCGAGCTATTTAATGCGAGAAACACGTTATCTGGTGTTTTCACCACTCCACAGTGCGTATGATATGCAGAACCGGCGATATCTTGGTTTTCGTGGGGTTTCAATCTGAGATATGCATTTTCTGCGATAATCTTGGTGAGACATCAGTCAGAAGTATGCAGAATCATCGAGATCGCTCTTTTCGAGCTATTTAATGGAGAAACACGTTATCTGGTGTATTGACCACTCCACAGTGCGTTTGATATGCGGAACCGGCGCCATCTTGATTTTCGTGAGGTTTCAAGGTGAGATATGCATTTTCTGCGATTATCTTGGTGAGACTTCTGTCAGAAGTATGCAGAATCATCGAGATCGCTCTTTTCGAGCTACTTAATTCGAGAAACACGTTATCTGGTGTTTTCGCCACTCCACAGTGCGTTTGACATGCAGAACCGCAGATATCTTGGTTACGTTCGGGATTCAAGCTGAGATATGCATTTTCTGCGATAATCTTGGTGAGACTTCAGTCAGAAGTATGCAGAATTGTCTAGATCGCTCTTGTCGAGCTATTTAACGCGAGAAACACGTTATATGGTGTTTTCACCACTCCACAGTGCGTTTGATATGCAGAACCGGCGACATCTTGGCTTTAGTCGGGGTTCAAACTGAGATATGCATTTTTTGCGATAATATTGGTGAGACTTCAGTCAGAAGTATGCAGAATCATCTAGATCGCTCGTTTCGTGCTAATTAATGCGGCAAACACGTTATCTGGTGCTTTCAGCACTCCACAGTGCGTTTGATATGAAGAACCAGCGATATCTTGGATTTCGTGGGGTTTCAAGCTGAGATATGCATTTTTTACGATAATCATGGTGAGACTTCTGCCCGAAGTATGCTTAATCATCGTGATCGCTCGTTTCTAGCTATTTAATGCGAGAAACACGTTATCTGGTGTTTTCACCACTCCACAGTGCGTTTGATATGCAGAACCGGCGACATCATGGCTGTCGTCGGGCATCAAGCTGAGATATGCATTTTCTGCGATAATCTTGGTGAGACATCAGTCAGAAGTTTGCAGAATCATCGATATCGCTCTTTTCGAGCTATTTAATGGAGAAACACGTTATCTGGTGTATTGACCACTCCACAGTGCGTTTGATATGCGGAACCGGCGCCATCTTGATTTTCGTGAGGTTTCTACCTAGGATATGCATTTTCTGCGATAATATTGGTGAGAGTTCAGTCAGAAGTATGCAGGATCATCTAGATCGCTCGTTTCGAGCTATTTAATGCGAGAAACACGTTGTCTGGTTGTTATCACCACTCCACGGTGCGTTTGATATGCAGAACCGGCGACATCTTGATTTTCGTGACGTTTCTAGCTGAGATATGCATTTTCTGCGATAATATTGGTGAGACTTCAGTCAGAAGTATGCAGAATCATCTAGATCGTTCGTTTCGAGCTATTTAATGCGAAAAAACAAGTTTTCTGGTGTTTTGACCACTCCACAGTGCGTTTGATATGTAGAGCCGCCGATAACTTGGTTTTCGTGGGGTTTCCAGCTGAAATATGCATTTTCTGCGATAATCTTTGTGTTTCATCAATGAGAAGTATGCAGAATCATCCAGAACGCTCTTTTCGAGCTAGTTAATGCGAGTAACACGTTTTCTGGTGTTTTCACCACTCCACAGTGCGTCTGATATGCAGAACCGGCGACATCATGGCTGTCGTCGGGCATCAAGCTGAGATATGCATTTTCTGCGATAATCTTTTTGTTTCATCAATGAGAAGTATGCAGAACCATCCAGAACGCACTTTTCGAGCTAGTTAATGCGAGTAACACGTTTTCTGGTGTTTTCACCACTCCACAGTGCGTCTGATATGCAGAACAGGCGATATCTTGGTTTTCGTGGGGTTTCCAGCTGAGATATGCATTTTCTGCGATAATCGTGGTGAGACTTCATTCAGAAGTATGCAGAATCATCTAGATCGCTCTTGTCGAGCTACTTAATGCAAAAAAACAAGTTTCCCGGTGTTTTCAACATTCCACAGTGCGTTTGATATGCAGAACTGGCGATATCTTGATTTTCGTGGTGTTTCCAGCTGAGATATGCATTATCTGCGATAATCTTAGTGAGTCTTCTGTCAGAAGTATGCAGAATCATCGAGAACGCTTTTTTCGAGCTATTTAATGGAGAAACACGTTTTCTGGTGTATTCACCACTCCACAGTACGTTTGACATGCAGACCCGAAGATATCTTGGTTTCGGTCGGGTTTCAAGCTGAGACATGCATTTTCTGCGATAATCTTGGTGATTCTTCTGTCAGAAGTATGCAGAAGCATCGAGTACGCTCTTTTCGTGCTGTTTAATGCGAGAAACACGTTATCTGGTGTTTTCACCACTCCACAGTGCGTTTGATATGCAGAACCGGCGACATCTTGGCTTTAGTCGGGGTTCAAACTGAGATATGCATTTTTTGCGATAATATTGGTGAGACTTCAGTCAGAAGTATGCAGAATCATCTAGATCGCAGGTTTCGTGCTAATTAATGCGGCAAACACGTTATCTGGTGCTTTCAGCACTCCACAGTGCGTTTGATATGCAGAACCAGCGATATCTTGGATTTCGTGGGGTTTCAAGCTGAGATATGCATTTTTTACGATAATCTTGGTGAAACTCCTGTCCGAAGTATGCTTAATCATCGAGATCGCTCGTTTCGAGCTATTTAATGCGAGAAACACGTTATCTGGTGTTTTCACCACTCCACAGTGCGTATGATATGCAGAACCGGCGATATCTTGGTTTTCGTGGGGTTTCAATCTGAGATATGCATTTTCTGCGATAATCTTGGTGAGACATCAGTCAGAAGTATGCAGAATCATCGAGATCGCTCTTTTCGAGCTATTTAATGGAGAAACACGTTATCTGGTGTATTGACCACTCCACAGTGCGTTTGATATGCGGAACCGGCGCCATCTTGATTTTCGTGAGGTTTCAAGGTGAGATATTCATTTTCTGCGATTATCTTGGTGAGACTTCTGTCAGAAGTATGCAGAATCATCGAGATCGCTCTTTTCGAGCTACTTAATTCGAGAAACACGTTATCTGGTGTTTTCGCCACTCCACAGTGCGTTTGACATGCAGAACCGCAGATATCTTGGTTACGTTCGGGATTCAAGCTGAGATATGCATTTTCTGCGATAATCTTGGTGAGACTTCAGTCAGAAGTATGCAGAATCGTCTAGATCGCTCTTGTCGAGCTATTTAACGCGAGAAACACGTTATATGGTGTTTTCACCACTCCACAGTGCGTTTGATATGCAGAACCGGCGACATCTTGGCTTTAGTCGGGGTTCAAACTGAGATATGCATTTTTTGCGATAATATTGGTGAGACTTCAGTCAGAAGTATGCAGAATCATCTAGATCGCTCGTTTCGTGCTAATTAATGCGACAAACACGTTATCTGGTGCTTTCAGCACTCCACAGTGCGTTTGATATGAAGAACCAGCGATATCTTGAATTTCGTGGGGTTTCAAGCTGAGATATGCATTTTTTACGATAATCTTGGTGAGACTTCTGCCCGAAGTATGCTTAATCATCGTGATCGCTCGTTTCTAGCTATTTAATGCGAGAAACACGTTATCTGGTGTTTTCACCACTCCACAGTGCGTTTGATATGCAGAACCGGCGACATCATGGCTGTCGTCGGGCATCAAGCTGAGATATGCATTTTCTGCGATAATCTTGGTGAGACATCAGTCAGAAGTTTGCAGAATCATCGATATCGCTCTTTTCGAGCTATTTAATGGAGAAACACGTTATCTGGTGTATTGACCACTCCACAGTGCGTTTGATATGCGGAACCGGCGCCATCTTGATTTTCGTGAGGTTTCAAGCTGAGATATGCATTTTCTGCGATAATATTGGTGAAAGTTCAGTCAGAAGTATGCAGGATCATCTAGATCGCTCGTTTCGAGCTATTTAATGCGAGAAACACGTTGTCTGGTTGTTTTCACCACTCCACTGTGCGTTTGATATGCAGAACCAGCGTCATCTTGATTTTCGTGGTGTTTCCAGCTGAGATATGCATTTTCTGCGATAATCTTGGTGAATCTTCTGTCAGCAGTATGCAGAATCATCGAGATCGCTCTATTCGAGCTATTTAATGCGAGAAACACGTTATCTGGTTGTTTTCACCACTCCACAGTGCGTTTGATATGCAGAACCGGCGACATCTTGATTTTCGTGACGTTTCTAGCTGAGATATGCATTTTCTGCGATAATATTGGTGAGACTTCAGTCAGAAGTATGCAGAATCATCTAGATCGTTCGTTTCGAGCTATTTAATGCGAAAAAACAAGTTTTCTGGTGTTTTGACCACTCCACAGTGCGTTTGATATGCAGAACTGGCGATATCTTGATTTTCGTGGTGTTTCCAGCTGAGATATGCATTTTCTGCGATAATCTTGGTGAGTCTTCTGTCAGAAGGATGCAGAATCATCTAGATTGCACTTTTCGAGCCATTTAATGCGAGAAACACGATATCTGGTGTTTTCACCACTCCACAGTGCGTTTGATATGCAGAACCGGCGACATCATGGCTGTCGTCGGGCATCAAGCTGAGATATGCATTTTCTGCGATAATCTTTGTGTTTCATCAATGAGAAGTATGCAGAACCATCCAGAATGCACTTTTCGAGCTAGTTAATGCGAGTAACACGTTTTCTGGTGTTTTCACCACTCCAAAGTGCGTCTGATATGCAGAACCGGCGATATCTTGGTTTTCGTGGGGTTTCCAGCTGAGATATGCATTTTCTGCGATAATCGTGGTGAGACTTCACTCAGAAGTATGCAGAATCATCTGGATCGCTCTTGTCGAGCTATTTAATGCAAAAAAACAAGTTTCCCGGTGTTTTCAACATTCCACAGTGCGTTTGATATGCAGAACTGGCGATATCTTGATTTTCGTGGTGTTTCCAGCTGAGATATGCATTTTCTGCGATAATCTTGGTGAGTCTTCTGTCAGAAGGATGCAGAATCATCTAGATTGCACTTTTCGAGCCATTTAATGCGAGAAACACGTTTTCTGTTGTATTCACCACTCCACAGAGCGTTTGATATGCAGAACCGGCAATATCTTGATATTCGTGGTGTTTCCAGCTGAGATATGCATTTTCTGCGATAATAGTGGTGAGACATCAGTCAGAAGTATGCAGAATCTTCGAGAACGCTCTTTTCGAGCTACTTAATGCCAGAAACACGTTTTCTGGTGTATTCACCACTCCACAGTACGTTTGACATGCAGAACCGAAGATATCTTGGTTTCGGTCGGGTTTCAAGCTGAGACATGCATTTTCTGCGATAATCTTGGTGATTCTTCTGTCAGAAGTATGCAGAAGCATCGAGTACGCTCTTTTCGAGCTGTTTAATGCGAGAAACACGTTATCTGGTGTTTTCGCCACTCCACAGTGCGTTTGACATGCAGAACCGCAGATATCTTGGTTACGTTCGGGATTCAAGCTGAGATATGCATTTTCTGCGATAATCTTGGTGAGACTTCAGTCAGAAGTATGCAGAATCGTCTAGATCGCTGTTGTCGAGCTATTTAACGCGAGAAACACGTAATATGGTGTTTTCACCGCTCCACAGTGCGTTTGATATGCAGAACCGGCGACATCTTGGCTTTAGTCGGGGTTCAAACTGAGATATGCATTTCTTGCGATAATATTGGTGAGACTTCAGTCAGAAGTATGCAGAATCATCTAGATCGCTCGTTTCGTGCTAATTAATGCGGCAAACACGTTATCTGGTGCTTTCAGCATTCCACAGTGCGTTTGATATGCAGAACCAGCGATATCTTGGTTTTCGTGGGGTTTCAAGCTGAGATATGCATTTTCTGCGATAATCTTGGTGACACATCAGTCAGAAGTTTGCAGAATCATCGAGATCGCTCGTTTCGAGCTATTTAATGCGAGAAACACGATATCTGGAGTTTTCACCACTCCACAGTGCGTATGATATGCAGAACCGGCGAAATCTTGGTTTTCGTAGGGTTTCAAGCTGAGATATGCATTTTCTGCGATAATCTTGGTGAGACTTCTGTCCGAAGCATGCTGAATCATCGAGATCGCTCTTTTCGAGCTAGTTAGTGCGAGAAACACGATATCTGTAATTTTCACCACTCCACAGTTGGTTTGATATGCAGATCCGGCGATATCTTGGTTTTCGTGGGGTTTCAAGCTGAGATATGCGTTTTCTACGATAATCTTGGTGAGACTTCTATCAGAAGTAAGCAGAATCATCGAGATCCCTCTTTTCGAGCTCTTTAATGCGAGAAACACGTTATCGGGTGTTTTCACCTCTCCACAGTGCGTTTGATATGCTGAACCGGCGACATCTTGGCTATCGTCGGGTATCAACCTGAGATATGCATTTTCTGCGATAATCTTGGTGAGACTTCAGTCAGAAGTATGCAGAATCATCGAGATCCTTCTTTTCGAGCTATTTAATGCGAGAAAAACGTTATCTGGTGTTTTCACCACTCGACAGTGCGTTTGATATGCAGAACAGTAGATATCTTGGTTTTCGTGGGGTTTCAAGCTGAAATATGCATTTTCTGCGATAATCTTGTTGAGACTTCCGATCGAAGTATGCAGAATCATCGAGATCGCACTTTTCGAGCTATTTAATGCGAGAAACACGTTATCTGGGGTTTTCACCACTCCACAGTTGGTTTGATATGCAGAACCGGCGATATCTTGGTTTTCGTGGGGTTTCAAGCTGAGATATGCGTTTTCTGCGATAATCTTGGTGAGAATTCTATCAGAAGTAAGCGGAAACATCGAGATCCCTCTTTTCGAGCTCTTTAATGCGAGAAGCACGTTATCTGGTGTTTTCACCTCTCCACAGTGCGTTTGATACGCAGAACCGGCGACATCTTGGCTTTCGTCGGGTATCAACCTGAGATATGCATTTTCTGCGATAATCTTGGTGAGACTTCAGTCAGAAGTATGCAGAATCATCGAGATCGCTCTTTTCGAGCTAGTTAATGCGAGAATAACCTTATCCGGTGTTTTCACCACTCCACAGTTGGTTTGATATGCAGAACCGGCGATATCTTGGTTTTCGTGGGGTTTCAAGCTGAGATATGCATTTTTTACGATAATCTTGGTGAGACTTCTGTCCGAAGTATGCTTAATCATCGAGATCGCTCGTTTCGAGCTATTTAATGCGAGAAACACGATATCTGGAGTTTTCACCACTCCACAGTAGGTTTGATATGCAGAACCGGCGATATCTTGGTTTTCGTGGGGTTTCAAGCTGAGATATGCGTTTTCTGCGATAATCTTGGTGAGACTTCTATCAGAAGTAAGCAGAATCATCGAGATCCCTCTTTTCGAGCTCTTTAATGCGAGAAACACGTTATCTGGTGTTTTCACCACTCCACAGTGCGTTTGATATGCAGAACCGGCGACATCTTCATTTTCGTGAGATTTCAACCTGAGATATGCATTTTCGGCGATAATCTTGGTGAGACTTCTATCAGAAGTAAGCAGAATCATCGAGATCCCTCTTTTCGAGCTCTTTAATGCGAGAAACACGTTATCTGGTGTTTTCACCACTCCACAGTGCGTTTGATATGCAGAACCGGCGACATCTTCATTTTCGTGAGATTTCAACCTGAGATATGCATTTTCGGCGATAATCTTGGTGAGTCTTCTGTCAGTACTATGCAGAATCATCGAGACCCCTCTTTTCGAGCTATTTAATGCGAGAGACACGTTATCTGGTGTTTTCACCACTCCACAGTGCGTTTGATATGCAGAACAGGCGACATCTTAATTTTTGTGAGATTTCAAGCTGCGATATGCATTTTGTGCGATAACCATGGTGAGTCTTCTGTCAGAAGTATGCAGAATCATCTAGATCGCTCTCTTCGAGCTATTTAATGTGAGAAACACGTTTTCTGGTGTATTCACCACCCCACAGTACGTTTGACATGCAGAACCGGATATATCTTGGTTTCGGTCGGGTTTCAAGCTGAGATATGCATTTTCTACGATAATCTTGGTGAGACTTCTGTCAGAAGTATGCAGAATCATCGGGATCGCTCTTTTCGAGCTATTTAATGCGAGAAACACATTATATGGTTGTTTTCACCACTCCACAGTGCGTTGGATATGCATAACCGGCGATATCTAGATTTTCGTGGTGTTTCCAGCTGAGATATGCATTCTCTGCGATACTCTTGGTGAGACTTCAGTCAGAAGTATGCAGAATCATCGAGATCGCTCGTTTCGAGCTATTTAATGCGAAAAAACAAGTTTTCTGGTGTTGTCAACATTCCACAGTGCGTTTTATATGCAGAACCGGCGATATCTTGATTTTCGTGGTGTTTCCAGCTGAGATATGCATTTTCTGCTATAATATTGGTGAGTCTTCTGTCAGTAGGATGCATAATCATCGAGACCCCTCTTTTCGAGCTATTTAATGCGAGAAACACGTTATCTGGTGTTTTCACCACTCCACAGTGCGTTTGATATGCAGAACAGGCGACATCTTGATTTTCGTGAGATTTCAAGCTGAGGTATGCATTTTCTACGATAACCATGGTGAGTCTTCTGTCAGGAGTATGCAGAATCATCTAGATCGCTCTTTTCGAGCTATTTAATGCGAGAAACACGTTATATGGTTGTTTTCACCACTCCACAATTCGTTTGATATGCAGAACCAGCGATATCTTGGCTTTCGTGGGGTTTCAAGCTGAGATATGCATTTTTTACGATAATCTTGGTGAGACTTCTGTCCGAAGTATGCTGAATCATCGAGATCGCTCTTTTCGAGCTAGTTAGTGCAAGAAACACGTTATCTGGTGTATTCACCACACCACAGTGCGTTTGATATGCAGAACCGGCGACATCTTGATTTTCGTGAGATTTCAACCTGAGATATGCATTTTCTACGATAACCATGGTGAGTCTTCTGTCAGAAGTATGCAGAATCATCTAGATCGCTCTCTTCGAGCTATTTAATGTGAGAAACACGTTTTCTGGTGTATTCACCACCCCACAGTACGTTTGACATGCAGAACCGGATATATCTTGGTTTCGGTCGGGTTTCAAGCTGAGATATGCATTTTCTGCGATAATCTTGGTGAGACTTCTGTCAGACGTATGCAGAATCATCGGGATCGCTCTTTTCGAGCTATTTAATGCTAGAAACACGTTTTCTGGTGTATTCACCACTCCACAGTACGTTTGACATGCAGAACAGGAGATATCTTGGTTTAGGTCGGGTATCAAGCTGAGATATGCATTTTCAACGATAATCTTGGTGAGACTTCTGTCAGAAGTATGCAGAATCATCGGGATCGCTCTTTTCGAGCTATTTAATGCGAGAAACACGTTGTCTGGTTGGTTTCACGACTCCACAGTGCGTTTGATATGCAGAACCGGCGACATCTTGATTTTCGTGAGGTTTCAAGCTGAGATATGCATTTTCTGCTATAATATTGGTGAGTCTTCTGTCAGTAGGATGCAGAATCATCTAGATCGCTCTTTTCGAGCTATTTGATGCGAGAAACTCGTTTTCTGGTGTTTTCACCACGCCACAGTGCGTTTGATATGCAGAACCGGCGACATCGTGGTTTTCGTCGGGTTTCAAGCTGAGATATGTATTTTCTGCGATCATATTGGTGAGACTTCAGTCAGAAGTATGCAGAATCATCTAGATCGCTCGTTTCGAGCTATTTAAAGCGAGAAACACGTTATCTGGTTGTTTTGACCACTCCACAGTGCGTTTGATATGTAGAGCCGCCGATAACTTGGTTTTCGTGGGGTTTCCAGCTGAAATATGCATTTTCTGCGATAATCTTGGTGTTTCATCTATGAGAAGTATGCAGAATCATCGAGAACGCACTTTTCGAGCTATTTAATGCGAGAAACACGTTATCTGGGGTTTTCACCACTCCACAGTTGGTTTGATATGCAGAACCGGCGATATCTTGGTTTTCGTGGGGTTTCAAGCTGAGATATGCGTTTTCTGCGATAATCTTGGTGAGAATTCTATCAGAAGTAAGCGGAAACATCGAGATCCCTCTTTTCGAGCTCTTTAATGCGAGAAACACGTTATCTGGTGTTTTCACCTCTCCACAGTGCGTTTGATACGCAGAACCGGCGACATCTTGGCTTTCGTCGGGTATCAACATGAGATATGCATTTTCTGCGATAATCTTGGTGAGACTTCAGTCAGAAGTATGCAGAATCATCGAGATCGCTCTTTTCGAGCTAGTTAATGCGAGAAAAACCTTATCCGGTGTTTTCACCACTCCACAGTGCGTTTGATATGCAGAACCAGCGATATCTTGGCTTTCGTGGGGTTTCAAGCTGAGATATGCATTTTTTACGATAATCTTGGTGAGACTTCTGTCAGTACTATGCAGAATCATCGAGACCCCTCTTTTCGAGCTATTTAATGCGAGAGACACGTTATCTGGTGTTTTCACCACTCCACAGTGCGTTTGATATGCAGAACAGGCGACATCTTAATTTTTGTGAGATTTCAAGCTGCGATATGCATTTTCTGCGATAACCATGGTGAGTCTTCTGTCAGAAGTATGCAGAATCATCTAGATCGCTCTCTTCGAGCTATTTAATGTGAGAAACACGTTTTCTGGTGTATTCACCACCCCACAGTACGTTTGACATGCAGAACCGGATATATCTTGGTTTCGGTCGGGTTTCAAGCTGAGATATGCATTTTCTACGATAATCTTGGTGAGACTTCTGTCAGAAGTATGCAGAATCATCGGGATCGCTCTTTTCGAGCTATTTAATGCGAGAAACACATTATATGGTTGTTTTCACCACTCCACAGTGCGTTGGATATGCATAACCGGCGATATCTAGATTTTCGTGGTGTTTCCAGCTGAGATATGCATTCTCTGCGATACTCTTGGTGAGACTTCAGTCAGAAGTATGCAGAATCATCGAGATCGCTCGTTTCGAGCTATTTAATGCGAAAAAACAAGTTTTCTGGTGTTGTCAACATTCCACAGTGCGTTTTATATGCAGAACCGGCGATATCTTGATTTTCGTGGTGTTTCCAGCTGAGATATGCATTTTCTGCTATAATATTGGTGAGTCTTCTGTCAGTAGGATGCATAATCATCGAGACCCCTCTTTTCGAGCTATTTAATGCGAGAAACACGTTATCTGGTGTTTTCACCACTCCACAGTGCGTTTGATATGCAGAACAGGCGACATCTTGATTTTCGTGAGATTTCAAGCTGAGGTATGCATTTTCTACGATAACCATGGTGAGTCTTCTGTCAGGAGTATGCAGAATCATCTAGATCGCTCTTTTCGAGCTATTTAATGCGAGAAACACGTTATATGGTTGTTTTCACCACTCCACAATTCGTTTGATATGCAGAACCAGCGATATCTTGGCTTTCGTGGGGTTTCAAGCTGAGATATGCATTTTTTACGATAATCTTGGTGAGACTTCTGTCCGAAGTATGCTGAATCATCGAGATCGCTCTTTTCGAGCTAGTTAGTGCAAGAAACACGTTATCTGGTGTATTCACCACACCACAGTGCGTTTGATATGCAGAACCGGCGACATCTTGATTTTCGTGAGATTTCAACCTGAGATATGCATTTTCGTCGATAATCTTGGTGAGTCTTCTGTCAGTACTATGCAGAATCATCGAGACCCCTCTTTTCGAGCTATTTAATGCGAGAGACACGTTATCTGGTGTTTTCACCACTCCACAGTGCGTTTGATATGCAGAACAGGCGACATCTTAATTTTCGTGAGATTTCAAGCTGCGATATGCATTTTCTACGATAACCATGGTGAGTCTTCTGTCAGAAGTATGCAGAATCATCTAGATCGCTCTCTTCGAGCTATTTAATGTGAGAAACACGTTTTCTGGTGTATTCACCACCCCACAGTACGTTTGACATGCAGAACCGGATATATCTTGGTTTCGGTCGGGTTTCAAGCTGAGATATGCATTTTCTGCGATAATCTTGGTGAGACTTCTGTCAGACGTATGCAGAATCATCGGGATCGCTCTTTTCGAGCTATTTAATGCTAGAAACACGTTTTCTGGTGTATTCACCACTCCACAGTACGTTTGACATGCAGAACAGGAGATATCTTGGTTTAGGTCGGGTATCAAGCTGAGATATGCATTTTCAACGATAATCTTGGTGAGACTTCTGTCAGAAGTATGCAGAATCATCGGGATCGCTCTTTTCGAGCTATTTAATGCGAGAAACACGTTGTCTGGTTGGTTTCACGACTCCACAGTGCGTTTGATATGCAGAACCGGCGACATCTTGATTTTCGTGAGGTTTCAAGCTGAGATATGCATTTTCTGCTATAATATTGGTGAGTCTTCTGTCAGTAGGATGCAGAATCATCTAGATCGCTCTTTTCGAGCTATTTGATGCGAGAAACTCGTTTTCTGGTGTTTTCACCACGCCACAGTGCGTTTGATATGCAGAACCGGCGACATCGTGGTTTTCGTCGGGTTTCAAGCTGAGATATGTATTTTCTGCGATCATATTGGTGAGACTTCAGTCAGAAGTATGCAGAATCATCTAGATCGCTCGTTTCGAGCTATTTAAAGCGAGAAACACGTTATCTGGTTGTTTTGACCACTCCACAGTGCGTTTGATATGTAGAGCCGCCGATAACTTGGTTTTCGTGGGGTTTCCAGCTGAAATATGCATTTTCTGCGATAATCTTGGTGTTTCATCTATGAGAAGTATGCAGAATCATCGAGAACGCACTTTTCGAGCTATTTAATGCGAGAAACACGTTATCTGGGGTTTTCACCACTCCACAGTTGGTTTGATATGCAGAACCGGCGATATCTTGGTTTTCGTGGGGTTTCAAGCTGAGATATGCGTTTTCTGCGATAATCTTGGTGAGAATTCTATCAGAAGTAAGCGGAAACATCGAGATCCCTCTTTTCGAGCTCTTTAATGCGAGAAACACGTTATCTGGTGTTTTCACCTCTCCACAGTGCGTTTGATACGCAGAACCGGCGACATCTTGGCTTTCGTCGGGTATCAACATGAGATATGCATTTTCTGCGATAATCTTGGTGAGACTTCAGTCAGAAGTATGCAGAATCATCGAGATCGCTCTTTTCGAGCTAGTTAATGCGAGAAAAACCTTATCCGGTGTTTTCACCACTCCACAGTGCGTTTGATATGCAGAACCAGCGATATCTTGGCTTTCGTGGGGTTTCAAGCTGAGATATGCATTTTTTACGATAATCTTGGTGAGACTTCTGTCAGTACTATGCAGAATCATCGAGACCCCTCTTTTCGAGCTATTTAATGCGAGAGACACGTTATCTGGTGTTTTCACCACTCCACAGTGCGTTTGATATGCAGAACAGGCGACATCTTAATTTTTGTGAGATTTCAAGCTGCGATATGCATTTTCTGCGATAACCATGGTGAGTCTTCTGTCAGAAGTATGCAGAATCATCTAGATCGCTCTCTTCGAGCTATTTAATGTGAGAAACACGTTTTCTGGTGTATTCACCACCCCACAGTACGTTTGACATGCAGAACCGGATATATCTTGGTTTCGGTCGGGTTTCAAGCTGAGATATGCATTTTCTACGATAATCTTGGTGAGACTTCTGTCAGAAGTATGCAGAATCATCGGGATCGCTCTTTTCGAGCTATTTAATGCGAGAAACACATTATATGGTTGTTTTCACCACTCCACAGTGCGTTGGATATGCATAACCGGCGATATCTAGATTTTCGTGGTGTTTCCAGCTGAGATATGCATTCTCTGCGATACTCTTGGTGAGACTTCAGTCAGAAGTATGCAGAATCATCGAGATCGCTCGTTTCGAGCTATTTAATGCGAAAAAACAAGTTTTCTGGTGTTGTCAACATTCCACAGTGCGTTTTATATGCAGAACCGGCGATATCTTGATTTTCGTGGTGTTTCCAGCTGAGATATGCATTTTCTGCTATAATATTGGTGAGTCTTCTGTCAGTAGGATGCATAATCATCGAGACCCCTCTTTTCGAGCTATTTAATGCGAGAAACACGTTATCTGGTGTTTTCACCACTCCACAGTGCGTTTGATATGCAGAACAGGCGACATCTTGATTTTCGTGAGATTTCAAGCTGAGGTATGCATTTTCTACGATAACCATGGTGAGTCTTCTGTCAGGAGTATGCAGAATCATCTAGATCGCTCTTTTCGAGCTATTTAATGCGAGAAACACGTTATATGGTTGTTTTCACCACTCCACAATTCGTTTGATATGCAGAACCAGCGATATCTTGGCTTTCGTGGGGTTTCAAGCTGAGATATGCATTTTTTACGATAATCTTGGTGAGACTTCTGTCCGAAGTATGCTGAATCATCGAGATCGCTCTTTTCGAGCTAGTTAGTGCAAGAAACACGTTATCTGGTGTATTCACCACACCACAGTGCGTTTGATATGCAGAACCGGCGACATCTTGATTTTCGTGAGATTTCAACCTGAGATATGCATTTTCGTCGATAATCTTGGTGAGTCTTCTGTCAGTACTATGCAGAATCATCGAGACCCCTCTTTTCGAGCTATTTAATGCGAGAGACACGTTATCTGGTGTTTTCACCACTCCACAGTGCGTTTGATATGCAGAACAGGCGACATCTTAATTTTCGTGAGATTTCAAGCTGCGATATGCATTTTCTACGATAACCATGGTGAGTCTTCTGTCAGAAGTATGCAGAATCATCTAGATCGCTCTCTTCGAGCTATTTAATGTGAGAAACACGTTTTCTGGTGTATTCACCACCCCACAGTACGTTTGACATGCAGAACCGGATATATCTTGGTTTCGGTCGGGTTTCAAGCTGAGATATGCATTTTCTGCGATAATCTTGGTGAGACTTCTGTCAGACGTATGCAGAATCATCGGGATCGCTCTTTTCGAGCTATTTAATGCTAGAAACACGTTTTCTAGTGTATTCACCACTCCACAGTACGTTTGACATGCAGAACAGGAGATATCTTGGTTTAGGTCGGGTATCAAGCTGAGATATGCATTTTCAACGATAATCTTGGTGAGACTTCTGTCAGAAGTATGCAGAATCATCGGGATCGCTCTTTTCGAGCTATTTAATGCGAGAAACACGTTGTCTGGTTGGTTTCACGACTCCACAGTGCGTTTGATATGCAGAACCGGCGACATCTTGATTTTCGTGAGGTTTCAAGCTGAGATATGCATTTTCTGCTATAATATTGGTGAGTCTTCTGTCAGTAGGATGCAGAATCATCTAGATCGCTCTTTTCGAGCTATTTGATGCGAGAAACTCGTTTTCTGGTGTTTTCACCACGCCACAGTGCGTTTGATATGCAGAACCGGCGACATCGTGGTTTTCGTCGGGTTTCAAGCTGAGATATGTATTTTCTGCGATCATATTGGTGAGACTTCAGTCAGAAGTATGCAGAATCATCTAGATCGCTCGTTTCGAGCTATTTAAAGCGAGAAACACGTTATCTGGTTGTTTTGACCACTCCACAGTGCGTTTGATATGTAGAGCCGCCGATAACTTGGTTTTCGTGGGGTTTCCAGCTGAAATATGCATTTTCTGCGATAATCTTGGTGTTTCATCTATGAGAAGTATGCAGAATCATCGAGAACGCACTTTTCGAGCTATTTAATGCGAGAAACACGTTATCTGGGGTTTTCACCACTCCACAGTTGGTTTGATATGCAGAACCGGCGATATCTTGGTTTTCGTGGGGTTTCAAGCTGAGATATGCGTTTTCTGCGATAATCTTGGTGAGAATTCTATCAGAAGTAAGCGGAAACATCGAGATCCCTCTTTTCGAGCTCTTTAATGCGAGAAACACGTTATCTGGTGTTTTCACCTCTCCACAGTGCGTTTGATACGCAGAACCGGCGACATCTTGGCTTTCGTCGGGTATCAACATGAGATATGCATTTTCTGCGATAATCTTGGTGAGACTTCAGTCAGAAGTATGCAGAATCATCGAGATCGCTCTTTTCGAGCTAGTTAATGCGAGAAAAACCTTATCCGGTGTTTTCACCACTCCACAGTGCGTTTGATATGCAGAACCAGCGATATCTTGGCTTTCGTGGGGTTTCAAGCTGAGATATGCATTTTTTACGATAATCTTGGTGAGACTTCTGTCCGAAGTATGCTGAATCATCGAGATCGCTCTTTTCGAGCTAGTTACTGCGAGAAACACGTTATCTGGAGTTTTCACCACTCCACAGTTGGTTTGATATGCAATACCGGCGATATCTTGGTTTTCGTGGGGTTTCAAGCTGAGATATGCGTTTTCTGCGATAATCTTGGTGAGACTTCTATCAGAAGTAAGCAGAATCATCGGGATCCCTCTTTTCGAGCTCTTTAATGCGAGAAACACGTTATCTGGTGTTTTCACCACTCCACAGTGCGTTTGATATGCAGAACCGGCGACATCTTGATTTTCGTGAGATTTCAACCTGAGATATGCATTTTCGTCGATAATCTTGGTGAGTCTTCTGTCAGTACTATGCAGAATCATCGAGACCCCTCTTTTCGAGCTATTTAATGCGAGAGACACGTTATCTGGTGTTTTCACCACTCCACAGTGCGTTTGATATGCAGAACAGGCGACATCTTAATTTTCGTGAGATTTCAAGCTGCGATATGCATTTTCTACGATAACCATGGTGAGTCTTCTGTCAGAAGTATGCAGAATCATCTAGATCGCTCTCTTCGAGCTATTTAATGTGAGAAACACGTTTTCTGGTGTATTCACCACCCCACAGTACGTTTGACATGCAGAACCGGATATATCTTGGTTTCGGTCGGGTTTCAAGCTGAGATATGCATTTTCTACGATAATCTTGGTGAGACTTCTGTCAGAAGTATGCAGAATCATCGGGATCGCTCTTTTCGAGCTATTTAATGCGAGAAACACATTATATGGTTGTTTTCACCACTCCACAGTGCGTTTGATATGCATAACCGGCGATATCTAGATTTTCGTGGTGTTTCCAGCTGAGATATGCATTCTCTGCGATACTCTTGGTGAGACTTCAGTCAGAAGTATGCAGAATCATCGAGATCGCTCGTTTCGAGCTATTTAATGCGAAAAAACAAGTTTTCTGGTGTTGTCAACATTCCACAGCGCGTTTTATATGCAGAACCGGCGATATCTTGATTTTCGTGGTGTTTCCAGCTGAGATATGCATTTTCTGCGATAATCTTGGTGAGTCTTCTGTCAGAAGTATGTAGAATCATCTAGATCGCTCTTTTCGAGCTATTTAATGCGAGAAACACGTTTTCTGGTGTATTCACCACTCCACAGTACGTTTGACATGCAGAACAGGAGATATCTTGGTTTAGGTCGGGTATCAAGCTGAGATATGCATTTTCAACGATAATCTTGGTGAGACTTCTGTCAGAAGTGTGTAGAATCATCGGGATCGCTCTTTTCGAGCTATTTAATGCGAGAAACACGTTGTCTGGTTGGTTTCACGACTCCACAGTGCGTTTGATATGCAGAACCGGCGACATCTTGATTTTCGTGAGGTTTCAAGATGAGATATGCATTTTCTGCTATAATATTGGTGAGTCTTCTGTCAGTAGGATGCAGAATCATCGAGACCCCTCTTTTCGAGCTATTTAATGCGAGAAACACGTTATCTGGTGTTTTCACCACTCCACAGTGCGTTTGATATGCAGAACAGGCGACATCTTGATTTTCGTGAGATTTCAAGCTGAGATATGCATTTTCTACGATAACCATGGTGAGTCTTCTGTCAGGAGTATGCAGAATCATCTAGATCGCTCTTTTCGAGCTATTTAATGCGAGAAACATGTTATATGGTTGTTTTCACCACTCCACAGTGCGTTTGATATGCAGAACCAGCGATATCTTGGTTTTCGTGGGGTTTCAAGCTGAGATATGCATTTTTTACGATAATCTTGGTGAGACTTCTGTTCGAAGTATGCTTAATCATCGAGATCGCTCGTTTCGAGCTATTTAATGCGAGAAACACGTTATCTGGTGTTTTCACCACTCCACAGTGCGTATGATATGCAGAACCGGCGATATCTTGGTTTTCGTGGGGTTTCAAGCTGAGATATACATTTTCTGCGGTAATCTTGGTGAGACTTCTGTCCGAAGTATGCTGAATCATCGAGATCGCTCTTTTCGAGCTAGTTAATGCGAGAAACACGTTGTCTGGTTGGTTTCACGACTCCACAGTGCGTTTGATATGCAGAACCGGCGACATCTTGATTTTCGTGAAGTTTCAAGCTGAGATATGCATTTTCTGCTATAATATTGGTGAGTCTTCTGTCAGTAGGATGCAGAATCATCGAGACCCCTCTTTTCGAGCTATTTAATGCGAGAAACACGTTATCTGGTGTTTTCACCACTCCACAGTGCGTTTGATATGTAGAACAGGCGACATCTTGATTTTCGTGAGATTTCAAGCTGAGATATGCATTTTCTACGATAACCATGGTGAGTCTTCTGTCAGGAGTATGCAGAATCATCTAGATCGATCTTTCCGAGTTATTTAATGCGATAAACACGTTATATGGTTGTTTTCACCACTCCACAGTGCGTTTGATATGCAGAACCAGCGATATCTTGGTTTTCGTGGGGTTTCAAGCTGAGATATGCATTTTTTACGATAATCTTGGTGAGACTTCTGTTCGAAGTATGCTTAATCATCGAGATCGCTCGTTTCGAGCTATTTAATGCGCGAAACACGTTATCTGGTGTTTTCACCACTCCACAGTGCGTATGATATGCAGAACCGGCGATATCTTGGTTTTCGTGGGGTTTCAAGCTGAGATATACATTTTCTGCGGTAATCTTGGTGAGACTTCTGTCCGAAGTATGCTGAAACATCGAGATCGCTCTTTTCGAGCTAGTTAATGCGAGAAAAACCTTATCCGGTGTTTTCACCACTCCACAATTCGTTTGATATGCAGAACCAGCGATATCTTGGCTTTCGTGGGGTTTCAAGCTGAGATACGCATTTTTTACGATAATCTTGGTGAGACTTCTGTCCGAAGTATGCTGAATCATCGAGATCGCTCTTTGCGAGCTAGTTAGTGCGAGAAACACGTTATCTGGTGTTTTCACCACACCACAGTGCGTTTGATATGCAGAACAGTAGATATCTTGGTTTTCGTGGGGTTTCAAGCTGAAATATGCATTTTCTGCGATAATCTTGTTGAGACTTCTGTTCGAAGTATGCAGAATCATCGACATCGCACTTTTCGAGCTATTTAATGCGAGAAACACGTTATCTGGGGTTTTCACCACTCCACAGTTGGTTTGATATGCAGAACCGGCGATATCTTGGTTTTCGTGGGGTTTCAAGCTGAGATATGCGTTTTCTGCGATAATCTTGGTGAGACTTCTATCAGAAGTAAGCGGAAACATCGAGATCCCTCTTTTCCAGCTCTTTAATGCGAGAAACACGTTATCTGGTGTTTTCACCTCTCCACAGTGCGTTTGATATGCAGAACCGGCGACATCTTGGCTTTCGTCGGGTATCAACCTGAGATATGCATTTTCTGCGATAATCTTGGTGAGAATTCATTTAGAAGTATGCAGAATCATCGAGATCGCTCTTTTAGAGCTATATAATGCGAGAAACACGTTATCTGGTGTTTTGACCACTCCACAGTGCGTATGATGTGCAGAACCGACGATATCCTGGTTTTCGTGGGGTTTCAAGCTCAGATATGCATTTTGTGCGATAATATTGGAGAGACTTCAGACAGAAGTATGCAGAATCATCAAGATCGAACTTTTCGAGCTATTTTATGCGAGAAACACGTTAACTGGTGTTTTCACCACTCCACAGTGCGTTTGATATGCAGATCCGGCGACATCTTGGATTTCGTCAGGGGTTCAAGCTGAGATTTGCAATTCCTGCGATAATCTTGGTGAGACTTCTGTCCGAAGTATGCTTAATCATCGAGAACGCTCTTTTCGAGCTAGTTAATGCGAGAAACACGTTATCTGGTGTTTTCAGCACTCCACAGTGCGTTTGATATGCAGAACCGGCGATATCTTGGTTTTCGTGGGGTTTCCAGCTGAGATATGCATTTTCTGCGATAATCTTGGTGAGTCTTCTGTCAGAAGTATGCAGAATCATCTAGATCGCTCTTTTCGAGCTATTTGATGCGAGAAACACGTTTTCTGGTGTTTTCACCACGCCACAGTGCGTTTGATATGCAGAACCGGCGACATCGTGGTTTTCGTCGGGTTTCAAGCTGAGGTATGCATTTTCTGCGATCATATTGGTGAGACTTCAGTCAGAAGTATGCAGAATCATCTAGATCGCTGGTTTCGAGCTATTTAAAGCGAGAAACACGTTATCTGGTTGTTTTGAATACTCCACAGTGCGTTTGATATGTAGAGCCGCCGATAACTTGGTTTTCGTGGGGTTTCCAGCTGAAATATGCATTTTCTGCGATAATCTTGGTGTTTCATCTATGAGAAGTATGCAGAATCATCGAGAACGCTCTTTTCGAGCTAGTTAATGCGAGATACACGTTTTCTGATGTTTTCACCACTCCATAGTGCGTCTGATATGCAGAACCAGCGATATCTTGGTTTTCGTGGGGTTTCAAGCTGAGATATGCATTTTCTGCGATAATCTGGTGAGACTTCTGTCCGAAGTATGCAGAATCATCGAGATCCCTCTTTTCGAGCTCTTTAATGCGAGAAACACGTTATCTGGTGTTTTCACCACTCCACAGTGCGTTTGATATGTAGAACCGCCGATAACGTGGTTTGTGGGGTTTCCAGCTGAAATATGCATTTTCTGCGATAATCTTGGTGTTTCATCTATGAGAAGTATGCAGAATCATCGAGAACGCTCTTTTCGAGCTAGTTAATGCGAGATACACGTTTTCTGATGTTTTCACCACTCCATAGTGCGTCTGATATGCAGAACCAGCGATATCTTGGTTTTCGTGGGGTTTCAAGCTGAGATATACATTTTCTGCGATAATCTTGGTGAGACTTCTGTCCGAAGTATGCTGAATCATCGAGATCGCTCTTTTCGAGCTAGTTAGTGCGAGAAACACGTTATCTGGTGTTTTCACGACACCACAGTGCGTTTGATATGCAGAACAGTAGATATCTTGGTTTTCGTGGGGTTTCAAGCTGAAATATGCATTTTCTGCGATAATCTTGTTGAGACTTCCGTTCGAAGTATGCAGAATCATCGAGATCGCACTTTTCGAGCTATTTAATGCGAGAAACACGTTATCTGGGGTTTTCACCGCTCCACAGTTGGTTTGATATGCAGAACCGGCGACATCGTGGTTTTCGTCGGGTTTCAAGCTGAGATATGCATTTTCTGCGATCATATTGGTGAGACTTCAGTCAGAAGTATGCAGAATCATCGAGATCGCTCTATTCGAGCTATTTAATGCGAGAAACACGTTATCTGGTTGTTTTCACCACTCCACAGTGCGTTTGATATGCAGATCCGGCGACATCTTGGATTTCGTCGGGGTTCAAGCTGAGATTTGCAATTCCTGCGATAATCTTGGTGAGTCTTCTGTCCGAAGTATGCTTAATCATCGAGAACGCTCTTTTCGAGCTGGTTAATGCGAGAAACACGTTATCTGGTGTTTTCAGCACTCCACAGTGCGTTTGATATGCAGAACCGGCGATATCTTGGTTTTCGTGGGGTTTCCAGCTGAGATATGCATTTTCTGCGATAATCTTGGTGAGTCTTCTGTCAGAAGTATGCAGAATCATCTAGATCGCTCTTTTCGAGCTATCTGATGCGAGAAACACGTTTTCTGGTGTTTTCACCACGCCACAGTGCGTTTGATATGCAGAACCGGCGACATCGTGGTTTTCGTCGGGTTTCAAGCTGAGATATAGCATTTTCTGCGATAATATTGGTGAGACTTCAGTCAGAAGTATGCAGAATCATCTAGATCGCTCGTTTCGAGCTATTTAAAGCGAGAAACACGTTATCTGGTTGTTTTCCCCACTCCACAGTGCGTTTGATATGCAGCACCGGCGATATCTTGGTTTTCGTGGGGTTTCCAGCTGAGATATGCATTTTCTGCGATAATCTTGGTGAGACTTCTGTCAGAAGTATGCAGAATCATCGAGATCGCTCTATTCGAGCTATTTAATGCGAGAAACACGTTATCTGGTTGTTTTCACCACTCCACAGTGCGTTTGATATGCAGAACCGGCGATATCTTGGTTTTCGTGGGGTTTCCAGCTGAGATATGCATTTTCTGCGATAATCTTGGTGAGTCTTCTGTCAGAAGTATGCAGAATCATCGAGATCGCTCTATTCGAGCTATTTAATGCGAGAAACACGTTATCTGGTTGTTTTCACCACTCCACAGTGCGTTTGATATGCAGAAACGGAGATATCTTGGTTTCGGTCGGGTTTCAAGCTGAGATATGCATTTTCTGCGATAATCTTGGTGAGTCTTCTGTCAGAAGTATGCAGAATCATCTAGATCGCTCGTTTCGAGCTACTTAATGCGAGAAACATGTTATCTGGTGTTTTCACCACTCCACAGTGCGTTTAACTTGCAGAACCGGCGACATCTTGGATTTCGTCGGGGTTCAAGCTGGGATATGCATTTTCAACGATAATCTTGGTAAGAATTCTGTCAGAAGTATGCAGTATCATCTAGATCGCTCTTTTCGAGCTACTTAATGCGAGAAACACGTTTTCTGGTGCTTTGACCACTCCACAGTGCGTTTGATATGTAGAACCGCCGTTAACTTGGTTTTCGCGGGGATTCCAGCTGAAATATGCATTTTCTGCGATAATATTGGTGAGACTTCAGTCAGAAGTATGCAGAATCATCTAGATCGCTCGTTTCGAGTTATTTAATGCGAGAAACACGTTATCTGGTTGTTTTCACCACTCCACAGTGCGTTTGATATGCAGAACCGGCGACATCTTGATTTTCGTGAGGTTTCAAGCTGAGATATGCATTTTCTGCGATAATCTTGGTGAGTCTTCTGTCAGAAGTATGCAGAATCATCTAGATCGCTCTTTTCGAGCTATTTGATGCGAGAAACACGTTTTCTGGTGTTTACACCACTCCACAGTGCGTTTGATATGCAGAACCGGCGACATCGTGGTTTTCGTCGGGTTTCAAGCTGAGATATGCATTTTCTGCGATCATATTGGTGAGACTTCAGTCAGAAGTATGCAGAATCACCTAGATCGCTCGTTTCGAGCTATTTAATGCGAGAAACACGTTATCTGGTTGTTTTCACCACTCCACAGTGCGTTTGATATGCAGAACCGGCGACATCTTGATTTTCGTGAGGTTTCAAGCTGAGATATGCATTTTCTGCGATAATCTTGGTGAGACTTCTGTCAGAAGTATGCAGAATCATCGAGAACGCTCTTGTCGAGCTAGTTAATGCGAGATACACGTTTTCTGGTGTTTTCACCACTCCATAGTGCGTCTGATATGCAGAACCGGCGATATCTTGGTTTTCGTGGGGTTCCCAGCTGAGATATGCATTTTCTGCGATAATCTTGGTGAGACTTTAGTCAGAACTATGCAGAATCATCTAGATCGCTCGTTTCGAGCTATTTAATGCGAAAAAACAAGTTTTCTGGTGTTTTGACCACTCCACAGTGCGTTTGATATGTATAGCCGCCGATAACTTGGTTTTCGTGGGGCTTCCAGCTGAAATATGCATTTTCTGCGATAATCTTTGTGTTTCATCTATGAGAAGTATGCAGAATCATCTAGATCGCTCTTTTCGAGCTATTTAAATCGAGAAACACGTTTTCTGGTGTATTCACCACCCCACAGTGCGTTTGATATGCAGAACCGGCGACATCGTGGTTTTGGTCGGGTTTCAAGCTGAGATATGCATTTTCTGCGATAATCTTGGTGAGACTTTAGTCAGAAGTATGCAGAATCATCTAGATCGCTCGTTTCGAGCTACTTAATGCGAGAAACACGTTATCTGGTGTTTTCACCACTCCACAGTGCATTTAACTTGCAGAACCGGCGACATCTTGGATTTCGTCGGGGTTCAAGCTGGGATATGCATTTTCAACGATAATCTTGGTAAGAATTCTGTCAGATGTATGCAGAATCATCGAGATCGCTCTATTCGAGCTATTTAATGCGAGAAACACGTTATCTGGTTGTTTTCACCACTCCACAGTGCGTTTGATATGCAGAAACGGAGATATCTTGGTTTCGGTCGGGTTTCAAGCTGAGATATTTGCATTTTCTGCGATAATCTTGGTGAGTCTTCTGTCAGAAGTATGCAGAATCATCGCGATCGCTCTATTCGAGCTATCTAATGCGAGAAACACGTTATCTGGTGTTTTCATCACTCCACAGGGCGTTTGATATGCAGAACCGGCGATATCTTGGTTTTCGTGGGGTTTCCAGCTGAGACATGCATTTTCTGCGATAATCTTGGTGTTTCATCTATGAGAAGTATGCAGAATCATCGAGAACGCTCTTTTCGAGCTAGTTAATGCGAGATACACGTTTTCTGGTGTTTTCACCACTCCATAGTGCGTCTGATATGCAGAACCGGCGATATCTTGGTTTTCGTGGGGTTTCCAGCTGAGATATGCATTTTCTGCGATAATCTTGGTGAGACTTTAGTCAGAACTATGCAGAATCATCTAGATCGCTCGTTTCGAGCTATTTAATGCGAAAAAACAAGTTTTCTGGTGTTTTGACCACTCCACAGTGCGTTTGATATGCAGAACCGGCGACATCGTGTTTTTCGTCGGGTTTCAAGCTGAGATATGCATTTTCTGCGATCATATTGGTGAGACTTCAGTCAGAAGTATGCAGAATCACCTAGATCGCTCGTTTCGAGCTACTTAATGCGAGAAACACGTTATCTGGTGTTTTCACCACTCCACAGTGCGTTTAACTTGCAGAACCGGCGACATCTTGAATTTCGTCGGGGTTCAAGCTGGGATATGCATTTTCAACGATAATCTTGGTAAGAATTCTGTCAGAAGTATGCAGTATCATCTTGATCGCTCTTTTCGAGCTACTTAATGCGAGAAACACGTTTTCTGGTGCTTTGACCACTCCACAGTGCGTTTGATATGTAGAACCGCCGTTAACTTGGTTTTCGCGGGGATTCCAGCTGAAATATGCATTTTCTGCGATAATATTGGTGAGACTTCAGTCAGAAGTATGCAGAATCATCTAGATCGCTCGTTTCGAGTTATTTAATGCGAGAAACACGTTATCTGGTTGTTTTCACCACTCCACAGTGCGTTTGATATGCAGAACCGGCGACATCTTGATTTTCGTGAGGTTTCAAGCTGAGATATGCATTTTCTGCGATAATCTTGGTGAGTCTTCTGTCAGAAGTATGCAGAATCATCTAGATCGCTCTTTTCGAGCTATTTGATGCGAGAAACACGTTTTCTGGTGTTTACACCACTCCACAGTGCGTTTGATATGCAGAACCGGCGACATCGTGGTTTTCGTCGGGTTTCAAGCTGAGATATGCATTTTCTGCGATCATATTGGTGAGACTTCAGTCAGAAGTATGCAGAATCACCTAGATCGCTCGTTTCGAGCTATTTAATGCGAGAAACACGTTATCTGGTTGTTTTCACCACTCCACAGTGCGTGTGATATGCAGAACCGGCGACATCTTGATTTTCGTGAGGTTTCAAGCTGAGATATGCATTTTCTGCGATAATCTTGGTGAGACTTCTGTCAGAAGTATGCAGAATCATCGAGAACGCTCTTGTCGAGCTAGTTAATGCGAGATACACGTTTTCTGGTGTTTTCACCACTCCATAGTGCGTCTGATATGCAGAACCGGCGATATCTTGGTTTTCGTGGGGTTCCCAGCTGAGATATGCATTTTCTGCGATAATCTTGGTGAGACTTTAGTCAGAACTATGCAGAATCATCTAGATCGCTCGTTTCGAGCTATTTAATGCGAAAAAACAAGTTTTCTGGTGTTTTGACCACTCCACAGTGCGTTTGATATGTAGAGCCGCCGATAACTTGGTTTTCGTGGGGCTTCCAGCTGAAATATGCATTTTCTGCGATAATCTTTGCGTTTCATCTATGAGAAGTATGCAGAATCATCTAGATCGCTCTTTTCGAGGTATTTAAATCGAGAAACACGTTTTCTGGTGTATTCACCACCCCACAGTGCGTTTGATATGCAGAACCGGCGACATCGTGGTTTTGGTCGGGTTTCAAGCTGAGATATGCATTTTCTGCGATAATCTTGGTGAGACTTTAGTCAGAAGTATGCAGAATCATCTAGATCGCTCGTTTCGAGCTACTTAATGCGAGAAACACGTTATCTGGTGTTTTCACCACTCCACAGTGCATGTAACTTGCAGAACCGGCGACATCTTGGATTTCGTCGGGGTTCAAGCTGGGATATGCATTTTCAACGATAATCTTGGTAAGAATTCTGTCAGATGTATGCAGAATCATCGAGATCGCTCTATTCGAGCTATTTAATGCGAGAAACACGTTATCTGGTTGTTTTCACCACTCCACAGTGCGTTTGATATGCAGAAACGGAGATATCTTGGTTTCGGTCGGGTTTCAAGCTGAGATATTTGCATTTTCTGCGATAATCTTGGTGAGTCTTCTGTCAGAAGTATGCAGAATCATCGCGATCGCTCTATTCGAGCTATCTAATGCGAGAAACACGTTATCTGGTGTTTTCATCACTCCACAGGGCGTTTGATATGCAGAACCGGCGATATCTTGGTTTTCGTGGGGTTTCCAGCTGAGACATGCATTTTCTGCGATAATCTTGGTGTTTCATCTATGAGAAGTATGCAGAATCATCGAGAACGCTCTTTTCGAGCTAGTTAATGCGAGATACACGTTTTCTGGTGTTTTCACCACTCCATAGTGCGTCTGATATGCAGAACCGGCGATATCTTGGTTTTCGTGGGGTTTCCAGCTGAGATATGCATTTTCTGCGATAATCTTGGTGAGACTTTAGTCAGAACTATGCAGAATCATCTAGATTGCTCGTTTCGAGCTATTTAATGCGAAAAAACAAGTTTTCTGGTGTTTTGACCACTCCACAGTGCGTTTGATATGCAGAACCGGCGACATCGTGTTTTTCGTCGGGTTTCAAGCTGAGATATGCATTTTCTGCGATCATATTGGTGAGACTTCAGTCAGAAGTATGCAGAATCACCTAGATCGCTCGTTTCGAGCTACTTAATGCGAGAAACACGTTATCTGGTGTTTTCACCACTCCACAGTGCGTTTAACTTGCAGAACCGGCGACATCTTGAATTTCGTCGGGGTTCAAGCTGGGATATGCATTTTCAACGATAATCTTGGTAAGAATTCTGTCAGAAGTATGCAGTATCATCTTGATCGCTCTTTTCGAGCTACTTAATGCGAGAAACACGTTTTCTGGTGTTTTGACCACTCCACAGTGCGTTTGATATGTAGAACCGCCGATAACTTGGTTTTCGTGGGGATTCCAGCTGAAATATGCATTTTCTGCGATAATATTGGTGAGACTTCAGTCAGAATTATGCAGAATCATCTAGATCGCTCGTTTCGAGATATTTAATGCGAGAAACACGTTATCTGGTTGTTTTCACCACTCCACAGTGCGTTTGATATGCAGAACCGGCGACATCTTGATTTTCGTGAGGTTTCAAGCTGAGATATGCATTTTCTGCGATAATCTTGGTGAGTCTTCTGTCAGAAGTATGCAGAATCATCTAGATCGCTCTTTTCGAGCTATTTGATGCGAGAAACACGTTTTCTGGTGTTTTCACCACTCCACAGTGCGTTTGATATGCAGAACAGTCGACATCGTGGTTTTCGTCGGGTTTCAAGCTGAGATATGCATTTTCTGCGATCATATTGGTGAGTCTTCTGTCAGAAGTATGCAGAATCATCTAGATCGCTCTTTTCGAGCTACTTGATGCGAGAAACACGTTTTCTGGTGGTTTCACCACTCCACAGTGCGTTTGATATGCAGAACCGGCGGCATCTTGATTTTCGTGAGGTTTCAAGCTGAGATATGCATTTTCTGCGATAATCTT
Source organism: Anthophora plumipes (assembly GCA_951804975.1). NCBI lineage: Eukaryota > Metazoa > Arthropoda > Insecta > Hymenoptera > Apidae > Anthophora > Anthophora plumipes. The sequence continues at coordinate 23,450,795 of OX638118.1, forward strand.
GGTGAGTCTTCTGTCAGAAGTATGCAGAATCATCTAGATCGCTCTTTTGGAGCTATTTGATGCGAGAAACACGTTTTCTGGTGTTTTCACCACTCCACAGTTCGTTTGATATGCAGAACCGGCGACATCGTGTTTTTCGTCGGGTTTCAAGCTGAGATATGCATTTTCTGCGATCATATTGGTGAGACTTCAGTCAGAAGTATGCAGAATCACCTAGATCGCTCGTTTCGAGCTATTTAATGCGAGAAACACGTTATCTGGTTGTTTTCACCACTCCACAGTGCGTTTGATATGCAGAACCGGAGACATCTTGATTTTCGTGAGGTTTCAAGCTGAGATATGCATTTTCTGCGATAATCTTGGTGAGACTTCTGTCAGAAGTATGCAGAATCATCGCGATCGCTCTATTCGAGCTATTTAATGCGAGAAACACGTTATCTGGTGTTTTCATCACTCCACAGGGCGTTTGATATGCAGAACCGGCGATATCTTGGTTTTCCTGGGGTTTCCAGCTGAGATATGCATTTTCTGTGATAATCTTGGTGAGTCTTCTGTCAGAAGTATGCAGAATCATCTAGATCGCTCTTTTCGAGCTATTTAATGCGAGAAACAGGTTTTCTGGTGTCTTCACCACGCCACAGTGCGTTTGATATGCAGAACCGGCGATATCTTGGTTTTCGTGGGGTTTCCAGCTGAAATATGCATTTTCTGCGATAATCTTGGTGTTTCATCTATGAGAAGTATGCAGAATCATCGAGAACGCTCTTTTCGAGCTAGTTAATGCGAGATACACGTTTTCTGGTGTTTTCACCACTCCATAGTGCGTCTGATATGCAGAACCGGCGATATCTTGGTTTTCGTGGGGTTTCCAGCTGAGATATGCATTTTCTGCGATAATCTTGGTGAGTCTTCTGTCAGAAGTATGCAGAATCATCTAGATCGCTCTTTTCGAGCTATTTGATGCGAGAAACACGTTTTCTGGTGTTTTCACCACGCCACAGTGCGTTTGATATGCAGAACCGGCGACCTCGTGGTTTTCGTCGGGTTTCAAGCTGAGATATGCATTTTCTGCGATCATATTGGTGAGACTTCAGTCAGAAGTATGCAGAATCATCTAGATCGCTCGTTTCAAGCTATTTAAAGCGAGAAACACGTTATCTGGTTGTTTTGACCACTCCACAGTGCGTTTGATATGTAGAGCCGCCGATAACTTGGTTTTCGTGGGGTTTCCAGCTGAGATATGCAATTTCTGTGATAATCTTGGTGAGTCTTCTGTCAGAAGTATGCAGAATCATCGAGATCGCTCTATTCGAGCTATTTAATGCGAGAAACACGTTATCTGGTTGCTTTCACCACTCCACAGTGCGTTTGATATGCAGAACCGGCGATATCTTGGTTTTCGTGGGGTTTCCAGCTGAGATATGCATTTTCTGCGATAATCTTGGTGAGTCTTCTGTCAGAAGTATGCAGAATCATCGAGATCGCTCTATTCGAGCTATTTAATGCGAGAAACACGTTATCTGGTTGTTTTCACCACTCCGCAGTGCGTTTGATATGCAGAAACGGAGATATCTTGGTTTCGGTCGGATTTCAAGCTGAGATATGCATTTTCTGCGATAATCTTGGTGAGTCTTCTGTCAGAAGTATGCAGAATCATCGCGATCGCTCTATTCGAGCTATTTAATGCGAGAAACACGTTATCTGGTGTTTTCATCACTCCACAGGGCGTTTGATATGCAGAACCGGCGATATCTTGGTTTTCGTGGGGTTTCCAGCTGAGATATGCATTTTCTGCGACAATCTTGGTGTTTCATCTATGAGAAGTATGCAGAATCATCGATAACGCTCTTTTCGAGCTAGTTAATGCGAGATACACGTTTTCTGGTGCTTTCACCACTCCATAGTGCGTCTGATATGCAGAACCGGCGATATCTTGGTTTTCGTGGGGTTTCCAGCTGAGATATGCATTTTCTGCGATAATCTTGGTGAGACTTTAGTCAGAACTATGCAGAATCATCTAGATCGCTCGTTTCGAGCTATTTAATGCGAAATAACAAGTTTTCTGGTGTTTTGACCACTCCACAGTGCGTTTGATATGCAGAACCGGCGATATCTTGGTTTTCGTGGGGTTTCCAGCTGAGATATGCATTTTCTGCGATAATCTTGGTGTTTCATCTATGAGAAGTATGCAGAATCATCGAGAACGCTCTTTTCGAGCTAGTTAATGCGAGATACACGTTTTCTGGTGTTTTCACCACTCCATAGTGCGTCTGATATGCAGAACCGGCGATATCTTGGTTTTCGTGGGGTTTCCAGCTGAGATATGCATTTTCTGCGATAATCTTGGTGAGACTTTAGTCAGAACTATGCAGAATCATCTAGATCGCTCGTTTCGAGCTATTTAATGCGAAAAAAAAAGTTTTCTGGTGTTTTGACCACTCCACAGTGCGTTTGATATGCAGAACCGGCGACATCGTGTTTTTCGTCGGGTTTCAAGCTGAGATATGCATTTTCTGCGATCATATTGGTGAGACTTCAGTCAGAAGTATGCAGAATCACCTAGATCGCTCGTTTCGAGCTACTTAATGCGAGAAACACGTTATCTGGTGTTTTCACCACTCCACAGTGCGTTTAACTTGCAGCACCGGCGACATCTTGAATTTCGTCGGGGTTCAAGCTGGGATATGCATTTTCAACGATAATCTTGGTAAGAATTCTGTCGGAAGTATGCAGTATCATCTAGATCGCTCTTTTCGAGCTACTTAATGCGAGAAACACGTTTTCTGGTGTTTTGACCACTCCACAGTGCGTTTGATATGTAGAACCGCCGATAACTTGGTTTTCGTGGGGATTCCAGCTGAAATATGCATTTTCTGCGATAATATTGGTGAGACTTCAGTCAGAAGTATGCAGAATCATCTAGATCGCTCGTTTCGAGTTATTTAATGCGAGAAACACGTTATCTGGTTGTTTTCACCACTCCACAGTGCGTTTGATATGCAGAACCGGCGACATCTTGATTTTTGTGAGGTTTCAAGCTGAGATATGCATTTTCTGCGATAATCTTGGTGAGTCTTCTGTCAGAAGTATGCAGAATCATCTAGATCGCTCTTTTCGAGCGATTTGATGCGAGTAACACGTTTTCTGGTGTTTTCACCACTCCACAGTGCGTTTGATATGCAGAACAGTCGACATCGTGGTTTTCGTCGGGTTTCAAGCTGAGATATGCATTTTCTGCGATAATCTTGGTGTTTCATCTATGAGAAGTATGCAGAATCATCGAGAACGCTCTTTTCGAGCTAGTTAATGCGAGATACACGTTTTCTGGTGTTTTCACCACTCCATAGTGCGTCTGATATGCAGAACCGGCGATATCTTGGTTTTCGTGGGGTTTCCAGCTGAGATATGCATTTTCTGCGATAATCTTGGTGAGTCTTCTGTCAGAAGTATGCAGAATCATCTAGATCGCTCTTTTCGAGCTATTTGATGCGAGAATCACGTTTTCTGGTGTTTTCACCACGAAACAGTGCGTTTGATATGCAGAACCGGCGACATCGTGGTTTTCGTCGGGTTTCAAGCTGAGATATGCATTTTCTGCGATCATATTGGTGAGACTTCAGTCAGAAGTATGCAGAATCATCTAGATCGCTCGTTTCGAGCTATTTAAAGCGAGAAACACGTTATCTGGTTGTTTTGACCACTCCACAGTGCGTTTGATATGTAGAGCCGCCGATAACTTGGTTTTCGTGGGGTTTCCAGCTGAGATATGCAATTTCTGTGATAATCTTGGTGAGTCTTCTGTCAGAAGTATGCAGAATCATCGAGATCGCTCTATTCGAGCTATTTAATGCGAGAAACACGTTATCTGGTTGCTTTCACCACTCCACAGTGCGTTTGATATGCAGAACCGGCGATATCTTGGTTTTCGTGGGGTTTCCAGCTGAGATATGCATTTTCTGCGATAATCTTGGTGAGTCTTCTGTCAGAAGTATGCAGAATCATCGCGATCGCTCTATTCGAGCTGTTTAATGCGAGAAACACGTTATCTGGTGCTTTCATCACTCCACAGGGCGTTTGATATGCAGAACCGGCGATATCTTGGTTTTCGTGGGGTTTCCAGCTGAGATATGCATTTTCTGCGACAATCTTGGTGTTTCATCTATGAGAAGTATGCAGAATCATCGATAACGCTCTTTTCGAGCTAGTTAATGCGAGATACACGTTTTCTGGTGTTTTCACCACTCCATAGTGCGTCTGATATGCAGAACCGGCGATATCTTGGTTTTCGTGGGGTTTCCAGCTGAGATATGCATTTTCTGCGATAATCTTGGTGAGACTTTAGTCAGAACTATGCAGAATCATCTAGATCGCTTGTTTCGAGCTATTTAATGCGAAGTAACAAGTTTTCTGGTGTTTTGACCACTCCACAGTGCGTTTGATATGTAGAGCCGCCGATAACTTGGTTTTCGTGGGGCTTCCAGCTGAAATATGCATTTTCTGCGATAATCTTTTTGTTTCATCTGTGAGAAGTATGCAGAATCATCTAGATCGCTCTTTTCGAGCTATTTAAATCGAGAAACACGTTTTCTGGTGTATTCCCCATCCCACAGTGCGTTTGATATGCAGAACCGGCGACATCGTTGTTTTGGTCGGGTTTCAAGCTGAGATATGCATTTTCTGCGATCATATTGGTGAGACTTCAGTCAGAAGTATGCAGAATCACCTAGATCGCTCGTTTCGAGATATTTAATGCGAGAAACACGTTATCTGGTGTTTTCACCACTCCACAGTGCGTTTAACTTGCAGAACCGGCGACATCTTGGATTTCGTCGGGGTTCAAGCTGGGATATGCATTTTCAACGATAATCTTGGTAAGAATTCTGTCAGAAGTATGCAGTACCATCTAGATCGCTCTTTTCGAGCTACTTAATGCGAGAAACACGTTTTCTGGTGTTTTGACCACTCCACAGTGCGTTTGATATGTAGAACCGCCGATAACTTGGTTTTCGTGGGGATTCCAGCTGAAATATGCATTTTCTGCGATAATATTGGTGAGACTTCAGTCAGAAGTATGCAGAATCATCGCGATCGCTCTATTCGAGCTATTTAATGCGAGAAACACGTTATCTGGTGTTTTCATCACTCCACAGGGCGTTTGATATGCAGAACCGGCGATATCTTGGTTTTCGTGAGGTTTCAAGCTGAGATATGCATTTTCTGCGATAAGCTTGGTGAGTCTTCTGTCAGAAGTATGCAGAATCATCTAGATCGCTCTTTTCGAGCTATTTGATGCGAGAAACACGTTTTCTGGTGTTTTCACCACTCCACAGTGCGTTTGATATGCAGAACAGTCGACATCGTGGTTTTCGTCGGGTTTCAAGCTGAGATATGCATTTTCTGCGATCATATTGGTGAGTCTTCTGTCAGAAGTATGCAGAATCATCTAGATCGCTCTTTTCGAGCTATTTGATGCGAGAAACACGTTTTCTGGTGTTTTCACCACGCCACAGTGCGTTTGATATGCAGAACCGGCGACATCGTGGTTTTCGTCGGGTTTCAAGCTGAGATATGCATCTTCTGCGATCATATTGGTGACACTTCAGTCAGAAGTATGCAGAATCATCTAGATCGCTCGTTTCGAGCTATTTAAAGCGCGAAACACGTTATCTGGTTGTTTTGACCACTCCACAGTGCGTTTGATATGTAGAGCCGCCGATAACTTGGTTTTCGTGGGGTTTCCAGCTGAAATATGCATTTTATGCGATAATCTTGGTGTTTCATCTATGAGAAGTATGCAGAATCATCGAGAACGCTCTTTTCGAGCTGGTTAATGCGAGATACACGTTTTCTGATGTTTTCACCACTCCATAGTGCGTCTGATATGCAGAACCGGCGATATCTTGGTTTTCGTGGGGTTTCCAGCTGAGATATGCATTTTCTGCGATACTCTTGGTGAGACTTTAGTCAGAACTATGCAGAATCATCTAGATCGCTCGTTTCGAGCTATTTAATGCGAAAAAACAAGTTTTCTGGTGTTTTGACCACTCCTCAGTGCGTTTGATATGTAGAGCCGCCGATAACTTGGTTTTCGTGGGGCTTCCAGCTGAAATATGCATTTTCTGCGATAATCTTTGTGTTTCATCTATGTGAAGTATGCAGAATCATCTAGATCGCTCTTTTCGAGCTATTTAAATCGAGAAACACGTTTTCTGGTGTATTCACCACCCCACAGTGCGTTTGATATGCAGAACCGGCGACATCGTGGTTTTGGTCGGGTTTCAAGCTGAGATATGCATTTTCTGCGATAATCTTGGTGAGACTTTAGTCAGAAGTATGCAGAATCATCTAGATCGCTCGTTTCGAGCTACTTAATGCGAGAAACACGTTATCTGGTGTTTTCACCACTCCACAGTGCGTTTAACTTGCAGAACCGGCGACATCTTGGATTTCGTCGGAGTTCAAGCTGGGATATGCATTTTCAACGATAATCTTGGTAAGAATTCTGTCAGAAGTATGCAGTATCATCTAGATCGCTCTTTTCGAGCTACTTAATGCGAGAAACACGTTTTCTGGTGTGTTGACCACTCCACAGTGCGTTTGATATGTAGAACCGCCGATAACTTGGTTTTCGTGGGGATTCCAGCTGAAATATGCATTTTCCGCGATAATATTGGTGAGACTTCAGTCAGAAGTATGCAGAATCATCTAGATCGCTCGTTTCGAGCTATTTAAAGCGCGAAACACGATATCTGGTTGTTTTGACCACTCCACAGTGCGTTTGATATGTAGAGCCGCCGATAACTTGGTTTTCGTGGGGTTTCCAGCTGAAATATGCATTTTCTGCGATAATCTTGGTGAGTCTTCTGTCAGAAGTATGCAGAATCATCTAGATCGCTCTTTTCGAGCTATTTGATGCGAGAAACACGTTTTCTGGTGTTTTCACCACGCCACAGTACGTTTGATATGCAGAACCGGCGACATCGTGGTTTTCGTCGGGTTTCAAGCTGAGATATGCATTTTCTGCGATCATATTGGTGAGACTTCAGTCAGAAGTATGCAGAATCATCTAGATCGCTAGTTTCGAGCTATTTAAAGCGCGAAACACGTTATCTGGTTGTTTTCACCACTCCATAGTGCGTCTGATATGCAGAACCGGCGATATCTTGGTTTTCGTGGGGTTTCCAGCTGAGATATGCATTTTCCGCGATAATCTTGGTGTTTCATCTATGAGAAGTATGCAGAATCATCGAGAACGCTCTTTTCGAGCTAGTTAATGCGAGATACACGTTTTCTGGTGTCTTCACCACTCCATAGTGCGTCTGATATGCAGAACCGGCGATATCTTGGTTTTCGTGGGGTTTCCAGCTGAGATATGCATTTTCTGCGATAATCTTGGTGAGACTTTAGTCAGAACTATGCAGAATCATCTAGATCGCTCGTTTCGAGCTATTTAATGCGAAAAAACAAGTTTTCTGGTGTTTTGACCACTCCACAGTGCGTTTGATATGCAGAACCGGCGACATCGTGTTTTTCGTCGGGTTTCAAGCTGAGATATGCATTTTCTGCGATCATATTGGTGAGACTTCAGTCAGAAGTATGCAGAATCACCTAGATCGCTCGTTTCGAGCTACTTAATGCGAGAAACACGTTATCTGGTGTTTTCACCACTCCACAGTGCGTTTAACTTGCAGAACCGGCGACATCTTGAATTTCGTCGGGGTTCAAGCTGGGATATGCATTTTCAACGATAATCTTGGTAAGAATTCTGTCAGAAGTATGCAGTATCATCTAGATCGCTCTTTTCGAGCTACTTAATGCGAGAAACACGTTTTCTGGTGTTTTGACCACTCCACAGTGCGTTTGATATGTAGAACCGCCGATAACTTGGTTTTCGTGGGGATTCCAGCTGAAATATGCATTTTCTGCGATAATATTGGTGAGACTTCAGTCAGAAGTATGCAGAATCATCTAGATCGCTCGTTTCGAGTTATTTAATGCGAGAAACACGTTATCTGGTTGTTTTCACCACTCCACAGTGCGTTTGATATGCAGAACCGGCGACATCTTGATTTTCGTGAGGTTTCAAGCTGAGATATGCATTTTCTGCGATAATCTTGGTGAGTCTTCTGTCAGAAGTATGCAGAATCATCTAGATCGCTCTTTTCGAGCTATTTGATGCGAGAAACACGTTTTCTGGTGTTTTCACCACTCCACAGTGCGTTTGATATGCAGAACAGTCGACATCGTGGTTTTCGTCGGGTTTCAAGCTGAGATATGCATTTTCTGCGATCATATTGGTGAGTCTTCTGTCAGAAGTATGCAGAATCATCTAGATCGCTCTTTTCGAGCTACTTGATGCGAGAAACACGTTTTCTGGTGGTTTCACCACTCCACAGTGCGTTTGATATGCAGAACCGGCGACATCTTGATTTTCGTGAGGTTTCAAGCTGAGATATGCATTTTCTGCGATAATCTTGGTGAGTCTTCTGTCAGAAGTATGCAGAATCATCTAGATCGCTCTTTTCGAGCTATTTGATGCGAGAAACACGTTTTCTGGTGTTTTCACCACTCCACAGTTCGTTTGATATGCAGAACCGGCGACATCGTGTTTTTCGTCGGGTTTCAAGCTGAGATATGCATTTTCTGCGATCATATTGGTGAGACTTCAGTCAGAAGTATGCAGAATCACCTAGATCGCTCGTTTCTAGCTATTTAATGCGAGAAACACGTTATCTGGTTGTTTTCACCACTCCACAGTGCGTTTGATATGCAGAACCGGCGACATCTTGATTTTCGTGAGGTTTCAAGCTGAGATATGCATTTTCTGCGATAATCTTGGTGAGACTTCTGTCAGAAGTATGCAGAATCATCGCGATCGCTCTATTCGAGCTATTTTATGCGAGAAACACGTTATCTGGTGTTTTCAACACTCCACAGGGCGTTTGATATGCAGAACCGGCGATATCTTGGTTTTCCTGGGGTTTCCAGCTGAGATATGCATTTTCTGTGATAATCTTGGTGAGTCTTCTGTCAGAAGTATGCAGAATCATCTAGATCGCTCTTTTCGAGCTATTTAATGCGAGAAACAGGTTTTCTGGTGTCTTCACCACGCCACAGTGCGTTTGATATGCAGAACCGGCGATATCTTGGTTTTCGTGGGGTTTCCAGCTGAAATATGCATTTTCTGCGATAATCTTGGTGTTTCATCTATGAGAAGTATGCAGAATCATCGAGAACGCTCTTTTCGAGCTAGTTAATGCGAGATACACGTTTTCTGGTGTTTTCACCACTCCATAGTGCGTCTGATATGCAGAACCGGCGATATCTTGGTTTTCGTGGGGTTTCCAGCTGAGATATGCATTTTCTGCGATAATCTTGGTGAGTCTTCTGTCAGAAGTATGCAGAATCATCTAGATCGCTCTTTTCGAGCTATTTGATGCGAGAAACACGTTTTCTGGTGTTTTCACAACGCCACAGTGCGTTTCATATGTAGAACCGCCGATAACTTGGTTTTCGTGGGGATTCCAGCTGAAATATGCATTTTCTGCGATAATATTGGTGAGACTTCAGTCAGAAGTATGCAGAATCATCTAGATCGCTCGTTTCGAGCTATTTAATGCGCGAAACACGATATCTGGTTGTTTTGACCACTCCACAGTGCGTTTGATATGTAGAGCCGCCGATAACTTGGTTTTCGTGGGGTTTCCAGCTGAAATATGCATTTTCAGCGATAATCTTGGTGAGTCTTCTGTCAGAAGTATGCAGAATCATCTAGATCGCTCTTTTCGAGCTATTTGATGCGAGAAACACGTTTTCTGGTGTTTTCACCACGCCACAGTACGTTTGATATGCAGAACCGGCGACATCGTGGTTTTCGTCGGGTTTCAAGCTGAGATATGCATTTTCTGCGATCATATTGGTGAGACTTCAGTCAGAAGTATGCAGAATCATCTAGATCGCTAGTTTCGAGCTATTTAAAGCGCGAAACACGTTATCTGGTTGTTTTCACCACTCCATAGTGCGTCTGATATGCAGAACCGGCGATATCTTGGTTTTCGTGGGGTTTCCAGCTGAGATATGCATTTTCCGCGATAATCTTGGTGAGTCTTCTGTCAGAAGTATGCAGAATCATCTAGATCGCTCTTTTCGAGCTATTTGATGCGCGAAACACGTTTTCTGGTGTTTTCACCACGCCACAGTGCGTTTGATATGCAGAACCTGCGACATCGTGGTTTTCGTCGGGTTTCAAGCTGAGATATGCATTTTCTGCGATCATATTGGTGAGACTTCAGTCAGAAGTATGCAGAATCATCTAGATCGCTCGTTTCGAGCTATCTAAAGCGCGAAACACGTTATCTGGTTGTTTTGACCACTCCACAGTGCGTTTGATATGTAGAGCCGCCGATAACTTGGTTTTCGTGGGGTTTCCAGCTGAAATATGCATTTTCTGCGATAATCTTGGTGTTTCATCTATGAGAAGTTTGCAGAATCATCGAGAACGCTCTTTTCGAGCTGGTTAATGCGAGATACACGTTTTCTGATGTTTTCACCACTCCATAGTGCGTCTGATATGCAGAACCGGCGATATCTTGGTTTTCGTGGGGTTTCCAGCTGAGATATGCAATTTCTGTGATAATCTTGGTGAGTCTTCTGTCAGAAGTATGCAGAATCATCTAGATCGCTCTTTTCGAGCTATTTAATGCGAGAAACACGTTTTCTGGTGTTTACACCACGCCACAGTGCGTTTGATATGCAGAACCGGCGACATCGTGGTTTTCGTCGGGTTTCAAGCTGAGATATAGCATTTTCTGCGATAATATTGGTGAGACTTCAGTCAGAACTATGCAGAATCATCTAGATCGCTCTTTTCGAGCTATTTGATGCGAGAAACACGTTTTCTGGTGTTTTCACCACGCCACAGTGCGTTTGATATGCAGAACCGGCGACATCGTGGTTTTCGTCGGGTTTCAAGCTGAGATATGCATTTTCTGCGATCATATTGGTGAGACTTCAGTCAGAAGTATGCAGAATCACCTCGATCGCTCGTTTCGAGCTATTTAATGCGAGAAACACGTTATCTGGTTGTTTTCACCACTCCACAGTGCGTTTGATATGCAGAACCGGCGACATCGTGTTTTTCGTCGGGTTTCAAGCTGAGATATGCATTTTCTGCGATCATATTGGTGAGACTTCAGTCAGAAGTATGCAGAATCACCTAGATCGCTCGTTTCGAGCTACTTAATGCGAGAAACACGTTATCTGGTGTTTTCACCACTCCACAGTGCGTTTAACTTGCAGAACCGGCGACATCTTGAATTTCGTCGGGGTTCAAGCTGGGATATGCATTTTCAACGATAATCTTGGTAAGAATTCTGTCAGAAGTATGCAGTATCATCTAGATCGCTCTTTTCGAGCTACTTAATGCGAGAAACACGTTTTCTGGTGTTTTGACCACTCCACAGTGCGTTTGATATGTAGAACCGCCGATAACTTGGTTTTCGTGGGGATTCCAGCTGAAATATGCATTTTCTGCGATAATATTGGTGAGACTTCAGTCAGAAGTATGCAGAATCATCTAGATCGCTCGTTTCGAGTTATTTAATGCGAGAAACACGTTATCTGGTTGTTTTCACCACTCCACAGTGCGTTTGATATGCAGAACCGGCGACATCTTGATTTTCGTGAGGTTTCAAGCTGAGATATGCATTTTCTGCGATAATCTTGGTGAGTCTTCTGTCAGAAGTATGCAGAATCATCTAGATCGCTCTTTTCGAGCTATTTGATGCGAGAAACACGTTTTCTGGTGTTTTCACCACTCCACAGTGCGTTTGATATGCAGAACAGTCGACATCGTGGTTTTCGTCGGGTTTCAAGCTGAGATATGCATTTTCTGCGATCATATTGGTGAGTCTTCTGTCAGAAGTATGCAGAATCATCTAGATCGCTCTTTTCGAGCTACTTGATGCGAGAAACACGTTTTCTGGTGGTTTCACCACTCCACAGTGCGTTTGATATGCAGAACCGGCGACATCTTGATTTTCGTGAGGTTTCAAGCTGAGATATGCATTTTCTGCGATAATCTTGGTGAGTCTTCTGTCAGAAGTATGCAGAATCATCTAGATCGCTCTTTTCGAGCTATTTGATGCGAGAAACACGTTTTCTGGTGTTTTCACCACTCCACAGTTCGTTTGATATGCAGAACCGGCGACATCGTGTTTTTCGTCGGGTTTCAAGCTGAGATATGCATTTTCTGCGATCATATTGGTGAGACTTCAGTCAGAAGTATGCAGAATCACCTAGATCGCTCGTTTCGAGCTATTTAATGCGAGAAACACGTTATCTGGTTGTTTTCACCACTCCACAGTGCGTTTGATATGCAGAACCGGCGACATCTTGATTTTCGTGAGGTTTCAAGCTGAGATATGCATTTTCTGCGATAATCTTGGTGAGACTTCTGTCAGAAGTATGCAGAATCATCGCGATCGCTCTATTCGAGCTATTTAATGCGAGAAACACGTTATCTGGTGTTTTCATCACTCCACAGGGCGTTTGATATGCAGAACCGGCGATATCTTGGTTTTCCTGGGGTTTCCAGCTGAGATATGCATTTTCTGTGATAATCTTGGTGAGTCTTCTGTCAGAAGTATGCAGAATCATCTAGATCGCTCTTTTCGAGCTATTTAATGCGAGAAACAGGTTTTCTGGTGTCTTCACCACGCCACAGTGCGTTTGATATGCAGAACCGGCGATATCTTGGTTTTCGTGGGGTTTCCAGCTGAAATATGCATTTTCTGCGATAATCTTGGTGTTTCATCTATGAGAAGTATGCAGAATCATCGAGAACGCTCTTTTCGAGCTAGTTAATGCGAGATACACGTTTTCTGGTGTCTTCACCACTCCATAGTGCGTCTGATATGCAGAACCGGCGATATCTTGGTTTTCGTGGGGTTTCCAGCTGAGATATGCATTTTCTGCGATAATCTTGGTGAGACTTCTGTCAGAAGTATGCAGAATCATCGCGATCGCTCTATTCGAGCTATTTAATGCGAGAAACACGTTATCTGGTGTTTTCATCACTCCACAGGGCGTTTGATATGCAGAACCGGCGATATCTTGGTTTTCCTGGGGTTTCCAGCTGAGATATGCATTTTCTGTGATAATCTTGGTGAGTCTTCTGTCAGAAGTATGCAGAATCATCTAGATCGCTCTTTTCGAGCTATTTAATGCGAGAAACAGGTTTTCTGGTGTCTTCACCACGCCACAGTGCGTTTGATATGCAGAACCGGCGATATCTTGGTTTTCGTGGGGTTTCCAGCTGAAATATGCATTTTCTGCGATAATCTTGGTGTTTCATCTATGAGAAGTATGCAGAATCATCGAGAACGCTCTTTTCGAGCTAGTTAATGCGAGATACACGTTTTCTGGTGTTTTCACCACCCCATAGTGCGTCTGATATGCAGAACCGGCGATATCTTGGTTTTCGTGGGGTTTCCAGCTGAGATATGCATTTTCTGCGATAATCTTGGTGAGTCTTCTGTCAGAAGTATGCAGAATCATCTAGATCGCTCTTTTCGAGCTATTTGATGCGAGAAACACGTTTTCTGGTGTTTTCACCACGCCACAGTGCGTTTGATATGCAGAACCGGCGACATCGTGGTTTTCGTCGGGTTTCAAGCTGAGATATGCATTTTCTGCAATCATATTGGTGAGACTTCAGTCAGAAGTATGCAGAATCATCTAGATCGCTCGTTTCGAGCTATTTAAAGCGAGAAACACGTTATCTGGTTGTTTTGACCACTCCACAGTGCGTTTGATATGTAGAGCCGCCGATAACTTGGTTTTCGTGGGGTTTCCAGCTGAGATATGCAATTTCTGTGATAATCTTGGTGAGTCTTCTGTCAGAAGTATGCAGAATCATCGAGATCGCTCTATTCGAGCTATTTAATGCGAGAAACACGTTATCTGGTTGCTTTCACCACTCCACAGTGCGTTTGATATGCAGAACCGGCGATATCTTGGTTTTCGTGGGGTTTCCAGCTGAGATATGCATTTTCTGCGATAATCTTGGTGAGTCTTCTGTCAGAAGTATGCAGAATCATCGAGATCGCTCTATTCGAGCTATTTAATGCGAGAAACACGTTATCTGGTTGTTTTCACCACTCCACAGTGCGTTTGATATGCAGAAACGGAGATATCTTGGTTTCGGTCGGATTTCAAGCTGAGATATGCATTTTCTGCGATAATCTTGGTGAGTCTTCTGTCAGAAGTATGCAGAATCATCGCGATCGCTCTATTCGAGCTATTTAATGCGAGAAACACGTTATCTGGTGTTTTCATCACTCCACAGGGCGTTTGATATGCAGAACCGGCGATATCTTGGTTTTCGTGGGGTTTCCAGCTGAGATATGCATTTTCTGCGACAATCTTGGTGTTTCATCTATGAGAAGTATGCAGAATCATCGATAACGCTCTTTTCGAGCTAGTTAATGCGAGATACACGTTTTCTGGTGTTTTCACCACTCCATAGTGCGTCTGATATGCAGAACCGGCGATATCTTGGTTTTCGTGGGGTTTCCAGCTGAGATATGCATTTTCTGCGATAATCTTGGTGAGACTTTAGTCAGAACTATGCAGAATCATCTAGATCGCTCGTTTCGAGCTATTTAATGCGAAATAACAAGTTTTCTGGTGTTTTGACCACTCCACAGTGCGTTTGATATGTAGAGCCGCCGATAACTTGGTTTTCGTGGGGCTTCCAGCTGAAATATGCATTTTCTGCGATAATCTTTGTGTTTCATCTATGAGAAGTATGCAGAATCATCTAGATCGCTCTTTTCGAGCTATTTAAATCGAGAAACACGTTTTCTGGTGTATTCCCCACCCCACAGTGCGTTTGATATGCAGAACCGGCGACATCGTTGTTTTGGTCGGGTTTCAAGCTGAGATATGCATTTTCTGCGATCATATTGGTGAGACTTCAGTCAGAAGTATGCAGAATCACCTAGATCGCTCGTTTCGAGCTATTTAATGCGAGAAACACGTTATCTGGTGTTTTCACCACTCCACAGTGCGTTTAACTTGCAGAACCGGCGACATCTTGGATTTCGTCGGGGTTCAAGCTGGGATATGCATTTTCAACGATAATCTTGGTAAGAATTCTGTCAGAAGTATGCAGTATCATCTAGATCGCTCTTTTCGAGCTACTTAATGCGAGAAACACGTTTTCTGGTGTTTTGGCCACTCCACAGTGCGTTTGATATGTAGAACCGCCGATAACTTGGTTTTCGTGGGGATTCCAGCTGAAATATGCATTTTCTGCGATAATATTGGTGAGACTTCAGTCAGAAGTATGCAGAATCATCGCGATCGCTCTATTCGAGCTATTTAATGCGAGAAACACGTTATCTGGTGTTTTCATCACTCCACAGGGCGTTTGATATGCAGAACCGGCGATATCTTGGTTTTCGTGAGGTTTCAAGCTGAGATATGCATTTTCTGCGATAATCTTGGTGAGTCTTCTGTCAGAAGTATGCAGAATCATCTAGATCGCTCTTTTCGAGCTATTTGATGCGAGAAACACGTTTTCTGGTGTTTTCACCACGCCACAGTGCGTTTGATATGCAGAACCGGCGACATCGTGGTTTTCGTCGGGGTTCAAGCTGGGATATGCATTTTCAACGATAATCTTGGTAAGAATTCTGTCAGAAGTATGCAGTATCATCTAGATCGCTCGTTTCGAGCTATCTAAAGCGCGAAACACGTTATCTGGTTGTTTTGACCACTCCACAGTGCGTTTGATATGTAGAGCCGCCGATAACTTGGTTTTCGTGGGGTTTCCAGCTGAAATATGCATTTTCTGCGATAATCTTGGTGTTTCATCTATGAGAAGTTTGCAGAATCATCGAGAACGCTCTTTTCGAGCTGGTTAATGCGAGATACACGTTTTCTGATGTTTTCACCACTCCATAGTGCGTCTGATATGCAGAACCGGCGATATCTTGGTTTTCGTGGGGTTTCCAGCTGAGATATGCAATTTCTGTGATAATCTTGGTGAGTCTTCTGTCAGAAGTATGCAGAATCATCTAGATCGCTCTTTTCGAGCTATTTAATGCGAGAAACACGTTTTCTGGTGTTTACACCACGCCACAGTGCGTTTGATATGCAGAACCGGCGACATCGTGGTTTTCGTCGGGTTTCAAGCTGAGATATAGCATTTTCTGCGATAATATTGGTGAGACTTCAGTCAGAACTATGCAGAATCATCTAGATCGCTCTTTTCGAGCTATTTGATGCGAGAAACACGTTTTCTGGTGTTTTCACCACGCCACAGTGCGTTTGATATGCAGAACCGGCGACATCGTGGTTTTCGTCGGGTTTCAAGCTGAGATATGCATTTTCTGCGATCATATTGGTGAGACTTCAGTCAGAAGTATGCAGAATCATCTAGATCGCTCGTTTCGAGCTATTTAAAGCGCGAAACACGTTATCTGGTTGTTTTGACCACTCCACAGTGCGTTTGATATGTAGAGCCGCCGATAACTTGGTTTTCGTGGGGTTTCCAGCTGAAATATGCAATTTCTGTGATAATCTTGGTGAGTCTTCTGTCAGAAGTATGCAGAATCATCGAGATCGCTCTATTCGAGCTATTTAATGCGAGAAACACGTTATCTGGTTGCTTTCACCACTCCACAGTGCGTTTGATATGCAGAACCGGCGATATCTTGGTTTTCGTGGGGTTTCCAGCTGAGATATGCATTTTCTGCGATAATCTTGGTGAGTCTTCTGTCAGAAGTATGCAGAATCATCGAGATCGCTCTATTCGAGCTATTTAATGCGAGAAACACGTTATCTGGTTGTTTTCACCACTCCACAGTGCGTTTGATATGCAGAAACGGAGATATCTTGGTTTCGGTCGGATTTCAAGCTGAGATATGCATTTTCTGCGATAATCTTGGTGAGTCTTCTGTCAGAAGTATGCAGAATCATCGCGATCGCTCTATTCGAGCTATTTAATGCGAGAAACACGTTATCTGGTGTTTTCATCACTCCACAGGGCGTTTGATATGCAGAACCGGCGATATCTTGGTTTTCGTGGGGTTTCCAGCTGAGATATGCATTTTCTGCGACAATCTTGGTGTTTCATCTATGAGAAGTATGCAGAATCATCGATAACGCTCTTTTCGAGCTAGTTAATGCGAGATACACGTTTTCTGGTGTCTTCACCACTCCATAGTGCGTCTGATATGCAGAACCGGCGATATCTTGGTTTTCGTGGGGTTTCCAGCTGAGATATGCATTTTCTGCGATAATCTTGGTGAGACTTTAGTCAGAACTATGCAGAATCATCTAGATCGCTCGTTTCGAGCTATTTAATGCGAAATAACAAGTTTTCTGGTGTTTTGACCACTCCACAGTGCGTTTGATATGCAGAACCGGCGATATCTTGGTTTTCGTGGGGTTTCCAGCTGAGATATGCATTTTCTGCGATAATCTTGGTGTTTCATCTATGAGAAGTATGCAGAATCATCGAGAACGCTCTTTTCGAGCTAGTTAATGCGAGATACACGTTTTCTGGTGTCTTCACCACTCCATAGTGCGTCTGATATGCAGAACCGGCGATATCTTGGTTTTCGTGGGGTTTCCAGCTGAGATATGCATTTTCTGCGATAATCTTGGTGAGACTTTAGTCAGAACTATGCAGAATCATCTAGATCGCTCGTTTCGAGCTATTTAATGCGAAAAAACAAGTTTTCTGGTGTTTTGACCACTCCACAGTGCGTTTGATATGCAGAACCGGCGACATCGTGTTTTTCGTCGGGTTTCAAGCTGAGATATGCATTTTCTGCGATCATATTGGTGAGACTTCAGTCAGAAGTATGCAGAATCACCTAGATCGCTCGTTTCGAGCTACTTAATGCGAGAAACACGTTATCTGGAGTTTTCACCACTCCACAGTGCGTTTAACTTGCAGAACCGGCGACATCTTGAATTTCGTCGGGGTTCAAGCTGGGATATGCATTTTCAACGATAATCTTGGTAAGAATTCTGTCAGAAGTATGCAGTATCATCTAGATCGCTCTTTTCGAGCTACTTAATGCGAGAAACACGTTTTCTGGTGTTTTGACCACTCCACAGTGCGTTTGATATGTAGAACCGCCGATAACTTGGTTTTCGTGGGGATTCCAGCTGAAATATGCATTTTCTGCGATAATATTGGTGAGACTTCAGTCAGAAGTATGCAGAATCATCTAGATCGCTCGTTTCGAGTTATTTAATGCGAGAAACACGTTATCTGGTTGTTTTCACCACTCCACAGTGCGTTTGATATGCAGAACCGGCGACATCTTGATTTTCGTGAGGTTTCAAGCTGAGATATGCATTTTCTGCGATAATCTTGGTGAGTCTTCTGTCAGAAGTATGCAGAATCATCTAGATCGCTCTTTTCGAGCTATTTGATGCGAGAAACACGTTTTCTGGTGTTTTCACCACTCCACAGTGCGTTTGATATGCAGAACAGTCGACATCGTGGTTTTCGTCGGGTTTCAAGCTGAGATATGCATTTTCTGCGATCATATTGGTGAGTCTTCTGTCAGAAGTATGCAGAATCATCTAGATCGCTCTTTTCGAGCTACTTGATGCGAGAAACACGTTTTCTGGTGGTTTCACCACTCCACAGTGCGTTTGATATGCAGAACCGGCGACATCTTGATTTTCGTGAGGTTTCAAGCTGAGATATGCATTTTCTGCGATAATCTTGGTGAGTCTTCTGTCAGAAGTATGCAGAATCATCTAGATCGCTCTTTTCGAGCTATTTGATGCGAGAAACACGTTTTCTGGTGTTTTCACCACTCCACAGTTCGTTTGATATGCAGAACCGGCGACATCGTGTTTTTCGTCGGGTTTCAAGCTGAGATATGCATTTTCTGCGATCATATTGGTGAGACTTCAGTCAGAAGTATGCAGAATCACCTAGATCGCTCGTTTCGAGCTATTTAATGCGAGAAACACGTTATCTGGTTGTTTTCACCACTCCACAGTGCGTTTGATATGCAGAACCGGCGACATCTTGATTTTCGTGAGGTTTCAAGCTGAGATATGCATTTTCTGCGATAATCTTGGTGAGACTTCTGTCAGAAGTATGCAGAATCATCGCGATCGCTCTATTCGAGCTATTTAATGCGAGAAACACGTTATCTGGTGTTTTCATCACTCCACAGGGCGTTTGATATGCAGAACCGGCGATATCTTGGTTTTCCTGGGGTTTCCAGCTGAGATATGCATTTTCTGTGATAATCTTGGCGAGTCTTCTGTCAGAAGTATGCAGAATCATCTAGATCGCTCTTTTCGAGCTATTTAATGCGAGAAACAGGTTTTCTGGTGTCTTCACCACGCCACAGTGCGTTTGATATGCAGAACCGGCGATATCTTGGTTTTCGTGGGGTTTCCAGCTGAAATATGCATTTTCTGCGATAATCTTGGTGTTTCATCTATGAGAAGTATGCAGAATCATCGAGAACGCTCTTTTCGAGCTAGTTAATGCGAGATACACGTTTTCTGGTGTCTTCACCACTCCATAGTGCGTCTGATATGCAGAACCGGCGATATCTTGGTTTTCGTGGGGTTTCCAGCTGAGATATGCATTTTCTGCGATAATCTTGGTGAGACTTCTGTCAGAAGTATGCAGAATCATCGCGATCGCTCTATTCGAGCTATTTAATGCGAGAAACACGTTATCTGGTGTTTTCATCACTCCACAGGGCGTTTGATATGCAGAACCGGCGATATCTTGGTTTTCCTGGGGTTTCCAGCTGAGATATGCATTTTCTGTGATAATCTTGGTGAGTCTTCTGTCAGAAGTATGCAGAATCATCTAGATCGCTCTTTTCGAGCTATTTAATGCGAGAAACAGGTTTTCTGGTGTCTTCACCACGCCACAGTGCGTTTGATATGCAGAACCGGCGATATCTTGGTTTTCGTGGGGTTTCCAGCTGAAATATGCATTTTCTGCGAAAATCTTGGTGTTTCATCTATGAGAAGTATGCAGAATCATCGAGAACGCTCTTTTCGAGCTAGTTAATGCGAGATACACGTTTTCTGGTGTTTTCACCACTCCATAGTGCGTCTGATATGCAGAACCGGCGATATCTTGGTTTTCGTGGGGTTTCCAGCTGAGATATGCATTTTCTGCGATAATCTTGGTGAGTCTTCTGTCAGAAGTATGCAGAATCATCTAGATCGCTCTTTTCGAGCTATTTGATGCGAGAAACACGTTTTCTGGTGTTTTCACCACGCCACAGTGCGTTTGATATGCAGAACCGGCGACATCGTGGTTTTCGTCGGGTTTCAAGCTGAGATATGCATTTTCTGCAATCATATTGGTGAGACTTCAGTCAGAAGTATGCAGAATCATCTAGATCGCTCGTTTCGAGCTATTTAAAGCGAGAAACACGTTATCTGGTTGTTTTGACCACTCCACAGTGCGTTTGATATGTAGAGCCGCCGATAACTTGGTTTTCGTGGGGTTTCCAGCTGAGATATGCAATTTCTGTGATAATCTTGGTGAGTCTTCTGTCAGAAGTATGCAGAATCATCGAGATCGCTCTATTCGAGCTATTTAATGCGAGAAACACGTTATCTGGTTGCTTTCACCACTCCACAGTGCGTTTGATATGCAGAACCGGCGATATCTTGGTTTTCGTGGGGTTTCCAGCTGAGATATGCATTTTCTGCGATAATCTTGGTGAGTCTTCTGTCAGAAGTATGCAGAATCATCGAGATCGCTCTATTCGAGCTATTTAATGCGAGAAACACGTTATCTGGTTGTTTTCACCACTCCACAGTGCGTTTGATATGCAGAAACGGAGATATCTTGGTTTCGGTCGGATTTCAAGCTGAGATATGCATTTTCTGCGATAATCTTGGTGAGTCTTCTGTCAGAAGTATGCAGAATCATCGCGATCGCTCTATTCGAGCTATTTAATGCGAGAAACACGTTATCTGGTGTTTTCATCACTCCACAGGGCGTTTGATATGCAGAACCGGCGATATCTTGGTTTTCGTGGGGTTTCCAGCTGAGATATGCATTTTCTGCGACAATCTTGGTGTTTCATCTATGAGAAGTATGCAGAATCATCGATAACGCTCTTTTCGAGCTAGTTAATGCGAGATACACGTTTTCTGGTGTTTTCACCACTCCATAGTGCGTCTGATATGCAGAACCGGCGATATCTTGGTTTTCGTGGGGTTTCCAGCTGAGATATGCATTTTCTGCGATAATCTTGGTGAGACTTTAGTCAGAACTATGCAGAATCATCTAGATCGCTCGTTTCGAGCTATTTAATGCGAAATAACAAGTTTTCTGGTGTTTTGACCACTCCACAGTGCGTTTGATATGTAGAGCCGCCGATAACTTGGTTTTCGTGGGGCTTCCAGCTGAAATATGCATTTTCTGCGATAATCTTTGTGTTTCATCTATGAGAAGTATGCAGAATCATCTAGATCGCTCTTTTCGAGCTATTTAAATCGAGAAACACGTTTTCTGGTGTATTCCCCACCCCACAGTGCGTTTGATATGCAGAACCGGCGACATCGTTGTTTTGGTCGGGTTTCAAGCTGAGATATGCATTTTCTGCGATCATATTGGTGAGACTTCAGTCAGAAGTATGCAGAATCACCTAGATCGCTCGTTTCGAGCTATTTAATGCGAGAAACACGTTATCTGGTGTTTTCACCACTCCACAGTGCGTTTAACTTGCAGAACCGGCGACATCTTGGATTTCGTCGGGGTTCAAGCTGGGATATGCATTTTCAACGATAATCTTGGTAAGAATTCTGTCAGAAGTATGCAGTATCATCTAGATCGCTCTTTTCGAGCTACTTAATGCGAGAAACACGTTTTCTGGTGTTTTGGCCACTCCACAGTGCGTTTGATATGTAGAACCGCCGATAACTTGGTTTTCGTGGGGATTCCAGCTGAAATATGCATTTTCTGCGATAATATTGGTGAGACTTCAGTCAGAAGTATGCAGAATCATCGCGATCGCTCTATTCGAGCTATTTAATGCGAGAAACACGTTATCTGGTGTTTTCATCACTCCACAGGGCGTTTGATATGCAGAACCGGCGATATCTTGGTTTTCGTGAGGTTTCAAGCTGAGATATGCATTTTCTGCGATAATCTTGGTGAGTCTTCTGTCAGAAGTATGCAGAATCATCTAGATCGCTCTTTTCGAGCTATTTGATGCGAGAAACACGTTTTCTGGTGTTTTCACCACGCCACAGTGCGTTTGATATGCAGAACCGGCGACATCGTGGTTTTCGTCGGGGTTCAAGCTGGGATATGCATTTTCAACGATAATCTTGGTAAGAATTCTGTCAGAAGTATGCAGTATCATCTAGATCGCTCTTTTCGAGCTACTTAATGCGAGAAACACGTTTTCTGGTGTTTTGACCACTCCACAGTGCGTTTGATATGCAGAACCGGCGACATCTTGATTTTCGTGAGGTTTCAAGCTGAGATATGCATTTTCTGCGATAATCTTGGTGAGTCTTCTATCAGAAGTATGCAGAATCATCTAGATCGCTCTTTTCGAGCTATTTAATGCGAGAAACAGGTTTTCTGGTGTTTTCACCACGCCACAGTGCGGTTGATATGCAGAACCGGCGATATCTTGGTTTTCGTGGGTTTCCAGCTGAAATATGCATTTTCTGCGATAATCTTGGTGTTTCATCTATGAGAAGTATGCAGAATCATCGAGAACGCTCTTTTCGAGCTAGTTAATGCGAGATACACGTTTTCTGGTGTTTTCACCACTCCATAGTGCGTCTGATATGCAGAACCGGCGATATCTTGGTTTTCGTGGGGTTTCCAGCTGAGATATGCATTTTCCGCGATAATCTTGGTGAGTCTTCTGTCAGAAGTATGCAGAATCATCTAGATCGCTCGTTTCGAGCTATTTAAAGCGAGAAACACGTTATCTGGTTGTTTTCACCACTCCACAGTGCGTTTGATATGCAGAACCGGCGATATCTTGGTTTTCGTGGGGTTTCCAGCTGAGATATGCAATTTCTGTGATAATCTTGGTGAGTCTTCTGTCAGAAGTATGCAGAATCATCTAGATCGCTCTTTTCGAGCTATTTAATGCGAGAAACACGTTTTCTGGTGTTTTCACCACGCCACAGTCCGTTTGTTATGCAGAACCGGCGACATCGTGGTTTTCGTCGGGTTTCAAGCTGAGATATAGCATTTTCTGCGATACTATTGGTGAGACTTCAGTCAGAAGTATGCAGAATCATCTAGATCGCTCGTTTCGAGCTACTTAATGCGAGAAACACGTTATCTGGTGTTTTCACCACTCCACAGTGCGTTTAACTTGCAGAACCGGCGACATCTTGGATTTCGTCGGAGTTCAAGCTGGGATATGCATTTTCAACGATAATCTTGGTAAGAATTCTGTCAGAAGTATGCAGTATCATCTAGATCGCTCTTTTCGAGCTACTTAATGCGAGAAACACGTTTTCTGGTGTGTTGACCACTCCACAGTGCGTTTGATATGTAGAACCGCCGATAACTTGGTTTTCGTGGGGATTCCAGCTGAAATATGCATTTTCTGCGATAATATTGGTGAGACTTCAGTCAGAAGTATGCAGAATCATCTAGATCGCTCGTTTCGAGCTATTTAAAGCGCGAAACACGATATCTGGTTGTTTTGACCACTCCACAGTGCGTTTGATATGTAGAGCCGCCGATAACTTGGTTTTCGTGGGCTTTCCAGCTGAAATATGCATTTTCTGCGATAATCTTGGTGAGTCTTCTGTCAGAAGTATGCAGAATCATCTAGATCGCTCTTTTCGAGCTATTTGATGCGAGAAACACGTTTTCTGGTGTTTTCACCACGCCACAGTGCGTTTGATATGCAGAACCGGCGACATCGTGGTTTTCGTGGGGTTTCCAGCTGAGATATGCAATTTCTGTGATAATCTTGGTGAGTCTTCTGTCAGAAGTATGCAGAATCATCTAGATCGCTCTTTTCGAGCTATTTAATGCGAGAAACACGTTTTCTGGTGTTTTCACCACGCCACAGTGCGTTTGATATGCAGAACCGGCGACATCGTGGTTTTCGTCGGGTTTCAAGCTGAGATATAGCATTTTCTGCGATAATATTGGTGAGACTTCAGTCAGAAGTATGCAGAATCATCTAGATCGCTCGTTTCGAGCTATTTAAAGCGCGAAACACGATATCTGGTTGTTTTGACCACTCCACAGTGCGTTTGATATGTAGAGCCGCCGATAACTTGGTTTTCGTGGGGTTTCCAGCTGAAATATGCATTTTCTGCGATAATCTTGGTGTTTCATCTATGAGAAGTATGCAGAATCATCGAGAACGCTCTTTTCGAGCTGGTTAATGCGAGATACACGTTTTCTGATGTTTTCACCACTCCATAGTGCGTCTGATATGCAGAATCGGCGATATCTTGGTTTTCGTGGGGTTTCCAGCTGAGATATGCAATTTCTGTGATAATCTTGGTGAGTCTTCTGTCAGAAGTATGCAGAATCATCTAGATCGCTCTTTTCGAGCTACTTAATGCGAGAAACACGTTTTCTGGTGTTTTCACCACGCCACAGTGCGTTTGATATGCAGAACCGGCGACATCGTGGTTTTCGTCGGGTTTCAAGCTGAGATATAGCATTTTCTGCGATAATATTGGTGAGACTTCAGTCAGAAGTATGCAGAATCATCTAGATCGCTCGTTTCGAGCTATTTAAAGCGAGAAACACGTTATCTGGTTGTTTTCACCACTCCACAGTGTGTTTGATATGCAGAACCGGCGATATCTTGGTTTTCGTGGGGTTTCCAGCTGAGATATGCATTTTCTGCGATAATCTTGGTGAGACTTTAGTCAGAACTATGCAGAATCATCTAGATCGCTCTTTTCGAGCTATTTGATGCGAGAAACACGTTTTCTGGTGTTTTCACCACGCCACAGTGCGTTTGATATGCAGAACCGGCGACATCGTGGTTTTCGTCGGGTTTCAAGCTGAGATATGCATTTTCTGCGATCATATTGGTGAGACTTCAGTCAGAAGTATGCAGAATCATCTAGATCGCTCGTTTCGAGCTATTTAAAGCGCGAAACACGTTATCTGGTTGTTTTGACCACTCCACAGTGCGTTTGATATGTAGAGCCGCCGATAACTTGGTTTTCGTGGGGTTTCCAGCTGAAATATGCATTTTATGCGATAATCTTGGTGTTTCATCTATGAGAAGTATGCAGAATCATCGAGAACGCTCTTTTCGAGCTGGTTAATGCGAGATACACGTTTTCTGATGTTTTCACCACTCCATAGTGCGTCTGATATGCAGAACCGGCGATATCTTGGTTTTCGTGGGGTTTCCAGCTGAGATATGCAATTTCTGTGATAATCTTGGTGAGTCTTCTGTCAGAAGTATGCAGAATCATCTAGATCGCTCTTTTCGAGCTATTTAATGCGAGAAACACGTTTTCTGGTGTTTTCACCACGCCACAGTGCGTTTGTTATGCAGAACCGGCGACATCGTGGTTTTCGTCGGGTTTCAAGCTGAGATATAGCATTTTCTGCGATAATATTGGTCAGACTTCAGTCAGAAGTATGCAGAATCATCTAGATCGCTCGTTTCGAGCTATTTAAAGCGAGAAACACGTTATCTGGTTGTTTTCACCACTCCACAGTGCGTTTGATATGCAGAACCGGCGATATCTTGGTTTTCGTGGGGTTTCCAGCTGAGATATGCATTTTCTGCGATACTCTTGGTGAGACTTTAGTCAGAACTATGCAGAATCATCTAGATCGCTCGTTTCGAGCTATTTAATGCGAAAAAACAAGTTTTCTGGTGTTTTGACCACTCCTCAGTGCGTTTGATATGTAGAGCCGCCGATAACTTGGTTTTCGTGGGGCTTCCAGCTGAAATATGCATTTTCTGCGATAATCTTTGTGTTTCATCTATGAGAAGGATGCAGAATCATCTAGATCGCTCTTTTCGAGCTATTTAATGCGAGAAACACGTTTTCTGGTGTTTTCACCACTCCACAGTACGTTTGATGTGCAGAACCGGTGATATCTTGGTTTTCGTGAGGTTACAAGCTGAGATATGCTCCTTCTGCGATAATCGTGGTGAGTCTTCTGTCAGAAGTATGCAGAATCATCTAGATCGCTCTTTTCGAGCTATTTAAATCGAGAAACACGTTTTCTGGTGTATTCACCACCCCACAGTGCGTTTGATATGCAGAACCGGCGACATCGTGGTTTTGGTCGGGTTTCAAGCTGAGATATGCATTTTCTGCGATAATCTTGGTGAGACTTTAGTCAGAAGTATGCAGAATCATCTAGATCGCTCGTTTCGAGCTACTTAATGCGAGAAACACGTTATCTGGTGTTTTCACCACTCCACAGTGCGTTTAACTTGCAGAACCGGCGACATCTTGGATTTCGTCGGAGTTCAAGCTGGGATATGCATTTTCAACGATAATCTTGGTAAGAATTCTGTCAGAAGTATGCAGTATCATCTAGATCGCTCTTTTCGAGCTACTTAATGCGAGAAACACGTTTTCTGGTGTGTTGACCACTCCACAGTGCGTTTGATATGTAGAACCGCCGATAACTTGGTTTTCGTGGGGATTCCAGCTGAAATATGCATTTTCTGCGATAATATTGGTGAGACTTCAGTCAGAAGTATGCAGAATCATCTAGATCGCTCGTTTCGAGCTATTTAAAGCGCGAAACACGATATCTGGTTGTTTTGACCACTCCACAGTGCGTTTGATATGTAGAGCCGCCGATAACTTGGTTTTCGTGGGCTTTCCAGCTGAAATATGCATTTTCTGCGATAATCTTGGTGAGTCTTCTGTCAGAAGTATGCAGAATCATCTAGATCGCTCTTTTCGAGCTATTTGATGCGAGAAACACGTTTTCTGGTGTTTTCACCACGCCACAGTGCGTTTGATATGCAGAACCGGCGACATCGTGGTTTTCGTCGGGTTTCAAGCTGAGATATGCATTTTCTGCGATCATATTGGTGAGACTTCAGTCAGAAGTATGCAGAATCATCTAGATCGCTCGTTTCGAGCTATTTAAAGCGCGAAACACGTTATCTGGTTGTTTTCACCACTCCATAGTGCGTCTGATATGCAGAACCGGCGATATCTTGGTTTTCGTGGGGTTTCCAGCTGAGATATGCATTTTCCGCGATAATCTTGGTGAGTCTTCTGTCAGAAGTATGCAGAA
Source organism: Anthophora plumipes (assembly GCA_951804975.1). Lineage (NCBI taxonomy): Eukaryota > Metazoa > Arthropoda > Insecta > Hymenoptera > Apidae > Anthophora > Anthophora plumipes. The sequence continues at coordinate 23,478,057 of OX638118.1, forward strand.
TCATCGAGAACGCTCTTTTCGAGCTGGTTAATGCGAGATACACGTTTTCTGATGTTTTCACCACTCCATAGTGCGTCTGATATGCAGAACCGGCGATATCTTGGTTTTCGTGGGGTTTCCAGCTGAGATATGCAATTTCTGTGATAATCTTGGTGAGTCTTCTGTCAGAAGTATGCAGAATCATCTAGATCGCTCTTTTCGAGCTATTTAATGCGAGAAACACGTTTTCTGGTGTTTTCACCACGCCACAGTGCGTTTGTTATGCAGAACCGGCGACATCGTGGTTTTCGTCGGGTTTCAAGCTGAGATATAGCATTTTCTGCGATAATATTGGTCAGACTTCAGTCAGAAGTATGCAGAATCATCTAGATCGCTCGTTTCGAGCTATTTAAAGCGAGAAACACGTTATCTGGTTGTTTTCACCACTCCACAGTGCGTTTGATATGCAGAACCGGCGATATCTTGGTTTTCGTGGGGTTTCCAGCTGAGATATGCATTTTCTGCGATACTCTTGGTGAGACTTTAGTCAGAACTATGCAGAATCATCTAGATCGCTCGTTTCGAGCTATTTAATGCGAAAAAACAAGTTTTCTGGTGTTTTGACCACTCCTCAGTGCGTTTGATATGTAGAGCCGCCGATAACTTGGTTTTCGTGGGGCTTCCAGCTGAAATATGCATTTTCTGCGATAATCTTTGTGTTTCATCTATGAGAAGGATGCAGAATCATCTAGATCGCTCTTTTCGAGCTATTTAATGCGAGAAACACGTTTTCTGGTGTTTTCACCACTCCACAGTACGTTTGATGTGCAGAACCGGTGATATCTTGGTTTTCGTGAGGTTACAAGCTGAGATATGCTCCTTCTGCGATAATCGTGGTGAGTCTTCTGTCAGAAGTATGCAGAATCATCTAGATCGCTCTTTTCGAGCTATTTAAATCGAGAAACACGTTTTCTGGTGTATTCACCACCCCACAGTGCGTTTGATATGCAGAACCGGCGACATCGTGGTTTTGGTCGGGTTTCAAGCTGAGATATGCATTTTCTGCGATAATCTTGGTGAGACTTTAGTCAGAAGTATGCAGAATCATCTAGATCGCTCGTTTCGAGCTACTTAATGCGAGAAACACGTTATCTGGTGTTTTCACCACTCCACAGTGCGTTTAACTTGCAGAACCGGCGACATCTTGGATTTCGTCGGAGTTCAAGCTGGGATATGCATTTTCAACGATAATCTTGGTAAGAATTCTGTCAGAAGTATGCAGTATCATCTAGATCGCTCTTTTCGAGCTACTTAATGCGAGAAACACGTTTTCTGGTGTGTTGACCACTCCACAGTGCGTTTGATATGTAGAACCGCCGATAACTTGGTTTTCGTGGGGATTCCAGCTGAAATATGCATTTTCTGCGATAATATTGGTGAGACTTCAGTCAGAAGTATGCAGAATCATCTAGATCGCTCGTTTCGAGCTATTTAAAGCGCGAAACACGATATCTGGTTGTTTTGACCACTCCACAGTGCGTTTGATATGTAGAGCCGCCGATAACTTGGTTTTCGTGGGCTTTCCAGCTGAAATATGCATTTTCTGCGATAATCTTGGTGAGTCTTCTGTCAGAAGTATGCAGAATCATCTAGATCGCTCTTTTCGAGCTATTTGATGCGAGAAACACGTTTTCTGGTGTTTTCACCACGCCACAGTGCGTTTGATATGCAGAACCGGCGACATCGTGGTTTTCGTCGGGTTTCAAGCTGAGATATGCATTTTCTGCGATCATATTGGTGAGACTTCAGTCAGAAGTATGCAGAATCATCTAGATCGCTCGTTTCGAGCTATTTAAAGCGCGAAACACGTTATCTGGTTGTTTTCACCACTCCATAGTGCGTCTGATATGCAGAACCGGCGATATCTTGGTTTTCGTGGGGTTTCCAGCTGAGATATGCATTTTCCGCGATAATCTTGGTGAGTCTTCTGTCAGAAGTATGCAGAATCATCTAGATCGCTCTTTTCGAGCTATTTGATGCGCGAAACACGTTTTCTGGTGTTTTCACCACGCCACAGTGCGTTTGATATGCAGAACCGGCGACATCGTGGTTTTCGTGGGGTTTCCAGCTGAGATATGCAATTTCTGTGATAATCTTGGTGAGTCTTCTGTCAGAAGTATGCAGAATCATCTAGATCGCTCTTTTCGAGCTATTTAATGCGAGAAACACGTTTTCTGGTGTTTTCACCACGCCACAGTGCGTTTGATATGCAGAACCGGCGACATCGTGGTTTTCGTCGGGTTTCAAGCTGAGATATAGCATTTTCTGCGATAATATTGGTGAGACTTCAGTCAGAAGTATGCAGAATCATCTAGATCGCTCGTTTCGAGCTATTTAAAGCGCGAAACACGATATCTGGTTGTTTTGACCACTCCACAGTGCGTTTGATATGTAGAGCCGCCGATAACTTGGTTTTCGTGGGGTTTCCAGCTGAAATATGCATTTTCTGCGATAATCTTGGTGAGTCTTCTGTCAGAAGTATGCAGAATCATCTAGATCGCTCTTTTCGAGCTATTTGATGCGAGAAACACGTTTTCTGGTGTTTTCACCACGCCACAGTGCGTTTGATATGCAGAACCGGCGACATCGTGGTTTTCGTCGGGTTTCAAGCTGAGATATGCATTTTCTGCGATCATATTGGTGAGACTTCAGTCAGAAGTATGCAGAATCATCTAGATCGCTCGTTTCGAGCTATTTAAAGCGCGAAACACGTTATCTGGTTCTTTTCACCACTCCACAGTGCGTTTGATATGTAGAGCCGCCGATAACTTGGTTTTCGTGGGGTTTCCAGCTGAAATATGCATTTTCTGCGATAATCTTGGTGTTTCATCTATGAGAAGTATGCAGAATCATCGAGAACGCTCTTTTCGAGCTGGTTAATGCGAGATACACGTTTTCTGATGTTTTCACCACTCCATAGTGCGTCTGATATGCAGAATCGGCGATATCTTGGTTTTCGTGGGGTTTCCAGCTGAGATATGCAATTTCTGTGATAATCATGGTGAGTCTTCTGTCAGAAGTATGCAGAATCATCTAGATCGCTCTTTTCGAGCTATTTAATGCGAGAAACACGTTTTCTGGTGTTTTCACCACGCCACAGTGCGTTTGTTATGCAGAACCGGCGACATCGTGGTTTTCGTCGGGTTTCAAGCTGAGATATAGCATTTTCTGCGATAATATTGGTCAGACTTCAGTCAGAAGTATGCAGAATCATCTAGATCGCTCGTTTCGAGCTATTTAAAGCGAGAAACACGTTATCTGGTTGTTTTCACCACTCCACAGTGCGTTTGATATGCAGAACCGGCGATATCTTGGTTTTCGTGGGGTTTCCGGCTGAGATATGCATTTTCTGCGATACTCTTGGTGAGACTTTAGTCAGAACTATGCAGAATCATCTAGATCGCTCGTTTCGAGCTATTTAATGCGAAAAAACAAGTTTTCTGGTGTTTTGACCACTCCTCAGTGCGTTTGATATGTAGAGCCGCCGATAACTTGGTTTTCGTGGGGCTTCCAGCTGAAATATGCATTTTCTGCGATAATCTTTGTGTTTCATCTATGAGAAGTATGCAGAATCATCTAGATCGCTCTTTTCGAGCTATTTAAATCGAGAAACACGTTTTCTGGTGTATTCACCACCCCACAGTGCGTTTGATATGCAGAACCGGCGACATCGTGGTTTTGGTCGGGTTTCAAGCTGAGATATGCATTTTCTGCGATAATCTTGGTGAGACTTTAGTCAGAAGTATGCAGAATCATCTAGATCGCTCGTTTCGAGCTACTTAATGCGAGAAACACGTTATCTGGTGTTTTCACCACTCCACAGTGCGTTTAACTTGCAGAACCGGCGACATCTTGGATTTCGTCGGAGTTCAAGCTGGGATATGCATTTTCAACGATAATCTTGGTAAGAATTCTGTCAGAAGTATGCAGTATCATCTAGATCGCTCTTTTCGAGCTACTTAATGCGAGAAACACGTTTTCTGGTGTGTTGACCACTCCACAGTGCGTTTGATATGTAGAACCGCCGATAACTTGGTTTTCGTGGGGATTCCAGCTGAAATATGCATTTTCTGCGATAATATTGGTGAGACTTCAGTCAGAAGTATGCAGAATCATCTAGATCGCTCGTTTCGAGCTATTTAAAGCGCGAAACACGATATCTGGTTGTTTTGACCACTCCACAGTGCGTTTGATATGTAGAGCCGCCGATAACTTGGTTTTCGTGGGGTTTCCAGCTGAAATATGCATTTTCTGCGATAATCTTGGTGAGTCTTCTGTCAGAAGTTTGCAGAATCATCTAGATCGCTCTTTTCGAGCTATTTGATGCGAGAAACACGTTTTCTGGTGTTTTCACCACGCCACAGTGCGTTTGATATGCAGAACCGGCGACATCGTGGTTTTCGTCGGGTTTCAAGCTGAGATATAGCATTTTCTGCGATACTATTGGTGAGACTTCAGTCAGAAGTATGCAGAATCATCTAAATCGCTCGTTTCGAGCTATTTAAAGCGAGAAACACGTTATCTGGTTGTTTTCACCACGCCACAGTGCGTTTGATATGCAGAACCGGCGACATCGTGGTTTTCGTCGGGTTTCAAGCTGAGATATGCATTTTCTGCGATCATATTGGTGAGACTTCAGTCAGAAGTATGCAGAATCATCTAGATCGCTCGTTTCGAGCTATTTAAAGCGCGAAACACGTTATCTGGTTGTTTTCACCACTCCATAGTGCGTCTGATATGCAGAACCGGCGATATCTTGGTTTTCGTGGGGTTTCCAGCTGAGATATGCATTTTCCGCGATAATCTTGGTGAGTCTTCTGTCAGAAGTATGCAGAATCATCTAGATCGCTCTTTTCGAGCTATTTGATGCGCGAAACACGTTTTCTGGTGTTTTCACCACGCCACAGTGCGTTTGATATGCAGAACCGGCGACATCGTGGTTTTCGTGGGGTTTCCAGCTGAGATATGCAATTTCTGTGATAATCTTGGTGAGTCTTCTGTCAGAAGTATGCAGAATCATCTAGATCGCTCTTTTCGAGCTATTTAATGCGAGAAACACGTTTTCTGGTGTTTTCACCACGCCACAGTGCGTTTGATATGCAGAACCGGCGACATCGTGGTTTTCGTCGGGTTTCAAGCTGAGATATGCAATTTCTGTGATAATATTGGTGAGACTTCAGTCAGAAGTATGCAGAATCATCTAGATCGCTCTTTTCGAGCTATTTAATGCGAGAAACACGTTTTCTGGTGTTTTCACCACGCCACAGTGCGTTTGATATGCAGAACCGGCGACATCGTGGTTTTCGTCGGGTTTCAAGCTGAGATATAGCATTTTCTGCGATAATATTGGTGAGACTTCAGTCAGAAGTATGCAGAATCATCTAGATCGCTCGTTTCGAGCTATTTAAAGCGAGAAACACGTTATCTGGTTGTTTTCACCACTCCACAGTGCGTTTGATATGCAGAACCCGCGATATCTTGGTTTTCGTGGGGTTTCCAGCTGAGATATGCATTTTCTGCGATAATCTTGGTGAGACTTTAGTCAGAACTATGCAGAATCATCTAGATCGCTCGTTTCGAGCTATTTAATGCGAAAAAACAAGTTTTCTGGTGTTTTGACCACTCCTCAGTGCGTTTGATATGTAGAGCCGCCGATAACTTGGTTTTCGTGGGGCTTCCAGCTGAAATATGCATTTTCTGCGATAATCTTTGTGTTTCATCTATGAGAAGTATGCAGAATCATCTAGATCGCTCTTTTCGAGCTATTTAAATCGAGAAACACGTTTTCTGGTGTATTCACCACCCCACAGTGCGTTTGATATGCAGAACCGGCGACATCGTGGTTTTGGTCGGAGTTCAAGCTGGGATATGCATTTTCAACGATAATCTTGGTAAGAATTCTGTCAGAAGTATGCAGTATCATCTAGATCGCTCTTTTCGAGCTACTTAATGCGAGAAACACGTTTTCTGGTGTTTTGACCACTCCACAGTGCGTTTGATATGTAGAACCGCCGATAACTTGGTTTTCGTGGGGATTCCAGCTGAAATATGCATTTTCTGCGATAATATTGGTGAGACTTCAGTCAGAAGTATGCAGAATCATCTAGATCGCTCGTTTCGAGTTATTTAATGCGAGAAACACGTTATCTGGTTGTTTTCACCACTCCACAGTGCGTTTGATATGCAGAACCGGCGACAACTTGATTTTCGTGAGGTTTCAAGCTGAGATATGCATTTTCTGCGATAATCTTGGTGAGCCTTCTGTCAGAAGTATGCAGAATCATCTAGATCGCACTTTTCGAGCTATTTGATGCGAGAAACACGTTTTCTGGTGTTTTCCCCACTCCACAGTGCGTTTGATATGCAGAACAGTCGACATCGTGGTTTTCGTGGGGTTTCCAGCTGAGATATGCATTTTCTGCGATCATATTGGTGAGTCTTCTGTCAGAAGTATGCAGAATCATCTAGATCGCTCTTTTCGAGCTATTTGATGCGAGAAACACGTTTTCTGGTATTTTCACCACTCCACAGTGCGTTTGATATGCAGAACCGGCGACATCTTGATTTCCGTGAGGTTTCAAGCTGAGATATGCATTTTCTGCGATCATATTGGTGAGACTTCAGTCAGAAGTATGCAGAATCATCTAGATCGCTCGTTTCGAGCTATCTAAAGCGCGAAACACGTTATCTGGTTGTTTTGACCACTCCACAGTGCGTTTGATATGTAGAGCCGCCGATAACTTGGTTTTCGTGGGGTTTCCAGCTGAAATATGCATTTTCTGCGATAATCTTGGTGTTTCATCTATGAGAAGTATGCAGAATCATCGAGAACGCTCTTTTCGAGCTGGTTAATGCGAGATACACGTTTTCTGATGTTTTCACCACTCCATAGTGCGTCTGATATGCAGAACCGGCGATATCTTGGTTTTCGTGGGGTTTCCAGCTGAGATATGCAATTTCTGTGATAATCTTGGTGAGTCTTCTGTCAGAAGTATGCAGAATCATCTAGATCGCTCTTTTTGAGCTATTTAATGCGAGAAACACGTTTTCTGGTGTTTTCACCACGCCACAGTGCGTTTGATATGCAGAACCGGCGACATCGTGGTTTTCGTCGGGTTTCAAGCTGAGATATAGCATTTTCTGCGATAATATTGGTGAGACTTCAGTCAGAAGTATGCAGAATCATCTAGATCGCTCGTTTCGAGCTATTTAAAGCGAGAAACACGTTATCTGGTTGTTTTCACCACTCCACAGTGTGTTTGATATGCAGAACCGGCGATATCTTGGTTTTCGTGGGGTTTCCAGCTGAGATATGCATTTTCTGCGATAATCTTGGTGAGACTTTAGTCAGAACTATGCAGAATCATCTAGATCGCTCGTTTCGAGCTATTTAATGCGAAAAAACAAGTTTTCTGGTGTTTTGACCACTCCTCAGTGCGTTTGATATGTAGAGCCGCCGATAACTTGGTTTTCGTGGGGCTTCCAGCTGAAATATGCATTTTCTGCGATAATCTTTGTGTTTCATCTATGAGAAGTATGCAGAATCATCTAGATCGCTCTTTTCGAGCTATTTAAATCGGGAAACACGTTTTCTGGTGTATTCACCACCCCACAGTGCGTTTGATATGCAGAACCGGCGACATCGTGGTTTTGGTCGGGTTTCAAGCTGAGATATGCATTTTCTGCGATAATATTGGTGAGACTTCAGTCAGAAGTATGCAGAATCATCTAGATCGCTCGTTTCGAGCTATTTAAAGCGCGAAACACGTTATCTGGTTGTTTTGACCACTCCACAGTGCGTTTGATATGTAGAGCCGCCGATAACTTGGTTTTCGTGGGGTTTCCAGCTGAAAGATGCATTTTCTGCGATAATCTTGGTGAGTCTTCTGTCAGAAGTATGCAGAATCATCTAGATCGCTCTTTTCGAGCTATTTGATGCGAGAAACACGTTTTCTGGTGTTTTCACCACGCCACAGTGCGTTTGATATGCAGAACTGGCGACATCGTGGTTTTCGTCGGGTTTCAAGCTGAGATATGCATTTTCTGCGATCATATTGGTGAGACTTCTGTCAGAAGTATGCAGAATCATCTAGATCGCTCGTTTCGAGCTATTTAAAGCGCGAAACACGTTATCTGGTTGTTTTCACCACTCCATAGTGCGTCTGATATGCAGAACCGGCGATATCTTGGTTTTCGTGGGGTTTCCAGCTGAGATATGCATTTTCCGCGATAATCTTGGTGAGTCTTCTGTCAGAAGTATGCAGAATCATCTAGATCGCTCTTTTCGAGCTATTTGATGCGAGAAACACGTTTTCTGGTGTTTTCACCACGCCACAGTGCGTTTGATATGCAGAACCGGCGACATCGTGGTTTTCGTCGGGTTTCAAGCTGAGATATGCATTTTCTGCGATCATATTGGTGAGACTTCAGTCAGAAGTATGCAGAATCAGCTAGATCGCTCGTTTCGAGCTATGTAAAGCGCGAAACACGTTATCTGGTTGTTTTGACCACTCCACAGTGCGTTTGATATGTAGAGCCGCCGATAACTTGGTTTTCGTGGGGTTTCCAGCTGAAATATGCATTTTCTGCGATAATCTTGGTGTTTCATCTATGAGAAGTATGCAGAATCATCGAGAACGCTCTTTTCGAGCTGGTTAATGCGAGATACACGTTTTCTGATGTTTTCACCACTTCATAGTGCGTCTGATATGCAGAACCGGCGATATCTTGGTTTTCGTGGGGTTTCCAGCTGAGATATGCAATTTCTGTGATAATCTTGGTGAGTCTTCTGTCAGAAGTATGCAGAATCATCTAGATCGCTCTTTTCGAGCTATTTAATGCGAGAAACACGTTTTCTGGTGTTTTCACCACGCCACAGTGCGTTTGATATGCAGAACCGGCGACATCGTGGTTTTCGTCGGGTTTCAAGCTGAGATATAGCATTTTCTGCGATAATATTGGTGAGACTTCAGTCAGAAGTATGCAGAATCATCTAGATCGCTCGTTTCGAGCTATTTAAAGCGAGAAACACGTTATCTGGTTGTTTTCACCACTCCACAGTGCGTTTGATATGCAGAACCGGCGATATCTTGGTTTTCGTGGGGTTTCCAGCTGAGATATGCATTTTCTGCGATAATCTTGGTGAGACTTTAGTCAGAACTATGCAGAATCATCTAGATCGCTCGTTTCGAGCTATTTAATGCGAAAAAACAAGTTTTCTGGTGTTTTGACCACTCCTCAGTGCGTTTGATATGTAGAGCCGCCGATAACTTGGTTTTCGTGGGGCTTCCAGCTGAAATATGCATTTTCTGCGATAATCTTTGTGTTTCATCTATGAGAAGTATGCAGAATCATCTAGATCGCTCTTTTCGAGCTATTTAAATCGAGAAACACGTTTTCTGGTGTATTCACCACCCCACAGTGCGTTTGATATGCAGAACCGGCGACATCGTGGTTTTGGTCGGAGTTCAAGCTGGGATATGCATTTTCAACGATAATCTTGGTAAGAATTCTGTCAGAAGTATGCAGTATCATCTAGATCGCTCTTTTCGAGCTACTTAATGCGAGAAACACGTTTTCTGGTGTTTTGACCACTCCACAGTGCGTTTGATATGTAGAACCGCCGATAACTTGGTTTTCGTGGGGATTCCAGCTGAAATATGCATTTTCTGCGATAATATTGGTGAGACTTCAGTCAGAAGTATGCAGAATCATCTAGATCGCTCGTTTCGAGTTATTTAATGCGAGAAACACGTTATCTGGTTGTTTTCACCACTCCACAGTGCGTTTGATATGCAGAACCGGCGACATCTTGATTTTCGTGAGGTTTCAAGCTGAGATATGCATTTTCTGCGATAATCTTGGTGAGTCTTCTGTCAGAAGTATGCAGAATCATCTAGATCGCACTTTTCGAGCTATTTGATGCGAGAAACACGTTTTCTGGTGTTTTCACCACTCCACAGTGCGTTTGATATGCAGAACAGTCGACATCGTGGTTTTCGTGGGGTTTCCAGCTGAGATATGCATTTTCTGCGATCATATTGGTGAGTCTTCTGTCAGAAGTATGCAGAATCATCTAGATCGCTCTTTTCGAGCTATTTGATGCGAGAAACACGTTTTCTGGTATTTTCACCACTCCACAGTGCGTTTGATATGCAGAACCGGCGACATCTTGATTTCCGTGAGGTTTCAAGCTGAGATATGCATTTTCTGCGATAATCTTGGTGAGTCTTCTGTCAGAAGTATGCAGAATCATCTAGATCGCTCTTTTCGAGCTATTTGATGCGAGAAACACGTTTTCTGGTGTTTTCACCACTCCACAGTTCGTTTGATATGCAGAACCGGCGACATCGTGTTTTTCGTCGGGTTTCAAGCTGAGATATGCATTTTCTGCGATCATATTGGTGAGACTTCAGTCAGAAGTATGCAGAATCATCTAGATCGCTCTTTTCGAGCTATTTGATGCGAGAAACACGTTTTCTGGTGTTTTCACCACGCCACAGTGCGTTTGATATGCAGAACCGGCGATATCTTGGTTTTCGTGGGGTTTCCAGCTGAGATATGCATTTTCCGCGATAATCTTGGTGAGTCTTCTGTCAGAAGTATGCAGAATCATCTAGATCGCTCTATTCGAGCTATTTGATGCGAGAAACACGTTTTCTGGTGTTTTCACCACTCCACAGTGCGTTTGATATGCAGAACCGGCGACATCTTGATTTCCGTGAGGATTCAAGCTGAGATATGCATTTTCTGCGATAATCTTGGTGAGTCTTCTGTCAGAAGCATGCAGAATCATCTAGATCGCTCTTTTCGAGCTATTTGATGCGAGAAACACGTTTTCTGGTGTTTTCACCACTCCATAGTGCGTCTGATATGCAGAACCGGCGATATCTTGGTTTTCGTGGGGTTTCCAGCTGAGATATGCATTTTCCGCGATAATCTTGGTGAGTCTTCTGTCAGAAGTATGCAGAATCATCTAGATCGCTCTTTTCGAGCTATTTGATGCGAGAAACACGTTTTCTGGTGTTTTCACCACGCCACAGTGCGTTTGATATGCAGAAACGGCGACATCGTGGTTTTCGTCGGGTTTCAAGCTGAGATATGCATTTCCTGCGATCATATTGGTGAGACTTCAGTCAGAAGTATGCAGAACCATCTAGATCGCTCGTTTCGAGCTATCTAAAGCGCGAAACACGTTATCTGGTTGTTTTGACCACTCCACAGTGCGTTTGATATGTAGAGCCGCCGATAACTTGGTTTTCGTGGGGTTTCCAGCTGAAATATGCATTTTCTGCGATAATCTTGGTGTTTCATCTATGAGAAGTATGCAGAATCATCGAGAACGCTCTTTTCGAGCTGGTTAATGCGAGATACACGTTTTCTGATGTTTTCACCACTCCATAGTGCGTCTGATATGCAGAACCGGCGATATCTTGGTTTTCGTGGGGTTTCCAGCTGAGATATGCAATTTCTGTGATAATCTTGGTGAGTCTTCTGTCAGAAGTATGCAGAATCATCTAGATCGCTCTTTTCGAGCTATTTAATGCGAGAAACACGTTTTCTGGTGTTTTCACCACGCCACAGTGCGTTTGGTATGCAGAACCGGCGACATCGTGGTTTTCGTCGGGTTTCAAGCTGAGATATAGCATTTTCTGCGATAATATTGGTGAGACTTCAGTCAGAAGTATGCAGAATCATCTAGATCGCTCTTTTCGAGCTATTTGATGCGAGAAACACGTTTTCTGGTGTTTTCACCACTCCACAGTTCGTTTGATATGCAGAACCGGCGACATCGTGTTTTTCGTCGGGTTTCAAGCTGAGATATGCATTTTCTGCGATCATATTGGTGAGACTTCAGTCAGAAGTATGCAGAATCACCTAGATCGCTCGTTTCGAGCTATTTAATGCGCGAAACACGTTATCTGGTTGTTTTCACCACTCCACAGTGCGTTTGATATGCAGAACCGGCGACATCTTGATTTTCGTGAGGTTTCAAGCTGAGATATGCATTTTCTGCGATAATCTTGGTGTGACTTCTGTCAGAAGTATGCAGAATCATCGCGATCGCTCTATTCGAGCTATTTAATGCGAGAAACACGTTATCTGGTGTTTTCATCACTCCACAGGGCGTTTGATATGCAGAACCGGCGATATCTTGGTTTTCCTGGGGTTTCCAGCTGAGATATGCATTTTCTGTGATAATCTTGGTGAGTCTTCTGTCAGAAGTATGCAGAATCATCTAGATCGCTCTTTTCGAGCTGTTTAATGCGAGAAACAGGTTTTCTGGTGTTTTCACCACGCCACAGTGCGTTTGATATGCAGAACCGGCGATATCTTGGTTTTCGTGGGGTTTCCAGCTGAAATATGCATTTTCTGCGATAATCTTGGTGTTTCATCTATGAGAAGTATGCAGAATCATCGAGAACGCTCTTTTCGAGCTAGTTAATGCGAGATACACGTTTTCTGGTGTTTTCACCACTCCATAGTGCGTCTGATATGCAGAACCGGCGATATCTTGGTTTTCGTGGGGTTTCCAGCTGAGATATGCATTTTCCGCGATAATCTTGGTGAGTCTTCTGTCAGAAGTATGCAGAATCATCTAGATCGCTCTTTTCGAGCTATTTGATGCGAGAAACACGTTTTCTGGTGTTTTCACCACACCACAGTGCGTTTGATATGCAGAACCGGCGACATCGTGGTTTTCGTCGGGTTTCAAGCTGAGATATGCATTTTCTGCGATCATATTGGTGAGACTTCAGTCAGAAGTATGCAGAATCATCTAGATCGCTCGTTTCGAGCTATTTAAAGCGAGAAACACGTTATCTGGTTGTTTTGACCACTCCACAGTGCGTCTGATATGCAGAACCGGCGATATCTTGGTTTTCGTGGGGTTTCCAGCTGAGATATGCAATTTCTGTGATAATCTTGGTGAGTCTTCTGTCAGAAGTATGCAGAATCATCTAGATCGCTCTTTTCGAGCTATTTGATGCGAGAAACACGTTTTCTGGTGTTTTCACCACTCCACAGTTCGTTTGATATGCAGAACCGGCGACATCGTGTTTTTCGTCGGGTTTCAAGCTGAGATATGCATTTTCTGCGATCATATTGGTGAGACTTCAGTCAGAAGTATGCAGAATCACCTAGATCGCTCGTTTCGAGCTATTTAATGCGTGAAACACGTTATCTGGTTGTTTTCACCACTCCACAGTGCGTTTGATATGCAGAACCGGCGACATCTTGATTTTCGTGAGGTTTCAAGCTGAGATATGCATTTTCTGCGATAATCTTGGTGAGACTTCTGTCAGAAGTATGCAGAATCATCGCGATCGCTCTATTCGAGCTATTTAATGCGAGAAACACGTTATCTGGTGTTTTCATCACTCCACAGGGCGTTTGATATGCAGAACCGGCGATATCTTGGTTTTCCTGGGGTTTCCAGCTGAGATATGCATTTTCTGTGATAATCTTGGTGAGTCTTCTGTCAGAAGTATGCAGAATCATCTAGATCGCTCTTTTCGAGCTGTTTAATGCGAGAAACAGGTTTTCTGGTGTTTTCACCACGCCACAGTGCGTTTGATATGCAGAACCGGCGATATCTTGGTTTTCGTGGGGTTTCCAGCTGAAATATGCATTTTCTGCGATAATCTTGGTGTTTCATCTATGAGAAGTATGCAGAATCATCGAGAACGCTCTTTTCGAGCTAGTTAATGCGAGATACACGTTTTCTGGTGTTTTCACCACTCCATAGTGCGTCTGATATGCAGAACCGGCGATATCTTGGTTTTCGTGGTGTTTCCAGCTGAGATATGCATTTTCCGCGATAATCTTGGTGAGTCTTCTGTCAGAAGTATGCAGAATCATCTAGATCGCTCTTTTCGAGCTATTTGATGCGAGAAACACGTTTTCTGGTGTTTTCACCACGCCACAGTGCGTTTGATATGCAGAACCGGCGACATCGTGGTTTTCGTCGGGTTTCAAGCTGAGATATGCATTTTCTGCGATCATATTGGTGAGACTTCAGTCAGAAGTATGCAGAATCATCTAGATCGCTCGTTTCGAGCTATTTAAAGCGAGAAACACGTTATCTGGTTGTTTTGACCACTCCACAGTGCGTTTGATATGTAGAGCCGCCGATAACTTGGTTTTCGTGGGGTTTCCAGCTGAAATATGCATTTTCTGCGATAATCTTGGTGTTTCATCTATGAGAAGTATGCAGAATCATCGAGAACGCTCTTTTCGAGCTAGTTAATGCGAGATACACGTTTTCTGATGTTTTCACCACTCCATAGTGCGTCTGATATGCAGAACCGGCGATATCTTGGTTTTCGTGGGGTTTCCAGCTGAGATATGCAATTTCTGTGATAATCTTGGTGAGTCTTCTGTCAGAAGTATGCAGAATCATCTAGATCGCTCTTTTCGAGCTATTTAATTCGAGAAACACGTTATCTGGTGTTTTCACCACTCCACAGTGCGTTTAACTTGCAGAACCGGCGACATCTTGGATTTCGTCGGAGTTCAAGCTGGGATATGCATTTTCAACGATAATCTTGGTAAGAATTCTGTCAGAAGTATGCAGAATCATCGCGATCGCTCTATTCGAGCTATTTAATGCGAGAAACACGTTATCTGGTGTTTTCATCACTCCACAGGGCGTTTGATATGCAGAACCGGCGATATCTTGGTTTTCCTGGGGTTTCCAGCTGAGATATGCATTTTCTGTGATAATCTTGGTGAGTCTTCTGTCAGAAGTATGCAGAATCATCTAGATCGCTCTTTTCGAGCTGTTTAATGCGAGAAACAGGTTTTCTGGTGTTTTCACCACGCCACAGTGCGTTTGATATGCAGAACCGGCGATATCTTGGTTTTCGTGGGGTTTCCAGCTGAAATATGCATTTTCTGCGATAATCTTGGTGTTTCATCTATGAGAAGTATGCAGAATCATCGAGAACGCTCTTTTCGAGCTAGTTAATGCGAGATACACGTTTTCTGGTGTTTTCACCACTCCATAGTGCGTCTGATATGCAGAACCGGCGATATCTTGGTTTTCGTGGGGTTTCCAGCTGAGATATGCATTTTCCGCGATAATCTTGGTGAGTCTTCTGTCAGAAGTATGCAGAATCATCTAGATCGCTCTTTTCGAGCTATTTGATGCGAGAAACACGTTTTCTGGTGTTTTCACCACGCCACAGTGCGTTTGATATGCAGAACCGGCGACATCGTGGTTTTCGTCGGGTTTCAAGCTGAGATATGCATTTTCTGCGATCATATTGGTGAGACTTCAGTCAGAAGTATGCAGAATCATCTAGATCGCTCGTTTCGAGCTATTTAAAGCGAGAAACACGTTATCTGGTTGTTTTCACCACTCCACAGTGCGTTTGATATGCAGAACCGGCGATATCTTGGTTTTCGTGGGGTTTCCAGCTGAGATATGCATTTTCTGCTATAATCTTGGTGAGTCTTCTGTCAGAAGTATGCAGAATCATCGAGATCGCTCTATTCGAGCTATTTAATGCGAGAAACACGTTATCTGGTTGTTTTCACCACTCCACAGTGCGTTTGATATGCAGAACCGGCGATATCTTGGTTTTGGTGGGGTTTCCAGCTGAGATATGCATTTTCTGCGATAATCTTGGTGAGACTTCAGTCAGAAGTATGCAGAATCATCTAGATCGCTCGTTTCGAGCTATTTAAAGCGAGAAACACGTTATCTGGTTGTTTTGACCACTCCACAGTGCGTTTGATATGTAGAGCCGCCGATAACCTGGTTTTCGTGGGGCTTCCAGCTGAAATATGCATTTTCTGCGATAATCTTTGTGTTTCATCTATGAGAAGTATGCAGAATCATCTAGATCGCTCTTTTCGAGCTATTTAATTCGAGAAACACGTTTTCTGGTGTATTCACCACCCCACTGTGCGTTTGATATGCAGAACCGGCGACATCGTGGTTTTGGTCGGGTTTCAAGCTGAGATATGCATTTTCTGCGATAATCTTGGTGAGACTTTAGTCAGAAGTATGCAGAATCATCTAGATCGCTCGTTTCGAGCTACTTAATGCGAGAAACACGTTATCTGGTGTTTTCACCACTCCACAGTGCGTTTAACTTGCAGAACCGTCGACATCTTGGATTTCGTCGGGGTTCAAGCTGGGATATGCATTTTCAACGATAATCTTGGTAAGAATTCTGTCAGAAGTATGCAGAATCATCGAGATCGCTCTATTCGATCTATTTAATGCGAGAAACACGTTATCTGGTTGTTTTCGCCACTCCACAGTGCGTTTGATATGCAGAAACGGAGATATCTTGGTTTCGGTCGGGTTTCAAGCTGAGATATGCATTTTCTGCGATAATCTTGGTGAGTCTTCTGTCAGAAGTATGCAGAATCATCGCGATCGCTCTATTCGAGCTATCTAATGCGAGAAACACGTTATCTGGTGTTTTCATCACTCCACAGGGCGTTTGATATGCAGAACCGGCGATATCTTGGTTTTCGTGGGGTTTCCAGCTGAGATATGCATTTTCTGGTGATAATCTTGGTGAGTCTTCTGTCAGAAGTATGCAGAATCATCTAGATCGCTCTTTTCGAGCTGTTTAATGCGAGAAACAGGTTTTCTGGTGTTTTCACCACGCCACAGTGCGTTTGATATGCAGAACCGGCGATATCTTGGTTTTCGTGGGGTTTCCAGCTGAAATATGCATTTTCTGCGATAATCTTGGTGTTTCATCTATGAGAAGTATGCAGAATCATCGAGAACGCTCTTTTCGAGCTAGTTAATGCGAGATACACGTTTTCTGGTGTTTTCACCACTCCATAGTGCGTCTGATATGCAGAACCGGCGATATCTTGGTTTTCGTGGGGTTTCCAGCTGAGATATGCATTTTCCGCGATAATCTTGGTGAGTCTTCTGTCAGAAGTATGCAGAATCATCTAGATCGCTCTTTTCGAGCTATTTGATGCGAGAAACACGTTTTCTGGTGTTTTCACCACGCCACAGTGCGTTTGATATGCAGAACCGGCGACATCGTGGTTTTCGTCGGGTTTCAAGCTGAGATATGCATTTTCTGCGATCATATTGGTGAGACTTCAGTCAGAAGTATGCAGAATCATCTAGATCGCTCGTTTCGAGCTATTTAAAGCGAGAAACACGTTATCTGGTTGTTTTGACCACTCCACAGTGCGTTTGATATGTAGAGCCGCCGATAACTTGGTTTTCGTGGGGTTTCCAGCTGAAATATGCATTTTCTGCGATAATCTTGGTGTTTCATCTATGAGAAGTATGCAGAATCATCGAGAACGCTCTTTTCGAGCTAGTTAATGCGAGAAACACGTTATCTGGTTGTTTTCACCACTCCACAGTGCGTTTGATATGCAGAACCGGCGATATCTTGGTGTTCGTGGGGTTTCCAGCTGAGATATGCATTTTCTGCTATAATCTTGGTGAGTCTTCTGTCAGAAGTATGCAGAATCATCGAGATCGCTCTATTCGAGCTATTTAATGCGAGAAACACGTTATCTGGTTGTTTTCACCACTCCACAGTGCGTTTGATATGCAGAACCGGCGATATCTTGGTTTTCGTGGGGTTTCCAGCTGAGATATGCATTTTCTGCGATAATCTTGGTGAGACTTTAGTCAGAATTATGCAGAATCATCTAGATCGCTCGTTTCGAGCTATTTAATGCGAAAAAACAAGTTTTCTGGTGTTTTGACCACTCCACAGTGCGTTTGATATGTAGAGCCGCCGATAACTTGGTTTTCGTGGGGCTTCCAGCTGAAATATGCATTTTCTGCGATAATCTTTGTGTTTCATCTATGAGAAGTATGCAGAATCATCTAGATCGCTCTTTTCGAGCTATTTAAATCGAGAAACACGTTTTCTGGTGTATTCACCACCCCACAGTGCGTTTGATATGCAGAACCGGCGACATCGTGGTTTTGGTCGGGTTTCAAGCTGAGATATGCATTTTCTGCGATAATCTTGGTGAGACTTTAGTCAGAAGTATGCAGAATCATCTAGATCGCTCGTTTCGAACTACTTAATGCGAGAAACACGTTATCTGGTGTTTTCACCACTCCACAGTGCGTTTAACTTGCAGAACCGGCGACATCTTGGATTTCGTCGGAGTTCAAGCTGGGATATGCATTTTCAACGATAATCTTGGTAAGAATTCTGTCAGAAGTATGCAGAATCATCGCGATCGCTCTATTCGAGCTATTTAATGCGAGAAACACGTTATCTGGTGTTTTCATCACTCCACAGGGCGTTTGATATGCAGAACCGGCGATATCTTGGTTTTCCTGGGGTTTCCAGCTGAGATATGCATTTTCTGTGATAATCTTGGTGAGTCTTCTGTCAGAAGTATGCAGAATCATCTAGATCGCTCTTTTCGAGCTGTTTAATGCGAGAAACAGGTTTTCTGGTGTTTTCACCACGCCACAGTGCGTTTGATATGCAGAACCGGCGATATCTTGGTTTTCGTGGGGTTTCCAGCTGAAATATGCATTTTCTGCGATAATCTTGGTGTTTCATCTATGAGAAGTATGCAGAATCATCGAGAACGCTCTTTTCGAGCTAGTTAATGCGAGATACACGTTTTCTGGTGTTTTCACCACTCCATAGTGCGTCTGATATGCAGAACCGGCGATATCTTGGTTTTCGTGGGGTTTCCAGCTGAGATATGCATTTTCCGCGATAATCTTGGTGAGTCTTCTGTCAGAAGTATGCAGAATCATCTAGATCGCTCTTTTCGAGCTATTTGATGCGAGAAACACGTTTTCTGGTGTTTTCACCACGCCACAGTGCGTTTGATATGCAGAACCGGCGACATCGTGGTTTTCGTCGGGTTTCAAGCTGAGATATGCATTTTCTGCGATCATATTGGTGAGACTTCAGTCAGAAGTATGCAGAATCATCTAGATCGCTCGTTTCGAGCTATTTAAAGCGAGAAACACGTTATCTGGTTGTTTTCACCACTCCACAGTGCGTTTGATATGCAGAACCGGCGATATCTTGGTTTTCGTGGGGTTTCCAGCTGAGATATGCATTTTCTGCTATAATCTTGGTGAGTCTTCTGTCAGAAGTATGCAGAATCATCGAGATCGCTCTATTCGAGCTATTTAATGCGAGAAACACGTTATCTGGTTGTTTTCACCACTCCACAGTGCGTTTGATATGCAGAACCGGCGATATCTTGGTTTTCGTGTGGTTTCCAGCTGAGATATGCATTTTCTGCGATAATCTTGGTGAGACTTCAGTCAGAAGTATGCAGAATCATCTAGATCGCTCGTTTCGAGCTATTTAAAGCGAGAAACACGTTATCTGGTTGTTTTGACCACTCCACAGTGCGTTTGATATGTAGAGCCGCCGATAACTTGGTTTTCGTGGGGCTTCCAGCTGAAATATGCATTTTCTGCGATAATCTTTGTGTTTCATCTATGAGAAGTATGCAGAATCATCTAGATCGCTCTTTTCGAGCTATTTAATTCGAGAAACACGTTTTCTGGTGTATTCACCACCCCACTGTGCGTTTGATATGCAGAACCGGCGACATCGTGGTTTTGGTCGGGTTTCAAGCTGAGATATGCATTTTCTGCGATAATCTTGGTGAGACTTTAGTCAGAAGTATGCAGAATCATCTAGATCGCTCGTTTCGAGCTACTTAATGCGAGAAACACGTTATCTGGTGTTTTCACCACTCCACAGTGCGTTTAACTTGCAGAACCGTCGACATCTTGGATTTCGTCGGGGTTCAAGCTGGGATATGCATTTTCAACGATAATCTTGGTAAGAATTCTGTCAGAAGTATGCAGAATCATCTAGATCGCTCTTTTCGAGCTATTTAATTCGAGAAACACGTTTTCTGGTGTATTCACCACCCCACTGTGCGTTTGATATGCAGAACCGGCGACATCGTGGTTTTGGTCGGGTTTCAAGCTGAGATATGCATTTTCTGCGATCATATTGGTGAGACTTCAGTCAGAAGTATGCAGAATCACCTAGATCGCTCTATTCGAGCTATTTAATGCGAGAAACACGTTATCTGGTTGTTTTCACCACTCCACAGTGCGTTTGATATGCAGAACCGGCGACATCTTGGTTTTCGTGGGGTTTCCAGCTGAAATATTCATTTTCTGCGATAATATTGGTGAGACTTCAGTCAGAAGTATGCAGAATCATCTAGATCGCTCTTTTCGAGCTACTTAATGCACGAAACACGTTTCTGGTGTTTTCACCACTCCACAGTGCGTTTGATATGCAGAACCGGCGACATCTTGATTTTCGTGAGGTTTCTAGCTGAGATATGCATTTTCTGCGATAATATTGGTGAGACTTCAGTCAGAAGTATGCAGAATCATCCAGAACGCTCTTATCGAGCTAGTTAATGCGAGTAACACGTTTTCTGGTGTTTTCACCACTCAACGGAGCGTCTGGTACGCAGAACCGGCGACATCTTGGTTTTCGTCGGGTTTCAAGCTGAGATATGCATTTTCGGCGATAATCTTGGTGAGTCTTCTGTCAGAAGTATGCAGAAGCATCTAGATCGCTCTTTTCGAGCTATTTAATGCGAGAAACACGTTTGCTGGTGTTTTCACCACTCCACAGTGCGTCTGATATGCAGAACTGGCGACACCTTGGTTTTCGTGGGGTTTCTAGCTGGGATATGCATTTTCTGCGATAATCTTGTTGAGACTTCTGTCCGAAGTATGCAGAATCATCGAGATCGCTCGTTTCGAGCTATTTAATGCGAGAAACACGTTATCTGGTGTTTTCACCACTCCACAGTTCTTTGGATATGCAGAACAGGAGATATCTTGGTTTGCGTGGGGTTTCAAGCAGAGATATGCATTTTCTGCGATAATCTTGGTAAGAATTCTGTCAGAAGTATGCAGTATCATCTAGATCGCTCTTTTCGAGCTACTTAATGCGAGAAACACGTTTTCTGGTGTTTTACCACTCCACAGTGCGTTTGATATGTAGAACCGCCGATAGCTTGGTTTTCGTGGGGATTCCAGCTGAAATATGCATTTTCTGCGATAATATTGGTGAGACTTCAGTCAGAAGTATGCAGAATCATCTAGATCGCTCGTTTCGAGTTATTTAATGCGAGAAACACGTTATCTGGTTGTTTTCACCACTCCACAGTGCGTTTGATATGCAGAACCGGCGACATCTTGATTTTCGTGAGGTTTCAAGCTGAGATATGCATTTTCTGCGATAATCTTGGTGAGTCTTCTGTCAGAAGTATGCAGAATCATCTAGATCGCTCTTTTCGAGCTATTTGATGCGAGAAACACGTTTTCTGGTGTTTTCACCACTCCACAGTGCGTTTGATATGCAGAACCGGCGACATCGTGTTTTTCGTCGGGTTTCGAGCTGAGATATGCATTTTCTTCGATCATATTGGTGAGACTTCAGTCAGAAGTATGCAGAATCATCTAGATCGTTCTTTTCGAGCTATTTGTTGCGAGAAACACGTTTTCTGGTGTTTACACCACTCCACAGTGCGTTTGATATGCAGAACCGGCGACATCGTGGTTATCGTCGGGTTTCAAGCTGAGATATGCATTTTCTGCGATCATATTGGTGAGACTTCAGTCAGAAGTATGCAGAATCACCTAGATCGCTCTATTCGAGCTATTTAATGCGAGAAACACGTTATCTGGTTGTTTTCACCACTCCACAGTGCGTTTGATATGCAGAACCGGCGACATCTTGATTTTCGTGAGGTTTCAAGCTGAGATATGCATTTTCTGCGATAATCTTGGTGAGTCTTCTGTCAGAAGTATGCAGAATCATCTAGATCGCTCTTTTCGAGCTATTTGATGCGAGAAACACGTTTTCTGGTGTTTACACCACTCCACAGTGCGTTTGATATGCAGAACCGGCGACATCTTGGTTTTCGTGGGGTTTCCAGCTGAAATATTCATTTTCTGCGATAATATTGGTGAGACTTCAGTCAGAAGTATGCAGAATCATCTAGATCGCTCTTTTCGAGCTACTTAATGCACGAAACACGTTTTCTGGTGTTTTCACCACTCCACAGTGCGTTTGATATGCAGAACCGGCGACATCTTGATTTTCGTGAGGTTTCTAGCTGAGATATGCATTTTCTGCGATAATATTGGTGATACTTCAGTCAGAAGTATGCAGAATCATCCAGAACGCTCTTTTCGAGCTAGTTAATGCGAGTAACACGTTTTCTGGTGTTTTCACCACTCAACGGAGCGTCTGATACGCAGAACCGGCGACATCGTGGTTTTCGTCGGGTTTCAAGCTGAGATATGCATTTTCTGCGATCATATCGGTGAGACTTCAGTCAGAAGTATGCAGAATCACCTAGATCGCTCTATTCGAGCTATTTAATGCGAGAAACACGTTATCTGGTTGTTTTCACCACTCCACAGTGCGTTTGATATGCAGAACCGGCGACATCTTGGTTTTCGTGGGGTTTCCAGCTGAAATATTCATTTTCTGCGATAATATTGGTGAGACTTCAGTCAGAAGTATGCAGAATCATCTAGATCGCTCGTTTCGAGCTATTTAATGCGAGAAACACGTTATCTGGTGTTTTCACCACTCCACAGTGCGTTTGATATGCAGAACCGGCGACATCTTGATTTTCGTGAGGTTTCAAGCTGAGATATGCATTTTCTGCGATAATCTTGGTGAGTCTTCTGTCAGAAGTATGCAGAATCATCTAGATCGCTCTTTTCGAGCTATTTGATGCGAGAAACACGTTTTCTGGTGTTTACACCACTCCACAGTGCGTTTGATATGCAGAACCGGCGACATCGTGGTTTTCGTCGGGTTTCAAGCTGAGATATGCATTTTCTGCGATCATATTGGTGAGTCTTCTGTCAGAAGTATGCAGAATCATCTAGATCGCTCTTTTCGAGCTAGTTAATGCGAGAAACACGTTTTCTGGTGTTTTCACCATTCCACAGTGCGTCTGATATGCAGAACTGGCGACACCTTGGTTTTCGTGGGGTTTCCAGCTGGGATATGCATTTTCTGCGATAATCTTGTTGAGACTTCTGTCCGAAGTATGCAGAATCATCGAGATCGCTCGTTTCGAGCTATTTAATGCGAGAAACACGTTATCTGGTTGTTTTCACCACTCCACAGTGCGTTTGATATGCAGAACCGGCGACATCTTGGTTTTCGTGGGGTTTCCAGCTGAAATATTCATTTTCTGCGATAATATTGGTGAGACTTCAGTCAGAAGTATGCAGAATCATCTAGATCGCTCTTTTCGAGCTACTTAATGCACGAAACACGTTTTCTGGTGTTTTCACCACTCCACAGTGCGTTTGATATGCAGAACCGGCGACATCTTGATTTTCGTGAGGTTTCTAGCTGAGATATGCATTTTCTGCGATAATATTGGTGAGACTTCAGTCAGAAGTATGCAGAATCATCCAGAACGCTCTTTTCGAGCTAGTTAATGCGAGTAACACGTTTTCTGGTGTTTTCACCACTCAACGGAGCGTCTGATACGCAGAACCGGCGACATCTTGGTTTTCGTCGGGTTTCAAGCTGAGATATGCATTTTCGGCGATAATCTTGGTGAGTCTTCTGTCAGAAGTATGCAGAAGCATCTAGATCGCTCTTTTCGAGCTATTTAATGCGAGAAACACGTTTTCTGGTGTTTTCACCACTCCACAGTGCGTCTGATATGCAGAACTGGCGACACCTTGGTTTTCGTGGGGTTTCCAGCTGGGATATGCATTTTCTGCGATAATCTTGTTGAGACTTCTGTCCGAAGTATGCAGAATCATCTAGATCGCTCGTTTCGAGCTATTTAATGCGAGAAACACGTTTTCTGGTGTTTTCACCACGCCACAGTGCGTTTGATATGCAGAACCGGCGACATCGTGGTTTTCGTCGGGTTTCAAGCTGAGATATAGCATTTTCTGCGATAATATTGGTGAGACTTCAGTCAGAAGTATGCAGAATCATCTAGATCGCTCGTTTCGAGCTATTTAAAGCGAGAAACACGTTATCTGGTTGTTTTCACCACTCCACAGTGTGTTTGATATGCAGAACCGGCGATATCTTGGTTTTCGTGGGGTTTCCAGCTGAGATATGCATTTTCTGCGATAATCTTGGTGAGACTTTAGTCAGAACTATGCAGAATCATCTAGATCGCTCGTTTCGAGCTATTTAATGCGAAAAAACAAGTTTTCTGGTGTTTTGACCACTCCTCAGTGCGTTTGATATGTAGAGCCGCCGATAACTTGGTTTTCGTGGGGCTTCCAGCTGAAATATGCATTTTCTGCGATAATCTTTGTGTTTCATCTATGAGAAGTATGCAGAATCATCTAGATCGCTCTTTTCGAGCTATTTAAATCGAGAAACACGTTTTCTGGTGTATTCACCACCCCACAGTGCGTTTGATATGCAGAACCGGCGACATCGTGGTTTTGGTCGGGTTTCAAGCTGAGATATGCATTTTCTGCGATAATCTTGGTGAGACTTTAGTCAGAAGTATGCAGAACCATCTAGATCGCTCGTTTCGAGCTACTTAATGCGAGAAACACGTTATCTGGTGTTTTCACCACTCCACAGTGCGTTTAACTTGCAGAACCGGCGACATCTTGGATTTCGTCGGAGTTCAAGCTGGGATATGCATTTTCAACGATAATCTTGGTAAGAATTCTGTCAGAAGTATGCAGTATCATCTAGATCGCTCTTTTCGAGCTACTTAATGCGAGAAACACGTTTTCTGGTGTGTTGACCACTCCACAGTGCGTTTGATATGTAGAACCGCCGATAACTTGGTTTTCGTGGGGATTCCAGCTGAAATATGCATTTTCTGCGATAATATTGGTGAGACTTCAGTCAGAAGTATGCAGAATCATCTAGATCGCTCGTTTCGAGCTATTTAAAGCGCGAAACACGTTATCTGGTTGTTTTGACCACTCCACAGTGCGTTTGATATGTAGAGCCGCCGATAACTTGGTTTTCGTGGGGTTTCCAGCCGAAAGATGCATTTTCTGCGATAATCTTGGTGAGTCTTCTGTCAGAAGTATGCAGAATCATCTAGATCGCTCTTTTCGAGCTATTTGATGCGAGAAACACGTTTTCTGGTGTTTTCACCACGCCACAGTGCGTTTGATATGCAGAACCGGCGACATCGTGGTTTTCGTCGGGTTTCAAGCTGAGATATGCATTTTCTGCGATCATATTGGTGAGACTTCAGTCAGAAGTATGCAGAATCATCTAGATCGCTCGTTTCGAGCTATTTAAAGCGCGAAACACGTTATCTGGTTGTTTTCACCACTCCATAGTGCGTCTGATATGCAGAACCGGCGATATCTTGGTTTTCGTGGGGTTTCCAGCTGAGATATGCATTTTCCGCGATAATCTTGGTGAGTCTTCTGTCAGAAGTATGCAGAATCATCTAGATCGCTCTTTTCGAGCTATTTGATGCGAGAAACACGTTTTCTGGTGTTTTCACCACGCCACAGTGCGTTTGATATGCAGAACCGGCGACATCGTGGTTTTCGTCGGGTTTCAAGCTGAGATATAGCATTTTCTGCGATAATATTGGTGAGACTTCAGTCAGAAGTATGCAGAATCATCTAGATCGCTCGTTTCGAGCTATTTAATGCGAGAAACACGTTATCTGGTTGTTTTCACCACTCCACAGTGCGTTTGATATGCAGAACCGGCGACATCTTGGTTTTCGTGGGGTTTCCAGCTGAAATATTCATTTTCTGCGATAATATTGGTGAGACTTCAGTCAGAAGTATGCAGAATCATCTAGATCGCTCTTTTCGAGCTACTTAATGCACGAAACACGTTTTCTGGTGTTTTCACCACTCCACAGTGCGTTTGATATGCAGAACCGGCGACATCTTGATTTTCGTGAGGTTTCTAGCTGAGATATGCATTTTCTGCGATAATATTGGTGAGACTTCAGTCAGAAGTATGCAGAATCATCCAGAACGCTCTTTTCGAGCTAGTTAATGCGAGTAACACGTTTTCTGGTGTTTTCACCACTCAACGGAGCGTCTGATACGCAGAACCGGCGACATCGTGGTTTTCGTCGGGTTTCAAGCTGAGATATGCATTTTCGGCGATAATCTTGGTGAGTCTTCTGTCAGAAGTATGCAGAAGCATCTAGATCGCTCTTTTCGAGCTATTTAATGCGAGAAACACGTTTTCTGGTGTTTTCACCACTCCACAGTGCGTCTGATATGCAGAACTGGCGACACCTTGGTTTTCGTGGGGTTTCCAGCTGGGATATGCATTTTCTGCGATAATCTTGTTGAGACTTCTGTCCGAAGTATGCAGAATCATCTAGATCGCTCGTTTCGAGCTATTTAATGCGAGAAACACGTTTTCTGGTGTTTTCACCACGCCACAGTGCGTTTGATATGCAGAACCGGCGACATCGTGGTTTTCGTCGGGTTTCAAGCTGAGATATGCATTTTCGGCGATAATCTTGGTGAGTCTTCTGTCAGAAGTATGCAGAAGCATCTAGATCGCTCTTTTCGAGCTATTTAATGCGAGAAACACGTTTTCTGGTGTTTTCACCACTCCACAGTGTGTTTGATATGCAGAACCGGCGATATCTTGGTTTTCGTGGGGTTTCCAGCTGAGATATGCATTTTCTGCGATAATCTTGGTGAGACTTTAGTCAGAACTATGCAGAATCATCTAGATCGCTCGTTTCGAGCTATTTAATGCGAAAAAACAAGTTTTCTGGTGTTTTGACCACTCCTCAGTGCGTTTGATATGTAGAGCCGCCGATAACTTGGTTTTCGTGGGGCTTCCAGCTGAAATATGCATTTTCTGCGATAATCTTTGTGTTTCATCTATGAGAAGTATGCAGAATCATCTAGATCGCTCTTTTCGAGCTATTTAAATCGAGAAACACGTTTTCTGGTGTATTCACCACCCCACAGTGCGTTTGATATGCAGAACCGGCGACATCGTGGTTTTGGTCGGGTTTCAAGCTGAGATATGCATTTTCTGCGATAATCTTGGTGAGACTTTAGTCAGAAGTATGCAGAATCATCTAGATCGCTCGTTTCGAGCTACTTAATGCGAGAAACACGTTATCTGGTGTTTTCACCACTCCACAGTGCGTTTAACTTGCAGAACCGGCGACATCTTGGATTTCGTCGGAGTTCAAGCTGGGATATGCATTTTCAACGATAATCTTGGTAAGAATTCTGTCAGAAGTATGCAGTATCATCTAGATCGCTCTTTTCGAGCTACTTAATGCGAGAAACACGTTTTCTGGTGTGTTGACCACTCCACAGTGCGTTTGATATGTAGAACCGCCGATAACTTGGTTTTCGTGGGGATTCCAGCTGAAATATGCATTTTCTGCGATAATATTGGTGAGACTTCAGTCAGAAGTATGCAGAATCATCTAGATCGCTCGTTTCGAGCTATTTAAAGCGCGAAACACGTTATCTGGTTGTTTTGACCACTCCACAGTGCGTTTGATATGTAGAGCCGCCGATAACTTGGTTTTCGTGGGGTTTCCAGCTGAAAGATGCATTTTCTGCGATAATCTTGGTGAGTCTTCTGTCAGAAGTATGCAGAATCATCTAGATCGCTCTTTTCGAGCTATTTGATGCGAGAAACACGTTTTCTGGTGTTTTCACCACGCCACAGTGCGTTTGATATGCAGAACCGGCGACATCGTGGTTTTCGTCGGGTTTCAAGCTGAGATATGCATTTTCTGCGATCATATTGGTGAGACTTCAGTCAGAAGTATGCAGAATCATCTAGATCGCTCGTTTCGAGCTATTTAAAGCGCGAAACACGTTATCTGGTTGTTTTCACCACTCCATAGTGCGTCTGATATGCAGAACCGGCGATATCTTGGTTTTCGTGGGGTTTCCAGCTGAGATATGCATTTTCCGCGATAATCTTGGTGAGTCTTCTGTCAGAAGTATGCAGAATCATCTAGATCGCTCTTTTCGAGCTATTTGATGCGAGAAACACGTTTTCTGGTGTTTTCACCACGCCACAGTGCGTTTGATATGCAGAACCGGCGACATCGTGGTTTTCGTCGGGTTTCAAGCTGAGATATGCATTTTCTGCGATCATATTGGTGAGACTTCAGTCAGAAGTATGCAGAATCATCTAGATCGCTCGTTTCGAGCTATGTAAAGCGCGAAACACGTTATCTGGTTGTTTTGACCACTCCACAGTGCGTTTGATATGTAGAGCCGCCGATAACTTGGTTTTCGTGGGGTTTCCAGCTGAAATATGCATTTTCTGCGATAATCTTGGTGTTTCATCTATGAGAAGTATGCAGAATCATCGAGAACGCTCTTTTCGAGCTGGTTAATGCGAGATACACGTTTTCTGATGTTTTCACCACTCCATAGTGCGTCTGATATGCAGAACCGGCGATATCTTGGTTTTCGTGGGGTTTCCAGCTGAGATATGCAATTTCTGTGATAATCTTGGTGAGTCTTCTGTCAGAAGTATGCAGAATCATCTAGATCGCTCTTTTCGAGCTATTTAATGCGAGAAACACGTTTTCTGGTGTTTTCACCACGCCACAGTGCGTTTGATATGCAGAACCGGCGACATCGTGGTTTTCGTCGGGTTTCAAGCTGAGATATAGCATTTTCTGCGATAATATTGGTGAGACTTCAGTCAGAAGTATGCAGAATCATCTAGATCGCTCGTTTCGAGCTATTTAAAGCGAGAAACACGTTATCTGGTTGTTTTCACCACTCCACAGTGCGTTTGATATGCAGAACCGGCGATATCTTGGTTTTCGTGGGGTTTCCAGCTGAGATATGCATTTTCTGCGATAATCTTGGTGAGACTTTAGTCAGAACTATGCAGAATCATCTAGATCGCTCGTTTCGAGCTATTTAATGCGAAAAAACAAGTTTTCTGGTGTTTTGACCACTCCTCAGTGCGTTTGATATGTAGAGCCGCCGATAACTTGGTTTTCGTGGGGCTTCCAGCTGAAATATGCATTTTCTGCGATAATCTTTGTGTTTCATCTATGAGAAGTATGCAGAATCATCTAGATCGCTCTTTTCGAGCTATTTAAATCGAGAAACACGTTTTCTGGTGTATTCACCACCCCACAGTGCGTTTGATATGCAGAACCGGCGACATCGTGGTTTTGGTCGGAGTTCAAGCTGGGATATGCATTTTCAACGATAATCTTGGTAAGAATTCTGTCAGAAGTATGCAGTATCATCTAGATCGCTCTTTTCGAGCTACTTAATGCGAGAAACACGTTTTCTGGTGTTTTGACCACTCCACAGTGCGTTTGATATGTAGAACCGCCGATAACTTGGTTTTCGTGGGGATTCCAGCTGAAATATGCATTTTCTGCGATAATATTGGTGAGACTTCAGTCAGAAGTATGCAGAATCATCTAGATCGCTCGTTTCGAGTTATTTAATGCGAGAAACACGTTATCTGGTTGTTTTCACCACTCCACAGTGCGTTTGATATGCAGAACCGGCGACATCTTGATTTTCGTGAGGTTTCAAGCTGAGATATGCATTTTCTGCGATAATCTTGGTGAGTCTTCTGTCAGAAGTATGCAGAATCATCTAGATCGCACTTTTCGAGCTATTTGATGCGAGAAACACGTTTTCTGGTGTTTTCACCACTCCACAGTGCGTTTGATATGCAGAACAGTCGACATCGTGGTTTTCGTGGGGTTTCCAGCTGAGATATGCATTTTCTGCGATCATATTGGTGAGTCTTCTGTCAGAAGTATGCAGAATCATCTAGATCGCTCTTTTCGAGCTATTTGATGCGAGAAACACGTTTTCTGGTATTTTCACCACTCCACAGTGCGTTTGATATGCAGAACCGGCGACATCTTGATTTCCGTGAGGTTTCAAGCTGAGATATGCATTTTCTGCGATAATCTTGGTGAGTCTTCTGTCAGAAGTATGCAGAATCATATAGATCGCTCTTTTCGAGCTATTTGATGCGAGAAACACGTTTTCTGGTGTTTTCACCACTCCACAGTGCGTTTGATATGCAGAACCGGCGACATCTTGATTTCCGTGTGGTTTCAAGCTGAGATATGCATTTTCTGCGATAATCTTGGTGAGTCTTCTGTCAGAAGTATGCAGAATCATCTAGATCGCTCGTTTCGAGCTATTTAAATCGCGAAACACGTTATCTGGTAGTTTTCACCACTCCATAGTGCGTCTGATATGCAGAACCGGCGATATCTTGGTTTTCGTGGGGTTTCCAGCTGAGATATGCATTTTCCGCGATAATCTTGGTGAGTCTTCTGTCAGAAGTATGCAGAATCATCTAGATCGCTCTTTTCGAGCTATTTGATGCGAGAAACACGTTTTCTGGTGTTTTCACCACGCCACAGTGCGTTTGATATGCAGAACCGGCGACATCGTGGTTTTCGTCGGGTTTCAAGCTGAGATATGCATTTTCTGCGATCATATTGGTGAGACTTCAGTCAGAAGTATGCAGAACCATCTAGATCGCTCGTTTCGAGCTATCTAAAGCGCGAAACACGTTATCTGGTTGTTTTGACCACTCCACAGTGCGTTTGATATGTAGAGCCGCCGATAACTTGGTTTTCGTGGGGTTTCCAGCTGAAATATGCATTTTCTGCGATAATCTTGGTGTTTCATCTATGAGAAGTATGCAGAATCATTGAGAACGCTCTTTTCGAGCTGGTTAATGCGAGATACACGTTTTCTGATGTTTTCACCACTCCATAGTGCGTCTGATATGCAGAACCGGCGATATCTTGGTTTTCGTGGGGTTTCCAGCTGAGATATGCAATTTCTGTGATAATCTTGGTGAGTCTTCTGTCAGAAGTATGCAGAATCATCTAGATCGCTCTTTTCGAGCTATTTAATGCGAGAAACACGTTTTCTGGTGTTTTCACCACGCCACAGTGCGTTTGATATGCAGAACCGGCGACATCGTGGTTTTCGTCGGGTTTCAAGCTGAGATATGCATTTTCTGGGTTAATCTTGGTGAGTCTTCTGTCAGAAGTATGCAGAATCATCTAGATCGCTTTTTTCGAGCTATTTGATGCGAGAAACACGTTTTCTGGTGTTTTCACCACTCCACAGTGCGTTTGATATGCAGAACAGTCGACATCGTGGTTTTCGTCGGGTTTCAAGCTGAGATATGCATTTTCTGCGATCATATTGGTGAGACTTCAGTCAGAAGTATGCAGAATCACCTAGATCGCTCGTTTCGAGCTATTTAATGCGAGAAACACGTTATCTGGTGTTTTCACCACTCCACAGTGCGTTTGATATGCAGAACCGGCGACATCTTGATTTTCGTGAGGTTTCAAGCTGAGATATGCATTTTCTGCGATAATCTTGGTGAGTCTTCTGTCAGAAGTATGCAGAATCATCTAGATCGCTCTTTTCGAGCTATTTGTTGCGAGAAACACGTTTTCTGGTGTTTACACCACTCCACAGTGCGTTTGATATGCAGAACCGGCAACATCGTGGTTATCGTCGGGTTTCAAGCTGAGATATGCATTTTCTGCGATCATATTGATGAGACTTCAGTCAGAAGTATGCAGAATCACCTAGATCGCTCTATTCGAGCTATTTAATGCGAGAAACACGTTATCTGGTTGTTTTCACCACTCCACAGTGCGTTTGATATGCAGAACCGGCGACATCTTGATTTTCGTGAGGTTTCAAGCTGAGATATGCATTTTCTGCGATAATCTTGGTGAGTCTTCTGTCAGAAGTATGCAGAATCATCTAGATCGCTCTTTTCGAGCTATTTGATGCGAGAAACACGTTTTCTGGTGTTTACACCACTCCACAGTGCGTTTGATATGCAGAACCGGCGACATCTTGGTTTTCGTGGGGTTTCCAGCTGAAATATTCATTTTCTGCGATAATATTGGTGAGACTTCAGTCAGAAGTATGCAGAATCATCTAGATCGCTCTTTTCGAGCTACTTAATGCACGAAACACGTTTTCTGGTGTTTTCACCACTCCACAGTGCGTTTGATATGCAGAACCGGCGACATCTTGATTTTCGTGAGGTTTCTAGCTGAGATATGCATTTTCTGCGATAATATTGGTGAGACTTCAGTCAGAAGTATGCAGAATCATCCAGAACGCTCTTTTCGAGCTAGTTAATGCGAGTAACACGTTTTCTGGTGTTTTCACCACTCAACGGAGCGTCTGATACGCAGAACCGGCGACATCGTGGTTTTCGTCGGGTTTCAAGCTGAGATATGCATTTTCTGCGATCATATCGGTGAGACTTCAGTCAGAAGTATGCAGAATCACCTAGATCGCTCTATTCGAGCTATTTAATGCGAGAAACACGTTATCTGGTTGTTTTGACCACTCCACAGTGCGTTTGATATGTAGAGCCGCCGATAACTTGGTTTTCGTGGGGTTTCCAGCTGAAATATGCATTTTCTGCGATAATCTTGGTGTTTCATCTATGAGAAGTATGCAGAATCATTGAGAACGCTCTTTTCGAGCTGGTTAATGCGAGATACACGTTTTCTGATGTTTTCACCACTCCATAGTGCGTCTCATATGCAGAACCGGCGATATCTTGGTTTTCGTGGGGTTTCCAGCTGAGATATGCAATTTCTGTGATAATCTTGGTGAGTCTTCTGTCAGAAGTATGCAGAATCATCTAGATCGCTCTTTTCGAGCTATTTAATGCGAGAAACACGTTTTCTGGTGTTTTCACCACGCCACAGTGCGTTTGATATGCAGAACCGGCGACGTCGTGGTTTTCGTCGGGTTTCAAGCTGAGATATGCATTTTCTGGGTTAATCTTGGTGAGTCTTCTGTCAGAAGTATGCAGAATCATCTAGATCGCTTTTTTCGAGCTATTTGATGCGAGAAACACGTTTTCTGGTGTTTTCACCACTCCACAGTGCGTTTGATATGCAGAACAGTCGACATCGTGGTTTTCGTCGGGTTTCAAGCTGAGATATGCATTTTCTGCGATCATATTGGTGAGACTTCAGTCAGAAGTATGCAGAATCACCTAGATCGCTCGTTTCGAGCTATTTAATGCGAGAAACACGTTATCTGGTGTTTTCACCACTCCACAGTGCGTTTGATATGCAGAACCGGCGACATCTTGATTTTCGTGAGGTTTCAAGCTGAGATATGCATTTTCTGCGATAATCTTGGTGAGTCTTCTGTCAGAAGTATGCAGAATCATCTAGATCGCTCTTTTCGAGCTATTTGTTGCGAGAAACACGTTTTCTGGTGTTTACACCACTCCACAGTGCGTTTGATATGCAGAACCGGCGACATCGTGGTTATCGTCGGGTTTCAAGCTGAGATATGCATTTTCTGCGATCATATTGATGAGACTTCAGTCAGAAGTATGCAGAATCACCTAGATCGCCCTATTCGAGCTATTTAATGCGAGAAACACGTTATCTGGTTGTTTTCACCACTCCACAGTGCGTTTGATATGCAGAACCGGCGACATCTTGATTTTCGTGAGGTTTCAAGCTGAGATATGCATTTTCTGCGATAATCTTGGTGAGTCTTCTGTCAGAAGTATGCAGAATCATCTAGATCGCTCTTTTCGAGCTATTTGATGCGAGAAACACGTTTTCTGGTGTTTACACCACTCCACAGTGCGTTTGATATGCAGAACCGGCGACATCTTGGTTTTCGTGGGGTTTCCAGCTGAAATATTCATTTTCTGCGATAATATTGGTGAGACTTCAGTCAGAAGTATGCAGAATCATCTAGATCGCTCTTTTCGAGCTACTTAATGCACGAAACACGTTTTCTGGTGTTTTCACCACTCCACAGTGCGTTTGATATGCAGAACCGGCGACATCTTGATTTTCGTGAGGTTTCTAGCTGAGATATGCATTTTCTGCGATAATATTGGTGAGACTTCAGTCAGAAGTATGCAGAATCATCCAGAACGCTCTTTTCGAGCTAGTTAATGCGAGTAACACGTTTTCTGGTGTTTTCACCACTCAACGGAGCGTCTGATACGCAGAACCGGCGACATCGTGGTTTTCGTCGGGTTTCAAGCTGAGATATGCATTTTCTGCGATCATATCGGTGAGACTTCAGTCAGAAGTATGCAGAATCACCTAGATCGCTCTATTCGAGCTATTTAATGCGAGAAACACGTTATCTGGTTGTTTTCACCACTCCACAGTGCGTTTGATATGCAGAACCGGCGACATCTTGGTTTTCGTGGGGTTTCCAGCTGAAATATTCATTTTCTGCGATAATATTGGTGAGACTTCAGTCAGAAGTATGCAGAATCATCTAGATCGCTCTTTTCGAGCTATTTGTTGCGAGAAACACGTTTTCTGGTGTTTACACCACTCCACAGTGCGTTTGATATGCAGAACCGGCGACATCGTGGTTATCGTCGGGTTTCAAGCTGAGATATGCATTTTCTGCGATCATATTGATGAGACTTCAGTCAGAAGTATGCAGAATCACCTAGATCGCTCTATTCGAGCTATTTAATGCGAGAAACACATTATCTGGTTGTTTTCACCACTCCACAGTGCGTTTGATATGCAGAACCGGCGACATCTTGATTTTCGTGAGGTTTCAAGCTGAGATATGCATTTTCTGCGATAATCTTGGTGAGTCTTCTGTCAGAAGTATGCAGAATCATCTAGATCGCTCTTTTCGAGCTATTTGATGCGAGAAACACGTTTTCTGGTGTTTACACCACTCCACAGTGCGTTTGATATGCAGAACCGGCGACATCTTGGTTTTCGTGGGGTTTCCAGCTGAAATATTCATTTTCTGCGATAATATTGGTGAGACTTCAGTCAGAAGTATGCAGAATCATCTAGATCGCTCTTTTCGAGCTACTTAATGCACGAAACACGTTTTCTGGTGTTTTCACCACTCCACAGTGCGTTTGATATGCAGAACCGGCGACATCTTGATTTTCGTGAGGTTTCTAGCTGAGATATGCATTTTCTGCGATAATATTGGTGAGACTTCAGTCAGAAGTATGCAGAATCATCCAGAACGCTCTTTTCGAGCTAGTTAATGCGAGTAACACGTTTTCTGGTGTTTTCACCACTCAACGGAGCGTCTGATACGCAGAACCGGCGACATCGTGGTTTTCGTCGGGTTTCAAGCTGAGATATGCATTTTCTGCGATCATATCGGTGAGACTTCAGTCAGAAGTATGCAGAATCACCTAGATCGCTCTATTCGAGCTATTTAATGCGAGAAACACGTTATCTGGTTGTTTTCACCACTCCACAGTGCGTTTGATATGCAGAACCGGCGACATCTTGGTTTTCGTGGGGTTTCCAGCTGAAATATTCATTTTCTGCGATAATATTGGTGAGACTTCAGTCAGAAGTATGCAGAATCATCTAGATCGCTCTTTTCGAGCTATTTGTTGCGAGAAACACGTTTTCTGGTGTTTACACCACTCCACAGTGCGTTTGATATGCAGAACCGGCGACATCGTGGTTATCGTCGGGTTTCAAGCTGAGATATGCATTTTCTGCGATCATATTGATGAGACTTCAGTCAGAAGTATGCAGAATCACCTAGATCGCTCTATTCGAGCTATTTAATGCGAGAAACACGTTATCTGGTTGTTTTCACCACTCCACAGTGCGTTTGATATGCAGAACCGGCGACATCTTGATTTTCGTGAGGTTTCAAGCTGAGATATGCATTTTCTGCGATAATCTTGGTGAGTCTTCTGTCAGAAGTATGCAGAATCATCTAGATCGCTCTTTTCGAGCTATTTGATGCGAGAAACACGTTTTCTGGTGTTTACACCACTCCACAGTGCGTTTGATATGCAGAACCGGCGACATCTTGGTTTTCGTGGGGTTTCCTGCTGAAATATTCATTTTCTGCGATAATATTGGTGAGACTTCAGTCAGAAGTATGCAGAATCATCTAGATCGCTCTTTTCGAGCTACTTAATGCACGAAACACGTTTTCTGGTGTTTTCACCACTCCACAGTGCGTTTGATATGCAGAACCGGCGACATCTTGATTTTCGTGAGGTTTCTAGCTGAGATATGCATTTTCTGCGATAATCTTGGTGAGTCTTCTGTCAGAAGTATGCAGAATCATCTAGATCGCTCTTTTCGAGCTATTTGATGCGAGAAACACGTTTTCTGGTGTTTTCACCACGCCACAGTGCGTTTGATATGCAGAACCGGCGACATCGTGGTTTTCGTCGGGTTTCAAGCTGAGATATGCATTTTCTGGGTTAATCTTGGTGAGTCTTCTGTCAGAAGTATGCAGAATCATCTAGATCGCTTTTTTCGAGCTATTTGATGCGAGAAACACGTTTTCTGGTGTTTTCACCACTCCACAGTGCGTTTGATATGCAGAACAGTCGACATCGTGGTTTTCGTCGGGTTTCAAGCTGAGATATGCATTTTCTGCGATCATATTGGTGAGACTTCAGTCAGAAGTATGCAGAATCACCTAGATCGCTCGTTTCGAGCTATTTAATGCGAGAAACACGTTATCTGGTGTTTTCACCACTCCACAGTGCGTTTGATATGCA
Organism: Anthophora plumipes; assembly: GCA_951804975.1. NCBI lineage: Eukaryota > Metazoa > Arthropoda > Insecta > Hymenoptera > Apidae > Anthophora > Anthophora plumipes. The sequence continues at coordinate 23,514,578 of OX638118.1, forward strand.
GAACCGGCGACATCTTGATTTTCGTGAGGTTTCAAGCTGAGATATGCATTTTCTGCGATAATCTTGGTGAGTCTTCTGTCAGAAGTATGCAGAATCATCTAGATCGCTCTTTTCGAGCTATTTGTTGCGAGAAACACGTTTTCTGGTGTTTACACCACTCCACAGTGCGTTTGATATGCAGAACCGGCGACATCGTGGTTATCGTCGGGTTTCAAGCTGAGATATGCATTTTCTGCGATCATATTGATGAGACTTCAGTCAGAAGTATGCAGAATCACCTAGATCGCTCTATTCGAGCTATTTAATGCGAGAAACACGTTATCTGGTTGTTTTCACCACTCCACAGTGCGTTTGATATGCAGAACCGGCGACATCTTGATTTTCGTGAGGTTTCAAGCTGAGATATGCATTTTCTGCGATAATCTTGGTGAGTCTTCTGTCAGAAGTATGCAGAATCATCTAGATCGCTCTTTTCGAGCTATTTGATGCGAGAAACACGTTTTCTGGTGTTTACACCACTCCACAGTGCGTTTGATATGCAGAACCGGCGACATCTTGGTTTTCGTGGGGTTTCCAGCTGAAATATTCATTTTCTGCGATAATATTGGTGAGACTTCAGTCAGAAGTATGCAGAATCATCTAGATCGCTCTTTTCGAGCTACTTAATGCACGAAACACGTTTTCTGGTGTTTTCACCACTCCACAGTGCGTTTGATATGCAGAACCGGCGACATCTTGATTTTCGTGAGGTTTCTAGCTGAGATATGCATTTTCTGCGATAATATTGGTGAGACTTCAGTCAGAAGTATGCAGAATCATCCAGAACGCTCTTTTCGAGCTAGTTAATGCGAGTAACACGTTTTCTGGTGTTTTCACCACTCAACGGAGCGTCTGATACGCAGAACCGGCGACATCGTGGTTTTCGTCGGGTTTCAAGCTGAGATATGCATTTTCTGCGATCATATCGGTGAGACTTCAGTCAGAAGTATGCAGAATCACCTAGATCGCTCTATTCGAGCTATTTAATGCGAGAAACACGTTATCTGGTTGTTTTGACCACTCCACAGTGCGTTTGATATGTAGAGCCGCCGATAACTTGGTTTTCGTGGGGTTTCCAGCTGAAATATGCATTTTCTGCGATAATCTTGGTGTTTCATCTATGAGAAGTATGCAGAATCATTGAGAACGCTCTTTTCGAGCTGGTTAATGCGAGATACACGTTTTCTGATGTTTTCACCACTCCATAGTGCGTCTCATATGCAGAACCGGCGATATCTTGGTTTTCGTGGGGTTTCCAGCTGAGATATGCAATTTCTGTGATAATCTTGGTGAGTCTTCTGTCAGAAGTATGCAGAATCATCTAGATCGCTCTTTTCGAGCTATTTAATGCGAGAAACACGTTTTCTGGTGTTTTCACCACGCCACAGTGCGTTTGATATGCAGAACCGGCGACATCGTGGTTTTCGTCGGGTTTCAAGCTGAGATATGCATTTTCTGGGTTAATCTTGGTGAGTCTTCTGTCAGAAGTATGCAGAATCATCTAGATCGCTTTTTTCGAGCTATTTGATGCGAGAAACACGTTTTCTGGTGTTTTCACCACTCCACAGTGCGTTTGATATGCAGAACAGTCGACATCGTGGTTTTCGTCGGGTTTCAAGCTGAGATATGCATTTTCTGCGATCATATTGGTGAGACTTCAGTCAGAAGTATGCAGAATCACCTAGATCGCTCGTTTCGAGCTATTTAATGCGAGAAACACGTTATCTGGTGTTTTCAGCACTCCACAGTGCGTTTGATATGCAGAACCGGCGACATCTTGATTTTCGTGAGGTTTCAAGCTGAGATATGCATTTTCTGCGATAATCTTGGTGAGTCTTCTGTCAGAAGTATGCAGAATCATCTAGATCGCTCTTTTCGAGCTATTTGTTGCGAGAAACACGTTTTCTGGTGTTTACACCACTCCACAGTGCGTTTGATATGCAGAACCGGCGACATCGTGGTTATCGTCGGGTTTCAAGCTGAGATATGCATTTTCTGCGATCATATCGGTGAGACTTCAGTCAGAAGTATGCAGAATCACCTAGATCGCCCTATTCGAGCTATTTAATGCGAGAAACACGTTATCTGGTTGTTTTCACCACTCCACAGTGCGTTTGATATGCAGAACCGGCGACATCTTGATTTTCGTGAGGTTTCAAGCTGAGATATGCATTTTCTGCGATAATCTTGGTGAGTCTTCTGTCAGAAGTATGCAGAATCATCTAGATCGCTCTTTTCGAGCTATTTGATGCGAGAAACACGTTTTCTGGTGTTTACACCACTCCACAGTGCGTTTGATATGCAGAACCGGCGACATCTTGGTTTTCGTGGGGTTTCCAGCTGAAATATTCATTTTCTGCGATAATATTGGTGAGACTTCAGTCAGAAGTATGCAGAATCATCTAGATCGCTCTTTTCGAGCTACTTAATGCACGAAACACGTTTTCTGGTGTTTTCACCACTCCACAGTGCGTTTGATATGCAGAACCGGCGACATCTTGATTTTCGTGAGGTTTCTAGCTGAGATATGCATTTTCTGCGATAATATTGGTGAGACTTCAGTCAGAAGTATGCAGAATCATCCAGAACGCTCTTTTCGAGCTAGTTAATGCGAGTAACACGTTTTCTGGTGTTTTCACCACTCAACGGAGCGTCTGATACGCAGAACCGGCGACATCGTGGTTTTCGTCGGGTTTCAAGCTGAGATATGCATTTTCTGCGATCATATCGGTGAGACTTCAGTCAGAAGTATGCAGAATCACCTAGATCGCTCTATTCGAGCTATTTAATGCGAGAAACACGTTATCTGGTTGTTTTCACCACTCCACAGTGCGTTTGATATGCAGAACCGGCGACATCTTGGTTTTCGTGGGGTTTCCAGCTGAAATATTCATTTTCTGCGATAATATTGGTGAGACTTCAGTCAGAAGTATGCAGAATCATCTAGATCGCTCTTTTCGAGCTATTTGTTGCGAGAAACACGTTTTCTGGTGTTTACACCACTCCACAGTGCGTTTGATATGCAGAACAGGCGACATCGTGGTTATCGTCGGGTTTCAAGCTGAGATATGCATTTTCTGCGATCATATTGATGAGACTTCAGTCAGAAGTATGCAGAATCACCTAGATCGCTCTATTCGAGCTATTTAATGCGAGAAACACATTATCTGGTTGTTTTCACCACTCCACAGTGCGTTTGATATGCAGAACCGGCGACATCTTGATTTTCGTGAGGTTTCAAGCTGAGATATGCATTTTCTGCGATAATCTTGGTGAGTCTTCTGTCAGAAGTATGCAGAATCATCTAGATCGCTCTTTTCGAGCTATTTGATGCGAGAAACACGTTTTCTGGTGTTTACACCACTCCACAGTGCGTTTGATATGCAGAACCGGCGACATCTTGGTTTTCGTGGGGTTTCCAGCTGAAATATTCATTTTCTGCGATAATATTGGTGAGACTTCAGTCAGAAGTATGCAGAATCATCTAGATCGCTCTTTTCGAGCTACTTAATGCACGAAACACGTTTTCTGGTGTTTTCACCACTCCACAGTGCGTTTGATATGCAGAACCGGCGACATCTTGATTTTCGTGAGGTTTCTAGCTGAGATATGCATTTTCTGCGATAATATTGGTGAGACTTCAGTCAGAAGTATGCAGAATCATCCAGAACGCTCTTTTCGAGCTAGTTAATGCGAGTAACACGTTTTCTGGTGTTTTCACCACTCAACGGAGCGTCTGATACGCAGAACCGGCGACATCGTGGTTTTCGTCGGGTTTCAAGCTGAGATATGCATTTTCTGCGATCATATCGGTGAGACTTCAGTCAGAAGTATGCAGAATCACCTAGATCGCTCTATTCGAGCTATTTAATGCGAGAAACACGTTATCTGGTTGTTTTCACCACTCCACAGTGCGTTTGATATGCAGAACCGGCGACATCTTGGTTTTCGTGGGGTTTCCAGCTGAAATATTCATTTTCTGCGATAATATTGGTGAGACTTCAGTCAGAAGTATGCAGAATCATCTAGATCGCTCTTTTCGAGCTATTTGTTGCGAGAAACACGTTTTCTGGTGTTTACACCACTCCACAGTGCGTTTGATATGCAGAACCGGCGACATCGTGGTTATCGTCGGGTTTCAAGCTGAGATATGCATTTTCTGCGATCATATTGATGAGACTTCAGTCAGAAGTATGCAGAATCACCTAGATCGCTCTATTCGAGCTATTTAATGCGAGAAACACGTTATCTGGTTGTTTTCACCACTCCACAGTGCGTTTGATATGCAGAACCGGCGACATCTTGATTTTCGTGAGGTTTCAAGCTGAGATATGCATTTTCTGCGATAATCGTGGTGAGTCTTCTGTCAGAAGTATGCAGAATCATCTAGATCGCTCTTTTCGAGCTATTTGATGCGAGAAACACGTTTTCTGGTGTTTACTCCACTCCACAGTGCGTTTGATATGCAGAACCGGCGACATCTTGGTTTTCGTGGGGTTTCCTGCTGAAATATTCATTTTCTGCGATAATATTGGTGAGACTTCAGTCAGAAGTATGCAGAATCATCTAGATCGCTCTTTTCGAGCTACTTAATGCACGAAACACGTTTTCTGGTGTTTTCACCACTCCACAGTGCGTTTGATATGCAGAACCGGCGACATCTTGATTTTCGTGAGGTTTCTAGCTGAGATATGCATTTTCTGCGATAATCTTGGTGAGTCTTCTGTCAGAAGTATGCAGAATCATCTAGATCGCTCTTTTCGAGCTATTTGATGCGAGAAACACGTTTTCTGGTGTTTTCACCACGCCACAGTGCGTTTGATATGCAGAACCGGCGACATCGTGGTTTTCGTCGGGTTTCAAGCTGAGATATGCATTTTCTGCGATCATATTGGTGAGACTTCAGTCAGAAGTATGCAGAATCATCTAGATCGCTCGTTTCGAGCTATTTAAAGCGCGAAACACGTTATCTGGTTGTTTTCACCACTCCATAGTGCGTCTGATATGCAGAACCGGCGATATCTTGGTTTTCGTGGGGTTTCCAGCTGAGATATCCATTTTCCGCGATAATCTTAGTGAGTCTTCTGTCAGAAGTATGCAGAATCATCTAGATCGCTCTTTTCGAGCTATTTGATGCGAGAAACACGTTTTCTGGTGTTTTCACCACGCCACAGTGCGTTTGATATGCAGAACCGGCGACATCGTGGTTTTCGTCGGGTTTCAAGCTGAGATAGGCATTTTCTGCGATCATATTGGTGAGACTTCAGTCAGAAGTATGCAGAATCATCTAGATCGCTCGTTTCGAGCTATTTAAAGCGAGAAACACGTTATCTGGTTGTTTTCACCACTCCACAGTGCGTTTGATATGCAGAACCGGCGACATCGTGGTTTTGGTCGGAGTTCAAGCTGGGATATGCATTTTCAACGATAATCTTGGTGAGACTTCAGTCAGAAGTATGCAGAATCATCTAGATCGCTCGTTTCGAGTTATTTAATGCGAGAAACACGTTATCTGGTTGTTTTCACCACTCCACAGTGCGTTTGATATGCAGAACCGGCGACATCTTGATTTTCGTGAGGTTTCAAGCTGAGATATGCATTTTCTGCGATAATCTTGGTGAGTCTTCTGTCAGAAGTATGCAGAATCATCTAGATCGCTCTTTTCGAGCTATTTGATGCGAGAAACACGTTTTCTGGTGTTTTCACCACTCCACAGTGCGTTTGATATGCAGAACAGTCGACATCGTGGTTTTCGTCGGGTTTCAAGCTGAGATATAGCATTTTCTGCGATAATATTGGTGAGACTTCAGTCAGAAGTATGCAGAATCATCTAGATCGCTCGTTTCGAGCTATTTAAAGCGAGAAACACGTTATCTGGTTGTTTTCACCACTCCACAGTGCGTTTGATATGCAGAACCGGAGATATCTTGGTTTTCGTGGGGTTTCCAGCTGAGATATGCATTTTCTGCGATAATCTTGGTGAGTCTTCTGTCAGAAGTATGCAGAATCATCTAGATCGCTCTTTTCGAGCTATTTGATGCGAGAAACACGTTTTCTGGTGTTTTCACCACTCCACAGTGCGTTTGATATGCAGAACCGGCGACATCTTGATTTCCGTGTGGTTTCAAGCTGAGATATGCATTTTCTGCGATAATCTTGGTGAGTCTTCTGTCAGAAGTATGCAGAATCATCTAGATCGCTCGTTTCGAGCTATTTAAAGCGCGAAACACGTTATCTGGTAGTTTTCACCACTCCATAGTGCGTCTGATATGCAGAACCGGCGATATCTTGGTTTTCGTGGGGTTTCCAGCTGAGATATGCATTTTCCGCGATAATCTTGGTGAGTCTTCTGTCAGAAGTATGCAGAATCATCTAGATCGCTCTTTTCGAGCTATTTGATGCGAGAAACACGTTTTCTGGTGTTTTCACCACGCCACAGTGCGTTTGATATGCAGAACCGGCGACATCGTGGTTTTCGTCGGGTTTCAAGCTGAGATATGCATTTTCTGCGATCATATTGGTGAGACTTCAGTCAGAAGTATGCAGAACCATCTAGATCGCTCGTTTCGAGCTATCTAAAGCGCGAAACACGTTATCTGGTTGTTTTGACCACTCCACAGTGCGTTTGATATGTAGAGCCGCCGATAACTTGGTTTTCGTGGGGTTTCCAGCTGAAATATGCATTTTCTGCGATAATCTTGGTGTTTCATCTATGAGAAGTATGCAGAATCATTGAGAACGCTCTTTTCGAGCTGGTTAATGCGAGATACACGTTTTCTGATGTTTTCACCACTCCATAGTGCGTATGAAATGCAGAACCCGCGATGTTTGGTTTTCGTCGGGTTTCAAGCTCAGATATGCATTTTCTACGATAATCTTGGTGAAACATCTGTCCGAAGTATGCAGAAACATCAAGAGCGCACTTTTCGAGCTATTTAATGCGAGAAACACGTTTTGTGGGGTTTTCACCACTCCACAGTGCGTTCGATATGCAGTACCAGCGATATCTTGGTTTTCGTGGGGTTTCAAGCTGAGATATGCATTTTTTACGATAATCTTGGTGAGACTTCTTTCCGAAGTATGCAGAATCATCGAGATCGCTCTATTCGAGCTATTTAATGCGACAAAACGTTATCTGGTGTTTTCAGCACTCCACAGTGCGTTTGATATGCAGAACCAGCGATATCTCAGTTTTCGTGGGGTTTCAAGCTGAGATATGCACTTTTTACGATAATCTTGGTGAGACTTCTGTCCGAAGTATGCTTAATCATCGAGATCGCTCTATTCGAGCTATTTAATGTGAGAAACACGTTATCTGGTGTTTCCAGCACTCAATACTGCGTTTAATATGCAGAACCAGCGATATCTAGGTTTTCGTGGGGTTTCAAGCTGAGATATGCAATTTCTGCGATAATCTTGGTGAGACTTCTGTCCGAAGTATGCTTAATCATCGAGATCGCTCTATTCGAGCTATTTAATGTTAGAAACACGTTATCTGGTGTTTCCAGCACTCAATACTGCGTTTAATATGCAGAACCAGCGATATCTAGGTTTTCGTGGGGTTTCAAGCTGAGATATGCATTTTTTACGATAATCTTGGTGAGACTTCTGTCCGAAGTATGCTTAATCATCGAGATCGCTCGTTTCGAGCTATTTAATGCGAGAAACACGTTATCTGGTGCTTTCACCACTCCACAGTGCGTATGATGTGCAGAACCGACGATATCCTGGTTTTCGTGTGGTTTCAAGCTCAGATATGCATTTTCTGCGATAATCTTGGTGAGACTTCAGTCCGAAGTATGCAGAGTCATCTAGATCGCTCTTTTCGAGCTATTTAATGCGAAAAAACAAGGTTTCTGGTGTTTTCAACATTCCACAGTGCGTTTGATATGCAGAACCGGCGATATCTTGATTTTCGTGGTGTTTCCAGCTGAGATATGCATTTTCTGCGATAATCTAGGTGAGTCTTCTGCCAGAAGTATGCAGAATCATCTAGATCGCTCTTTTCGAGCTATTTAATGCGAGAAAGACGTTATCTGGTTGCTTTCACCACTCTACAGTGCGTTTGATATGCAGAACCGGCGACGTCTTGATTTTCGTGAGGTTTCAAGCTGAGATATGCATTTTCTGCGATAATCTTGGTGAGACTTCAGTCAGAAGTATGCAGAATCATCTAGATCGCTCTTTTCGAGCTATTTAATGCGAAAAAACAAGTTTTCTGGTGTTTTCAACATTCCACAGTGCGTTTGATATGCAGAACCGGCGATATCTTGATTTTCGTGGTGTTTCCAGCTGAGATATGCATTTTCTGCGATAATCTTGGTGAGTCTTCTGTCAGAAGTATGCAGAATCACCGAGATCCCTCTTTTCGAGCTTTTTAATGCGAGATACACGTTATCTGGCTGTTTTCACCACTCCACAGTTCGTTTGATATGCAGAACCGGCGATATCTTGATTTTCGTGGTGTTTCCAGGTGAGATATGCATTTTCTGCGATAATCTAGGTGAGTCTTCTGCCAGAAGTATGCAGAATCATCTAGATCGCTCTTTTCGAGCTATTTAATGCGAGAAAGACGTTATCTGGTTGCTTTCACCACTCTACAGTGCGTTTGATATGCAGAACCGGCGACGTCTTGATTTTCGTGAGGTTTCAAGCTGAGATATGCATTTTCTGCGATAATCTTGGTGAGACTTCAGTCAGAAGTATGCAGAATCATCTAGATCGCTCTTTTCGAGCTATTTAATGCGAAAAAACAAGTTTTCTGGTGTTTTCAACATTCCACAGTGCGTTTGATATGCAGAACCGGCGATATCTTGATTTTCGTGGTGTTTCCAGCTGAGATATGCATTTTCTGCGATAATCTTGGTGAGTCTTCTGTCAGAAGTATGCAGAATCACCGAGATCCCTCTTTTCGAGCTTTTTAATGCGAGATACACGTTAATTGGCTGTTTTCACCACTCCACAGTTCGTTTGATATGCAGAACCGGCGATATCTTGATTTTCGTGGTGTTTCCAGGTGAGATATGCATTTTCTGCGATAATCTAGGTGAGTCTTCTGCCAGAAGTATGCAGAATCATCTAGATCGCTCTTTTCGAGCTATTTAATGCGAAAAAACAAGTTTTCTGGTGTTTTCAACATTCCACAGTGCGTTTGATATGCAGAACCGGCGATATCTTGATTTTCGTGGTGTTTCCAGCTGAGATATGCATTTTCTGCGATAATCTAGGTGAGTCTTCTGTCAGAAGTATGCAGAATCACCGAGATCCCTCTTTTCGAGCTTTTTAATGCGAGATACACGTTATCTGGCTGTTTTCACCACTCCACAGTTCGTTTGATATGCAGAACCGGCGATATCTTGATTTTCGTGGTGTTTCCAGGTGAGATATGCATTTTCTGCGATAATCTAGGTGAGTCTTCTGCCAGAAGTATGCAGAATCATCTAGATCGCTCTTTTCGAGCTATTTAATGCGAGAAAGACGTTATCTGGTTGCTTTCACCACTCTACAGTGCGTTTGATATGCAGAACCGGCGACGTCTTGATTTTCGTGAGGTTTCAAGCTGAGATATGCATTTTCTGCGATAATCTTGGTGAGACTTCAGTCAGAAGTATGCAGAATCATCTAGATCGCTCTTTTCGAGCTATTTAATGCGAAAAAACAAGTTTTCTGGTGTTTTCAACATTCCACAGTGCGTTTGATATGCAGAACCGGCGATATCTTGATTTTCGTGGTGTTTCCAGCTGAGATATGCATTTTCTGCGATAATCTTGGTGAGTCTTCTGTCAGAAGTATGCAGAATCACCGAGATCCCTCTTTTCGAGCTTTTTAATGCGAGATACACGTTATCTGGCTGTTTTCACCACTCCACAGTTCGTTTGATATGCAGAACCGGCGATATCTTGATTTTCGTGGTGTTTCCAGGTGAGATATGCATTTTCTGCGATAATCTAGGTGAGTCTTCTGTCAGAAGTATGCAGAATCACCGAGATCCCTCTTTTCGAGCTTTTTAATGCGAGATACACGTTATCTGGCTGTTTTCACCACTCCACAGTTCGTTTGATATGCAGAACAGGCGATATCTTGATTTTCGTGGTGTTTCCAGGTGAGATATGCATTTTCTGCGATAATCTAGGTGAGTCTTCTGTCAGAAGTATGCAGAATCACCGAGATCCCTCTTTTCGAGCTTTTTAATGCGAGATACACGTTATCTGGCTGTTTTCACCACTCCACAGTTCGTTTGATATGCAGAACCGGCGATATCTTGATTTTCGTGGTGTTTCCAGGTGAGATATGCATTTTCTGCGATAATCTAGGTGAGTCTTCTGCCAGAAGTATGCAGAATCATCTAGATCGCTCTTTTCGAGCTATTTAATGCGAAAAAACAAGTTTTCTGGTGTTTTCAACATTCCACAGTGCGTTTGATATGCAGAACCGGCGATATCTTGATTTTCGTGGTGTTTCCAGCTGAGATATGCATTTTCTGCGATAATCTTGGTGAGTCTTCTGTCAGAAGTATGCAGAATCACCGAGATCCCTCTTTTCGAGCTTTTTAATGCGAGATACACGTTATCTGGCTGTTTTCACCACTCCACAGTTCGTTTGATATGCAGAACCGGCGATATCTTGATTTTCGTGGTGTTTCCAGCTGAGATATGCATTTTCTGCGATAATCTTGGTGAGTCTTCTGTCAGAAGTATGCAGAATCACCGAGATCCCTCTTTTCGAGCTTTTTAATGCGAGATACACGTTATCTGGCTGTTTTCACCACTCCACAGTTCGTTTGATATGCAGAACCGGCGATATCTTGATTTTCGTGGTGTTTCCAGGTGAGATATGCATTTTCTGCGATAATCTAGGTGAGTCTTCTGTCAGAAGTATGCAGAATCATCGAGATCGCTCTTTTCGAGCTAGTTAATGCGAGAAAAACCTTGTCTGGTGTTTTTACCACTCCACAGTGCGTTTGATATGCAGAACCAGCGATATCTTGGCTTTCGTTGGGTTTCAAGCTGAGATATGCATTTTTTACGATAATCTTGGTGAGACTACTGTCCGAAGTATGCAGATTCATCGCGATCGCTCTTTTCGAGCTGTTTAATGCGAGAAACACGTTATCTGGTGTTTTCACCACTCCACAGTGCGTTTGATATGCAGTACCAGCGATATCTTGGTTTTCGTGGGGTTTCAAGCCGAGATATGCATTTTTTACGATAATCTTGGTGAGACTTTTGTCCGAAGTATGCAGATTCATCGAGATCGCTCTTTTCGAGCTATTTAATGCGAGAAACACGTTATCTGGTGTTTTCACCACTCCACAGTGCGTTTGATATGTAGAGCCACCGATAAATTGGTTTTCGTGGGGTTTCCAGCTGAAATATGCATTTTCTGCGATAATCTTTGTGTTTCATCTATGAGAAGTATGCAGAATCATCCAGAACGCTCTTTTCGATCTATTTAATGCGAGAAACACGTTGTCTGGTGTTTTCACCACTCCACAGTTGGTTTGATATGCAGAACCGGCGATATCTGGGTTTTCGTGGGTTTTCAAGCTGAGATATGCATTTTCTGCGGCAATCTTGGTGAGACTTCAGTCAGAAGTATGCAGAATAATCGAGATCGCTCTTTTCGAGCTACTTAATGCGAGAAACACGTTATCTGGTGTTTTCGGCACTCCACAGTGCGTTTGACATGCAGAACCGGAGATATCTTGGTTACGGTCGGGATTCAAGCTGAGATATGCATTTTCTACGATAATCTAGGCGATACTTCTTTCAGAAGTATGCAGAATCTTCGAGAACGCTCTTTTCGAGATACTTAATGCGAGAAACACGTTTTCTGGTGTTTCACCACTCCACAGTGCGTCTGAAATGCAGAACCGGCGATATCTTGGTTTTCGTGTGGTTTGTAGATGAGATATGCATTTTCTGCGTTAATCTTAGTGAGTCTTCTGTCAGAAGTATGCAGAACCATCTAGATCTCTCTTCTCGAGCTATTTAATGCGAGAAACACGTTTTCTTGTGTTTTCACCACCCCACAGTGCGTTTGATATGCAGAACCGGAGATATCTTGGTTTTCGTGGGGTTTGTAGCTGAGATATGCATTTTCTGCGATAATCTTGGTGAGTCTTCTGTCAGAAGTATGCAGAATCTTCGAGAACGCTCTTTTCGAGATACTTAATGCGAGAAACACGTTTTCTGGTGTTTCACCACTCCACAGTGCGTCTGAAATGCAGAACCGGCGATATCTTGGTTTTCGTGGGGTTTGTAGATGAGATATGCATTTTCTGCGTTAATCTTGGTGAGTCTTCTGTCAGAAGTATGCAGAACCATCTAGATCTCTCTTCTCGAGCTATTTAATACCGAGAAACACGTTGTCTGGTGTTTTCACCACTCCACAGTTGGGTTGATATGCAGAACCGGCGATGTTTGGTTTTCGTCGGGTTTCAAGCTGAGAAATGCATTTTCTGCGATAATCTTGGTGAGACTTCAGTCAGAAGTTTGCAGAAACTTCGAGTTCGCTCTTTTCGAGCAACTTAATGCGAGAAACACGTTATCTGGTTGTTTTCACCACTCCACAGTTCGTTTGATATGCAGAACCGGCGATATCTTGATTTTCGTGGTTTTTCGTGCTGAGATATGCATTTTCAGCGATAATCTTGGTGAGTCTTCTGTCAGAAGTATGCAGAATCATCTAGATCGCTCTTTTCGAGCTATTTAATGCGAGAAAGACGTTATCTGGTTGCTTTCACCACTCTACAGTGCGTTTGATATGCAGAACCGGCGACGTCTTGATTTTCGTGAGGTTTCAAGCTGAGATATGCATTTTCTGCGATAATCTTGGTGAGACTTCAGTCAGAAGTATGCAGAATCATCTAGATCGCTCTTTTCGAGCTATTTAATGCGAAAAAACAAGTTTTCTGGTGTTTTCAACATTCCACAGTGCGTTTGATATGCAGAACCGGCGATATCTTGATTTTCGTGGTGTTTCCAGCTGAGATATGCATTTTCTGCGATAATCTTGGTGAGTCTTCTGTCAGAAGTATGCAGAATCACCGAGATCCCTCTTTTCGAGCTTTTTAATGCGAGATACACGTTATCTGGCTGTTTTCACCACTCCACAGTTCGTTTGATATGCAGAACCGGCGATATCTTGATTTTCGTGGTGTTTCCAGGTGAGATATGCATTTTCTGCGATAATCTAGGTGAGTCTTCTGCCAGAAGTATGCAGAATCATCTAGATCGCTCTTTTCGAGCTATTTAATGCGAAAAAACAAGTTTTCTGGTGTTTTCAACATTCCACAGTGCGTTTGATATGCAGAACCGGCGATATCTTGATTTTCGTGGTGTTTCCAGCTGAGATATGCATTTTCTGCGATAATCTAGGTGAGTCTTCTGTCAGAAGTATGCAGAATCACCGAGATCCCTCTTTTCGAGCTTTTTAATGCGAGATACACGTTATCTGGCTGTTTTCACCACTCCACAGTTCGTTTGATATGCAGAACCGGCGATATCTTGATTTTCGTGGTGTTTCCAGGTGAGATATGCATTTTCTGCGATAATCTAGGTGAGTCTTCTGCCAGAAGTATGCAGAATCATCTAGATCGCTCTTTTCGAGCTATTTAATGCGAGAAAGACGTTATCTGGTTGCTTTCACCACTCTACAGTGCGTTTGATATGCAGAACCGGCGACGTCTTGATTTTCGTGAGGTTTCAAGCTGAGATATGCATTTTCTGCGATAATCTTGGTGAGACTTCAGTCAGAAGTATCCAGAATCATCTAGATCGCTCTTTTCGAGCTATTTAATGCGAAAAAACAAGTTTTCTGGTGTTTTAAACATTCCACAGTGCGTTTGATATGCAGAACCGGCGATATCTTGATTTTCGTGGTGTTTCCAGCTGAGATATGCATTTTCTGCGATAATCTTGGTGAGTCTTCTGTCAGAAGTATGCAGAATCACCGAGATCCCTCTTTTCGAGCTTTTTAATGCGAGATACACGTTATCTGGCTGTTTTCACCACTCCACAGTTCGTTTGATATGCAGAACCGGCGATATCTTGATTTTCGTGGTGTTTCCAGGTGAGATATGCATTTTCTGCGATAATCTAGGTGAGTCTTCTGTCAGAAGTATGCAGAATCACCGAGATCCCTCTTTTCGAGCTTTTTAATGCGAGATACACGTTATCTGGCTGTTTTCACCACTCCACAGTTCGTTTGATATGCAGAACAGGCGATATCTTGATTTTCGTGGTGTTTCCAGGTGAGATATGCATTTTCTGCGATAATCTAGGTGAGTCTTCTGTCAGAAGTATGCAGAATCACCGAGATCCCTCTTTTCGAGCTTTTTAATGCGAGATACACGTTATCTGGCTGTTTTCACCACTCCACAGTTCGTTTGATATGCAGAACCGGCGATATCTTGATTTTCGTGGTGTTTCCAGGTGAGATATGCATTTTCTGCGATAATCTAGGTGAGTCTTCTGCCAGAAGTATGCAGAATCATCTAGATCGCTCTTTTCGAGCTATTTAATGCGAAAAAACAAGTTTTCTGGTGTTTTCAACATTCCACAGTGCGTTTGATATGCAGAACCGGCGATATCTTGATTTTCGTGGTGTTTCCAGCTGAGATATGCATTTTCTGCGATAATCTTGGTGAGTCTTCTGTCAGAAGTATGCAGAATCACCGAGATCCCTCTTTTCGAGCTTTTTAATGCGAGATACACGTTATCTGGCTGTTTTCACCACTCCACAGTTCGTTTGATATGCAGAACCGGCGATATCTTGATTTTCGTGGTGTTTCCAGCTGAGATATGCATTTTCTGCGATAATCTTGGTGAGTCTTCTGTCAGAAGTATGCAGAATCACCGAGATCCCTCTTTTCGAGCTTTTTAATGCGAGATACACGTTATCTGGCTGTTTTCACCACTCCACAGTTCGTTTGATATGCAGAACCGGCGATATCTTGATTTTCGTGGTGTTTCCAGGTGAGATATGCATTTTCTGCGATAATCTAGGTGAGTCTTCTGTCAGAAGTATGCAGAATCATCGAGATCGCTCTTTTCGAGCTAGTTAATGCGAGAAAAACCTTGTCTGGTGTTTTTACCACTCCACAGTGCGTTTGATATGCAGAACCAGCGATATCTTGGCTTTCGTTGGGTTTCAAGCTGAGATATGCATTTTTTACGATAATCTTGGTGAGACTACTGTCCGAAGTATGCAGATTCATCGCGATCGCTCTTTTCGAGCTGTTTAATGCGAGAAACACGTTATCTGGTGTTTTCACCACTCCACAGTGCGTTTGATATGCAGTACCAGCGATATCTTGGTTTTCGTGGGGTTTCAAGCCGAGATATGCATTTTTTACGATAATCTTGGTGAGACTTTTGTCCGAAGTATGCAGATTCATCGAGATCGCTCTTTTCGAGCTATTTAATGCGAGAAACACGTTATCTGGTGTTTTCACCACTCCACAGTGCGTTTGATATGTAGAGCCACCGATAAATTGGTTTTCGTGGGGTTTCCAGCTGAAATATGCATTTTCTGCGATAATCTTTGTGTTTCATCTATGAGAAGTATGCAGAATCATCCAGAACGCTCTTTTCGATCTATTTAATGCGAGAAACACGTTGTCTGGTGTTTTCACCACTCCACAGTTGGTTTGATATGCAGAACCGGCGATATCTGGGTTTTCGTGGGTTTTCAAGCTGAGATATGCATTTTCTGCGGCAATCTTGGTGAGACTTCAGTCAGAAGTATGCAGAATAATCGAGATCGCTCTTTTCGAGCTACTTAATGCGAGAAACACGTTATCTGGTGTTTTCGGCACTCCACAGTGCGTTTGACATGCAGAACCGGAGATATCTTGGTTACGGTCGGGATTCAAGCTGAGATATGCATTTTCTACGATAATCTAGGCGATACTTCTTTCAGAAGTATGCAGAATCTTCGAGAACGCTCTTTTCGAGATACTTAATGCGAGAAACACGTTTTCTGGTGTTTCACCACTCCACAGTGCGTCTGAAATGCAGAACCGGCGATATCTTGGTTTTCGTGTGGTTTGTAGATGAGATATGCATTTTCTGCGTTAATCTTAGTGAGTCTTCTGTCAGAAGTATGCAGAACCATCTAGATCTCTCTTCTCGAGCTATTTAATGCGAGAAACACGTTTTCTTGTGTTTTCACCACCCCACAGTGCGTTTGATATGCAGAACCGGAGATATCTTGGTTTTCGTGGGGTTTGTAGCTGAGATATGCATTTTCTGCGATAATCTTGGTGAGTCTTCTGTCAGAAGTATGCAGAATCTTCGAGAACGCTCTTTTCGAGATACTTAATGCGAGAAACACGTTTTCTGGTGTTTCACCACTCCACAGTGCGTCTGAAATGCAGAACCGGCGATATCTTGGTTTTCGTGGGGTTTGTAGATGAGATATGCATTTTCTGCGTTAATCTTGGTGAGTCTTCTGTCAGAAGTATGCAGAACCATCTAGATCTCTCTTCTCGAGCTATTTAATACCGAGAAACACGTTGTCTGGTGTTTTCACCACTCCACAGTTGGGTTGATATGCAGAACCGGCGATGTTTGGTTTTCGTCGGGTTTCAAGCTGAGAAATGCATTTTCTGCGATAATCTTGGTGAGACTTCAGTCAGAAGTTTGCAGAAACTTCGAGTTCGCTCTTTTCGAGCAACTTAATGCGAGAAACACGTTATCTGGTTGTTTTCACCACTCCACAGTTCGTTTGATATGCAGAACCGGCGATATCTTGATTTTCGTGGTTTTTCGTGCTGAGATATGCATTTTCAGCGATAATCTTGGTGAGTCTTCTGTCAGAAGTATGCAGAATCATCGAGATCCCTCTTTTCGAGCTATTTAATGCGAGAAACACGTTATCTGGTTGTTTTCACCACTCCACAGTTCGTTTGATATGCAGAACCGGCGATATCTTGATTTTCGTGGTTTTTCGTGCTGAGATATGCATTTTCAGCGATAATCTTGGTGAGTCTTCTGTCAGAAGTATGCAGAATCATCTAGATCGCTCTTTTCGAGCTATTTAATGCGAGAAACACGTTATCTGGTATTTTCACCACTTCACAGTGCGTTTGATATGCAGAACCGGCGATATCTTGATTTTCGTGGTGTGTCCAGCTGAGATATGCATTTTCTGCGATAATCTTGGTGAGTCTTCTGTCAGAAGTATGCAGAATCATCGAGATCCCTCTTTTCGAGCTATTTAATGCGAGAAACACGTTATCTGGTTGTTTTCACCACTCCACAGTTCGTTTGATATGCATAACCGGCGATATCTTGATTTTCGTGGTTTTTCGTGCTGAGATATGCATTTTCAGCGATAACCTTGGTGAGTCTTCTGTCAGAAGTATGCAGAATCATCTAGATCGCTCTTTTCGAGCTATTTAATGCGAGAAACACGTTATCTGGTATTTTCACCACTTCACAGTGCGTTTGATATGCAGAACCGGCGATATCTTGGTTTTCGTGGGGTTTCTAGCAGAGATATGCATTATCTGCGATAATCATGGTGAGACTTCTGTTAGAAGTATGCAGAATCATCGAGATCGCACTTTTCGATCTATTTAATGCGAGAAACACGTTGTCTGGTTTTTTCACCACTCCACAGTTGGTTTGATATGCAGAACCGGCGATGTTTGGTTTTCGTCGGGTTTCAAGCTGAGATATGCATTTTCTGCGATAATCTTGGTGAGACTTCAGTCAGAGGTATGCAGAATCTACGAGATCGCTCATTTCGAGCTAGTTAATGCGAGAAACACGTTATCTGGTGTTTTCACCACTCCACAGTTCGTTGTATATGCAGAACAGGAGATATCTTGGTTTTCGTGGGGTTTCCAGCTGAAATATGCATTTTCTGCGATAATCTTTGTGTTTCATCTATGAGAAGTATGCAGAATCATCCAGAACGCTCTTTTCGATCTATTGAATGCGAGAAACACGTTGTCTGGTGTTTTCACCACTCCACAGTTGGTTTGATATGCAGAACCGGCGATATCTGGGTTTTCGTGGGGTTTCAAGCTGAGATATGCATTTTCTGCGGCAATCTTGGTGAGACTTCAGTCAGAAGTATGCAGAATAATCGAGATCGCTCTTTTCGAGCTACTTAATGCGAGAAACACGTTATCGGGTGTTTTCGGCACTCCACAGTGCGTTTGACATGCAGAACCGGAGATATCTTGGTTACGGTCGGGATTCAAGCTGAGATATGCATTTTCTACGATAATCTTGGCGAGACTTCTGTCAGAAGTATGCAGAATCATCGGGATCGCTCTTTTCGAGCTATTTAATGCGAGAAACACGTTATCTGGTGTCTTCACCACTCCACAGTGCGTTTGATATGCAGAACCGGCGACATCTTGGCTTTCGTCGGGGTTCAAGCTGAGATATGCATTTTCTGCGATAATCTTGGTGAGTCTTCTGTCAGAAGTATGCAGAACCATCTAGATCTCTCTTTTCGAGCTATTTAATGCGAGAAACACGTTTTCTTGTGTTTTCACCACCCCACAGTGCGTTTGATATGCAGAACCGGAGATATCTTGGTTTTCGTGGGGTTTGTAGCTGAGATATGCATTTTCTGCGATAATCTTGGTGAGTCTTCTGTCAGAAGTATGCAGAATCATCTAGATCGCTCTTTTCGAGCTATTTAATGCGAGAAACACGTTTTCTTGTGTTTTCACCACCCCACAGTGCGTTTGATATGCAGAACCGGCGATATCTTGATTTTCGTGGTTTTTCCTGCTGAGATATGCATTTTCAGCGATAATCTTGGTGAGTCTTCTGTCAGAAGTATGCAGAATCTTCGACATCGCTCATTTCGAGCTAGTTAATGCTAGAAACACGTTATCTGGTGTTTTCACCACTACACAGTTCGTTGTATATGCAGAACAGGAGATATCTTGGTTTTCGTGGGGTTTCTAGCAGAGATATGCATTATCTGCGATAATCATGGTGAGACTTCTGTTAGAAGTATGCAGAATCATCGAGATCGCACTTTTCGATCTATTTAATGCGAGAAACACGTTGTCTGGTGTTTTCACCACTCCACAGTGCGTTTGATATGCAGAACCAGCGATATCCTGGTTTTCGTGGGGTTTCAAGCTCAGATATGCATTTTATGCGATAATCTTGGTGAGGCTTCTGTCCGAAGTATGCAGAGTCATCGAGATCGTACTTTTCGAGCTATTTAATGCGAGAAACACGTTTTCTGGGGTTTTCACCACACCACAGTTCGTTGGATATGCAGAACAGGTGATATCTTGGTTTTCGTGGGGTTTCAAGCTGAGATATGCACTTTTTACGATAATCTTGGTGAGACTTCTGTCCGAAGTATGCTTAATCATCGAGATCGCTCTATTCGAACTATTTAATGCGACAAAACGTTATCTGGTGTTTTCAGCACTCCACAGTGCGTTTGATATGCAGAACCAGTGATACCTCAGTTTTCGTGGGGTTTCAAGCTGAGATATGCATTTTCTACGATAATCTTGGTGAGACTTCTCTCAGAAGGATGCAGAATCTTCGAGATCGCTCTTTTCGAGCTACTTAATGCGAGATACACGTTATCTGGTGTTTTCACCACTCCACAGTGCGTTTGACATGCAGTACCGGCGACATCTTGGATTTCGTCGGGGTTCAAGCTGAGATATGCATTTTCTGCGATAATCTTGGTGATTCTTCTGTCAGAAGTATGCAGAATCATCGAGATCCCTCTTTTCGAGCTATTTAATGCGAGAAACACGTTATCTGGTTGTTTTCACCACTCCACAGTTGGTTTGATATGCAGAACCGGCGATATCTTGGTTTTCGTGGGGTTTCAAGCTGAGACATGCATTTTCTGCGATAATCTTGGTGAGACTTCTGTCAGAAGTATGCAGAATCATCGAGATCGCACTTTTCGATCTATTTAATGCGAGAAACACGTTGTCTGGTGTTTTCACCACTCCACAGTTGGTTTGATATGCAGAACCGGCGATGTTTGGTTTTCGTCGGGTTTCAAGCTGAGAAATGCATTTTCTGCGATAATCTTGGTGAGTCTTCTGTCAGAAGTATGCAGAATCATCGAGATCCCTCTTTTCGAGCTATTTAATGCGAGAAACACGTTAATTGGTGTTTTCACCACTCCACAGTGCGTTTGATATGCGGAACCGGCGACATCTTGGATTTCGTCGGGTTTCAAGCTGAGACATGCATTTTCTGCGATAATCTTGGTGAGACTTCTGTCAGAAGTATGCAGAATCAGCGAGATCGCACATTTCGATCTATTTAATGCGAGAAACACGTTATCTGGTGTTTTCACCACTCCACAGTGCGTTTGATATGCAGAACCAGCGATATCTTGGTTTTCGTGGGGTTTCAAGCTGAGATATGCATTTTTTACGATTATCATGGTGAGAATTCTGTCCGAAGTATGCAGAATCATCGAGATCGCACTTTTCGTGCTATTTAATGCGAGAAACAGGATATCTGGTGTTTTCAGCACTCCACAGTGCGTATGATATGCAGAACCGGCGATATCTTGGTTTTCGTGGGGTTTCAAGCTGAGATGTGCATTGTCTGCGATAATCTTGTTGAGACATCTGTCCGAAGTGTGCAGAATCATCGAGATCGCACTTTTTGAGCTATTTAATGCGAGAAAAACCTTATCTGGTGTTTTCACCACCCCACAGTGCGTTTGATATGCAGAACCGGCGATATCTGGGTTTTCGTGGGGTTTCAAGCTGAGATATGCATTTTCTGCGATAATCTTGGTGAGACCTCTGTCCGAAGTATGCAGAAACATCGAGATCGCTCTATTCGAACTATTTAATGCGACAAAACGTTATCTGGTGTTTTCAGCACTCCACAGTGCGTTTGATATGCAGAACCAGTGATACCTCAGTTTTCGTGGGGTTTCAAGCTGAGATATGCATTTTCTACGATAATCTTGGTGAGACTTCTCTCAGAAGGATGCAGAATCTTCGAGATCGCTCTTTTCGAGCTACTTAATGCGAGATACACGTTATCTGGTGTTTTCACCACTCCACAGTGCGTTTGACATGCAGTACCGGCGACATCTTGGATTTCGTCGGGGTTCAAGCTGAGATATGCATTTTCTGCGATAATCTTGGTGATTCTTCTGTCAGAAGTATGCAGAATCATCGAGATCCCTCTTTTCGAGCTATTTAATGCGAGAAACACGTTATCTGGTTGTTTTCACCACTCCACAGTTCGTTTGATATGCAGAACCGGCGATATCTTGATTTTCGTGGTTTTTCGTGCTGAGATATGCATTTTCAGCGATAATCTTGGTGAGTCTTCTGTCAGAAGTATGCAGAATCTTCGAGATCGCTCATTTCGAGCGAGTTAATGCTAGAAACACGTTATCTGGTGTTTTCACCACTCCACAGTTCGTTGTATATGCAGAACAGGAGATATCTTGGTTTTCGTGGGGTTTCTAGCAGAGATATGCATTATCTGCGATAATCATGGTGAGGCTTCTGTTAGAAGTATGCAGAATCATCGAGATCGCACTTTTCGATCTATTTAATGCGAGAAACACGTTGTCTGGTGTTTTCACCACTCCACAGTTCGTTGTATATGCAGAACCGGCGATGTTTGGTTTTCGTCGGGTTTCAAGCTGAGATATGCATTTTCTGCGATAATCTTGGTGAGACTTCAGTCAGAGGTATGCAGAATCTACGAGATCGCTCATTTCGAGCTAGTTAATGCGAGAAACACGTTATCTGGTGTTTTCACCACTCCACAGTTCGTTGTATATGCAGAACAGGAGATATCTTGGTTTTCGTGGGGTTTCCAGCTGAAATATGCATTTTCTGCGATAATCTTGGTGAAACATCTGTCCGAAGTATGCAGAAACATCAAGAGCGCACTTTTCGAGCTATTTAATGCGAGAAACACGTTTTGTGGGGTTTTCACCACTCCACAGTGCGTTTGATATGCAGAACCAGCGATATCTTGGTTTTCGTGAGGTTTCAAGCTGAGATATGCATTTTTTACGATAATCATGGTGAGACTTCTGTCCGAAGTATGCTGAATCATCGATATCGCACTTTTCGAGCTATCTAATGCGAGAAACACGTTTTGTGGGGTTTTCACCACTCCACAGTGCGTTCGATATGCAGTACCAGCGATATCTTGGTTTTCGTGGGGTTTCAAGCTGAGATATGCATTTTTTACGATAATCTTGGTGAGACTTCTGTCCGAAGTATGCAGAATCATCGAGATCGCTCTATTCGAGCTATTTAATGCGACAAAACGTTATCTGGTGTTTTCACCACTCCACAGTGCGTTTGATATGCAGAACCGGCGATATCTGGGTTTTCGTGGGGTTTCAAGCAGAGATATGCATTTTCTGCGATAATCTTGGTGAGACTTCTGTCAGAAGTATGCAGAATCATCGAGATCGCACTTTTCGAGCTATTTAATGCGAGAAACACGATATCTGGTGTTTTCAGCACTCCACAGTGCGTATGAAATGCAGAACCCGCGATGTTTGGTTTTCGTCGGGTTTCAAGCTCAGATATGCATTTTCTACGATAATCTTGGTGAAACATCTGTCCGAAGTATGCAGAAACATCAAGAGCGCACTTTTCGAGCTATTTAATGCGAGAAACACGTTTTGTGGGGTTTTCACCACTCCACAGTGCGTTCGATATGCAGTACCAGCGATATCTTGGTTTTCGTGGGGTTTCAAGCTGAGATATGCATTTTTTACGATAATCTTGGTGAGACTTCTTTCCGAAGTATGCAGAATCATCGAGATCTCTCTATTCGAGCTATTTAATGCGACAAAACGTTATCTGGTGTTTTCAGCACTCCACAGTGCGTTTGATATGCAGAACCAGCGATATCTCAGTTTTCGTGGGGTTTCAAGCTGAGATATGCACTTTTTACGATAATCTTGGTGAGACTTCTGTCCGAAGTATGCTTAATCATCGAGATCGCTCTATTCGAGCTATTTAATGTGAGAAACACGTTATCTGGTGTTTCCAGCACTCAATACTGCGTTTAATATGCAGAACCAGCGATATCTAGGTTTTCGTGGGGTTTCAAGCTGAGATATGCAATTTCTGCGATAATCTTGGTGAGACTTCTGTCCGAAGTATGCTTAATCATCGAGATCGCTCTATTCGAGCTATTTAATGTGAGAAACACGTTATCTGGTGTTTCCAGCACTCAATACTGCGTTTAATATGCAGAACCAGCGATATCTAGGTTTTCGTGGGGTTTCAAGCTGAGATATGCATTTTTTACGATAATCTTGGTGAGACTTCTGTCCGAAGTATGCTTAATCATCGAGATCGCTCGTTTCGAGCTATTTAATGCGAGAAACACGTTATCTGGTGCTTTCACCACTCCACAGTGCGTATGATGTGCAGAACCGACGATACCCTGGTTTTCGTGTGGTTTCAAGCTCAGATATGCATTTTCTGCGATAATCTTGGTGAGACTTCAGTCCGAAGTATGCAGAGTCATCTAGATCGCTCTTTTCGAGCTATTTAATGCGAAAAAACAAGGTTTCTGGTGTTTTCAACATTCCACAGTGCGTTTGATATGCAGAACCGGCGATATCTTGATTTTCGTGGTGTTTCCAGCTGAGATATGCATTTTCTGCGATAATCTAGGTGAGTCTTCTGCGAGAAGTATGCAGAATCATCTAGATCGCTCTTCTCGAGCTATTTAATGCGAGAAACACGTTTTCTTGTGTTTTCACCACCCCACAGTGCGTTTGATATGCAGAACCGGAGATATCTTGGTTTTCGTGGGGTTTGTAGCTGAGATATGCATTTTCTGCGATAATCTTGGTGAGTCTTCTGTCAGAAGTATGCAGAATCTTCGAGAACGCTCTTTTCGAGATACTTAATGCGAGAAACACGTTTTCTGGTGTTTCACCACTCCACAGTGCGTCTGAAATGCAGAACCGGCGATATCTTGGTTTTCGTGGGGTTTGTAGATGAGATATGCATTTTCTGCGTTAATCTTGGTGAGTCTTCTGTCAGAAGTATGCAGAACCATCTAGATCTCTCTTCTCGAGCTATTTAATACCGAGAAACACGTTGTCTGGTGTTTTCACCACTCCACAGTTGGTTTGATATGCAGAACCGGCGATGTTTGGTTTTCGTCGGGTTTCAAGCTGAGAAATGCATTTTCTGCGATAATCTTGGTGAGACTTCAGTCAGAAGTTTGCAGAAACTTCGAGTTCGCTCTTTTCGAGCAACTTAATGCGAGAAACACGTTATCTGGTTGTTTTCACCACTCCACAGTTCGTTTGATATGCAGAACCAGCGATATCTTGATTTTCGTGGTTTTTCGTGCTGAGATATGCATTTTCAGCGATAATCTTGGTGAGTCTTCTGTCAGAAGTATGCAGAATCATCGAGATCCCTCTTTTCGAGCTATTTCATGCGAGAAACACGTTATCTGGTTGTTTTCACCACTCCACAGTTCGTTTGATATGCAGAACCGGCGATATCTTGATTTTCGTGGTTTTTCGTGCTGAGATATGCATTTGCAGCGATAATCTTGGTGAGTCTTCTGTCAGAAGTATGCAGAATCATCTAGATCGCTCTTTTCGAGCTATTTAATGCGAGAAACACGTTATCTGGTATTTTCACCACTTCACAGTGCGTTTGATATGCAGAACCGGCGATATCTTGATTTTCGTGGTGTGTCCAGCTGAGATATGCATTTTCTGCGATAATCTTGGTGAGTCTTCTGTCAGAAGTATGCAGAATCATCGAGATCCCTCTTTTCGAGCTATTTAATGCGAGAAACACGTTATCTGGTTGTTTTCACCACTCCACAGTTCGTTTGATATGCAGAACCGGCGATATCTTGATTTTCGTGGTTTTTCGTGCTGAGATATGCATTTTCAGCGATAATCTTGGTGAGTCTTCTGTCAGAAGTATGCAGAATCATCTAGATCGCTCTTTTCGAGCTATTTAATGCGAGAAACACGTTATCTGGTATTTTCACCACTTCACAGTGCGTTTGATATGCAGAACCGGCGATATCTTGGTTTTCGTGGGGTTTCTAGCAGAGATATGCATTATCTGCGATAATCATGGTGAGACTTCTGTTAGAAGTATGCAGAATCATCGAGATCGCACTTTTCGATCTATTTAATGCGAGAAACACGTTGTCTGGTTTTTTCACCACTCCACAGTTGGTTTGATATGCAGAACCGGCGATGTTTGGTTTTCGTCGGGTTTCAAGCTGAGATATGCATTTTCTGCGATAATCTTGGTGAGACTTCAGTCAGAGGTATGCAGAATCTACGAGATCGCTCATTTCGAGCTAGTTAATGCGAGAAACACGTTATCTGGTGTTTTCACCACTCCACAGTTCGTTGTATATGCAGAACAGGAGATATCTTGGTTTTCGTGGGGTTTCCAGCTGAAATATGCATTTTCTGCGATAATCTTTGTGTTTCATCTATGAGAAGTATGCAGAATCATCCAGAACGCTCTTTTCGATCTATTGAATGCGAGAAACACGTTGTCTGGTGTTTTCACCACTCCACAGGTGGTTTGATATGCAGAACCGGCGATATCTGGGTTTTCGTGGGGTTTCAAGCTGAGATATGCATTTTCTGCGGCAATCTTGGTGAGACTTCAGTCAGAAGTATGCAGAATAATCGAGATCGCTCTTTTCGAGCTATTTAATGCGAGAAACACGTTTTCTTGTGTTTTCACCACCCCACAGTGCGTTTGATATGCAGTACCAGCGATATCTTGGTTTTCGTGGGGTTTGTAGCTGAGATATGCATTTTCTGCGATAATCTTGGTGAGTCTTCTGTCAGAAGTATGCAGAATCATCTAGATCGCTCTTTTCGAGCTATTTAATGCGAGAAACACGTTTTCTTGTGTTTTCACCACCCCACAGTGCGTTTGATATGCAGAACCGGAGATATCTTGGTTTTCGTGGGGTTTGTAGCTGAGATATGCATTTTCTGCGATAATCTTGGTGAGTCTTCCGTCAGAAGTATGCAGAATCATCTAGATCGCTCTTTTCGAGCTATTTAATGCGAGAAACACGTTTTCTTGTGTTTTCAACACTCCACAGTTCGTTTGATATGCAGAACCGGCGATATCTTGATTTTCGTGGTTTTTCCTGCTGAGATATGCATTTTCAGCGATAATCTTGGTGAGTCTTCTGTCAGAAGTATGCAGAATCTTCGACATCGCTCATTTCGAGCTAGTTAATGCTAGAAACACGTTATCTGGTGTTTTCACCACTACACAGTTCGTTGTATATGCAGAACAGGAGATATCTTGGTTTTCGTGGGGTTTCTAGCAGAGATATGCATTATCTGCGATAATCATGGTGAGACTTCTGTTAGAAGTATGCAGAATCATCGAGATCGCACTTTTCGATCTATTTAATGCGAGAAACACGTTGTCTGGTGTTTTCACCACTCCACAGTTGGTTTGATATGCAGAACCGGCGATGTTTGGTTTTCGTCGGGTTTCAAGCTGAGAAATGCATTTTCTGCGATAATCTTGGTGAGACTTCAGTCAGAAGTATGCAGAATCTTCGAGTTCGCTCTTTTCGAGCAACTTAATGCGAGAAACACGTTATCTGGTTGTTTTCACCACTCCACAGTTCGTTTAATATGCAGAACCGGCGATATCTTGATTTTCGTGGTTTTTCGTGCTGAGATATGCATTTTCAGCGATAATCTTGGTGAGTCTTCTGTCAGAAGTATGCAGAATCATCGAGATCCCTCTTTTCGAGCTATTTAATGAGAGAAACACGTTATCTGGTTGTTTTCACCACTCCACAGTTCGTTTGATATGCAGAACCGGCGATATCTTGATTTTCGTGGTGTGTCCAGCTGAGATATGCAATTTTCTGCGATAATCTTGGTGAGTCTTCTGTCAGAAGTATGCAGAATCATCGAGATCGCTCATTTCGAGCTAGTTAATGCGAGAAACACGTTATCTGGTGTTTTCACCACTCCACAGTTCGTTGTATATGCAGAACAGGTGATATCTTGGTTTTCGTGGGGTTTCTAGCAGAGATATGCATTTTCAGCGATAATCTTGGTGAGTCTTCTGTCAGAAGTATGCAGAATCATCGAGATCCCTCTTTTCGAGCTATTTAATGAGAGAAACACGTTATCTGGTTGTTTTCACCACTCCACAGTTCGTGTGATATGCAGAACCGGCGATATCTTGATTTTCGTGGTGTTTCCAGCTGAGATATGCATTTTCTGCGATAATCTAGGTGAGTCTTCTGCGAGAAGTATGCAGAATCATCTAGATCGCTCTTTTCGAGCTATTTAATGCGAGAAAGACGTTATCTGGTTGCTTTCACCACTCTACAGTGCGTTTGATATGCAGAACCGGCGACGTCTTGATTTTCGTGAGGTTTCAAGCTGAGATATGCATTTTCTGCGATAATCTTGGTGAGACTTCAGTCAGAAGTATGCAGAATCATCTAGATCGCTCTTTTCGAGCTATTTAATGCGAGAAAGACGTTATCTGGTTGCTTTCACCACTCTACAGTGCGTTTGATATGCAGAACCGGCGACGTCTTGATTTTCGTGAGGTTTCAAGCTGAGATATGCATTTTCTGCGATAATCTTGGTGAGACTTCAGTCAGAAGTATGCAGAATCATCTAGATCGCTCTTTTCGAGCTATTTAATGCGAGAAACACGTTATCTGGTGTTTTCACCACTCCACAGTGCGTTTGATATGCAGTACCAGCGATATCTTGGTTTTCGTGGGGTTTCAAGCCGAGATATGCATTTTTTACGATAATCTTGGTGAGACTTCTGTCCGAAGTATGCAGATTCATCGAGATCGCTCTTTTCGAGCTATTTAATGTGAGAAACACGTTATCTGGTGTTTCCAGCACTCAACACTGCGTTTAATATGCAGAACCAGCGATATCTAGGTTTTCGTGGGGTTTCAAGCTGAGATATGCAATTTCTGCGATAATCTTGGTGAGACATCTGTCCGAAGTATGCTTAATCATCGAGATCGCTCGTTTCGAGCTATTTAATGCGAGAAACACGTTATCTGGTGCTTTCACCACTCCACAGTGCGTATGATATGCAGAACCGACGATATCCTGGTTTTCGTGTGGTTTCAAGCTCAGATATGCATTTTCTGCGATAATCTTGGTGAGACTTCAGTCCGAAGTATGCAGAGTCATCTAGATCGCTCTTTTCGAGCTATTTAATGCGAAAAAACAAGGTTTCTGGTGTTTTCAACATTCCACAGTGCGTTTGATATGCAGAACCGGCGATATCTTGATTTTCGTGGTGTTTCCAGCTGAGATATGCATTTTCTGCGATAATCTTGGTGAGTCTTCTGTCAGAAGTATGCAGAATCACCGAGATCCCTCTTTGCGAGCTTTTTAATGCGAGATACACGTTACCTGGCTGTTTTCACCACTCCACAGTTCGTTTGATATGCAGAACCGGCGATATCTTGATTTTCGTGGTGTTTCCAGCTGAGATATGCATTTTCTGCGATAATCTTGGTGAGTCTTCTGTCAGAAGTATGCAGAATCACCGAGATCCCTCTTTTCGAGCTTTTTAATGCGAGATACACGTTATCTGGCTGTTTTCACCACTCCACAGTTCGTTTGATATGCAGAACCGGCGATATCTTGATTTTCGTGGTGTTTCCAGGTGAGATATGCATTTTCTGCGATAATCTAGGTGAGTCTTCTGTCAGAAGTATGCAGAATCATCGAGATCGCTCTTTTCGAGCTAGTTAATGCGAGAAAAACCTTGTCTGGTGTTTTTACCACTCCACAGTGCGTTTGATATGCAGAACCAGCGATATCTTGGCTTTCGTTGGGTTTCAAGCTGAGATATGCATTTTTTACGATAATCTTGGTGAGACTACTGTCCGAAGTATGCAGATTCATCGCGATCGCTCTTTTCGAGCTGTTTAATGCGAGAAACACGTTATCTGGTGTTTTCACCACTCCACAGTGCGTTTGATATGCAGTACCAGCGATATCTAGGTTTTCGTGGGGTTTCAAGCTGAGATATGCAATTTCTGCGATAATCTTGGTGAGACATCTGTCCGAAGTATGCTTAATCATCGAGATCGCTCGTTTCGAGCTATTTAATGCGAGAAACACGTTATCTGGTGCTTTCACCACTCCACAGTGCGTATGATATGCAGAACCGACGATATCCTGGTTTTCGTGTGGTTTCAAGCTCAGATATGCATTTTCTGCGATAATCTTGGTGAGACTTCAGTCCGAAGTATGCACAGTCATCTAGATCGCTCTTTTCGAGCTATTTAATGCGAAAAAACAAGGTTTCTTGTGTTTTCAACATTCCACAGTGCGTTTGATATGCAGAACCGGCGATATCTTGATTTTCGTGGTGTTTCCAGCTGAGATATGCATTTTCTGCGATAATCTTGGTGAGTCTTCTGTCAGAAGTATGCAGAATCACCGAGATCCCTCTTTTCGAGCTTTTTAATGCGAGATACACGTTACCTGGCTGTTTTCACCACTCCACAGTTCGTTTGATATGCAGAACCGGCGATATCTTGATTTTCGTGGTGTTTCCAGCTGAGATATGCATTCTCTGCGATAATCTTGGTGAGTCTTCTGTCAGAAGTATGCAGAATCACCGAGATCCCTCTTTTCGAGCTTTTTAATGCGAGATACACGTTATCTGGCTGTTTTCACCACTCCACAGTTCGTTTGATATGCAGAACCGGCGATATCTTGATTTTCGTGGTGTTTCCAGGTGAGATATGCATTTTCTGCGATAATCTAGGTGAGTCTTCTGTCAGAAGTATGCAGAATCATCGAGATCGCTCTTTTCGAGCTAGTTAATGCGAGAAAAACCTTGTCTGGTGTTTTTACCACTCCACAGTGCGTTTGATATGCAGAACCAGCGATATCTTGGCTTTCGTTGGGTTTCAAGTTGAGATATGCATTTTTTACGATAATCTTGGTGAGACTACTGTCCGAAGTATGCAGATTCATCGCGATCGCTCTTTTCGAGCTGTTTAATGCGAGAAACACGTTATCTGGTGTTTTCACCACTCCACAGTGCGTTTGATATGCAGTACCAGCGATATCTTGGTTTTCGTGGGGTTTCAAGCCGAGATATGCATTTTTTACGATAATCTTGGTGAGACTTCTGTCCGAAGTATGCAGATTCATCGAGATCGCTCTTTTCGAGCTATTTAATGTGAGAAACACGTTATCTGGTGTTTCCAGCACTCAACACTGCGTTTAATATGCAGAACCAGCGATATCTAGGTTTTCGTGGGGTTTCAAGCTGAGATATGCAATTTCTGCGATAATCTTGGTGAGACATCTGTCCGAAGTATGCTTAATCATCGAGATCGCTCTTTTCGAGCTATTTAATGAGAGAAACACGTTATCTGGTTGTTTTCACCACTCCACAGTTCGTGTGATATGCAGAACCGGCGATAGCTTGATTTTCGTGGTGTTTCCAGCTGAGATATGCATTTTCTGCGATAATCTAGGTGAGTCTTCTGCGAGAAGTATGCAGAATCATCTAGATCGCTCTTTTCGAGCTATTTAATGCGAGAAAGACGTTATCTGGTTGCTTTCACCACTCTACAGTGCGTTTGATATGCAGAACCGGCGACGTCTTGATTTTCGTGAGGTTTCAAGCTGAGATATGCATTTTCTGCGATAATCTTGGTGAGACTTCAGTCAGAAGTATGCAGAATCATCTAGATCGCTCTTTTCGAGCTATTTAATGCGAGAAAGACGTTATCTGGTTGCTTTCACCACTCTACAGTGCGTTTGATATGCAGAACCGGCGACGTCTTGATTTTCGTGAGGTTTCAAGCTGAGATATGCATTTTCTGCGATAATCTTGGTGAGACTTCAGTCAGAAGTATGCAGAATCATCTAGATCGCTCTTTTCGAGCTATTTAATGCGAGAAACACGTTATCTGGTGTTTTCACCACTCCACAGTGCGTTTGATATGCAGTACCAGCGATATCTTGGTTTTCGTGGGGTTTCAAGCCGAGATATGCATTTTTTACGATAATCTTGGTGAGACTCCTGTCCGAAGTATGCAGATTCATCGAGATCGCTCTTTTCGAGCTATTTAATGTGAGAAACACGTTATCTGGTGTTTCCAGCACTCAACACTGCGTTTAATATGCAGAACCAGCGATATCTAGGTTTTCGTGGGGTTTCAAGCTGAGATATGCAATTTCTGCGATAATCTTGGTGAGACATCTGTCCGAAGTATGCTTAATCATCGAGATCGCTCGTTTCGAGCTATTTAATGCGAGAAACACGTTATCTGGTGCTTTCACCACTCCACAGTGCGTATGATATGCAGAACCGACGATATCCTGGTTTTCGTGTGGTTTCAAGCTCAGATATGCATTTTCTGCGATAATCTTGGTGAGACTTCAGTCCGAAGTATGCAGAGTCATCTAGATCGCTCTTTTCGAGCTATTTAATGCGAAAAAACAAGGTTTCTGGTGTTTTCAACATTCCACAGTGCGTTTGATATGCAGAACCGGCGATATCTTGATTTTCGTGGTGTTTCCAGCTGAGATATGCATTTTCTGCGATAATCTTGGTGAGTCTTCTGTCAGAAGTATGCAGAATCACCGAGATCCCTCTTTGCGAGCTTTTTAATGCGAGATACACGTTACCTGGCTGTTTTCACCACTCCACAGTTCGTTTGATATGCAGAACCGGCGATATCTTGATTTACGTGGTGTTTCCAGCTGAGATATGCATTTTCTGCGATAATCTTGGTGAGTCTTCTGTCAGAAGTATGCAGAATCACCGAGATCCCTCTTTTCGAGCTTTTTAATGCGAGATACACGTTATCTGGCTGTTTTCACCACTCCACAGTTCGTTTGATATGCAGAACCGGCGATATCTTGATTTTCGTGGTGTTTCCAGGTGAGATATGCATTTTCTGCGATAATCTAGGTGAGTCTTCTGTCAGAAGTATGCAGAATCATCGAGATCGCTCTTTTCGAGCTAGTTAATGCGAGAAAAACCTTGTCTGGTGTTTTTACCACTCCACAGTGCGTTTGATATGCAGAACCAGCGATATCTTGGCTTTCGTTGGGTTTCAAGCTGAGATATGCATTTTTTACGATAATCTTGGTGAGACTACTGTCCGAAGTATGCAGATTCATCGCGATCGCTCTTTTCGAGCTGCTTAATGCGAGAAACACGTTATCTGGTGTTTTCACCACTCCACAGTGCGTTTGATATGCAGTACCAGCGATATCTAGGTTTTCGTGGGGTTTCAAGCTGAGATATGCAATTTCTGCGATAATCTTGGTGAGACATCTGTCCGAAGTATGCTTAATCATCGAGATCGCTCGTTTCGAGCTATTTAATGCGAGAAACACGTTATCTGGTGCTTTCACCACTCCACAGTGCGTATGATATGCAGAACCGACGATATCCTGGTTTTCGTGTGGTTTCAAGCTCAGATATGCATTTTCTGCGATAATCTTGGTGAGACTTCAGTCCGAAGTATGCAGAGTCATCTAGATCGCTCTTTTCGAGCTATTTAATGCGAAAAAACAAGGTTTCTTGTGTTTTCAACATTCCACAGTGCGTTTGATATGCAGAACCGGCGATATCTTGATTTTCGTGGTGTTTCCAGCTGAGATATGCATTTTCTGCGATAATCTTGGTGAGTCTTCTGTCAGAAGTATGCAGAATCACCGAGATCCCTCTTTTCGAGCTTTTTAATGCGAGATACACGTTACCTGGCTGTTTTCACCACTCCACAGTTCGTTTGATATGCAGAACCGGCGATATCTTGATTTTCGTGGTGTTTCCAGCTGAGATATGCATTTTCTGCGATAATCTTGGTGAGTCTTCTGTCAGAAGTATGCAGAATCACCGAGATCCCTCTTTTCGAGCTTTTTAATGCGAGATACACGTTATCTGGCTGTTTTCACCACTCCACAGTTCGTTTGATATGCAGAACCGGCGATATCTTGATTTTAGTGGTGTTTCCAGGTGAGATATGCATTTTCTGCGATAATCTAGGTGAGTCTTCTGTCAGAAGTATGCAGAATCATCGAGATCGCTCTTTTCGAGCTAGTTAATGCGAGAAAAACCTTGTCTGGTGTTTTTACCACTCCACAGTGCGTTTGATATGCAGAACCAGCGATATCTTGGCTTTCGTTGGGTTTCAAGCTGAGATATGCATTTTTTACGATAATCTTGGTGAGACTACTGTCCGAAGTATGCAGATTCATCGCGATCGCTCTTTTCGAGCTGTTTAATGCGAGAAACACGTTATCTGGTGTTTTCACCACTCCACAGTGCGTTTGATATGCAGTACCAGCGATATCTTGGTTTTCGTGGGGTTTCAAGCCGAGATATGCATTTTTTACGATAATCTTGGTGAGACTTCTGTCCGAAGTATGCAGATTCATCGAGATCGCTCTTTTCGAGCTATTTAATGCGAGAAACACGTTATCTGGTGTTTTCACCACTCCACAGTGCGTTAGATATGTAGAGCCACCGATAAATTGGTTTTCGTGGGGTTTCCAGCTAAAATATGCATTTTCTGCGATAATCTTTGTGTTTCATCTATGAGAAGTATGCAGAATCATCCAGAACGCTCTTTTCGAGCTAGTTAATGCGAGTAACACGTTTTCTGGTGTTTTCACCACCCCACAGTGCGTTTGATATGCAGAACCGGCGACATCTTGGTTTTCGTGGTGTTTCAAGCTGAGATATGCATCTTCTGCGATAATATTGGTGAGACTACAGTCAGAAGTATGCAGAATCATCTAGATCGCTCTTCTCGAGCTATTTAATTCGACAAACACGTTTTCTGGTGTATTGACCACTCCACAGTACGTTTGACATGCAGAACCGGCGACATCTTGGATTTCGTCGGGTTTCAAGCTGAGATATGCATTTTCTGCGGCAATCTTGGTGAGCCTTCTGTCCGAAGTATGCAGAATCTTCGAGAACGCTCTTTTCGAGATACTTAATGCGAGAAACACGTTTTCTGGTGTTTCACCACTCCACAGTGCGTCTGAAATGCAGAACCGGCGATATCTTGGTTTTCGTGGGGTTTGTAGATTAGATATGCATTTTCTGCGTTAATCTTGGTGAGTCTTCTGTCAGAAGTATGCAGAACCATCTAGATCTCTCTTCTCGAGCTATTTAATACCGAGAAACACGTTGTCTGGTGTTTTCACCACTCCACAGTTGGTTTGATATGCAGAACCGGCGATGTTTGGTTTTCGTCGGGTTTCAAGCTGAGAAATGCATTTTCTGCGATAATCTTGGTGAGACTTCAGTCAGAAGTTTGCAGAAACTTCGAGTTCGCTCTTTTCGAGCAACTTAATGCGAGAAACACGTTATCTGGTTGTTTTCACCACTCCACAGTTCGTTTGATATGCAGAACCGGCGATATCTTGATTTTCGTGGTTTTTCGTGCTGAGATATGCATTTTCAGCGATAATCTTGGTGAGTCTTCTGTCAGAAGTATGCAGAATCATCGAGATCCCTCTTTTCGAGCTATTTAATGCGAGAAACACGTTATCTGGTTGTTTTCACCACTCCACAGTTCGTTTGATATGCAGAACCGGCGATATCTTGATTTTCGTGGTTTTTCGTGCTGAGATATGCATTTTCAGCGATAATCTTGGTGAGTCTTCTGTCAGAAGTATGCAGAATCATCGAGATCCCTCTTTTCGAGCTATTTAATGCGAGAAACACGTTATCTGGTTGTTTTCACCACTCCACAGTTCGTTTGATATGCAGAACCGGCGATATCTTGATTTTCGTGGTTTTTCGTGCTGAGATATGCATTTTCAGCGATAATATTGGTGAGTCTTCTGTCAGAAGTATGCAGAATCATCTAGATCGCTCTTTTCGAGCTATTTAATGCGAGAAACACGTTATCTGGTATTTTCACCACTTCACAGTGCGTTTGATATGCACAACCGGCGATATCTTGGTTTTCGTGGGGTTTCTAGCAGAGATATGCATTATCTGCGATAATCATGGTGAGACTTCTGTTAGAAGTATGCAGAATCATCGAGATCGCACTTTTCGATCTATTTAATGCGAGAAACACGTTGTCTGGTTTTTTCACCACTCCACAGTTGGTTTGATATGCAGAACCGGCGATGTTTGGTTTTCGTCGGGTTTCAAGCTGAGATATGCATTTTCTGCGATAATCTTGGTGAGACTTCAGTCAGAGGTATGCAGAATCTACGAGATCGCTCATTTCGAGCTAGTTAATGCGAGAAACACGTTATCTGGTGTTTTCACCACTCCACAGTTCGTTGTATATGCAGAACAGGAGATATCTTGGTTTTCGTGGGGTTTCCAGCTGAAATATGCATTTTCTGCGATAATCTTTGTGTTTCATCTATGAGAAGTATGCAGAATCATCCAGAACGCTCTTTTCGATCTATTGAATGCGAGAAACACGTTGTCTGGTGTTTTCACCACTCCACAGTTGGTTTGATATGCAGAACCGGCGATATCTGGGTTTTCGTGGGGTTTCAAGCTGAGATATGCATTTTCTGCGGCAATCTTGGTGAGACTTCAGTCAGAAGTATGCAGAATAATCGAGATCGCTCTTTTCGAGCTACTTAATGCGAGAAACACGTTATCGGGTGTTTTCGGCACTCCACAGTGCGTTTGACATGCAGAACCGGAGATATCTTGGTTACGGTCGGGATTCAAGCTGAGATTATGCATTTTCTACGATAATCTTGGCGAGACTTCTGTCAGAAGTATGCAGAATCATCGGGATCGCTCTTTTCGAGCTATTTAATGCGAGAAACACGTTATCTGGTGTCTTCACCACTCCACAGTGCGTTTGATATGCAGAACCGGCGACATCTTGGCTTTCGTCGGGGTTCAAGCTGAGATATGCATTTTCTGCGATAATCTTGGTGAGTCTTCTGTCAGAAGTATGCAGAACCATCTAGATCTCTCTTTTCGAGCTATTTAATGCGAGAAACACGTTTTCTTGTGTTTTCACCACCCCACAGTGCGTTTGATATGCAGAACCGGAGATATCTTGGTTTTCGTGGGGTTTGTAGCTGAGATATGCATTTTCTGCGATAATCTTGGTGAGTCTTCTGTCAGAAGTATGCAGAATCATCTAGATCGCTCTTTTCGAGCTATTTAATGCGAGAAACACGTTTTCTTGTGTTTTCACCACCCCACAGTGCGTTTGATATGCAGAACCGGAGATATCTTGGTTTTCGTGGGGTTTGTAGCTGAGATATGCATTTTCTGCGATAATCTTGGTGAGTCTTCCGTCAGAAGTATGCAGAATCATCTAGATCGCTCTTTTCGAGCTATTTAATGCGAGAAACACGTTTTCTTGTGTTTTCAACACTCCACAGTTCGTTTGATATGCAGAACCGGCGATATCTTGATTTTCGTGGTTTTTCCTGCTGAGATATGCATTTTCAGCGATAATCTTGGTGAGTCTTCTGTCAGAAGTATGCAGAATCTTCGACATCGCTCATTTCGAGCTAGTTAATGCTAGAAACACGTTATCTGGTGTTTTCACCACTACACAGTTCGTTGTATATGCAGAACAGGAGATATCTTGGTTTTCGTGGGGTTTCTAGCAGAGATATGCATTATCTGCGATAATCATGGTGAGACTTCTGTTAGAAGTATGCAGAATCATCGAGATCGCACTTTTCGATCTATTTAATGCGAGAATCACGTTGTCTGGTGTTTTCACCACTCCACAGTTGGTTTGATATGCAGAACCGGCGATGTTTGGTTTTCGTCGGGTTTCAAGCTGAGAAATGCATTTTCTGCGATAATCTTGGTGAGACTTCAGTCAGAAGTATGCAGAATCTTCGAGTTCGCTCTTTTCGAGCAACTAAATGCGAGAAACACGTTATCTGGTTGTTTTCACCACTCCACAGTTCGTTTAATATGCAGAACCGGCGATATCTTGATTTTCGTGGTTTTTCGTGCTGAGATATGCATTTTCAGCGATAATCTTGGTGAGTCTTCTGTCAGAAGTATGCAGAATCATCGAGATCCCTCTTTTCGAGCTATTTAATGAGAGAAACACGTTATCTGGTTGTTTTCACCACTCCACAGTTCGTTTGATATGCAGAACCGGCGATATCTTGATTTTCGTGGTGTGTCCAGCTGAGATATGCAATTTTCTGCGATAATCTTGGTGAGTCTTCTGTCAGAAGTATGCAGAATCATCGAGATCGCTCATTTCGAGCTAGTTAATGCGAGAAACACGTTATCTGGTGTTTTCACCACTCCACAGTTCGTTGTATATGCAGAACAGGAGATATATTGGTTTTCGTGGGGTTTCTAGCAGAGATATGCATTTTCTGCGATAATCTATGTGAGTCTTCTGCCAGAAGTATGCAGAATCATCTAGATCGCTCTTTTCGAGCTATTTAATGCGAGAAACACGATATCTGGTGTTTTCAGCACTCCACAGTGCGTATGATATGCAGAACCGGCGATATCTTGGTTTTCGTGGGGTTTCAAGCTGAAATATGCATTTTCTGCGATGATCTTGGTGAGACTTCAGTCAGAAGTATGCAGAATCGTCGAGATCGCTCATTTCGAGCTAGTTAATGCGAGAAACACGTTATCTGGTGTTTTCCCCACTCCGCAGTTCGTTGTATATGCAGAACAGGAGATATCTTGGTTTTCGTGGGGTTTCTAGCAGAGATATGCATTTTCTGCGATAATCTAGATGAGTCTTCTGCCAGAAGTATGCAGAATCATCTAGATCGCTCTTTTCGAGCTATTTAATGCGAGAAACACGATATCTGGTGTTTTCAGCACTCCACAGTGCGTATGATATGCAGAACCGGCGATATCTTGGTTTTCGTGGGGTTTCAAGCTGAAATATGCATTTTCTGCGATAATCTTGGTGAGACTTCAGTCAGAAGTATGCAGAATCTTCGAGATCGCTCATTTCGAGCTAGTTAATGCGAGAAACACGTTATCTGGTGTTTTCACCACTCCACAGTACGTTGTATATGCAGAACAGGAGATATCTTGGTTTTCGTGGGGTTTCTAGCAGAGATATGCATTTTCTGCGATAATCTAGGTGAGTCTTCTGCCAGAAGTATGCAGAATCTTCGAGATCGTTCTTTTCGAGCAACTTAATGCGAGAAACACGATATATGGTTGTTTTCACCACTCCACAGTGCGTTTGATATGCAGAACGGGCGACATCTTGATTTTCGTGAGGTTTCAAGCTGAGATATGCATTTTCTGCGATAATCTTGGTGAGACTTCAGTCAGAAATATGCAGAATCTTCTAGATCGCTCTTTTCGTGCTATTTAATGCGAAAAAACAAGTTTTCTGGTGTTTTCAACATTCCACAGTGCGTTTGATATGCAGAACCGATGATATCTTGTTTTTCGTGGTGTTTCCAGCTGAGATATGCATTTTCTGCGATAAACTTGGTGAGTCTTCTGTCAGAAGTATGCAGAATCATCGAGATCCCTCTTTTCGAGCTAGTTAATGCGAGAAACACGTTATCTGGTGTTTTCACCACTCCACAGTGCGTTTAATATGCAGAACCGGCGACATCTTGGCTGTCGTAGGGTATCAAGCTGAGATATGCATTTTCTGCGATAATCATGGTGAGACTTCTGTCAGATGTATGCAGAATCATCGGGATCGCTCTTTTCGAGCTATTTAATGCGAGAAGCACGTTTTCTGGGGTTTTCACCACTCCACAGTTCGTTGGATATGCAGAACAGGAGATATCTTGGTTTTCGTGGGGTTTCTAGCAGAGATATGCTTTTTCTGCGATAATCATGGTGAGACTTCTGTTAGAAGTATGCAGAATCATCGAGATCGCACATTTCGATCTATTTAATGCGAGAAACACGTTATCTGGTGTTTTCACCACTCCACAGTGCGTTTGATAAGCAGAACCAGCGATATCCTGGTTTTCGTGGGGTTTCAAGCTCAGATATGCATTTTATGCGATAATCTTGGTGAGGCTTCTGTCCGAAGTATGCAGAGTCATCGAGATCGTACTTTTCGAGCTATTTAATGCGAGAAACACGTTTTCTGGGGTTTTCACCACACCACAGTTCGTTGGATATGCAGAACAGGTGATATCTTGGTTTTCGTGGGGTTTCAAGCTGAAATATGCACTTTTTACGATAATCTTGGTGAGACTTCTGTCCGAAGTATGCTTAATCATCGAGATCGCTCTATTCGAACTATTTAATGCGACAAAACGTTATCTGGTGTTTTCAGCACTCCACAGTGCGTTTGATATGCAGAACCAGTGATACCTCAGTTTTCGTGGGGTTTCAAGCTGAGATATGCATTTTCTACGATAATCTTGGTGAGACTTCTCTCAGAAGGATGCTGAATCTTCGAGATCGCTCTTTTCGAGCTACTTAATGCGAGATACACGTTATCTGGTGTTTTCACCACTCCACAGTGCGTTTGACATGCAGTACCGGCGACATCTTGGATTTCGTCGGGGTTCAAGCTGAGATATGCATTTTCTGCGATAATCTTGGTGAGTCTTCTGTCAGAAGTATGCAGAATCATCGAGATCCCTCTTTTCGAGCTATTTAATGCGAGAAACACGTTATCTGGTTGTTTTCACCACTCCACAGTTCGTTTGATATGCAGAACCGGCGATATCTTGATTTTCGTGGTTTTTCGTGCTGAGATATGCATTTTCAGCGATAATCTTGGTGAGTCTTCTGTCAGAAGTATGCAGAATCTTCGAGATCGCTCATTTCGAGCAAGTTAATGCTAGAAACACGTTATCTGGTGTTTTCACCACTCCACAGTTCGTTGTACATGCAGAACAGGAGATATCTTGGTTTTCGTGGGGTTTCTAGCAGAGATATGCATTATCTGCGATAATCATGGTGAGACTTCTGTTAGAAGTATGCAGAATCATCGAGATCGCACTTTTCGATCTATTTAATGCGAGAAACACGTTGTCTGGTTTTTTCACCACTCCACAGTTGGTTTGATATGCAGAACCGGCGATGTTTGGTTTTCGTCGGGTTTCAAGCTGAGATATGCATTTTCTGCGATAATCTTGGTGAGACTTCAGTCAGAGGTATGCAGAATCTACGAGATCGCTCATTTCGAGCTAGTTAATGCGAGAAACACGTTATCTGGTGTTTTCGGCACTCCACAGTGCGTTTGACATGCAGAACCGGAGATATCTTGGTTACGGTCGGGATTCAAGCTGAGATATGCATTTTCTACGATAATCTTGGCGAGACTTCTGTCAGAAGTATGCAGAATCATCGAGATCGCTCTTTTCGAGCTATTTAATGCGAGAAACACGTTATCTGGTGTTTTCACCACTCCACAGTGCGTTTGATATGCAGAACCGGCGACATCTTGGCTTTCGTCGGGTTTCAAGCTGAGATATGCATTTTCTGCGATAATCTTGGTGAGTCTTCTGTCAGAAGTATGCAGAACCATCTAGATCGCTCTTTTCGAGCTATTTAATGCGAGAAACACGTTTTCTTGTGTTTTCACCACCCCACTGTGCGTTTGATATGCAGAACCGGCGACATCTTGATTTTCGTGAGGTTTCAAGCTGAGATATGCATTTTCTGCGATAATCTTGGTGAGACTTCAGTCAGAAATATGCAGAATGTTCTAGATCGCTCTTTTCGTGCTAGTTAATGCGAGAAACACGTTATCTGGTGTTTTCACCACTCCACAGTTCGTTGTATATGCAGAACAGGAGATATCTTGGTTTTCGTGGGGTTTCTAGCAGAGATATGCATTTTCTGCGATAATCTATGTGAGTCTTCTGCCAGAAGTATGCAGAATCATCTAGATCGCTCTTTTCGAGCTATTTAATGCGAGAAACACGATATCTGGTGTTTTCAGCACTCCACAGTGCGTATGATATGCAGAACCGGCGATATCTTGGTTTTCGTGGGGTTTCAAGCTGAAATATGCATTTTCTGCGATAATCTTGGTGAGACTTCAGTCAGAAGTATGCAGAATCGTCGAGATCGCTCATTTCGAGCTAGTTAATGCGAGAAACACGTTATCTGGTGTTTTCCCCACTCCACAGTTCGTTGTATATGCAGAACAGGAGATATCTTGGTTTTCGTGGGGTTTCTAGCAGAGATATGCATTTTCTGCGATAATCTAGATGAGTCTTCTGCCAGAAGTATGCAGAATCATCTAGATCGCTCTTTTCGAGCTATTTAATGCGAGACACACGATATATGGTTGTTTTCACCACTCCACAGTGCGTTTGATATGCAGAACGGGCGACATCTTGATTTTCGTGAGGTTTCAAGCTGAGATATGCATTTTCTGCGATAATCTTGGTGAGACTTCAGTCAGAAATATGCAGAATGTTCTAGATCGCTCTTTTCGTGCTATTTAATGCGAAAAAACAAGTTTTCTGGTGTTTTCAACATTCCACAGTGCGTTTGATATGCAGAACCGATGATATCTTGTTTTTCGTGGTGTTTCCAGCTGAGATATGCATTTTCTGCGATAAACTTGGTGAGTCTTCTGTCAGAAGTATGCAGAATCATCGAGATCCCTCTTTTCGAGCTATTTAATGCGAGAAACACGTTAATTGGTGTTTTCACCACTCCACAGTGCGTTTGATATGCGGA
Source organism: Anthophora plumipes (assembly GCA_951804975.1). Taxonomy (NCBI): domain Eukaryota; kingdom Metazoa; phylum Arthropoda; class Insecta; order Hymenoptera; family Apidae; genus Anthophora; species Anthophora plumipes. The sequence continues at coordinate 23,556,225 of OX638118.1, forward strand.
ACCAGCGACATCTTGGATTTCGTCGGGTTTCAAGCTGAGACATGCATTTTCTGCGATAATCTTGGTGAGTCTTCTGTCAGAAGTATGCAGAATCATCGAGATCCCTCTTTTCGAGCTAGTTAATGCGAGAAACACGTTATCTGGTGTTTTCACCACTCCACAGTGCGTTTAATATGCAGAACCGGCGACATCTTGGCTGTCGTAGGGTATCAAGCTGAGATATGCATTTTCTGCGATAATCATGGTGAGACTTCTGTCAGAAGTATGCAGAATCATCGGGATCGCTCTTTTCGAGCTATTTAATGCGTGAAACACGTTTTCTGGGGTTTTCACCACTCCACAGTTCGTTGGATATGCAGAACAGGAGATATCTTGGTTTTCGTGGGGTTTCTAGCAGAGCTATGCATTTTCTGCGATAATCATGGTGAGACTTCTGTTAGAAGTATGCAGAATCATCGAGATCGCACATTTCGATCTATTTAATGCGAGAAACACGTTATCTGGTGTTTTCACCACTCCACAGTGCGTTTGATATGCAGAACCAGCGATATCTTGGTTTTCGTGGGGTTTCAAGCTGAGATATGCATTTTTTACGATAATCATGGTGAGAATTCTGTCCGAAGTATGCAGAATCATCGAGATCGCACTTTTCGTGCTACTTAATGCGAGAAACAGGATATCTGGTGTTTTCAGCACTCCACAGTGCGTATGATATGCAGAACCGGCGATATCTTGGTTTTCGTGGGGTTTCAAGCTGAGATGTGCATTGTCTGCGATAATCTTGGTGAGACATCTGTCCGAAGTGTGCAGAATCATCGAGATCGCACTTTTTGAGCTATTTAATGCGAGAAAAACCTTATCTGGTGTTTTCACCACCCCACAGTGCGTTTGATATGCAGAACCGGCGATATCTGGGTTTTCGTGGGGTTTCAAGCTGAGATATGCATTTTCTGCGATAATCTTGGAGAGACCTCTGTCCGAAGTATGCAGAAACATCGAGATCGCTCTTTTCGACATATTTAATGCGAGAAACACGTTATCTGGTGATTTCACCACTCCACAGTGCGTTTGATATGCAGAACCAGCGATATCCTGGTTTTCGTGGGGTTTCAAGCTCAGATATGCATTTTATGCGATAATCTTGGTGAGGCTTCTGTCCGAAGTATGCAGAGTCATCGAGATCGTACTTTTCGAGCTATTTAATGCGAGAAACACGTTTTCTGGGGTTTTTACCACACCACAGTTCGTTGGATATGCAGAACAGGTGATATCTTGGTTTTCGTGGTGTTTCAAGCTGAGATATGCACTTTTTACGATAATCTTGGTGAGACGTCTGTCCGAAGTATGCTTAATCATCGAGATCGCTCTATTCGAACTATTTAATGCGACAAAACGTTATCTGGTGTTTTCAGCACTCCACAGTGCGTTTGATATGCTGAACCAGTGATACCTCAGTATTCGTGGGGTTTCAAGCTGAGATATGCATTTTCTACGATAATCTTGGTGAGACTTCTCTCAGAAGGATGCAGAATCTTCGAGATCGCTCTTTTCGAGCTACTTAATGCGAGATACACGTTATCTGGTGTTTTCACCACTCCACAGTGCGTTTGATATGCAGTACCGGCGACATCTTGGATTTCGTCGGGGTTCAAGCTGAGATATGCATTTTCTACGGTAATCTTGGTGAGACTTCTGTCAGAAGTATGCAGAATAATCTAGATCGTTCTTTTCGAGCTATTTAATTCGAGAAACACGTTATCTGGTTGTTTTCACCACTCCACAGTGCGTTTGATATGCAGAAGCGGCGACATCTTGATTTTCGTGGGGTTTCAAGCTCAGATATGCATTTTCTGCGATAAGCTTGGTGAGACTTCTGTTAGAAGTATGCAGAATCATCTAGATCGCACTTTTCGAGCTATTTAATGCGAGAAACACGATATCTGGTGTTTTCAGCACTCCACAGTGCGTATGATATGCAGAACCGGCGATATCTTGGTTTTCGTGGGGTTTCATGCTGAAATATGCATTTTCTGCGATAATCTTGGTGAGACTTCAGTCAGAAGTATGCAGAATCTTCGAGATCGCTCATTTCGAGCTAGTTAATGCGAGAAACACGTTATCTGGTGTTTTCACCACTCCACAGTTCGTTGTATATGCAGAACCGGCGATATCTTGGTTTTCGTGGGGTTTCATGCTGAAATATGCATTTTCTGCGATAATCTTGGTGAGACTTCAGTCAGAAGTATGCAGAATCTTCGAGATCGCTCATTTCGAGCTATTTAATGCGAGAAACACGATATCTGGTGTTTTCAGCACTCCACAGTGCGTATGATATGCAGAACCGGCGATATCTGGGTTTTCGTGGGGTTTCAAGCTGAGATATGCATTTTCTGCGATAATCTTGGTGAGACTTCAGTCAGAAGTATGCAGAATCTTCGAGATCGCTCATTTCGAGCTAGTTAATGCGAGAAACACGTTATCTGGTGTTTTCACCACTCCACAGTTCGTTGTATATGCAGAACAGGAGATATCTTGGTTTTCGTGGGGTTTCTAGCAGAGATATGCATTTTCTGCGATAATCTAGGTAAGTCTTCTGCCAGAAGTATGCAGAATCTTCGAGATCGTTCTTTTCGAGCAACTTAATGCGAGAAACACGATATCTGGTTGTTTTCACCACTCCACAGTGCGTTTGATATGCAGAACGGGCGACATCTTGATTTTCGTGAGGTTTCAAGCTGAGATATGCATTTTCTGCGATAATCTTGGTGAGACATCATGTCAGAAATATGCAGAATCTTCTATATCGCTCTTTTCGAGCTATTTAATGCGAAAAAACAAGTTTTCTGGTGTTTTCAACATTCCACAGTGCGTTTGATATGCAGAACCGGCGATATCTTGATTTTCGTGGTGTTTCCAGCTGAAATATGCATTTTCTACGATAATCTTGGTGAGACGTCTGTCAGAAGTATGCAGAATCATCTAGATCGCACTTTTCGAGCTATTTAATGCGAGAAACACGATATCTGGTGTTTTCAGCACTCCACAGTGCGTATGATATGCAGAACCGGCGATATCTTGGTTTTCGTGGGGTTTCAAGCTGAGATATGCATTTTCTGCGACAATCTTGGTGAGACTTCTGTCCGAAGTATGCAGAATCATCGGGATCGCTCTTATCGAGCTATTTAATGCGAGAATCACGTTTTCTGGGGTTTTCACCACACCACAGTTCGTTGGATATGCAGAACCGGAGATATCTTGGTTTTCCTGGGGTTTCAAGCTGAGATATGCACTTTTTACGATAATCTTGGTGAGACTTCTGTCCGAAGTATGCTTAATCATCGAGATCGCTCTATTCGAACTATTTAATGCGACAAAACGTTATCTGGTGTTTTCAGAACTCCACAGTGCGTTTGATATGCAGAACCAGTGATACCTCAGTTTTCGTGGGGTTTCAAGCTGAGATATGCATTTTCTACGATAATCTTGGTGAGACTTCTCTCAGAAGGATGCAGAATCTTCGAGATCGCTCTTTTCGAGCTACTTAATGCGAGATACACGTTATCTGGTGTTTTCACCACTCCACAGTGCGTTTGACATGCAGTACCGGCGACATCTTGGATTTCGTCGGGGTTCAAGCTGAGATATGCATTTTCTACGATAATCTTGGTGAGACTTCTGTCAGAAGTATGCAGAATAATCTAGATCGTTCTTTTCGAGCTATTTAATTCGAGAAACACGTTATCTGGTTGTTTTCACCACTCCACAGTGCGTTTGATATGCAGAAGCGGCAACATCTTGATTTTCGTGGGGTTTCAAGCTCAGATATGCATTTTCTGCGATAAGCTTGGTGAGACTTCTGTTAGAAGTATGCAGAATCATCTAGATCGCACTTTTCGAGCTATTTAATGCGAGAAACACGATATCTGGTGTTTTCAGCACTCCACAGTGCGTATGATATGCAGAACCGGCGATATCTTGGTTTTCGTGGGGTTCCAAGCTGAGATATGCATTGTCTGCGATAATCTTGGTGAGACTTCTGTCCGAAGTATGCAGAGTCATCGAGATCGTACTTTTCGAGCTATTTAATGCGAGAAACACGTTTTCTGGGGTTTTCACCACTCCACAGTTCGTTGGATATGCAGATCAGGAGATATCTTGGTTTTCGTGGAGTTTCTAGCAGAGATATGCATTTTCTGCGATAATCATGGTGAGACTTCTGTTAGAAGTATGCAGAATCATCGAGATCGCACATTTCGATCTATTTAATGCGAGAAACACGTTGTCTGGTGTTTTCACCACTCCACAGTTGGTTTGATATGCAGAACCGGCGATATCTGGGTTTTCGTGGGGTTTCAAGCAGAGATATGCATTTTCTGCGATAATCATGGTGAGACTTCAGTCAGAAGTATGCAGAATCTTCGAGATCGCTCATTTCGAGCTAGTTAATGCGAGAAACACGTTATCTGGTGTTTTCACCACTCCACAGTTCGTTGTATATGCAGAACAGGAGATATCTTGGTTTTCGTGGGGTTTCTAGCAGAGATATGCATTTTCTGCGATAATCTTGGTGAGACTTCAGTCAGAGGTATGCAGAATCTACGAGATCGCTCATTTCGAGCTAGTTAATGCGAGAAACACGTTATCTGGTGTTTTCACCACTCCACAGTTCGTTGTATATGCAGAACAGGAGATATCTTGGTTTGCGTGGGGTTTCTAGCAGAGATATGCATTTTCTGCGATAATCTAGGTGAGTCGTCTGCCAGAAGTATGCAGAATCATCTAGATCGCTCTTTTCGAGCTATTTAATGCGAGAAACACGATATCTGGTGTTTTCAGCACTCCACAGTGCGTATGATATGCAGAACCGGCGATATCTTGGTTTTCGTGGGGTTTCAAGCTGAAATATGCATTTTCTGCGATAATCTTGGTGAGACTTCAGTCAGAAGTATGCAGAATCATCGGGATCGCTCTTTTCGAGCTATTTAATGCGAGAAACACGTTTTCTGGCGATTTCACCACACCACTGTTCGTTGGATATGCAGAACCGGAGATATCTTGGTTTTCGTGGGGTTTCAAGCTGAAATATGCATTTTCTGCGATAATCTTGGTGAGACTTCTGTCCGATGTATGCAGAATCATCGAGATCGCTCTTTTCGAGCTATTTAATGCGAGAAACACGTTATCCGGTGTTTTCACCACTCCACAGTGGGTTTGATATGCAGAACTGGCGACATCTTGGATTTCGTCGGGTTTCAAGCTGAGATATGCATTTTCTACGATAATCTTGGTGAGACTTCTGTCAGAAGTTTGCAGAATCATCTAGATCGCTCTTTTCGAGCTATTTAATGCGAGAAACACGTTAACTGGTGTTTTCACCACTCCGCAGTCCGCTTGATATGTAGAACCAGCGATATCTGGGTTTTCGTGGGGTTTCAAGCTGAGATATGCATTTTCTGCGATAATCTTGGTGAGACTTCTGTCCGAAGTATGCAGAAACATCGAGAGCACTCTTTTCGAGCTATTTAATGCGAGAATCACGTTTTCTGGGGTTTTCACCACACCACAGTTCGTTGGATATGCAGAACCGGAGATATCTTGGTTTTCGTGGGGTTTCAAGCTGAGATATGCATTTTCTGCGACAATCTTGGTGAGACTTCTGTCCGAAGTATGCAGAATCATCGGGATCGCTCTTATCGAGCTATTTAATGCGAGAATCACGTTTTCTGGGGTTTTCACCACACCACAGTTCGTTGGATATGCAGAACCGGAGATATCTTGGTTTTCCTGGGGTTTCAAGCTGAGATATGCACTTTTTACGATAATCTTGGTGAGACTTCTGTCCGAAGTATGCTTAATCATCGAGATCGCTCTATTCGAACTATTTAATGCGACAAAACGTTATCTGGTGTTTTCAGCACTCCACAGTGCGTTTGATATGCAGAACCAGTGATACCTCAGTTTTCGTGGGGTTTCAAGCTGAGATATGCATTTTCTACGATAATCTTGGTGAGACTTCTCTCAGAAGGATGCAGAATCTTCGAGATCGCTCTTTTCGAGCTACTTGATGCGAGATACACGTTATCTGGTGTTTTCACCACTCCACAGTGCGTTTGACATGCAGTACCGGCGACATCTTGGATTTCGTCGGGGTTCAAGCTGAGATATGCATTTTCTACGATAATCTTGGTGAGACTTCTGTCAGAAGTATGCAGAATAATCTAGATCGTTCTTTTCGAGCTATTTAATTCGAGAAACACGTTATCTGGTTGTTTTCACCACTCCACAGTGCGTTTGATATGCAGAAGCGGCGACATCTTGATTTTCGTGGGGTTTCAAGCTCAGATATGCATTTTCTGCGATAAGCTTGGTGAGACTTCTGTTAGAAGTATGCAGAATCATCTAGATCGCACTTTTCGAGCTATTTAATGCGAGAAACACGATATCTGGTGTTTTCAGCACTCCACAGTGCGTATGATATGCAGAACCGGCGATATCTTGGTTTTCGTGGGGTTTCAAGCTGAGATATGCATTGTCTGCGATAATCTTGGTGAGACTTCTGTCCGAAGTATGCAGAGTCATCGAGATCGTACTTTTCGAGCTATTTAATGCGAGAAACACGTTTTCTGGGGTTTTCACCACTCCACAGTTCGTTGGATATGCAGATCAGGAGATATCTTGGTTTTCGTGGAGTTTCTAGCAGAGATATGCATTTTCTGCGATAATCATGGTGAGACTTCTGTTAGAAGTATGCAGAATCATCGAGATCGCACATTTCGATCTATTTAATGCGAGAAACACGTTGTCTGGTGTTTTCACCACTCCACAGTTGGTTTGATATGCAGAACCGGCGATATCTGGGTTTTCGTGGGGTTTCAAGCTGAGATATGCATTTTCTGCGATAATCTTGGTGAGACTTCAGTCAGAAGTATGCAGAATCTTCGAGATCGCTCATTTCGAGCTAGTTAATGCGAGAAACACGTTATCTGGTGTTTTCACCACTCCACAGTTCGTTGTATATGCAGAACAGGAGATATCTTGGTTTTCGTGGGGTTTCTAGCAGAGATATGCATTTTCTACGATAATCTTGGTGAGACTTCTGTCAGAAGTTTGCAGAATCATCTAGATCGCTCTTTTCGAGCTATTAAATGCGAGAAACACGTTAACTGGTGTTTTCACCACTCCGCAGTCCGCTTGATATGTAGAACCAGCGATATCTGGGTTTTCGTGGGGTTTCAAGCTGAGATATGCATTTTCTGCGACAATCTTGGTGAGACTTCTGTCCGAAGTATGCAGAATCATCGGGATCGCTCTTATCGAGCTATTTAATGCTAGAATCACGTTTTCTGGGGTTTTCACCACACCACAGTTCGTTGGATATGCAGAACCGGAGATATCTTGGTTTTCCTGGGGTTTCAAGCTGAGATATGCACTTTTTACGATAATCTTGGTGAGACTTCTGTCCGAAGTATGCTTAATCATCGAGATCGCTCTATTCGAACTATTTAATGCGACAAAACGTTATCTGGTGTTTTCAGCACTCCACAGTGCGTTTGATATGCAGAACCAGTGATACCTCAGTTTTCGTGGGGTTTCAAGCTGAGATATGCATTTTCTACGATAATCTTGGTGAGACTTCTCTCAGAAGGATGCAGAATCTTCGAGATCGCTCTTTTCGAGCTACTTAATGCGAGATACACGTTATCTGGTGTTTTCACCACTCCACAGTGCGTTTGACATGCAGTACCGGCGACATCTTGGATTTCGTCGGGGTTCAAGCTGAGATATGCATTTTCTACGATAATCTTGGTGAGACTTCTGTCAGAAGTATGCAGAATAATCTAGATCGTTCTTTTCGAGCTATTTAATTCGAGAAACACGTTATCTGGTTGTTTTCACCACTCCACAGTGCGTTTGATATGCAGAAGCGGCGACATCTTGATTTTCGTGGGGTTTCAAGCTCAGATATGCATTTTCTGCGATAAGCTTGGTGAGACTTCTGTTAGAAGTATGCAGAATCATATAGATCGCACTTTTCGAGCTATTTAATGCGAGAAACACGATATCTGGTGTTTTCAGCACTCCACAGTGCGTATGATATGCAGAACCGGCGATATCTTGGTTTTCGTGGGGTTTCAAGCTGAGATATGCATTGTCTGCGATAATCTTGGTGAGACTTCTGTCCGAAGTATGCAGAGTCATCGAGATCGTACTTTTCGAGCTATTTAATGCGAGAAACACGTTTTCTGGGGTTTTCACCACTCCACAGTTCGTTGGATATGCAGATCAGGAGATATCTTGGTTTTCGTGGAGTTTCTAGCAGAGATATGCATTTTCTGCGATAATCATGGTGAGACTTCTGTTAGAAGTATGCAGAATCATCGAGATCGCACATTTCGATCTATTTAATGCGAGAAACACGTTGTCTGGTGTTTTCACCACTCCACAGTTGGTTTGATATGCAGAACCGGCGATATCTGGGTTTTCGTGGGGTTTCAAGCAGAGATATGCATTTTCTGCGATAATCTTGGTGAGACTTCAGTCAGAAGTATGCAGAATCTTCGAGATCGCTCATTTCGAGCTAGTTAATGCGAGAAACACGTTATCTGGTGTTTTCACCACTCCACAGTTCGTTGTATATGCAGAACAGGAGATATCTTGGTTTTCGTGGGGTTTCTAGCAGAGATATGCATTTTCTGCGATAATCTTGGTGAGACTTCAGTCAGAGGTATGCAGAATCTACGAGATCGCTCATTTCGAGCTAGTTAATGCGAGAAACACGATATCTGGTGTTTTCAGCACTCCACAGTGCGTATGATATGCAGAACCGGCGATATCTTGGTTTTCGTGGGGTTTCAAGCTGAGATATGCATTGTCTGCGATAATCTTGGTGAGACTTCTGTCCGAAGTATGCAGAGTCATCGAGATCGTACTTTTCGAGCTATTTAATGCGAGAAACACGTTTTCTGGGGTTTTCACCACTCCACAGTTCGTTGGATATGCAGATCAGGAGATATCTTGGTTTTCGTGGAGTTTCTAGCAGAGATATGCATTTTCTGCGATAATCATGGTGAGACTTCTGTTAGAAGTATGCAGAATCATCGAGATCGCACATTTCGATCTATTTAATGCGAGAAACACGTTGTCTGGTGTTTTCACCACTCCACAGTTGGTTTGATATGCAGAACCGGCGATATCTGGGTTTTCGTGGGGTTTCAAGCTGAGATATGCATTTTCTGCGATAATCTTGGTGAGACTTCAGTCAGAAGTATGCAGAATCTTCGAGATCGCTCATTTCGAGCTAGTTAATGCGAGAAACACGTTATCTGGTGTTTTCACCACTCCACAGTTCGTTGTATATGCAGAACAGGAGATATCTTGGTTTTCGTGGGGTTTCTAGCAGAGATATGCATTTTCTACGATAATCTTGGTGAGACTTCTGTCAGAAGTTTGCAGAATCATCTAGATCGCTCTTTTCGAGCTATTAAATGCGAGAAACACGTTAACTGGTGTTTTCACCACTCCGCAGTCCGCTTGATATGTAGAACCAGCGATATCTGGGTTTTCGTGGGGTTTCAAGCTGAGATATGCATTTTCTGCGACAATCTTGGTGAGACTTCTGTCCGAAGTATGCAGAATCATCGGGATCGCTCTTATCGAGCTATTTAATGCTAGAATCACGTTTTCTGGGGTTTTCACCACACCACAGTTCGTTGGATATGCAGAACCGGAGATATCTTGGTTTTCCTGGGGTTTCAAGCTGAGATATGCACTTTTTACGATAATCTTGGTGAGACTTCTGTCCGAAGTATGCTTAATCATCGAGATCGCTCTATTCGAACTATTTAATGCGACAAAACGTTATCTGGTGTTTTCAGCACTCCACAGTGCGTTTGATATGCAGAACCAGTGATACCTCAGTTTTCGTGGGGTTTCAAGCTGAGATATGCATTTTCTACGATAATCTTGGTGAGACTTCTCTCAGAAGGATGCAGAATCTTCGAGATCGCTCTTTTCGAGCTACTTAATGCGAGATACACGTTATCTGGTGTTTTCACCACTCCACAGTGCGTTTGACATGCAGTACCGGCGACATCTTGGATTTCGTCGGGGTTCAAGCTGAGATATGCATTTTCTACGATAATCTTGGTGAGACTTCTGTCAGAAGTATGCAGAATAATCTAGATCGTTCTTTTCGAGCTATTTAATTCGAGAAACACGTTATCTGGTTGTTTTCACCACTCCACAGTGCGTTTGATATGCAGAAGCGGCGACATCTTGATTTTCGTGGGGTTTCAAGCTCAGATATGCATTTTCTGCGATAAGCTTGGTGAGACTTCTGTTAGAAGTATGCAGAATCATATAGATCGCACTTTTCGAGCTATTTAATGCGAGAAACACGATATCTGGTGTTTTCAGCACTCCACAGTGCGTATGATATGCAGAACCGGCGATATCTTGGTTTTCGTGGGGTTTCAAGCTGAGATATGCATTGTCTGCGATAATCTTGGTGAGACTTCTGTCCGAAGTATGCAGAGTCATCGAGATCGTACTTTTCGAGCTATTTAATGCGAGAAACACGTTTTCTGGGGTTTTCACCACTCCACAGTTCGTTGGATATGCAGATCAGGAGATATCTTGGTTTTCGTGGAGTTTCTAGCAGAGATATGCATTTTCTGCGATAATCATGGTGAGACTTCTGTTAGAAGTATGCAGAATCATCGAGATCGCACATTTCGATCTATTTAATGCGAGAAACACGTTGTCTGGTGTTTTCACCACTCCACAGTTGGTTTGATATGCAGAACCGGCGATATCTGGGTTTTCGTGGGGTTTCAAGCAGAGATATGCATTTTCTGCGATAATCTTGGTGAGACTTCAGTCAGAAGTATGCAGAATCTTCGAGATCGCTCATTTCGAGCTAGTTAATGCGAGAAACACGTTATCTGGTGTTTTCACCACTCCACAGTTCGTTGTATATGCAGAACAGGAGATATCTTGGTTTTCGTGGGGTTTCTAGCAGAGATATGCATTTTCTGCGATAATCTTGGTGAGACTTCAGTCAGAGGTATGCAGAATCTACGAGATCGCTCATTTCGAGCTAGTTAATGCGAGAAACACGTTATCTGGTGTTTTCACCACTCCACAGTTCGTTGTATATGCAGAACAGGAGATATCTTGGTTTGCGTGGGGTTTCTAGCAGAGATATGCATTTTCTGCGATAATCTAGGTGAGTCTTCTGCCAGAAGTATGCAGAATCATCTAGATCGCTCTTTTCGAGCTATTTAATGCGAGAAACACGATATCTGGTGTTTTCAGCACTCCACAGTGCGTATGATATGCAGAACCGGCGATATCTTGGTTTTCGTGGGGTTTCAAGCTGAAATATGCATTTTCTGCGATAATCTTGGTGAGACTTCAGTCAGAAGTATGCAGAATCATCGGGATCGCTCTTTTCGAGCTATTTAATGCGAGAAACACGTTTTCTGGCGATTTCACCACACCACTGTTCGTTGGATATGCAGAACCGGAGATATCTTGGTTTTCGTGGGGTTTCAAGCTGAAATATGCATTTTCTGCGATAATCTTGGTGAGACTTCTGTCCGATGTATGCAGAATCATCGAGATCGCTCTTTTCGAGCTATTTAATGCGAGAAACACGTTATCCGGTGTTTTCACCACTCCACAGTGGGTTTGATATGCAGAACTGGCGACATCTTGGATTTCGTCGGGTTTCAAGCTGAGATATGCATTTTCTACGATAATCTTGGTGAGACTTCTGTCAGAAGTTTGCAGAATCATCTAGATCGCTCTTTTCGAGCTATTTAATGCGAGAAACACGTTAACTGGTGTTTTCACCACTCCGCAGTCCGCTTGATATGTAGAACCAGCGATATCTGGGTTTTCGTGGGGTTTCAAGCTGAGATATGCATTTTCTGCGATAATCTTGGTGAGACTTCTGTCCGAAGTATGCAGAAACATCGAGAGCACTCTTTTCGAGCTATTTAATGCGAGAATCACGTTTTCTGGGGTTTTCACCACACCACAGTTCGTTGGATATGCAGAACCGGAGATATCTTGGTTTTCGTGGGGTTTCAAGCTGAGATATGCATTTTCTGCGACAATCTTGGTGAGACTTCTGTCCGAAGTATGCAGAATCATCGGGATCGCTCTTATCGAGCTATTTAATGCGAGAATCACGTTTTCTGGGGTTTTCACCACACCACATTTCGTTGGATATGCAGAACCGGAGATATCTTGGTTTTCCTGGGGTTTCAAGCTGAGATATGCACTTTTTACGATAATCTTGGTGAGACTTCTGTCCGAAGTATGCTTAATCATCGAGATCGCTCTATTCGAACTATTTAATGCGACAAAACGTTATCTGGTGTTTTCAGCACTCCACAGTGCGTTTGATATGCAGAACCAGTGATACCTCAGTTTTCGTGGGGTTTCAAGCTGAGATATGCATTTTCTACGATAATCTTGGTGAGACTTCTCTCAGAAGGATGCAGAATCTTCGAGATCGCTCTTTTCGAGCTACTTAATGCGAGATACACGTTATCTGGTGTTTTCACCACTCCACAGTGCGTTTGACATGCAGTACCGGCGACATCTTGGATTTCGTCGGGGTTCAAGCTGAGATATGCATTTTCTACGATAATCTTGGTGAGACTTCTGTCAGAAGTATGCAGAATAATCTAGATCGTTCTTTTCGAGCTATTTAATTCGAGAAACACGTTATCTGGTTGTTTTCACCACTCCACAGTGCGTTTGATATGCAGAAGCGGCGACATCTTGATTTTCGTGGGGTTTCAAGCTCAGATATGCATTTTCTGCGATAAGCTTGGTGAGACTTCTGTTAGAAGTATGCAGAATCATCTAGATCGCACTTTTCGAGCTATTTAATGCGAGAAACACGATATCTGGTGTTTTCAGCACTCCACAGTGCGTATGATATGCAGAACCGGCGATATCTTGGTTTTCGTGGGGTTTCAAGCTGAGATATGCATTGTCTGCGATAATCTTGGTGAGACTTCTGTCCGAAGTATGCAGAGTCATCGAGATCGTACTTTTCCAGCTATTTAATGCGAGAAACACGTTTTCTGGGGTTTTCACCACTCCACAGTTCGTTGGATATGCAGATCAGGAGATATCTTGGTTTTCGTGGAGTTTCTAGCAGAGATATGCATTTTCTGCGATAATCATGGTGAGACTTCTGTTAGAAGTATGCAGAATCATCGAGATCGCACATTTCGATCTATTTAATGCGAGAAACACGTTGTCTGGTGTTTTCACCACTCCACAGTTGGTTTGATATGCAGAACCGGCGATATCTGGGTTTTCGTGGGGTTTCTAGCAGAGATATGCATTTTCTGCGATAATCTTGGTGAGACTTCAGTCAGAGGTATGCAGAATCTACGAGATCGCTCATTTCGAGCTAGTTAATGCGAGAAACACGTTATCTGGTGTTTTCACCACTCCACAGTTCGTTGTATATGCAGAACAGGAGATATCTTGTTTGCGTGGGGTTTCTAGCAGAGATATGCATTTTCTGCGATAATCTAGGTGAGACTTCTGTCAGAAGTATGCAGAATCATCGGGATCGCTCTTTTCGAGCTATTTAATGCGAGAAACACGTTTTCTGGGGTTTTCACCACTCCACATTTCGTTGGATATGCAGAACAGGAGATATCTTGGTTTTCGTGGGGTTTCTAGCAGAGAAATGCAATTTCTGCGATAATCTTGGTGAGACTTATGTCCGAAGTATGCAGAGTCAACGAGATCGTACTTTTCGAGCTATTTAATGCGAGAAACACGTTTTCTGGGGTTTTCACCACTCCACAGTTCGTTGGATATGCAGAACAGGAGATATCTTGGTTTTCGTGGGGTTTGTAGCAGAGATATGCATTTTCTGCGATAATCATGGTGAGACTTCTGTTAGAAGTATGCAGAATCATCGAGATCGCACTTTTCGATCTATTTCATGCGAGAAACACGTTGTCTGGTGTTTTCACCACTCCACAGTTGTTTGATATGCAGAACCCGCGATGTTTGGTTTTCGTCGGGTTTCAAGTTGAGATATGCATTTTCTGCGACAATCTTGGTGAGACTTCTGTCCGAAGTATGCAGAATCATCGGGATCGCTCTTTTCGAGCTATTTAATGCGAGAAACACGTTTTCTGGGGTTTTCACCACTCCACAGTTCGTTGGATATGCAGATCAGGAGATATCTTGGTTTTCGTGGAGTTTCTAGCAGAGATATGCATTTTCTGCGATAATCATGGTGAGACTTCTGTTAGAAGTATGCAGAATCATCGAGATCGCACATTTCGATCTATTTAATGCGAGAAACACGTTGTCTGGTGTTTTCACCACTCCACAGTTGGTTTGATATGCAGAACCGGCGATATCTGGGTTTTCGTGGGGTTTCAAGCAGAGATATGCATTTTCTGCGATAATCATGGTGAGACTTCAGTCAGAAGTATGCAGAATCTTCGAGATCGCTCATTTCGAGCTAGTTAATGCGAGAAACACGTTATCTGGTGTTTTCACCACTCCACAGTTCGTTGTATATGCAGAACAGGAGATATCTTGGTTTTCGTGGGGTTTCTAGCAGAGATATGCATTTTCTGCGATAATCTTGGTGAGACTTCAGTCAGAGGTATGCAGAATCTACGAGATCGCTCATTTCGAGCTAGTTAATGCGAGAAACACGTTATCTGGTGTTTTCACCACTCCACAGTTCGTTGTATATGCAGAACAGGAGATATCTTGGTTTGCGTGGGGTTTCTAGCAGAGATATGCATTTTCTGCGATAATCTAGGTGAGTCGTCTGCCAGAAGTATGCAGAATCATCTAGATCGCTCTTTTCGAGCTATTTAATGCGAGAAACACGATATCTGGTGTTTTCAGCACTCCACAGTGCGTATGATATGCAGAACCGGCGATATCTTGGTTTTCGTGGGGTTCCAAGCTGAGATATGCATTATCTGCGATAATCTTGGTGAGACTTCTGTCCGAAGTATGCAGAGTCATCGAGATCGTACTTTTCGAGCTATTTAATGCGAGAAACACGTTTTCTGGGGTTTTCACCACTCCACAGTTCGTTGGATATGCAGATCAGGAGATATCTTGGTTTTCGTGGAGTTTCTAGCAGAGATATGCATTTTCTGCGATAATCATGGTGAGACTTCTGTTAGAAGTATGCAGAATCATCGAGATCGCACATTTCGATCTATTTAATGCGAGAAACACGTTGTCTGGTGTTTTCACCACTCCACAGTTGGTTTGATATGCAGAACCGGCGATATCTGGGTTTTCGTGGGGTTTCAAGCAGAGATATGCATTTTCTGCGATAATCATGGTGAGACTTCAGTCAGAAGTATGCAGAATCTTCGAGATCGCTCATTTCGAGCTAGTTAATGCGAGAAACACGTTATCTGGTGTTTTCACCACTCCACAGTTCGTTGTATATGCAGAACAGGAGATATCTTGGTTTTCGTGGGGTTTCTAGCAGAGATATGCATTTTCTGCGATAATCTTGGTGAGACTTCAGTCAGAGGTATGCAGAATCTACGAGATCGCTCATTTCGAGCTAGTTAATGCGAGAAACACGTTATCTGGTGTTTTCACCACTCCACAGTTCGTTGTATATGCAGAACAGGAGATATCTTGGTTTGCGTGGGGTTTCTAGCAGAGATATGCATTTTCTGCGATAATCTAGGTGAGTCGTCTGCCAGAAGTATGCAGAATCATCTAGATCGCTCTTTTCGAGCTATTTAATGCGAGAAACACGATATCTGGTGTTTTCAGCACTCCACAGTGCGTATGATATGCAGAACCGGCGATATCTTGGTTTTCGTGGGGTTTCAAGCTGAAATATGCATTTTCTGCGATAATCTTGGTGAGACTTCAGTCAGAAGTATGCAGAATCATCGGGATCGCTCTTTTCGAGCTATTTAATGCGAGAAACACGTTTTCTGGCGATTTCACCACACCACTGTTCGTTGGATATGCAGAACCGGAGATATCTTGGTTTTCGTGGAGTTTCAAGCTGAAATATGCATTTTCTGCGATAATCTTGGTGAGACTTCTGTCCGATGTATGCAGAATCATCGAGATCGCTCTTTTCGAGCTATTTAATGCGAGAAACACGTTATCCGGTGTTTTCACCACTCCACAGTGGGTTTGATATGCAGAACTGGCGACATCTTGGATTTCGTCGGGTTTCATGCTGAGATATGCATTTTCTACGATAATCTTGGTGAGACTTCTGTCAGAAGTTTGCAGAATCATCTAGATCGCTCTTTTCGAGCTATTTAATGCGAGAAACACGTTAACTGGTGTTTTCACCACTCCGCAGTCCGCTTGATATGTAGAACCAGCGATATCTGGGTTTTCGTGGGGTTTCAAGCTGAGATATGCATTTTCTGCGATAATCTTGGTGAGACTTCTGTCCGAAGTATGCAGAAACATCGAGAGCACTCTTTTCGAGCTATTTAATGCGAGAATCACGTTTTCTGGGGTTTTCACCACACCACAGTTCGTTGGATATGCAGAACCGGAGATATCTTGGTTTTCCTGGGGTTTCAAGCTGAGATATGCACTTTTTACGATAATCTTGGTGAGACTTCTGTCCGAAGTATGCTTAATCATCGAGATCGCTCTATTCGAACTATTTAATGCGACAAAACGTTATCTGGTGTTTTCAGCACTCCACAGTGCGTTTGATATGCAGAACCAGTGATACCTCAGTTTTCGTGGGGTTTCAAGCTGAGATATGCATTTTCTACGATAATCTTGGTGAGACTTCTCTCAGAAGGATGCAGAATCTTCGAGATCGCTCTTTTCGAGCTACTTGATGCGAGATACACGTTATCTGGTGTTTTCACCACTCCACAGTGCGTTTGACATGCAGTACCGGCGACATCTTGGATTTCGTCGGGGTTCAAGCTGAGATATGCATTTTCTACGATAATCTTGGTGAGACTTCTGTCAGAAGTATGCAGAATAATCTAGATCGTTCTTTTCGAGCTATTTAATTCGAGAAACACGTTATCTGGTTGTTTTCACCACTCCACAGTGCGTTTGATATGCAGAAGCGGCGACATCTTGATTTTCGTGGGGTTTCAAGCTCAGATATGCATTTTCTGCGATAAGCTTGGTGAGACTTCTGTTAGAAGTATGCAGAATCATCTAGATCGCACTTTTCGAGCTATTTAATGCGAGAAACACGATATCTGGTGTTTTCAGCACTCCACAGTGCGTATGATATGCAGAACCGGCGATATCTTGGTTTTCGTGGGGTTTCAAGCTGAGATATGCATTGTCTGCGATAATCTTGGTGAGACTTCTGTCCGAAGTATGCAGAGTCATCGAGATCGTACTTTTCGAGCTATTTAATGCGAGAAACACGTTTTCTGGGGTTTTCACCACTCCACAGTTCGTTGGATATGCAGATCAGGAGATATCTTGGTTTTCGTGGAGTTTCTAGCAGAGATATGCATTTTCTGCGATAATCATGGTGAGACTTCTGTTAGAAGTATGCAGAATCATCGAGATCGCACATTTCGATCTATTTAATGCGAGAAACACGTTGTCTGGTGTTTTCACCACTCCACAGTTGGTTTGATATGCAGAACCGGCGATATCTGGGTTTTCGTGGGGTTTCAAGCTGAGATATGCATTTTCTGCGATAATCTTGGTGAGACTTCAGTCAGAAGTATGCAGAATCTTCGAGATCGCTCATTTCGAGCTAGTTAATGCGAGAAACACGTTATCTGGTGTTTTCACCACTCCACAGTTCGTTGTATATGCAGAACAGGAGATATCTTGGTTTTCGTGGGGTTTCTAGCAGAGATATGCATTTTCTACGATAATCTTGGTGAGACTTCTGTCAGAAGTTTGCAGAATCATCTAGATCGCTCTTTTCGAGCTATTAAATGCGAGAAACACGTTAACTGGTGTTTTCACCACTCCGCAGTCCGCTTGATATGTAGAACCAGCGATATCTGGGTTTTCGTGGGGTTTCAAGCTGAGATATGCATTTTCTGCGACAATCTTGGTGAGACTTCTGTCCGAAGTATGCAGAATCATCGGGATCGCTCTTATCGAGCTATTTAATGCTAGAATCACGTTTTCTGGGGTTTTCACCACACCACAGTTCGTTGGATATGCAGAACCGGAGATATCTTGGTTTTCCTGGGGTTTCAAGCTGAGATATGCACTTTTTACGATAATCTTGGTGAGACTTCTGTCCGAAGTATGCTTAATCATCGAGATCGCTCTATTCGAACTATTTAATGCGACAAAACGTTATCTGGTGTTTTCAGCACTCCACAGTGCGTTTGATATGCAGAACCAGTGATACCTCAGTTTTCGTGGGGTTTCAAGCTGAGATATGCATTTTCTACGATAATCTTGGTGAGACTTCTCTCAGAAGGATGCAGAATCTTCGAGATCGCTCTTTTCGAGCTACTTAATGCGAGATACACGTTATCTGGTGTTTTCACCACTCCACAGTGCGTTTGACATGCAGTACCGGCGACATCTTGGATTTCGTCGGGGTTCAAGCTGAGATATGCATTTTCTACGATAATCTTGGTGAGACTTCTGTCAGAAGTATGCAGAATAATCTAGATCGTTCTTTTCGAGCTATTTAATTCGAGAAACACGTTATCTGGTTGTTTTCACCACTCCACAGTGCGTTTGATATGCAGAAGCGGCGACATCTTGATTTTCGTGGGGTTTCAAGCTCAGATATGCATTTTCTGCGATAAGCTTGGTGAGACTTCTGTTAGAAGTATGCAGAATCATATAGATCGCACTTTTCGAGCTATTTAATGCGAGAAACACGATATCTGGTGTTTTCAGCACTCCACAGTGCGTATGATATGCAGAACCGGCGATATCTTGGTTTTCGTGGGGTTTCAAGCTGAGATATGCATTGTCTGCGATAATCTTGGTGAGACTTCTGTCCGAAGTATGCAGAGTCATCGAGATCGTACTTTTCGAGCTATTTAATGCGAGAAACACGTTTTCTGGGGTTTTCACCACTCCACAGTTCGTTGGATATGCAGATCAGGAGATATCTTGGTTTTCGTGGAGTTTCTAGCAGAGATATGCATTTTCTGCGATAATCATGGTGAGACTTCTGTTAGAAGTATGCAGAATCATCGAGATCGCACATTTCGATCTATTTAATGCGAGAAACACGTTGTCTGGTGTTTTCACCACTCCACAGTTGGTTTGATATGCAGAACCGGCGATATCTGGGTTTTCGTGGGGTTTCAAGCAGAGATATGCATTTTCTGCGATAATCTTGGTGAGACTTCAGTCAGAAGTATGCAGAATCTTCGAGATCGCTCATTTCGAGCTAGTTAATGCGAGAAACACGTTATCTGGTGTTTTCACCACTCCACAGTTCGTTGTATATGCAGAACAGGAGATATCTTGGTTTTCGTGGGGTTTCTAGCAGAGATATGCATTTTCTGCGATAATCTTGGTGAGACTTCAGTCAGAGGTATGCAGAATCTACGAGATCGCTCATTTCGAGCTAGTTAATGCGAGAAACACGTTATCTGGTGTTTTCACCACTCCACAGTTCGTTGTATATGCAGAACAGGAGATATCTTGGTTTGCGTGGGGTTTCTAGCAGAGATATGCATTTTCTGCGATAATCTAGGTGAGTCTTCTGCCAGAAGTATGCAGAATCATCTAGATCGCTCTTTTCGAGCTATTTAATGCGAGAAACACGATATCTGGTGTTTTCAGCACTCCACAGTGCGTATGATATGCAGAACCGGCGATATCTTGGTTTTCGTGGGGTTTCAAGCTGAAATATGCATTTTCTGCGATAATCTTGGTGAGACTTCAGTCAGAAGTATGCAGAATCATCGGGATCGCTCTTTTCGAGCTATTTAATGCGAGAAACACGTTTTCTGGCGATTTCACCACACCACTGTTCGTTGGATATGCAGAACCGGAGATATCTTGGTTTTCGTGGGGTTTCAAGCTGAAATATGCATTTTCTGCGATAATCTTGGTGAGACTTCTGTCCGATGTATGCAGAATCATCGAGATCGCTCTTTTCGAGCTATTTAATGCGAGAAACACGTTATCCGGTGTTTTCACCACTCCACAGTGGGTTTGATATGCAGAACTGGCGACATCTTGGATTTCGTCGGGTTTCAAGCTGAGATATGCATTTTCTACGATAATCTTGGTGAGACTTCTGTCAGAAGTTTGCAGAATCATCTAGATCGCTCTTTTCGAGCTATTTAATGCGAGAAACACGTTAACTGGTGTTTTCACCACTCCGCAGTCCGCTTGATATGTAGAACCAGCGATATCTGGGTTTTCGTGGGGTTTCAAGCTGAGATATGCATTTTCTGCGATAATCTTGGTGAGACTTCTGTCCGAAGTATGCAGAAACATCGAGAGCACTCTTTTCGAGCTATTTAATGCGAGAATCACGTTTTCTGGGGTTTTCACCACACCACAGTTCGTTGGATATGCAGAACCGGAGATATCTTGGTTTTCGTGGGGTTTCAAGCTGAGATATGCATTTTCTGCGACAATCTTGGTGAGACTTCTGTCCGAAGTATGCAGAATCATCGGGATCGCTCTTATCGAGCTATTTAATGCGAGAATCACGTTTTCTGGGGTTTTCACCACACCACATTTCGTTGGATATGCAGAACCGGAGATATCTTGGTTTTCCTGGGGTTTCAAGCTGAGATATGCACTTTTTACGATAATCTTGGTGAGACTTCTGTCCGAAGTATGCTTAATCATCGAGATCGCTCTATTCGAACTATTTAATGCGACAAAACGTTATCTGGTGTTTTCAGCACTCCACAGTGCGTTTGATATGCAGAACCAGTGATACCTCAGTTTTCGTGGGGTTTCAAGCTGAGATATGCATTTTCTACGATAATCTTGGTGAGACTTCTCTCAGAAGGATGCAGAATCTTCGAGATCGCTCTTTTCGAGCTACTTAATGCGAGATACACGTTATCTGGTGTTTTCACCACTCCACAGTGCGTTTGACATGCAGTACCGGCGACATCTTGGATTTCGTCGGGGTTCAAGCTGAGATATGCATTTTCTACGATAATCTTGGTGAGACTTCTGTCAGAAGTATGCAGAATAATCTAGATCGTTCTTTTCGAGCTATTTAATTCGAGAAACACGTTATCTGGTTGTTTTCACCACTCCACAGTGCGTTTGATATGCAGAAGCGGCGACATCTTGATTTTCGTGGGGTTTCAAGCTCAGATATGCATTTTCTGCGATAAGCTTGGTGAGACTTCTGTTAGAAGTATGCAGAATCATCTAGATCGCACTTTTCGAGCTATTTAATGCGAGAAACACGATATCTGGTGTTTTCAGCACTCCACAGTGCGTATGATATGCAGAACCGGCGATATCTTGGTTTTCGTGGGGTTTCAAGCTGAGATATGCATTGTCTGCGATAATCTTGGTGAGACTTCTGTCCGAAGTATGCAGAGTCATCGAGATCGTACTTTTCCAGCTATTTAATGCGAGAAACACGTTTTCTGGGGTTTTCACCACTCCACAGTTCGTTGGATATGCAGATCAGGAGATATCTTGGTTTTCGTGGAGTTTCTAGCAGAGATATGCATTTTCTGCGATAATCATGGTGAGACTTCTGTTAGAAGTATGCAGAATCATCGAGATCGCACATTTCGATCTATTTAATGCGAGAAACACGTTGTCTGGTGTTTTCACCACTCCACAGTTGGTTTGATATGCAGAACCGGCGATATCTGGGTTTTCGTGGGGTTTCTAGCAGAGATATGCATTTTCTGCGATAATCTTGGTGAGACTTCAGTCAGAGGTATGCAGAATCTACGAGATCGCTCATTTCGAGCTAGTTAATGCGAGAAACACGTTATCTGGTGTTTTCACCACTCCACAGTTCGTTGTATATGCAGAACAGGAGATATCTTGTTTGCGTGGGGTTTCTAGCAGAGATATGCATTTTCTGCGATAATCTAGGTGAGACTTCTGTCAGAAGTATGCAGAATCATCGGGATCGCTCTTTTCGAGCTATTTAATGCGAGAAACACGTTTTCTGGGGTTTTCACCACTCCACATTTCGTTGGATATGCAGAACAGGAGATATCTTGGTTTTCGTGGGGTTTCTAGCAGAGAAATGCAATTTCTGCGATAATCTTGGTGAGACTTATGTCCGAAGTATGCAGAGTCAACGAGATCGTACTTTTCGAGCTATTTAATGCGAGAAACACGTTTTCTGGGGTTTTCACCACTCCACAGTTCGTTGGATATGCAGAACAGGAGATATCTTGGTTTTCGTGGGGTTTCTAGCAGAGATATGCATTTTCTGCGATAATCATGGTGAGACTTCTGTTAGAAGTATGCAGAATCATCGAGATCGCACTTTTCGATCTATTTCATGCGAGAAACACGTTGTCTGGTGTTTTCACCACTCCACAGTTGTTTGATATGCAGAACCCGCGATGTTTGGTTTTCGTCGGGTTTCAAGTTGAGATATGCATTTTCTGCGACAATCTTGGTGAGACTTCTGTCCGAAGTATGCAGAATCATCGGGATCGCTCTTTTCGAGCTATTTAATGCGAGAAACACGTTTTCTGGCGATTTCAGCACACCACTGTTCGTTGTATATGCAGAACCGGAGATATCTTGGTTTTCGTGGGGTTTCAAGCTGAAATATGCATTTTCTGCGATAATCTTGGTGAGACTTCTGTCCGATGTATGCAGAATCATCGAGATCGCTCTTTTCGAGCTATTTAATGCGAGAAACACGTTATCCGGTGTGTTCACCACTCCACAGTGGGTTTGATATGCAGAACTGGCGACATCTTGGATTTCGTCGGGTTTCAAGCTGAGATATGCATTTTCTACGATAATCTTGGTGAGACTTCTGTCAGAAGTTTGCAGAATCATCTAGATCGCTCTTTTCGAGCTATTTAATGCGAGAAACACGTTAACTGGTGTTTTCACCCCTCCGCAGTCCGTTTGATATGTAGAACCAGCGATATCTGGGTTTTCGTGGGGTTTCAAGCTGAGATATGCATTTTCTGCGATAATCTTGGTGAGACTTCTGTCCGAAGTATGCAGAAACATCGAGAGCACTCTTTTCGAGCTATTTAATGCGAGAATCACGTTTTCTGGGGTTTTCACCACACCACAGTTCGTTGGATATGCAGAACCGGAGATATCTTGGTTTTCGTGGGGTTTCAAGCTGAGATATGCATTTTCTGCAATAATCTTGTTGAGACTTCTGTCCGAAGTATGCAGAAAAATCGAGAGCGCTCTTTTCGAGCTATTTAATGCGAGAAACACGTTTTCTGGGGTTTTCACCACACCTCTGTTCGTTGGATATGCAGAACCGGAGATATCTTGGTTTTCCTGGGGTTTCAAGCTGAGATATGCATTTTCTGCTACAATCTTGGTGAGACTTCTGTCCGAAGTATGCAGAATCATCTAGATCGCTCTTTTCGAGCTACTTAATGCACGAAACACGTTTTCTGGTGTTTTCACCACTCCACAGTACGTTTGACATGCAGAACCGGAGATATCTTGGTTTCGGTCGGGTTTCAAGCTGAGATATGCATTTTCTACGATAATCCTGGTGAGACTTCTGTCAGAAGTATGCAGAATCTTCGAGAACGCTCTTATCGAGCTATTTAATGCGAGAATCACGTTTTCTGGGGTTTTCACCACACCACAGTTCGTTGGATATGCAGAACCGGAGATATCTTGATTTCCTGGGGTTTCAAGCTGAGATATGCATTTTCTGCGACAATCTTGGTGAGACTTCTGTCCGATGTATGCAGAATCATCGAGATCGATGTTTTCGAGCTATTTAATGCGAGAAACACGTTATCCGGTGTTTTCACCACTCCACAGTGGGTTTGATATGCAGAACTGGCAACATCTTGGTTTTCGTGGGGTTTCCAGCTGAGACATACATTTTCTGCGATAATCATGGTGAGTCTTCTGTCAGAAGTATGCAGAATCTTCGAGATCGCTCTATTCGAGCTATTTAATGCGAGAAACACGTTATCTGGTTGTTTTCACCACTCCACAGTGCGTTTGATATGCAGAACCGGCGACATCTTGATTTTCGTGGGGTTTCTAGCTGAGATATGCATTTTCTGCGAAAATATTGGTGAGACTTCTGTCCGAAGTATGCAGAGTCATCGAGATCGTACTTTTCGAGCTATTTAATGCGAGAAACACGTTTTCTGGGGTTTTCACCACTCCACAATTGGTTTGATATGCCGAACCGGCGATGTTTGGTTTTCGTCGGGTTTCAAGTTGAGATATGCATTTTCTACGATAATCTTGGAGAAACATCTGTCCGAAGTATGCAGAATCATCAAGATCGCTCTTTTCGAGCTATTTAATGCGAAAAAACAAGTTTTCTGGTGTTTTCACCACTCCACAGTGCGTTTGATATGCAGAACCGGCGACATCTTGGATTTCGTCGGGGTTCAAGCTGAGATATGCAATTCCTGCGATAATCTTGGTGAGACTTCTGTCCGAAGTATGCTGAATCATCGAGATTGCTCGTTTCGAGCTATTTAATGCGAGAAACACGTTATCTGGTGTTTTCAGCACTCCACAGTTGGTTTGATATGCAGAACCGGAGATAATTTGGTTTTCGTGGGGTTTCAAGCTGAGATATGCATTTTCTGCGATAATCTTGGTGAGACTTCTGTCCGTAGTATGCAGAATCATCGAGATCGCTCTTTTCGAGCTATTTAATGCGAGAAACACGTTATCTGGTGTTTTCAGCACTCCACAGTGCGTTTGATATGCAGAACCGGCGACATCTTGATTTTCGTGAGGTTTCAAGCTGAGATAAGCATTTTCTGCGATAATATTGGTGAGACTTCTGTCCGAAGTATGCAGAATCATCGATATCGCTCTTTTAGAGCTATTTAATGCGAGCAACACGTTATCTGGTGTTTTGACCACTCCACAGTGCGTTTGAAATGTAGAACCGCCGATAACTTGGTTTTCCTGGGGTTTCCAGCTGAAATATGCATTGTCTGCGATAATCTTGGTGTTTCATCTATGAGAAGTATGCAGAATCATCAAGAACGCTCTTTTCGAGCTAGTTAATGCGAGAAACACGTTATCTGGTGTTTTAACCACTCCACAGTGCGTTTGATATGCAGAACCGGCGACATCTTGATTTTCGTGGGGTTTCTAGCTGAGATATGCATTTTCTGCGAAAATATTGGTGAGACTTCTGTCCGAAGTATGCAGAGTCATCGAGATCGTACTTTTCGAGCTATTTAATGCGAGAAACACGTTTTCTGGGGTTTTCACCACTCCACAATTGGTTTGATATGCCGAACCGGCGATGTTTGGTTTTCGTCGGGTTTCAAGTTGAGATATGCATTTTCTACGATAATCTTGGAGAAACATCTGTCCGAAGTATGCAGAATCATCAAGATCGCTCTTTTCGAGCTATTTAATGCGAAAAAACAAGTTTTCTGGTGTTTTCACCACTCCACAGTGCGTTTGATATGCAGAACCGGCGACATCTTGATTTTCGTGAGGTTTCAAGCTGAGATAAGCATTTTCTGCGATAATATTGGTGAGACTTCTGTCCGAAGTATGCAGAATCATCGATATCGATGTTTTCGAGCTATTTAATGCGAGAAACACGTTATCTGGTGTTTTGACCACTCCACAGTGCGTTTGAAATGTAGAACCGCCGATAACTTGGTTTTCCTGGGGTTTCCAGCTGAAATATGCATTGTCTGCGATAATCTTGGTGTTTCATCTATGAGAAGTATGCAGAATCATCAAGAACGCTCTTTTCGAGCTAGTTAATGCGAGAAACACGTTATCTGGTGTTTTAACCACTCCACAGTGCGTTTGATATGCAGAACCGGCGACATCTTGATTTTCGTGAGGTTTCAAGCTGAGATAAGCATTTTCTGCGATAATATTGGTGAGACTTCTGTTCGAAGTATGCAGAATCATCGATATCGATGTTTTCGAGCTATTTAATGCGAGAAACACGTTATCCGGTGTTTTCACCACTCCACAGTGGGTTTGATATGCAGAACTGGCAACATCTTGGTTTTCGTGGGGTTTCCAGCTGAGACATACATTTTCTGCGATAATCATGGTGAGTCTTCTGTCAGAAGTATGCAGAATCTTCGAGATCGCTCTATTCGAGCTATTTAATGCGAGAAACACGTTATCTGGTTGTTTTCACCACTCCACAGTGCGTTTGATATGCAGAACCGGCGACATCTTGATTTTCGTGGGGTTTCTAGCTGAGATATGCATTTTCTGCGAAAATATTGGTGAGACTTCTGTCCGAAGTATGCAGAGTCATCGAGATCGTACTTTTCGAGCTATTTAATGCGAGAAACACGTTTTCTGGGGTTTTCACCACTCCACAATTGGTTTGATATGCCGAACCGGCGATGTTTGGTTTTCGTCGGGTTTCAAGTTGAGATATGCATTTTCTACGATAATCTTGGAGAAACATCTGTCCGAAGTATGCAGAATCATCAAGATCGCTCTTTTCGAGCTATTTAATGCGAAAAAACAAGTTTTCTGGTGTTTTCACCACTCCACAGTGCGTTTGATATGCAGAACCGGCGACATCTTGGATTTCGTCGGGGTTCAAGCTGAGATATGCAATTCCTGCGATAATCTTGGTGAGACTTCTGTCCGAAGTATGCTGAATCATCGAGATTGCTCGTTTCGAGCTATTTAATGCGAGAAACACGTTATCTGGTGTTTTCAGCACTCCACAGTTGGTTTGATATGCAGAACCGGAGATAATTTGGTTTTCGTGGGGTTTCAAGCTGAGATATGCATTTTCTGCGATAATCTTGGTGAGACTTCTGTCCGTAGTATGCAGAATCATCGAGATCGCTCTTTTCGAGCTATTTAATGCGAGAAACACGTTATCTGGTGTTTTCAGCACTCCACAGTGCGTTTGATATGCAGAACCGGCGACATCTTGATTTTCGTGAGGTTTCAAGCTGAGATAAGCATTTTCTGCGATAATATTGGTGAGACTTCTGTCCGAAGTATGCAGAATCATCGATATCGCTCTTTTAGAGCTATTTAATGCGAGCAACACGTTATCTGGTGTTTTGACCACTCCACAGTGCGTTTGAAATGTAGAACCGCCGATAACTTGGTTTTCCTGGGGTTTCCAGCTGAAATATGCATTGTCTGCGATAATCTTGGTGTTTCATCTATGAGAAGTATGCAGAATCATCAAGAACGCTCTTTTCGAGCTAGTTAATGCGAGAAACACGTTATCTGGTGTTTTAACCACTCCACAGTGCGTATGATATGCAGAACCGACGATATCCTGGTTTTCGTGGGGTTTCAAGCTCAGATGTGCATTTTCTGCGATAATCTTGGTGAGACTTCTGTCCGAAGTATGCAGAGTCATCGAGATCGTACTTTTCGAGCTATTTAATGCGTGAAACACGTTTTCTGGGGTTTTCACCACTCCACAGTTCGTTGGATATGCAGAACCGGCGACATCTTGGATTTCGTCGGGGTTCAAGCTGAGATATGCAATTCCTGCGATAATCTTGGTGAGAAATCTGTCCGAAGTATGCTTAATCATCGAGATCGCTCGTTTCCAGCTATTTAATGCGAGAAACACGTTATCTGGTGTTTTCACCACTCCACAGTGCGTGTGATATGCAGAACCGACGATATCCTGGTTTTCGTGGGGTTTCAAGCTCAGATGTGCATTTTCTGCGATAATCTTGGTGAGAAATCTGTCCGAAGTATGCTTAATCATCGAGATCGCTCGTTTCCAGCTATTTAATGCGAGAAACACGTTATCTGGTGTTTTCACCACTCCACAGTTGGTTTGATATGCAGAACCGGCGATGTTTGGTTTTCGTCGGGTTTCAAGTTGAGATATGCTTTTTCTACGATAATCTTGGTGAAACATCTGTCCGAAGTATGCAGAAACATCAAGAGCGCTCTTTACGAGCTATTTAATGCGAGAAACACGTTTTCTGGGGTTTTCACCACACCACAGTTCGTTGGATGTGCAGAACCGGAGATATCTTGGTTTTCGTGGGGTTTCTAGCAGAGATATGCATTTTCTGCGATAATCATGGTGAGACTTCGGTTAGAAGTATGCAGAATCATCGAGATCGCACTTTTCGATCTATTTAATGCGAGAAACACGTTGTCTGGTGTTATCACCACTCCACAGTTGGTTTGATATGCAGAACCGGCGATATCTGGGTTTTCGTGGGGTTGCAAGCTGAGATATGCATTTTCAGCGATAATCATGGTGAGACTTCTGTTAGAAGTATGCAGAATCATCGAGATCGCACATTTCGATCTATTTAATGCGAGAAACACGTTATCTGGTGTTTTCACCACTCCACAGTGCGTTTGATATGCAGAACCAGCGATATCTTGGTTTTCGTGGGGTTTCAAGCTGAGATATGCATTTTTTACGATAATCATGGTGAGACTTCTGTCCGAAGTATGCAGAATCATCGAGATCGCACTTTTCGAGCTATTTAATGCGAGAAACAGGATATCTGGTGTTTTCAGCACTCCACAGTGCGTTTGATATGCAGAACCAGCGATATCTAGGTTTTCGTGGGGTTTCAAGCTGAGATATGCAATTTCTGCGATAATGTTGGTGAGACTTATGTCCGAAGTATGCAGAGTCATCGAGATCGTACTTTTCGAGCTATTTAATGCGAGAAACACGTTTTCTGGGGTTTTCACCACTCCACAGTTCGTTGGATATGCAGAACAGGAGATATCTTGGTTTTCGTGGGGTTTCTAGCAGAGATATGCATTTTCTGCGATAATCATGGTGAGACTTCTGTTAGAAGTATGCAGAATCATCGAGATCGCACTTTTCGATCTATTTCATGCGAGAAACACGTTGTCTGGTGTTTTCACCACTCCACAGTTGTTTGATATGCAGAACCAGCGATGTTTGGTTTTCGTCGGGTTTCAAGTTGAGATATGCATTTTCTGCGACAATCTTGGTGAGACTTCTGTCCGAAGTATGCAGAATCATCGGGATCGCTCTTTTCGAGCTATTTAATGCGAGAAACACGTTTTCTGGCGATTTCAGCACACCACTGTTCGTTGGATATGCAGAACCGGAGATATCTTGGTTTTCGTGGGGTTTCAAGCTGAAATATGCATTTTCTGCGATAATCTTGGTGAGACTTCTGTCCGATGTATGCAGAATCATCGAGATCGCTCTTTTCGAGCTATTTAATGCGAGAAACACGTTATCCGGTGTGTTCACCACTCCACAGTGGGTTTGATATGCAGAACTGGCGACATCTTGGATTTCGTCGGGTTTCAAGCTGAGATATGCATTTTCTACGATAATCTTGGTGAGACTTCTGTCAGAAGTTTGCAGAATCATCTAGATCGCTCTTTTTGAGCTATTTAATGCGAGAAACACGTTAACTGGTGTTTTCACCACTCCGCAGTCCGTTTGATATGTAGAACCAGCGATATCTGGGTTTTCGTGGGGTTTCAAGCTGAGATATGCATTTTCTGCGATAATCTTGGTGAGACTTCTGTCCGAAGTATGCAGAAACATCGAGAGCACTCTTTTCGAGCTATTTAATGCGAGAATCACGTTTTCTGGGGTTTTCACCACACCACAGTTCGTTGGATATGCAGAACCGGAGATATCTTGGTTTTCGTGGGGTTTCAAGCTGAGATATGCATTTTCTGCAATAATCTTGTTGAGACTTCTGTCCGAAGTATGCAGAAAAATCGAGAGCGCTCTTTTCGAGCTATTTAATGCGAGAAACACGTTTTCTGGGGTTTTCACCACACCTCTGTTCGTTGGATATGCAGAACCGGAGATATCTTGGTTTTCCTGGGGTTTCAAGCTGAGATATGCATTTTCTGCGACAATCTTGGTGAGACTTCTGTCCGAAGTATGCAGAATCATCGGGATCGCTCTTATCGAGCTATTTAATGCGAGAATCACGTTTTCTGGGGTTTTCACCACACCACAGTTCGTTGGATATGCAGAACCGGAGATATCTTGATTTCCTGGGGTTTCAAGCTGAGATATGCATTTTCTGCGACAATCTTGGTGAGACTTCTGTCCGAAGTATGCAGAATCATCGGGATCGCTCTTATCGAGCTATCTAATCCGAGAAACACGTTTTCTGGCGATTTCACCACACCACTGTTCGTTGGATATGCAGAACCGGAGATATCTTGGTTTTCGTGGGGTTTCAAGCTGAAATGTGCATTTTCTGCGATAATCTTGGTGAGACTTCTGTCCGATGTATGCAGAATCATCGAGATCGATCTTCTCGAGCTATTTAATGCGAGAAACACGTTATCCGGTGTTTTCACCACTCCACAGTGGGTTTGATATGCAGAACTGGCGACATCTTGGATTTCGTCGGGTTTCAAGCTGAGATATGCATTTTCAACGATAATCTTGGTGAGACTTCTGTCCGATGTATGCAGAATCATCGAGATCGATCTTTTCGAGCTATTTAATGCGAGAAACACGTTATCCGGTGTTTTCACCACTCCACAGTGGGTTTGATATGCAGAACTGGCAACATCTTGGTTTTCGTGGGGTTTCCAGCTGAGACATACATTTTCTGCGATAATCATGGTGAGCTTTCTGTCAGAAGTATGCAGAATCTTCGAGATCGCTCTATTCGAGCTATTTAATGCGAGAAACACGTTATCTGGTTGTTTTCACCACTCCACAGTGGGTTTGATATGCAGAACCAGCGATATCTTGGTTTTCGTGGGGTTTCAAGCTGAGATATGCATTTTTTACGATAATCATGGTGAGACTTCTGTCCGAAGTATGCAGAATCATCGAGATCGCACTTTTCGAGCTATTTAATGCGAGAAACAGGATATCTGGTGTTTTCAGCACTCCACAGTGCGTTTGATATGCAGAACCAGCGATATCTAGGTTTTCGTGGGGTTTCAAGCTGAGATATGCAATTTCTGCGATAATGTTGGTGAGACTTATGTCCGAAGTATGCAGAGTCATCGAGATCGTACTTTTCGAGCTATTTAATGCGAGAAACACGTTTTCTGGGGTTTTCACCACTCCACAGTTCGTTGGATATGCAGAACAGGAGATATCTTGGTTTTCGTGGGGTTTCTAGCAGAGATATGCATTTTCTGCGATAATCATGGTGAGACTTCTGTTAGAAGTATGCAGAATCATCGAGATCGCACTTTTCGATCTATTTCATGCGAGAAACACGTTGTCTGGTGTTTTCACCACTCCACAGTTGTTTGATATGCAGAACCCGCGATGTTTGGTTTTCGTCGGGTTTCAAGTTGAGATATGCATTTTCTGCGACAATCTTGGTGAGACTTCTGTCCGAAGTATGCAGAATCATCGGGATCGCTCTTTTCGAGCTATTTAATGCGAGAAACACGTTTTCTGGCGATTTCAGCACACCACTGTTCGTTGGATATGCAGAACCGGAGATATCTTGGTTTTCGTGGGGTTTCAAGCTGAAATATGCATTTTCTGCGATAATCTTGGTGAGACTTCTGTCCGATGTATGCAGAATCATCGAGATCGCTCTTTTCGAGCTATTTAATGCGAGAAACACGTTATCCGGTGTGTTCACCACTCCACAGTGGGTTTGATATGCAGAACTGGCGACATCTTGGATTTCGTCGGGTTTCAAGCTGAGATATGCATTTTCTACGATAATCTTGGTGAGACTTCTGTCAGAAGTTTGCAGAATCATCTAGATCGCTCTTTTTGAGCTATTTAATGCGAGAAACACGTTAACTGGTGTTTTCACCACTCCGCAGTCCGTTTGATATGTAGAACCAGCGATATCTGGGTTTTCGTGGGGTTTCAAGCTGAGATATGCATTTTCTGCGATAATCTTGGTGAGACTTCTGTCCGAAGTATGCAGAAACATCGAGAGCACTCTTTTCGAGCTATTTAATGCGAGAATCACGTTTTCTGGGGTTTTCACCACACCACAGTTCGTTGGATATGCAGAACCGGAGATATCTTGGTTTTCGTGGGGTTTCAAGCTGAGATATGCATTTTCTGCAATAATCTTGTTGAGACTTCTGTCCGAAGTATGCAGAAAAATCGAGAGCGCTCTTTTCGAGCTATTTAATGCGAGAAACACGTTTTCTGGGGTTTTCACCACACCTCTGTTCGTTGGATATGCAGAACCGGAGATATCTTGGTTTTCCTGGGGTTTCAAGCTGAGATATGCATTTTCTGCGACAATCTTGGTGAGACTTCTGTCCGAAGTATGCAGAATCATCGGGATCGCTCTTATCGAGCTATTTAATGCGAGAATCACGTTTTCTGGGGTTTTCACCACACCACAGTTCGTTGGATATGCAGAACCGGAGATATCTTGATTTCCTGGGGTTTCAAGCTGAGATATGCATTTTCTGCGACAATCTTGGTGAGACTTCTGTCCGAAGTATGCAGAATCATCGGGATCGCTCTTATCGAGCTATCTAATCCGAGAAACACGTTTTCTGGCGATTTCACCACACCACTGTTCGTTGGATATGCAGAACCGGAGATATCTTGGTTTTCGTGGGGTTTCAAGCTGAAATGTGCATTTTCTGCGATAATCTTGGTGAGACTTCTGTCCGATGTATGCAGAATCATCGAGATCGATCTTCTCGAGCTATTTAATGCGAGAAACACGTTATCCGGTGTTTTCACCACTCCACAGTGGGTTTGATATGCAGAACTGGCGACATCTTGGATTTCGTCGGGTTTCAAGCTGAGATATGCATTTTCAACGATAATCTTGGTGAGACTTCTGTCCGATGTATGCAGAATCATCGAGATCGATCTTTTCGAGCTATTTAATGCGAGAAACACGTTATCCGGTGTTTTCACCACTCCACAGTGGGTTTGATATGCAGAACTGGCAACATCTTGGTTTTCGTGGGGTTTCCAGCTGAGACATACATTTTCTGCGATAATCATGGTGAGCTTTCTGTCAGAAGTATGCAGAATCTTCGAGATCGCTCTATTCGAGCTATTTAATGCGAGAAACACGTTATCTGGTTGTTTTCACCACTCCACAGTGCGTTTGATATGCAGAACCGGCGACATCTTGATTTTCGTGGGGTTTCTAGCTGAGATATGCATTTTCTGCGAAAATATTGGTGAGACTTCTGTCCGAAGTATGCAGAATCATCGAGATCGTACTTTTCGAGCTATTTAATGCGAGAAACACGTTTTCTGGGGTTTTCACCACTCCACAGTTGGTTTGATATGCCGAACCGGCGATGTTTGGTTTTCGTCGGGTTTCAAGTTGAGATATGCATTTTCTACGATAATCTTGGAGAAACATCTGTCCGAAGTATGCAGAATCATCAAGATCGCTCTTTTCGAGCTATTTAATGCGAAAAAACAAGTTTTCTGGTGTTTTCACCACTCCACAGTGCGTTTGATATGCAGAACCGGCGACATCTTGGATTTCGTCGGGGTTCAAGCTGAGATATGCAATTGCTGCGATAATCTTGGTGAGACTTCTGTCCGAAGTATGCTGAATCATCGAGATTGCTCGTTTCGAGCTATTTAATGCGAGAAACACGTTATCTGGTGTTTTCTCCACTCCACAGTGCGTATGATGTGCAGAACCAACGATATCCTGCTTTTCGTGGGGTTTCAAGCTCAGATATGCATTTTGTGCGATAATATTGGTGAGACTTCTGTCCGAAGTATGCAGAATCATCGATATCGCTCTTTTAGAGCTATTTAATGCGAGAAACACGTTATCTGGTGTTTTCACTACTCCACAGTTGGTTTGATATGCAGAACCGGAGATAATTTGGTTTTCGTGGGGTTTCAAGCTGAGATATGCATTTTCTGCGATAATCTTGGTGAGACTTCTGTCCGTAGTATGCAGAATCATCGAGATCGCTCTTTTCGAGCTATTTAATGCGAGAAACACGTTATCTGGTGTTTTCAGCACTCCACAGTGCGTTTGATATGCAGAACCGGCGACATCTTGGTTTTCGTGGGGTTTCCAGCTGAGACATACATTTTCTGCGATAATCATGGTGAGTCTTCTGTCAGAAGTATGCAGAATCTTCGAGATCGCTCTATTCGAGCTATTTAATGCGAGAAACACGTTATCTGGTTGTTTTCTCCACTCCACAGTGCGTTTGATATGCAGAACCGGCGACATCTTGATTTTCGTGGGGTTTCTAGCTGAGATATGCATTTTCTGCGAAAATATTGGTGAGACTTCTGTCCGAAGTATGCAGAGTCATCGAGATCGTACTTTTCGAGCTATTTAATGCGAGAAACACGTTTTCTGGGGTTTTCACCACTCCACAGTTGGTTTGATATGCCGAACCGGCGATGTTTGGTTTTCGTCGGGTTTCAAGTTGAGATATGCATTTTCTACGATAATCTTGGAGAAACATCTGTCCGAAGTATGCAGAATCATCAAGATCGCTCTTTTCGAGCTATTTAATGCGAAAAAACAAGTTTTCTGGTGTTTTCACCACTCCACAGTGCGTTTGATATGCAGAACCGGCGACATCTTGGATTTCGTCGGGATTCAAGCTGAGATATGCAATTCCTGCGATAATCTTGGTGAGACTTCTGTCCGAAGTATGCTGAATCATCGAGATTGCTCGTTTCGAGCTATTTAATGCGAGAAACACGTTATCTGGTGTTTTCCCCACTCCACAGTGCGTATGATGTGCAGAACCAACGATATCCTGCTTTTCGTGGGGTTTCAAGCTCAGATATGCATTTTGTGCGATAATATTGGTGAGACTTCTGTCCGAAGTATGCAGAATCATCGATATCGCTCTTTTAGAGCTGTTTAATGCGAGAAACACGTTATCTGGTGTTTTCACTACTCCACAGTTGGTTTGATATGCAGAACCGGAGATAATTTGGTTTTCGTGGGGTTTCAAGCTGAGATATGCATTTTCTGCGATAATCTTGGTGAGACTTCTGTCCGTAGTATGCAGAATCATCGAGATCGCTCTTTTCGAGCTATTTAATGCGAGAAACACGTTATCTGGTGTTTTCAGCACTCCACAGTGCGTTTGATATGCAGAACCGGCGACATCTTGATTTTCGTGAGGTTTCAAGCTGAGATAAGCATTTTCTGCGATAATATTGGTGAGACTTCTGTCCGAAGTATGCAGAATCATCGATATCGCTCTTTTAGAGCTATTTAATGCTAGCAACACGTTATCTGGTGTTTTGACCACTCCACAGTGCGTTTGATATGTAGAACCGCCGATAACTTGGTTTTCGTGGGGTTTCCAGCTGAAATATGCATTGTCTGCGATAATCTTGGTGTTTCATCTATGAGAAGTATGCAGAATCATCAAGAACGCTCTTTTCGAGCTAGTTAATGCGAGAAACACGTTATCTGGTGTTATAACCACTCCACAGTGCGTATGATATGCAGAACCGACGATATCCTGGTTTTCGTGGGGTTTCAAGCTCAGATGTGCATTTTCTGCGATAATCTTGGTGAGACTTCTGTCCGAAGTATGCAGAGTCATCGAGATCGTACTTTTCGAGCTATTTAATGCGTGAAACACGTTTTCTGGGGTTTTCACCACTCCACAGTTCGTTGGATATGCAGAACCGGCGACATCTTGGATTTCGTCGGGGTTCAAGCTGAGATATGCAATTCCTGCGATAATCTTGGTGAGAAATCTGTCCGAAGTATGCTTAATCATCGTGATCGCTCGTTTCCAGCTATTTAATGCGAGAAACACGTTATCTGGTGTTTTCACCACTCCACAGTGCGTGTGATATGCAGAACCGACGATATCCTGGTTTTCGTGGGGTTTCAATCTCAGATGTGCATTTTCTGCGATAATCTTGGTGAGAAATCTGTCCGAAGTATGCTTAATCATCGAGATCGCTCGTTTCCAGCTATTTAATGCGAGAAACACGTTATCTGGTGTTTTCACCACTCCACAGTTGGTTTGATATGCAGAACCGGCGATGTTTGGTTTTCGTCGGGTTTCAAGTTGAGATATGCTTTTTCTACGATAATCTTGGTGAAACATCTGTCCGAAGTATGCAGAAACATCAAGACCGCTCTTTTCGAGCTATTTAATGCGAGAAACACGTTTTCTGGGGTTATCACCACACCACAGTTCGTTGGATGTGCAGAACCGGAGATATCCTGGTTTTCGTGGGGTTTCTAGCAGAGATATGCATTTTCTGCGATAATCATGGTGAGACTTCGGTTAGAAGTATGCAGAATCATCGAGATCGCACTTTTCGATCTATTTAATGCGAGAAACACGTTGTCTGGTGTTTTCACCACTCCACAGTTGGTTTGATATGCAGAACCGGCGATATCTGGGTTTTCGTGGGGTTTCAAGCTGAGATATGCATTTTCAGCGATAATCTTGGTGAGAGTTCTGTCCGAAGTATGCAGAATCATCGAGATCGCTCTATTCGAGCTATTTAACGCGACAAAACGTTATCTGGTGTTTTCAGCACTCCACAGTGCGTTTGATATGCAGAACCAGCGATATCTTGGTTTTCGTGGGGTTTCAAGCTGAGATATGCATTTTCTCCGATAAACATGGAGAGACTTCTGTCCGAATTAGGCTGAATCATCGAGATCGCTCTTTTCGAGCTAGCTAATGCGAGAAAAACCTTGTCAGGGGTTTTCACCACTCCACAGTGCGTTTGATATGCAGAACCAGCGATATCTTGGCTTTCGTTGGGTTTCAAGCTGAGATATGCATTTTTTACGATAATCTTGGTGAGACTTCTGTCCGAAGTATGCAGAATCATCGAGATCGCTCTTTTCGAGCTATTTGATGCGACAAACACGTTAACTGGTGTTTTCACCACTCCACAGTGCGTATGATGTGCAGAACCGACGATATCCTGGTTTTCGTGGGGTTTCAAGCTCAGATATGCATTTTCTGCGATAATATTGGTGAGACTTCAGACAGAAGTATGCAGAATCATCTAGATCACTCTTTTCGAGCTATTTAATGCGAGAAACACGTTATCCGGTGTTTTCACCACTCCACAGTGGGTTTGATATGCAGAACTGGCGACATCTTGGATTTCGTCGGGTTTCAAGCTGAGATATGCATTTTCTACGATAATCTTGGTGAGACTTCTGTCAGAAGTTTGCAGAATCATCTAGATCGCTCGTTTCGAGATATTTAATGCGAAAAAACAAGTTTTCTGGTGTTTTCACCACTCCACAGTGCGTCTGATATGCAGAACCGGCGATATCTTGGTTTTCGTGGGGTTTCCAGCTGAGACATACATTTTCTGCGATAATCTTGGTGAGTCTTCTGTCAGAAGTATGCAGAATCTTCGAGATCGCTCTATTCGAGCTATTTAATGCGAGAAACACGTTATCTGGTTGTTTTCACCACTCCACAGTGCGTTTGATATGCAGAACCGGCGACATCTTGATTTTCGTGGGGTTTCTAGCTGAGATATGCATTTTCTGCGAAAATATTGGTGAGACTTCTGACCGAAGTATGCAGAGACATCGAGATCGTACTTTTCGAGCTATTTAATGCGAGAAACACGTTTTCGGGGGTTTTCACCACTCCACAGTTGGTTTGATATGCAGAACCGGCGATGTTTGGTTTTCGTCGGGTTTCTAGCTGAGATATGCATTTTCTGCGATAATCTTGGTGAGACTTCTGTCCGTAGTATGCAGAATCATCGCGATCGCTCTTATCGAGCTATTTAATGCGAGAAACACGTTATCTGGTGTTTTCAGCACTCCACAGTGCGTTTGATATGCAGAACCGGCGACATCTTGATGTTCGTGAGGTTTCAAGCTGAGATATGCATTTTCTGCGATAATATTGGTGAGACTTCTGTCCGAAGTATGCAGAATCATCGATATCGCTCTTTTAGAGCTATTTAATGCGAGCAACACGTTATGTGGTGTATTCACCACTCCACAGTACGTTAGACATGCAGAACCGGAGGTATCTTCGTTTCGGTCCGGTTTCAAGCTGAGGTATGCATTTTCTACGACAATATTGGTGAGACCTCTGTCAGAAGTATGCAGATCCTTCGAGAACGCTCTTTTCGAGCTACTTAATGCGAGAAACACGTTTTCTGGTGTTTTCACCACCCCACAGTGCGTTTGATATGCAAAACCGGAGATATCTTGGTTTTCGTGGGGTTTCAAGCTGAGATATGCATTTTCTGCAATAATCTTGTTGAGACTTCTTTCCGAAGTATGCAGAAAAATCGAGAGCGCTCTTTTCGAGCTATTTAATGCGAGAAACACGTTTTCTGGGGTTTTCACCACACCTCTGTTCGTTGGATATGCAGAACCGGAGATATCTTGGTTTTCCTGGGGTTTCAAGCTGAGATATGCATTTTCTGCGACAATCTTGGTGAGACTTCTGTCCGAAGTATGCAGAATCATCGGGATCGCTCTTATCGAGCTATTTAATGCGAGAAACACGTTTTCTGGCGATTTCACCACACCACTGTTCGTTGGATATGCAGAACCGGAGATATCTTGGTTTTCGTGGGGTGTCAAGCTGAAATATGCATTTTCTGCGATAATCTTGGTGAGACTTCTGTCCGATGTATGCAGAATCATCGAGATCGATCTTTTCTAGCTATTTAATGCGAGAACCACGTTATCCGGTGTTTTCACCACTCCACAGTGGGTTTGATATGCAGAACCGGCGACATCTTGATTTTCGTGGGGATTCTAGCTGAGATATGCATTTTCTACAAAAATATTGGTGAGACTTCTGTCCGAAGTATGCAGAGTCATCGAGATCGTACTTTTCGAGCTATTTAATGCGAGAAACACGTTTTCTGGGGTTTTCACCACTCCACAGTTGGTTTGATATGCAGAACCGGCGATGTTTGGTTTTCGTCGGGTTTCAAGTTTAGATATGCATTCTCTACGATAATCTTGGAGAAACATCTGTCCGAAGTATGCAGAATCATGTAGATCGCTCTTTTCGAGCTATTTAATGCGAAAAAACAAGTTTTCTGGTGTTTTCACCACTCCACAGTGCGTTTGATATGCAGAACCGGCGACATCTTGGATTTCGTCGGGGTTCAAGCTGAGATATGCAATTCCTGCGATAATCTTGGTGAGAAATCTGTCTGAAGTATGCTTAATCATCGAGATCGCTCGTTTCCAGCTATTTAATACGAGAAACACGTAATCTGGTGTTTTCACCACTCCACAGTGCGTGTGATATGCAGAACCGACGATATCCTGGTTTTCGTGGGGTTTCAAGCTCAGATGTGCATTTTCTGCGATAATCTTGGTGAGAAATCTGTCCGAAGTATGCTTAATCATCGAGATCGCTCGTTTCCAGCTATTTAATGCGAGAAACACGCTTTCTGGTGTTTTCACCACTCCACAGATGGTTTGATATGCAGAACCGGCGATGTTTGGTTTTCGTCGGGTTTCAAGTTGAGATATGCTTTTTCTACGATAATCTTGGTGAAACATCTGTCCGAAGTATGCAGAAACATCAAGAGCGCTCTTTTCGAGCTATTTAATGCGAGAAACACGTTTTCTGGGGTTTTCACCACACCACAGTTCGTTGGATGTGCAGAACCGGAGATATCTTGGTTTTCGCGGGGTTTCTAGCAGAGATATGCATTTTCTGCGATAATCATGGTGAGACTTCGGTTAGAAGTATGCAGAATCATCGAGATCGCACTTTTCGATCTATTTAATGCGAGAAACACGTTGTCTGGTGTTTTCACCACTCCACAGTTGGTTTGATATGCAGAACCGGCGATATCTGGGTTTTCGTGGGGTTTCAAGCTGAGATATGCATTTTCAGCGATAATCTTGGTGAGACTTCTGTCCGAAGTATGCAGAATCATCGAGATCGCTCTATTCGAGCTATTTAACGCGACAAAACGTTATCTGGTGTTTTCAGCACTCCACAGTGCGTTTGATATGCAGAACCAGCGATATCTTGGTTTTCGTGGGGTTTCAAGCTGAGATATGCATTTTCTGCGATAAACATGGAGAGACTTCTGTCCGAATTAGGCTGAATCATCGAGATCGCTCTTTTCGAGCTAGTTAATGCGAGAAAAACCTTGTCAGGGGTTTTCACCACTCCACAGTGCGTTTGATATGCAGAACCAGCGATATCTTGGCTTTCGTTGGGTTTCAAGCTGAGATATGCATTTTTTACGATAATCTTGGTGAGACTTCTGTCCGAAGTATGCAGAATCATCGAGATCGCTCTTTTCGAGCTACTTGATGCGAGAAACACGTTAACTGGTGTTTCCACCACTCCACAGTGCGTTTGATATGCAGAACCGGCGACATCTTGGATTTCGTCGGGGTTCAAGCTGAGATATGCATTTTCTACGATAATCTTGGTGAGACTTCTGTCCGAAGTATGCAGAATCATCGATATCGCTCTTTTAGAGCTATTTAATGCGAGCAACACGTTATGTGGTGTATTCACCACTCCACAGTACGTTAGACATGCAGAACCGGAGGTATCTTCGTTTCGGTCGGGTTTCAAGCTGAGGTATGCATTTTCTACGACAATATTGGTGAGACCTCTGTCAGAAGTATGCAGAACCTTCGAGAACGCTCTTTTCGAGCTACTTAATGCGAGAAACACGTTTTCTGGTGTTTTCACCACCCCACAGTGCGTTTGATATGCAGAACCGGCGACATCGTGGTTTTCGTCGGGTTTCAAGCTGAGATATGCATTTTCTGCGATAATATTGGTGAGACTTCTGTCCGAAGTACGCAGAATCATCTAGATCGCTCGTTTCGAGCTATTTAATGCGAGAAACCCGTTATCTGGTTGTTTTCACCACTCCATAGTGCGTTTGATATGCAGAACCGGCGACATCTTGATTTTCGTGAGGTTTCTAGATGAGATATGCATTTTCTGCGATAATATTGGTGAGACTTCAGTCAGAAGTATGCAGAATCATCTAGATCGCTCGTTTGGAGCTATTTAATGCGAGAAACACGTTATCTGGTGTTTTCACCACTCCACAGTGCGTTTGATATGCAGAACCGGCGACATCTTGATTTTCGTGGTGTTTCCAGCTGGGATATGCATTTTCTGCGATAATCTTGGTGAGACTTCAGTCAGAAGTATGCAGAAAAATCGAGAGCGCTCTTTTCGAGCTATTTAATGCGAGAAAGACGTTTTCTGGGGTTTTCACCAAACCTCTGTTCGTTGGATATGCAGAACCGGAGATATCTTGGTTTTCCTGGGGTTTCAAGCTGAGATATGCATTTTCTGCGATAATCTTGGTGAGACTTCTGTCCGAAGTATGCAGAATCATCGGGATCGCTCTTTTCGAGCTATTTAATGCGAGGAACACGTTTTCTGGCGTTTTCACCACACCACTGTTCGTTGGATATGCAGAACCGGAGATATCTTGGTTTTCGTGGGGTTTCAAGCTGAAATATGCATTTTCTGCGATAATCTTGGTGAGACATCTGTCCGAAGTATGCAGAATCATCGAGATCGCTCTTTTCGAGCTATTTAATGCACGAAACACGTTAACTGGTGTTTTCACCACTCCACAGTGCGTATGATGTGCAGAACCGGAGATAATCCGGGTTTCGTCGGGTTTCAAGCTGAGATATGCATTTTCCACGATAATCTTGGTGAGACTTCTGTCAGAAGTATGCAGGATCTTCGAGAACGCTCTTTTCGAGCTATTTAATGCGAGAAACACGTTATCGGGTGTTTTCACCACTCCACAGTGCGTTTGATATGCAGTACCAGCGATATCTTGGTTTTCGTGGGGTTTCAAGCTAAGATATGCATTTTTTACGATAATCTGGGTGAGACTTCTGTCCGAAATATGCAGAATCATCGAGATCGCACTATTCGAGCTATTTAATGCGCGAAACACATTCTCTGGTTGTTTTCACCACTCCACAGTGCGTTTGATTTGCAGAACCGGCAACATCTTGATTTTCGTGAGGTTTCGAGCTGAGATATGCATTAGCTGCGATAATATTGGTGAGACTTCAGTAAGAAGTATGCAGAATAATCTACATCGCTCTTTTAGAGCTACTTAATGCGAGAAACACGTTATCTGGTGTTTTGACCACTCCACAGTGCGTTTGATATGTAGAACCGCCGATAACTTGGTTTTCGTGGGGTTTCCAGCTGAAATATGCATTTTCTGCGATAATCTTGGTGTTTCCTCTATGAGAAGTATGCAGAATCATCTAGATCGCTCTTTTCGAGCTATTTAATGCGGGAAACACGTTTTCTGGTGTATTCACCACTCCACAGTGCGTTTGATATGCAGAACCGGCGACATCTTGATTTTCGTGGTGTTTCCAGCTGGGATATGCATTTTCTGCGATAATCTTGGTGAGACTTCAGTCAGAAGTATGCAGAATCATCGGGATCGCTCTTTTCGAGCTATTTAATGCGAGAAACACGATATCTGGTTGTTTTCACCACTCCACAGTGCGTTTGATATGCAGAACCGGCGATATCTTGATTTTCGTGGTGTTTCCAGCTGAGATATGCATTTTCTGCGATAAGCTTGGTGAGTCTTCTCCCATAAGTATGCAGAATCATCTAGATCGCTCTTTTCGAGCTATTTAATGCGGGAAACACGTTTTCTGGTGTATTCGCCACTCCACAGTACGTTAGACATGCAGAACCGGAGGTATCTTCGTTTCGGTCGGGTTTCAAGCTGAGGTATGCATTTTCTACGACAATATTGGTGAGACCTCTGTCAGAAGTATGCAGAACCTTCGAGAACGCTCTTTTCGAGCTACTTAATGCGAGAAACACGTTTTCTGGTGTTTTCACCACCCCACAGTGCGTTTGATATGCAGAACCGGCGACATCGTGGTTTTCGTCGGGTTTCAAGCTGAGATATGCATTTTCTGCGATAATATTGGTGAGACTTCTGTCCGAAGTACGCAGAATCATCTAGATCGCTCGTTTCGAGCTATTTAATGCGAGAAACCCGTTATCTGGTTGTTTTCACCACTCCATAGTGCGTTTGATATGCAGAACCGGCGACATCTTGATTTTCGTGAGGTTTCTAGATGAGATATGCATTTTCTGCGATAATATTGGTGAGACTTCAGTCAGAAGTATGCAGAATCATCTAGATCGCTCGTTTGGAGCTATTTAATGCGAGAAACACGTTATCTGGTGTTTTCACCACTCCACAGTGCGTTTGATATGCAGAACCGGCGACATCTTGATTTTCGTGGTGTTTCCAGCTGGGATATGCATTTTCTGCGATAATCTTGGTGAGACTTCAGTCAGAAGTATGCAGAAAAATCGAGAGCGCTCTTTTCGAGCTATTTAATGCGAGAAAGACGTTTTCTGGGGTTTTCACCAAACCTCTGTTCGTTGGATATGCAGAACCGGAGATATCTTGGTTTTCCTGGGGTTTCAAGCTGAGATATGCATTTTCTGCGATAATCTTGGTGAGACTTCTGTCCGAAGTATGCAGAATCATCGGGATCGCTCTTTTCGAGCTATTTAATGCGAGGAACACGTTTTCTGGCGTTTTCACCACACCACTGTTCGTTGGATATGCAGAACCGGAGATATCTTGGTTTTCGTGGGGTTTCAAGCTGAAATATGCATTTTCTGCGATAATCTTGGTGAGACATCTGTCCGAAGTATGCAGAATCATAGAGATCGCTCTTTTCGAGCTATTT
Organism: Anthophora plumipes; assembly: GCA_951804975.1. Classification (NCBI taxonomy): domain Eukaryota; kingdom Metazoa; phylum Arthropoda; class Insecta; order Hymenoptera; family Apidae; genus Anthophora; species Anthophora plumipes. The sequence continues at coordinate 23,599,901 of OX638118.1, forward strand.
AATGCACGAAACACGTTAACTGGTGTTTTCACCACTCCACAGTGCGTATGATGTGCAGAACCGGAGATAATCCGGGTTTCGTCGGGTTTCAAGCTGAGATATGCATTTTCCACGATAATCTTGGTGAGACTTCTGTCAGAAGTATGCAGGATCTTCGAGAACGCTCTTTTCGAGCTATTTAATGCGAGAAACACGTTATCGGGTGTTTTCACCACTCCACAGTGCGTTTGATATGCAGTACCAGCGATATCTTGGTTTTCGTGGGGTTTCAAGCTAAGATATGCATTTTTTACGATAATCTGGGTGAGACTTCTGTCCGAAATATGCAGAATCATCGAGATCGCACTATTCGAGCTATTTAATGCGCGAAACACATTCTCTGGTTGTTTTCACCACTCCACAGTGCGTTTGATTTGCAGAACCGGCAACATCTTGATTTTCGTGAGGTTTCGAGCTGAGATATGCATTAGCTGCGATAATATTGGTGAGACTTCAGTAAGAAGTATGCAGAATAATCTACATCGCTCTTTTAGAGCTACTTAATGCGAGAAACACGTTATCTGGTGTTTTGACCACTCCACAGTGCGTTTGATATGTAGAACCGCCGATAACTTGGTTTTCGTGGGGTTTCCAGCTGAAATATGCATTTTCTGCGATAATCTTGGTGTTTCCTCTATGAGAAGTATGCAGAATCATCTAGATCGCTCTTTTCGAGCTATTTAATGCGGGAAACACGTTTTCTGGTGTATTCACCACTCCACAGTGCGTTTGATATGCAGAACCGGCGACATCTTGATTTTCGTGGTGTTTCCAGCTGGGATATGCATTTTCTGCGATAATCTTGGTGAGACTTCAGTCAGAAGTATGCAGAATCATCGGGATCGCTCTTTTCGAGCTATTTAATGCGAGAAACACGATATCTGGTTGTTTTCACCACTCCACAGTGCGTTTGATATGCAGAACCGGCGATATCTTGATTTTCGTGGTGTTTCCAGCTGAAATATGCATTTTCTGCGATAATCTTGGTGTTTCCTCTATGAGAAGTATGCAGAATCATCGAGATCGCTCTATTCCAGCTATTTAATGCGAAAAACACGTTA